>JAGIQG010000001.1:42106181-43387022 GCA_024679065.1 Sphyrna mokarran | reverse complement strand
ATAACTTCTGAGTGATCTTTCAGATTCACAATTATAATTAGGATGGAGTGATCTCATGGACCACTAATGCACTGTAACCCTGTTAACTTTTATTTAGTTTTATCACAGAGACATGATAAAACTATAAGACTACACTGCTACTCATCAAAGGCAGCAAGGGTTGTCAATTCAGACTGGAAGTGCTTTTTTTTTATTATTCATTTTACAGGTTGTGGGTGCACTGGCTAAGCCAGTATTTATTGCCCATCTCTCATTGCCCTTCCGAAGGTGATGATGAGTTGCCTTCTTGGAGACTGCCGTCCCTGAAGTGTAGGTACACCCACAATGCTAGGTGCTAAGACTCGAGTGTTTTGTGTCAATACGGACCAATCTAAAGCAAACAGAAACTTCGCACAAAGCACACAGAACTTTCATTTCCAGCTGCCCTTTAGCCCTGAGCCCCATTCTGGCCCCCTTTCTCCCTCTAATCCTTTTCTATCTCTCTCGAGCCTCATTTCCCAATCTCCCTCTCTTCCATGACTTTCCATTCTCAAACCTCCTCTCATTCTCTGACACCTCCATACTCAGCTTCATGTTCTACAGTTCCCCTCTCTCTCTGATTCCCCATTGCTCAGACAGCGAATACCCTCATCTCTTATTTTTTTTCAAACTTCTCTTTCCCTGATCTCCCATTCCCCAATTTCCCACTGTCTCCAAACTCTCATTTCCCAATCTCCCCACTCCCAGCCTTTCATTTCCAATCTCCTCACTCCCTGACCTTCCATCCCCAATCTCCTTTTCTCCCTGACCACCTATTCTCCAATCTCTCACTCTCCCCAATCTCCCATTTCCAATCTCTTCACTCCCTGACCTTCCATTCCCAATCTCCCTTCCTCCCCGACCATCTATTCTCCAATCTCCCACTCTCCCCAACCTCCCATTTCCCAATCTCCCCACATCCCAACCTTTCATTTCCAGTCTCCCTCACTTCCAACCACCCATTCCCTGTCTACCTTTCCCCATGACCTCCCATTTCCCAATCTCCCTCTGAATGCTAAAGCCTGCCTGTCTTGGGACCCACCGTAACAGCCCCCTGCCCATCTGGACTCCCAACTTCTGATTGTTCCTGGGGCACCAGTTAATCATGGGTGTGTCTGATGTTGGAAGGAGTGATGCCAGGCAGAACAGGGAAAGGATGCAGGGAGTGTGTGCTGCAGTGATGAGAATTCTGAAGTGCAAAGATTTTCTCAGCAGCTGGCAGCAGCAGCACCCAAGATTACCATGACCCAGTTGGGACACTCCTGAGCAATCTGGCAACTGTAATCACAGGATGTCCTATGAATCATCGAATCCCTGCAATGCAGAAGGAGGTCATTCAGCCCATCAGTTAGTTCGATCACAATACCATCCAGGCCCTATCCCCAGCTAGCATTTATCTTATCCAGTCCCCCGACATTAAGGGCAATTTAGTATGGCCAATCTATCCAACATGCACATCTTTGGACTGTAAGAGGAAACCGGAGCACCCTGAGGAAATCCATGAAGACATGGGGAATATTCAGACACAGACAGTGACCCAAGCTAGGAATCAAACCTGAGTTCCTGTGAAGCAGCAGTGCTAAACACTGTACTACCATGTCACCCGTGAAAATGCCATAATTAAAATGCTGTGAAATCTGGCAGTTCCTATTGCAAGCTAAGGAAATTCTGAAATTTAATAAAGAAATACTTATACATAACACTTTATTAAGTCTCAATGAGCTCAACTTTATGAGCACAAGAGAGTCTCTTTATTTTGTACTTATAGTATTTTAATCAAAAGAAAGAGCAATGAAGCTAACCTGATCTTGATCAATTAGCTTCATCTGAATAATTGACTGTCTATATAATGTACACTATTTATCGGCTACTTGATTATAACCCAGTCCACTTGCTGCTTCTGCACTTTTTTTTAACAATGCTTCTCTTTTCCAGTTCATTTGCTAATTTTCTCTATCTCTGCCATTTCCTTGTGCCTTAAAAGGGAACCAACTACCAGTGAAATATTGAACATCAAGAATTTGAAGAAAATATTTTAACATTCTTGCTGGAGCCAGTCACGATTGTGTTCCAAACAAAAACTACTTCAAATCAAGCTAAATGTCAAGTCTGCCATTCCGATGTTGTGGACTGGAGTCTATGGGTGCTATGAATCAATTGATCTTCCTGCAATGAGTTTATTAATGTTGTGTTTGAAGAAGAGAATGTATAAATGAAATTTAAGAGTCAATGTTTTACCATTTTAAGACTATCGGATGCACTGTGCCCTAACTTCTTGAAAAGACAATGGCCGTAATTCTTCAGGATCAAAAACTAAGGGCTGTCATCAACAGAAAAAATGGAAGGATACGATCTTCCATATGTTCATGCCATTCTCCCACTGCAGCAGAGTTGGAGAATTTGGTGGCCAGCCAAGTCACTGTTTACTGTGATGCGAAGGGAATTTTCCACCAGTGTGAATAATGGTAAGATTCCAGCTGGAGAGTTTCCCATTCATGCCAGAGCACTAACCAGATAAGATTCAACTATCTTCTGTTGGGAAAGATATATCCAACTGGGAGTTACAGTCCTTGCAACCTCCCCTTCACCCATCCCTAACATTTCACCCCCAGAGTCTCCAAGGTGTCAGGACCATGGAAGATTGGCATCTGTGGAAGTGTGTGTGTGTGTGTGTGTGTGTGTGTGTGTGTGTGTGTGTGTGTGTGTGTGTGTGTGTGTGTGTGTTGTGTGTGTGTGTGTGTATGTGTGTGTGTTAGATGAGAGCATACTAGGATGTGGAACACATCCGGCCTCAAACCAGATGATGACATTTAAGTGAATGTTCGTAGAATCATAAAATCATATATGGCCGCAGGACAGACCATTCAGCCCATCGATTCTGCACCAACTCATTAGAAATATCTGAACTCCCACTTAATCCCATCTGTCAGCACTTGGTCCATAGCTCTGATATTATGATGTGCCAACTTATATAAAGGAGTTGCAGCATCTTGTCGAAGTTGTACAAGGCATTGTTAAGGCCACACCTGGAATATTGTGCACTGTTCGAATCATCCTATGACAGAAAAGATGTTATTAAACTGGAAAGAGTGCAGAAAAGATTTACTAGGATGCTATTAGGACTTGATAGTTTGAGTTATAGGAGTGGCAGGGTAGACTGAGACATTTTCTCCTGAATTTTAGGAAGCGGAGGGGTAATCTTGTAGAGGTCTATAAAGTAATGAGTGACATGGATGAGCTGATAGTCAATACTTTTTCCCAAAGGTAGGGGAGTCTAAAACTAGATTTACAAACATATTGCCTTGATTGGGAGGCATGCCCTATGAAGATAGATTGAGGGAGCTAGATCTCTTCTCCCTGGAGAGATGAAAGTTGAGAGGCGACCTGATGGAGGTTTTTAAGATGTTGAGAGAAATAGATAGAGTGGATTATCGGAGGCTATTTCCCAGGGCTAAAATGGTCACTACGAGAGGACACAGGCTTAAGGTGCTGGGGGGGCAAGTACAAAGGAGATGTTAGGGGTAAGTTTTTCACTCAGAGGGTGTTGAGTGAGTGGAATCGGCTGCTGTTGGTGATGGTGGAGGTGAACTCGCTGGGGTTTTTTAAAAGACTTCTGGATAAGTACATGGGATTAAATGGGATTGGGAGTTACAGATAGTTCTATGGCCTAGTAGGTATAGGTATGATCGGCGCAACTTGTGGGCTGAAGGGCCTGTTTGTGCTGTTGTGTTTTATGTTCTATGTTCTATTTGTAGAGGGCACAGATTTAAGATGAGAGGGGAGAAATACAAAAGTATCCAGAGCAGTGAGTGTATGGAATGAGCTGCCAGAGGTAGTAGTAGAGGTGGATATAATTTTGGCTTTTAAAAAAGCATTTAAACAGTTACATTGGTAAGATAGATATAGAGGGATATGGGCCAGATGTGAGCAATTGGGACTAGCTTGGTGATAATACTGAGTGGCATGGACAAACTGGGTGATGGATCTGTTTCCATGCTGTAAACTCTATAACTCTGTGCATAAGTGCTCATCCAGATACTTCTTAAAAGATGTGAGGCAACCCGCCTTTGTCACCTCCAGGCAGTGCATTCTGGACCATCTCCATCTTCTGGGTAAAAATGTCTTGTCTTACATCTCCCTTAAACATCCTGCCCCTTGAACCTCTGCTCCTTTGTGACTGCCCATTCAATGTTGAGGGAAAGGGAAACAGCTGCTCTTTATTCACTCTGTCCATGTGTTTCATAATCTTGTACACGTCAATCAGGTCACCCCTCAGCAACCCAAGCCTATCCAACTTCTCTTCATGACTTAAATGTTCCATCCCAACAGCATCCTGGTATGTCTACTCTGCACCCTTTCCAGTGCAATCATATCATTTGGATAATGTGGCAATCAGAGCTGCACACAGTACTCTAGCTGTGGCCTCACCAAAGTTCTATACAATTCCAACATGACTTCCCTGCTTTTGTAATCTATGCCTCAGTTGATTAAGGCAAGTGTCCCATGTATGTTTTCCAGCACCTACCGAACATGCTCTTCCACTATCAGACATCTGTGGACAAACATGTCAAGGTCCCTTTGTTCCACAGAACTTCATAATGTCATTGAGTTCATTGAGTACTTTTTTACAAAATTACTCCTTCTAATGTACATCACCTCACACTTTTCAGGTTTAAATTTCATCTGCTTATCTGTCCATTTGATCATTCTATCTGTATCTTCTTGTAGCCCAAGGCACTCTGCCTCACTGTTGACCACCCATCCAATCTTCATGTCATCTGCAAACTTAATAATCCAACCCCTCCCATAGTCATTGATATCATTTATAATAATGACAAATGACAGGGGGCCCAACACAGGTTACTGAGGTTGGCTATTGGACATTGGTTTCCAGCCACTAAAGCCACCTTCTGTCATTACTCTCTGTCTCCTACAACTGAGCCAATTTTGAATCCAAATTACCTTGTATCCCATGTCAATTTACCTTCTTTACAAATCTCGCATGTGGGACCTTGTCAAAGGTTTTCCTGAAATCCATACATTGACTGCACTACCCTCATCTACACACCTGGTCACCTCCTCAAAAAATTCAGTCAAATTTGTAAGGCATGACCTCCTTCTGATGAAGCCATGCTGACTATCCCTGATCAAGCTTTGCCTCTCCAAGCGGAAATAGATGCTCTGTTTCTCTAATATTTTCCCTACCACTGACATGAGACTCACTGGCTTGTAGAGTCCTAGTTTATCTCTACAACCTTTCTTAAATAGCAGAACTACATTGGCTGTTCTCCAGTCATCCGGCACCTTCCCTGCGGTCAGAGATGAATTGAAAATGTGGGTGTGAGCCCCTGCTATCTCCTTCTTTGCCTCCTACACAGCCTAGGGCATAATTTATCTGGGCCTGGAAATTTATCCACTTTTAAGGCTGCCAAATATCTTGTCCTTCCCTATGTCAATTTGCTGAAGAACCGCATAGTCGTTCTCCCTGAATTCCATATCATGGTGCTGTTCTCTTGAGTGAAGACAGATGTGGAGTATTCTTTCAACACTCAACAAGTCCCCTGGCTCCACTTATGGATTGTCCCCCTTGTCCCTAATGGGCCCTACTCGTTCCTTGACTATCCTCTTCCTATTGATATGCATAAAGAAACTCTTGGGATTTTCCCTACTTTTATCGATCAGACTTCCTCATTTCCCCTCTTTGCATTCCTAATTGTTTTCTTAAGCTCCACCCTGCAGTCTCTATTACTTACTAATGCCTCAACTGATTTTCTTCCCTTGTACTTTTTAAAAGCCTTTCTTCTGCTTCTCAATGTATTTTGAATATCTCTGGTCATCTGTGGTCCGCTGGGCTTATTATTTCTACCTATCGCTCTAAAGGGAACATGCTTGCACCCTCCCCATTTCATTTTTGAATGCAGCCACTGTTCTTCTCTACATTTTCCTATTAATAGCAGTAGCCAGACTACCTTGGTCAGATTCTGTCTTATTTTATTAAAATCCAATCTCCCCAGTCCAAAGCATTTTTTTGTCATTTTTGCCATTTTCCTACTTTAATTGGCTGTGTTATAAGATCCTATCTCTGAAATCATGTTGTATATTGGCCATGGTGAGCTCTGGGATGCAGAGACAGAGATAAGTATGAATAATTGTATGAACATAACTATTTCCAGATATGCAAGATTATGGATGGGATTTTCCGGTCTTGCCCACCCGGGGATTGGAAACACTTGCCCAAGATCAACGGATTTTTCACTGGTCCATTAATTTTCCCAACCCCCAAGCACTAATTCCCGCGGCAGGAGCAGAAAATCTACCCCTGCACATGTCAGTGTAAACAAAGAGGTTCCTCTTTCTCCACTGAAGTCACGCATCTCTCTCTCTTATATCATCATGTGGGTGGTATTATTCCTCCAGAAAGTGTGCTTGCTGCCATATTGGATTGGGCTGTTCAGAGCATGAAATAGAAACTGCTATTCACACTATTGAATGTGTAAATTGGAAACCTAATAGTCATTTGAGGCCATTTTGTTGAATTGGACAGCACCTGACTGAAGTAGCTGTCATTCTTTCAGGCACACATACAAAGCAAAGATCCATAATTCTATATTGTAGTGCCAGGAGTGGGACTGCACCTTAGCTCACATTAGCAGCAGGGGTTGCCATCAGTTTACACTCAACCATTTTCCCATGCCTTCCCCCTTAGGACTGTCCTGACCCGAGGGCAGCATGATGAAACAGTGGTGAGCAACACTGCCTCACAGCACCAGGGACCTGGATTTAATTTGGGCCTTGATTGACTGTTTATGTGTATTTGCATTTTCTCCCCTTGTCTGTGTGGGTTTCCCCCCACAGGCTGAAAGAGATGCTGGTTAGATGCACTGGCCACGTTAAATTCTCCTTCAGTGTACCCGAACAGGCGCCGGAGTGTGGTGGATAGAGGATTTTCACAGTAACTTCACTACAGTGTTAATGGAAGTCTACTTGTGACATTAATAAATAAACTTTAAAATTTACAACTTTAACTATCTGTGTGCTGGGCTGTGCAAGTTAGTTACACTGCCTATGACCAGTGAGCTATCTCATACCCATACTGACACCACAGCTTGTGGCATTGCCAAGTAATGCCCATGGAGCAGTTTGGTGTGACCCTGCCCTCAGCGTTATTAGCTACATTCAGTATACCAGTATCTAATCCTCAGATCAGAGTATCTTCATCCTGTTTCAGTATTTGTGTAGGTAAGCATCATCATCCAGAGCACAGGATTCAACTGTGTCAGAATGATCATCAATCATTCCGCAATACCCTGAAATCCTTTAATCTCGGAAGCAAAAGTAGTTTTTTGATGGTTGCAAATTGCACCCAAAAAGCTTTGATCTTAAACAAGGTCAGTGAAGACATTGCCGGCTGAGGATCAGCGGTAGGCGGAAGAACACATCTGTAAAAGACAACAAATCAGACCTTGTGACGTGAACGGAACATAAAGCAATCAAAGTTTCAACTAACCACAATGCTTGTATCTTTTGAAGGAATGAAAACTTAAAACAGCAAAAAAACACACAAGTGGATGAGTGACGTTTCCCCATTCATGACATCATCAAGACTGTTAAATAATAATTTAACTTAATGATTTTTGCAGTTTCAATTTTAACAATTGCTTTTCCTTCAGAATTTTTGCAGACTTACAGGACCATATTCCTAAATTCAGAAAAAAAAACAGGACAGAGAGAAGTGATTTGGGACTGGACACATTTTGCATGCTGATTTTGTTGCCTGCCCAGTGAAACGTCCTGAAATACAAACAGTTGTATTTTTATGAGCAGCGGTGGGGAGATTTTTCCACATTAAAGAGTTGCTTTCAAAGACGTGCTGTGTAAATTTGGAGTAAGGAGTAGAAAAGAAAGAGAGACGGGGTAAAAAGGGAGAGAGAAATAAACATTTAAGGATAGAGCTCAGCAGATGACAGTGGATAAGCTGCAAAAGGGACTGAAAGCTGAGTGAACCATCTGAAAAAAAAAGCAGAGGACCAGAAGAGAAGGTGAGAAGATAAAGAACAAGGAGCAAGGAACAAAACAACTAGGCATTGTAGAAAGATAGCGAAGAAATGGAAGAATTGATAAGAGTGAGATGAGGAGCACTGATGGTAGAAGTTCAATGGATGGGAAACCGAGATTTATGGGGCAGTTTTAATCTCTAAATGGACGTTGTGTTTTATTGTGTATGGGAGCTGTCACTTTGTATGCCCTCATTACACTGAAAAGTGGATCCAACAAGAAGCGAACATTTAATCGAAAAATTCTTATCATTGGCTAACTGAGGACTGGATGGACTGGACTGAATTTTTGAGTGAGTCATAAAATGAGAGGGCAATACGCTTGTTCGACAACATATGAGGGCCTGATTTAAATGTTTAAATTGGGATCCTATGGTCATGGTAAAACCTTAACATATTATTACGGACTAAGTGAAAGGATATGCACACTGCCTACCCCACACGGTGGTCCCTGCCTAATTAACAATTTTATGGTAGCCCATGTCAGACATGGCCTAACAGGTTTGTCTGCCCACTCCTACTAACAAGTCTACATTGTCAATGAATGGCTCAGACATTGAGTCACTGAGCACCTCTAAGATCACTGGATGCACACTATTGACGTTCAAAGGTTGCTTGGTTCTCCTGTTAGTATAATTGTGGCAACACCCACAACTTTCCTCCTGGAGAACATGACCTAGAATAGTTTCATTTTTATTTGTATTGGAGCTCACTTAATTGTATGCATTATTAGTTGGTTTTGACACAGTTAAACATTGGATATTCTTGTTCTCTGCTATTAGTATAAAGCTACTATTGTGTTTACAGGATGGTGCAAGTTGCAATTTATTTATCCATTACAAGTTTGAATTCTTTTTTTAACGTTTAGCAAAAGGACATGTTGTGGTTTCAAATACATTATTTTACTATCCAATCACTTAATCAACTGAGTGAGTGATCAAAATTATTTTTGATTTATCAGGAAAGAGATATTATTTTCATTTCAAATGTGTTCG
Organism: Sphyrna mokarran; assembly: GCA_024679065.1. Taxonomy (NCBI): domain Eukaryota; kingdom Metazoa; phylum Chordata; class Chondrichthyes; order Carcharhiniformes; family Carcharhinidae; genus Sphyrna; species Sphyrna mokarran. Next base: position 43,377,955 of record JAGIQG010000001.1, on the reverse strand, counting down.
CTTACAACATCAAAATGCTCATGTAAAAAAACATTCATTTTCCAAGCTTCTTTTTCTAAATCCTTTGAAAAATTACTAAAGAATTGCCTTGCATGAATAATAAAATTTCACTTATGTAGCACTCTGTCATATTGCCTGAACTTCTCAAAAGTGTTTCATTTGATTAATTTTGTTTGATTGAAGTGACGACTGTTCTGATCCAAAATAAAATCTGGACACGAAGCTACTTGTTCCACCTTCAGACAAGGTCAGGGAAAGGTCAGACAATACGCTGAGGGCATTGATGTTAGAAAAATTGCTGGACTGTGATTCATGAAACCACAGTCCATTAACCGAATAAAAGTGCCATGACAATTATGGGCAAGAAAGCATGAAGTAGCAGTCATTTTTTTTTGCAATACCATCAATGTAGAACAGAAAACAAATATAAAAAGGGTAATAGCAGAAAAGCAAATGAAAATATAAAAGTCTATTCGAAAGAAAAATCCAAATAAATGAAATGACCTTCTGTCTCTTTTAGCAGTAAACCCATTCACTGGTAGATGATTGCAATAATTGAATGTGGAATACTGAATGAGAAAGGGATGAGTTCCCAGTTCTGAATAACCTTTCTTCTACACTATCCATGGTGACAGAATACGGTGGGCTCAGAAATGTCATTTCCACAGTCAGCTGCAAATTCCTGACAGCCACAGAATCATTAACTGAAAATTGGCGTTGAACTCCAGGAACTATTTAATGGCTACTTATTGTGTCCCAATACAGTGCTGCCAGCCCTCCAGGGTTATCTTGGTGTCTCCAGGGATTGGAGATTAATCTCCCAGATACTGTGATGAACAACCCAGGGAAAAAAAAAATGTAGGGGATACTGAAATATATATATATCTTTTCATTTCTTTTAACGCTTCCATTTATTAGTTAGAAAAGTATTAGACATGAGGAAAAATGAATATCTGACAGACATTCAATGATCATCTAGTCAGGTACTGAGAAACAGATTGCTTTCCAATTTGCATATGAGAAGCTGGTATACCACAAGATGAGTGTGTTGGGCAACCACTGGTTGGAATGCGGGCAGTGGGGTGTCTGGAGGCAGAAGGGTTATGATGATGCCACCACATATACATCCAACCTGGTATTGTTACAAGATCCAGACTTAACTTCTCATGGAACAGTGGTCAGGATCCCCAAATCCTGACAAACCTCAGGAGGTGTCGCACATGTGTGGGCCAGAAAGAAGTAATACGCGTATAATCCAGGGCTTTTTAAGTCCTTTGAGCCCAGGACAGGTCCAATATGTCCACATGGAAGGAAAATTACACAAAACCCCCAATTGTGTCCTCATAGTCCAGGAAAGTTTCAGGAGGGGGATCAAAGTTAGGAAGACAGAGGAGCAAAGAAAGAGGGACCAAACAAGAAAAGGGCTGTGGTTGGCAGGAATTTGAAATGACTCAGGAAAAGCCCCAGCATTTTTAGAAGAAACCTTAGGATGTGAAGGAGGCAGCAGAAGGTTGGTGATTCTGTGTCACTGGCCAGTGGAGTGATGGAAACTCTTTGGAGTAGCAGTGATCTGTTCAGTGTGGCCAAAGAGCTGAAATTATGCTTGTGAGTTGGTGCTAGCATGCAAATATGAGAATCTAGGTGAATGCAATCTTGGGAGACAATATTGAAACACAGCGAGTTGACCTGTTACTGATATTGAATCAGAATGAGTTTTGGAGAGAGTTCTAAGGAGAGATCTTGGAAGCTGAAGACTGAAGAGAGCCATAAGGCCAGGTTCACCACCTTCCCCCCCGCAACCTGTAGAGTATTTTCCAGCGACAGAGGCAACTTGCTATTGTCCTCCAACAAGATCTTTTGGTCCTTCCAATGATCTCAGTTTGAAGCTACAAGTTGAAGCTTGAGGAGCTGAATGGCCTATTCCTGTTTCTATGAGCATCCAGACTTTCCTCGTTTTGCACTTTGACCTGTCAAGATTATTGGAGGCAGGAGGCAATGAAAATCTACTTGGTCTCTACCTGCCAAACAGGCACTCTGCAAATTTTTCATGACCATTCCGAGTGGCCTGCAGACCAATGGACAATTAAATTGCACATGTGCCCTCGTTGTCTTTTATTTTTATTCATTCGTGGGACATGGGCATTGTTGGCTGGTCAGCATTTATTGTCTATTCCTAGTTGCCCTTGAGAAGGTGGTGGTGAGCTGCATTTTTGAATCACTGCAGTCCATGTTCTGTCAGTTGACCCACAGTGCCGTTGGGAGGGAAACCAACGCAGTGAAACATGGGAAACTTATTCTGAGTTAAAATCTGTCCTAAAATAAACCAAAATAATAAGAGCCCAGTATTTACTGGAGTGGGACTTGGTGGATTGATTTTTCTTCTCCTCAGCTCCTATTATTTTAGCACCACAGAAATTTGCTTATGCTGTGGCAAAGACAAGGCATCGGATTTTGGTGAATGATGCAATTAATTGATCTTCAATTAATTAAATATAAGGACTGAGGAAAAAAAAGTAGCAAATGACTGTGAAGAAATAGGATTAATAAAGTCAAATCAGGGACAGAAAGAGAAAACAGGCGAGGAACAGAAAGATTGGATTAAGGAAGGTACAGAGAGAGAGCCACGAAATCAAAATAAAAAAAAACATTTTAAATTTATATACCTCTAGGAGTAATAAACTACTTACAAGGATGAGACTGCAACTTTCAATTGTTCCCTTTCTGAGTCTCCAGATTTGTTATAGCACAGAGGAAGGTCATTTATACTGCTAGTAGTCTCTCCAACTGAGCACTTAATGCTATTTCCTTGTATTCTCCCCGTAGTAAGAAGTCTGACAACACCTGGTGTTGTCAGACTTCTTACTGTGTTTACCCCAGTCCAATGCCAGCATCTCTACATCATGACTTCTCTCCATAGCCCTGCACATCTTTCCCTTTTCAGATAATTATCTAATTCCCTTATAAATGTCTTGGTTGAACTTGTCTCTCACATTCAGGCAGTGCATTCCAGATCTTAACCATACACTGTGGAAAAGTTTTCCCTCGTGTCTCTGCCACTTCTTTTGCCAGTTATTTCTAATGTATGCCTTCTTTTTCTCAGCCCTTTCAGAAGTGGGAACAGTTTTTCCCTATTTAATCCACTGAATGATTTTCAATACTTTTACCAAATCTCCTCTCATCCTTCTCTTTCTCAATGAAATCTGTCCCACCTTCTCCAAGCTAACTAGGAGATTGAATTCTCTAAAGCTCATCTTCTCTGGAACCATTCTCATGAATCTTTTCTACACTCTCACTAATGTCTTGACATCTTTCCAGAAGTGTGGCACCCAGATGTGGACGTAAAAGTCAAGGTGAGGGAAAACAATAAAAATACAATGGGCCGGATTTTACAGCCTTTCTTGGCTCAATTCCATGGGAGGCAGGGTAGTAGAATTTTGAAAAATAAGTTCAATTACTAAATAAAAAAAATTACAATACAATTACAAAGCTCAGGAGAAAATTCATTGGGAGCACTGCAGCAGCATCCACCAAGCTAGGCTTCAATAACTTCCTTGAATTTAACTTTCACTTTAACCACTGCCCTCTGTCAATATAGAAAACACCTCCTGACACCTCTCTTTGAATCATAGAATCACTACAGTGCAGAAGAAGGCCATTTGGCCCATCGAGCCTGCACCAACTGCAACCCACCCAAAACTCTATCCCTATAGCCCCACATATTTATCCTGTTAATTCCTCTGACACTAAGGATCAATTTAATCTGGCCATTCAACCTAACCCACACGTCTTTGGACTATGGGAGGAAACCGGAGCGCTTGGAAAAAATACAGAGAGAATGCACAAACTCCACACAGTCACAGGAGACCGGAATTGAACCACAGTCCCTGGCTTGAGGCTGCAGTACTAATCACTGTGCCAGTGTGCCACCCCAAATGAGTGACATGTCAGCACAACAGATCATTCTACTGAGAGCACCTTTATATTATGAAGTAGCCACCCTGGCTGACTGCAGTGAGCTTCATTCATATTTATGAACACAAATAATTCTTTGATATTCACAGGGAGGTTGATAGTGAGCTCCTGTTTTTTTTGTGATGCTGGCAGCAGAGTGTAGCAAATTGTCAAGTAAATTTGTGACAATTCACAGCTCATGACAAATTTCATTCTCACCACAAATGGCTAGGTTTCAAAATGATTAATAATTGCATGAACTGGTCATTACATTAGCCGGCAATTTCTGGGACATTTGTAATGTTGAGGCATCATCCCTTTAGCCAAATAATGGGCTGGATTTAGCACAACCCATAATATGATGGTATCAGCAGAAAGACTGGCAGGAAAAACGGATGCAATTTTCCCATCCTGCCCGTTACAGGAATTGTAGCAAGTGGGACACGGTCCATGAAAATGTTCATTAACCACAGGCGGGATTTTCCAGCCTTGGGGCTAACGCAACCAAAAAATCCCACCCCATGCATCTAGGTCCATTTAATCATGGGGGAACCCAGGAACTCCAGCAGTTGTAATTTTCTTTTCACAAATAAGGTCAATTTAAAAATGTAAAGGATTACTGAAGGATGGTTAGCAGGACAATTTAATAGGTCTCGCTGGTTCTAATTCTGGATCCAGTTGATCAAATGATAGCAGCGAGACAAACAGTGATTACAATATCATATATTTAATGTTAGATAAGGAAAAGAGCAAGTACAATCTAAAAGAGGAAAAGTATCTTGGGAGGACAAATTTCAGTTGGATGAGAAGGAATCTGGCCCAGGGAAATTTAAATCCAAGATCTGTCAGAAAATGTCTAGCTGAACAGTGTCCTTAAAGAGGAAATAGTTTGGATACACTTAAGGTACATTCCCAATAGTGAGAAAGAGGAATTAATGAGACCTGAACTTCCTGGATGGTGAAAGAAATGGAAAATAATATCAGAATTGTTTTGGCATAGAAGGGAGTCATTTGGCCCATCATGTCTGCATTGTCTGTCCAAATGAGCAGCACAGCTAAATGCCATGCCCCTGTCTTTTCTCTGTATTCCTGCAGAGTGTTTCTATTCAAATAATCATCTAATGCGTCTCGAAGGCATGATTGAACCTGCCTGCACCACACCTCCAGGTAGCACATTCCAGACCTAACTACTTGCTGTCAGATAACATTTTTTATCACATTTGCTACTTTTGCAAAACATTTTAAATTTGTGCCTCTCGTTCTTGATCCTTTTGGAAGTGGGAACAGTTTCTTCTGATCTACTCAGTTCAACTCCTTAATGACTTACAACATCTCTACCAAATCTCCTTTTAGCCTTTTGCCTTTCAGAGAAAATTGTCTTCTACAATCTATCCTCTGCTTGAATTCTCTGGCCATTCGCACGCTGCCACTGCTGTCAGCGTGAACGGAGTATTTGGCACTCAACCAAATCTTCATTCACTGAAGCAGGACTGGAGAATCCCAGCTGCAGGCAAGGTCAGAGAATCTGGCCCCTTGTAGCTGAAGTTTCTCATCCCTGGAATCATTCTTGTAATTTCTTCTGCATGCTCTCCAATGTGTTCACATTCTTCCTGTGGAATGGTGCCCAAAACTGTATATAACACTGCAGCTGAGGTCTAACTAGTGTCTTGTAAGAATTCAGCATAGCCACCTTACTCTTGTATTCTGTTAAAATGGCATCATTGGCTCGTTGGGCCAAAGGGCCTGTTTCCTGTGCTGTGTTGTTCTTTGTTCTTTGTATTCTATACCCTATTAACAAAGTCCAAAATATTATCTGCTTATTAACTGCTCTCTCCACCTGTCTCGCCACCTTCAATGATCAATGCACATATACACTCAAGCCCTTACGCTCTCTTAAGAATTTTACTCCTTATTTTATATTGTTACTCAACTATTTGGTTTTGACCAAAATGCATCACCTTATATTTCTTCACATTGAACTTCATCTGCTACCTATCTGCCCACTTCACCAACTTGTATATGTCTATATCAGAGCTGATGACGGGGCAATCTGACTGAAAACATTAGCTCTATTCTCTCTCCTCAAAATGCTGTCAGACCTGCTAAAACTTTCCTCATTTTCTGTTTGTGTTGTAAAACGCTGGTTAGGCCACAATGGGATTATTGTGTCCAATTCTGGGCACCCCATTTTGGAAAGGGCTAAAAGTGGGTGCTGAAAAGATGAACAGGAATGCTTCTGGTATGACAATTTTTAGATAAATTGGAGAAACTTGCGTTGTTCTTGGAGGAGAGAAGGATGAGAGGAAATTTGACAGAGATATTCAAAAACATAAGGGGTCTGGTTGAAGTAGATAGGAAGAAACAATTCCCATTGCTGGAAGAGTTGAGAACCAGAGGGTAAATATTTAGAGTGAATGGCATAAAAAACCATTTGCAGAATGAGAGACACATTTTTTCCACAGCCAACTGATCTGGAATGCACTGCCTGAGAGTGTGGTAGAAATTCAATCATTTCAAAAGGGAATTGGACAATTATCTGAAGAGGACAAAAAATGTAGGGAAATGACTGGGGGTCATGAGACTAGGAGAGTTGTTCTTGTATGTTATAAGTCGTACTTATATTGGATTTGGTAGCTGCCGGCGGTGTTGGCTCCTGGCACATTGATCTTGCAAAGCCATCGGCAATTCCTTGCCAGAATCATTAAAGTCTACAGAAGGCTAGGCATGGTTTAAGAAAAAACATCCTTTTTTGACCAGTAACCGAAATGAAAACAGCAGGTTGATTTCACAATTGCTGCTTGCTGTTTGAAACTTGTGCATCAGGGACTAATGGCTCTGCATCCTACTAAATCCAATATAAAAACAGCTAGAGTTGAGCATTAATCATGGAGAAACAATGATTCTGTTGAGAAAATGCAGAAATATAATTAACTAGATTTTTTTTCTAATTTCCATTAAAAGATCGCTCACATTACTCCGGTTTCTATCAGTTTCCGCCCACAGTCTAACACAATTTATTATATCGTATCTGTGATTGTAGTAAATAACCAAAATACCAAAATAGCTATTAATATTTATCACAAGTACAGGATGCCATAATATACAGTTCATTACACTGAATATATATATATGCAGGATATGTCAATGTACCTTTGCAGCTGACAATTTACTGCACCATAAATTTTATACAAATTGCTTAAAATTAGTCCATTTTGGTGTGCACTTTGATGTCCACATTAAGACACTTGATGGAAGCATGCATTTTATTATGCGCCAAACTGTGCACACAGACACATGAAATGCATTGTTAATGTGTTAATGTACCTCAATGCATTTACCGATGCCTGACAATAAATATTTTCCGCCACTTTGTGAAATGGTTTGAGATGAAACTTATAATTATTGAATGTCAACTGGTGACATTTACAGGAGACTCTGGAACCAATTTTTCTGACCTCAAGGAACAGCATTTCACAAGAGATCAGAATGACACATAAGAACATACGAACTAGGAACAGAAGTAAGCTGTCTGGCCCTTTGAGCCTGGCACAACTTTCTGCTTCTGTCTAATCTATTCCCTTCATAATTGTATATGTTTCTATCAGATCTCCCCTCATTCTGCTGAATTCCAATGAGCACAGTCCCAGTTTACTCAGTCTCTCCTCATAAGATAACCCTCTCAACTCCAGAATCAACCCAGTCAATCTCCTCCGCAACCCTTTCAGGGCTAGTACACACTTTCTCAAGGAAGGAGACAAAAACTGTACACAATACTTCAGGTATGGCCTCACCAGCACCTTATACAGCTGCAACATAACCTTGGTGTTTTTAAACTCCATCCCTTTAGCAATGAAGGACAAAATACAATTTGCCTTCTTAATTACCTGCTGCACCTACAAACCAATGTTTTGTGATTCAAACACAAGCTCACCCATGTCCCTCTGCATAGCAGCATGCTGCATCTTTTACTATATAAATAATGGTCTATTTTGCTATTCCTACCAAAATAGATGATCTCACTTTTACCAACATTGTGCTCCATCTGCCAGACCTTTGACCACTTACTTAAATGATTAATATTCCTGTGTAGACTTTCAGCATCCTCGGCAAACTTTAGTCTGCCACTCATCTTAGTGTCATCTGCAAACTTTGACACACTACACTTGGCCCCCAACTCCAAGTCATCTATGAAATTGAAAATAATTGTGGTACCAACAGATTTCTGCGGCACACCACTAATCAGTGATTGTCAACCAGAAAAATACCCATTTATCCCTAATCTTTCCTTGCTGTTCTTAACCAATCTTCTATCGATGTTAAAATACATTATCTGAAGTGCTGTGCACCTTTATTTTATGTAGCAACCTTTTAAGCGACATCTTGTCAAATGCCTTCTAGAAATCCAGATGTACCACATCCACCAGTTCCCCGTTGTGCATCGCAACCATAGTTTCTCAAAGAATTTCCATAAATTAGTTAAACGTGACTTGCCTTTCATGAACCCACGCTGCATCTTTCCAATGGGATAATTTCTATCCAGATACTTGCTTTCTTTTCCTATATTCAAGCATTTCCCCACGACAGAAGATATACTAATCAGCCTATACCTACCTGCCTTTTGTCTACCTCCTTTTTAAACAGTGGTGTCATATTTGCTCTTTTCCAATCTACAGGAACCGCCCCAGAGTCCAGCGAATTTTGATAAATTCCACTAGTGCATTTGCTATTTCTCCCACCATCTCTTTTAGAACACTGGGATGAATTCCATCAGGGCCAGGGAACTTGTCTACCTTTAGCCCCATTAGCTTGCCCAACATTACTCCTACAATGATAATGATCATGTCTTGGTCCTCACTAGTCACAGCCTTCTTGTCATCAATTTTTGGCATGTTATTTGTGGCTTCCACTGTATTCAGTGCCTCAGCCATTTCCTCATGTTACCCGGGAGCACAGTGACTAGCATTGCTGCTCACAGATTCAGGGACCCAGATTCAATTCTCATTTTGTCTCTGTGGATTTCCTCCAGGTGCCTCAGTTTGCTTCTGCAGTCCAAAGATGTGCGGATTAGGTGGATTGGTCATGCTAAATTGCTCGTTAGCATCCCACAATATATAGTTTAGATGGAATAGCCATGGAAATGAGTGAGGTTATGGGGAGAGTTCCTGGATAAGATACTCCATCAAAGTGAAACATGATGGGTCGAATACTCTCATTTGCACTATTGGGTTTTAATGAAGAAAGGATCAGACTCATGGACAATATGTGCTCGCGCATTCTAAGTTTGCCTTACATTCAGAAGTAAATGAGCTGCGAAGGGATTATTTCCTTTGTGCCCAGTGACATCTGAATCATCTGGTGATGTGATTCCAATAGAAGCCCTTTATAGCAGTGAGCCTCGGGGGATTGTATAAGCAAGCAAAAGAAGTCAAAAAGCATAAAATCAAGATTTTTGCCTCTGTACTCACCAAGCCTTCAGGTTTTGAGATCATAAAACTGCTGCTGGTGGGAATGGCCTCCAAGGCTAGTGGACAAATTTTTCCTCATGAATCTGCAGCAGCGTTCCTTTCTTTATTACTACTTGTCAATGTGATGGCCTGTCAGGGGATGTGTTTGCACCTGGGACCCAACTGTGGATGCTGACCTAGTCTAGCAAACATTCAGTCTGTTCAGTCTAGAGCAATGGGAAGGCAATGCAGTGGCCTGGTGGTATTATCGCTTGATTATTAATCCAGAAACTCAATTAATGTTCTGAGGACCCTGGTTTGATTCCGCTATGGCAGTTGGTAGAATTTGAATTCAATACAAGTGTCTAGAATTAAGAATCTACTGAAGACCATAAAATGACTGTCAACTGCCCTCGAACAATTAGGGATGGTCAATAAATGCTGGCCAGCTAATGACATCCGTATCCCACAAATGAATAAAAAGAAATATAATGCACTTTGGGCAACAGGGACAACTGGTGAGTTCGATCATGGTGAGGTGATCATTTGGAAAATTTGCCCCCAGTATGTAAAATTACAGCAGGCTAGATAATCTTGATTAGGCTTATTATGTTGATAAAACTTTCAGAACTAATTTCATTTTTCTTGATTATATTGAGTTTTTTCACATCTGGTGTGTACACTTTTGCAATGGAAAGAGCTTATTAGTCACAAAAAAGGCTTATGTTAACACTACAATGTAGTTACTGTGAAATTCCCCTACTCAGCACACTCTGGCGCCTGTTTGCGTCAACACACCTAACCAGTATACCTTTCAGATTGTGGGAGGAAACCGGAGCATCCGGAGGAAACTCACGCAGACACAGGGGGAATGTGCAAACTCCGCACAGACAGTGACCCAAGCCGGGAATCGAACCGGCTGTGAGGCAGCAGTACTCACCATTGTGCCACTATGCTGATATTTGTGCCGGTATGTGTGATCTTCTTGGAGATCCTGTCCACTTGGAGCTGGCAGTTTGCGGTGTTGATGGTAGTCATGGTGTGGAGATGTCAGCGTTGGACTGGGGTAAACACAGTAAGAAGTCCCATAACACCAGGTTAAAGTTCAGCAGGTTTATTTGTAGCCCGATGTACCTTTAGAAAAAAATAAGTTCTTATTGGAAGCTAAAAACAGCACTGATGGTCAGAAAAGTAAATTAACTAGGAAGGGGAGGAGTGATAGTTGAGTCGAAGCCTTTCTGGTAATAGTGATACATTAAGTCAATAAAATAAAACCTCTCTGCTAAAAGACTTTGAAAATCACGTGCACAGCCTCCGACTATGAGAGTTACCTTTGTTAGATATGTCAAGACCAGTCGAGTTGCAGAATGCTCATCAGGATCACAGTTAAAGATCAGTTAAAAAGTACTCATCGCAGGGTGCCTGTAATCTCACATAGGAAATCAAGCTTATGTTCCAACTAGCCTTGTACAGACGAGAAACAATGTACTGAAGTAATGGATGGGAAGAGTGGAGTGGTAGAGGCTAATTTTATTTGCGGGATGAAATCTACTTTCGACAAAGAGCTGATGTTCACTGAGATTACGAGTATTCTTCCAAAATCGTGTTTAATTAGGATGCTTGCTGGCTGATCCATTTAGCCTTTCTGGCAGCGGGTGGGTTTGAAAAGCAGGATGTGCTCCCACAGTGCAATCAAGAAAAGAAACTACATTAAAAATTGTGCATCCATTATTTTTTCTCATTATAAAATACATTGAAAACAGAAGCTGCCAGTGTGAATTTATCGTGGTGTCACAGCCAGTGAAGGAAGTCGTCCCTGAACCACAATCAGAGCACCTGAACAGCTATCCTGACAGCCAAACCTCAAACCCAGAAACCGCTCTCAAATCCAGGATGGTTGTCAGCAGCTGTCAAGTAACCACTGCATTCCCAGCACCTCCTGTGTTAGGGCAGCAGAGCTAAGTGAAATCTCTTGAAGCTGTGGTGCACAGTTGCTTACGAAAGGTTACAAAATATGCAAACGTGATGCCTGAAAAGAATCCTTTTTGTACAACGAGTGGTCTGGGTTTGCACTGCCTGGAATTGTGGTGGAGACAGTTTCAATCACGGCATTGGAGATAGCTGATTACTTGAACACAAACAACGCGCAGGAGTATGGAGAACAGGCAAGGGAACGGCACTAAGCCATGAAGCTCATTTGGAGAGCCGTTGCAGACATCAGGGGCCAAATGGTCTCCTTCTGCTCCGTCACAATTCTGCGATTTTATGAGATGACTTGTTCGTCCAGCCCCGTGCATTTATTAGCTTTCCCCATGAGGAAAAGTAAACAATAATAGGAGAAAGGGCAGGGGTGTTATTTTGGCCAAAGGATGGACACGGGCGCACACAGGTATAATACTGAAAAAACTCACTGTGGGCAATCTTACTAAAAAGAATCCAAGTGCCAATCAAGTGTGAAAACGGGAATCACATCCATTTTTTTCACCAAGCTCTCAAACACAAACTTATGTTACTTAATGCAAAAAATGAGGCAAAGTGTGCATGGACAAAAATATGTGTCACCCCTGCACACCACCGTCCCCCCCCAACATCCCGAATATTGCTCCACTCACCCCCCCCCCACAATTCTGGATGTCGCCCCCACCCAGCCCCATCCACCCCCAATCGCTGGCCTTTCCTGCTGATTGTTGACCTCTCTGGCTGATTGCTGACCTTCCTGGCTAATTGCTACTCTGATACCATCCTTTGGCTGATCACTGCTCCAATACAGCCCCTCTGCCAATTTTCACCAGGCCAATCCCCAATTGCAGAGTGCATGGCTTCCCCATGCTTGCCTTCTATTACGCTCTGCCCTCTTCATGTCCCGTTAGGCCCCGATCCTTATCACTGCCTGATGCTCAGTAAACACTACCGGAGTCCCAGGCTAGCAGTGTTAGGCTGACATAGCCCAAACCCCCACCACCCACCCACTGCCTCCCCTACAGACAACCCAGGAAGCATCATTGGCCTCCAGTTCCACTAGCATGTCCATGATGTCTAGTCCCATTGCTGGGGGATCATACGGTGATCCTCACCAATGAGGAATTTCAGCAGTGAGGCGGTTAAAACAAATGAGCCTGGAGTATTCCATCCCAGGCTCATTAATAACATTAAAATAAATGGAAGAATGTTCAAAACATATCATCTTCATGTGCCAGTGATATTGCAAAAGGCGCGAGATCGGCACAAAGCCGGTTTTCTTCATCTCTCATGATCTAACCAAATTGCCATACTGGTTGACCAGGAGGTTGAGCTGGTAAGGTTTGCTCCATTGTCTGAAAGTGTGAATTTTGCATACAATTTTGGTCCTAACTGTTATTTCATAGTTTGAACTGGTCTGGAGTTGTTAACTAGAAAGCTACAGGTTTAGCACTCAAGCGCTGACCAGATGCAATTGCCACTGAATGCTGTCTGTGGGCTTCTTGCATCCACTACATTAAAGATGTAATGGGCTCTAGCTGGCTCGCAGTGGCACATTGCAGAATGGTTCAGGTGCAAAGGTGGAGTACACGTTTTCTCTGTCTCTTCATTCATGTTTCTTCTCCCCTTCAGCAACTCATGCTGCTCATGCTTGGTCTAATGTCTCCTTCCTGGTTCTCCTGCAGACTGAGGGTTGTCACATCTCAGGCTAAAAGGACAACACTCAAAGTCTACAAGATCAACATAATGTAACCCGCAATGTGGGCCAATGAACTAACGTGTTATCTGGCCTTCAAACATCCTTCAAAGCAGGTGATCCCACATATGATATGCTGGCAGGCCTGGCAATCTGAAGGTTAATATTGTGCTTAACTCCTTTGTGGTAAGATCCTTTCAGGTAACATGTGGAGACCTCGGTGGCATCATACAACCCGCTGCACACCACTGTATTAAAGTCTTCATTAATGATATAATTTGAGTGTTAGGGAATTAGATCTCTTATTAATCTCATGGGTCAGTATTCTTGCAAACCAAATAACTGTGAAGCAGTGAGGGTTTTGAATCAAATAGTGGGAGTAAGGGATCAAATTTTGGAAGACGTGGTAAATAAAAGAGAAGGAAAGGTTATTATTAAGGGAAATGAAAAGCAGGCCATGACAGGAAGGGAAAGAGAGTACAAACCTAACAGTAAATTGAAGGATGAGACTAAAGGTTATAAAAAGGATAAAAGGATAAAATTAAAAGCTCTGCATCTGAATACACGTAGCATTCAAATCAAAACAGATGAACTGAGAGTGCACATAGAAATAAATCAGTACAATTTGATAGCCATTATGGAGTCTGGGCTGCAAGAGACCATGAATTGAAACCAGAATATTGAAGGGCACAGAATAATTGGGAAGGACAGAAACTGAGAAAAGGAGAAGTGGTTCTGTTAGTTAATGGTGTTATTAGCACAATACGGAAGGAGGACCTAAACTTAGGAAACCAGGACAAAGCAACGGTTTAACTAGAGGTGAGAAATGGTAAAGGCAAGAAGTTACTTGTGGCATTTGAGTACAGGCTTTCTAACACTTACCACATGAAAGGTTGGAACATAAAGGAAGAAATAATTGAAGATTTTCAGAAAGACTTTAATTTACATATAGACTGGAAAAGTCAGGTGGGTAAGTTAGATGAGGAGATGTTGAATATTTTCGAGATAGTTTCTTAGAACAGAATGTTCTGGAGCCAGCCAGAAAGCTGGCGATATTGGATCTGGTATTGTACATCAAGATGGAAGTTATCAATGATCTCAATGTTAGGATGCATCAAGATAGCTGCAACAATAATTTTTATATTCAGTCTGAGGGAGGGAGGAGTGGATCTGAGACAATGGGAGATTTTTCCTGCCCTGCCCTCCATGGGAATCGTAGTGGAGATAGACTATGCCAAGTCCATTGTCTCTTGGGGGTAAAGATCAGCGAAGATCAGAACCCAAAATTTTGCTGACACATATCCTGTTTTTGGCCTCTCGCGAGATTTATTGACCATTATGCCCAGGGCTAGTGCAGCCACAAAATCATGCCATTAAGTAAGGGCAATTTTAAGGGCATGAAAGCTGGTTAAAATTAATTGGCAAATTAGATTAAAGGATAAATTAATAAACCTTTCCACACAAGTGAGTTAGGTCTGGAATACACTGCCTGGAGGTGTGGTGGAGGCAATTCAATTCAGGCTGTTCAAGAGGGCTTTAGATAATTACTTGAGTAGAAACAATGTGCAGGTATGTGGAGAAAAGGGAGGAAAATGGGACCAAATCATAATGTTCGTTTGGAGAGCTGGTGCAGACATGATGGGCCAAATGGTCTCCATCTGCATGATAATAGTTCTGTAATTGAGTCCAGTGATTCCAGTGATTTGAACTGGCTCATAAATACAATACAGATAGAATAGGGTTTGGTATGGTGACTGTTTAGCTATTTACCCTTAAACATACATCTGCAGTCATTTGAGCTGGGTGGTATTGTTAATGTCACAACACCCTAAGAGATAGCTTCGACGTTCATGCAAAATGTATGCTATTTTCTTGTTCCTGATAACTCTTTTGAACCCTGTCTTATTTCACTGTAAGTCAATGAATCCAAACAAAACAGAACCCTCTAGTTAGCTCCCAAGGGTATCTAAAGTCTCTAAGAAACTATTTGCACTGGCTACCTATGGATAAGCTTAGAACATTAGCCTAAGATCTCTTCTGCTACCAGTTTTCTTTCAATGAAAAGAACCTGAGTGAAAATGCGTGTAAGGCCAGCTGCTTTCTAATAGGAGTCTGAATATTCAGTACACAGCTACCTTGTGTCAGCACCATTTCTGATGTTCATTTGCTTGACACGGGTAATGAGCCATAGGGTAAACACATTGCTTGTTGGCAATACATAATACCCCAGTATTACATAGTAGCATGCATCTTTATTTAGAAATTGCATTTGCTAGAGTTCTAGAATGAAATAAAGAACTTGCATTTATCCAGCACCTTTCACAACCTTTCATGTTAAACGAAATACTTTTGAAACACACTCGCCAATGTAATAAAGGGAAAGCAGCAACCAGCAAGAAAACTCTCACAAAAAGCAATGTGATAATAATCTTTAGTGTTGTTGGAACTGCATACATCTGAATGCAGCTCCAGCAAATTGAGCTTGACAGCACCCAGGACAAAGCAGCCCACTTGATTGACTGCAATCCACAAACATTCAGTCCCTCCACACAGAGTGACAGCCTTGAGAAACTAGCCAAGGCTCCTTCAGTAGCTCCATCCAAACTCACAACCATTACTATCTAGAAGGGCAAGGGGAGCAGATACATGAGAACATCACCACCTGGAAGCTTTCCCCCAAGTCATACGCCATCCTGACTTGGAAATATATTACCGTTACTTCACTATTGCTGGATCCAAATCCTGGAACTCCCTCTCTAACAGCATTGTGGATGTACTTACACCAGATGGACTTCTGCTGTTAAAGAAGGCGGCTCAT
This sequence comes from Sphyrna mokarran, assembly GCA_024679065.1. Taxonomy (NCBI): domain Eukaryota; kingdom Metazoa; phylum Chordata; class Chondrichthyes; order Carcharhiniformes; family Carcharhinidae; genus Sphyrna; species Sphyrna mokarran. Next base: position 43,362,087 of record JAGIQG010000001.1, on the reverse strand, counting down.
CACCACCTTTTCAAGGGCAATTAGGGATGGGCAATAAATGTTGACATAGCTAACGATTCTGAAATCCAAAGAATGAAATTTTAAAAATGTGTTTAGTTATTACAATTAAAAGTTAAGCATAAGTACAAAGGGAGAACTGTCCTTGCCCTTCATCAATATAGCACAATGGGATATTTTGCAACTACCTGAAGGAAAAGATGGGATCTTTGTTCGTCTTATCTGGAAGATTACACTTCCAACAATCCAATAGTCATCTTCCAGGTAAGACAATCAAGGATGTGATGGTATTCGAAAGGGTGCAGAGAACTCTCACCAGGATGTTGGTTGGGCTAAAGCATTTTGAATATGAAGAGAGGCTGGTTAGACTGGGACTGTTTTCTTTAGAGCAGTGAAAGCTGAGGGGGGACCTGATTGAGGTGTATAAAATTAAGAGACACATGGGATAGCGTAGATAGGAAGAAACATTTTCTCTTAACAGAGAGGTCAATGACTAGGGGGCATAGATTTAAGATAATGAGCAGGAGATTTAGAGGGGATTTGTGGAAGAACTTTTTCACCCAGATGTTGGTGGGAATCTAGAACTCACGGTCTGAAAGGGTGATAGAGGCGGGAAACCTCACAACATTTAAGATGCATTTAGATGAGCACTTGAAATGCCAGAGCATACAAAGCTATGGATCAATTGCTTGATAATGGGATTAGAATACGTAGGAGCTTGATTGACAACGCAGATGTGATGGACCAAAGGGCTCTTTTCTCTATTGTTAAACGCTATGATTATGACTCAACAAGAATTCCTGTGGTACTGCATTGGATTTCCAATGTGGATTTTGCGTCCAAGTCTCTGGAGTGAGATTTGAACATTCTGATTCAGAGAGAAAACTGATACTGTCGTATTTGTGTTCTGTGATGCTGCCTCATGTATAACCTTCGGTGTTGTTAAGATGCCTTGTAAGAAAACAAGAAAAGGAAAAAAGGAAAGACTTACATATTTATGTGGTGTGTTTCATGACCGCTGGACATACCAAAGCACTTCACAGCCAACCAAATTCTTTTTGATGTGCTGTCACTGTTGTAATGCAGGAAACATTGTGATATTAAGGAACATCTGAAAAACAAAAGCACCTCAGCAGGCTTACTGAAACATTTATTCTTTCACCCATCAATGTTCAGGCTGGTATGGTCCTAATTCTCCCAGCGAGGCTATAAATGCAGGCGAGCCCGGATAATTGAGTGCCAGGCTCTCTAATCAGACGTAAAACAGCATTTCCATAATTTTAAATAAATTATTCAGCCTCCTGGCCATTTCTGGTGGGAGGCTGATTGCACCGGGAATCCTGGGGCAGTAAAATGACACTGGTCACAGAAAGGGGCGTGACACGGTGGAAAAATGCTGCCTAATATTGTGGTTACATGATTTTTTTCTAATACTGGCTCTGACCACAGATCCTGGTTGAAATGTTGCACTCAGTGGTTAAGAAGAACGGTGACGAAGTTTTCTCTGGTAATGGAGAAGAGTACAATTCCTTTATGATGCCCGAAAGATGAGCCAATTCCTTTGTTGTTGAACAGATACACAATAGAGTCATCTTTGTATTCTTGTGAGATGATCCTTTGCTCCCACAGAGACTGAAAGAGTTTAGTATGCTTCTTGACCTTCAGCCCTGTAGACCTCACTGGGGTAATATTAGCCCTGGAGCTTTGCCAATAGACTGGAGTTTGATTATATTTGTCATTTCTCAGCAGTGTGGGAGGATCCTCAAGTGAGGAGTTGCTGACAACCTTTGGCAGCTTGTTGATTGTTTCTCAAGTGCTGGGTGAAGGCCAAGAAGTATCTCAATACCTCAAAGTTCAAACAGCCAGTCATAAAGGATTCATGTTCGAGAAACTCAAACATTGTCAGCATACAATGAAAATGGACACTCGCTGCCTTGAGAAGACTGGGGACATGATTTTCCGGCCGTATCGTGCCCAGTACAAATTGCTTTGGGGTGGTGTGGGATTGGAGAATCATGAGTAAGAGAGTGTAGTGCATCCAGTGCCAAAGCCCATGACAATCCTTCCAGCCATCACACCTAAACATAATGTGGGAACCCAGATTAGCGCATTTAAATAAGTATTTAATTATGTCTGGTCTGTTCAAGGCCAGATTCTACCTACTCTGGCATTGTGGAAGCCAGGTGAGAATCACTACCAGTCTCCACAAATAGAAACCAGGTATGATGGCCATGCTGGGAAGGCTGGGAAGCCATTGAAGGCCATTTGGCAGTGCCACCTGGCACCCTGACAGTACCACCTATCAGTGCCACCTGGCATCCCAACAATACAGGTTGGCACTGTCAGAGGGGCACTACCAAGGCACCAAGAGCTGTGCTAAAGGGGATGGGACATAAAATCCACAACATCTGTGAATTTGCCAAATCTTAAGCTCCTACTGCCATTCTTACAAACTGGAAGTGTGTGCTCAAGATTACCTCGTTAATCATCTTTGAAACATCAGGAATATCATGCACTTTACCACTCTATTGGCCTTTGACTCTACCTTTGATGAGCCTCAAGATTAATTCATTAAAAACAATGCTGTAATCAAGGTTAATTCAATGATAATTCTGAATGATTCAGTGTGAAACATTCACAAGACTATCTCTCGAAGCTCTAAGAGAGACAAATAACTTAGTTAAATCAGAAAACAGATGAATCTCAGCCATCAGCAGATCACAAAGACTGGAAGAAATCCTAAAATACTCTAATACCTGTCTACAGAAACAAGTGTGTAGCTTTATCACCAATCCATACACTGTAAAATTACAAGACATAGGAGCAGAATTAAGCCACTTGGCCCATTGAGTCATGGCTGATATTTTTCTCATCCCCAATCTCTTGCCTTTTCCCCATTACCCCTGATCCCTTTGTTAATCCAGAACTCTATCCTGGCCTCCACAGCATTCTGCAGCAAAGAGTTCCACAGATTCACTACTCTTTAACGAAGAAATTTCTCCTCATCTCTGTTTTAAAGGATCGTCTTTTTAGCCTGAGGTTGTGTCTTCTGGTTCGAGCTTTGTCTGCGAGTGGAAACATTTTCTCCATCCAAACCAGACTTTGCAGTATCCTGTAAGTTTCAATAAGATCCCCTTTCATTCTTGTAAACTCCAACGAGTACAGACCCAGAACCCACAACCATTCCTCATACAACAAGTTTTTCATTCTAGAGGTCGTTCTTGTGCACCCTTTCCAAGGCCAGTACATCATTCCTTAGATATGGAGCCCAAAACTGCTCACAATACTCAAAATGGAATCTGATCAGAGCTTTCACAGCCTCAGAAATACATTCCTGCTCTTGTATTCTAAGCCCCCCGCCACGAATGCTAATCCTGGTGCTGACTGATTGAACTTCCTCGCGCAAAAAGACCAAATTCTGGTGGACAGATCACTTCATCATATCTTCAATTGGTATTGGTCGCTCAATCATTACCAATGCAATGAGTGTCCATTTTCAATGTAGGTAAAACAATTGAAGAATTGCCTGAAAGATTCCTTCATAACTGTCCATTTGAGTTTTGAGACTCCAAGACACCTCTGAGCTGTGTCCTAATGTCTAGATCTTGATGCTTAGCTTTGAAATTATAAGACTTCTGTCAGTTCACCCATTGGAGTCATATGTTGCTTTTGTTACACACACATCCTGTCTGGTAATAGGCAATTTGAGGATTATACTTCTGTAATGGAGCCTGCCTGATTTTCTGCCCACTTAACTTGACAGAACTTAACTCATACTCAAATCTTTTAAATTTTAATTCTAGCTTTAAATATGTAAAAGTAAGTAAAGATGTGTCTTTCAAAGACAGAGATCAAATCTTCATTATTTCTCATTGGGAACATGCCATTTGGGATTCTTCACGGCCTGAGGGTGACCTCAACAAACTTTCCAGCCCAAAGACCAATTTGATTGATATACCTTTAGGTGGGGTGGGGGGTGGATGAGAGGAGGGCAGGGGGTGACATTGATAATGGTAGTTGCGAAGAAAGATCAGTGTCCTTGCGGTGCAATCAAATCGAGGGGATAGTCGATAAGATAATAGCCAATTGCAAACATTGCACATGACAGGCATTTAGATCCAGGGGATAGTGTGAAAACACTCATCTCCTGAACTAACCAAATTCTCACCTCAATGAAGTTGTTGGATTTCCTGACACCGGGAGAGAGCTGGCTGACAGCAGATAAAATGGTGATGAGAATGCAGTCTCATAGTATCACATTTAAAGTTTCAACCCACTTCCTCAGAATGGGTTGCCATGCCATCTACCTCGTTAATGCTGGAAGTGGGGCGGTTGAAGGTGGATTTGGATTTGGGTGCAGATTTCTCAGACTTTACCCAGCCGCACATTTCAGACTCACCATTTTTTAATGGTTGTAGTATTTTGACTAATTGTTCTGTATCATTCAAAAATATATATTGTCTCATTTCCAATTTTAGAAGAATGTCCGATGACAATAAATACTGTTAAATCACTGCACTGACTATTCATTCTGTATTTTCATTATCCCACAAAGTAACAGTAATGAAAAGAGCTACAAAATAAAAACAGAAAATGCCGGATACACTCAGCTGCTCTGCCAGCAATCTGTGGAGACGGAAATAGATCGGCGGAATTTTACAACCACACTCTCCAGGAATCGCAGCAGGTGAGGGTCACAGAATGGAATTCTCTGTTGGCCTTGTGTAGGGTTTTATGAGTATCGCTCGACCAAGTTTGTAAAATCTTGGTCAATGTTTTGGATCTAAATGACCTTTTTACAGTCCTACAGATCATTTAGATTCAAACTCTAGATGGAATTTTCCACGCTGTAGAGATGCTGGCGTTGGGCTGGAGTAAATAGAGCAAGAAGTCTCACACCAGGTTTCAGTCTAACCTGTTTCAGTTTATTTGATAGTAATCTCACAAGCTTTCGCAAACTGTTTTTCCTTCATCAGGTGTGTGGAAGGTTCCACTTAAACCTGGTGTTGTGAGATTGATTACTGGGATTTTCCAGCCAGATGCACCCAAAATTCAGAAATTCCCATGCAAGTTCAACGGACCATTGAATGATCCTCCCGGAATGAGGCGTCTACAGAAATTCCATAATAACTTCATTGCACTGTTAATGTAAGCCTGCTTGTGGCTGATAGATAAATTTTAAACTTTTAATTTTCAAATTTTCTGTGTCACTGATTACAATTTCAGTGGTGGGCGAGACGGGAGAATTTAGCCTCAGTTTCTCTCCACAGAAGCTATCAGATTTGCTGAGCATATTTTGTATTTTTTTTCAGATTTCCCATTTCCAATGTATTTTGCTTTTAGTTGTAATCATTAATGGCATCATTATCCCCATAACCAGCATTGAAGATAATTAAGAACATAAGAACATAAGAAATAGGAGCAGGAGTAGGCCATCTAGCCCTTCGATAAGATCATGGCTGATCTGTAGTGGTTCAGTACCACTTTCCTGCTTTCTCCCCGTAACCCTTAATTTCCTTGTCAATCAAAAACCTATCCACTCTTGACTTGAACATATTCAGTGAGGAAGCCTCCACCACCTCATCAGGCAGAGAATTCCAAAGATTCACCACCCTTTGCATGAAGAAACTCCTCCACAACTCCGATCTGAACCACATCCCCCCTAATCTTGAGGCTGTGCCCTCTAGTCCTGCTATCTTTGCTAAGCAGGAAGAGTCTGTCAACCTCTACCCTATCCATCCCCTTCATTATCTTATATGTCTCTGGAAAATCTCCTCTCAGCCTTCTAAACTCCAAAGAGTACAAACCTAGCCTATTCAGTCTCTCCTCATAATCCAACACCCTCATCTCCGGTATCAGCTTAGTAAACCTTCTCTGCACCCCCTCCAAGGCCAATATATCCTTCCTCAAATGTGGCGACCAAAACTGGACACAGTACTCCAGCTGCGGCCTCACCAGTACCCTATACAGCTGCAATAGGACCTCCCTACTTTTATATTCTATCCCCCCTAGCTATTAAGGTCAACATTGCATTCACCTGCTGCACCTGCATACTGTGTTTTTGCGATTTGTGCACTAGGATCCCCAGGTCCCTCTGCATCATCGCATGCTGCAGCTTTTCTCCATTTAAATAGTAATCCTTCCCACCGTTATTCCTACCAAAGTGGATAACCTCATACTTGCTAACATTATACTCCATCTGCCAGGTCCTCATCCACTCACTCAACCTATCCAGATCCCTCTGCAGGTTTTCCATACCCTCCACACAATTAGCTTTTCCACTCATCTTTGTGTCGTCAGCAAATTTTGTCATCCTGCACTCAGCCCCTTCCTCCAGATCATCTATGTAAATGGTAAATAGTTGAGGCCCCAGCACCGAACCCTGGGGCACTCCACTAGTCCCCAGCTGACAATCAGAATAGCACCCATTAATACCCACCCTCTGCTTCCTATTAGACAACCAATCCTCTATCCAGTCTAACTCCCTACCCCCGACTCCCTGCACCCTAATCTTCTGCAGCAATCTTTTGTGAGGCACCTTATCAAATGCCTTTTGGAAATCCAGAAACACCACATCCATCGGTTTCCCTCTATCTACCGCACTAGTCACTTCCTCATAGAACTCCAATAAATTTGTCAAGCACGACTCCCCCTTAACAAATCCGTGCTGCACCTGCTTGATCAAACTGTTTGTATCCAGGTGCCTCGTTACTTCTGCTTTGACGACAGATTCAAGATTTTTCCTACTACAGATGTTAAACTAACCCTGCCTTCTGTCTGCTACCTTTTCTAAACAGCTGCGTAACATTAGCCATTCTCCAATCTTACGGCACTTTCTCGGAGTCCAGTGAATTTTGAAAGATAATAACCAGGGCTTCTGCTATCACCTCTGCCATTTCCTTGAGAACCCTGGGATGCATTCCATCCAGTTCCGGGGACTTATCTGCTCTCAGCCTCATTAGCTCATCATGCACTACCTCTCTAGTGATTGTAATCTCATCAAGGACCTCACCTCCTACCACCCTTCCATCCTTAATTTCGGGCAAGCTATTTACGTTCTCCTCTGTAAAGACCGACACAAAAAACTTATTCAAGGTCTCCGCCATATCCCTATCATCCACCACTAAACCACCCCTCTCATCCTCCAAGGGTCCTACATTAACTCTGGTCATCCTCCTATTCTTTATATATTTATAAAGAATAGGAGGATGGCCAGATTTTGTTAAATATCTGAAAATATTTCCATCATACAGAATGAATCCTCACAGGAAATGAAAAGCTGTAGCTCCAAATAGGTAACATAGATCACATTGTACTATTGGTTAACGATAATAGAACATAGAACATAGAACATAGATAATGGAAGATTCTTGCAGGTTGGTGGGCTCAGACTGTGGGCAAGGGGTTTTTGTTTGTGGTTTGTAAAAGAGTAAGTTAAACTGTCGGCTATTAATTAACATCAATGGAGATGAAGTAGAAAGGGTTGAGAGCTTTAAGTTTTTAGGTGTGCAGATCAACAACATGTCCTGGTGCCCCCATGCTGACACTATAGTTAAGAAAGCCCATCAATGCCTCTACTTTCTCAGGCAACTAAAGAAATTTGGCATGTCAGCTACAAATCATATCAACTTTTACAGGTACACTATAGAAAGCATTCCTCCTGGTTGTATCATGGCTTGGTATAGCCCTTGCTCTGCCCAAAACCACAAGAAACTACAAATGGTCATGAATGTAACACAATCCATCACACAAACGAGCCTCCTAGCCATTGACTCTGTCTTCACTTCCCACTGCCTTGGCAAAGCAGCCAACATAATTAAGGACCCCATACACCCGGACATTCTCTCTTCCACTCTCTTCCTTCGGGAAAAAGACACAAAAGTATGAGGTCACATACCAACCGACTCAAGAATATTTCTCCCCTGCTGCTGTCAGACTTTTGAAGAGATTTACCTTGCATCTTGATCTTTCTCCACACTCTAGTTATGATTATAACAGTACATTCTGCATTCTCTTATTTCCTTCTCTATGAACAGTATGTTTTGTCTGTGTAGCATGCAAGAAACAATAATTTTCACTGTATGTTAATACATGTGACAATAATAAATCAAATCAATCAAACTTAGAGTTTTCTGTCAACATTATGATTCAGCTGAGTGGGGGTCTGAGGGGGAAAAAGAGTTGTGAGTGTCAGGGGAAAGGGAGATTGAGTTGGGGAAGTCTAAAGATTGAAGGGGCTTGAGTGGGATGTCTAAGGAGGGAGGTGCCTGAGTGGGTGGTCTGGCCTGTATGGGGTGGGGTGGTGGGACAGTGATCTGTGATCTGAGTGGTGGGGGGGCAGTTGTTGGAGTTCCCCTCGACACTCAAGATCCAGCATGCCATGTCTCCCACCCACTGGCAGGCCGGGTGAATGGCGAGAGTCTGCCCGTATAACATACTAATGATATTCAAATGAGTGGATTTGTATGATTATTCGGATTGCGACTTGCTCTGCGCATGAACCTGATTGGGGCTGGCCGGTAGATCAGTGAATCCCGAAAGTCCTCATGGCATCAGGAATCCTGCTGATGCCCCATTCATCTTGGCAATGGGTGATTCCTGCCAATTTTCTGAGGAGGTTGGAAAATCAACCCCATATTCAGTTCAACACAGATAACTGCCTTTGCCCCCCCCTTGTGCATGAGAAATATTAACTCCAATTCAGGAGCTGTGGAATGAACACCTCAATATTTTTGATACACTGTCTCATTTTAAAACTATACAAATAAAATTCTTAACGTTTTGGCCTCAAAAAGCATTTTAAAAATGTAAATAAGGTGTTGTTGTTTCCTTTAAAATTTCTTAGAGAGTGGTGAATCTGTGGAACTCTTTGGCGCAGAAAGCTGAAGAGGCCAGATCATTGAGTGTCTTTAAGACAGAGATTGATTAGTTCTTGATTAATAAGGGGATCAGAGATTATGGGGAAAAGGCAGAAGAATGGGATGAGAAAAATGTCAGCCATGATTGAATGGCAGAGCAAACTCAATGGGCTGAGTGGCTTAATTCTGCTCCTGTGTCTTATGGTCTTATGGTCTTGTTATAATATAGACAGGGAAGATAGAGTTAAGTTCTTTCTATCCATTGGATTTTACTGATGATGCCAGTGTCTATAATTGGTATTTAGTAAAATAATCAATCAGTGTCAGGCATTATTGAATAGAAGTGGGGTGGTGAAACTGTGATCTGTGTCTCAGTTTAACTCAAACTCTAAACAATTCATTGTGATAAATAAAATGATCGTCTCATTCATTTGGAAATTTGAGTTAAAATTATCCTGTTTAAGGATTTATCAAGTCTGGAAACCAAAATAGCTGGGACATGCAACAATAGCAGAGTCAACGTGAAGAATGTAAGAAATTGGGTTCACATTTTGTTCAGGAATACATGCTTGGAATCCAAGTAAATGCTAAAATTCTGCAAGTAAATTCCTTTCATTAAACTATCGTGTCCAAGCTGAGTAAATGATTGGAGAACAACAGCAAGCTGATTGAGGATACTAACTCTGTATACTCACTGTACTCCTCTATAAGAATGAAATCTGGACCATCTGTTCATCCTGCAGTTAGGATATTTCAGTTGCAAGCAATAAAATAACTAAATTCAGAAAGTAAACCAAAGAAAAAGGTTTATGAAAGAAATTTTTTTGCTCCAATGCTCAGCCACACTCTGGACCATACTATTTCCCCATCTGCTTTCTATTTATACCAGCTGAGCTGTTCAGCTGGCCATCACATCATTTTGCCAGTGGTTACAGTCTATTGGGTCAGCTGACCCCACGGTATGTTAATATTATTTACATTATAACAGATTTCAATATTATCATTGGTTACTTTATACCACATACGCTAGGCAGGAGAAAATACTGAAGCAGTTTCCATCTTTGCTGCCTTAGGCATATTCACAGCAGCTCTTGGCAGCACAGGTCACTAATTCAGAGATCCTGGAGTGTTTTAATTCTGCTGGAATATATTGATTATTAAGCCAACAATGCCTGTGCTGGCTTAGCCATGCTCATTGGATTGGTGTAGAGATGCTGGCGTTGGACTGGGGTAAACACAGTAAGAAGTCTCACAATAACAGGTTAAAGTCCAATAGGTTTATTTTGTAGCACATTGGATTGGGGACAGCTGTAGAGAAAAGACTTTCTATATAATTAATTGATTACTGGATTAATAGATATCCACATCTTTGCTGTAGGGACGTCTGCAAGGGTGATAGTGTCAATGTTCACCATCTTCATAACAATTGGGAAACAGTCACTGATGGCCGTGACATCTGGAGGGCTACTATTTGGAAGGGCATTGGAACAAGTGAGCAGAAATGGAAAGCTCAGTGGGACCAGGGAAAACAGAAATCAATTCATTGTGCAACTTCTTAGCCTACTGTCTTCTCCTGCAGCAAATACAGTTGAGACTGCCATACCGGAGTGGAGCTCCATTCCAAGATGGTGCTGGAGTGTGGCAAGCTATGCCTTGCATATTCTCTAATTCTGTCTTTTACTCTCATTGTATGCTTTTAAAGTTCTATTCTAACTCTTTTGTGTCTGTAACACTACATTCTGCACCCTCTTTTTCTCCTCTATGTACAATGTGCAATTGCAAGAAACAATAATTTTCACTGTACACTAATGCATAAGACAATAATAATACAAATAAAATGAAATCAAGTCTGAACTGAGGCAAGCCAAACAGAGAATTGACAAATGCAGCACAAGCCATCATTTCACAAGATGAAGGGCTGGCAACAACAATACGGTTGAGTTTAATAACAAACTATAAGCAGTAGGTGAGAAAGTTTCACACTGAACGATTTTGTGTAACCCAATTGCAGTGGTAAGAGCAACAGAAGATGATAATGAATTGTAATAAAGCTTCTTTAACACTTGTTAAGTAGCCAACAAGTCACTTAACATAGCTTTACTCAATCAGTGAAGTATGCAAAATTGTAAAGTAGCGGCAGAGAAATAATTGAGAAAAATTCTTTTGCAGACGAAGCCCTGGAGGTCCTTGTTAATTTGGTAACATTGCCAACCCCACCGGAAAATAAATGTTAGCTTTCCAAATGCCCAGTGATTATCACAAATGAACAACTGTATCTGTCTTGCAAATCAAACTCTTATTATGCAGGAAATCAACATTATGGCAATTGGCTTGAGCACACACAGTGCCTTCTGTGTGAAATGGAGCTTGCTCGACAGGCATACAGCCACGTTCTACAATATATTAATTCAGGAGGTGCTTACTGCAGTAAGGAGGGATGGGGGTTTTTTAATGAGGCTTTGTGGGTAGAGTTTAGGAAGAACAAGGGAGCAGTACTGGGCAACACGGTAGCGCAGTGATTAGCATTGCTGCTTCACAGCACCAGTGATCCAGGTTCAATTCCTGACTTGGGTAACAGTCTGTGTAGAGTTTGCACATTCTCCCCATGTCTGTGTGGATTTTCTTCAGGTGCTCCCATTTCCTCCCACATTCTGGAAGATGGGTTGGTTTGGTGTATTGACCCAAACTGTGGTGACTTGGGGAATTTCACAGTAAATTCATTATAGTGTCAATGAAAGCCTTACTTGTGACTAATAAATAAATTCAAATTGTATATTATAGGCCCCCAAACAGTCAATTGACAATGAAGGAGCAGTTATTTAGACAACTCTCTGAGATGTGGATAATTATATTGGAGGGTTGCAACTTCCCCAACAAAGTGTGGAGTAGTCATAATGTAAAGGGTTGAGAGAGGGCAGTTTTATTGAAATGAATTCAGAAGAAGTTTTAAAGGGACTGCACAGTGCTGCATCTAATTCTGGTGATTGAAACCAGGGGTGGCAATAGTAGAGGAGCATTTTATCTATAGCACCCACAACACAGTACACAGTTTGTTATGGAGGAAAAAGATGATCTGCAAAAAGTGACTTTGGATTGGATTCTACATTAAAATAATGTAGAATCTAGCCAAAGTAGACTGGAGCCAGCTTTTTATAGGAATACTTACAGTAGATCAGTGGAGAACATTCAAAATGAAAATTGGGACAGTAGAGACCCAACATGCTCTCTTTAGGGTAAAATATTGGAGCAATAATCCCAAAGACCGCTGGGTGTCAGGGAATATTCAAAACTGGATAAGAAGAGATCAGGAACAAAGGAAGCAAATCAACAGAGGCCTTTGATAAGTATAAGAAACACAGGGAAAACTTAAGAAAGCAACTCAAAGAGCAAAAAAAGGTGTGTGGTGGCACAATGGTTAGCACTGCTGCACATGGATCCGGATTCAATATCTAACTTGGGTCAATGTCCGTATGTAGTTTGTGTATTCTCCCTGCATCTGCGTGGGTTTCCTCCAGGTGTTACTGTCCCTTCCTGTAATCCAAAAATGTGCGGGTTAGGTGGATTGGCCATGCTAAATTACCCCTTCGTGTTAAGAGGGTTAACGAGGGTAAATGCATAGGGTTATGGGAATAGGGCCATGTGGGATTGTAGCCATTGCAGACTGAAAGGGCCGAATGGCCTCCTTCTGCACTGTAAGATTCAATAATTTTACGAAAAGCAATGGCAGATAAGATTAAAAAGAATGCCAAACTATTATGCAAGTATATTAAGGGGAAGCAGATAATCAGAGAAAGAATAGGGTCTATTTGGGACCAAAGGGACAATTTATGCATGGAGCTGGTAGAGTGTTAAACAAGTACTTCAAGCCTGTCTTCACTCGGTAGAAGGAGGACATAAATATAGAATTTAGGGCGAGGGACTGTGAGGTTTTTAAACAATCTAACAAAGATGGTGAGGAGGTATTAGAGGTTTTATTGGGCTTAAAAATGAACAATTTCCCAAATCTGGAAGAGTTGAGGCCCAGACTGTGGGAGACAACAGTCTGACTCAATTTTTTCATTCCTCCCTGGCCATAGTGGAGGTGCCAGATGATTGGAGAATAGCTAATGTGGTTCAAATTATCATGAAGGACGATCAAGAAAATTAGGGAATTAAAGACTAGTGAGCCTCACATCAGTGGTAGGGAAACTATTGGAGAAATTTCTGAAGGAGAACATCGATCTTCATTTGGACAGGCAAGGTTTGCTCAGGGATAGTCAGCACAGCTTTGTTAGAGGGAGGTCATGCCTAATGAATATGACTGAATTTTTTGAAGAGGTGACCAAGTTTGTAAATGAGGGAAATGCAGTTGATGTTGTTTATACGGATGTAAGCAAAGCCATTAACTAAGTCCCACATGGGAGTCTAATGAAGAAGGTCAAAGCACATGGGATTCAGGGTAACTTTGTGAGTTGAATCCAAAACTGGCTTGACGGTAGGAGTTAGAAGTCTGTTTGTGTGACAGGAGGCCAGTGTCTGGTGATATATCACAGGGCTCAAAGGTAGGTTCCTTATTATTTGTGATAAACGTAAATAATGTAGCTGAGAATGTGGGCAGTGGGGGTGGAGCGGAGAGGAGCTTGGATAAGAAGTAAGTCTGCAGGTGCACAGCATGAGCCAATCAGAGGCTAGAGGGTACAACTGCCAACCAATAATGGATGGCAGTGGGCACCCAATACTGCAGGGTCAATAGGAAATCATTTGGCACTGAGAAATCTTCCTGCATCAGATAAACCCCTCATCTCTAGAATTTGTGACTGCATTGGCAGCAAGGAGGTGTTATAAAGAGACTCAGTAGTACTGTTTGTCATATAGGCTACTGGGAGGCTGCTTTGTTTTGACCATTGCAGGGTGCCCACTTGTGACATGGAAAATTGCTGTCATAGCAGAGGAAGGGTTTTAAGGGGTTTAATGATATCAGTTATCTAGCCACCACTTGCGGGCAGGTGGCAGTCTCCCCAATTCTCCCTCCTCCCTCTCCGTGAACTGTTTTCCTTAAAAATAGCCCAAAAATAGGACCAATCAATGTGCCAGCTGGCAGCAGGAAATTTCTTCTCCATTCCTTCAATGGGCTTCCAACATTCCATTCCTGAACTGAACAGAAGTATCTCATTGAAACACAGTCCAAGGATGTGCAGATCAATCGACCATGCTAAGTTGCCCTTTAGTGTCCCAAGGTTTGTAAGTTAGGGGATTAGTGGGCTAAATACATGGGTTACAGAGAAAGGGTCTGATTAGATGTTCTGTAAGAAAATTGGTATAGGCTTGATGGACCAAATATCCTCCTTCTACTCTGTAGAGATATCTCTGAATTATTTTCTATGAGAACATGAGATTTAGAAGCAGGAGTGGGCCATCCAGCCCTTCAAGCCTGCTCCTCTATTCAGCAATAACATGGTTGATCTACTTGTGGTCTCAACTGCATTTGTTGTCTGCCCCTCATCGTTCTTAACCCACTTGTCTGTCAAAAATCTGTGCAACTTTGCCTTGAATAAATTTGATGACCACTGTATCCTCGAGAGGGGCATTCCACACGCTAACAATCCTTTGAGAGAAAAAAATACCTCAGTTCCACTATATATCGTAGACTTCCTATTCTGAAACTGCGTCCCACAATTCTCATCTTTCCCACAAGTGGAAACATCCACTAAATGTCCACCCTATCAAATCCCCTCGGAATCCGATATGGTTCAACATGATACCTCTCATTGTTTAAACCGGAGTGGGTACCGGCCCAATCTGTTCAGCCATTCTTCATAAGATAAGCCTCTGATCTCAAGCTGAACCTAGCAGCAGCACATTAGGTCAAATTCCCAGGAAGGCTGAGAATTTGAAATGTGCTGGGCAGTGAAAGTAGCTGAAATAGCACTCCCTTCATTGTTAGATCACAAGTGAAGCTGTTTGCTGATAACATTAGTCTTCATTTCATAGCTCCTCGATAATGAAGCTGCTCACATCGTGCCAACATATAATCTTGTCAACAGTCAGTTTGAGCTGCTAAGGGGAAGAATCATAGAATCATAGAATCCCTATAGTGCAGAAGGAGGCCATTTGACCCATCAAGCATGCACTGAAAACAATCCCACCCAGGCCCTATCCCCATTCCCCATTGCATTTACCTTCGTTAGTTTCCCTGACACTCGGGGGCAATTTATCATGGCCAATCCCTCTAACCCATACATTTTTGGACTGTGGGAGGAAACCGGAGCATCCAGAGGAAACCCACACAGTCATGGGAAAAAGTGCAAACTCCCACAGACAGTGACCCAAGTTAGGAATCAAACCTGGTCCCTGGCACTGTGAGGCAGCAATGTTAACTATTGTGCCACTGTATCGCCTTCAGAAGATAACATTCCTACAGGTAAGGACCATCCCCAACAATGCCCAACCTTTAAAAGTATTGACATCACCTGTCCCCAGTGTGGGATAACAAATTGACCATTACCTGAGCTGGGTGAACCATATTAGCAAAGTGGATCTCAGAGTCACAGAGTGGCTTGTAGCCCACAAAGAATTGTTGACTTTCTGACCCATGAAATCTCTCAATTGCTTACAAGGGTCAAGTCTGCAGTGTGATGACATGCTCATTACTCACTGGGATGGATGTATCTACAATGATGCAGAGTCAAACCCAGAGCAGAGTAGTCCATTTAATTGTCCCTGCCCCTAATATTAATTTCCTCCACCACTGGTGCAATGTGATGACAGGATGTCCTATCTGCATGATACACTAAATACCCACTGAGCCTACTGCATCTCCCAGCCCCACAAACTCCATCACAAAGAAGAAGAAATGCAAATTTTGGAATATCTATGCATTGCTTTAAGTCACAAACTAAGGCAGGATTCCAAGAGTATGGTACAAAGGAATGCTTCACAAAGTGACCAGCCAATGTATGCTTGGTCTCCCAAATCTACAGGAATACTGCATAGTTAAGTGTGAATGCAGCCTGTAGGATTGTTAAACACTTTCTCACACCAAGGGGTAATGGGAAGAGATAAATGGATAGTTGTTATCTGGTGATATAGGAATTTTCTTTTTAAAGTTTCATTTTAGAGTTCATTTATTAATCAGAGTGAAGCTTACATTAACACTGCAATAAAGTTACAATGAAATTCCCTAGTCACCACAGTCTGGCACCCGTTCACTTCAATGCATCTAACCTTTTAGAATGTAGGAGGAAACAGGACCACCCAGAGGAAACCCACGCAGGCATGGGGAGATGTGCAAACTCCTTACAGACAGTGACCCAAGCTGGGAATTGAACCCAGGTCCTTGGCGCAGTGAGGCAGCAATGCTAACCACTGTTTTACTATGCAACCCCACAATTTGTTTTATTCATCATACTTACTGCCATATTCCTATTTCTTATTTTGATGGATGGTATAGTAATCATTCAAACCATTGAACATTATCCTTCCTTCCCCTTTGCAGGTGCCTTGTACTCCCAGTATTTTGTGTTTTCATTTCATTGTTTCAACATTTACAGTTTTTGTTGGGGGCTGTGTTAAATAGCCCAAAATCAGGTGCAGGATTATAATGTGTGGTTGATTCATGCAAGTAGATGATAACACAGGCCACATTTGTAACTTTGTTCTGCTTGATGTTTTAAATAGTTTTAGCACCCAGCAACTGCTAACCACGATAATAAAAGCAAATTACTGCGGACACTGAAATGTGAACCAAAAACAGAGTGTGCTGGAAAACCACAGCAGGTCTGACAGCATTTGTAGAGAGGAACTGAGCTAATGTTTCGAGTCTGGATGACTCTTCAAGTAATCTTCAAACCTGCACTGCTTAATGCTATCTTGCAACACTTAAAGAGGAGGTGCTCTGGGATTTGAACAACTTAAGCCAGTCATGCAGGAAGGGAATCTGACCTGTGAAATGTTAAAGAATAGTAGAACATGAAAGAGCTCCAAGCATTTCAAGTACCTAACTGAAGGTCTTATTGAAGGGGGTAGTACCTGCAGGGAACAGGGGACCATCCAGACAGATGCTGAAATGGTAATGGGAGAAGATAGTCAGGGTGACCAAGGACATAAATGTAGTTCTATACAAAGGTCAATAAATGCATTTTCAAATGCTGTATTCTGCCAACTGCATCAATAGCCACAAATGCTATTCATGTGTTCACTTGGCCCCTTTAAGGGAGCAATCCCTGGGGCCATATGATCAGGCCAGACACTAAGAGATACAGCGCAGGAAGCCGTGCGAATCAGGTGCATCCTGAGTCAGGGCGATCCACAGTTGGAGATAGGGAGGATTGGAGAGTAGTTGTGTGTTCAGCTCTGTCAGACCATTGTTGGTTTACAAATCAATTTATAATTGGTCATGAACTCTTTATAACTTCAAGTCAAAATAAGTCGCCTTCAAAGTTGTTAAATTTCACTACACCCCTATCACTGCCACCTTGTCACAGTTTGCATATATTGCCAGCTATTCAACAATAAGTTACATTAGCCAAATGGGTTCCACAATAACCACTGATATTTTTGCCTTTCTCTTGTGAAAAGGAGGCAGAAAGAACTATCTGGAGGTGAAAGAGTGTGTCAGAATGTCCTGACCACACAGTGGAGACTCTGCTGACCATTACTGGGGAGAAGGACATCTTAATTAACAGTCTAAGCCTGAGTATTGTCCAGATCTTTCTGCATATAGACATGGGCAGCTTCAGCATCTGAGGAGTTGTGGATGGGACTGAAAACTATGCAGTCAACAGAATCTCTCCTGACCTTATGCAGGAAGGAAGGTCATTAATGAAACTGTTGAAGACGATCAGTCTTCAGACACTACACTAAAGAACTCCTGCAGTGATGCCCCTGGCAAGATGGAATGAAATGTTGTAAACTCTCAATGATTAGAGAGTATCAGTGACCTCCCTTACACTACAGTGCATGGCAAGCTGTGAGATGATATAGATATCTCACAGTTTGCCATGCACTATAGTGCAAGGAAGGTCATTGATACTCTCTATTCATGAGATGAGATGATACAGATATCTCCAGCTCTAACGTGGAAAATCTAAATGCTTAAAAGTCAACTGCCTCACTCACAGTTATTAGTGATGAATATCTATTCTGGGTCTAAAGCTTCATTTGTGACTACAGCAGGCAGTCAGAACATCTAAATGAAAAACAGACATCTCACTTATTGTTTCTTGCATTGTTTCAGGTAGCTAATTTGCTCACTGAACACTGTGGACAGAAATGGTAGAGTAGATTCTTCTCCTCTTTCTCCCCTTCCTCTTTCTTGCAGCAGCTTGTCCTGCTCTCTGTGCCCTCTATTCATTCTCCAAATCATACTGTGTGTCCAAGGGCATGCTTATTTGTGTCCTCTTGTCCTTGAGCAACTGGTTTATAGAGAGGCCTTGAAGTGAGTAAAATGTCTTCAGCAGTTACCATACCACTTGCTGCAAAATAGTGCAACTGAGGAAACATTTGAAAGCAAATATTTCTAGCTTTAAAGCAGTAGACAAAAGTATCCTCTAGCAACTAACCTGTAGGCCTTTTGGGCGGCATGGTGGCACAGTGGTTGACACTTCTGCCTCACAACAGCAGGAATCTGGGTTCAATTCTACCCTAGTCACAGTCTGTGTGGAGTTTACACATTCTCCCCATGTCTGTGTGGGTTTGCTCCAGGTACTCCAGTTTCCTCCCACAGTCCAAAAATGTGCGAGTTAGGTTGATTGGCCATGCTCCTTAGTGTCACAGGGATTAGGAGAGTATATATATGAGGGTACACAAGTAGGGCCTGGGTGGAATTGTGGTCAGTGCAGATATGATGAGCTGAATGGCCTTCTTCTGCACTGTAGGGGTTCTATGATTATCATTAGGCTGTTGATTAGCCCTTTAGTAGCGCAGATGGTCATCCTTCCTGGTTTTGAATGCATATTTGGCTGTGAGGTAATGAGAGGAGATTAATTGGAGAGCTGAGCTCGAAAATGCCACCTCTGGTGTTAAATTAGCATTGCATGCTGATTGATGTCAGGATGTGTCTACTCTGCATACTTTTGATGGGCATTGACTGCACTTACACTTAATGCTCTCGTCACTATGGGGTCTGGTACAACTTTTCCCAAAACTCTGCATGTGCTTGATGCAGATGCCATATCAGCTCCCAAGCAGCACTTGTAGCACCTAAAGAGCAATTAGTACAAATCCCAATTTCATGCTGTTTATGTTTTTATCTGTAATTTCCAAATATTCTGTTAATTTTCTCTATTTTTATGTGACTCACACTAACCTGTTAAGAAGGTTTACTAAATCACAGTCAATACCTTTACATAAGCAAATATATCAATAAAACATTCATACATTTAAATAGCAGTTCTATTCAACCAGGTAAAAATTATTTTCTCTCAATAACTAAGCCTTTAGACAGTTCCACTAATAATCATACTCTGTTGATTATTCAGAAAAAAACAATGTGTTGATTCAATTTCTATTCATAATTTCTTCACATAATATCTAGCTAGCTCAAAGCAACATAGCAGTAAAAAAATCACATATAGCCTGCAATGATTAGACTTGAAAGGATGGATGTTTCTTTTTATTTCGTGGATATCAATGTTGCCCATCCCTAAATTGCTACCACACTCCAAAGATGTGCAGGTTAGCTTGATTGGCCATGCTCAATTGCCCCTTAGTGTCAGGGAGATTAGCAGGTAAGTAGATCAAAGAAAAAAGAACAAAGACAATTACAGCTCAGGAACAGGCCTTTTGGCCCTCCAAGCCTGCACCAACCATGCTGCCCAACGGAATTAAAATTCCCTGCCCTTCCAAGGATTGTGCCCCTCTATTCTCATCCTAGTCATGTATTTGCCAAGATGGCCCTTGAATGTCACTAACATATCTGCTTCCACTATCTCCCCTGCAGTGAGTTCCACTCACCCATCATCCTCTGTGTAAAAAAAAACATCTCGTACATCTCCTTTAAATCTTGCTCTTTGCCCCTTAAACCTACGCCCATAGTAATTGACTCTTCCAACCTGGGAGAAAACTTCTGACTATCCACTCTGTATATGCCTCTCATAATCTTGTAGACTTCTATCACATCACCCCTCGATCTCTGTCGTCTCAGTGAGAGCAAACCAAGTTTTTCCAGCCTCTCCTCATAGCGAATGCCTTCCATATCAGGCAACATCCTGGTATTTTTTTTTTTTGTACCCTCTCCAAAGCCTCCCTATTCTTCTGATAGTGTAGCAACCAGAATTATATAGTGCTATTCAGGTTCTAGAAAGCTGCAATATGACTTGCCAATTTTTAAACTCAATGCCATGGTCAATGACAGCAAGCAAGCCATATGGCTTCTTGAATCTTCTGTGCATCTTCTGGGAGGATGCACTACAAGTTTGCGGCAAATAGTGCATCTTCTGGGAGGATGCACTACAAGTTTGCGGCAGACTGAAAAGATTGAATATGTAGATATTAAGGAAGCGGATGTGTTAGAACTTTTAAATGCTATCAAGATAGACAAGTCTCTGGGACCAGATGGGATGTACCCCAGGTTATTGTGGGAGGTGAGGGATGTCATTGCAGAGCCCCTGGCAATGATCTTTGCGTCGGCGATGGAGACGGGAAAGATTCCGGAGGATTGGAAGATTGCGGATGTGGTCCCTATTTTCAAGAAAGGGAACAGGGATAGTCCTGGAAATTACCGACCGGTGAGTCTGACCTCAGTGGTTGGTAAGCTGATGGAGAGGCTTCTGAGGGACAAGATTTACGAGCATTTGGAGAAGTTTAGGTTGATTAGAAATAGTCAACAGGGTTTTGTAAAAGGCAGGTCGTGCCTTACGAGCTTAATTGAGTTCTTCGAAAATGTGACTGAACACATTGACGAAGGAAGAGCAGTGGACGTGGTGTACATGGACGTCAGCAAGGCATTTGACAAGGTCCCACATGCAAGACTTCTTGAGAAGGTGAGAGGCCATGGGATCCAAGGGGCTTTGGCCTTGTGGATCCAGAACTGGCTTGCCTGCGGAAGGCAGAGGGTGGTTGTGGATGGCTCTTTCTCTGCATGGAGGTCGGTCACCAGTGGAGTGCCCCAGGGATCTGTTCTAGGACCTTGCTGTTTGTCATTTTCATAAATGACCTGGATGAGGAAGTGGAGGGATGGGTGAGTAAGTTCGCCGATGACACGAAGGTCGGTGGTGTCGTGGATGGTCTGGAGGGATGTCAGAAGTTGCAGCATGACATCGACAGGATGCAAGACTGGGCGGAGAAGTGGCAGATGGACTTCAATGCGGATAAATGTGTTGTGGTCCATTGTGGCAGATCCAACGGGATGAATGAGTACACTATCAAAGGTAGGAGTCTTAGCTGTATGGAAGAGCAGAGGGATCTTGGGATCCGAGTCCATAAGACTCTCAAATCGGCCTCCCAGGTGGAGGATGTGGTTAAGAAAGCTTACAGTGTACTGGCCTTCATTCATCGAGGGATTGAGTTCAGGAGTCAGGAGGTAATGCTGCAGCTTTATGGGACCCTTGTCAGACCACACTTGGAGTACTGTGCGCAGTTCTGGTCGCCTCACTATAGGAAGGACATGGAAGCTATTGAAAGGGTGCAGAGGAGATTTAAAAGGATGTTGCCTGGATTGGGAGGCATGCCTTATGAAGACAGGTTGAGGGAGCTGGGACTGTTCTCCCTGGAGAGACGAAGGTTGAGAGGCGACCTGACAGAGGTTTACAAGATGTTGAGAGGAATAGATAGGGTGGACTCTCAGAGACTATTTCCCAGGGCTGAAATGGTCGCGACGAGAGGGCACAGATTTAAGGTGCCGGGAAGCAAGTACAGAGGGGATGCTAGGGGAAAGTTTTTCACTCAGAGGGTGGTGAGTGAATGGAATCGGCTGCCGTCGGTGGTGGTCAAGGAGAACTCGCTGGGGTATTTTAAAAGACTTCTGGATGAGTATATGGGATCCAATGGGATTGGGGGTTATAGATAGGTCTATGGCTGGGTAGGTTTTGATGTGTTCGGCACAACTTGTGGGCCGAAGGGCCTGTTTGTGCTGTAGTGTTCTATGTTCTATGTTCTAATATCTTCCCCACCTGCATTGCCACTTTCAGTGACTTGTGTACATCCAGATTCCTCTGCCTATCAATACTCTTAAGGGTTCTGCCATTTACTGCATAATTCCTATCTGGTTTAGGCTTTCCAAAATGCATTACCTCACATTTGTCCAGATTAAACTCCATCTGCCATCTCTCCACCCAAGTCTCCAACCAATCTATGTGCTGTTGTATCCTTTGGTGGTCCTCATTGCTATCCACAAATACATCAATCTTTGTGTCATCCACATTCGTACGAATCAAACCAGTTACATTTTCCTCCAAATCATTTATATATATTACAAACAGCAAAAATCCCAGCACTGATCCCTGAGGAATGCTACTTGTCACAGCCCTCCATTCAGAAATGCACCCTTTCTCTGATTTCTATGATCAAGTCAGCTCTGTCTCCACTTTGCTAGCTTACCTCTGATGCCAAACGACTTCACTCCTACACCAGACGGACATTGTCAAAGGCCTTATGAAGTCCATGTAGACAACATACACTGCATTACCCTCATTGATTATCTTTATCACTTCCTCATAAAACTCAATCAAGTGAAACAAAACTTCTCCTTCACAAAACCTTACAAGGATGGATTCTGGGAGGGACTGTTGTTGGTGCAGGTCTGAAGGGCCAAATGACCTCTTTCTGCACTGTTGGGATTCTATGATCTATGATTCCCATACTTAATTCTTTGATAAATGAAGACAAGTGTGCCGATGTCTTCTTCACCACCTGTCTGTCTGTGACGCCACTTTCACAGATGTGTACCATGAAATCTATCTGTTCAACAACACTCTCCAGAGCCCTACCATTAACTGTGTAAGTCTTGCAACATTTGCATTTATTTGAATTAAACTCCATTTGCTAAATCTTGGCAGATATTTTTTCAATTCAGAATGGCTTGCAAGGGAAAGATTGCCTATTCCTTTGGAAGTTCTCTGCTACATGGTTGATATTCTCCAAAGGTAGTCTATAAAATACTTTACATGTTAAGTCAAAAAAACTGCACTGGAATCCTCCAGCGGTTCATCTGGGCAAGATCCTCAGGTCCCACTGTAGCGAATGGAGATTTGGCTGAGTGCCAAATTCTCCATCCTTGCTTGCAAGGACAGCAGGGGGAAAACAATCAGAAGTTTCTAGCACCACTTTAAACTCATCTACACGACTCTAAGGTAGCCTGTACCTCTTAAAGTCGGATGCATTGCGGCTGTGGTAGATGCTGGCAGGGTGCAGAATAGGTACATAAGAATATAAGAACTAGGAGCAGGAGTAGGCCATCAGGCCCCTCGAGCCTGTTCCACCAGAATTTGAGCTGGGAAACTGTGAAGAAAGGAGCATGGGAGAGAATGGGCTCCAAGATTTTTGTGATGCCCCAATGGCCTTGCTGGAGGAATTGGAAAGTAGGAAAGATGGTCGGAATTTAATACCTGCCCCCCAGCGCAGTTTGGAAGTAGGACAACATTTAATTGGGCAGGGCCATGGATGGATGGTAAATTTGTTTGGTGCATAATAAGAAATTATGAGGAGTTGTGGGCATTGAAATGAGAAGGTGAAATGCCTTCTTGAGCTGCTATCGCCGATGAAGTGTAGGACCAACAAAATTGAGAGAGAGGGAAGGCCAACATTTTGAGCAGTGTCAGTGAAGGAATGGTAATATATTTCTAAGTCAACAGGGTCTGTGGGTTGGAGAGGAACTTCTGGGTTGTTATTTTCCCATGCACTTTCTGCCCCTGTCCTTCCATGTGCTAGAGATTTCAGATTTTGGCAGCATTGTTGAAGGAGCCTTAATGAATTGCATCTTCTGGATGGTACACACTGCTGCCATAGTGTTGCTGGTGGAGGGATTGAGTGTTTTTATAAGGTGATGGCCAATCAAGCAGTGTGCTTTGTCCCAAATAGGGTTGAACATCTTGAGTATTTTTGGAGCTGCATTCATACAGGCAAATGGGGAATATTTCATCACATTCCTGACCTATGCCTTGTAGTCAGCTTTGGCAAGTTAGAGGGCGAGATACTCACCTGAGGATTCCCAGTCTCTAACTTGTTCTTGAAGCCATGGTATTTATATGGATTCTCTTTTGTTCAGTTTCTGGTCAATGGTAACCTCCAAGATACTCATAATGTAGGGTTTAGCAATGGTAATGCCATTTAATGTGAAGGGGAGATGGTTAGATTCTCTCATATTGAAGATGGTCATTGTCTGGCACACATATGGCATGAATGTTACTTACTATTTTTCTATCCAAACTTGAATATTGTCCAGGTCCCATTACAGACTGTCATTACAGCCTGAAAGGGAAGTTGAAAGTCAGCTACATTGCTGTGCCTCTGGAGTCACATATAGTCCAGAGAAGGTAAGATTTCCTTTCCTTGGGGGCAATAATTGACCAAGATGAGTTTTTCCAACAATTGACAATGGCTTCATGGTCATCAATAGATTTTAATTCTAGATATCTTTTATTGAATTCAAATTCCAGCATCTGCCGTGGCAGCATTCAAAATGGTGCTGAACATTGTGCAGTCATCAGGAAAAATTCACACACCTGATTTAAAGATGAAGGGTAACTCAATGTTCAAGCAACTGAAGATGGTTGGGCCTAGAACACTACCCTGAGGGACTCCTGCAGTGATGCCTTGGATCTGAGATGATTGACCTTCAACAACTGCAACCATCTTCCTTTGTGCCAGGATGGCTCCAACTAGATAAGAACTTCCTCCTTAATTCTTATTGATTTGATTTTTCCAAGAGCTCCTTGCCACACTCAGTCAAATTAGATTCAATTTGTTCTGTTTATTTTTGGTAGTAAGAAAATAGTGGCATAGTGGTTAGCATGCTGCCTCACAGTGCCAAGATCACAGGTTCAATTTCCTGTCTGTGCAATGTGCGTGTTCCCCCCGTGTTTATGTGGGTTCCTCGAGGTGCTCCAGTTTCCTCCCATAGTCAAAAAGACATGTTAATTAGGCAATGCTAAATTCTCCCTCAGTGTACCCGAACAGCTGCCAGAGTGTGGCAACTGGGGGATTTTCACAGTAACTTCACTGCAGTGTTAATGTAAGCACTCTTGTAACACTAATAAATAAAGTTAGTCTGTGAAACTGCTTAGAAATCAACAAATTACGCAGCAGAAACAATATTGATACCGTGGTGGATTTTAATTTTTATGTAAACTGGAAGAAGCAGTTGTATTGGCAAAAATGAATCAAATGGCCTTTATTTCAAGGTTTTTGGAGTACAAAAGAGAAGAAGTTGTTCAGCAGCATACCATGCTCAGTTCAGGGCATTGCTTCTTCAGGAGGATTTATTAGGCTTAGAGAGGGAGCTGTATAAATTCACCAGGATGACATTGAGGCTTACAGGGTTAAATTATAAGGACAGGGTGGCATAAATTTGGCTTGTATTCCCTGCAGTGTAGGCAATTGAGAGGTAATCTGATTCAAGTGTTTAAACTGGTAAAAGGATTTGATTGGTTAGACATAGGGAAATAATTTCCTTTGCTGGGAGAATCCAATACAGGGAAATGTAAATATGCCCTTCAGGAGTGGAATTAAGAAGGAACTCTTCGTACAAAGGATAGTAAAAATTTCAAATCTTGTTTCCCAAAAGGCCTACACAATTGGAGCTTTCAAGACTGAGGTTAATTTTTATTCGGCAAGGGTAGCAAGAAGCAGGATTTTTCAGATAGCATGGTTTTCAGTCACGCAATTGAAAATGCTGACAGGAATGAAAATTCATCATTTCATGGGTCAAATGCCAAGAGGCAGGACTTCCATACTTCACTTGGGAGGAAGGCCCATCTTATAGGGCAGCTGGTCACTCTGATTGGTCAGGAACTCTCTAGTCTCAGCAGTACCACTGGGA
This sequence comes from Sphyrna mokarran, assembly GCA_024679065.1. Classification (NCBI taxonomy): domain Eukaryota; kingdom Metazoa; phylum Chordata; class Chondrichthyes; order Carcharhiniformes; family Carcharhinidae; genus Sphyrna; species Sphyrna mokarran. Next base: position 43,336,278 of record JAGIQG010000001.1, on the reverse strand, counting down.
ATAGTGGCCACTGCGGGAACTACACTTCATTATGTAAATTTAAATGCCAAGAGTCCAGAGAAGAGCTGGGTATGAGGAAACTCCAGCAAGGAGGGGCGGCCAGAGGGCTGTGGGGACAATGGGGTGGGCATAGTGTTGGAAAGGCCAGGGGAGATGGATTACCTAGTTGGAAGTCGGGGAGGGGAAATACCTCATTTAGGAAAGGGAGCCTGCTTTGCCATCTGAGACCTAAGGATGTTTTACCTGAATGTGTTAAAGACCTAGGTGTCCCTGTGCACCAGATGCTGAAGGTAAGCATGCCAGTGCACAAGCAGTAAAAAAAAGCAAATGGTATGTTGGCTTTCCTGTCAAGCAGATTTTAGTATTTGAGCAGTGATGTCTTGCTGCAATTACACAGAATCTTGGTGAGACCATGCCTGGAATATTGTGAATTTAGTCTCTTAATCGGAAGAAGATGTTCTTGGTATGGAAGGTGTTCAAATGAGGTTGTACAACTGATTCTTGGGATGGTGGAACTGACATGTGAGAAGAGATTGGGTCGTTTAGGATTACATTTGCCCAGGAAAATGAGGGGAAATCTCATTGAAACGTTTAAAATTCCAACAGGACTAGATGGAAGAAAGATGTTCCCAATGGTGAGGAGAGTCCAGTACCTTGGAGTTATAGTACAAGTATATAGGGTAAACCTTTTAGGACTAAGATGAGGATAAATTTCTTCATCCAAAGAGTGAAGAACCTGTGGAATTTGCTTCCACAAAAAGCAGTTGAGGCAAAAACTTTGTGGGCCAGATTCTCTGACCTTGTCTGCAGCTCGGCTTCTTTCCTCCTGCAGCAGTGAATGGACATTTGCCCGAGCGCCCAATTCTCAGTTCTCTCTGACAGTGATGACAGTGAGTAACGAGCTGGAAAATTCTGGCCTGTATGTTTGCAAAAAGTAGTTTGATTTTGCTCTAGGTGTGAAGAGGGTCACAGGATCTGGGAGGTAGGTGGCATCAGGGTACTGAGCTGGATGATCCACCATGAACATAATGAGTGGCTGTGCAAGTTCAAAGCGCTGAATAGCCTACTCCTTCTTCTATTTTCTATGTTTCTATAATTCTAGATTCTGGCTTAATTTCTGCCAGGATTCTATGCCACTCCATTGATTTAACATTTACCTTCCTTTTAGCCCTGACCTGAGTTTTAATTTGATTTATGGGACTTTTCTCCAGTGGGATTCTTTAAGAATCCTGTTTATTTGATGCAGTATTACACAAAACGTTTTGTGTGCCTGATTTTTGTTTTGCTAAAATCTGGAAACTTCTCAAACATTACATACATTTTTCTGTGTGATATAAGTATGTCAAATAAGTACAGAGATTGCCTGCTGCAATTATAAGCTACTCTGGGTATAAGTTCACAACTGTCACCTGTTCACCTAGAAAAGTACTGAGTGAATGCAAGTCCAAGCTGTCACTGGGGAGCCTTTACCATTGGAAACCCAGATCAGATGCTTGGCTGTGTCCTGGCCACAATTTTCCAGTATGTGCTGACAGCAGGCAAGGCTCTGTGCCAACATCACAACTTGTAAAATTACCTCCTGGGCACATTCCCAAAGTAGCATATGGAAAACCAGAGGCTTCCCTTAGTGAATGCTTGCAGGGTAGTTTTGGTAATGGGAAGGGAACAGCTCCTTTGGCCATCCTCTCCTTTCTGAGATTGCAAACAGCAGGATGTAATGAAGTGAAACATAATAAACAAAATAAATCTTAATATTATGGTTTTGATCCTCTTATTATCTCTTTGCTTCAGAGTTGGTTCTGATGGACAAACAGTAAAAGAATATGCCCTCACAGGCAGCTGTGCTAAGTAACTGGGAATCATGAAGAAGTTCAGAACAGGCTGTTCATGACAACAGATTTCAATTTGGGAATTGGTGCCATAGCTCTCGTCCAGTGCCTCTGACATCATCATCATGAAGTGGTTTGACAGGTTTGTCATGGCACGCATCAACTTCAGCCTCTCTGGTTGCCTGGATTCATTACAGTTCATCTATTGCCTCAACAGGTCCACAGCAGACACAAAATCCCTGGCCCTGCATTGAACCCTGGAATGCTAGATAACAAAGGTGTCTATGTCAGACTCCTACTTGTAAATGACAGCTCAGTCTTTAACAGCATTATTCCTACAAAATTCATCTCCAAATTATATGGCCTGTACCTTGGTTCCTCCCACTGCAACTAGATTCTGAACTTCCTAATCACAAACTGCAATCAGTAGGGATAGGCAACAATACCTCCTCCATTATGCTTAACATCGGTGCTTCACAAGTCTCTATCCTCAGCACCTAACCTTACTCCTTTTACACTGATGACTGTGTGGCCAAATTCCCCACCAACTTGATTTTCAAATTTACTGATGACACTACCATAGTGGGTCAGGTCTCAAACAATGGCAAAACAGAGTACAGGAAAGTGATAGAGAATCTGGTGCAATGACAATATTCTCTCCCTTAATATTAACAAAATGAAGGATTTAGTTATCGATTTCAGGAAGCCTAGAAAAGGGCATTCCCTATGCTACATCAACAGGATGAAATGGTCGAGAGCTTCAAATTTTTAGGTGCCTGACAACCTATCTTGGTCTCTCCATGCTGAGGTTATCATTAAGAAGGCCCACCAATGCCTCTACTTTCTCAGAAGACTAAGGAAATTTGGCGTATGTGCTACGACTCTTACCAACTTTTATAATGCACCACAGAAAACATTCTTTCTGATTGTATCATAGCTTAGTATGACTTCTGCTCTGTCCAAGGCTGCAAGAAACTACAAAGGGTCATGAACGAAGCCCAGTCCATCACTCAAACCAACTTCCCATTCATTGAACCACCTATACTTCTCACTGCTTCAGAAAAGCAGCCAGCATAATCAAGAACTCCATGCACCCTGGACGTTCTCTATTCCACATCCATTGGTTAAAAAATACCAAAGTCTGAGGACAATAACAACCGACTCTTCCCGGCTGACATTAAACATTTGAATGGACCTGCCTCGCATTAAGTTGACCTTCCTCTGCAGTTGAGCTACGACTGTAACATTACATTTCACGCTCTCTACTTTCGTTCTCTATAAACAGTATAGTTTGTCTGTATAACATGCAAGAAACAATATTTTTCACTGTATTTTAATACATGTGACAATAATAAATCAAATCAAATTGTTTCCCTTGTCATTATATCCTGAAAGTGATAACATAGGAATGGCAGAACAGGAGCAAGCCATTCACCCCATCACACCCTTTTCCATCTCTCAATTCCATCATTGTGATCTGAACTTCAATTTAATTTACTCACCTATTACTTCAAATCTCTAATTCCTTTAACTAGCAAAAATCTTTCATAGAATAATAGAAACATTACAGTGCAGAATCAGACCTTTCAGCCCATCATTTCTGCATTGACTCTCCAATAAAACATTCCACTTTACACTATCCACATAACTCACATATTTACTCTGCTCAACTACCCCCAACCTACACATCTTTGGACATGAACAGGCAATTTAGATATAAGTTAATTACTGTGATGCTGGAAAATCTCAGTAGGTCTGGCAGCACCTGTCTGGAGAGAAAAAAAGTAACGTTTCGAATCCAGATGATCCTTTGTCAAAGCTCTTTTACAACTGTAGATAGGAATCCACAGTTGAGATTTTTTTTGACCAAGAGTCATCTGGACTCGAAACATCAGCTCTTTTTTCTTTAGACTGTGGAAGGAAACCGGAGCACCTGGAGAAATCACACACAGATACAGGGAGAATTTCAGACTCCGTACAGACAGCGACCTGAGACCAGAATTGAAACTAGGTCTCTTATGCTATGAGGCAGCAGTTGCTAACCACTGTGCCACTGTCAATCTCAGTTCTGAAGTTTTCAATTGACCCCAGCAGCTATTGCTTTGTGAAAGAGTGAGTTCTTGATTTCGACTACCACTTGAGTGAAGACATGCTTCCTGATGTTAGCTCTAAACGGTGTACAACTTCAAAGCCTATTCATGTATGTTTTTTTTAATGATTTGTAATGTTTCTGGTCAACTTCTGAAATATGCAAGCCAGTTCAAAAATAATGCCTAGGAAAATAGAGTAAACAATTAAAGACACAAAGAACACAAAATGTGCTCAATATAAGTGTAAGGCATTTCTATAAACAGGCAGTCTGCTATATTTTACAGAGTCCTTGATACACTTGCTTCAACTATTTTGATTAGATTACCAATCATTATATGGTTCGGGATTGAGTTCATCAAGCATACAAAACTTAGGATGAGTCACACAATGTAGCCTCGGGGTCTCAACAGCATCCTTCAGTTTCAATCAATGTCGAGCAACTTGTTTGAAAATTCATTGAGAAAACAGCTGGAGGTTTGGAATGTTCTAAAATTACAATCAATTTTGTTTCCTGGAGCTCAAATCGTAAAAACTAGTTACATCAGTGTGAAAGTACCTTGTATTTACCGTGCCAGCCTTCATTCAGGAAGCGACAAATAAACTTGCTTAATGAAACAGTTTGAAAGGCACAAAGTTATGGACTGCTCTGGGCCACAACTGTGTGCATGTCATTTGATATGAGCAAGGAAATATCTGATGGAGGTATCTAGGGGCTGCCTTCTTACAACTTTAATAACTATAAAAGCCTTTGGAGGTTTAGTGCGTCTGCAGACAGTTTTGCTGGAGCAGAAATGCAGCATGCTGAATTCTACCTGGGAAAATGACTTTGAAGATTTTGAAAGGATTATTTTATTTTAATCATTCTGGGAGCTTCCTCTCTCTTTTTGCTATTATGAACCAGAATACTTTTAAAAAACATTGCTAAACCGAATGTGCTCAGTATCTTATTTCCAGTCATTTTTTTTCCATTGCTTACTGTTTCTGTCTCTTTTTTCTAGGGAAACTGAGAAGAAGCCACACAAAATGATCGGGCATTTTTTTATTACACTTGAGGGTATGGGTGCCTGGAACTTGCTGTCAGGGATATAGTGGAATCACAGAATCCTAGTGCTGAAAGAGGCCATTTGGCTCATTGAGTCACACTGACTACAATACTGCCCAGGCCCTATCCCCATACCCCCATGCATTTACTAAGTAATTAAGATAATTAAGGGGCAATTTAGTAAGGTCAATTCACCTAACCCCCATATCTTTGGTCTGTAAGAGGAAACCAGAGCACCCGGAGGAAACTTATATGGACACAGGGAGAATGTGCAACTCCTCATAGACTGTGACCCAATGCCAGGAATCGAACCCAGGTCCCAAGTGCTGTGAAGCAGCAGTGCTAACCAACGTATCACAGTGCCACCCAGATAAGCAGATATGACAGTGACTTTTAATGAGCATTTTGACCAATCGATGAATAGGATGGGAATAGAGGAATATGATCCCTGGAAGGATGGAAGGTTTTAGTTCAATTGGGCAGCATGGTCGGTGTATTCTTGGAGGGCCAAAAGGCTTGTTCCTGTGCTGTAATTTTCTTTGCTCTTTATTCTTTATTCTAATTTCAAGCTGCTAATAAGCTGATTCCATCTGCAAAGGAACAAGGAACAAATCTGTGCAAATAATTAAATTTCCTACATTGCACAATATAGCCCATGATGTTATTGTTATTATGTATATTTCTCAATGCTTTTTTTGCAGATGGAATTATTTCTACTTGTGTGCCTCTTTGTAGCTTTTCAGTTTACTAAGTCCTGGGGTGCCTTTATTTTCTCCTGATAGAATGAATAAGATCTTTTAACGGCAATCATGAGGAAGTCTGCTCCTCCGAATCAGCATCCTGGAGCTGGCAAACCCAAGTCACACAAAACAAAGAACTTGAAGGAGTAATTTTATTTCTGCTGCAATATTCTGGTCTTAGTCCCCTGACATGAGAGTTTGTTTAATTTGAGGAATTTGTCCTCTGCATCCATGGCCAAAATTGGCACCTGATTGAATGCAAGTTGGACCCTTTGAATAAATTTCTGAATAACCTGATTTGCTTCTAATTAATTTCAGCAAGGAAACTATTTAAGTCTTCTTTGGAGCCTGACTATCAATGTAGGCTATAAAATAACAACGATTTTCTCTGCTGTGAAATGCAGCCTAATGCAAATTAGACCCTCAAACTGAGGGAGTCTTTGTACCACCCGCGCAACCTCATAAAAATCAGTTCGAAACTGTTGCGCTAAAGTCATAAAAATTCAGGAAGATTTCCTCTGTGTGCCAAGAAAAATAAAGTCATAAGCATGTTTATAAAAACTGCCTTTACAATCTCACTTCATCTAATGCTCAGAGGAAATCTTCTACCTTGTTAATCCGTCGGGGAAATGTTTACAACATCCCTGATAATTTTGTGTTGTGACTGCCTGGATTTACTGAAAAATCTAACTGTGCAAAAGGGTGCAATGTTCTCCTCCCTTGTGGTTTGGTGTGTGAAATACATCCAAGTTTTCTGCAATAACAAAACAGAGAATACGAGAGCTGAACAGCAGGTCAGGTAGCATCCGTAAAGAGAAAAAAAAGTGCCGGTGTTTCAGGTGACTAACCATATTGTGGTCTCCTACTGTCTGCCACCACCATATATGTTGATGGTCTCAATGTAGACCTCAAGGGATCTGTCTCTATTTCAGCAATAAATTGAGACTTCAAGGGCTCTGGTTGAATGCAATTCCATTAAGTTTATTATCAACAACAGTTCTGCACAGTCCTTGAGCTAGCCTGGGCCCTAAAATATACATTGACTGATTTTTTTTCATTCATTCGTGGAACATGGGTGTCATTAGCTGGTCAGCATTTATTGCCCATCCCTAATTACCAGAGGGCAGTTGAGAGTCACCACATTGCTGTGGCCCTGGAGTCACATGTAAGCTGAATAAAGACGGTGGACTTCCTTCCCTAAAGGACATGAGTGAACTACTTAGGTTTTTCGAACAATCGACAATGGTTTCATGGTCATCAGTAGATTTTTAGTTCCAGGCATTTTTTTATTAAATTCAAATTCTACCATTCTATCATGGTGCAATTCAAACCCCAACTTATCAAAACATGAGCTGAGTTTCTGGATTAATAGTCTAGTGATAATACTATCAGGCCTTTGTTTTCTTCCCATATGCCTGACTTGTAAGGTATATATGAAGTCTTACTGATAGGGAGGTGACAGTAGTGAGCATCTGCAATAAGGATGGCAGGCAATAGTGAACATTTCACATGAAGGCTGTACCTTTTATTCCCTGGCCTTACATATAATAATGTTACCGTGCAGCTTCTTAAAGATACATGTCATTGTCTGCATTGGAATGTGTACAATATCACATCAATTGGTGTTCTGAGTGACTAAGTTGTCATTAGATGTTACTAGTGTTCACCTTTTACACACTCAGTATTATTGGTGATGAGTATTAAAGTTCATTTGGCTCCCAGTTATAAACTCATGATCCAATTTTCTGCTCTTGGTGTGAGCCTGATAGAGTAAAAAGTAATCACAACATTAGTCTGGTAGGCACATGTACCTTAGGTGCATTTAATGATAGAACATCTTAGGTTGGAGTAAAGACTAAGTCTTAGACGTTAATGGAATCCTCACCAATTTCTCTTAGTGACTATTACAGCCCTCAACACAGCCCCATCCCTTCCCTTGACAAAATAGTTCTTCAATATTGAGCTTGTCGACATGACTAATTTAGTTTTGCCTTCTCGAAGTTGGATTTTTTAAACAATGTTACTAAAGCTAACTTCAATTGCAAACATCTTTCTTTGTTATTTGCTTGGCTGCCTTTTGCAGACTGAATTATTTTTTGACATTGACTCCTGTACTTGTTCTACCTTTTGTTTTTTTTCCTCTTTCTTTTTTACAAATATAGGTTAATTTTTAACTTTTAAAGACCATTAGTCAGACCACAAATAGAACTAAGAAAAAGGTACTTGAGGCAGTTTGGAGAATGTAAAGGTTCCTCAATATGGATGTGATCTCATTGGATCGTGAAGCCTGTAGAGACACTTAGGACGGAAAGAAAAAAGTTTTCCCACAGGATTGAATTAGGGATGATTATCATCCCCACAGCCTCATTATTGTGGCATGGGCTCATTAGGTTTGAAGGTCTCCTGCCTCCCAGGTCAACCCGCAGAACGTGGATCACAGCGATTCAAAAAAAGCACTCAATACCACTTTCTTAAGGGCAACTACTGATGAACAATAAATGTTAGTCAGCCAGCAAAGTCCATGTCCCACAAATGAATTAAAAAAAAGAACTGCTTTCTTCTGCCCATGGTGTGATGGTTCTCCAGTGCTGGGAATGTTTTGATGAAAATCCTAGTCTATCTAATATCTCCTTATAACCCAAATCATAAAGTCCCGGTAGCATCGTAGTAAATTTTTTCTGCATTCTTTCTAATTTAATGATATCCTTTCCATAGTAGGGTGACCAGAACTATACACAATATTCCAAATGTGGTCTTGCCAATGTCTTGTACAACTTCAACAAAACATCCCAACTCCTGTATTCAATGTTCTAACCAATGAAACTCTTGTCCACCTGTAATTCCACTTTCAATGAGCTATGAACATGTACCCTAGATCTCTTTGCTCTGTAACTCTCCCCAGTGTCCTACCATTAACTGAGTAAGTCCTGCCCTGGTTCAATCTACCAAAATGCGTCCTCTCACATTTATATAAATTAACTCCATCTGCCATTCATCAGCCTACTGGACCAATTGATTAAGGTCGTATTGCAATTGGAAATAACTTCCTTCACTGTCACTGTGCACGGATCTTGGTGTCATCTGCAAACTTACTAACCACACCTCCTATATTCTCATCCAAATTATTAATATAATTGACAAATAACAGTGGACTGAGCACTGATCTCTGAAGCACACTGCTGGGCACATGCCTTCAGATTGAAAAACAACTCTCAACAACTACCCTCTAGCTTCTGTCAAGAAGCCAATTTTATATCCATTTAGATACCTCACTCTGGATCCCTTGAGATATAACCTTAAGCAACAACCTACCATATGGTACCTTGTCAAATATTGTTCAGTATTTTTCAGTACTGTTCAGTATTTTTTATTTTTTAGTCCTTGTTTCACATCCGGACATGCAGGCATCTGTGACATAACAATTCCTTGTCTTTTAATCTTTGTTTGAAGATGTTTCTTCTGAGCAGCATTGCAAAGTAGGCTTTTCTTCAAATCAAAAGTTAAGGAACAGAAAAAGCCATTGTCACCAAGTTAAGGACTAACAAATATTAGAGCACATGCATTGACCTCTCTAGAATTCTGAAGAATCAACCGAAGATTCATAGCATGACTAAAAAGGAGTGAGTGGAGGTGGCCTTGGAGAAACAAGAATTTATTGTTTGAAGGGGCCAATTGAGAAGAATTTTTTTTTAATTAATGTGCTTATGAAACTTCCATTCTTGAAATGACTGGAATTTTCTGTCAGGAATATTGATGGCTCACGTTGATCTAGAGCATAACCAAGCAATATGCTGGGCTGTAGGTGAGAAATTGAGTGGTGGCATGGGATGTGGCAGGGGGTGGAGGGGGTAGATCACACAAGTGAGCCCCCCCACCCCCAACCCATTAGATCTGGCAAGTTTCAGCTGCAGCCACTGGCCGATCCTGCATTGAAGGATCATAGCCAGGTATTCTGATTTATTCTTTTAATGGTCTGGGAGAATGTTAAATAAGAGACAGGCTAGAATTGTAATTCCAAAACTATTATAATGATTTATTGAAAAAGAGTAAGTTTTGTGAAAGAAATACAAGAGAAATGAAAAGTAGCAATGGTTCTCACGGCCTTCTGCCCACCAGGGACCCTGGTAACGCTGGCTGGTCTGGAGCTTGAGAGTTCCTGGCACCACTGAAGATCCCAGTCATGATGAAGTCCAACATACCAGGTCAAAGCCCTTGGCACTAAAAACTCATTTGTGAGACCTGGCATAAACATACTTGGAAAACAAAATACAAAGAGTAATACAAGTAATACAACTTAACCTGTTATCATAGTAGTACTATCATTTGGTGCAAAACACAGCGGCATCCCAAAATTAGTGGATATTGCTAAGTTGGCTGGGAAAATGTTAACTCTTCACTTACTATACACCAGGCAATAGTGTATTTTTTAACCGAAGACCAGTCCCTGCCCTTCTCAGTCTTCAACTTCAGATTGGTAGTTTCCCACCTTGGCTGATGGGAGTGCCAGTCTCTGACTGTTGGATCTCTCCCATTGCCCCTCCAGCACTGGGGGCTTTCCCACTCCACACCTCTAATGGCTGCTGTTTTTGAAAACCCAATGGGCATGAAGCACATCTGTCAGTCCCCAATTTCTTTTAAAATCACAAGCCTATAGCAAATAGATTCACTGCACCATTATATATTATGTCCAGAATTATCAGCTACATAATAGTTAAAACAGCAGTGTATATTATACGTCAGCAGTAGTAGGCATTTCCTGTGTCAATGCTGAGTTATGGTGAGAATATCTAATTTAACTGTTTAACCAGTCTTTAATTAGGAGAGTGAATTCCACAATCACTCATCCTCTGCTCCCCTTTCACAGCTCAATTATAGGATACTTGACTCTTTTGCAGAGACTTGTCCTGTTAGGCTAGTACTTGCACCATAGACATAACACATCAAGGCATCAACCCTCAGAAGAAAACTCTGTCCCTTCGTTCACATAATATCAGGAAACGCCAAAAGCCCATGTGAATCTCCTCTAAAGAGTGACCATTCTAACAATGCTGCATTGCCTCAGTACTGGAAATCAAGCATAGATTATATTCCTAAACTCATTAGATGGTCTTCTACTCAAAATATCTAGGCTTAGAATTGAGGACTGAATGAAATTGGACAAATAAGGATACTGCTACTTTTTGGATTACATTTATTTTCTATCAATATCAACACCTTGTTGGTTGGTCATTGCAAATGTTAGTGGATAAACTCAATTATAAGGAATCATAGCAATCTCTTATCTAATATTTTCTATATTGGCTAACTCATCATGGAGCAGACTAATTTCCCAGTTTAGCTTTCCTCTTAACTGCTGGCTCAATACCATCATCTCTCACTACATCCTAATTACGTAATCATATCTCATCTTGTAGTGTATGTACTTGCTTGCTTCTCTATTTTCTATTATACCTGACTCCACTAACTTTATCTGAAAATGGCACCAAAATTGATGAGTTAGCCAACAGTGTTAGACATATATACTGTGGTGTGGTGAACACATTTGCTATTCATTCACATCTCAGTTGATGCCTAGTACTGTATCTTTGTTGCAGATATTTAATTCCTTTCTGAACTTCAACCTTTACAAACATGAGAAGATAATAAACAAATGCATAGTAGTAATGATATGTCATTATTGTGGACCTGGTCAGGTGAATTCCAGATAATGATAAAGATCAGAAAATATCTTGAACGACTGCAGTCTGTGTTACGTGGAGACCATTAAGGAGGGTGTTACAGTTTTTGATCCAACACAATAGGGGCACAGCAATATATTCCCAAACCACATTAGTGTGTGACTTGAAGATCTTGGCGGTATTCCTATGCACTTGCTGCCTTTTAGATTGTGGAATTCATTGGTTTGGAAGGTGCCTTTGAAGGAAGCTTGGTAAGTTGCTGCAGTTGGTCTTGTAGATGATAAACATTGTTGCCAAGTGTGCCGACAGTGGATAGAGTGTTTGCAGTGGAAAATGATGTGCTGATCAAACAGACTATTTTAGCTTGGATGTGTTGACCTTCTTGAGCATTGTTGAAATTGCACTCACCTAGGCAAGTGGACAGGGGTGCATCACAGTCCTGACCTGTGACTTGTAGATGATGGAAAGGATTGCAATAGTCAGGATGTGAGTTACTAGCTGTAGAATGCATAGGGCAGGATTTTACTCACCCCAAAACAGTAAAATCCCACACGAGGTCCACAGAGCTTTCTATAGTCTGCCCCTCACCAGCTCCAATTCCTTTGGTGGGTGGATTGGTAAAATTCCAGCCATAATCTGCATTGTGCTCTTGGAGTCACAAATGTGGCTGATCTAGTTAAATTTCTGATTGATAGTGATCCCAAATGTTGATGGTGAGGATTCAGCAAGGATGATGAAGTTGAAATGGCAAAAGGAGATGGTTAAATTTGATCTTGTTAGAAATAGTCATCACTATTTATCAGTCCAGGATTGACTGTTGTTCAAATTTTTCTGCAAGTGGACATGGGCTATTGACTCATCAACAAACTGGCTTTTATGAACAGAGGTTGTTATTACATGTGACTACTCACTAATGATAGCCTGAGTTGATAATTGGCATAAAATTAGTTCCTGCTTGCTCATCTTCTACGAAGAGCATTTTGAGAACTCATTGGGGAAAGTGTTGACTCAATGTAATGGCAATAATAGTAATGAAACAGGTGAAAGTGAGTTGGCAACCACATATTTCTTTCCATTAACATGTAAAGTGGGCTGCTAAATTGCTATCAGCCATTTTATATTAATGCACAATGTCAACATCTGCCTAACACTGCCAACATTATTCAACATGTGGAGATGCTGGCATTGGACTGGGATAAAACAGAAAGAAATCCCACAATACCAGCTTAAAGTCCAAACTGGCCTTGTGGGATTTCTTTCTGTTTCAACATTATTCAACTCAATGAAAATGACAAATTTTGATTCTAACTAAAATGTAAGCACGTGTGTAAATGTAATACCTCACCACCTCATTTATCTTTGGAGTGAAATTTAAAGGTTACCTTCTTCACATCCTCTCCTCCTGCTTCTGAAGTTGTATGAAAATTGAGTGAATGATTATAGCTGTAATTGTGTGAAAAGAGCAGGAAGACACGTGCTCGTTCATGACTCTCACCCATTTAACTAATTATTAAGGAGTCCCTTTAGTCAGCCAGTTGTGTACAACATAAACTCCACACATCCAAAATGATCCTCTTCCCACTTCAATCTACAATACTTATAAACAAAAATGCATTTTCACTGAGCCACATAAAATGGCAGATTTGCATTCAGGGCCCAATCCTGTACATTTCCTATCCCATCCTGAAGCCAGATTTTGACTTTCACAGCACTACCATTAATGGCACTACTCCCTCACTTTAGCTAAGCCCTTCATCCATTATAAAACCCCTGCTTGACCCATCCATCCCCATTCCCAAGCAAGACCACCACACCCAGTATCCTTGTCTTTTTTTCTGCACTTTTGTGCACCGGAATACTACCTCGGGTCATGGAGAGTGAAGGACGAGCATGCTGTCGCATGTATGCCTGCCCTTTTCACACAATTATAGCCATAATCATCATCAATTCTTTCCCTCTTCCACATCTCCCTGGACCTGAACACCAAGCTTTCAACTCCAACTGCCTTGCGCCAAAGAGTTCAACCTGGAAACCCAGGTTCCCTTACTCAGAACTGCGCAAAGCTGACCAATGCGCATTTGCTGTAAATATTGCTGAGCGCATGCTCTGAGCTTCTTGTGAATTGCTGACTTTATCTTGAAGGTAGGGCTTAATTGAAAGCTGTTAATGAGTATTCATGGCATGCAAATATATTACTGCATTATGGAAGCTGCCACAGGCCCGCTGTAATTTTCTACACATCGCAACGATGTCACTGACTTTATATCACTGTATCTTCAGCAGCCATTGGGAAATTGAAAATTTTCATCCTACCTAATTAAGTCTTAATTAAGCACATCACATTTCCTACTCTAGTGGGTGCCATAAAGTTCCACCCAATGATGGTTATTTTAAATTTAGTGCATTGGGGATAGTGATGGGCAAATGAAATTTAGAATAGCATAGTCTGATAGCTCCAAGGAAGCATCATTAAGGGTATGAAACCAGAGATTACCTCCTTCAAAGCAGAAATTCCCACTAGGATGGCTAATATTTAGTGGGAAATGGTGAATCTTGGCAGTCCAAATTTTTGGGCAAAAAATAAATGTGATATCAAGGGCACAAAACTGTACTTGAAAGATTAGTTCTCTATTTCCCTCTCTGTGTGTGGCATAGTGGCACAGTGGTTCACACTGCTACCTCAGAGTACCAGGGATCTGGATTCAATTCAGCTTGGACCACTCTCTGTATGGAGTTTGTATGTTCTCCCTGGTATTCATGAGTTTCCTCCGGATGCTCCCGTTTCCTCCCACATTCTGAAAGACACACTGGTTAGGTGCATTGACCCAAATAGGTTACGAGTGGGGGAATTTCACAGTAACTTCAGTGCAGTGTTAATGCAAGCCTTACTTGTGACTAATAAATAAACTTTACAATATATAGAGTAAAAATTAAAAGCAGAACCTGAGACTATGTAAGGCAGTAGCAACTTATTTCAGTTTTGGTAAATGTAGCCTGAATGTCTGTTATTGTGGATGTGCCATATATGTAAACATCAGCCATCTGGGTATCTATGACTATGACAGCAGGGACACTGCCTGCAGCTGGAGTGCGAAGAGCTGACTTCATGCTAAAATGTGAGGTCATAATATCGCACAGAAAATGAAGCAAAGGGACTTGCAATCTGTCTTCAGCAGCTGGTTGTGTTTGACAGTGACTTTGCAGTTGCTCCTTCAGCTTCTGGAAAAGATTACCAGATTACCTCCCTCTTTCCCCTCACTTTCTCCACTATGACTGTAGCAAGAGACCAAAAAAGGAGGTAGGGTGGGGGGGGGGGGGGGGGAACGCATGGGTAAACCTACTCATTGTTGGAGATGAACAGGATGAGACTAGCATGATGGCACAGTGGTTAACACCGCTGCCTCGCAGTACCAGAGACCTGGGTTCGATTCCTGGCTTAGATGACTATCCGTGTGGAGTCTGCACATTCTCCTCGTGTCTTTGTGGGCTTCGTCCAGGTGCTTTAGTTCTCTCCCACAGTTCAAAAGATGTGCTGATATGGTGCATCGATCATGCTAAATTCTCCCTCAGTGTACTTGAACAGGCCCCGGTGTATGGCGACTAGGGGAATTTCATAATTACTTCACTGCAGTGTTAATGTAAGCCTTTATGTGATGCTAATAAATAAATAAGGTTTAAAGGACGAAAGAAATGTCATCTTAATCTGCACCTTAAAAAGGACACTAAGAATTCTTAGAACACCAGATTAAAGTCCAACAGGTTTATTTGGTAGTACAATCTTTCAATGAGGCCCTCCTTCTTCAGATGAGTGAAGAGTTTACCACAGTCCAATGCCAGCATCTTCACATTATGGCTAACTTAAAGAGGAGACAGAGTTGGGGATGGAGAAAGGTGGACATTAAGCACAACAGGTGAATGAACTTCCTTTTTGCCAATGTGAATTAGGGGACAGCCTGTCATTTAAATGACAATGAAGCCCGCTGTTAAAATTTTCCAGGCACACTTTCTTAAATGCCTTGAGGGCCTCGTCCCTGTCTTCTGTACTTCCAATCTGAGTTAGAGTTGGGGATTAGGATCCAGGACAATAAATGATGGGCAACAAGAATAAGCCCCATCCTCATCCTGGGCACAAATCAAATCTTTACCACATAAAGAGATAGGTATGACAAGCTAGTGGAGGTGAAGAAAGAGGACAGATGAAGGAATAAAAAACCAAGGCAAGGAAATACAATCTATATGGAAAAGGATATTAAATCTTCTGTTTAGTGGAAATCAATAGAGGAGGAAATGGTATATAAATGTTCATCAAACTGTCAGAAGATATGGCAGAAGTATGCTCTGGGAATAAAGGTTACTGCACTAGTAACAGTGAATTACTAATAAATCATGAGCACCGCCATTATAAATCAGTTCATAATATCACATTGATCAGTACCAATTGTTCCGACATACATATTTTGCTTGAGGTAGTCCTAGCCTGCACCAATCCCTTTCAGTATGGCAGTCATCTGTAACGAGCTAAAGTTTTCAATTAAATCAGAATTGAAAGATCAAATGAACATACACAAACAATGAACAGATGTAAAATTTACTGATCCATTCAATCTGACCTGGACAGTGTGATGCCATATGCATCAGAATACATGTAGAACTCACCCAGTTGGAATGATTTATGGTAGCCACTTAGGGGATACAAAAATAAACAGGTTAATTAATTAAAGAGGGGGAGGAGTTGGGTGTTAGAGGGGGGTTTAGGAGAATCTGAGATGAAAAAAGACTAATGGATCGGAATAGATTAATTTAGAGTGAATTTGGTACAGTAAAGGTACAAAGTACCTGGAGTTACAAAAGTATTTTTTGCATATTCATAAAAACACATATAACCACTGTTAAAGAATTTAAAAATGTATTTTTGAAAACATATTGTATTCTGTATTAAAGCATATATCTTGGCCAATTACAAACTGTTCTAAGCATGATGAGATACGGCTAAATAAGAACTACATTCCTTGAAAACAATACTACTGAGAGAAGCAAAGGGACCTCTTATCAGTGTGTGCCCCAGGCAGTGCAAACTAACCAGACAGGAAAATAAATAAAGAACAAAGAACAAAGAACAAAACAGCATGAGAAACAGGCCCTTCAGCCCAATAAGCCCTCGCTGCCACCTCAATGTTCCCACTTCTCCCCATGATCCCTGTCTATGTTTATAGATCTATGCATTGGAACCAAATTTGCAAAACAATTTAGGAAGAATTTGTTCTGCCAATCAGCCTAAGAGCACATCTTCGGGATGTGGGAGGAAACTGGAGCACCTGGAGAAAACCCATGCAAGCACGGGGAGAATGTGCAAACTCCTACAAACACAGGCCCAAATCCATGTATCTGCACAGCACAGTGATAGTCACTGAGCTGTCGCGTTGCCCATCAACTGGTCCAGTTCAAGCATACACTAACGACATGAAGCACTAGGCTACTCTCAAAAAATCCAAGAGCAGCCCTCTCACGACACATCGTGTGTATGTCCCTTGTTAGACAACAAGGCGGATCAAAGTACCTGTAGGATAAAACAGAAATACATCAATATCATTGACAATTTTCACAGTTCCCAGGGAACTCCCAAGGCTCATGATTCCTATTTTAAATCAGTCTTCTATACCCCTTCATTCACATTCTGTTCATGTGCCCATCTAAATATCTCTTAAATAACTCCAGAGTGACTGCCTCCACCACCTTACTTGGCAGTGCATTCCACACACCCACAACCCTCTGTGTGAAAAAAAACCCTCTAGCATCCAAATTATACCATACCCCCCTCACCCTAAGCCTGTGACCCCTCATGATATTTGATTCCAACCTAGGAAAAAGCTTATCACTGTTTAGTCTATCTATACCCCTCATAATCTTGTACACCTCTATTAGATCTCCTATCAGTCTACGTCTTTCTAGGGAAAACAGCCCCAATTTGCCCAACCTCTCCTCGTAATTGGAGTAATTAGCTAATTGGATTAGGAATTGGCTAGCAGATAGAAGACAGAGGGTTCTGGTTGATGGAAGATATTCATCGTGGAGTTCAGTTACTAGTGGAGTACCTCAGGGGTCTGTTTTGGGGCCTCTGCTGTTTGTAGTTTTTATAAATGATTTGGATGAGGGTATTGAGGGATGGATTAGTAAATTTGCGGATGACACCAAAGTCGGAGGAGTGGTAGATAGTGAAGAGGGGTGTTATAGTTTGCAGAGAGATTTGGACAAGATGCAGAGCTGGGACGAGAGGTGGCAAATGGAGTTTAATGTGAAAAAGTGTGAAGTAATTCACTTTGGTAGAAATAACAAATGTGTAGAGTATAGGGCTAATGGTAGGACTCTCAATAGTGTTGATGAACGGAGGGATCTTGGTGTATATGTTAATAGATCCCTGAAAGTTGGCAATCAAGTCGATAAGGTTGTTAAGAAGGCATATGGAGTCTTAGCTTTTATTGGTAGGGGGATTGAATTTCGGAGCCGCAACGTCATGTTGCAACTGTACAAAACTCTAGTGCGGCCGCACTTGGAGTATTGTGTGCATTTCTGGTCCCCGCATTATAAGAAAGATGTGGAGGCATTGGAGAGGGTATAGAGGAGGTTTACCTGGATGTTGCCTGGTATGGAAGGCAGGTCTTATGAAGAGAGCTGAGGGATTTGAGGTTGTTTTCGTTAGAAAGAAGGCGGCTAAGAGGAGACCTTATTAAAACATATAAGATGATTAGAGGTTTAGATAGGGTGGACAGTGATAGCCTTTTTCCTGGGATGGAGAAAGCTAGCACGAGGGGACATAGCTTTAAATTAAGGTGGTGGTTATAGGACGGATGTCAGAGGTAGGTTCTTTACCCAGAGGGTAGTAAGGGTATGGAATGCCCTGCCTGCGTCAGTTGTAGATGCGCCAAGTTTGGTGGCGTTTAAGAGGTTAGTAGATATGTTTATGGACGAAAAGGGAATGGTTTAAGTTAGAGGGTCATTGCTTTTTCCTAATTGGTCGGCGCAACATCGAAGGCTGAAGGGCCTGTTCTGCGCTGTAATGTTCTATGTTCTATGTTACTGAGATCTTCCGTACCAGGCAGCATCCTGGTAAACATCCTCTGCACTCTCTCCAGAGTCTCGATGCCCTTCCAGTAGTAAGGCAACCAGAACTGAACGCAGTATTCCAAATGAGGTCTAACCAACGTTTTATATAACTGCAACATTAAAGGCCACCTCTTGTACTCTATACCCTTTCCTATAAAGGCTAACATACCATATGCTTTCTTCACAACCTTCTCCACCTGCTCTGCCACCTTCAGAGACTTGTGCACCTGCACCCTCAGGTCCCTCTGCGTTTCTATGCTCTCAAAAGGTGTACCCATCATCATATACCTACCCCCTACATTCTTTCTCCAAAAATGCATCACGTCACATTTATCAGGATTGAATTCCATCTGCCATCTATCTGCCCAAGCTACCAGCCTATCTATGTCTTGCTGTATCGCCTGACAATGCTTCTCACTATCCGCAAGTCCAGGCATCTTTGTATCATCTGCAAACTTGCTGATCACTCCACTTATTCCCTCTTCCAAGTCATTTATATATATATATTACAAGCAGAAGAGGTCCCAGTACTGAGCCCTGCGGCACACCGCTAGTGACCAAACTCCAGCTAGAAAAATACCTTCCACTATTACTCTCTGTCTCCTATTACCAAGCCACTTACTTACCCATCTAGCTATCTGTCCTTGTATTCCATTAGCCTTGACCTTTTCAACTAACCTCCCATGAGGGACTTTGTCGAATGCCTTACTGAAATCCATATAGACGACATCAACGGCTTGCCCTTCGTTGACCGTTTTTGTCACCTCCTCAAAAAATTCTACAAGATTCGTAAGGCACGATCTCCCCTTAACAAAGCCATGTTGCATATCCCTACTACCTTTTTTAAACAACGGTACAACATTAGCTATTCTCCAGTAATAGAACAAATCAACTTCCTGATAAAGAGATACTAGGAGGTAGAGAGAAATAATTTTATTCACACATTCCCATGTCATCAGAGAGTAGAATGCTATTGGTCAAGATAAATGATCTATACTAATAATGTTTGGCTGCCATCCAGCAGGATGAGCAAAGGGGCCAGGTAAATAATCTTTGAAAGCCATATAATTGTAATATGAGAAGCAATGAAATATGGAGTAATTTGGGCTGTCTCAAATTACTCCCTATATGCATGCAACCAGGCCTGTGCAATAAAGTACACCTTCAACTAGAATTATTCTCCATGAGTCCTTTGTGCTTGGTCTCTCAAAAAGCTCCTACAGGGGGCAAGTGGGCGATTGGAAAATTCCTGTCTGATTTGCCAAAACTGTTCCACCTTACATTAGGTTATGGAAAGCCTTGCTTTAGTATAACGTGGTCTCTGCCTTCCCAGGAACACACTCACTCCTGTTTGAAGAAATCACTTCACGAACCTGCAAACTATTCCACAACACATCTATACTCAGTGAAAAGAAGAGCTGCTCAACATCCAAGCTAGTCCTGTCCTTACACTTACTCACTCAGCTGAAATAACTGGTCCATACAAGTGCAATCTACTCGAATCTCATTGTTATTTCATATAATTAGTCAAGTCTCTGTAATCCTGCACTTCAGTAAAATATTTAAATTCAACTGCTACGTTTGCCTGAGGAACATAGAATTATGGAATTCCTACAGTGCAGAAGGAGGCCATTTGGCTCATCGAGGCTGCACCGACAACAATCCCACCCAAGCCCTATCCCTGTAATCCCACATATTTACCCTGTGAATCCCTGTGACATTGACGGGTAATTTAGCATAGTCAATCCACCTGATCCACACTTTTAGACTGCGGGAGGAAACCCCCCCCTCACAAATACAGGGACAATTGACAACTCCACATGGACAGTGATCCGAGGCTGGAATTGAACCTGGGTCCCTTGCACTGTAAGGCAGCAGCGCTAATCACTGTGTCACCATACTGTCCCATGGATGCTATAATACTTAAATTAATCTTTAGGTTCTCTTCTGCATACTTTTCAATACTTAATACTTGGATGGGAGAAATGGAATGAGATGAGTTGCTCTTGTAAAGCACCAGCATGGATATGGGAGGCCATATGATCTCCTTCTGTGCTGTCACCATCTACCCTCCTCTGCACTGATAGGTTACCAAAAACAAAGAATGGGATTCTAAGTGAGATTTAGCCAAGGACAATGTTTTAACCTTTGCTTTTGGTGAATCATCCTAAGACTAACCCTAGATTTCTGCTCATCTTAATTACAGTTTCATGGTATTACACATAGAGATTATTGAATCCAAACTTCCTTCTTTCACCATTGGACTTTTCTTTTCATGGCAAGTTATCGGTATGTTTCGCATTTGATCACATGTCAAACAATGCACTTTTCTAAATTTTCTAGGACGGGCTGGGGGGCAATGTCCTGTTATATTATCACTAGACTATTAATCCAGAAACTCAGCTAATTTCTGGGGACCCAAGTTCAAATCCCGTCACGGCAGTTGATGAAATTTGAATTCAATAAAAAATATCTGGTATTAAGAATCTACTGATGAATGTGAAACCATTGCTGATTGTTGGAAAAGCTATCTGATTCATTAATGTCCTGTAGGAAAGGAAATTTGCCATCCTTAGCTAGTCTGGCCTACATATGACTCCAGAGCCACAGCAATATAGTTATCTGTTAACTGTCTTTCAAAGGCAACTAGGGATGGGCAGTAAATGTTGGCCAGCCAATGATATCCATGTCCCAAATATGAATAAAATAAAACTTCGACATAATTTGCAAGGAACAGGTTCAATCCCCCAGCACATCTAGACTTGCTTGTAATTGAATAGCATCCTCAATTGTAATAACTCTTGCTCACAGCTTGGTCTAGACTTCAAATTTCAGCTCACTCCCCCAACACCTACATCCAGATTATAAATGAAAAAAGTAAATGGCAAACATCCCCACCCTGATCACTGCAGGACCTAATTGATTACTAATATGCAAGTAGCATTGATAACTACTTTCTGTTTGCAGGTCTGCAAATAAGTCTCAATTAGCAAAGCAGCTACTTGCCACTAACTCTATGGTTGGAATTTTCCCAGCCCAATGCAGGAATCATAGTGGGTGGGAGTGGACTATGAATAAGGCTGTTGACTTCTGGTGGGATTTGCAGATCCTGGGACGAGTGCAGCTGGAAAACCCACCCAATAATTCAGGTCTACTATCAGAAATACTAGTGTCAGGGACACTGAACCATCAATATTGTGGCAGAGGCTGGGTTTCCACTTCAAACATGTGGGCTCTATCCCATTGGGCCCTTGAATCAATATTCCCCCCACATATAAGTGGAATGGTTGATCTAATAGTAGCTATTTAATTCTGAAATCTCTGTGAGACAACAGCATGAAATGCAGCTGTCGTTGTCCACAGGCTGGTGTGTGGGACTCTATCTATTATATCCCCTACTGTCACCAAAAGCTACTGTCTGTGCTTGCAGGGAGGTGAAAGAATCTTTGATCCCTGGCTTCCTCTTAGGTGAAGGTGTGCTGTGCATTCTAATAAACCCTCTGAGACAGAATCACACCTGTCAACTTTCACAAATGTTTGCAATGTGTGAATCTAGATGGAGTTGAGAAACAAAGAAATATCTGAGTGCAAATACATCAATCATAAAGTTTGCACCACAGGTTAGCAATGCCACAAAAAATACACACTAACACATTAACCATTATTCCTAGAATTGCAAAGTAGGAATGTTATGTTAAATCTGTACTGAACTTTGGTTAGCGCGTACTTCATGCGTCATATTATAAAAAGGATATAGAAACACAGGGGAGAAAATTTACAATCATTACATCGGAAATATAAAGGTATATATTTGCCAAAATCTTGCTGCTGCTCATGGAGATGGAATATTGTGGTCCCTCTGACAGCACATCCACACTGCAAGTATCACAGTGGCAGTGGGTGCTTTCAACAGGAAACCCTGCTGACAATGGTGGGAACATAAGATCCACAAGAGGCGACACAGTGGTTAGCACTACTGCCTCACGGTGCCAGGAACCAGGGTTCGCTTCCCAACTCGGTTAGGTGCATTGACCTGAACAGGCGCTGGAGTGTGGTGACTAGGAGAATTTCACAGTAACTTCATTGCAGTGTTAATGTAAGTCTTACTTGTGACTAATAAATAAGCTTTAATTAACTTTAACCTAAGATCCCACTGTGAACGAGTGGTGCATTGCCTCCCGCTGTCACGTAACACATCATGGAGAGGGAGGAAAATCCTGCCAGGTATTTCCATTTGTTGAGATAACACAATTGGTAGCCATTAATATAAGATAGTCACCAAGGAATTGAATAGAAAATTCAAAAGAAACAACTTTACCCAATACTGTTAAGAACGTGGAACTCACAGCTACATGGAATGATTGAAACAAATCTTACAGGTGCATTTAAAGGGAAGTGAGACATGCATGTGATGGGGAAGGAAATGGATGAGTGTGATAGCAGATTTAGTTTAGAAATGAATTTTCTAAATTTCCCCCTATTTGTTTCCCCTATTTGGGGAAGTTTGAGTACAATATAAACACCGGCATGGGCCTGGGCGGCATGTTGGCACAGTGGTTAGCACTGCTGCCTCACAGCACTAGGAACTCGGGTTCGATTCCCAGCTTCGGTCACTGGCTGCATGAATTTGTACATTTTCCCTGTGTCTGCATGGGTTTCCTCTGGGCGCTCTGGTTTCCTCCCACAGTCCAAAGATATGCGGGTTAGGTTGATTGACCATGTTAAACTGACCCTTAGTGTCAGGGAAGGTTTAGCAGGAGGTTACAGGATTAAGATCTGGATGGGATTGTGGTTAGTATAGACTCAATGGGCTGACTGGCTTCTTTCTGTAGTGTGGGGATTTGATTCTATTCTAATGGGCCAAATGACCTATTTCTATGCCCATATGTCCTCTGCATTCCTATCTTCAGAGACTAACCTCAAATCTTGCATGGAAGTGCGTTGTTCCAGTTAGTTCCCATATGTTCTGTGTCTCATGACACTGATTCCATTGGCAGTTTTGTAGTCAGTCTCCACTGAGAAGATAACACAACCTCATGTACTTTCCTCCCAAAAAACCCTTTCACGGTCTCTAAATCACTCAGAGCCCCATCCTCACTACAATTCCTAATTGGTTCTCTCTCAGTGCAGCTGGTGCTTGGAAATTAAGAAGCAAGTGATCCAGGAGTGAGTTGGAGTTAGGGGCAGAGTGACATGGACTAAAGGTCTGATAGAAACTCAATGGTGGCTTGAGTCTGACTTCATCTTCTTTACCCCTCTCCCTCCACTCCCATAGGAAAAGAAAATTAAGCTATGCACTAAACTGTCTGTCAATTTACAATCACCCATGTTTTGCCCAGCAATAAACAATCATCTTCAGAAGTTTTCTTGGTCAACTGGTCAACATTCATTCTGATGGCCACATCAGATTAACTGGACATTTATCTCACTGCAAATTGTCTGCTACATTTACCTGCACAACAGTTGTAACTGGACTTTAAATAATAGTCATTGCAGTGTGTTGGCTTTAGAATGTTCTTGGATTATGGAGGCACTACATAAAACTAAGTTTGCATTCTTTTAATGACTTGCTCCTCATCAGTCTCATCAAAAGGCAATGACCTACATTATAGTGAAATATGCACTGTCAAACAACAACGGTTCAGGAATATGTGACAGTTACTTCAGAGTGCTAGATCCATTGCCAATTCGCAGCAATAAACAGCAGATCAAGTTGTCAAGAGAAAGTGAAGAATTTTGTCTTTAGATAATGTACATGATGGCCAATATCAATTCAGTTGCTGGTTACATAACTCTCCCCTCAATGGAAAAAGAACTCAGGTGAGATGTACAATTAAGGCTCAAGAGCAAGGAATAGAGTTTATTTTTCAAGTTCAACAAGGCTCTATTTCCCAACTGGGCATTAGCCTGGGCCTCTGTAATACTTGTGGATTACTCTGGATTATGGATGACTATTCTGGATTACTTGTGGACCACAACTAAACAAGTAACAGAAGGAAGAGGCACCACGAATATCCTCAGTGATTCTGAAGGCTAAAGTGAATACAAAAGACAAGACTGATGCATTTGGTATCATCTTCAAAAAGATGTGCAGAGTGAATGATACATCTTGACCTCCTACTGAGGTCCCATTATAAGAAAAATGAGACCTCAGTCAACTCAATTCATTATTAACAAGAAACAGCTCGGCACACTGGATGTAGCAATGGCTATGACCTCAAAAGCAACCCTGCTGATGCTGAAGACTCAGATTGGGTTTTGTCAGAATCACACTGCTCCAGATTTTATTTTACAGTCTTGGTCTAAATATGGGCAAAAGAGCTGAATTCTAGTGATGAGGTGGGAGTGGCATCAGGGCAGCATTTGAGCAAATGCAACATCAGGATGAAGCAGTAATAATGAAATCAGTTAAAATGGGGTGAAAATTCTCCACTGGCTGCAGTCATACTTAGCCCATGGGAAGACAGCTGTGATTTTTGCAGGCCAGTCGCCTTAACCCTGAGACATTGGGCAGAACTTCCAATTGATGAGTTTCTTCTGGCAAAATCTAGAAAACAGTCAAGTCACATTTGCCCTACACAAGCACTGGTCAATGACTATTTCCAACAAGGAGAATTTAACTATGTTCTCTTAACATTCAAAGTCAATACTGCCATTGAATCACTCACCCTCAACATCCTGGAGGTTACTAGTGACCAAAAGCTTGATTGGACCAACCACAAACGGAAAAATTAAAGTTTGAGTATTCTGCATCGAGTAACTCATCTCCTGAGACTCTAATCTTAAATCAGGCTTGTATGGAATACACTCCATTTGCAAGAATGAGTGCTGCTCCAACAACATTAGGAAAGTGCAACATCATCCAAGACAAAGTCACCTATTTGATTGGCACTGTCTTAAACACCGATTGCAGATCTTGGTTGCATTCTGTGCCATGTACCAGATGCAGGGCAGCAATTTGTCAAAGCTTCTTTGAAAGTATTTCCTAAATTTGTGACCTCGACCATGAAGAATGAACAGAGCAGTAGGCACATTGGAATAACAATGACAGTACTTCCAAGTTCCTCTTCAAGTCATAATGCTGACTTGGAAATGTAATCACTGTTTCTTTATCATCATTCAGTAACAATATTTACTTAGCTGCAACTTGGGACAACTTCACCACATGGGTTGCAGAGGTTGAAGAAGATGGCTCACCACCACTTTTTCTGGGGCAATTAGGGATGGACAATTAATGCTGACCTTCTCAGTTAGTCCAAAATGACATAACTCCAACAAAAGATCAATTTTTCAAGTGTTGCAATCACTATAATTCGTTCTGTGAGATTCTGATTATTTTTACAGTCAATTCCAGATACACGAAATATCTAATTTCTTTCGAGCACATTTTTGATAGCTGATGATATTTCCTTATATTGAACAGCTATCTGTTGTTTTAATGTTAAATGTCATTCAGAATTCACAGCATGTCATATTATAAACAATTAAAATATTATGATGTTCAGTACAAGTGCTCATTCCTTTTAAGTGACGAAGTATGACAATGTCAAGTCTTCTGTGTTAGTACAATAAGCAATAGATCTTGCTCCCCAGTAACTGACAGTGAGGTATGAACAATGTCAAGTTTCTAATGGATATCTATATTGGGGGATGGAAACATCAAGTGCAAGTAATTTTGGTTTAAATTATATACGCATAGCTGGCAGAGAAAATGGGTGTCTACCTGTTACATTCTGTAACTGTGTCAAAACAAATTATTGATGCGTTTTGTTGTGACAAATTAAGTTGAGTCTTCTGTATTAGCACAAGATGCTGCAAATTGCTTTGTATGTAGTTGTCCCATTTCCTGTTCCAGAATAAATAGAATCATCTAAGCTGGGCAGTGATATGTTACTTCCTTTATGGCACAGTGGTAACATTACAGTTTTTTTTCTTAACCCTTTGCTCACCAGAGCTGAAGTTATCAGCCAAATTTCTTCATGAAGATTATCTTTGCACATAAAATTAATAAAGAAGCACAGAATTTTATATCTTCTCTCACATGTTTGATTTCAGTATGAAGGAAATAATCACTTCAAGGACCAAGTGCAATTATCATAGAATCCCTACAGTGCAGGAGGAGGCCATTTGACCCATTGAGCCTGCACCAATAACAATTCCCCACAGGCCCTATCTCCATAAACTCCACATATTTACTGTTCTAATCTCGCTGACACTAAGGGGGCAATTAGCATGTCCAATCCACCTAACTTGCACATCTTTGGACTTTGGGAGGAAACCACAGCACTCAAAGGAAATCCATGCAGGCATGGGGCAAAAGGGCAAAGTCTGCATTGTCACCCAAAGCTGGAATTGAAACCGGATCCCTGGCGATGTGAGGCAGCAGTGTCAACCACTGTGCCACTTGCCTCCGCTTAACATTAAAATATTACGAGGGGAATTGGGTTAAAAATATGGATTTTAGCACATTTCAGTCAAATTTATTTAAAAGCTAATTTAGTAGGTTGATAGGAAAGTTAAAAGTAGCCATTTGTTAAATGGTCAGCAAAGTGAGATTTGAGATAGTATTCATGAAAAGCTGAAACTGTAGGTACGCACCATTGAATTGTCTAGGTCCAGTTCACCATTATCACGTGAAGATTGTTTCCTTTCTAGTTTCTCAAATATGGATTGAGCTTTATGAATGACCTCAAAAGTGAAAGCCAATCTGCCTCTCCAACTCTACATAATAACGGCAGAATACCCCTCATCTGCAGTGAGTCATTGTATAAGGTTACTTGAATTTGCATGCCATCTGTCCATAATTCCCAAAACAAACACTGAAACAGAAGATCTGCTTGACAAATAATACCAAATAGCAGTGTTAGGCAGTATATTACACAGAAATTTTAACGCTTATTTGTTAAGGGATGGTAAAGCAGAACTCTCCAAACGACAGTGATTGAGGCACAGAGTAAGGACACTAGTATTTGGAACTGATTAGTAAAGATTAACTCCCTGTTGTAGAATTGATCATTTATTTTTATATCAAATGATGATTGAATATACTTGGATGCAATATACTCTGAAATTATTACAGCTCAAAGCACAAATGGGATTTCTGTAGTTTCTACTGTACACGGTTAAGAGGTCATAATGTATTATTGCTATGTGCAAAGTACAACCCTGCCAATTTGTTACCGAAATATTAATGAGATAGCTCCATTGAGCTCATTTAAGACTTGCTTTCAAGAGTGCCTTTCAACTATGATCAGTAATTACTACGTGATATATTTAATGATAAATGAAAAATTCATGTGCACAACAGATGAAAACATTGTAAACCTACTGACTTTATAATTACAAGTGCAAATATTCTATTTGTGACATTAGGATTTTAGTTCATTAATGTTGTGCAACAAATATCTGAAAATATTATCATTTTTGCACTGTTCTGAGGGCTGTAACACACAAATGCTTCTAAGTTAACATCTTTTAAAGAGATTAATGCTTACTCTGAAGTAGCAAAGGGATGTTTGACAAAGTATTAAGTATTCATCCAATGTTCTGTCAGTAAATTGCAACAATTATAACAAAGGAAACAGATGCCTGGAAACATTACTACCTTCAAATTCCCCTCCAAGTCACTCACCGTCCTGACTTGGATCCACAACACTGTTCCTTGACCTTCACTGGACCAAAATTCTGGAACTCCCTTCCTCACAGCGCTGTGGGTGCCCCTACACTGCCTGGACTGCAATGGTTCAAGAAAGCATCTCACCATCACCAACTCAAGTCCAATTACGGTTGGGCAATAAATGCTCATCTAGCTAGTGTCCCAAGAACGGACAATGTAAGTAATATATATTCCCACACACATGTCAAATCAGAAAATATCATAAGCTCGGAAGTGCAACATACAGATAAAATATAAAGCTGCCATTACCATCAGAAGCTTCAATTCAGGGGTCATGGCCTCCTCACTAGTAACACAGGGCAAGTGCCCTGCCCCATATTTTCTAAGTGCTATTACTACTTATTTTCTAATTGGGCAGCATTCAGGAATGGAGAAATACTCCAGGGCATTCTTTTAACCTGATGAAAATGAAGGTTCCTAGCCCGCAGTTTTGACCGGCCTGTTCCAGTGAAGTGGTGCAGGCACATTTGAACCCAACTTCCTGGACTGCAGATCAAAAGCTCTGAAAACTGTAGTTCTCTTTACAATTGCAGATGATAGGGAAAAAGTGGTTTTTGAGTTGTTGCATTACACACTGTTAACTCCATCCTCCTTTCAGTCAGTTTCAGGGTTGTTCTAAGCATGAAGAGTATTTCTGAATGCAGCAACAGAGCCAGATGAGTTTGAATTAGAAGAGGGCTTAGCAAACCTTTACTATACAGGTAGCTGCACAGTCAATGCCACTATGATGTAGCAGAGAGGCAAAGATCCACGATCTACGTTTCTTCATTGAGGTTTCTAGCTTTGCTGGGGCTAGGCCTCTAAATCTTCTGTGCGATTGTGGGCAGTATCACGCATGGCAAGAAAACTATCACTGCGTTTATGCCATCAGTTTCTTCAACTTTGGTTTGGGAAACAAAATGCGGTAACATTGTGACCTGTATCTCTGCAAACATCTGATCACTCTGAATTACTAGTCTTCTGTCATTGCAGCTTGGAAGCCACAAAATAGGGTCCTGGGATTCACATAAATTGCAAGACTTCCCCAGATCTAGGATACGATTGAGTGTACCCATGTCATCCTGCAGGTTCCATTGCTTTCAAACCCACAATCACAATCTAGAAATACAAGGGCAGTAGATGCTTGGGTACACCACCACCTGCAAGTTCTCCTCCCTGTCACACAATATCTAACTTGGAAACACATTGCCATTCCTTCACTGTCACTGGGTCAAAATCCTGGAACTCACTGTTAGTACTGTGGGTGCATGTACATCATAAGGATTGCAACAGTTCAAAAAGGCAGCTCACTCCTACCTTCTGAAGGGCAATTAGGAAGAGACAATAAATACTGCCTTGGCCATACAAAGTCTACAGTTTACTTAGACTGGCCATGCAAAGTCTAAATGGGTTACATTTGTTACCCATATGGCTATCTTCATACATCACAAGAATTTTCATTCTCTGAATATGTAATTGGTGTGCCATTACCAGCAGCACATCATTTCGGTCGAAAGTCATTTTCTAGGACACTGAAGAAGCTGACGTCTTCCTCACAGTAGTGCTCACCTCACATTGTTGCCAGATAATTAACACTATAATTTTCATTCTTTCGAATATTTTTCTGGTTCATCTACATATTTTTCCCTGAGTTTCATTTCTGCTATTTGACAACATGCAATATACTCCCAATAGAATATTTTATTTCTTAGCTAACAAAATAGATTCAATTTTTGCACCATCCTCTATATCATCACTACATTGTTGCACTGTAATGGAATCTTTGATTAAAACTGACACCCATACACATTTTCTTCCAACTTTAATCCTGAATATTTTGTAACAAGAAATGATTAGCTTCCAGTCTGGCCCCAACCTAAACCATGTCTCTGTTAATGCTATTATATCATAGCCTGCAGCAATTTGTACCACTACTTCACCAATGTTATTCATAGCACTTGTGCATTCACTTCCTTACTCAAACTTCCATCTCTCTGTATGGCAAAATTGCTCATTCTACTCTGTCCTACTGACCTCTTTTTCTCTTTTATCCTTGCCACACACACTGTTTATTTTGCTCTCTTTCTGTTACTTCATCGAGACTTTATTTAAGCTTCCTCCTATAATATTAGTTTTAATCCTCACACATAACACTCTCTTAACTGACCCCATGACGGGTTACACATAATGCTCTCTTAACCGACACTTGCCCTGTAACGGGTCCCAGTTTCCCCAGATTCTGAAATCTTCTGTCCTTCACCATTTCTTTTTTGTAATTCATTCATGGAATGTCAGCATCACTGGCTAAAAACAACAAAGAACAAAGAAAAGTACAGCACAGGAATAGCCCCTTCAGCCCTCCAAGCTCATGCTGATCATGATGTCCTAATTAAACCACAAAAAAACTTCTGCCCTTACTTGGTCCATGTCCCTCTACTCTCTCCCTATTTATGTACCTATCCATATGGTTCTTAAATGTTGTTAGGCCAACATTTATTACCCATCACTTAGTTGACACTGAGAAAATGATAGTGAGATGTTTTCTTGAGCCACCATCATCTTTTTGGTTTAGGTATACCCACAGTGCTGCTAGAAAGAGAGTTCCAGGATTTTGACTCAGCAACAGTGAAGGAATGGCAATATCATTCCAAATCATGATAGGAACATAGAAACATAGGAATTAGGATGAGAGTAGGCAATTCAGCCCTTTGACCCCACTCTGCCATTCTATACGATAACAGTTAATCTCCATCTCACCCCAGATCCACTTCTCTGTCTTTTCCCTACAGCCTTTTCTCTCGCTTTTAATCAAATATCTCTTTCACAAATCCATTGATTGACTGCATCTGCTGTACTCTGGGGCAGTGAGTTTCATAGACACAATTCTCTGTGCAAAGTAACTGCTCCTTTTCTCTGAACCTCTTTCCTCTTACTCTAGAACTATGACCTCTTTTCCTAGACTGTTCTAGCAGGGGGGCATTTAGTTGCTTTATCAACTCCATAGAGCATTTTATATACCTCAATCAAATCCCCCGTCATTCTTCTGCACTCCATTGAGAACATGATGGTGTGTGGCTTCCAGGGGAAGTGGCAGTTAATGGTGTTCCCATGCATCTGCTGCCCCTGTCCTTCTAGATGGTCGAAGTTGCACATTTTGAAAACACTGCCAAAATAACCTAGATGAGTTGATGCAGTGCATCATAGAGATTGTACGTACTGCTGTCACTGAAGGGAATGAACGTTGAAGGTGGTAGATAATGTGTCAATTGAGTGACTGCTTTGTCTTGGATGATATCGAGCTTCTTGAGTACTTTGGAACTGCATTCATCCAAGCAAATGGAAAGTATTCCATCACATTTCTGATTTGTACCTTAACGATGGTGGACAGGCTTTGGTGAGTCAGAAGGTCAGTTACTTGTTGTAGAATTCCCAGCTTCTGACCATCTTGTAACTGAAGTATTTATATGGTTGGTCCAGTTCAGTTTCTTTAAGGCAGACCTGGGTAGATTCTTGAGAAGCAAAGGGGGTGAACAATTATTGGGGTAGATGTGAACATGGAATTGAGATTAAAATCAGATCAGCCATGATCTTATTGAATGGTGGAGCAGGTTAAGGAGTCTGAATGGGCTATTCCTGGTCCTAATTCATATATTCACATATTTGTACATTTATATGTTTATTTGTTGAAAGTAGTGGAGGGGGTGCAAATCAAACAGTGTGTTTTGACCTGGATAGTGTCAAGCGTTTTGAATGTTCTTGGAGCTACATTTGTCCAAGCAAGTGGAGAGTACTCCATCAAACTCCTGACTTGTGTCTTGCAATTGTGGTCAGGATTTGAAATCAAGAGGTGAGTTACTCTCTGCAGTGTTCACAGATATTGGCATGCCCAGTTCAGTTTCTGGTCAATGGTAACCGCCAGGAACTTGATATTGGAGGATACAGCAATGATAATGCTTTGTTGGTCAAGGGGAGATGGTTGGATTTTCTAGAGATGTTTAACGCTTGGCATTTGTATGACATAAATGTTACCGATCCCTTATTTGTCTGGGTCTTGCCAAATATGGACATAAACTGCTTTAGTACCTGAAGAATTGTGAATAGTGTTGAATATTACATAATTATCAGCAAACATTCCCATTTCTAACCTTATGATAGAGGGAAGATCATTGATGAAGTAGCTGAAAGTGGTTGGGCCTGGGGCACCAACTAAAGAAATTCCTGCATTGATGTCCTTGAGATTGAGATGATTGACTTCCAACAACCACAACTATCTTCATTTGTGCCAGGTCTGACTCAACCAAAGCAGAATCTTCCCCCTGATTCCCAGTGACTCTGGCTTTTCTAGATCTCCTTGATGCCATACTTGGTCAAATTCCACTTTGATGTCAAGAGTAGTCACTCTTCCCTCGCCCCTTGAGTTTAGCTGTTTTATCCACATTTTATGGCCCATGTGAGATCAGGAATTGACTGGTTCTGATAAAATACAAACTGAGTATCAGTGAGCAGATTATTGCTGAGTAAGTCCTGCTTGGTAGCACTATTGATAATTCTTTCCATCCCTACACTTATAATTGAGAGTAGACAGATTGGGCAATAATTGACCAGGCTGGATTTTTCATGCCTTTTGTGGATGGACCACATCCAGAAACTTTCCACGTTGTTGGATAAATGTCAAAGTTAGTTGTATTGGAACGGCTTAGCTAAGGAGGTTGCTAGTTCGAGAGCACAAGTCCTCAATACGAATGCTACAACGTTGTCAGGGCCCAGAGACTTTGCATATCTTGTGCTTTCAGTCATTTCTTGATATTACGGGCAGCGCGGTAGCACAGTGGTTAGCACTGCTGCTTCACAGCTCCAGGAACCTGAGTTCAATTACCGGCTTGGGTGACTGTCTGTGTGGAGTTTGCACATTTTCCTCGCGCCTGCGTAGGTTTCCTTCGGGTACTCTGGTTTCCTGTCACAGTCCAAAGATGTGCGGGTTAGGTTGATTGGGCATGCTAAAATTGCCCTTTAGTGTCCTGCATATGTTAGAAGCATTAATGGGTAAATATGTAGGAATATGGATTTAGGGCCTGGGTGAGATTGTGGTTGGTGCAGACTCAATAGGCCTAATGGCCTCTTGTGCACTGTAGGTTTTCTATGATTCTACATGGAATCTGTTGAAGACTGAAATCTGTGATGCTGGGGATCTCAAGAAGAGGCCACAATAGATCAATCACTCAGCATTCCTAGCTGAAGGTAGCTGAAAATGATACAGCTTTACCTTTTGCACTGATGGATTGGATTCTCCATTATTGAAAATGGGGGTATTTGTCGCACCTCCTCCTTGAATTAAATGGTTACTTGTCCACCATCATTTATGACAGTACATGGCAGGATTGCAGAGCCTACATCTGATCTGTTAGATGTTGGAACATGATTAAAAACACTTCTAATTTTTAGAATCATTGTCTTTGTTTTTTTTTAAATTTTTGATATGTTCTGTTTCTTTCACCTTGCAATTGTGCAAGTGGGATAACAATTATGAATATTTAACATTTTCAGTCTTTCTGTATTGTTTCAGCATACATATTAAACTAATTAAAACATAATGAATTCACATTTCAACCAAAGGAAAGCTGAGAGATGAATTGAAGGAAAACATATGAATTCAGAACTTCCTTGGAGCTGTTCCCACAAAAATCTCCTAATTGTGAATGGTAAGAACCCAATTCTCATGCAGAAAGAGAACTGTGTCACAATTACTGCAAAATTACAGCAGTGAAACAGTGAGGATATTTATGGCTATTTCATTCATAATCTATTACTACACAGTAAGAAACTCCAAAGTGTTGTGGTTGTAGCCCAGTCCATATACAAACAAGCCTCCCTTTCATTGACTCTGGCTGCACTTCCCAATGGTTCAGAAAAGCAGCCAGCTTAACTAAGGACCTCACACATCCAGACATTCTCTCTTCTCACCTGCTCTCTTTGGGAAAAAGATACAAAAGTCTGAGATCACGTATCAACCAACTCAAGAATAGCTTCTTCCCTGCTCCCATCAAACTTTTGATTGGGCCTCCCATATATTAAGCTGATCTTTCTCTACACACTAGTATGACTGTAACATTTTATGCTTCACCGTCTCCTTTCCTTCTCACCTATGTATTCTACGAACTATATGTTTTGTCTGTATAGCACAAGAAACAATACATTTCATTGTATGCTAATAAATGTGATAATAAATCATGAAATCAAATCTAACTTCAAAGTTGTTTTTTGCATGTGTGTTTTTGAGATATTTATTTACATTTTCTTCTCTTTCAACTTGGTCATTCTCAAGCTCTCCTTTTTTGTGATATGTTTAGAATTTGTTCTTCTTACTGAATTTAAATGCAGCTCAATGTTTTCCTAGATTTTTTAGCAAATCTCTGCACCAGTTCTTTTCAGATCATGCCATCCTGCTGAAAGCAAATTGATTTCCCCCCCAGCCCCATCCCACCACTTCAAATCAATTCATTAAACCAGCATTTTCTGTACTATACTAATTGCCCAATCATTTATTAACCTTCAAATTTCTAAACATCTTTTGCCCAGGACTGAAATTATGCCAAAATAACACAACTGTACATTCTGTATCTTTCAATTTCAAACCGTAATCCCTGGATGAGCACGTTTGACCGCTTTTTCTTCCTATGTCATTAAATGCCATATTAAAAGTCATCTGCCACTTCTTCACCCTGATAATTAATTTGTCCAGATACCTTTGAACGCTGGTAATTCTCATGCATTGTGATATGGGAGCATTGTTTGATGCCAACTGCAAATTTGATATTATTACTAAAGTCTCATTGTTTCACATCATTCACGAATAGAAAAAAAAATCCAGAACAGACTCTTGCTGATTTGCACTCATCACTGATCCCCTGATAATGCCTTGTCCATTTATCATCACCTTCTGCTTTCTATTGCCAGGCTCATTTTCATATCCAGCCGGGATAATTGGCATTATTCCATATTAAGAGAGAAAGACGAAACCCACAATTATTAAGCAGCTTATCACATCTTCCAGAAACATCCCAAAGCACTTCACACATCATATACAATGAATTGTTTTAATTGCAATTGCTGTTGGCACGCAGACTATCCTAGTCGCCATTTTCTTTTGCACAGAAATGACCCACAAACAGTAATGAGGCGAATGATTAGTTTTTTTTTTATTTGTTCAGGGAATGTGGATGTTGTTAGCTAGGCTAGCATTGATTCCCCATCCTTAATTGTCTTTGATCTAAATGGCTTGCTAGGCCATTTCAAAGGGCATGTAAGAGTTAACTACAGTGTTGTGGATCTGGCGTCACACATAGGCCAAACCACATAATGGTGGCAGATGAGTGAACCAGATATAACAATTGACAATGGTTTCATGACATTTTAAATTCTTTTTTATTGAATTCACATGTCATTATCTGCAATGATGGGATTCAAACTCTGGTCCCTAGAGCATTACACTGGGCCCCTGGATGACTGGTCTTGTGACAATACCACTACACCACCACCACTTCCAATTAGTTGTTCAGTTGAGGGTGACACGATGGCACATGGTTGGCACTGTTGCTTCATAGTGCAAGGGACCCAGGTTTGATTCTCGGCCTGGGTCACTGTCTATGTGGAGTTTCTTCCTGTGTCTGCCTGGGTTTCCTCTGGATGCTCCAGTTTCCTCTCATAGCCCAAAAGACATGCTGTTTAGGGGCACTGGCCATGCTAAACTCTCCCTCAGTGTACCCGAATGTAGCTACTAGGGAATTTTCACAGTAACTTCATTACAGTGTGAATGTGAGCCTACTTGTGGCTAATAAATAAACTTGAATTTACTTAAGGAAATGTAATTTCTCAAGGTACCAGGAGTACTCTCTAACCAGCTATCAATAACCCTGTGGGATCTTTAATACTTTTTTGAATTTTCAGGACAGGTAGGCAATGACTCATGAGTTATGCAAGACTGAATTTCAAATGTATTTTGCTGAGAGTTAGACTCCTAGCAGTGCACACTCATAAAATATCTCCCAGAGATCTACTCAAAAGGCAACATCTCTGACAGCTAGTTTTGTAACGAGTGAAGGGGTACAATGGGTGGAGAGGAGAAGAGGGGTGAAAGAACAAAAGGAAAGGTCTGTGATAGTGTGAAAGACAGGAGAAATTAAATGGCAAAAGGGTTGGTAGTGTAAGAACAAAGGAAATGGCAATGGGACAAGTAAATACACAAAAGATGTGTCAAGATGGAAGAGCGATGACTGACCACTCCAATTTTCCCCATAGTCCAAAAATGTGCAGATAGGTTAATTGGCCATTTTAAATTGACCCTAGTGTCAGGGAGACTAGCAGGGTGAGTATGCAGGGTTATGGGAATAGGGCCCAGTGAGATTGTGGTTGGTGCACACCCGATAGATCAATTGGCACCCTTCTGCACTATAGGGATTCTATGATCATCCAGATCTATTTAACCATGCAAAGCTGTGTATGTGTACTTCAGTGAATCACTGCAATCACATAACTGATCTGAAGATCGATATTCATCTTTTTTTATTTCAACAATGCTATGAACAATAATAGAAGTTTTATCAATCTCACCAGATCATATAGATCTGTTTAAGAAATTTATACATGCATTTTTCTGCCATTTAGGGAATTATGATGAGAATTCAATTGGAGCAGCATTTATATTGCTTGAAACATGGCATTTAAAGGTTATAGCAATCTCATATAAGTTTTAGTTAATTTATTTGCTTATTAAATCAGGTATTTGCAATGAAAAAACTCATGAAAGGAACTTAAATGACTTTTTTTTAAGAAAACTCAGATTTCCTGTGCAAAGACCTTAAAGCATCTTGTGTTTCATTTCCACTGTTGAAGATATTTAGGACTGGGATAGATAAACTTGTCTCAGGAAATCAAGAGGCATGGAGTATGGATAAGAATGTGGAGTTGAATGTTCATGTTGAAAGGTGGAGCAGGCGTGAAAGGATGTATGGTCTATGATCCACTCCCACAAAGAATCATAGAAACCTAACAGTGCAGAAAGAGGCCATTTGGCCGATTGAGTCTGCACCGATCACAATCCCATCCAGGCCGTATCCCCACATCCCTACACATTTACCTGTTAATCCCTGTAAACTATGCATCTCAGGACATTAAGGGACAATTTTAGCATGGTGAATTAACCTAACCCGCACATCTTTGGACGTTGGGAGGAAACCAGAGGAAACTGAGGAGAATGTGCAAACTCCACACAGACAGTGATCCAAGCCGGGAATCGAAATCAGGTCCCTGGAATTATGAAGCAGTAGCACTGACCACTGTGCTATGTGCCATACCATATCGTGCCTTAGACATAATCTAAGGTCCACATGGTCTACAGTATGTTCTGGCACCTATGTCTTGTGTGTTCTTGTGTACAATCAGTTAGGTTTAAACTTTGAAATTCAATTTTGTTGCCTATCTAAATTCAGGATTAAGTTCATTCACAATTCTATGGTTTTTAGTGAAGTATTAAATATTTCAATAAGAGCCCTTGAGCAGTCCTGAGTTAGTCTGATTGCTGTAGCAATCATTCATAATGAGACAACACTGTTATCAGTTAATATATGCTTATCTGAAGTTTGAATAAGATTTTGCTGTTATCATCCTCACTCATCAACCCTGTACTGAGAAGAGAAAATTATCCATAAGATATTGATGTTTACTTATTTATTAGTTACAACTAAGGATTACATTAACACTGCAATAAAGTAACTGTGAAATTCTTTTTTAATTTATTTATTAAATAAATGACAATTCACCATATCTGTAAGACATCCAAAAGTGTTTTACAATTACTTTTGAAATGGCTTGGATTTTAGCCTGGAGATAAGTCCTTGTTGGAGTAGATACTCTCACAAGGTTGTGCGAATCCGATGTCCTTCAGAATTTGATGACAGGGCTGGTTTAAGTGGCATTCCTGCCCATTGTCTGCTGATTCAGAAGTTGGAGGTTTTCCAGCAGGGACCCTGCTTCACATGGACAGATCTGAAACCTACAAAAGCAGGAGGATAGATTGGGAGATTTATGAATTCATGCAAGGAATTTTAATCACAGTGGGCTTCTGGGTCTCCAGCAGGTGCCTGAGTCACATGGAGATCTGGACCATGGGGGCCCATACCATAGTGTGAGCCTTTATCATGGGAAACATCTAGCTTGCTGAGATGCCTGTATCTCAGGGAGGATAAGGATTGTGCAAAAAGATCTGGATTGCAATAAGTAAAACAAGATAAATATTCAAAGGTAAATCTCCATAGATGTGTGGGTTAGGTAGTTTGGCCATGAAAAAATAATGTTAGTCAGGGGATTAGTAGGATAAGTATGTGGGGTTATGGGGACAGGCCCTGGATGGGATTGTAATTGGTGCAGACTCAATGGGCCTAATGGCCTCCTTCTACCCTGTAGGTATTCTACGAAATGGATGTGGACTGATCATAGGAGAGGAACAATGACGTTGATGGATCATTCCCATGGTGATTTAGTTGTCCTAATTGTAGTAAGGGGGTTTCACTGTAGTTGAAAAGGGATTTCTGATGCTGATTGAGAGATGCTTAATAATGTCCAAGGGGCCCAATGCAGGTGGGAGAAGATGGGAAAATGGAGATGGTGGGATTTGGAGAGTAAGGAGCTAGCTTGGTGGCTAGGAAACATATGTAAGAACATAAGCATTCAGTTCCTCTTCATTCACAAATATAAAGATACTTACCCTCTCTCACCTCTAAACATGAAGGTTTTCCAAGGCCTGGGAAACACAGTGGCCTGCGATTAAAGATAAAGTGACTGTCATACATTCAGCTTCTCATAAGCGGATTGGTTGGCTCTGCCTTCTCTCATCACTAAAATGGAAAGAGGACAGCTTCAAGGCAGCTTTTATTCCAGACATTTTGCATTGTAAAATCTGCTATTTGATGCCTAACCACCCATTAAGTTAGGATTCAGTTCATTGTCACTATTAATTTGTAAGTAAAAATTAATTTGTAGCTGATTTGTAAGGAACAAAATCCTACAAAGACTGAAGATGAAAATGTTTTTGGTTTTTGGTGATCATTCTTCACTCCTATCTTTTTGATCATGATTTTGGTCATTGGCCATATTATTTCCTTATATGATTTGGTGCTAAGTTTTGTTTGATAAGGCTCTTTAAAGCATCTTGAGACATTCTACTACAACAAAGAATTACCAGAGATGCTTTGAAATGAAGAAAATATATAAAATTTTCAATACATCATGCAGGCATAAGACAAATGGTATTTACCTTCATTGTGAGATTCCAATGCAGGAGCAGCAATGTTTTGCTGCAGTTATACAGTTGGTGAGGCCACACCTGGAGTATTGTGTGCAGTTTCGGTCTCCTTATCTGAGGCAGGACATTCTTGTTCTAGAGGGAGTACATGAGGGTTTAGTAGACTGATTCCTGGAGTGGTGGGACTAACGTACGAGAAAACATCGAGTCGGGTAGGATTATTTTCACCATAGTTCAGAAGAATGAACAGGATCGCACAAAAACCTCTAACATTCTAAGCAGGGTAGATGCAGGAAGAATGTCCCTGATGATCGGGGTATCCAGAAACAAGGATCATAGACTCAGGGTATGGGGTAAACATTTTAGGATTGAGTTGAGGAGAAATTTCTTCAACCAGATCTATGGAATTTGTTACCACAGAAGGTAAACATTGTGGGCAGAATTTTATAGCCTCGCTTGCCCCAAAACTGCAAAATCCTGCCTGATGTCAATAGGCTTTCCATGGTCTGTCCCCTTCCTGCTCATATTCCTGTGACAGGTGGGGAACAGACCATGGCAATCTGCCAAACTGATGATTCCAGAGTTGTGGCTCTGGAATTAGATGTAGACCAGACTGGGTAAGGATGGCAGATTTCCTTTCCTAAAGAACATTAGTGAATCAGATAGATTTTTCCAGACAATTAGCAATGGTTTCATGGTCATCAGTAGATTCTTATTTCTGGATTATTTTTATTGAATTCAAATTTCACCGTCAGCTATGGTGGAATTCAAATTTGAGTCCCCGGGACATGATCTGAGTTTTTGGATTAATAGTCTAGCGATAATACCATGAGGGCATTGCCGCCCCTGCACAGCTAGAGTTTGAAAAGATGGTTTAAACAATGAGTGCCTGTAATTTTAGCCAGCAGCGTAATGTCTATCCAATGTGAGCATGAATGTGCCACTAAATCGACTGTTCACTGTCAATTCTACATGTACATCCACTTAATTAATGTACTTCTTTTACATTCAGAACAAGATAATGTGTAACCACAGTGAGCAATGTTCTACCGGGAGCGGTACAGGACATTCAAGTTTCTTACCCGGTTCAAGAAAGGCACTTTAGAAAGAATTGGCAGCGAAAACATAGAACAAAGGGGACAGTGAAAACAGTTATGTCCCTGGATCGGTGCACAATATATAATGGTTATACAATGTAATGTTAAGGAAAGAAAAAATATTACTGAGTGAGTGACATCTTATAATGTTATCCTACTGTGACATGGAACATCTTGTCACTTTGCTCTCTTCACCACTGATGGAAATTGGAGGACAATGATGGAACAATAGATATTCACTTTCAATCCCCACTTTTGCCAAGGACTTAGATTTTGATATCGAAGCAACATAAACTGAACCAGGTTGTATGGATAATAGATTACCTCTCAACAAAGTACAGCAGTTTAATTGGCATCCCATTCACCAATATTCACTCTGGCCACCACTGACGTGCAGTAGCAGTAGTGTGTGCCGTTTACAAGATGCACTGCAGAACTCACAAAGACTGCTCAGACAGCACCTTCCAAATGTGCAACAAATACAATCCAGAAGAACAAGGGCAGCAGACACATGAGGACACAACACTTGGAGATTCACCTCCAAGCCACTCATCACCTAACTTGAAAAAAGAAATCCTTCATTGTCACTGAGTTAAAATCCTGGAACTCACTCCCTAAGAGCATACTGAGTGTACCTACGCCATAGAGGCTCCAGTGGTTCAAAAAGCTCACCACCACCTTCTGAAGGGTAATTAGGGATGGGTAATAGCTTCTAGCTTAATCAACAAAGCCCACGTCCCATGAATGAATTTTTAAAAACCATTACTAGTTAAATGAGGGCTAAGACCACATTGTACATATAAACTAAAATAGATATGGAATATTCTTTTTCTCTCAAAATGAAACATTTTTAAAGATTTTATTACATTCTCCCAGGTTTTCCATTTCCAGCACATTTGTTTCTCTTCATTAATTTACAGTACCTGACCTGCCGTGTATCTCCCTGGCTCTACACTAACCCTGGAACTGAGTGTACAGACAAAGTATACCGTACACCTGGGAGGAAAGGAGAGAGCATAGAATACAATGTTACAGTCATAGGCTAGGATGTAAAGAAAGATCAACGTAACGCTAAGTAGATCCATTGTAAAGTCTAATTGCAGCAAGGAAGAAACTGTTCTTGAGTTGGTTGCTATGTGATCTCAGAAATTTATCTCTTTTTCTGATGGAAGAAGGTGGAAGAGAGTAAGTCTGGATACGAGAGGTCCTTAATTATGCT
Organism: Sphyrna mokarran; assembly: GCA_024679065.1. Classification (NCBI taxonomy): domain Eukaryota; kingdom Metazoa; phylum Chordata; class Chondrichthyes; order Carcharhiniformes; family Carcharhinidae; genus Sphyrna; species Sphyrna mokarran. The sequence goes on along the minus strand of JAGIQG010000001.1, from coordinate 43,294,530 downwards.
GGCTGCTTCTCTGAGAAAGCAAGAAATGTAAATATTGTCAATGGATGGGAGGCTGGTTTGAGTGATGGATTGGGCTTCATTCACAATCCTTTGTAGTTTTTTGCAGTCTTCGGCAGAGCAGGAGCCATACCAAGCTGTAATACAACCAGAAAGAATGCTTTCTGTGGCATATCTGTAAATGTTGGTGACAGTTGTAGCTGACTTTTCCCAAGTCTTCTGAGAAAGTAGAGGCATTGATAGGATTTCTTAATGTTTACATCTGCATGAAGGGATCAGGGCAAATTATTGTTGATCTGGACACCCAAACACTTGAAGTCTTGCCCATTTCTACTTTGCACTCGTTGATGTAAACAGGGGGCATGCCCTCTACTATACTTCCTGAAGTTGATGACTATCTCTTTCATTTTGTTGACATTGAGGGAGAGATTATTGTCGTAGCAACAGTTCGTCAGATCCTCTATTTCATTCCTGTGACTCGTCATTGTTTGAGATCTGACCCATAACAGTGGTGTCATCAACAAACTTGAAAATTAAGTTGCAGGGGAATTTGGCCAAGCAGTCATAAGTGCATGAAAAGTATAATAAGGGGCTGAGGACACAACCTTATGGGACACCAATATTGAGGATGATCGTGGAGGAGATGTTGTTATCTAGCCTTACTGATTGCGGTCTGTGAGTTAGGAAGTCTAGGATCCAGTCACAGAGGGAGGAGTTAAGCCCCAGATCAAGAAATTTGGTGATGAGTTTAATAGGATTAATGTTGTTGAAGACTGAGATGTAGTTTATGACTAGGAAACCGACATAGGTTCCTTTGTTATCTAGATGTTCCAGGGTTGTGTGCAGGGCCAGGGAGATGACATCTGCTGTAGACCTGTTGCAGTGATAGACAAACTGTAGCTGATCCAGGCAATCTGGTTGGCAGGAATTGATTTGTAATTTGGCTAACCTTTTGAAGCTTTCATAATGATAGAGAGATGGGAAAAAAAAATGAACAATCAGGTTGCCTCAGTATTTACAAGGGAGTTATAATTGGTAACTTATGAGGTAAGTGCAGGTAAAATTTAAAAAGTGGACCTATTGCACAACTAATCAAATTCGAAAAGGCTAAAATCCCAGGATCTGGATGAATCCCATCCACATATCTTAATAGAATCTAGGGAAAAGAAAGTAGATACAATACTATACATTTAATAATTTATTGGGAATGGATAGTGAACATCATGCCTATATTCAAGAAGGAAAGAGAACATATCTAGGGAACACACAAAGAGGCCATCCTTAGTGCTGCCTTGTTTGCACTGAATGCCATGTAAAGTGTGCAGTGTAAAATGGGAGTTTGGTGAGAGAGCGCGATTGGGGAAAAGGGAGTCCATGGTGATCTTGTACTGTACGGGGTGCAGAGGAGATTCAGCAAGTTGATTTTGGAGTTGAGAGGGTTGGCTCATGAGAAGAGACTGAGTAGACTGGAGCTATACTCATTGAAATTCAGAAGAATGAAGGGAGATCTTCTCGAAACATCTAAACTTACGAAGGGAATAGATAAGATGGAAGCAGGGAGGTTGTTTCCACTGGTGGATGAAACTCAAACTAGGGGGCTTGGCCTCAAAATAAGGGGAAGCAGATTTAGGACTGAGTTGAGGAGGAACTTCTTCACACAAAGGGTTGTGAGTCTGTGGAATTCTCTGTCCAGTGAAGCTGTTGAAGCTACCTCATTGAATATTTGAAAGACAAGCATTTTTGAACAGTAAAGCAATGAAAGATTATGGTGAGTGGGCAGGTAAGTGAAGCTGAGTCCTGAAAAGATCAGCCATGATCTTATTGAATGACAGAACAGGCTTGAAGGGCCAGTTGGTCTACTCCTGCTCCTAGTTCTTATGTTTTTATGATCATATCCTTACGTTTTGGTTGATTGTCCCTTTAAGAGCAACACAGCAGAGGAAGGGTCACCTACCTGGGGTGACCAACTGGGACTCAAAAGCCAGAATTCTACTGCCTTGCCCACCTGATATTCCTAAGATATTGCCCAAGGCCAATTTAGAATACCATTCTGCGAGTCTCGCCTGCCTCGATTCTAGTAAAATTGTAGCAAGTGTGGAAACATCCTGTTTCTAGGCAGAGACATTTTGGGAGCAAGCTACAGTCCATGTGGCTGCTGTGCAATTCTTTTGGATTTTTTCGTATTAGCTAATAAAGTCTGTGAGAGTGCATCTGCATTTTTCTACTTATTTCAGCCACCAGTTGCTACCTTTTGTTTTGGTACAAGGAGGACAACCTGATTGGTGAGTGACTGGTGAGTTATAATAATTTTTAAAGTTAAATGGTAAATAGTTAGGCTGCATTTAATTTCTAAAGTTTAAATATAATCCAAATTGGTGGTAAGGTTAATACAACATATAGATGGAATGATATAATTAAGCAATTACTTAAAACAGGACAGGTGATGTGTCAAAGCTGCAGTATGTGGATGCTGATGGATACTGGTGTAATCCAGGGAAAACGTGTCTCAACTGCAGGAGTTTTGGCTCAGGGTTGTTGAGTTGGAGGCTAAACTACAAGTATTGTGATGCAGTAAGAAGTCTCATAACACCAGGTTAAAGTCCAACAGGTTTATTTGGTAGCACACACCACTAGTTACCAAAAAAAATCTGTTGGATTTTAACCTGGTGCTGTGAGACTTCTTACTGTGTTGATCCCAGTCCAACCCAAGTATCTCCACTCTATGATGCACCAGGGAGGGGCTCTTGAATGTTTTGTACCAGGAGGGGGTGGGGGTGGGGGTCACACCCCTTAGGATAGGGTCATAGGATCATAGAATAATAGTGTAGAACAGGTCCTTCGGCCATCAAGAGTGCACCAACACTGTCTCCTGACTTGGTCAGGAACAGGAAGTGTGATTGTGAATGAGGCAAATAAAGGAACCCAGAGGGTAGATGTGCAGGAGACTGAGCCTCTGTCACTACCCAATAAGTTTGAGGTTCTCTCTGCTTGTTTTAAAGTGGCTGCTGCAGATGGATGGCACTATGGTACGGGAAGTCATTCATAATGGGGGAGCAGAATTAAATATAGTGGTAGTAGCTGATGGTATTGGCAAGAAGCTGACACTGTTCTCTGCAGCAGATGGCAAGTATCCAGATGGCTATGTTGCCTGCCTCAATGGTGCCAATGTTTGGGATATTGTTCAGGACAAGAGGGAGGTGGAGAATCTTGCTGTCATTTAAAAGGATGCTAATGAAGCAAAGAAGGGAGAAATTAATAAAAAAATTACACTGGTCAATTTAGGTGTGTAAAACAAGTGGAACTTGAGCAGAGCAGAAATACCAGACTGGATTATTTGGGCTCAATAATCTGTTTCTATACTGTATATCCTATATAATTCAATGGCATTTCAGTCTCTAACATGCTGCAACACACAATTTCATTTTACACCAAAGGGGCACCGTGAGAAATGACTAAAAAAGTAAAGTACGTTTATTTATTCATCACAAGTAGGCTCACATTCACACTGCAATGAAGTCATTGCAAAAATCCCCTAGTTGCCACACTCCGGCCCCTGTTTGGGTACACTGAGGGAGAATTTAGCATAGCTAATTCACGTACACTGCAAGTCTTTGGGCTGTGGGAGGAAACCAGCAAACCCGGAGGAAACCCACACGGGGAGAAGGTACAAACTACACACAGACAATGATTCAAACCCAAGTCCTTGGCACTGTGAAGCAGCAGTGCTAACTGCTGCACACCATGCCGCCTTAATTTATAGTTGATCCATTAGTTTTTGTAAACCTGCCTCCTACTAAATTCAACTGCTACTGATCAGCAGACAAGTCCAACCAGCTAATCCATGTTTCTAAAATAGAGTGGCAGGTGGACAGTGGATGCTCCCAACTTAGCTAACCTCTCTCCAGATATCAGCTTGCCAGTGAAATGTAAATATTTTGATCTATGAACTTGAATGGCATCCAGCTTCAAATATACACCCTGCTGGTTCATATTATTAAGATTCTCATATTGAAAATTTAATTAAGCATCACAGAAGAACTTCTAGTATTAATATTAATGCCCTGAGCAGCACGATCGGCATGCTAATTTTAATGAGGTCTTAATTTCTCAATGAGTAATTTCACCTAGGAACATGACTCAAGTCAGGGATATAAGGGTCGATTTTCAGTTTACCACCTGTGCGTTAATTTGGCATTTTGGATTGCTTGTCCATTATAGAGGATTTCCATTTATAGGAATAAGAATCAGGAAATTTCCACAAAGGCCAGCAATAGATTTTTATTTTAAATTGCTGTGAATTGGAAAAAGTAATTCCGATGACCCAGTTAACATCATAATCTTGTTTCCATCGGCTTTCATTCCTTACTGCCTTCATTTTAATATAATTGAATGTCACTTGATGCTGAATCAAGTATTTATTCCAAGACTGTTGAATATTTTTCACACAATGACAAAGCAAACTGATGGGTGGCACTGTGGCATAATGGTTAGCACTGCTGCCTCACTGCACCATTGGGTTCAATCCCCACCTTGGGGCCATTGCCTGTGTGGAATTTGCAGCTTCTTCCTGTGGGTTTCCTCCGGGTGCTCCAATTTCATAGAACATAGAACATAGAACAATACAGCACAGAACAGGCCCTTCGGCCTTCGATGTTGTGCCGACCAAAATAAAAAGCAATGCCCTCCAAACTAAACCATTCCCTTCTCTTCCATATACTTATCAACTAACCTCTTAAACGCACCAAACTTGGCGCATCTACAACTGCTGCAGGCAGGGCATTCCACTCCCGAACCACCCTTTGGGTAAAGAACCTGCCTCTGATATCCGTCCTATAACTATCACCCCTTAATTTAAAGCTGTGTCCCCTCGTGCTAGCTTTCTCCATCCTAGAAAAAGGCTATCACTGTCCACCCTATCTAAACCTCTAATCATCTTATATGCTTCAATAAGATCCCCTCTTAGCCGCCTCCTTTCTAACGAAAAACAACCTCAAATCCTTCAACCTCTCTTCATAGGACCTGCCCTCCATACCAGGCAACATCCTGGTAAACCTCCTCTGTACCCTCTCCAATGCCTCCACATCTTTATTATAATGTGGCGACCAGAACTGCACACAATACTCCAAGTGCGGCCGCACTAGAGTTTTGTACAGTTGCAACATGACGTTGCGGCTCCGAAATTCAATCCCCCTACCAATAAAAGCTAAGACGCCATATGCCTTCTTAACAACTTTATCCACTTGACTGCCTACTTTCAGGGATCTATTGACACATACACCAAGATCCTTCTGTTCCTCAACACTATTAAGAGCCATACCATTAGCCCTATACTCTACACATTTATTGTTCCTGCCAACGTGCATTACCTCACACTTTTCCACATTAAACTCCATTTGCCACCTCTCGGCCCAGCTCTGCAACTTGTCCAAGTCACTCTGTAAACTAAAACACCCCCCTTCACTATCTACCACACCACCAACTTTAGTATCATCTGCAAATTTACTGATCCATCCCTCAATACCCTCATCCAGATCATTTATAAAAATTACAAACAGCAGGGGCCCAAAACAGACCCCTGAGGCACACCACTCGTCACCGAACTCCACGATGAATATCTCCCATCAACCACCACCCTCGGTCTTCTATCTGCCAGCCAATTTCTAATCCAATTAGCTAAATCACCCTCTATTCCACACATCTGCATTTTCTGTAGAAGTCTTCCATGGGCCACCTTATCAAACGCCTTACTAAAGTCCATATCTACTACATCACCCGCCTTACCCCCATCCACCTCTCTGGTCACTTTCTCAAAAAACTCAATGAGGTTAGTAAGGCATGACCTACCCTTCACGAAACCATGCTGACTATCCCCAATCAATTCATTTCTCTCTAAATAACTATAAATCCTATCCCTAATAATTCTCTACAATACCTTGCCCACAACAGAAGTAAGACTCACTGGCCTATAATTCCCTGGAAGGTCTCTCTTCCCCTTCTTGAACAATGGGACCACATGCGCTATCCTCCAGTCCTCCGGAACCACACCCGTAACCAACGACGACCTGAAGATCAGAGCCAGAGGCTCTGCAATCTCCTCTCTTGCCTCCCAGAGAATCCTAGGGTAAATCCCGTCCGGCCCAGGGGACTTATCCAACTTCAAACCCTCGAGAATTTCTAACACATCCTCCCTATCTACTACAATACTCCCCAAGTTGCAACCCTGTACCTCAGTGCTCTCCACAGCTACATTTCCAGCACTCTGCGTGAATACCGAAGAGAAATATTTATTCAGTGCCTCACCAATCTCTTCAGGCTCCACGCACAACCTCCCACTGCTGTCTATGACTGGCCCTAATCTTGCCCTAACCAATCTTCTATTCTTAACATATCGAAAGAAAGCTTTAGGATTCTCCTTAATCCTATCAGCCAACATCTTCTCGTGATTTCCTCCCACATTCCAAAGATCTGCGGGTTAGGTTGATTTGCCATGCTAAAATTGCCCTTAGAGTGGCATTTTCTGGGAAATTGAGTTCCGCCCTCAAGAGCTAATGGCAGTTGAGTAGATACAGGAATACCAGAAGTCAGTACTGCGTATTGGTGGAACTATAACCAGTCCCAAGGGACAATCCGTGTTGACTGGGCATGGAGTTAAATCTAAGGTTCTTGGTTGGGGAGAGATAAGTGGCCCTAGAGAGGTGTGTTGCAGGGACGGATTTAGAGGGGTACATAATAAAAAGAGGTGAACATCTTGAGGGTGAGGGGAGGCTCCCACCGCCCCCACCATATCCACATCTTTCCCAACTTTTCAACAGAGATAGGAAAGACATATGGCCGGTATCATTTATTCCACCTTAGTCACCTGCATGGAAATAGGCCCTTAACTGAATATTAACTGACCAGTTAAGGGCCTCAATAGATCTAAGCATGGGTAGGCTTTCTGCTGCTTTATCCACCCGCAGTATTATGGGGGAAAGCTCGGAATTTGCTGGGAAGCTAACCATCCTCCTATTTGCATGCATTCATCTAGCCCCCATCCCAAATGCAAACATATCAGCCCGGAGTAAGTTGTAAAACAATCCCATTTTGGCTTTGTCAAGAGCAGGTCGTGCCTAATGAGTCTAGTGAAGTTCTTTGAAAATGTGACTGAACACATTGATGAAGGAAGACCAGTGATGTGGTTTATATGGATTTCAACAAGGCATTCAATAAGGTCCCCTATGCAAGTCTTCTTGAGAAGGTGAGAGGGCATGGGATCCAAAGGGCTTTGGCCTTGTGGATCCAGAACTGGCTTGCCTGCAGAAGGCAGAGAATGGTTGTGGATGGGTCTTTTTCTGCATGGAGATCGGTCACCAGTGGAGTGCCCCAGGGATCTGTTCTAGGAGCCTTGCTGTTTGTTATTTTCATAAATGACATGGATGAGGAAGTGGAAGGATGGGTTAGTAAGTTCGCCAATGATACGAAGGCTGGTGGTGTTGTGGATAGTCTGGAGGGATGTCAGAAGTTGCAATAAGACATAGATAGGATACAAGAATGGGCGGAAAAGTGGCAGATGGACTTCAACACAGATAAATGTGTAGTGGTCCATTTTGGCAGGAACAATGGGATAAAGGAGTACAATATCAAGGGTAGGAGCCTTAGCAGTGTTGAGGAGCAGACGGATCTTGGGGTCCAGATCCATATGACTCTTAAATCGGCCTCGCAGGTGAAGGATGTGGCCAAGAAGGCATAAAGTGTACTGGCCTTCATTAATCGAGGGATTGAGTTTAGGAGTTGGGAGGTAATGCTGCAAGAGGTTTATAACGCCCTTGTCAGACATTTGGAGTACTGTGTGCAGTTCTAGTCGCTTCACTAGGAAGGATGTGGAAGCTATTGAGAAGGTGCAGAAGAGATTTACAAGGATGTTGCCTGGATTGGGAGGCATGCCCTATGAAGATAGGTTGAGGGAGCTCAGTCTCTTCTCCCTGGAGAGATGAAGGTTGGGAGGCGACCTGATAGAGGTTTATAAAATATTGAGAGGATAGGGTGGATTCTCGGAGGCTATTTCCAGGGCTGAAATGGTCGCTATGAGAGGACACAGGTTTAAGGTGCTGGACAGCAAATACAGAGGAGATGTTAGGAGTAAGTTTTTCACTGAGACAGCGGTGAGTGAATGGAATCGGCTGCTGTCAGTGGTGGTGGAGGTGAACTCGCTGGGGTTTTTTAAAAGACTTCTGGATGTGTACATGGGATTAAATGGGATTGGGAGTTACAGATAGTTCTATGGCATAGTAGGTATGGATATGATCGGCGCAACTTGTGGGCTGAAGGACCTGTTTGTGCTGTAATGTTCTATGTTCTGTGTTCTAACGATTCACATTTCCATTCATGACTTCGGACATCCAAATGTGTTTTACAGTCAATTCAATATTTTTGAAGTGTAGGGGCTGACACGATAGCACTGACTGCTGCCTCACAGCGCCAGGGGCGTGAGTTTGATTCCTGGTTTGAGTCACTGTCTGTGTGGAGTTTGCATGTTCTTCCTGTGTCTGGGTGCTCTAGTTTCCTCCCACACTCCAAAGATGTGTAGATGTGGATTGCCTGCTAACTTACCCCTGAATGTCAGGGGGACTGGCTAGGGAATAGACCCTGGGTGGGATTGTGGTTGGTGCAGACACAATGGGCCAAATGGCCTCATTCTGTGCTGTAAGATTCTATGATTCTATAATTCCAGTCACAATTGCATTGTACAAAATGTGGCAGCCATGTTATGAAAGAAGCTAATTCATTTTAGGTATTGTTTGAAGGATAAATATTGGTCTGAACACTGGGGAGAATTCCCTTGCTAATAAATGTTTATTTTTGTTTCGAATGGAAAGGCAAACAAGACCTCAGCTTAATGTTTTATTTGACAGGCAGATGCATAAAGCAGCTGAGAACCTCAATCAAATAATGCTATTTAAAAAAAATTGAACAATTATTCAGTTTTCCTGTGGCACAATAGTTAGCACTGCTGCCTCACAGCAGTAAGGACTGTGTTTGATTCCCAGCTTCAGTCACTGTCTGTGTGGAGTTTGCACATTCTCCCCGTGTCTGCATGGGTTTCCTCCAGGTGCTCTGGTTTCGGCTCACAGTCCAAAGATGTGCAAGTTAGGTGAATTGGCCTTGCAAAATTCTCCTCAGTGTACCCGAACAAGCGCTGGAATATGGCGAGTAGAGGATTTTCACAATAACTTCATTGCAGTGTTAATGTAAACCTACTTGTGATGAATAAATAAACTTTATTTAGATTTTAAATCCTCCTTTCACACCACTATGTTGAATGAAAAAGAATAAATGGCAGGTGGTTCCTCAGAACTGCTCCTTCTTCACCTGTTGTAAGGTTTAAGTTTATTTACTAGTGTCACATGTCGGCTTACATTAACACTGCAAGAAGTTACTGTGAAAATCTCCTAGTCACAAAACTCCGGCGCTTGTTTAGGTGCACTGGGAGACTATTTAGCATGGCCAATAGCCCAATCTTATGAACTGTGGGAGGAAACCAGAGGAAACCATACAGACAGAGGGAGAACATACAAATTTTGCACAGACAGTGGCCAAAGCCAGGAATCAAACCTGGGTCTCTGGCACTATGAAGCAGTAATATCAACCACTGTGCCACCGTGTTGCCCAGTTCATCAAAGTGCAGCACAATTCCTGCTTAAACACAAGCATGAGCTCCACATATCTGGCAAAAGAACGACAGCAAAGCAAAAGCAGCTCAGAAATTTCCCAGCCATAAAATCTGGCTATTACTGTGATGCTTTGTTCATGGAATCAGATTTGGATTCTGAGAAATAAACAGAAAATATCCTAAAAGAGGCCAAACTTCCTTCCGACAGAATTGCGTACGAGTCTGTTCTTTCGCCCAAGAAACTTTGTTTAAAAGCCACTCTGAAGTTATTTTGAAGCCATTCATTTAATGGGATATCGAGAAAGTTCTGATGATTTGGCTTATTTCCGTGACACCATTAGATAGAACCCAATCTGTGCTTTTCAGACACTCATTTACTACACAGGAAATTACACTGACAGGATGACAACTGAAATGCAGTAAAAGCTGTGATAATGGTGGCTTGTCTTTGGAGGTTTTACCAAAATTGAAAAGCTGGACACTGTCTTCCAAATTTTAGAAAGAATTCAGCAATTATAAGTGGGCAGGAAGCAAAGTGCAACTCAGCAGGGTATTAAAAGCCGTTTGTTTGACATGTGAAAATAATGCATTCTCGAAATAGTCCACAAGTCAGACAGTATAGATGCTGCCTGACTCGCTGAACATATTCCCACATTTTTTTCACTTATTTCAGATTTCCGGCATCCATGGAATTTCACTTTTTGACATTTTCTTGTTACACTCGCAATCAATTGCAACGTTAAGTATCAGAGAAAGAGACCATTGGAATATTATGATATTACTCAATAGCACATCCATAATAATTGCAACATTCATTAAAAAAGATGGGAAGAGGTGGCAAATTCTGTACTCTCACATTCGATAGGCTAAAGCAATGATTAAAAAAGCAATACTAACATCAGTGCACCTTACAAAATCCTTATGTTAAAGATTGACATCCTATTTCCTACTAAATAACCATGATGTCTCATTCATTTTTAACTGACGTCTTGGAAGTAACATTCAAGTTATGATCCCAGTCAGGATTACTGCAATGATTACTTTGACTGGAATAAATGAAAACCATGAAGAGACAAACCATGCAACAGATTTAAGTAAAAATGACTCTGCACATTGCTAAGCTTAATGAATAACTCAATATAAAAATGAAAATATGCATCCATTGATAGTTAATCCTTATTATGCTCTGGGAGTCAGAAATAATTAGAATCAGATAATCCCTACAGTGCGGAAGGGGACTATTCGGCCCATCAAGCCTGCACCAACAACAATGCCACACAGACTCTATCTCCACATGTTTACCCTGCTTGTCCCAGTGACACTAACAGGCAATTAACATGGCCAATCAACCTAACCTGCATATCGTTGGAGTGTGGAAGGAAACTGGAGCATCTGAGGAAGTCCTTGCAGGCACAGAGGGAATATACAAACTTAATATAGACAGTGATCTGAGGCTGGAATTGAATACAGATCCCCAGCGCTGTGAGGCAGCAGTGCTAATTATTGTGCCACCATGTTGTTCTCAGTCAAATGAGTCAGGTACATGACATTAAAACGGCTGTTTTCAGTGATATGAATGGATAATCAAAACAAATAGCTTGCTTAATAACTGTCCAATGGAAGCCAATTAGGAAACTTTTAAATATGTAATGCTGAACACGGGAAGTCATAATGTTGGGAAGAATGCATTTCGAAACAAATGTGATCCTACGAAGCAAATGTGATCCTAAATTCGTTGGCAATCATTAAGCACATCCCATACAAATCATGCTGAGAGAAAGAAGAATGAGATAATGTAAGAAAATGCAGAAACATACCACAAGCGTGATCAGATTGACAGACCTGGAAGTCATTGCTAAAAATAACAGTAATATCACAAGAGCAAAAGGACAAAGAGAGAAGGGTTGAAAGCCACAAAAGATGCAAAGATTTGAAACTGCTGAACATACCTCCGAATATTCATAAGAGATGAATGCATTAAGCAGAATAAATGGACGCCAAAATAAAAATCTCTAAGGATAGATGCTACTTATCCCAGAGTGCTGAGAGACAAATGAGAGGACTTAACAATAATTATGAGAGAGCTAATGGATATTGGAGAGGTACCAGTAGATGAGAAATATGTTAACGTGGCATCCATATTCAAACTGGATTACAAAACTGTCACATGCAACTTCTAACCTATTAATCTTATTTTTATTCCAAGTAAAATAATGGAATTGATTATCAGATCTAAATTGAAGGATCATCTGTACGACAAAAACCTCATAGACAGTAGTTAACAATATTCCACTGCAGAATCATCTTGTTTTAGGAAGTAACATCTAGCTTCCAAAAAAATAAATTCAATAAATTTCTACTTGGTAAGGCAATCAATCAAATTGAAAACAACGGGAATTCAGAATAAAACTTGTGAATTGATGAGAAACTGGCTTAAGGTTCGGAGACAACGAGCATTTGTAAGAGGATTTACATCAGAGCAGGCAGGAAAACTCAACAGGGTTGCTCGACAGCTCAGTCTGGGACCAGTATTGTTTATAATTTGCATAGATTGAGAAATTCAGTGTAAAATGGTCAGCTTTAAAGATGATACCATGCCAAGACAATCAATGAAACCAGAGAAGGCAGCTCAGAAATTACAGAATAAATCGAACAAGATATGCAAATGACCAGAAGAACGCAGGATTAGATTTAATGCTGGCAAATGTAATGGTATACTCAGGAAGACAAAATGGACAATATTCATACTTCATAGTGGTACAAAAATAAATAAGTTTTAAGCTGAAAGAGGCTAAGGAGTCATGGCAGGCTTAAATTGAACATGTCTAACTAACATCTAACCAAGTAATCAATAAAGCCATTAAACTACATATTAAAAACAGGGTATGAGGAGACACGATCAAGCTTCACAGTGGTCTGACCAATTCTGCATCCACTTCTGCTCACCAAAAAAGCAACAGATGCTAATGCGCTGGAGGCCATATAGATTGGGACTGGCTGCCCTGAGCATGGAGGCAGCACACTCAATTGACATCAAGGAGTCTTTTTAAAGCTGGAGACCGATGGGATCAAAGGAAAGCCCTCCAGTTACTGAAGTTGTACCTGACACTGGTGCAAGTGAGGATGATTATTGGAGATCAGTCGCCATAGCCTGAGGACATCACTGCAGGAGTTTGTCATGAAGTGCATTTGGCCAAACCATCTTCAGTTTCTTCATCATTGACCTTCCTGATAATGTAGGGTCAGGTGTCGCTCTGTTCACTAATAATTCATCTTGATTTTAAAATTCTAATCCTGGTTTTCAAAGCAAGCAAAGGCCTCCCTCCTCTTTATTTCTGTGGTGCCCTCCAGCATAGCAATCCTTTGGGATCTCTGAACGTTTGCACACCTTGAATTCTTGGTCACTTGCACATTTCTGATTTTTATCATTTTACCAATGCCAGGCACATCTTCAGCTAGGTCCTAAAGTCAGGAATTCCCTCCATAAACCTCTTTGTTCTTCTTTTTAAGCTGCTCCTTAAAATCTATGTAAGTTTCTCTGCTAAGTCATTATTTGGTTCAACATTTATATATTGTTTATTTTGCTCTTGGTAAAATGACTTGGAACAGTTAACTGTGGGCTTGACAGGGCAGATGCTGAGAGATTGTTTCTGATAGCTGGAGAATCTCATACATGGGGTCACATTTTCAGAATAAGGAGCCAATTGTTTAGACCTGAGATGAGGTGAAATTTCTTCACTCAAAGGGTCATTAATCTTTGGAATCCTCCACCTAGGAGGGTTGTGGGTTATCCACCTTTGAATACACTTAAGCCTGGGATGGACAGATTTTTGGTAACCCAAGGAATCAAGGGATATGTGCATGAGTGTCACTGTTCAGAGAGGTCTTTCTCCATCCAAGACCAAGGCCAAGACGTACACCACGCAAAGCCCTCTATCATGAACTGACCTCATTCTCTGGGCTTGCCCCAGGCCATGTGACCTCATTCCCTGGACAAATTTCCCTGAAATTTGCTCTTGTAGTATAACCTCATTCTCTGGATTAAGATTGGGGCATATGCCAGTATTGGAATAAATATAACTGAAGAAATTGACCTGTCACACGTTGAAGTCACATTTCATGAGTTGGAGTACTGAAGTTGAGTTGGAGTATTGTGCGCAGTTCTGGTTGCCTCATTATAGGAAGGATGTAGAGGCTATTGAGGGAGTTCAGAGGAGATTTACAAGGATGCTGCCTGGATTGGGAGGCAGGCCTTATGAAGATAGGTTGAGGGAGCTGGGACTCTTCTCACTGGAGAGACGTAGGTTGAGAGGCGACCTGATAGAGGTTTATAAAATGTTGAGAGGAATAGATAGGGTGGACTCTCAGAGGCTATTTCCCCGAGCTGAAATGGTCACTACGAGAGGACACAGATTTAAGGTGCAGGGAAGCAAATACAAAGGAGATGTCAGGGGTAGGTTTTTCACTCAGAGGGTGGTGAGTGAATGGAACCGACTGCCGTCGGAGGTTGTTGAGGCAAACTCACTGGGGTCTTTTAAGAGACTTCTGGATGAGTATATGGAAAAGAATAGGATAGGGGGTTATAGATAGGTCTGTGGATTGGTAGATGTGATAGGCGCAACTCGTGGGCCAAAGGGCCTGTTTGTGCTGTATTGTTCTATGTTCTGTGTTCTATGTTCATACTGTTGAACACCAGCTCAGTTGTATCAGTTGCAGATTATGCTCTTGTTCTTGCTTCTTTGTATCTACAGTAACAATGATGTAGAGATGACAGCATTGGACTGGGGTAAACTCAGTAAAGTTTTGCAACACCAATTGTTAATCCAACCAATTTATTTGATAGTAAATCCACGAGCTTTCGACACTATGTTGTGCCTTCGTCAGGCAAATGCAGTGTTCTGATCTGCAGAGGCACTCATATCCACACAGACAGTTACAGATTGCTGATTAGAATGCGAATCCTTACATCTAACCTGCTATTCAAGTGTTAAAGTGGCTAACAATGTGTGTGAAGGGAATCCTGAGCATTGGTTAGAGAATTGTGTATTTTCTCCAGACAGCACAGTAAGTGAGGTTTTTTGCTAACCCAGGCAAGTTACGGGGGTTACAGATAGTGTGACATGAAGCCAAGATCCCTGTTAAGACCGAATCTGTTAAGATTTAAAATTGGTGTTGCAAAACTTTACTGAGTTTACCCCAGTCCAACGCCGGCATCTCTACATCATGACTACTATCGACACCGCATCATGCCGGATCCAAGTGGAGAGGATCTCCAAGAGGAATCGAACAGACATCCAAGTTTCTACAGAGATGCAAGAAAGCAGACAGGATACCAAAGGGACTACAGATCACGAACCCACTCAGGTCAACCTATAACACAGACTATGCTGAGAGGCTTTGCCGTCGCACCTCTCTCACACTCCTCAATCACCTCATACACCAGCTCTATAGCAAACGCCGCACCCTGGAAAGTAAAATGTATTACATATTCTCAACTTGCGCTCAGGACGCAGATTAGATGCGAAACTTTGCCAAGCAGATGAGACAAAGAAACTACACCATTTACATGCACACCAAGAACAGGAAACTTGAAAAATTCGGCATCGCCACCAGCAACAACCAAGCCTCCCTTGGCACCACAGTAGAAAACAACACTACCGCAGGGAGGTCCATTGTTAACCTGTCAGACTACACACTTCAATCAGAGGAAATCGAAGTTCTCAGCCGAGGGCTCAATTTCTGTCCCACCACCAAAATGGACCCCATCAGTCTTGCAGCGGACACAGAGGAATTCATCAGGCAAATGAGGCTGCGTGAGTTCTTCCACAAACCCCAAGAGGCCAATAGCAGACTCAATGAGATAGCTAATGAACCAGAACAGCCGACAGAGGGATCCGCAGTACAGCAACCGAAGAGGAATGAATCCAATTGGACTCCTCCGGAAGGCCGCTGCCCCCGACTGGACATGTATGCCCAAGCCATCAGGAGGTGCGTGAACACCAGATTCATCAACCGCACTTACAAGACAGTCCCAAACATCACCCAAGCACAAAGCAAGGCCTCTTAAGACCAACCGCAACATTGTAATCAAATCAGCAGACAAAGGAGGCGCCACCGTCATACTGAACAGAACGGACTACTGTGAAGAAATGTACCGACAACTAAACAATGTGAAACACTACAGACAGTTACCAGCAGATCCGACCAAAGAACACACTCGTCAACTCAACACTCTGATCAAAACCTTTGATCCGGACCTTCAGAACACCTTCCGGACTCTCATTCCACGTACTCCCCGCATTGGAGATCTCTACTGCCTCCCAAAGATACACAAGGCAAACACACCCGGCCGTCCCATCGTATTGGACAATGGGACCCTGTGTGAGAACCTCTCCGGCTATATCGAGGGCACCCTGAAACTCATTGTACAAAGAACCCCCAGCTTTTGTCTTGACACTACGGACTTCCTACAGAAACTCAGCACGCATGAAGCAGTTGAATCAGGGACACTCCTTGTCACAATGGATGTCTCGGCACTCTACACCAACATACCCCACAACTATGGTATTGCTGCAACTGCCTCAGTACTCAATGCCAACAACTGTCGGTTTCCGGATGCAATTTTACAACTCATCCGCTTCATCTTGGACCACAATGTCTTCACCTTCAACAATCAGCTTTTCATCCAGACACATGGAACAGCCATGGGGACCAAATTTGCACCTCAGTATGCCAACATCTTCATGCACAGGTTCGAACAAGACTTCTTCACTACACGAGATCTTCAACCAAGGTTATATACTAGATACATTGATGACATCTTTTTCCTTTGGACTCATGGTGAACAATCATTGAAACAACTGTATGATGATATCAACAAGTTCCATCCCACCATCAGACTCACCATGGACTATTCTCCAGAATCAGTTGCATTCTTGGACACACGCATCTCCATCAAGGACGGTCACCTCAGCACCTCACTGTACCGAAAACCGACAGACAACCTCACAATGCTCCACTTCTCCAGCTTCCACCCTAGACACGTTAAAGAAGCCATTCCCTATGGACAAGCCCTCCGTATACACAGAATTTGCTCAGATGAGGAGGATCGTGACAGACACCTCCAGACGCTGAAGGATGCCCTCATGAGAACAGGATATGGTGCTCGACTCATCAATCGACAGTTCCAACGTGCCACAGCGATAAACCGCACTGACCTCCTCAGAAGACGAACACGGGACAAGATGGACAGAGTACCCTTTGTTGTCCAGTACTTCCCCGGAGCGGAGAAGCTACGACATCTTCTCTGGAGTCTTCAACATGTCATCGATGACGATGAACATCTAGCTAGGGCCATCCCCACCCCCCCACTTCTTGCTTTCAGACAACCGCACAACCTTAAACAGATCATTGTTCGCAGCAAACTACCCAACCTTCAGGAGAACAGTGACCACAATACCACACAACCCTGCCACAGCAACCTCTGCAAGACATGCCAGATCATAGACATGGACGACATCATCAAACGTGAGGATACCATTCACCAGGTACACGGTACATACTCTTGCAACTCGGCCAACGTTGTCTACGTAATACGTTGAAAGAAAGGATATCCCGAAGCATGGTACATTGGGGAGACCATGCAGACACTACGACAGAGGATGAATGAGCATCGCTCAACAATCACCAGGCAAAACAGTTCCCTTCCTATGGGCGAACACTTCAGCAGTCATGGGCATTTGGCCTCCGACCTGCGGGTAAATGTTCTTCAAGGGGGCCTTCGTGACACACGACAGCGCAGAGTCGCTGAGCAGAGACTGATAGCCAAGTTCCGCACACATGAGGACGGTCTTAACAGGGATCTTGGCTTCATGTCACACTATCTGTAACCCCCATAACTTGCCTGGGTTAGCAAAAAACCTCACTTACTGTGCTGTCTGGAGAAAATACACAATTCTCTAACCAATGCTCAGGATTCCCTTCACACACATTGTTAGCCACTTTAACACTTGAATAGCAGGTTAGATGTAAGGATTCGCATTCTAATCAGCAATCTGTAACTGTCTGTGTGGATAAGAGTGCCTCTGCAGATCAGAACACTGCATTTGCCTGATGAAGGCACAACATAGTGTCGAAAGCTCGCGGATTTACTATCAAATAAATTGGTTGGATTTAAAATTGGTGTTGCAAAACTTTACTGAGTCTACAGTAACAATACAGAGCCTGACACAGTGTATGTGATATGACCAATGTGAGGTTGAAAGAGATTCTGACTAACAGCCTGAAAGGAAGTAATTGAAAACAATACAGTCTGAATAGGATATGAAATGTACTGAGGTCCTGAGATATCTCCACCAGATATACTCACCAGTAGCCACGTTTGGCATCAAGCTTCAAGAAAGAACTTACACCCACAATTCTCAACTAAAAGTGTTCTAGTGTGTATATTTTATAAGAACAACGATTCAAAACATGGGTTGAATGACTTAGGTGGAGTCATACACCATGGATCAATCTTCTTAATGACACACATAATTTAGTGCTCTTGTCCTCTTCTACTGATTCTGTATTTCTCCATTTTCTCTAGTTCGACCTACAGTCTGTCTTGCAAGTGGATGCTTTCTAGTGCTACATGGCCCCTATTGAAACATTGTGGATGTTTCAATATTACATTGTGAACTGAGCTGATAGCAGTAGTTTCAGAGGTTGATCTTCCATATGATGTCTGAATAATTCCATGGATTGTTCCTAATTTTTGATCATGGCATTTTGGTAGATCGGCAATTGACAAGCTTTTAGCCTCCATGATTTAGAACTTCTTTGATTTGATGTGATTTATTATTGTCACATGTATCAGCATACAGTGAAAAGTATTATTTCTTGTGTGCTATACTGACAGAGCACACCCTTCAAGGAAATGAGAGAGTGCAAAATGTAATGTTACAGTCATAGATAGGGTCGCGAAAGATCAACTTAGTGCATGCTAGGTCCACTCAAAAGTCTTCTGCATCACAATAACAAGTCAAATCAAATCAGTCGAATGTTACAAGCCCCTTGTTGAAACGTTGTGAATATTTCAATGTGACACTGTGAACTGGGGTGATAGCACTAGCTTTAAATTTTTATATCTTTTTCCCAATGGAAGAAGATGGAAGAGAGAATGTCCAGAGTGCATAGGACTCTTAATTCTCCTGGCTGCTTTACTAAGGCAGCAAAAATTGTAGACAGAGTCAATCAATGGAGGCTCGTTTATGTGATGGATTGGACTACAATCATGACCTTTTGTAGTTTCTTGCAGTCTTGGGTAGAGCAGGAGCCGTACCAAGCTGTGATACAACCAGAAAAAATGCTTTCTATGATGCATCTGTAAAATTTGGTGAAAGCCGTAGCTGACATGCCAAATTTCCTTTGCCTTTTGAGAAAGTAGAGGTGTTGGTGGGCTTTCTTAACTATAATGTTGACATGAGGAGATCAGGACAGGTTGATAACCAGCAAGATTAACTGTACTTACATTCTAGGTTTGTGAATCCTGCACATGGAATTAGTGAATCGTTGTACATTGAAAGATACGCAGTGCTAGATTTTGCCTTGGCCATCCATGTCTGCGGGGAGGTCTTTTAGAATTCAGACAGATCGGCAGTTGGCATCTGCCCCTTGTTTGAATCATGACCAATTTGCTTCAGGCAGTTATGGAGGATTAACTCAGAGGTCATGTGTTGCTAAAAAAAACTTTAACTTAAATACAAAGACTCCTGTAAGGGGAAATATGAAAACATTAGGCAGGTAATTGGACGCATAAACTGGAAGGAGGTGTTCTTGGGGAAGAGTACAGAAGGAAAGTGGCGGTTTTTCAAGGAATGTTTGTCTGGGGCACTGCAAGACAATGTTCCGAGGAGTCAAGGAGGTTCTGGCAGGACGCGAGAACCGTGGTACACGAAGATAGTGGTGAACCTAGTTAGGAAGTAAAAAATGGTATATAAAAGGTTCAGAGAGCTATGGGATGTTAGGGATCTAGAGGAGTATAAGGTGTGTAGAAGGGAACTTAAAAAGGAAATTAGGAGAGCCAGAAGGGGTCATGAGAAGGCCTTGGCAGGGAAGATTAAGGAGAATCCCAAGGCCTTCTACAAATATGTGAAAAGTAAAAAGATGAGAAGAGAAGGGATAGGGCCTATAAAAGGTGAAGGGGCAAAAGTCTGTGTGAATCCGGAAGAAATGGCAGAGGTGCTTAACGAGTACTTTGCCTCGGTATTCACGGTGGAAAGTGAACTGAGAGATTGCACTGCAGGTTTGAGGCATACGGAAAAGATTGAGTGTGTGGATGTTAGGAAGGAGGATGTGTTAGACCTGTTAAATTCTATCAAGATATACAAGTCGCCGGGACCGGATGGGATGTACCCCAGGTTATTGTGGGAGGTGAGGGAAGTGGTTGCAGAGCCCCTGGCGATGATCTTTGCGTCGTCCATGGAGACGGGAGAGGTTCTGGAGGATTGGAGGATTGCGGATGTGGTTCCTATCTTTAAGAAAGGGAACAGGGATAGTCCAGGAAATTACCGACCGGTGAGTTTGACTTCCGTGGTTGGTAAGCTGATGGAGAGGCTTCTGAGGGATAAGATATATGAACATTTGGAGAAGTTTGGACTGATCAGAAATAGTCAGCATGGTTTTGTCAAGGGCAGGTCATGCCTTACGAGCCTAGTTGAGGTCTTCGAAAATGTGACTGAACACATTGACGAAGGAAGGGCGGTGGACGTAGTGTACATGGACTTTAGTAAGGCGTTTGATAAGGTCCCACATGCAAGGCTCATGGAGAAGGTGAGAGGGCATGGGATCCAAGGGGCTTTGGCCTCATGGATCCAGAACTGGCTTGCCGGCAGAAGGCAGAGAGTGGTTGTGGATGGGTCTTGTTCTGCATGGAGGTCGGTAACCAGTGGAGTGCACCAGGGATCTGTTCTGGGACCCCTGCTGTTTGTCATTTTCATAAATGACCTGGATGAGGAAGTGGAGGATGGGTTAGCAAGTTTGCCGACGATACAAAGGTCGGTGGTGTTGTGGATGGTCTGGAGGGATGCCAAAAGTTGCAGCGGGACATAGACAGGATGCAAGACTGGGCGGAGAAGTGGCAGATGGCCTTCAACGCAGATAAATGTGTAGTGGTCCATTTTGGCAGGAATAATGGGATGAAGGAGTACAATATAAGGGGTAGGAGTCTTAGCTGTGTTGTAGAGCAGAAGGATCTCAGGGTCCGGGTCCATAGGACTCTTAAATCAGCCTTGCAGGTGGAGGAAGTGGTCAAGAAGGCGTACGGTGTACTGGCCTTCATTAATCGTGGATTAGAGTTCAGGAGTCAGGAGGTAATGATGCAGCTCTATAAGACTCTTGTCAGACCCCAGTTGGAGTATTGTGCGCAGTTCTGGTCGCCTCATTATCGGAAGGACGTAGAGGCTATTGAGAGAGTTCAGAGGAGATTTACAAGGATGCTGCCTGGATTGGGAGGCAGACCTTATGAAGATAGGTTGAGGGAGCTGGGACTCTTCTCACTGGAGCAACGTAGGTTGAAAGGCGACCAGATAGAGGTTTATAAAATAGTGAGAGGGATAGATAGGGTGGATTCTCAGAGACTATTTCCCCGAGCTGAAATGGTCACTATGAGAGGACACAGATTTAAGGTGCAGGGAAGCAAATACAAAGGAGATATCAGGGGTAGGTTTTTCACTTAGAGGGTGGTGAGTGAATGGAACCGACTGCCGTTGGAGGTTGTTGAGGCAAACTCACCGGGGTCTTTTAAGAGACTTCTGGATGAGTATATGGAAACAAATAGGATAAGGGGTTATAGATAGGTCTGCGGATTGGTAGATGTGATCGGCGCAACTCATGGGCCAAAGGGCCTGTTTGTGCTGTATTGTTCTATGTTCTATGTTCTATGTTCTATGACCTGCAATGTCCTGCCAAAGACATCTCTTTATTGACAAATGATTGATGGGAGACGGTATTGTTCAATCCAAAACTCCTTAGAAAGGAAGGGCTTGAGCTTTTGATCATATGATTATTATTTCTAGGTTTTTCAGTTATCTCATGTATAAGTTTCTGATGGGATACCAGATGATCATTTTTATTGATTGAAGACACCCATTGCATATGGTCTGCTTAGGTCAGTGTACAACACTTTGTAGCTGCATCAGCTTTTGCTTTATTGTACCGCCACGTCAAAGCCTTTTTCTGCCATATGACTTGCAGAATTGCTGAAAATTTGGACTTTTCCTTGGTGCATGCAGAATGCCACATGCCTTGCTAAACTTAATGCATTAATATTTCGGGTTGTGCTTAGGACTTGCAAGCTTTATCAACCTGCAAGAGTCAATTCATACTTACACCCCTCCTTAAATAACTATTCAATGCTGTATATTTTGAGTTTATCTTGCAGATCTTGCTGCAGTACTTCCATGGGAGTGGATGAAATCGCCAATTCAATATTTTGTCTGCTAGCTCTATGTTTGAAAAATCATAGAATATACCCTTTTCTCTGCATCTGTTGACAAAGTGGGCTATGAAGTCTGTAGGCTGTTGTTGAAATAACATGAAGTCTAGTCATTAAATATGGAAGTTTAACCTGAAACTGAACAAGTCTTCCCTTGTAGTATATACATTTCTGAGATTCTTTCATCTTCTGCTATTAATTCTAATGTATTTTGACCATCATTCTCAATAGACTCATAGAATCATATAATCCTTCCAGTGCAAAAGACGTCATTCGGCCCATCGAGCCTGCATGTCAACAATCGCCCAGTCCTTATCCTCGTAACCCCACATTTTTAGTTGTCCTTATATTAAGGACACTAATTTAGGATGGCATTAAATCTAACCTGCACATCTTTGGCGTGTGGGAGGAAACTGGAGCACCCGGAGGAAATCCATGGAGACATGGGAAGAATGTGCAAACTCCACGCTGTCACCTGGAATTGGAGGCTGGAATTGACCCCGTGCCCCGGGCGCTGTGAGGTAACAGTGCCACCTTGTTGCCCTTGAAATGTGGATTTTAGTTCCTCTCTCTACAGATGCTATCAGACCTGTTGAGTTTTTCCAAGATCTTTTGTTTTTGCTTAAACATTTTCCTATTTTTCTTTTTTTATCCCCCAACGTTAAACATTAGCAAGCATCTCTACTGAATTAAGTTAATCCTAATCAGTCTAGCTTCAAATTTTCTCTAATTCCTTCTGTATGCCCTTAGCTGCTTCATGTGATTCTAACTTCCATTTCACCCCATTTAGTATTATTTGTTTTTAACCCATGGTAAAGAGCCAACATCAAACTCTGGGCATTTCAACCTGATTTCTCTAATCACTTTTTATCCTCTGCCAATTCTCCTCTTCTAGTGCAGTAGAACAAAAACGAAATAATTCTTGTCTTAGACCCTATATCTATTTATCCCTATTGCCATGTAGTTGGTTTAGTCTTATCATTGTTACGATAATCTAAGTGCATGTTATTATTTCCAGTCATTTTTAACAGTGGCCAGCCTGAAATTCATATGTGTTTATTTTCTTGGAGTCCATTTGAGCAAGTATCTAAACTCCTTAAGGACATTGAAGGACTTTTGATAGGAGATCAAGTCGAGGGTAGATGATATTTTATTGTCTGTAAGAGCCCACATTTATCAGACCTTATCCCTTTAATCTGTCAAAATGTTCCATGCCATTGAAGAGTATACCATAAATTGGGAAACATCAGAATATCATTACGACTAGTATATGCTAAATCCATGATTAACTGCTTTCTCTCACACTGTGCTAAGGATAGAGAGAAATACCTTGGGAGTTCTTTTTCCACTGATATAAAATTATCCCATACAAATTTAAACAAGACCGTCACATCAATCAAAAATGATTCTGACTGATGATCAGTTATTTCCATCTCATTTTCTGGAAGCATAGGAAGTTTCAAGATATCCATAATCTAGAAGGATAATTATGCAAGGAAGTTAGTGAACACCACTTTTTAAAAATAACTCAATTACTGGTGATTTATATTTAGTCAAAATAACTGGTAATATTTAACCGACACCCACTGCCACAACATTATTTGAAGAAAGTTTAGCCTGTTATAAAAATATGGCTTTGTTACCTTTTACTTTCATCATAAAGTGGAGCAGATGAACAGTGCCATGGCTTGAAGTGAAGCTTGGTATGACACACAGCAAAACAAACATTAAATATGCTATCAATATTTACAAGACACAGATAAAGCACTTTGGAAATATTTTTCTCTTTCTGACTAAACTTGACAATTATAAAGTAATGGCAATATATGAAAGGTGAATATTTGTATCATTTTCTTTTCTAGAAATGTTAATGCATAAAATTCTCAAACCCAGCCAAAAGAGTTGATTTTCCTCCCCCGCCATCTCCAGAATATCAAGCAGAGCTCCCTCGAGGTATGTTCCATCTGATCTACTCTGAGCCTGCTTTCAATTGATGGGCTTATGAATTTCTTGTTTGCTCTTCTCAGGTCTTCCAAATTGAGGAGTGCTAAGTACAACACCATGGTCTGTATCTTCTGGGTGCCCTTGGTAATGACATGAACCTCCACCCTTATTGCACCTTCCCCTATTAGCCAACTAACCTGATAATGGGTAAAGAAAAGGAGACATCTCCCTATTATACACCGGATATAAATGCGAGTTGACGGTGCATCTTTGAAATACACTTTTTTATTCATTCATGGGACATGACATCGCTGGCTGACCAGTATTTATTAACAATTCCTAATTGTCCTTGAAAAGATGATGGTGAGCTGCCTGATTGAATCACTGCAGTCTATTTGTGGTGGGTTGATCCAAAATGCTCTGGGAGGGAATTCCAGGATTTTGACCCAATGACTATGAAGGAATGATGATATATTTTCAAGTTAGAGTAGTGAGATGCATGAAAGGGAACTTGCAGTGATGTTCCCAGGTATCTGCTGCCCTTG
Source organism: Sphyrna mokarran (assembly GCA_024679065.1). Lineage (NCBI taxonomy): Eukaryota > Metazoa > Chordata > Chondrichthyes > Carcharhiniformes > Carcharhinidae > Sphyrna > Sphyrna mokarran. Next base: position 43,269,920 of record JAGIQG010000001.1, on the reverse strand, counting down.
TCCTTCTAAATGGGAGTGGTCGTGAGTTTGGAAGGTGCTGTCTAAGAACTTTTGGTGAATTGCTGCAATGCATTTTGTAGATAGTACACATTGCTGCTACAGAGCATTGGCGATGGAGGGATTAGATGTTTGTAGATGCAGTGCCAATCAAGTGGATTGTTTTTCCTGGATGGTGTCAACCTTCTTGAGTGTTGCTGGAGCTGCACCCATTCAGGCAAGTGGGGAATATTCCATCTTGTCCAGACATTTGACAAGGTCCCACGTGCAAGACTTCTTGAGAAGGTGAGAGGCCATGGGATCCAAGGGGCTTTGGCCTTGTGGATCCAGAACTGGCTTGCCTGCAGAAGGCAGAGGGTGGTTGTGGATGGCTCTTTTTCTGCATGGAGGTCGGTCACCAGTGGAGTGCCCCAGGGATCTGTTCTAGGACCCTTGCTGTTTGTCATTTTCATAAATGACCTGGATGAGGAAGTGGAGGGATGGATGAGTAAGTTCGCCGATGACACGAAGGTCGGTGGTGTTGTGGATGGTCTGGAGGGATGTCAGAAGTTGCAGCATGACATCGACAGGATGCAAGACTGGGCGGAGAAGTGGCAGATGGACTTCAACGCGGATAAATGTGTTGTGGTTCATTTTGGCAGATCCAACGGGATGAATGAGTACACTATCAAAGGTAGGAGTCTTAGCTGTGTGGAAGAACAGAGGGATCTTGGGGTCCGGGTCCATAAGACTCTCAAATCGGCCTCCCAGGTGGAGGATGTGGTTAAGAAAGCTTACGGTGTACTGGCCTTCATTCATCGAGGGATTGAGTTCAGGAGTCAGGAGGTAATGCTGCAGCTTTATAGGACCCTTGTCAGACCACACTTGGAGTACTGTGCGCAGTTCTGGTCGCCTCACTATAGGAAGGACGTGGAAGCTATTGAAAGGGTGCAGAGGAGATTTACAAGGATGTTGCCTGGATTGGGAGGCATGCCTTATGAAGACAGGTTGAGGGAGCTGGGACTGTTCTCCCTGGAGAGACGAAGGTTGAGAGGCGACCTGACAGAGGTTTACAAGATGTTGAGAGGAATAGATAGGGTGGACTCTCAGAGACTATTTCCCAGGGCTGAAATGGTCGCGACGAGAGGGCACAGATTTAAGGTGCAGGGAAGCAAGTACAGAGGGGATGCTAGGGGAAAGTTTTTCACTCAGAGGGTGGTGAGTGAATGGAATCGGCTGCCGTCGGTGGTGGTCGAGGCGAACTCGCTGGGGTCTTTTAAAAGACTTCTGGATGAGTATATGGGATCCAATGGGATTGGGGGTTATAGATAGGTCTATGGCTGGGTAGGTTTTGATGTGTTCGGCACAACTTGTGGGCCGAAGGGCCTGTTTGTGCTGTAGTGTTCTATGTTCTATGTTCTATCACACTTCTGACTTGTGTCTTGTTGATGTTGGACAGGCTTTGAGGAGTTAGGAGGTGACTTACTCACCACAGTATTCCTAGCCTCTGACCCACTCTTGTAGCCACTGTGTTTATGTGGTGCATCCAGTTAAGTTTCTGGTCAATGGTAATCCCAAGGATGTTGACAATGGGGGATTTGGTGATGGTTACATTGAATGTTAAGGGATAGTGATTAGAGTGACTCTTATTGGTGATGGTCATTGCCTGGCATTTGTGTGGTACAAATGTTATTTGCCACTTGTCAGCCAAGCCTGAACTTTGTCCAGATCTTGTTGCATTTCAACATGGACTGTTTCGGTATCTGAGGAGTCACAAATGGTACTGAACATTCTGCAATCATTGACAAACATCCCCGCTTCTGACCTTATGAAGGAGGGATGTTCATTGATGAAGCAGATGAAGATTGTTGGGCCTAGGACTTCTGAAGAGATATCCTGGAGCTGATCCTCCACAACCACAACTATCTTCCTAAGTACCAGGTATGATGCCAAACAGTGGAGAGTTTTTCCTGAATACCCATCGATTCCAGTTTTGTTAGGGCTCTTTGATGCCACGCAGGTCAAATGCAACCTTTATGTTAAAGGCTGTTGCTCTCACCTCACCTCTGTAATTCATCTCTTTTGTCCATGAATGAACCAAGACTGTAATGAGGTCAGGAGCTGACTGACAATAGCGAAATCCAACCTGGGCATCACTGAGCAGGCTATTGCTGAGCAGGTGCTGCTTAATAGTACTGTTAATGATACCTTCCATCAAAGGTTGATCATTTGGCTCATCTTTAGGTCTTGGCTGTTCTGTATCTCAACTTCATTTAACCATTGTTATTTTGTATGCCTTGATATCCTTACCCAACAGAAATCTCTTGCTTTCAGTCCTGAAAATTTCAATTAACCCAGCATTCACAGCTTTTGGGGGACAAGTTTCATATTTCCACCACCCTGTGTATTACCTCCTCAAACTATGTAGCCTGATGGCTGAATTTTAATGTTCCTAGCCTCTACAGGAGTCAGAGCGGGTGAGTACAAACCATAGAAAGGCCTGAAATGTTAAATTTCTTTCACCCATGCTGACACGTCAACCAGCTGATAGTAAATCAGGTAGTAAATCACCCCATTTGTGATGACAGACCCAACACTGAAAATTGCAGTCTGGGAATGGGTCGCCAACTAACAACTTCTGTTGCAGCCACTGTGTACAATAAGCCACTGTGTACAATGAGTATTAGACAAAAAAAGATTAAGACCTCAGCTCCTATTTAACAATAAAGGTTCTCACTTGTTCTGAATGTTGTTAAAAATACACCCATCACTCAAAAGGTTATCAACTATCCACAATCATATTGGTAATTAGTTCAGTGCTAAGATCTGCATGTAGTCAGTTATGTTTTGTGTAAAATACCCACTCTCTTTACAAGGTAAAAATGTATTTAGCAAAAAAGATCAGAAATCAATTCTGATGTACAACAATCAAGTCTCTACAGAAGACGAACTGGCATATCTAATGTGAATGGAAATCTATTCAGGGGCAATCCAATTTTACCTCAGTGCTATTGGTTTCCTATGTCTGCAGTATCTGAGTTTCCCTGAGAATGCAGTATAATATACAGCAGTAACTAGCTGACTGAAACATGCCCATGGCATATTGAAGTTTTCAAGGATCTTGCATCCATTTATTTTAAGTGGAAAACAAAGAGCAGTTTAAAAAGTGACTGTGACTAGTAGTCAATTCTTTGGCTTCCTTCATCTTCTATAGATGCTCTGGAGTCATAAATTTACTTTTCATGAATAAATTCAGGAAAATTTCTGACTACAAGAGATTGCTGAAGTGAAACTGTGAACTACTTTCTTGGATTAAGAAATGAATTCAGTTTAAAGCTCTAAGATGGGCATTTTGTTGTTATAGTTGTACAGATACGATTTTGCTCACGAAGTGAATAGAAGCTGAATGGAGATTATCTAGTTATATGGGAACCATTCTCATCCTTTAACACACCCTATCCTCTGATCATAGAATCCCCTATAGTGCAAACGTAGGCCATTTGACTCATCAGGTCTGCATCGACTCCAAAAAAAATCTTATCCAGCTCTACTACACACCCCATTTCCTTAACGTCACGTGCTTAATCCACTAACCTCCCTAAACGACATATCTTAGAACATTAATGGGCATTTTAACATGGCCCATCCACTAACTTGCACTGTGGGAGGACGCAGAGCACCTGGAGGAAATCCACGCAGACATGGGGAGAACATGCAGACTCCACACAGCCAGTCACTTGAGGCCAGAATCGAACTCAGCTCCACTGTGCCACCATGTCAGTGACCTTGGAGCTGAAAGAATAAAAGATTATTGTTTTTATCGTCTTGGCATAACTCATCACCGGGACAAAGCACAAGGAGAAAAAAAAAGTGTAAAAGTGCACATGCCTGTGAAATTAATAGAAGGAAAGTCTAGCAGGTTCTGTTTGCAGGGCTTTGTCTCAATTTCTCTGCTTGTACTCCTGCCTGAGTGATGTTTTATATCCAGGTTATGAAATTAAAAATTTACCTTCTATTTGAATTGGAGCATTAGTATCCCTTTGTTTTAAACATCCATGCTTAAACAGAAATCCCCCTACAATTTTCTAAAAGGCACTGACTGATGCCAGAGTACAGATCCACTGACATTCTCTCCATCAAATATCAACATTTTTTTAAATGTTTGAGCTCAGCTAATAGACATTGTCAAGTGTCTTAATGATGATAGTCATCACAGATAAGATCAGTTTCATTTTGATGTTCATACACGAAGTTGCTGAAACTCCCAGTCATGCCTCTGTTACCACTTGACTTGACTAATATAGTGTTAAAATTCTGCTGTCAAATCACATTGCCTCTCTGCATGCTGGCATTCTTTGAGTTCCCAGTCCACTATGCCTCAATATTAAAATGTTCATCCTTCCCTCCATGACCTTGCCCATCCCTTGCTCTGTAACCTCCACTTGGCCTCCAGCAGTCTGGGAACTCTGCAGTCATCTAATTTTATTCCTTCAAACATCTCCAATTTTAATCACATCACTTGTCAATGCCCGAGTTCTGGAGACCCCCCTTACATTTCTCTATCTCTCTTTCACTTTCTTGTCTTTTAAAATACTCATTAAAAGCTACCTCTATAACCAAGCTTTTGTCTCCTGCAGTATTAACTCTTTGGGTGGAATTTTATGGTTCCCCCACCCAAGGGTTTGTAAATTGCAATGCCTGCCCACCATCTATCCATCCATCCTTGGCCTGTCACCCATTTTATGGGACACACCAAACAGCCTGCCCATGCTCAGGCAGGTGGGCACTCAGGCATCCTCATTCCACTCCTGTTGTTATTTCATCTGTGGCAGAGGGAGGCTGACACCAAGCGAGTAGATTTAGCTGCATAAGTTGGTTTTGAGCAAGAATGGCCTAACTCCTTTGGCACTGCCCTATTCCCATTGAAGGCAACCACAGCAAGATCATACCTTTTATTGGGTTGCTAAATATGTTTAAAGCTGATAGAGACAGATTTTTAATATGTAAGGGAATTAAGGATAATGGGGAAAAGGCAGGAAAGTAAACTTGAAGATTATAGTATCAGGTCCGTCCTGATCCCTTTAAATGGTGGAGCAGATTTGATGGGCCAAATGGCCTGCTTCTGCTCCTTTGTCCTATGGTTTTATGTAGTCTCTTTCATTTCTCTCCCACACCCCAGAAACCCAATTACCTGCAACTCTCTCAGTCCCCTAAAGAAGGCCTGCCAGCTGGGCCACATCAATACTCACCACCTCACCCCCTCATCTGTCCCCCTCCACAGACATAGCAATCCCCCACAAGGGGCAACATCCCCCATGTGACTAAATGTTTGGATCACTTACCACTCCCCCTCTCCCCTCACCATTCAGACATCTGGGTGACCTAAAACCAAACCACCTCCCCCCCCCTCCCCCATCAGAGATCTTACCCCCATTCCAACAAGAGAGACATGCCAATATGGGGGCAGTAAAGACCCCATTCCCTTCAGAGCCACTAATAGTGACACCCTGGCTGTGATACATTGTCACAGCCAGGACAACAATGCCAAGATGGCATTGCCAGGGTGGCAAATGGAGTTGTACCAGCTTCTTCTATGGCTGAAAACAACCTTCATTTCAGGCATGCTGCTCTGGCATAAGAGGTTAAAAAGGACCCACTATGAAAACAAAGTAATCTTCCTAAGAAGATCTTTAGATCAAAGAGAAATCCTGTTTAAAAAAATATGGTTACAAACTGCAATGGCTGAAAAGAAGAAAGACTTCGAACAAAGTATTTAACCTTACTAGGAAGTTTCAGAGACTTATAAAAAAGTATTGAAAGAATGGGGCTGGAGGGGCAGCTGAATGAAGAAATGATGAAAAGAAGAATACTTAGGCTTGCTGGATTGTATAAACAATGAATTGTTTGATCTGCACTGGAGCTATAAATCAAAGTTCAATGTGATCAGACTACATCTATGCTACAAAAGGGATTGCCCCTGGTGAAACTGATGTCTCCTATTAGTGAGAGGACTTCAAAGGAGTTTGCTCAAACCTGAGGCTTTTGAGAGCGAATAAGCCAATTCCTTCTATCCAGACCATTTCAAAGGTTTCACAGCACACAGATTGAAGATTTTTAGTAGAAAGCTGCACCATGTAAAGACTGATCTCCTCTTTTCACAGGGCAAGAAGAGATAGTCCAACCATAAGACCCCTGTCCTGAGGAGAGTTCTAAGGTCAGCCCCTCCTCCCAGCCCAAACCACCAAACACCCAAATTTCTTGAGAGGGGTGCAGGCTTATTTCTGCAGCTTGGCAGTGGCAGAATGGCATGGGCACCTAACTTACCTCCTTGTCCCCCCCAGGTCCACGTTTGTCAAAGCACCAGGTCAACATTTGTCAGGACACGTACCAAATCCCATCCATTGAATTTTTTGTTGCACAAGTGGAATTGAAGCAGCCAGCCTCAAACCCATTACTTATATTTAACTGGCATTCATCAGGTTCTCACCTGCTCTGGGTGGGAATGTGATCCAGTCTGTTGCAGTGGGTAAGGAGAATTGCAATGGGCTTGATGCCCAGTGAGAATCCTATTTTTGCCCTAATGCCCAATTTAATGGTTCATTGTGATTTCTGCTAGGCAGTAGCAACCCCGGAGAATTACTGCCAGAGATTTTTGAGGAGATGTTGGATAATGCATTTTGTATTTATTGAGTCAGAGACTTGGCAATAGAGGTAATATAAAAGGTTATTTGTCTCTATCATAATGATATAAGATCACATGATAATGTGTATGGAGAGAGATAGTTCCATGAAGAACATCATATAGACACCACCTTGTATTTTGTTAGCATAATAAAGAATTATTATAAAGAATAGCATTTGTTCACAGTATTCCCTCCAGCCTTATTACATACCAAGGAAACAACTGCCATCCGACCAACCTCAACAACAAGAGAGTACCCAATGACTAGTTTCCTTTGAATTCATCTGAGCTGTTGTAGAGGGAGAAGTGGTCATCTTTTCTTTGAACAAACAACAAACGAACAAAGAAAAGTACAGCACAGGAATAGGTTCTTTGGCTTCCAAGCCTGTGCCAATCAAGAAGCCCCAACTAATCCAAAATAAAACATCTGTCTTTACTCAGCCCATATCCTTCTATTTGCTCCTTATTCGTGTACCCATCCAGATGCCTCTTAAAAGTTGCTATTGTGCATGCTTCCACCACCTCTTTTGGCAGCACATTCCAGGTACACGCCACTCTCTGCATGAAAAACTTACCCCACACGTCTCGCTTAAACTCTCCCTCCTCACCTTGAATCTGTGCTCCCTTGTAACTGACACTTCCATCCTTGGAAAAAGCCTCTACAATCCACTCTGTCTACATCCTTCATAATTCGAAGATAATCTTGCTAATAGAATAAAGTTTAAAGCAACTAGATCAGAATATATATTCATGCATATATATATATATATATAAAATATATACATATTCATGTAAGATAGGAATATACTAAGCCTGGATACTTCTTTGCCTTGCCGACAATTGTAGTTTACCCGAGGATATTTCCTTTATTTGTGCATTCATCAACAAAATGGTTCCTCTTACAGGTAGTGAGAGATAAAAACCATGTAACAAAGTAAAATGCTGTCTCAGGAGGTTCCAGATGTTCAGGACAGTCATCAAAGATTGCATATGGCAGTTATTTTAGAACAAGGCGTACCAACGTGCTGATGATGCACCCATTGAAGCAAATTGAGAAGTAGCAGCTGGCACTGTGTCATGAGTAAACTGCCATCACCTGAAACTGCACCTGATGCTAACCATTTCAGAGATGAGGAGGAAATGATCATGTACTTTATCTTCCGACACATTCACACACACAAAAAAACAAATCCCTGGAGTTTCCTGTAGTTTTGTCAATCCAGTAAGATTATGTCACTTGTTAAATAATTAAGTCAGTTGGTTTATTAAATAGGAATGTGGATTAATCTGATGTTGGTGATATATTTTCCACCTCAATTGTTTTAGCAAATATTAATTTCAAGTGTTTTTCATTAAATGGAGTTGGCTCCTTTTAAGTACAAATGCTTCAAAGAATGCAGTAACAATGTTGCATGTAACACATAAAGACAAGAGATAGAATTGGTAGCAAGAATGTTTATATCCTTTCCACATTAAACTGTCAAAGGTGCTGAAATATTTTACATTTCATTGGTATTTGAAAGCTGACATCTAGCATTGTCATAGTTCGCCTAATAGAGGTCCCTAAATTAACAGATTGATAGGTAAGTCATGGTATTGAATTTTATGGCCTCACTTGCCACTCATGGCCACTCCTAGCCTGTCCACCTTATTCATAGATTAGTAAGGATGGGGAGGCTGCTGAAAAGGTGTCAGTAGCCCACCAGCCCTGAGGTGTATTTAGACCCTAAGTGACTATTCACTGCCTCTTTGAATAGGGCATCACCTTGATTCATCTTCTCTTGCTTTCTTTGTGCTGTAAATTCTGTGTTATTTAGCTCACTTTTAGAGTACTTGTTCCCCCTTTTATCACTGTCCTAGAGCTTGGATGTCACAGCCCCTTATCACCTGTTAGACTAGAGACTGATGTAGAGATGCTGGTGTTGGACTGGGGTAAACACAGTGAGAAGTCCACAAAGGTCATAGAGTCAAAAGCTTGCGAGTTTACTATCAAATAAATCGGCTGGATTTAAACTGGTGGTGTCAAACTTCTCACAGACTAGAGACTGGACAGAGTGTTCAGCTTAGGGGTGGCTGTCTCCACATTGGCTTTCTTTGTTGTATAGTTTCTGTGGACAATTAACTGTGTATAAATAGTAAGAAGTCTCACAATCCCAGATTAACATCCAACGTGTTTATTTGGAATCATGAGCTTTCAGAGCGCAGTTCCTTCCTCAGGTGAGTGGAGTTCCCTCTGTTGCTGGTGACAAAATCAACCCTACAAGATTTAATCTCTCAAAAAAACATTCTTCGTAAGAACTCATTTTTCCCCAAGTATTTATCCATTTATACTGTGAACGTTTGACCCTGGGTGTTATGAATATGACACTTCATTAGATGGTTAGGCTTGAGAATCTTTCCTTGAATTTAAGTGAAACAGAGTGTTCTGATAAAGAGGGATGCTGATCCTACTAAATACTGCCAGCGAGAGGCCCATGTGATTTGCTGGTCATGGGCTGAAGCACATAGAAACTCAAGTACATTTTTCACACTTGACATAACCCTTACGGAATACAAACTCTCAGATTCAGATGGAGAGAGAGGAAGACTGAAAACGGCTGCTATTGTACCACACAAAGGGAAAGAATGTTTTTTGTGCAACCACCAAACAGGATGCTGGTGAGAATGGATGCCCAGCTTGCAGATCCACGGCTTGAAGAAACTTACAAAGCAAGAATGGTAGGATTCTTAGTAGTCTTGATGAACAGAGGCATCTTGGTGTGTATGTCCATAGATCCCTGAAAGTAGGCAGTTAAGTCGAGAAGGTTGTTAAGAAGGCATATGGAGTCTTAGCTTTTATTGGTAGGGGGATTGAATTTCGGAGCCGCAACGTCATGTTGCAACTGTACAAAACTCTAGTGCGGCCGCACTTGGAGTATTGTGTGCAGTTCTGGTCCCCGCATTATAAGAAAGATGTGGAGGCATTGGAGAGGGTACAGAGGAGGTTTACCAGGATGTTGCCTGGTATGGAGGGCAGGTCTTATGAAGAGAGGCTGAGGGATTTGAGGTTGTTTTCGTTAGAAAGGAGGCGGCTAAGAGGGGACCTAATCGAAACATATAAGATGATTAGAGGTTTAGATAGGGTGGACAGTGATAGCCTTTTTCCTAGGATGGAGAAAGCTAGCACGAGGGGACACAGCTTTAAATTAAGGGGTGATAGTTATAGGACGGATATCAGAGGTAGGTTCTTTACCCAAAGGGTGGTTCGGGAGTGGAATGCCCTGCCTGCAGCAGTTGTAGATGCGCCAAGTTTGGTGGCGTTTAAGAGGTTAGTTGATAAGTATATGGAAGAGAAGGGAATGGTTTAGTTTGGAGGGGCATTGCTTTTTATATTGGTCGGCGCAACATCGAAGGCCAAAGGGCCTGTTCTGTGCTGTAATGTTCTATGTTCTATGTTCTATGTAGAAGTCATCAGACAGGTGTGTTGCTGCAATTCAGTCCAATGATACTCAGGAGATTGAATGAAGGGATTTTCACAGGAGACACCAAGATTGGTGGCATGGTGAAAAATGTTTCTAGGATTGCGACAGGATTCTGATCAATTGGGCCAATAGACTGATGAATGGCAGATGGACTTTAAATGCAAGGTGATGTATTTTGGTAGATCGAGCCAGGCGGGATTTATTCAGTTACTAGGAGGGCACTGGAAACAGTTATAGAACAAAGAGATCTAGGGGTACAGGTTCCAAGAAAATGCAGTCACCAATGGACAAGCGTGATGAAGAAAGCATTTGTCATACTTGGCTTCATTGGTCAGAAGATTGAATATGGGAGCTGGGATGTCTTGCTGAAGTTGTACAAGACATTGGTAAGGCCACACTTGGAATACTGTGCATAATTCTGGTCACCCTATTATAGAAAGGATATTTTAAATTTAAAAGAGTGCAGAGAAGATTTACTTTAAATCTTCAAGCTCTGTTCTCCAAGTAGCAGAGAAGACGCTACTTGGGCTTGATGGTTTGAGTTATAAGGAAAGACTAGATAGACCAGGACTTTATTTCCCTGGAGCATAGGAGGCTTAGGGATGATCTGATAGAGACTGATAAAATAATAAGGGGCATAGATTCATTAGACAGGGGAATCTAAAACTAGGGAGCATAAGTTTAAGGTGAAAGGAGAGAGATATAAAAAGGTGCAGAGGGACAATTTTTTCACACAGCTCTAGGACAAGCTGCCAGAGATAGTAGTCGAAACAAGTCTAATTTTGTCTTTTAAAAAGCATTTAGACAGTTACATGGATAAGATTGATATAGAGGGATTTCAGCCAAATGTGGGCAAATGGGACAAATTTAATGGTAATGGCACTGACAAGTTGGGCTGAAGGGCCTGCTTCCATGCTGTAACCTTTGATGACTCCAAGACATCTCATTATTAGAGTACCAGAGATAAAAACCTATTGAATAGTTGGAAGGAGTTTGCACCTTTATCTGGCCACATATCTGCTGGGAGCATGGCCTAACATATAAACATGATGGGTTTTTTGAATGTGATAAGTAGTTCATGGGATAAAGTCATTTTTTATAGTTTAATATATGAGCAGCCTATTAAGAAATGTTCAGTCTAGGTTGATTTTAGTTTATTTGTAACAGTAAAAGTCTTACAACATGAAAACTTCTTGGGTAATTCTTTTCCACCAGCCACTGGGAAATTTAAAATTTATCAGTGTCATGAACTTCATAACATCAGCCATTGGTATTTTTCAGACAATAGTTAATATGCATTGGAACCGTAGCGTGCTTCATGGAGCATTTGCTAATCTCATTTTATATCTCTTTTTGTGACTACTTTTCCCATTTTCAATTGGCATTTACCCATCTATTTTTTGTTTCTAAAAGCAGTTAGTTACCTAAGCTTCAGTTGTTTTTTCTGGGACTTTATCCCCTATATTACTCTTTGGGGAGAAAAAGTTTCTTCTGACCTCTACTTCCATTTGAGTCTTGTTAATTTTAAACCTGTGGCATTTAATTCTGTGCTCACATTCCAGGTCACATCGCCTGCTTAGATTTATAACACCTATGCCTCACAGCATTTTAAAGACCTGGATTATGTCTGCTGCTGATCATCAAATTAAACAGGATAATAAAAAAAAAATGAGCTTCTGTTGAGTTCCCAGAAATAATCTAACCAAAAGGTTAGATGAGCTTCACGATGAATATGGAAAGTCATAGACAAATGAATGAATGAACTTTGAAGCAAATGTTGAGAACTACAAGAATTAGATGAATATTTAGCATTGTTGGAAACATATCTATGGCGGAAGAATGAACTGTACAAGATGGAAGGCCTATTCAGTTGATGAGAAGCGCAATGGAAATGGAGGTGTGGTTTTACATTCTAATTATTCTACAGGTTAAGGTTACTTCAAATAAATTAAGATGAAGCAATTATTCAAAACACATTCTGTTTTTACAAATTGACAGTCATTTAGTCAGAAAACTCTCAAGCCTCCTGCTGATGAATGAATGGCATCCAATTGATTCTGTCATATCCCTGTGGGTACGGACTCACTTGCACAGTGCAATGAACTGTTGCCTATGGTGATACAATCGCATACTAAATGAACAGGGAAAGAGCCCATTCAAGAACAACTTGGGCATTTGTATAATATTCCACTGGGCCTTATATGCAATGGGAAGAAAACTGAACTTAATATGCTTGAAAGCTGGACCACAAGAGATCTTTCAATCATTGTTAATGTTGCAATATGTATCCATGTATCCTTTAAACATTGTTGCATGTTGGATTTGTGAGACAGACTTTGCACATCTCCCAAAGCACAAACACTGGAATACAAGATCCTGCTTCATCATTCAATATAATCATGGCTGACCCAGGGCTTCAAATCCACTTTCCACCCACCCACTCCAAAACATTTGATTCCCTGAGAGATCAAATTTCTGTCCATTTCAGCCTTAAATAAATTTGCAAAATGGAGCAATCACAAATCTCTGGATAGAAAATTCCAAAGATTCACAACACTTTGAGCGAAGAAATTTCTCCTGATCTAAATGATTAGCCCATTATGCTAAGACTGTGGGCTCCGTATTTTACATTCCCCAACCAAGCTCTCAGTGTCTATCTGTCAATCACCTTTCAAATATTGTATTTTTCAATGAGATTACTCTCATTCTTTTAAACTCCAGAGAATATGGACCCAATTTACTCAGCTGCATTCATAGGATAAATCTCTTATCCAAGGGAATAATTGACTGAACTTTCACCGTACTGCTTCCAATCCAAGCACATCCATCCATTACATACAGTATTCTAGGAATAGTCTCACCAAAACACTATAAAACAGTAGTAAAACTAACTATTCTTGCTTTCTAATCCTCTTGCAATAAAGGTCAAAATGGTATTCGGCTTCCTAACGACATGCTGCCACTCGCATATAAACTTTCTACTTTTTGTATAAGCAAACACAAGTCTCTCCGAACATCAACATTTACAAGGCTCATGTCACTTAAAAAGCTTTTCTATTCTTACAACTGAAGTAAATAACCTCGGCTCTTCCCCACACAATACTCCATATGTCACGTTGTCGTCCCAAATCACTTAACCTGTGTATATCTCTCTGCAGCTTCCTTGTGGCTTACATTTCCACCTAGCTTTGTATTACCAAAAATAGATACAGACAGGGTGATTTTGAACCAGTGTTAGTGGTCCACGGGAACTCCAACATGAACAAAAATACAGAAAGAATTGGGAAACACAATTCTTGCCAGAGAGATCATGTTTCTCAAATTTCCACACCCCTCACCAGTAACGACACAAGTTTTATGCCCCGTGTCAAAAGGCAAAATACATATTTTCATGGATTTGAATGGATTTTGATATAATTAGCTTGCCGATTAGAGTCAAAGGGCCCTATTTTACCATTTTAAGTGCTAGGCGGACTTGAATCTGGCGCTGTTTCAGATCTGACTTTTAGACCCCCATACACAGTCTGCCTGAAAAAATATTAGAGTCCGAATCAAGCTGCACAAGCTTATACGTAAAACCCTGCAGCTCTGATCGGCACCTCCAATAGCACACGCGCAGAGAAAACAAATGATAGAATGCTGTTGTCCTGCCACATCCCTCCTGCTGGACTCCTCAGACATTGCCCTATCTTCCCAAAATTACTGTCCCTCTTATCCCCCCACTCCCTCTGTCACTCAAACCGATTGCGGGCCCCTCTCCCACTTCCTTCTCACTGGTCTCAGACAGAATGGCAGCGGATATCCCTTTCCTCTTCTGATCTCAGGCAGGGTGGTAGCGGAACCCTCTTCTACCCACCGACTTCAGATAGAATGGCAGCGGGCCCCTATTCTCCCCACTAGCGATCTCAGGCAAAGTGACCCACCCTCCCTTTCCCATTAACTACCCCCCCTCACAAATTTCGGGCAGGGTGGCAGTGGACTCACAAAAGTGCAAAGGCAAATGTAGCCCCTGGGAATGAGTGATATGTCTGAGCACTGTCCTGGCACAGGTTGGCACTGCCAGAGTGACAACATGTGGTGGCAAGTGTGTTGTCCATCTATTCAATTTTGCAACCACTTCAATGTGGCCCTTCAGAGGAACCACTTCATCTGTGTATGTCTTTAGAACTAGCCTTGATTGCATGAAGGTAATGGACTTTCTCATTGTAGATAGCCTGTGAGACTGTTGTCCCAATGTCAATTTCCATCCTTACTGCCTGTGCTTACAGTGAGCTATTATCTGTGTGTAGCACCAGCTGTGATTAACACATTGAGTGGTAACCCCTCCTCTGATTGTGTACCTCTTCACTCTTTTCATTTTCACTTTTGTAAAGCATGGACATTTCTCCTTTGATTTTGTTTTAAGTGCTGTCTTGATTTTTTCAGGCTTTTCATTTTTATTCACAACCTGCTTTTTCTTCCTTCAGACACACTCCATGCATCCCTTTCTTTCACAGCTTCAACACTTCGTTCAGCAGCAGAATGCCCTGCCCTTCACATCACTGCATTTTCAGGTATCTCGGTTGCCATGACACCATCCAACCTTACAACCTCAGTTAAATATTGGGGCAGTTCACTCCGTTTCTCTCTCCCACAAGTGTAGTACCTGAATTGCAGAGAGTTTCCAGCATTTTTTGTTCTTATTTAAGACTTTAATCTTCTAGTTGGAAACATGAAAGGGGAGATAGATATTTTTCTTTACCCAGACTATAATAAGTCTGGAATGCAGTGCCTGGGAGGGTAGTAAAGGTGGGTTGCCTCACATCTTTTAAAGAATAACTGAATGAGTACCTCGCACAGGATTGGGAGCTTCAAGTTTTTAGGCATTCAGATCTCCGACCACGTGTCCTGGTTCCCTAATGCTGACACCATTATTAAGAAAGCCAACCAACACTTCTCCTTTCTCAGGAGACTAAGGAAATTTGGCATATCTGTTATGAAACTCATCAGCCTTTACAAATGCACCATAGAAAGTATTCTTTCTGGTTGTATCACAGTTTGGTGTGGCTCCTGCTCTGCCCAAGATCGCAAGGAATTACAAAACATCACAAATGTAGCCCAATTCATCATGCAAATCAGCCTCCCATTCACTGAGTCTGTCTACACGTCCCACTACCTTGGCAAAGTAGCCAACATAATTAAGAACCCCACGCACCATGGACATTCTCACTTCCATCTTCTTCCTTGTCAAGAAAAAGATACAAAAATCTGAGGTCAGAGACTAACCAACCGAAGAACAGCTTCTCCCCTGCTGCCATCAGACTTTTGAATGGACTTACCTTGCATTAAGTTGATCTTTCCCTACACCTCAGCTATGACTGTAACACTACATTCTGCACTTTCTCATTTCCTTCTCTCTGAATGGTATGCTTTGTCTATATAGCATGCAAGAAACAATGCTTTTCGCTGTTAATACATGTGATAATAATAAATCAAATCAAATCAATTCAAAAATCAAATCACACCATAACATTAAATGTTATGGGCCAAGTGCTGGCCGATGGGAGTAGATGGGAATTCATTTGTTTCTAATGTGTCAGTGCGGACTCAATGGGCTAAAGGGCCCCTTCTTCACTGTGTGATTCAATGATTCTATAATTCTCTCAAACATGGAATGCTCTGAAGCAGGTATGGCTGAGCTGGAGTTCTTCCAATAGTTTTAGTTAAACTTGACCACTTAAAATAAAGCAATATAAAAGGCAATGCAGAGAGAGAGGCAGGGAAGTTTGTTCTGGATTACTCTTGTAAAATTCCAACATGATGGGGTGATACACACCTTTTGCATTACAAACTGCTGTGGTTCTGTTTAATACATGACTTGCCCACTAACTACCAAAGTGCAACAGAAACCTAATAAAGTAAAAGTGTTATTTAAAGTACTGTTATACTACTACAGGGAATAATAAGGCTTTGAAAATGAATACATTCTAAAGCATTCCTGGACTCAGAGCAATACCAGCTCAGTGGAACTGAATGAAAAGACTGCAACGCTGCATTGTTGTATGCTGTTGCTACTGTGCAGTTTCAATGCTGCTGTCATACTGAGATTTTCATCTTGCCCACACCAGAACACAACATGACATTGCTGAGTTCAACCTGATCCCTGCATTATTCATGTAATTGGATTTGCTTCATACTGGTTACTATGTAAGTGCAACCAGTACAAATCTATCTTTAACTTGTTTTTTTAAATTACCATGTTTAGATTACCTCTTGTGTTTTTATTCTGTGCCCTACTGGTGAAAACATTTTTGCAAACCCAGCATGGAATCATTGCAAATTTACAACATAGAAGGAGGCCATTCAAGTCATTGTGTCAGCGCAGGTCGACAAAGAGTTACCCAGTCTAACTCCAACTCGCTGCACTTCATCTGTATCTCTTAGGTGGACATCCAAATACTTTTAAAATGGGAGTGAGAGTTTTTGCACCTATTGTTGTTTCAGGCAGTGAACTCCAGGTCTCTACCAACCTGTGAGTGAAAAGAAAATCTTTCCTCAAGTCCCCTCCAATCCTTCCACCAATTACTAAATCTGAGCACCAGATTTTGACCCTCTTGCTAAGTTAAAGAGGTTTGTGGAATCATAGAATCCCTGCAGTGTAAAAGGATGCATTGCCCCATCGAGTCTGCTCTGACCACAATACCACACAGCCCCTAAATCCATAGCCCATGTATTTACCCTGCTAGGTCCCCTGACACTAAGAAGTAATTTACAATGGCAATCAATCTAACCAACACACCCGACATATAAAATCACAGTTTCCAACACGCCCCTCCCTGATGAGTTCAATGTATTCGATGCCCGTTTTGAGCAAGAGGTCAGCGAGAGTACACCCTCCACTCTGGAATCTGAGGTTCCCGTTGCAGGTGTCAGAGTAGCTTTCTTGAAAGTCAATCAATGTAAAGCAACTGGCCTAGATGGGGTACCCGGACAAGCACTCAGATCCTGCATGGATCAACCGGCAGGAGGATTTGGGGACATCTTCAACCTCTCTTTATGACAATCTGATGTCCTTATCTGCTCTAAGAAGATGACCATCATCCCTATACAAAGAAAGGTTCTGACATCTATCATTATAAAGTGCTTTGAAAGGTTAGTCACAGCATGAGTTAATTCCAGCCTCCCAGACTGTCTGGATCCACTGTAGTTTGACACCATTGCAACAGGTCCACGGCAGATAACAATGCCTTGGCCCTACACTCAACCCTGGACCACCTAGATAACAAAGACACCAATTGTCAGACTTATTTATTGACAACAGCTCAACCTTCAACACCACTATTCCCATAAAGCTCATCTCCAAAATCCATAGCCTGGGCTTCGGCTCCTTCCTTTGTGACAAGGTATTGAATTTCCAAACCCGCAAACTACAATCAGTCAGAATAGGCAACAACATCTCCTCCATGACCATCTTAACACTGGTGCTCACAAGGCTGTGTTCCCCGCCTCCTACTATACTTCTGAAAGACTTATGACTGTGTGGCCAAATTCCTGTCCAACTCAATTTTCAAGTTTGCTGATGACATCACTGTAGTGCATCTGATCGCCAACAACGACGAGACAAAGTACAGGAATAAGATAGAGAATCTAGTGAGTTGATGCTGCGACTATAATCTCTCCCTCAATGTCAACAAAACGAAAGAGATTGTCATCAACTTCAGGAAGCATAAAGGAGAACATGCCCCTGTCTACATCAATGGGGATGAAGTAGAAATGGTCGAGAGCTTCAAGTTTTTAGGTGTCCAGATCACCAACGATATGTCCTGGTCCTCCATACTGACTTTGTCGCTAAGAAATCCCAGCAATTCCTTTATTTTCTCAGAGGGTTGAAGAAATTTAGCATATCAGCTACGACTCTCACCAACCTTTACAGATGCACCATAGAAATATTCTTTCTGGTTGTATCACAGCTTGGTATGGCTCCTGCTCTGCCCAAGACTGCAAGGAATTACAAAAGGTTGTGAACATAGCCTAATCCAACATGCAAACTAGCCTCCCATCCATTGACTCTGTCTAGACTTCACACTGCCTTGGCAAAGCAGCTAGCATAATTAAGGACTCCATGCACCCTGGCCATTCTCTCTTCCACCTTCTCCTGTTGAGAAAAAAATAAAAAAAAACTGAGGTCACACAACAACCGACTCAAGAACAGCTTCTTCCCTACTATCATCAGAATTTTGAATGGACCTACCTTGCATTAAGTTGATCTATTTCTATACCCTAGCTATGACTGCAACATGAAGGGTGGTAAGGTGGCGCAATGGTTAGCACTGCTGCCCCTCACCATCAGGGACCCAGATATGATTCCCAATTTGGGTCACAGTGTGGAATCTGCATGTTTTCCCCATGTCTATGTGGATTCCCCCCGAGTGTTCCAGTTTCCTCCCACAATCTGAAAGATGTACTGCTTAGGAGGCATTGGCCATTCCAAATTCTCCCTGAATGTACCTGAAAAGATGTAAGAGTGTGGCAACTCGGGGATTTTCACAACAACTTCATTGTAATGTTTACGTTAGCCTATTTTTGACTAATAAATGAACTCAAAAAATACTTCTGCATTCTGCGCTGTCTCATTTCCTTCTGTAGGAACTGTATATTTTGTCTGTATAACACACAAGAAACAATACTTTTCACCGTATGTTAATACATGTGACAATAATAAATCAAATCAAATCAAATCTTAGGACTGTGAGTGGAAACCGGAGCACCCGGAGGAAAACGAGACAGACACTGGGAGAATGTGCAAACTTCACTGAGGCCAAATTCTCCATCCTTGCTGGCAGCGGTGACAGGGTGTACAACATCAGAGAATTCTGCCCATCGTTACTTCCATGTTTAAAGAAAAAATATGATTTTAGCTTGAACCTAGCTTTGTTCTCTTTTAGATACTTGCTTTGAGACCATAATATCGCAGAAATTTTCATATTATTCATTGGATGTTAAAAAAAACTGTTACATGATTATAGGAAGATAGGTGAATCATAGAAACCCTACAGTGCAGAAAGAGGCCATCTGGCCCATCGAGTCCACATTGACCACAATCCCACCCAGGCCCTATCCCCATATCCCTACATATTTTACCCACTAATCCCTCTAACCTACACATCTCAGGACACTAAAGGGCAATTTTAGCGTGGCCAATCAACCTAACCCGCATATCTTTGGATTGTGAGAGGAAACCGCAGCACTCAGAGGAAACCCGTGCAGACATGAGGAGAATGTGCAAATTCCACACAAACAGTGACGCAAGCCCAGTATCAAACCCAGGTCCCTGAAGCTGTGAAGCAGCAGTGCTAATCACTGTCCTATTGTGCCGCCAGCATTAAACATATGCATTAAAGTCAGGTGGGGAGTGCATAATTTAGTAAATATTGTGCCTGATTTTCTTATTCTTTCATGGGATATGGGGTTGCTGGTTAGGCCAGCATTTATTGCCCATCCCTAGTTGCTCTTCAGAAGGTGATTGTGAGTCACCTGCTTGAACTATTGTAATCCATGTACTTCTGATAACCCACAGTGCTTTCAGGAAGGAAGTTCCAGAATGTTGATCTAGTGACAGTGAAGGAACAGCAATATCATTCCAAGTCAGGATTGTGTGTGGCTTGGTGAGGAACTTGCAACCTGCTATCCTTGTTCTTCTAGATGATAGTGGTCGTGGATTTGGTAGGTGCTTTTGAAAGAGTCTTGGTGAGTAGCTGCAGTGTATCTCGAAGATGGTACAGTGTGTCAGTGATGGAGGGGATAGATGTTGAAGGCGGTAGGTGGGTTGACAAACATGTGAGCTGTTTATGTTGAGTTTTTGAGAGTTATTGGAGTCAAAAGATGAGTTACTTGCCATAGGATTCTCAGCCTCTGACTTGCCCTTGTAGCCATCATATTTACATGGCTGGGCTTGTTCAGTGTTTGGTCAATGGTCAGGATGTTGACAGTGAAAGGTTCAGTGAAGGTGCTGTCATTGAATGTAAAGGAAAAATGGTTAGATCTCCCTTGTAGAAGATAGTTATTGCCTGGCAGTTGTGTGGCACATATGTTAATTGTCTATTATCAACCTAAACCTGATTGATGAAGGCGAGTGTGCCATATATCTTTTTCACCACCCTATTAACCTGCCTTCCTGTCTTGAGAGATCTATGAAAAAACATGCCATGGTCCCTTTGTTTTTCAGAACTTCCAATATCAGATCTTTCATAATCTTTTGCTAAAGTTTGCTAAAGGTGGCCCCTTTGAGTCCTCCTATTCCACTTCTAAATTCCTTCTGACTTTCATTATATTCCTCTAGGGCTTTGTGAGTTTTTAGATGCCTAGACCTATTGTATGCTTCCTTTTTCCTTTTGATTTAACTTACAGTTTTCCTTGTCATCCATGGTTCCTGACTCTTGCCATTCCCATCTTTAGTTTTGTGGGGACATACCTGCCCTGAACTTTAATCAACTGGTCTTTAAAAGCCTCCCACATACCAGATATGGATTTGCCTTCAAATAACCACTTCTGCTCCTCTGTCTTCTGCAGGCTATTGGGAGGTCTGTAGTATATTCCCAACATTGTGATTCCATCTTTCCTATTCCTCAGCTCCGCCCATAATTGAATGTTTTCACACACCAACACCTTCAAATGTGCTTTGCCTTAAAATCATCATAACATAGCCTCGATGTTGGATGCAGGGCAACATACTGATGCACAGCATGAGATAAAAGTTGAGCATATGCCTGTCAATTTCTAAGTGTTCATTCAACTTTCAAGAGACCAAAGCTACTTCACTGCTTGTGTAACAAGATGATATATAATAAAAGAGAATGGGCTTGAAATGTCTTCCTTAACCTTTTCTTCTGAGAAGAGAAAAAAAGCCACAGTACCAAATTGCTTCATGACTCAGTTCATTAAGTTTTGATATTAATCTTCTAGCCCTCCACTGAACCTTTGCCATCAATGATAACCCTCTTGAAAGAGGTGAACCAAGATTGGACACATTCATTTTGAGATTGTTACCTTGTTTCAAAATGATTTAAGACTTACACTAATCCCAGTCTTCTTAAGCATTCTAGCTGTGAGAGAATCCTTGGAAACGAGTGGCCATAATGTGGTGGAATTCATTGTCAAGATGGGTAATGATGTCCTTGATCTTGAGACCAAGGTGCTGAATCTTCGTAAAGTTAACTATGATGGTATGAGGCATGAATTAGCCATGATGAACTGTTCATCGTTACTGAAAGGAAAGACAGTAGACAGGTAATGGCAGGCATTTAAAGAACGAATCGGTGAACTTCAGAAGTTATTTATTCCTGTTTGGCACAAGAGTGGTAAGGGAATGGTAACCATGGCTTACAAGGAAATTAGAAATAGTGCAAAGATTCAAGGATGAAGCAAGAGAAAGCAATAGGCCTGAGGATTGGGAGCAGTTTAAAATTCAGCAAAGGAGGCACAAGGGATTGATTAAGAAGGGAAAAACAGAATATGAAAGTAAGCAAGCAGGGAATATAAAAACTGACTGTAAAAGTTTATACAGATGTGTAAAGAGAAAAAGATTGACAAAAATGAATTTAGGTCCCTTACAGTCAGAAACAGGAGAATTCATAATGGGGAATAAAGAAATGGCTGAGGAATTAAATTTGTACTTTGCTTCCACCTTCACAAAAGAAGACATGAATAATGTACCAGAAGTGCTGAGAGAATTATGTTTTAGCGAGGAGCTGAAGGAAATCAATATTAGTAGAGAAATGGTTTTGGGGAAATTGATGGAATTGAAAGTGGATAAATATCCGAGTCCTGATAATCTTCATCCCAGAGTACTAATGGAAGTAATCTGGAAATAATAGGTCTATTGGCAGTTTCCAAATTTCTTTGGACTCTACAATAGTTCCAACAGATTGGAGGGTAGCTAAAGAAAGCCTTTTATTCAAAAAGAGAGATAGAGTGAAAATAGAGAACAATAAATGAGTGAGCTTGAAGTCAGTACTGGGGAAGTTGTGAGAATACATTATCAAGGATTTCATAACTCGAATTTGGAGGCAGTGACATAATCAGAAAAAGCTCATATGGATTTACATGTTTGATGAGTCTGGATATGGTTTACTTAGACTTTCAGAAGGCTTTCAACAAGGTCTTAAGTAAAGATAAAGCACATGGGATTGCAGGTAATGCCTTGAGATAGATAGAAAGCTGGTTAACAGATAGGAATCAAAGTGTTAGCATAAATAGATCTTTTTCTGATTGGCAGTCAGTTACTAGTGGAGTTCTGTTGGGATCTGTGCTAGTACCCCAGCTGTTCACATTATATATTAATGATTTGGAAGAGAAAACTGAATATATTATCGCTAAATTTGCTGATGGTACAAAGTTGGGTGGGAGGGTGAGCTGTGAGGAGAATGCAGAGATGCTTTAACATGATTTGGATAGATTGTGTGAGCATCTGCATGGCAGATGCAATGTAATGTGGATAAATGTAAGATTGTCTACTTTGGTAACAATAATAGGGAGACAGATTATTACTTGAATAGGTGTAAATTGAACGAGATGGGTAATAATGTGACCTTAGAGTCCTCAAATTAAGTGTGCAAGTACAGCAGGCTGTAAAGAAGGCAAATGGTATGCTGGTCATCATAATAAGAGGATTTGAGTATAGGGATAAGGTTGTTTTGCTCCAATTGTGTAAGGTTTTGGTGAGGCCACATCTGGAATATTGTGTGCAGTGTTGGTGTTCTTATCTGAGGAAGGATGTCCTTAAGATGGAAGATGTACAGAGAAGGTTTACCAGGCTGATACCTGGGATGGCAAGTCTGTCATATGAGGAGAGACTAAATAGGTTAGGATTATAGTCACTGAGTTCAGAAGACTAGAGGGGATCTCATAGAAATTTATAAAATTCTAACGGGGTTAGACAAGGTAGATTTAGAAAGAACATTCCCAATGATGGGGTAGTCCAGAACTAGGGGTTGTGGCTTGAGAATAAGGGATAAACCTCTTAGAACTGAGGTGGAGGAGAAATTTTTTCACCCAGAGGTGTTGAACATTTAGAATTCACTACCACGGAATGTAGTTGAGGCTAAAACGTTGTCTGATTTCAAGAAGAAATGAGATGTAGCTCTTGGAGTAAAGGGCTCAAGGAATATGGGGGGGGAGATCAGGATATTGGAATCGTTGATCAGTCATGATCAAAATGAATGGCAGAGCGGGCTCAAAGGGCTGAATGGCCTTAGTTTCTATTGATGTTTCTTTAAGGCCATTTACTTTTCTTTTACCTTACCATCAATATGTTCAAAAAGAAAAACAGCCTTGACTTCACCCGTCATTTCTTGATTCACTTTCACTTCACTCCTATTAATTTTCTAATTGAGATATCCTTCATTCTAGAAGTTGTTAAATTTTTCAGGTTTTCAGTAAAAAAAATAATAAATTTCTGCCAGTTTGCAGCAGGAGCATCATATTTACTTCTTGGTTCCAATAACTTATCGATGGCGTGATGATTCAAAACTGTTCGCCCACTTCAACTTCCATGGAGTTCCCTGATGACTATTAATGCATTAGTTCAGGATAGGTTCAGGTTGAACTGTATTCCTCCAGTGAGCTGATAAGAGACTGGTCACTGCCACATTTTTGCTTGTTCTAAACTGCAATTGCACTTTGTATTGAAAGGATGAGTTGAATTTATAGTGTAGAGCTGAAGGTCGTTCTCTTGATAAAGCTATCGCACTACAGAGCTCTGTTGATTTATAGTAAGTAGTGAGTCCATGTGTGTATTAGGCTGCTTGCAAATTCTATCCACCAACATCTCAGTATTTTAAACTATTCGATCGCCCTTTTATAATGTGATGCTTGCATTCTATTCTGGAAAGTAGAGGTCGAGCTTTAGGTCCATTGTTGAGGTATTCATCATTTTTAGACCCTTTGTAGTGGTATTAATCACCTTTACATCTAAAACTGTGTGTGAACAAAAACATTCATATCAACTCTGCGTACTGGTAATTCATTTAGAAATGCACTGACTGAATGACAAATAGATTTCTGGGTTTGCCCAAGTTGATGAATGGTTCAGATCTGAACACCCAATATAATGACTGAGTCCACAAGCATCTGTTTTCCAAAACAGTTTGTGAAAAATACATCTGTCGGAGGATTTCTATAGAATGAAATCTGGCATTACAACTGATTAGTTTGCAATGAACTATACATGGCTGTAAAGTGACAATTAAATGTTTTTTTTTGAAAGATCCAGGACCAGTCATTTTCTGACATTAGACTGCTCTGAAGTCATCCTTTAAACTTTGTGTTGCCTTGATCTAACAGTGAACTACTTTCATCAATTCAAGTGAAGTAATTCATCCATTATCAGACAGAATTACAGAGATGCACAGAGACAAATGGACACATTCTTATAGCACTGGTGAGTGCAACTTCTTTCAGGACTCTCCGAGGACCAATTTCCAATATTGGTACTTCAGCTTGTTTAATCATTCATTACACAACTGCAACTAGCACAACAATAAACAATTCACTGTGATAAAATATTAACAAGCATTACTTCTGCCTGAAGGCACCTCCTAATATGGCCAAAAATACTTCAAATTCAGTTTAGGTGCAATTCAGCCTAAATTTTCCATCCTTTAATTGATGTAAAAATGATGAAATGAGCAGAAAATACACCAATAAATGATTCCTTTACTGTGGTCACCATATGAAAGCCATCACAAAGGGAAGCAAAAGGTATTATGCATTTGAATATAATTTGGGATCGATGCTGTTAGTGACAGTAAGTATCTAGAGTTATTGACAGCCTCAATAACACAGAAGAAGATAGATTGGTTGAGGTGAGAGAACTCAAGACATTTAAAATCAAGAAAGCAGAGAGTGAGATTAGATATTGGAAGTTTTACTTTTCTGAGAGGGTGATTAATCTGTGGAACAGGATATTGAAAAAGGTGATGAGGACTGACTCCTTGCAGTCCCTCAAGAAGTCATAGGCATATTTTTGAACAGACACATAATCATTCCAGAAACAGATTAAAATTCCAAGAAAACACATAATAAGCTTAAGACTTCCTGGTTCCTGTCTGAGAGATGAGAGATTTCCTTTTTTGACAGAGGATTTCTGAACTGGTGACAGTTTTTTGGCATGCCTTAGAGATGAGGAGAGAAAAGGCAGGTGTGTGGATGAAAGTACATGGCCTGGAAAAATATATGTTGCAAGCCTGCTAGCTTTGTCTCATCGTAAATTCACAGCATAATTATAATGTAATGAAAATTGTGATTTTGACCATGATCAAATATGTCTTTTCCAGAGTGATCCATAATAGTTTGTTGATGACCAATTACTAACATTTGCATCCTAACATTACCACATAGGTCGAGAAATGTCTATTAATTAATCTATGAATTAAAACATACTTTCCTTGATAAATTCAATTGGGCTATGTGGCAAAATTGAATTCCTCTTCACTCCATTCCTTGGTTCACTGAAGCGAGAGAAAGAAAATTGTGAGCAACTTGTAGCACAATTTTGTGATAAATAATTTCGCTACTGAGGTCAGGCGAAGGGAAAAATTCTGTCACAGAGGTCTTTTAAATTTAATTCATTCTCTGGCAAGGCCAGAATTCATTGTCCATTCCTAATTATCTTGAGAAGTTGGTAGTGAGCCACCATCTTGAATCAATACTGTCCACATGATGAAGATACTCCCACAGTGCTGTTAGGAAGGGAGTTTCAAGATTTTGGTCCAGCATCAATGAAGGAACATTAATATATGTCCATGTTAGTATGCTGCATAGCTTGGAAGAGAGGCTTTTTCTTCCAGTGCTCCAGGTTTTGGGAGGTGCTGTCAAAGTAACTTTGATGAAGTGCTCCAGTATATCTTGGGAATTAAATACAAAGATGTTCCCTTTAGGATGTGTAAGACTGCACGGCAAACCAAAAGCTCCCACACAAACTCAGTGCAAGTCAACACTTCAAGCACTCAAGAAGGACGAGAAATATCTGGACAATTTTCCATTTTGTCAGTGCTGCAGCCATAATGGCAGAACTTGTTCTATGGAACAAGATTTTAACATTGTAGCCAAAATGTTGTTGGGACCAACGGACTTTGCTGTTTCCAGTATGCTCAGCTGTTTCTTGATATTACGTAGAGTGAAGCAAATCAATTAATGAAGGCTCTTCCTGGCATTGGCAACTTCAAGAATTGGCCAAGATGGATCATCCACTTAACACTTCAGGCAGAAGATAGTTGCAAATTCTTCAGCCTTGTCTTTGCACTGATATTTAATCATCCTTGATGATTAAAATGTTGATGGGATATTGTCCTCCTATCATTTGTTTAATTGTTCACCACCATACACATCACTGGATGTGGCAAGATAGCAGAATGTTGCTGACATCTATTTTGGGATCACTTGGTCCTGACTATGGTAGGCTGCTTACTGTGAGTCATTGATCATAATCCAAGCAGAAATTACTTTGCAGTGAGACTTAAACTGGAATCTAAAGGCAATCTAAGGTTTACTGAGAGTGACATGCTATTTCACTTCTTTAAAGTGGATCAAACAAGACAGAAAATGCATGACTCATGGCAATGGCCTTACCCTCGCTGACATAAAGTCACCAAAGAGGGATATCCACTTCATTTGTGACAGTTTTGAACATCTATGAACAATGAAAGAACAATGAGCTGGAAGTTTTATTAAAAATTGATCAAATTTGATTAAATTTTGCAATACTAGTGATGTATGCCTTTAATGCGCTTTGCTTCTTTTCCGTCCCTCATGTGTCATCAACTCAGTGTTGGTTATTGTCTGTATGCTGTTCAGCAGACCCTGATTAAGGACTTTTTGATGCTGGCTGGGTCAGCTTGAATTTAAGAAATTCTTCATTTCAGCATTATTTTTAACTCAACTAACCAACACGTGTAACCATCCAGTTATTCACATTGCACTACTGGAACAACTAAAAGTGCACAATTCTCTCTTTCAACAAAAATCTACAAACCAGCACCTGGGCATCTGACAATAAAACGTGGAGTGCATTATCCAATAGTTCTGAATAAAATACCTGCTCACTCTCTGAGTGTCACACTTCTAGATTTTTTGACCAACATTGCACAGAAAGGATCATCACAGAAAGTCAACATTCAGTCCCTTGTGTCTCACCGGCTCATAAGGAAAAGATATACAATTAGTCCCACTCCTATCCTTTTTTTAAATATTTCTGAGAAGTCCAGCAAGTTCATAGAATCCCTATTGCTCAGAAGGAGGCCATTCAGCTCATCGTGTCTGCACCAACTCTCCGACAGAACAGATTAGTCAGGGCCACCTCCCCCCCCCCCCCCCCCCACCCCCACAACATTCCCATATCCCAATGCATTTACCCATTCATAACCCCAACTGCCTCAATTAGATCACTGGAACTGCTGAAGTACCTTCCTGGGGAAGTACCAGTAGCACCATGAAGTGTGAACCTGCTTTCCTTTACCAGCAGATATTCAATTCCCATGTGAAAGGTGCTCTGGACTCCCTTTCAACACCTTTTCCGGTTTCCTCCCACATTCTGAAAGACATGCTGAATTGATCTAAACAGGCATCGTAGCCTGGTGACTAGGGGAATTTCACGGTAACTTCATTGCAGTATTAAGTAAGTCTTACTTGTGACTAATAAATAAACACTAAAAAAAACTTTTCAAAAAGTGCCGCCCAACTCCAAATATACTTCTACTTAATTATAAAAAGAGCTTGTATGCATCTTGGTTCTTTTGCTGATTCTCTTAGCACTATATCATTTGGTTACTAACCCACCCACTAGGGAAATAGTGCGTGACTCAATAATGGCTGTCTGACCAGCAACTACTATAGTCATTCCATGAAACGTGACATCATTAGTAATTTAGCATCATCATTTGATGTGACACGTGCAGCAACCAGCGTACATACTGGAAGTGTAGCAGCTTTAGAGGGCAACATAGAGTTGAAATCATTAAGTGGTGAGGCAACTAGAAAGAGTGCAACCAGGCCAAGGGAAAATCAAAAGAAAGCTCACAAGGGGGTAAGGTCACAGCCAAGGTATGCTGCAGCAGACTCCAGATGAGGATTGCATTAGGACGGCATATCATGGAATGCTGATGGTTACATAGACCAAGATTCCTGATGTATTGGCAGGCTCACCACTGGAAAGGGACAGAGGATGGTGGAAGGAGGAGTAGAATCTAGCTCCATCCTGACACAAGGTTTCCAGCAGAAATTGGAGCCCATCCTCTCCAGCACGGAAGTGGTAGGTAATTCCATAACAATATCTGTGCAGCAGAGTGTGCTGGCTGATGTCTCAGCTTCTGCTGCAGCACAGACAGAGGGAACTCAATGTCTGAGTGCATCAGTGGGAGCTTACACTGAAGTGATAAGACCCATGCTTGTTGCCATGCAGACACCAGTTGATGCCCTCATCGCTGATACTTCTCAAAGGGTAAGGTTCTCACTGCAGCCCAGCAATTTCATAGAATCCCTGCTGTTCAGAAGGAGGTTATTCAGTCCATTGCATCTGCACCACTCCAACAGAGCACCCTGCCCAAGGCCATCCCCCCCCGCCACATTCTCTTACCGTCTGCATTTACCTGTTAATAACCCCAACTGCCTCGCCATCAGATCACTAGAACTGCTGAGGTATCTTCCCGGGGAATTATCAGTAATACTATGAAGTGTGAACTTGCTGTCCTCTCTCAGGATGGTGGTTTAACGCTTCCATGATTGCCACCTTACCAGTTTGCCAGCTGTTGCCTCTCAGCCAGCCAATGCAATTGCTGTCATGCAGGCGTATCACTGAAAATACAGAGGAACAGTAAAGCATTTGCAGATATGCTTCTAGGTGCCAGGGTCAAGGGTACCACCGATCAGCGACTGAGGGGTGTGTGTATGAGGTCATGGTCTATATTTGTAACAAGACACAGGTAACAAGTAAGAAAATGGCCTGTAAACAACCTTCAGGGACCTTGGAAAGAAATTAATTGGTGCAGGAAAGCCAGATTCAGGAAAGCCAGGGTAATTTTCTTTCACTCTGGGGTCCTGAGTGCTGAGGTGACTAAAAATTCCAATGTTGGATCTGGTCACTCTGTGAGGGGCACCAGCTCATGCAAGAATTCCTATAGGTCAAGGCACTTAGGGGGAACAGTTCAGTTTTCGTCCATGAAGAGAACAGGTGCTGAGTAAAGTTATTGCAGATTTTTTTTTGTTGGTCACCATGAGCAGATGGGATCCATCTGAAGATGCTAAGGAAAGCAAAGATTGAAATTTCTGAGGCTTTGGCCATTGGCCGAAATTCACTGGCTGTGCGTGCCCCACCACTGCTGCCAGCGAGGACGGAGAATTTGGCATTAGGCCAAATCTCCATTCACTGCAGCGGGACAGGAGAATCTTGCTGAAGAATCCTGATCATTACCTTTCTTTTTACCTTAGATAGAAGGGTGGTACCAGAGCATTCGGGAATTACAGATGTTACACTCTTGATCAAGAAAACAAGGTGTCAGGTTCAGGAACATCACCCCAGCAAAAGAAAATCAAAAGAAAGGCAACAGTAATCACTTACTCTGGCTATTGAATCAAAAAACAGTTAGAAACAATGAAGTCGATACTTATTGACATCCCCTTCAACCTTTTCAATTATGTTCACAATCCAAATCAATGTATTTAGTCATACAATGAAGGACTGCACGATTATGCCAATGCTTTGTTCAGATTAATTAACTCTTTTTCATCTTTGCACTTTAAAAATTCCAATTTCCTTCTTCAGAGATGAACAAATTGAGGCAGATGGGAAATTGGGCTGCCGATTGCTGACAACCATGTGAGACATTGCTCAAAACAAATCTCTGTCCTCATGTATGATCTAACTTGCCAGAATGCAGTTGAAGGGTCTCACCCTGGCAGCTTTCTCTTGAGATCCAACAGCAGCCGCTGCTATCAGCAATCTCTGACTGTCTGTGCTGATGTGTGCTATTGCAGACCAGAACACTGCATTTGCCTGAGGAAGACACAGAGTGTTGAAAGCTCGCGGATTTACTATCAAATAAATCGGTTGGATTAAAAATTGGTGTTGCTAAATTCTTACTGATCTCTGACAGGGCCAAATGTAAGACAATGGTGGCTTGCTGCTGAGCAGTTTAAATGAACTGCCTGAGAAACTTTAGACTGTGAAGGTGGCCTCCTCGCACCAGCACCTACCCCACCCCACATTGAAAGCTTTGTGGATGAGCCCACCCAGTTTTAACTTTTCATCTGACAGACTTTTAATTATTCTGAGGTGAGACTTCCTCTGCTCTCCAAGTAGAAGTTCTGTCTCACATAGCTACTGCTCAAAAGGAGACATTAATCTATGCCGCACTGGCAGGCTCCCTGGTAGCAGTGGTCACTGCCAGCACTGTAAGATGCCTAGGGGGAAGAGCAACTATGGATGCCCCGGAAAGTAGGCCTATCCCCTTTTTACCCTAATTAGCAGTGCTGAGGATCAAACCTGTCAGCCGAACATTGGGCACAGGCCTCTCCCACCATCTGTGAAACCTGAGTGGCGTTGGGATGAGGCCCTTTTGTGAACATTAATTGCCTGCTTGCAGCCTTTACTTTGATCATGGGCACGGGCCCCACACTATTGCTGCGAATATGAACGATTCATTTTAAAAATGTGATGGTTTTTTCACTTAACATCCAAAAGAGACCCTATTCCCTAGAAGCACTGATAGAATTATAGAATCAAGCAATGCAGAAGAGGCCCTTCGACCCATTGAATCAAGGCCCTTTGGGTCCATTGACATGTGAGAAACACCTGAACTCCCACTTATTGCCATTCACCCACAGCCTGGCACCTGGCCCATAGCTTTGAATGTTATGATGTGCCAGTATTTTTCAAAGGATGTGAGGCAGCACATTCCAGATTATCATCACCCTCTGGATAAAAAACTTTTCCTCACATGTCCGCATAAACCTCCTGCCTTCACCTTGACCCTATGCCCCCTCATGACTGACCCTTCAACTAAAGGGAATAGCTGCTCTTTATCCAGTCTGCCCACGCCCCTTATAATCTTGTACACTTCGATCGGGTAACCACTCAGTTATCTGTGCTCCAGTGAAAACAACCTAAGCCTATCCAACCTTTCTTCACAATTTAAATGGCCCATCCTGGTAAATCTCCTCTGCACTGACTCCAGTGTAATGAAATCCTTCCTATAATATGGTGACCAGAACTGCATTAAGTTGATCTTTCTCTACACTAGCTCTGACTAAAACATTACATTCTGCACTCTCCTGTTTCCATCTGTATAAATGATATGCTTTGCCTGTATTGCATGAAAGAAACAACACTTTTTACTGTATACTAATACATGTGACAATAATAAATCAAATCAAATCAAATCAATACTATAGCTATGGCCTCACCAAAGTTCTATACAACTCCAATATGACTTCCTGGCCTTTGAATCTACACCTTGATTGATAAAGGCAAGTGTCCCATATGCCTTTTTCACCACCTTGCTAAATCCATATAAACTACATAACTGTGTCACCTGGTCACCTCCTCAAAAAAATCAATCAAACTTGTTAGACATGACCTCCCTCTGACAAAACCATGCTATCACTGATCAAGATTTGACTCTCCAAGTGGATATGGATGCTTTATTTCAGAAGCTTCTCAATTGTTTTATTACCACTGATGTGAGAATCACTGTTCTGCAATTCCCTGGTTTACCTCCTTCTTAAAGCGGAACCACGTTAGCTGTTCTCCAATTCTCTGTGGCCAGAAAGGAATTGAAAATTTGAGTAAGAGCCCTTGTAATCTCCTCCTTGTCCAGTCCATCAAGCAAAGCAGCCTCCCATCCATTGACTTTGTCTCCACTTCCCACTGCCTTGGAAAAGCAACCAGCATAATCAAGAACTCCTGCATCCCAGACATATTCTCTTCCACCTTCTTTCATTGAGAAAAAGATTCAAAATTCAGAGGTCATGTCTCAACCGACTCAAGAACAACTTCTTCCCTGCTGCCATCAGATGGACCAATCTTATATTAAGTTTATCTTTCTCTACACCCTAGCTATGATGGTAAGATTACATTCTGCACTCTCTTCTTTCATTCTCTATGAACGGTATGGTTCATTTGTGTACTGCACAAGAAATAATACTTTTTAACTATGTATCTCCTCTGCACTGACTCCAGTGTAATGAAATCCTTCCTATAAAATGGTGACCAGAACTGCATTAAGTTGATCTTTCTCTACACTAGCTCTGACTATAACACTACATTCTGCACTCTCCTGTTTCCATCTGTATAAATGATATGCTTTGCCTGTATCACATGAAAGAAACAACACTTTTCACTGCATACTAATACATGTGACAATAATAAATCAAATCAAATCAAATCAATACTATAGCTATGGCCTCACCAAAGTTCTAATACATGTGACAATAATAAATTAAAATCACATCAAATGAAATCAGTTCTGTTGTTTTCTCATTGCAAGATCACAAAACATAAAGGAGAGGGAATGAGTCGCATGTAGTCTCCAGAAGTCTGAGGATGAGGGCTGAGTAATTCTCCCAGCCCACTGCGCTGCTGAAGCAGCACAATGGGCCATGAGACTCAAATAGAGGCTGTGAAGTAAGCTTCCCACTGAGTGTAATGACCTCCATGAGTCCTCGGTCACCAGGTTTTTGGAGGTCCTGCAGAGAGTCTGGGATTAGGGGCGCCCTTAGGCATTGCCAGCCTGGCAGTGCCAGCCTGGCCCTCAGCACTGCCCGAGGGGTAAAGTGCAATGCCTGGGATGCACCTGGGCATTGCTTACAGAGCACTGGGCAGTGCCAAGGGGGCAGGGCCAATTGCGAGGATGGGGGGTGCGGAGGCTCTGGTGTGAGAAGGTCCAGCTGCGCAATGGCCCATTCAGCGCTATGTTTCTAGCCTCTCTAATCCCGCCGAAAAAAACAATGGGATTTACTCCGGTTTTTGTACAAATTCAACACTTAGAATCTCATGTACTTGGCCATCAGGATGGCGACATGGAGACATCCTAATTATTTGACAACAGAATCAAACACAATTCATACACACGTCATGCTACACTCAGTCATTTTTGTTTGCTTTCAAGCAGGGAAAGAAATCTGATAGCCTTTGGAATGATAAGTCGCAATGTCCTTATGTTTTCAGTACTAAATCATACACATTTCTCTCTGCTGGGCATTCAGATGTATAACAGTGGTTGCTGAAAACCCAGGTGAGATTTCCTGAGAGGAGCTAAATCCTTCTGAAAGTGCTGTCATAGAATTCATGATTGCCATGCACCAGCTGAGGTACTCACAGTTTAGAGGGACCAGTTGACAGATAGTTGGATTTTTGACTGGTTGTTTTGTTGGATTGTCACTACCCATGGTGTGGATTACTTAGACAAGATTGAGCAGCTTTGAAGAAGTTACCAATAATTCTTTATTAATGTTATCATATATACATATGTGGAGAGTGCAGATATGGAAAAGACTATATATTCTAAGTCAGGATACATTCCTACATTAGAGTTGGGCAGTGCTGTACTCAGACCCGTATTAGCACTTAATGTACCCAATCCTTCTACTGCCAACCTGTGCCGGGCAGCAGGCTCTTGGGGGAGCCTCATGTGTGGGATTCATTTATCTGTGGTGTGGGAGAGCACGTACAAGATAGCAATGGGAATTCCAATGATTATCATGGAGTGGAAGGAAGGGTGGAGCAATAATCAGAACTGCGATAGGGGGTGATGCTGGTGATGGTCAGGGTGGGAATGAGGTTGAGGAGGCCAGTGATGAATGGGGGTTTAGTGGGAAGGAAGCGATGCCTGTGACGATCAGGGGTTGGGGGGAGGATGATGGAGTTGGAGTCATAAAATCATAGAATACTTTACAACACAGAAAAGGCCATTTGGCCCATCAAGTCTGCACTTACTCTCTGACAGAGTATCCTACCCAGACCATCTCCCCCGCACAATCTTCGTAACCTCACACATTTATGATGGTTAATCCCATCTAATCTACACAGCTTGGGACACCAGGGAGCAAATTAGCATTAACAGTCCACCTAACTTACATATCATTGGAAGGATAAAGTGGAATTGCAAGCGATGATTGAGATGGGAAAAGCTGGGCAGGGGAGGAGGAGGAGGGAGAGGGAATTCCAGCAAAGATCGGGATGGATGATGGTGATGCCAGCAAAAATCGCGGGGAAGAGGGTTTTGGTGACCATCAGTGACAGGGATGGGGGCTATGGGGATGATGGGAATGAGATGCCAGAGATGACCAAGATGGAGGAGGGAGAAAGAAGGCCACAGATACCCCTGTGTTGGAGGAGGCATTGGCGGGGGTGGGGGGAAGATTTTTTTTAAACACAGTATGCCAAATTCAGTAAAAACTGTTTCCAGTTTTATGAGTAATTGCCTTGCCAGAAGGATGGTGCAATCCATGCTCACTTTCTTTTGGTAGTTAAAGGAACATGATCTGGAGAGAAAATTGGCCAGTGGAATTGCAGAGTTCACACCAGCTTTCTCACTCAACTGATCCTCTACAAGACTCCGGCAAGATTATATACAATAAATTAATTTGTAAGATAAGAGCCCACAGTGTTTTGAACAGTAAATTGGCAGAGGTAGAGGATTAGCTAACAAATAGGTGGCACAGTGGCACAATGGTTAGCACTGCTGCCTCACAGTGCCAAGGATCTTGGTTCAATTCCTGGCTAGGGTCACTGTCAGAGTTTGCACATTCTCCCTATCTCTGTGTGGGTTTCTTCCAGATGCTCTGGTTTCCTTCCACAGTCTGAAAGGTGTGTGGTTTCGGCCCGAACAAGCGCTGAAGTGTGGTGACTTAGGGAACTTCACAGAAACTTCATCGCAGTGTTAATGTAAGCCTTGTTATGACTAATAAATAAACTTTACTTTAAACAGAGAGTTGGAAGAAGAGGGGCATTTTCAGGAGAGCAACCTGGAACTAGTGCCAATGTGATCAGTGCTGGGACCACAATTAGTTACAGTATGTATTAATGCCTTGTCAGGAGAAATGAATGCACTTTTAAGTTTGTAGGTGTCATAAAAATAGGTGGGAAGGCAAATAGTGTGGATGACATACACTGAAACATTACCGCTCGCCCATCCGAGGCTTGTAGGATCTCACCTGAGGCCATTGGAGAATGCTGTTCTGCAAATCTCACCTGCCCTAACTCTGGGGCAGGTGAGGAGATAAAATTCCAGCAATAATGTCTACAGAAGGATGTGTGCAGGTTAAGTGAGTAAACAAAACACAATATATTAGAGGGAAATGTGAAGTCATGCATTTTGGTACAAAGAAAAGAAAATAGAATCATAGAATCCCTACAGTGCAGAAGAAGGCCATTTGGCTCATCAAGTTTACACCAACAACAGTCCCACCGAGCCCTATTCCCATAATCCCACATATTTACTCTGCAAATCCTCTGACACTAGGGTCAACTAAAACAGCCAATTAACCTAACAAGCACATCTTTGGACAGTGAGAGGAAACCAGAGTACCCAGAAGAAACCCACACATACAGGGGGAGAACGTGCAAACTCCAACAGTGACCTGAAACCAGAATTGAACCCGAGTCCCTGGCACCGTGAGGCAGCAGAGCTAATCATTGTGCTGCCTTGCTGCCTTTATATTATAATAATATTATTATTATATTATTTAATAGAATATTATTTAAATGATGAAAGAATACAGGAAGCTGCAGCAGAGAGGTATTTGAGGGCTCTCGCACATATATCACAGAAGGCTTGCATGAAAGTTCAGTGGGTCATAGACAAAGCAAATAGAATGATAGCCTTTATTTCAAACTGAATGGAATATTAAAATAGGAGCAAGAACAGAAAATGCTGGAAAATCTCACAAGTCTGATAACATCTTCAGCATGAGAATAGAATTGATGTTTTGAGTCTGGCTGACCTTTTGACAGAGCATAAAAATAGGACAGTGTTGCTCCAACTATAGAAAGCATTAATGAGACCACACCTGGAATACTGTAAAAAATGTTGGTCCCCTTACTTAAGGATAGTTATACTGGCATTCAAGGTAGTCTAGAGAATGTTCATTCGGTTGACCCCAGGTATGGAAGGATTTTCTTATGAGGAGAGGTTGACTAGGTTGAGCCCAGACTCATTGGAATTTATAAGAATGAGAAAAGACCTTATTGAGACATATAGGATTCTCAGGGTAGATGATCAGAGGTTGTTTCCCCTTGTGGGAGAGCATAGGACCAGAGAATATAACCTCAGAGTAAAGGTTCACCCATTCAAGACAGAGATGAGAAGAAATTTCTACTCTCAGAGGGTAGTGAATCTGAAAAATTTTTTACCAGAGAGGATTGTAGAGGCTGGGTTGTTGAGTATGTTCAAGGCTAAGATGCACAAATTTTATTCAAATCAAGAGTTATGGCGATCTGATGAGAAAGCGGTGTTGAGGATTATCATATTAGATCAGTAATGACTTCATTGTGTTACTCGATGGGCTGATTGGCCTCCTTCTGCTCTTATGACTTATGCTCTATCAATTTTGAAGCTTTGAAGGATCCAATCAAAAAAAACTGATTCCAACAGTGCGTTGGGGAATAGTTTTCGAGCTTCAATCAAGAAGGTGTCCGCAGTGTTTAGAATGACCTTACGACCAATATCATCAGTCTGCTTGGATTTTCTGCCTTAGTTTTATAAAAAGATCAAGGTGTCAATGAGCTGATTGACTGCAAGCGCAAGACTTCATGCACCTGATGGAATGGCTTGAACTCATAGGAAAAGAAATTAGTTTACTGACTGCCAAAGGCTGTGGTATAAAGCTGCCCCCAGAAGAGAATGAAAACAAAGGAAATTCAACATCTCATTGACATGAATGAGATCCATGACTTGTTCAACGCCACAAAAACCATTTATGACCCAAGTACTTAAGGACCAGCTCCTCCGAGGTCCATTGCTAGAAGGGAGAGAATGATCAAGGAAAAGGGAGTTCTCAACACCTATTGGAGAGAGCATTTTGACAAACATTTCAATCAAACATAAATTATTGATGAGATTATTTTCATCTCCATTCATAGCCCCCAGTTACAGATACGTTCAAACTCTTCCAAAACATATAGAGGAAATGAAAGCCATCACACATTTGATGAGCAACAAAGCAGAAGGAAATGACAGAACCTCCACTGAAATCTTGAAGCACATGGGAGAGGAACTAAAATTGCTGCTCCATGCTCTCATCTTGTGGATCTAAAATGAAGAGGAAGTCCAGAATGATTTAGAGATGCTGTGATTGTGATCACGTTCAAGAAAAGGAATGAATCCAACTGCAAAAAATATAGAGGCTTCTACTTACTTTTCATTGTAAGTCTTTTTCCAACTCAGTCAAGGCAGACACACAGACGAGTACAGGAGAAGTGCATCAGGATGTGTTGAAAGGCAACGTAAAGGATTACAACATTCACATTAACTCCTGAAAGACCTTGGATTGAACCAGGTGACCATAGACTTTGTGAGAAGAACCTCATCACATTGAAACCCAATGTCAACAAAACATGAAGGAAAACGGAGATAGGTGAAAAGAACATGCCATGACCCAAACTGATAATAGGCGACTAGACATCCCAAATGACAACAAATGCTCTATGTACCATGAAGTCTGCAAGCTTCAAAGTTAACTCATCATCCATCTTCAGACCCATGGAAAAAAAATACCCTCGCTAACAAGTGATAGCCAACAATAATAAGGTTAGAGAATAAGGTTAAAGAAGAGCACTCATTAACAGGAAAGGATTTTATTCAATGAATATGCAGCTAGTCAGTGCTCACTGTGACTGAAAAATGGTTACTAACTGATTTACAGAACAAATAATTAGAATAATCTATGCCAGGTGTCTAGGCAGCTGTCATATTGCATTAATCTTGTGCTTGCCAACCATTCACCAACTGTTCCACCTGTCAAGGTATGTCAGAGGATACTTATCAGAAAATTAGAGGTATTCATCCCCCACAGCACATAGTTGGTGACATGGCCAAGGTACAACTAAATTCATGGAGCCACAAGGATGATCATTCAGCATACAGTTCTGATTCTGAAACAAGGGTTAGATGCCTTGATATATGATGGTGCTGGGGGCTAGGGGTGGGGAGGCGAGGAAATTGCTTGGATACAGTCCCAGAGATTCTTATGCATTATTAATATGCTTCATATTGGGCAATCTCATTACCCAAAGAGGTAATGAGGAGGAACAGCCTGCCAATCACATGCTAATGAGAACCAACAGACAAAAAACAAGCAAGCCTCTTTCTGATAATGGCATGAGGCAGCACTCATCTGCTCTGCTTCATCCTCCCATTCACCCCATTGCACACCTCAATCTACACCCTCCCTTTCTCTCACCCATTTCCTCTCACCCACCCTAATGCTCTCATTGCTTACACTTGCACACTCCATGCCTTCCTACCCATTTTCCTCAATTCATCATGCCCACATTGGCATACCTCCTCCAGTCCACTCACTCTCTCCATTCTCTCTCTCTCCCACCACGGCCCATCCCAACATTTCACTCCACCTGCCCCTGATGACCCCATCTGCCTCCTCTTTCTCCCTCCAACTCAACAGGGACAAAGTGGATATGATCGTGAGCTTCAAGTTTCTAGGTGTTCAGGTCATTAGCAACCTGTCCTGGTCCTTCCATATTGACACTATAGTTAAGTTGTTCTTTAAGCTGATCTGCATTAAGTTGATCTTTCTCTACACCCTAGCTGTGACTGTAACACTACATTCTGCACTCCCTTGTCTCACTCTCTTGGTGTGCTTTGTCTGAGTAGCACATAAAAAACAATTCTTTTCATTATATGTTTATACATGTGATAAAAATATATCAAACCAAATCAAACCAAACCAAGAAAGCCCACTAACACATCTACTTTCTTAGGAGTCTAAGGAAATTTGGCATGTTCACTACAACTCTCACCAATTTTTACAGATGTATCATAGAAAGCATTATTTCTGATTGTATCACAGCTTGGTATGGCTCCTGCTCTGTCCAAGAGCATAAGAAACTAAAAGAGTCATGAAAGGAGCCCAGTCAATCATGTAAATCAGCCTACCATCCATTGACTCTGTCTACACTTCCTACTGCCTCAGACAAGTAGCCAATATAATCAAGGATCCCACACATCCTGGATATATTCTCTCCCACCTTCTTCCCTCGAGAAAAATATATAAAAGTGTGAGGACACATACCAAGCAACTCAAGAACAGTTTCTTCCCTGCTGCCATCAGGCTTTTGAATGGACCTACCTCATATTAAGTTAATCTTTCTAACACTTTAACAATGATTATAACAGTACATTCTGAAACTCTCCTTTCTTTCTCTGTGTATGGTATGCTTTGTCTGTACAGTGCCCAAGAAGCAATACTTTTCATTGTACACTAATACTTGTGACAATAATAAATCAAATCAAAATCCCCACCCCTGTCCCAACACACAGGCAAGATCCTGTAAACTGTGTGCCACATTCCCTCCTGAACAACTGGCCTCTTCTTCCTCCCCCCTCATCCCACTCCACCACCAAATTCTCTTTAACCTCTCCATTCTGCAAGGTTCATTTACTCCTGCCTGGACTGGCCGCATCCATTACCTGTAGCTACTGCTGCCCACTCCTGCCCAACCAAAGATCCGATGGAACTGCTGCCACTTTTGGTTAATGCACAAACCCTTTTCTTTTCATTTTCCCTTCCGCATCTTCAGTGTGAAGTTTCATCTGTCAAAACTTAATGTTTTTGGAGACATCTTCTTTTCCAATTCAGATGAAACACAGTCGACAATTACCTGTTCTTTGAATACCATCCCAGCTAATGAAACAGGAGATGTGGTAAATACAAGACCATTTCCTGTCTTTTCCACAAATTTGACAATTTGTAAGGCTTGTTTAATGGAATAGTATTCAAATAGATCACTGTTGCGAGACTGGGAAAAATGAAGGAATGTTTACAAGATAATGAAATATCAGTATTTTAAACTGCTTCCGAGAGAGAAATTAAATGAGCTGACACACCTCCTTCATGTCATAGCTGCAAGAAAAAGATTGAAAAATATCCTGTTGCTCTCTGCATTTTGAAGCAGACACAAATAATACGTGATATTTTCTACAATGTTACCTTTATGAATGATGGCAAATTTACTGCTGGTCTTGTAGAATCCCTGCTGGTCGTGCAGAAGAAGACTATTTGGTCCATCACGTCTGCAATGACTACAATCTCATCCAAGCCATGCCCCCCTTAACCACAGCCATTTATCCTACCAGTCCCTCTGATATACCAGGCAATTTAGCCTGGCTAATCAACTTAATCCATACATTTTTGAACTGCAGGAGGAAACCAGAGCACCCAGAAGAAACTCACACAGACGGAGAATGTGCAAACTCCACACAGGCAGTGACCCAAGCCGGGAATCAAACTGAAGTCCCTGGCACTATAAGGTCGCAGTGCTAACCACTGTGCCACCGTGCTACCTGATTCTGCAGGTGCATTTCAGCAAAGAGCATGTCATAAAATGCATATTATTTCCCTTGTCAAACATAATGAAATAAGAATTTTATAATAAAATAAGAATATTTATGCTTGGTCATTGAGACTTTGTGATTAAATCATGACAGTTGCGGCATTGCAAAGGATTTCGTCTAGTTCGGAGTATTCTTGTAAAAAGTCTCCAATAATAGTACACCTGCAATAATAATCAATGAATGTTTCTCAAGCAATTGCTAGCTGCTGAACTGCCAGAAGTGTCAAAACTTTCATTCGTAAAGCTGTAGGGTTTACAAAATTTATCCACAATCATCTGACAAAATAAGAAAAAAACTCAATTTTCAAATCAGGCCAATGGCACAACCACCCTAATGAAGACTCCAGGTAGATTCTTGATAAGGGAGAAGGGGCTGTGTGTGTGTAAAAGAGGCAACCAGTGTGGCAGAATGTCACAGGAGGAAGAAGTTGAGTGTCAATGCATCAGGTAACCTGCAACTCATTGTGAAGAAGCAGCTGGTAATAAGTCTTTACAAGACATTGCGAAGGACATGCTTGGAGCAGGATGTACAGTTCTGTCAGTTATACCATTGCAAGGATATCCGGGTTTTAGAGCAAAACAGTAAAAAACAAAGTAGCTGATACCTGGCTGAAGGAATCTAAGTAATGGGCTGCCACGGAAAATTGTACCTCCTGAACAGGAAATGTTCCAACGGAGATATTAATCACATTGTTAATAAGAGAGACGTGTTGCTGAAACCTTTTGTCTTTCACTCATCAGTGTGCATGATGGGAAGCTGTAAGCAGCACATAACAACATAAGAACTATAGGCAGGAGTCGGCCATCTGGCTGCTCTGCCACTCAATAAGATCATGCCTGGTCTTTTCACTGACTCAGCTCTCCCTTAATTCCTCTCATGTTCAAAAATGTATCTATCCTTGCCTTAAAAACATTCAATGAGGTAGCCTCAATTGCTTTGAGACTTTGTGCGAAGAAGTTCATCCTCAACTCAGTCCTAAATCTGCTCCCCCTTATTTTGAGGCAATGCCTTCTAGTTCTAGTTTCACCCACCAGTGGGAAGCAGCTTCCCTGCTTCTATCTTATCTATTCCCTTCATAATCTTATACATTTATGTAAGATTTTCCCTCGTTCTTCTGAATTCCAATGAGTATAGCCCAAGTTCACTCAGTCTCTCTCATAAGCCAACCCTCTCAACTCTGGAATCAACCTAATGAATCTTCTCTGCACTCTTTCTAGTGCCAATATATCCTTTCTCAAGTAAGGAGACGAAAACTGTCTACAGTATTCTAGGTATGGCCCCGCCAGCAGCCTATGCAGTTGTGACATAACCTTGCTATTTTTAAACTCCATCCCTCTAGCAATGAAGGATAAAATTCCATTTGATTTCTTAATTACCTGCTGCCCCTGTAAACCAACTTCTTGTGATTCTTGCACAAGGACACCCATTTGCCCTTTACACAGCAGCATGCTGCAATTTTTTACCATTTAAATAATAGTCCATTTTGTTGTTATTCTTACCAAAATAGGTGACCTATATTTACCAATATGGTACTCTATCTGCCCGACCCTCGCCCACTCACTTATCTATATCGCTTTGCAAACTTTCAGCGTCCTCTGCACACTTTGCTCTGCCACCCACTCTAGTGTCATCTGCAAATTTTGACACATTACACTTGGTCCCCAACTCAAAATCATCAATGTAAATCATAATTGTGGTTCCAACACTGGTAAGGGGCACTACTAGGCACTCACTCTTTGTTTTCTGTTAGTAACCAGTTCTCCATGCATGCTAATACATTACCCAAAACACTAAGCACCTTTATCTTATGCTGCAGTCTTTGGTGTGGCACGTTGTCAAATGCCTTCTGAAAATCCAAACACAATACATCCACAGGTTCCCCAATGTAAGAAAGCTGCCTGCATTGTGTGTGGAATGGTTGGGACAGTAGTGAGTGGGTAAGCCATAAAGGGAAGCTGTGAGTATGAGATCAGTGAGAGAGGGGCTAAAGGGGGGCATTATGTGGAGGTTTTGCAAAAGGACATCGTGTACGGGAGGGTAGGAGAGGAGAATGGTGAGCTGGCTGGAGGGGGTGATGAGTCAGAAGATCAGAGAGTGCAGTGTGAGCTGAAAGGCTGGAGAAAATAGCGAGTGGGGAGGCTTGGAAAGAGAAGTGGAGGGAGGAGTGGTGAGTAGAAGCGGTGAGCGGGAGGGTTGGAAAAGGGATCAGGAAGGTTGGAGAGAGAATCAGAAAGGTTGGAATGCGGAACGGGAGGGTTAGAGAGGGAGCAGGAGGGTTAGAGAGGAGATCAGAAGGGTTGAGAGAGGAGCAGGACAGTTGGAGAAGGAATCAAGGGGATTGAAAAGGGGAGCAGGAGAGTTGGAAAGGGAATCAGGAGGGTTGGAGGGAGAATCAGGAGGGTTGGAGAAGAGAGCAGGAGAGTTGAAGAGGGGAGCAGGAGGCAACACGACAGCACAGTGACTATAGCTGTGCTGTGCAGATACATGGATTTGGGCCTGTGTCTGTGGGAGTTTGCGCATTCTCCCCATGCTTGTGTGGGTTTTTCTCCGGGTGCTCCGGTTTCCTCCCACATCCCAAAGATGTGTTCTTAGGCTAATTGGCAAAACAAATTCTCCCTAAATTGTCTCAAATTTGGTTTTTAATCCATTGATCTATAAACATGGACAGGGATTACGTGTAGAAGTGGGAACATCGAGGTGGCGGCGCGGGCTCGTTGGGCCGAAGGGCCTGTTTCCTGTGCTGTTTTGTTCTTTGTTCTTTGATTGGAGAGGGGAGCGGGAGAGTTAGAGAGGGAATCAACAGGGGGAGGAATGAGCAGGCTTGTTTTGGGGAAGTAGTGAGCTGGCGGGGGTTGGGGGGCAGAGAGGGAATCAGGATGGACAGAGAGGAGAGTGGCAAAGTGGTGGTTTGATTTTGAAAAAGACTGAGGAACATTCCCAATTTAGAAACTGCTCCAAAACAAAAATGTGCTGTTAAACCATGCTTTGTAAAGGTACCCATGTTTAATGTGTGAGTCTTTTAGGATGCAGAGTTTTGTGGTAAGTGCAAATAAAATTATGTTTTGATAAAGTACTCATTAAATACCAGTTGTAAACAAAGTTAAAACCTCTGAAAATCTGCAAATAGTAGAATAGCTTCCAACACTCAGTCTTCAATCAGGAATGAAGAAACAAACACATAAAGTAAAAAAGTAAAAGTTTATTTGTAGTCACAAGTAAGGCTTACATTAACATTGCAATGAAGTTACTTCCAGAGGACAACTTAAGCATGATATTAGTTTTAATTGCAAGAAGAGATATTCAACATTTTGTCAGTGTGATCTGACAGATTTTTTTTGCTCAGTGTTTGGCTTCCAGGAGTCAACAACTCGATATTTCTTCCAAAAGCAAAATTGTGCCTTGACATCCTCAAGACATGTATTGTGCACAAAGGCTCTAGCATGATACTTTCTAATATTCAAATCGGCTGCATGCAGGAGAGCCCTGCTGTAACTCTTCAATATGCATCTGCAACTATATGTCACATTTCCATGAAGGCAAAAATGAAGAGCTTTGGCAGCTGGAAAAAGTTAATAACAACTAAACCACCCTTAAACAGGATGACAAGAATCAATCATCTCTGACACAGAGAACAAAGGGAAAATTAGCTTTATATAAACTGTTGTGCAAAAATATTAAAGAGGACCATTCTGACATTACACATAGGAAAACAATCATGAGAATGACTCTTAGTTGCTGTGATTTCTTTTGTAGCTACAGAAAGGAATGTTTAATGTGCAAACAGTTTGTTTTGCTCCAAAAATGAGCACAGAATTCCTAAAAGTCAGTTTGTTACTTCACACCCCATTATGTACAGAGTTCAGGCATTGCTAGTTTGAGTCAAGTCACATTTTAGTTGTCAAATATGCCAACCTGAATGTGCTTATTTTTAACCACGCTAATTAGGATTGTGTGGCATTCAAATTACTGACTCTAAATCAGTCACAAATATCATGGGCAGAATGCAGCCTCAGTAAGAAGTCTACAACAGCAGGTTAAAGTCCAACAGGTTTATTTGGTCCCATGTGCTTTCAGA
This sequence comes from Sphyrna mokarran, assembly GCA_024679065.1. Classification (NCBI taxonomy): domain Eukaryota; kingdom Metazoa; phylum Chordata; class Chondrichthyes; order Carcharhiniformes; family Carcharhinidae; genus Sphyrna; species Sphyrna mokarran. The sequence continues at coordinate 43,225,127 of JAGIQG010000001.1, read as the reverse complement.
GCTTCGCCCCTTCATCAGATGAGTGAAAAGTTGGGTTCACATATATAGACACAAACTTAATTACAAGATAATGGTTGGAATGCGAATCTTTACAAATAATCAAGCCTTTACAGATGCAGCCAATGTGAATGGAAGAAGTTTAAGCACAAATTAAAGAGGTGTGAATTGCCTCCAGCCAGGACAATTAGTGAGATTTTGCAAGCCCAGGCAAGATAGTGTGACATGAACCTAAGATCTCGGTCGGGGCTGTACTCATGTAGTTGGAACTTGGCTATTAGTTTCTGCTCAGCAATTCTGCATTGTCATGTGTCGTGAAGGCCACCTTAGAGAATGCTTACCCAAAGATCAGACTTGCCTTTGACTGCTGAAGTGTTCTCCAACAGGAAAGGAACACTCCTGCTTGGTGGATGGTGTTCACACATGAGGTGATGGCATCCATGTCAATGATCCAGTACATCTTGCAGATTTTACTGCAGCAGGGTTGTGTGGTGTCATGGTCACTGTTCGCCAGAAAGCTGGATAGTTTGCTGCGTAGAATGGCCTGTTCGAGATTGCGCGGTTGTTTGAAGGCAAGAAGTGGAGGTGCGGGGATGGCCTTGGCGAGATGTTCACTTTCATCGATGAAATGTTGAAGACTCTGGAGAAGATGTCATAGCTTCTCCTCTCTGGGGAAGTACTGGACAACGAAGGTACTCTGTTCATCGTGTCCTATGTTTTTCTTCTGAGGAGGTCCGTACGGGTTTTCTCTGTGTCGCACCAAAACCGTCAATCAATGAATACCATATCATGTCCTTAGAAGAATGTCTTTCAGCGTCTGTAGGTGTCTTCTGTGATTCTCTTCATCTAAGCAGATCCTCAGGGCTTGTACATAGGGGATGTTGTCTTTAAGTGTTTAGGATGGAAGTGGAAGAAGTGGAGCATTGTGGGGTTATCTATGAGCTTGTGGTACAGTGAAGTACTGAGGTCACCATCCTTGGTGGAGATGCAAGTGTCCAAGAATGCAATTGATTCTGTAGAGTAATCCATGGTGAGTCTGATGGTGGGATGGAACCTGCTTGGGAGGTAACATTTCTCGAAGTATTTAAATATGTCATTAGCTATCCTTAGGTAAATCACTAGTTTGTTAATTTTGATAGCTAATGTGTTGGATTTCATCTTTTCTTGTGGGAGATGGAGACAGCAGAGGGATTTGTGGGTTTAGCTGTTGAGCTGCCATTTGTGAAAGTAGTCTTGTAAATCAGCAGTGGACTTTTATCCTGATGCTGGAGTAATGTGTTGGTTACAGTTTGATAGATCAGTTTTGGCAGTGACATGGAGGTCAATTGTACGTTTTTATTCACTCTTGGAACTAGAATCAGAGAATCATACAGTGCAGAAGAAGACCTTTAGTCCACTGAGTTCACACCACCACATTTGAAATACCTGAAATCCCAGCTAATCCCATCTGCCAGCACTTGGCTCATAGCCCTGAATGTTATGATGTGCTCCTCCAGATACTTTTTAAAGGATGTGAGGCAACCCGCCTCTACCACCCTCTCAGGCAACTCATTCCAGACCATCATTACCCTTTGGGTAAAAAACCTTTTTCCTCACAACCCTCTTAAATCTCCAGCCCCTCACCTTGAATGCATGCCTCCTCATGACTGATCCTTCAACTAAGGGGAACAGCTGCTCCTTATCCGCTCTAATTTTTTTATGAAGTATGGATTAGAAAATTAAAAGCCAGGTCCATCCATCTGAAAGAGTAAAACAAGGTTCATAAACAATGCTGGGCACGTCACACCAGCATCCTTTGGCGGGGACAGGAACTGGCTCCTGATAATCATGGATAAATAAAGCATTAATAATACAAATAAACATTTTAAGTTATTGCAATCTGACAAAAGATCACTCTGCTTTCTCAGGTGCCCCAAAATCACCTACCAACTAAATCCAGAGAACCAGTTTTTAATTGTTGCCACCATTTACAGCCTTATTTGGAAAACAGAAAGTAGAACCTACTTGTTAAAAGGTAACATCACATGCATAAAAACGAGTTTTGCACTTTAAAAATGGCATTAGAATTGGAACCATACAGTGGGCTTTTAGATTGATTGGTTTCACTACAGTCTCTCTCACAGTAAAGTCTTGCTGCTCTTGCCTAGCAACAATAGTTCTCCTTGTAATTGGGATTGAGATTTCTTGCCAAACTCTCACTTTTTACTCAGCGATTCATGCTGAATTTTACTTTAAGTGTTGATGGATATTTTAAATGTCACATTGTCATGTTATTTAGACTTAAAACATAGGAACTCTACTCAAAAATAGACTATACTTCCTTTTCTAGAACTATTAGCACTGCAATTGAATTTCCCATCAAATGTGAGTTTCAAGCTCAGTTCTTTAATAAATGGTTACATTATTTATAAAATATATTGTCTCACAGAATCTTCTGTATCAAAACTCAGGAACTTATCTCCATGCACTTTTCAGTGGTTAAGTATGTTATAGAGGAGTGGTGTCTTGACCCTTAGAATATCTAGGGAGGCATGGTAGCATAGTGGTTAGCACTGCTGCTTCACAGCACCAGGGGCCAAGGTTCAATTCTAGCCTTGGGTCATTTTGTGTGGAGATTGCACATTCTCCCTGTGTCTCTGTGCGCTTCCTTTGAGTTCTCCAGTTTCCTCCCATATTCCAAAGATATGTGGGTTAGGTTGACTGAGCGTACTAAATTGACCTGGTGTTAGGGGATTAGCAAGATAAATGCGAGGTTATGGGAATAGAGCCAAGGTAGGAATGTGGTCGCTGTTGACTCAATGGGCTGAATACTCTCCTTCTCCACTGTAGAGACTCTATGCTTAAATCCTGGCTAAAACTAGCTAAATAAAAAAAATATTTGAAGGACAATAATATTCTCTGGTTGTTACTTTCTTTTGAAGATAGTTAAATCATTTCAGACTCATACAAGTGTCAGTGAGATCCATTTTTCTCAATCTTTTGTGAGAGTGATCATCTGAGGAGTGTGCCTGATCTAGAATAGTCACAAAAAGGGGTTAGGATGATAATCAATTTCATCCTCTTTGACACCATTTGCCATCTTTTCCTGCAAGTGAGAGTTTAGTCTATCGTTGAGTGAACCGGTAAAAGTGCTAAACTTCAATGTGTGAATAATGTTACAAAAATGGAAAGTTATGGCGGACTGATCCAACCAGCTAAGCAGAAACATACTGAACTGTTTAAAGAGAACCATTTTGAAATACAAGAAAAGACACTGGTCAAAAGTACCTTCCACAAGCCACTTGATTTCCAGAATTCTGGAAAGTTATTATGTGGATTACACTGCAGACAGGCCCTGACATGTTGCTCAGGGAATTTCACTCCTGGGAATATCAAGGCCCACCTCAAAAATAACTTTTGAAAGGAATGGACATTCAATTGCATTTTTTATGAGCTACAGCGCAGAATAAGGGTCCATCAAAACACAGGGGAGCTACTAGCCACCCAGGATATACAACCACTCAAACCCCCCTGCAGTGGATGAAAGAACTCTATTTCCTGTTGGATTCTATAATATTGAAACATGTAAAAGGTTTCTAAGATGAAAAAGAAATGACTTCTTGTTATAAAACAATGAGTACAGAAGACATTCCTTTGGAATTTAAAGATTTGAATTTTAAAGAATTATGTTTGCTAAGCAAAAGCAGAGGAATCTGAAGAAGTTGCTAATTGCACAATAAGGAACTTCTCTCTCGCTCTTGTCTTGAAATAAAGCCCTGCCTCTACAATCTAAAAGTCCACCGCAAGTGATAATGAATGTCATTGGGAAGAAGCTTGCTGATTTCTGGATTATGGATTACGGATTAAAGAACAGAAAGTTGTCACCAGTAAATGCACAGACTTCGAATCAACTTTGAGATTTTAAAGAAGCCAGTTAATTTAAAATAACTGCAACAATCCACGTATTAGGCAAAGGACTTATAAAAAACTATATTCTTATAACTTTTTATTTGAACTCCAAAGTTTCTTATTTCTGTGTTTTCAGTGTTGTATCTTTCATTATATTTTCTCAGGTTTAAGAGCTGATAAACTTGCTCTTTTTTAGAAGCAACAAAAACTTATGATTGTTTCCTTATTGCTGACTTCGTAGATAATAAAAAAAAAGTACATTTGGTTTTAGGCATCAATGAGAAAAAGAAACATTAAAAAAAAAGCCTTTGTTGTATCCAACCAAGGAACTGATTAAAGAGAAGTCAGTTCCTCCTCCTGAACTGGTCATAACACAGAATAATCTGTCAATGATGAAACATCTTGAGTGCAGCAAAGACAATCAATAGTAAGAAAGTGCCAGCAGCAGAGTTTGAAAGTGGTGGTAGGAAAAGAGAGACTGAAGGATGTGGCTTGATGAAAGAAAACTGAATTGTGTGAAGTTAAGATTTTTCCTGATGCTTTTATCAGAAGATGGTGCAGGGCGGTGCTGAGACTAACAGCAAGACTGTGAATGAGAGTTTCACCATTGCAATCTACCTTACACCATTTGAGGATCTTTGATCTTGTTAAACTCACAGTGGCACAGTGGCACAATGGTTAGAATGCTGCCTCGCAGTACCAAAGACCCAGGTTCAAAGCAAGCCTTGGGTGACTGTCTGTGTGGAGTTTATACATTCTTCCCTTGCCTGTGTGGGATTTCTCAGGGTACTCTAGTTTCCACCCACAGTCCAAAGACATGCAGTCTACGTGGATTGACAATGCTAAATTTCCCCTTATTGCGCCAAGATGTGCTGGTTATGTGGATCAACCATGGTTAATGTGCAGGATCACAAGGGGTGATTGAGCCTAGTAAGGGTGCTCTTTTGGATGGTCAATGCAGATTCAATGAGCTGAATTGCCTCTTCTGTACTGTAGGGATTCTATGATTTTATTGATCAATTTTCTAGTTCCATTATAGATCTTTTCCTTGAACAGAACTTGTTCATTTTATTTACAAGGCCAAGGAATATTCTTTTTAGGATGTGCAAACTCTTGAATGACCTTGGTTTGCTGGGGATCAGCAGTAAATCCCAAATCTTGTACAATGTGATTTAAGAATTTTGTCATAGGCTTTGTAAATACTCATATGCCGTTTAATGTTAAACGTGCTTCTTGTAGGAATTTGAGGACTGTTCCTACATGACAATGAACTCTACAGAAATGTCATACCATTCTTTCCATGCCTTTAAGGGTCTGAGACATTAATCTTTGAAATATCTCGGGTGCAGACGCAATTCTGAATGGGTTAAAGTTTGATTTGATTTAATTTACTACTGAATATGTATTAACATATAGTGAAAAGTATTGTTTCTTGCATGCTATACAGACAAAGCATACAGTTCATAGAGAAGGAAACAAGTTTCATAGCTGGTATGTAGAGAAAAGTCAACTTAATGCATGGTGGGTCCATTCAAAAGTGCAATGGGAGCAGAGAACAAGCTGTTCTTGAGTTAGTTGGTACGTGACCTCAGAATTTTGTATCTTTTTCCCGACAGAAGATGGTAGAAGAGAGAATGTTTGGGGTGTGTGGGGTCCTCAATTATGCTGGCTGCTTTATCGAGGCAGCAGAATGTGTTCAGAGTCAATGGATGAGAGATTGGTTTGCATCATGGATTGGGCTCCATTCATGGTAAGTAGGCTTACATTAACACTGAAATGAAATTACTGTGGAAATCCCCTAGTTGCCATGCTCAGGCACCTGTTTGGTTACACTGATGGAGAAGTGAGCATGGCCAATACATCTAACCAGCATATCTTTTGGGTTAATTTATTAAAACAATAACAATCAAATTGAGTAATAAAAGTAGTTAGCAGCCTGGGTTCTTTGTCCATTGGCAACTGCCAAAAGCCACTTTTAGCATCCAATTTTGACTAATTTGAAGATACTTTCATCCACTGATGCTATCGAGTGGAACGGGTACTTTACTGATTGATCAATTGACTCCTGATTTAATAAATCCATGGCTTCCACAATTTATTTGCCTTTGTATATGAACCTTATCAGGCATTGATCTATTACTTTCAATGTTGATCGTCTTGGACCTTGCAATGTGTTATCTTAAAGCCATTTAACTTTATCAGATAATATTGAAACACCTGCTGCCGTATCTAGTTTGATTTCTGCGCTGTGACCACTTATTCTTTCTGGAGCTTTTCCATCCCTTGGATTTTACTTGGTTTTGTTGTCATTTTATCTTTTTTTTCCTGTGAGCTATGGGAGCTTTTGGTCTGTAGAATATTTTAAAATGATCTATTTTTACAGAGTTGTGACAATTAGTTCGTCTTGCTGGCATTCTTTCTACTTATGTAGAGGTTTCCTGCTGTACCATGAGCATCTCAAACTGGAGTGCATTTTTCCCAATTTTGCGAGCTTTTGTTTCACTGCACTTTTTCTTTTATGTCTGACGTATTGAACATCTTCTTATTTTTCTCCAAGAGGTATCACTTTCCCATTGAATAACCATCCTGTTTGCTTTCTAAGCTTGGTCTGTCACGCTATTTGTTCTACCTTTGAGGGCAAAAGATTTGATAGAGTTTCATCTATGATACCAACTTTTGCATAACTGCATCTGAGGATCCCATGCAATTTTCCATGTGTCTGCACAATCATCTATAAATGAGTCAATAGACTCCTATCAGTTTTTGCCTCCTCTTATTAACTTCTGCTCACTCAATGATCAAATTTATCTGATTATTGAAGTACAAACCAAATGCCTCATATGAGCTTGAAGCCTCATTAGCATTTTATTTTGCAATAACTTTGTCAGTTATAGCCCCTACTGCACAGAGCAAGAAATTATCCTTCTGTTTCTTCTGACGCAAAGTTGAAATTGTTCTGTAGCTGTAGAATCACTTCCTCCAATTGTCCCAGTATTGAGGCATTGAGGATCTTCAACATTTTGGAACAATTCTGGGAGTGACAATGTAGAATCCATGCTTACTGTACACTCTGTATTTGTTGCTCAGTAATCTGGCTTGTAGATTATAATCTGTATTCACTGCTACCTGAACTTTGGATCTGCACGTATGCTTGCATTAGCAGTACTCACAATTCTATTCTCAGGTGAGTCTTCAATCTTTTCCTGCTGTCCTTTTCCAGAGATTCAGAAACCTCTAAGACCTTTAGTTTTGAATTTAAGGCATGATTTTCAGATCTATATATTCATCTTAGTATTCTACATAATGTACTTTTACTTCCCAACAGATCTCTGTTTCATAGTCATATCAACATACAAATAGGAGCAATAGTCCATTTAGCCACTCGAGCGTACTTTGTCATTTGATAAAATCATGGCTGATCTGTTTGTGTTTCAAGTTCTATATTCCCATTGACTGCTGATAACCTTTGATTCCCTTGCCTGACAAGAATCTATTGACCTTCACCTGCAATGACATTGCATCAGTTACTTCAGTATCTCAGGTACTCCAGATGTTAACCCTTACGCTACAGAACAGAGCTGTCTATAATTTACCTGCAACTCCCTCTTGCCTAAGATGGTGTTAGCAGAAGAGCACTTATAACAGGATTTTATCATGTAAAAAGCTCTTTGAATGTCTCTAAACCAAGCTCTGGAGTGGACACGCTAAGCTTAGGGACACATTCCAAATATTTAAACCCATGGAGCTTAGGTATAAATTGGCAGAGCATAACAAGCTAAACCTGCATAACCTAGCAGAACAAAGCCAGAAACATTTCATTCATTAGGGTATTGACTTAATTGCAGAATCAGCCCAGCCATGTGGCAGAATCCCAGCCCCTAGTGCCTGATCCAGACCTCCAGATTTCACAAATGAGCCAGGTTGTCTATTCAATTATTTGAAGGCATTTCAAAGCTGCTTATCTCAGGTATCAAATCACATCGGCCACAGGAAGTTGACTTAAATTTTGAACTTGATTGTTAGCCAGATCATTTTGGAACTATCTCCATTCCATACAGATTCTTATGTTCTTATTCTAGCCTACCCTCTATTATTTCGGGGTCCTTCCCTTTGTTCCCTGGAACTTTTTCCATCACCAGTTTTCTTTTGCACCAATTTCCTTGTTAATTCCCATATGAAAATTTCCCCACATGGAACTCTCTGTGTGAGATATCACATACATCAACCAAAATTGCCCCTTTTCTGATTTTTTGATGCTTGATACTCATCTAAGTTACTGGAATACTACTTAAGAATTCTTCCATAATTATGATTTTCTTCAAGTTCTGAAAGGTTTTCTCTAATTTCAGTGATTGAAACCATTGATCCCATGGTGTTTCTTTATCTCTTGCAAATTCTCCAAATGTCTGATTAGATTCATTTCTTATGGTCCTACACTTTAGTTGATAACCTTCAAGTACGAGCTCATAAGCATCTCAGCTTTAAATGACCCACTCTTCATTTTGTAAAACTTTCATAGAACATAGAACATAGAACATTACAGCACAGAACAGGCCCTTCGGCCTTCGATGTTGCGCCGACCAATATAAAAAGCAATGCCCCTCCAAACTAAACCATTCCCTTCTCTTCCATATACTTATCAAGTAACCTCTTAAACGCCACCAAACTTGGCGCATCTACAACTGCTGCAGGCAGGGCATTCCACTCCGAACCACCCTTTGGGTAAAGAACCTGCCTCTGATATCCGTCCTATAACTATCACCCCTTAATTTAAAGCTGTGTCCCCTCGTGCTAGCTTTCTCCATCCTAGGAAAAAGGCTATCGCTGTCCACCCTATCTAAACCTCTAATCATCTTATATGTTTCGATTAGGTCCCCTCTTAGCCGCCTCCTTTCTAACGAAAACAACCGCAAATCCCTCAGCCTCTCTTCATAAGACCTGCCCTCCATACCAGGCAACATCCTGGTAAACCTCCTCTGTACCCACTCCAATGCCTCCACATCTTTCTTATAATGTGGGGACCAGAACTGCACACAATACTCCAAGTGCGGCCGCACTAGAGTTTTGTACAGTTGCAACATGACGTTGCGGCTCCGAAATTCAATCCCCCTACCAATAAAAGCTAAGACTCCATATGCCTTCTTAACAACCTTCTCGACTTGACTGCCTACTTTCCTGCTCATGAAAACTTTTAACTATCTACCCTGTGAATTTTCCTCAGGATGTTAATGTAAACAGTGAACAGTTGTGGGCCAAGAACTGATGCCTATGGTACTCCGCAAGTCACATCTTTCCATTCTGAAAAGGACCCATTTATTCCAACCTGTAGTTTTTTATCTGATAGCCAGTTTTCAATCCATGCTAACACAATTGCTTTTGCTAACTCATCTCTCTAAGATTCAAGTGTTCACATTTCTCTTTTACTTCCTCCTGTTTTACCGTTCAAATTTATTTGATTTATTTTATTTTTTGATTTCCCCTTTCTTCCAGATTCTTTTATTTCCTTTTTCAACCCAAGTTTTTCATTTGCAATTAATACTTAGCTAACTCTCATTGATATGTTAATTTCAAAACCCCCTCTTTCACTTCTAAATGCTGGCTAATTACTTCAATCATATCATTCTAATGAAACCTGCTTTTATTTCTACATTCAGTTGATCTACTAAGTCAAGGATTCCAAATAATCAACTGTTAAAGTTTGTTAGTCACAAGTAGGCTTGCATTCACATTGCAATGAAGTTACTGTGGAAATCCCCTAGTCGCCACACTCTGCTGCCTGTTTGGGTACACTGAGGAAGAATTTAGCATGGCCAGTTCACCTAATCTGCACATCTTTGGACTGTGGGAGGAAACCAGAGCACCTGGGGAAAACCCACGTAGACACAGGAAGAATGTGTGAACTCCTCATAGACAGTGACCCAAGCCGGGGATAGAGCCCAGGTCCCTGGCGCTGTGAGGCACCAGAGCTAACCACTGTGTTACCATGCTTTGTCTGCCAGAAAAGTCATAGCAACAATCAAAGTCATTTGAATTCTATGCTTCACAAATTCTGTGTTGTATCTCTAGTGACTTGATTCTTTAAAGATTCAGAGATTCCACAAAAATTCAAGCACCTGAATTTTTAAGATGAGTCAGCTGAGAACACATTCCCAGTGACTCCTACAGTCCCACTGCCATATTACAGTCTTAACCAGTGTTAATTGGCACAAGAAAGCACTTCCAACTCTCACTTTGGAGGAAGCCCTACCTCGGTCAGCTGCGTAACCCTAAAATGAGACAGATGTTATTCTAACTCTTTTAAACTCTCTAACACTGCTCTAATTTAATCTCATTAAGTTGATCTTCCTCTACACCTGAATTGTGGCTGTAACATTGTATCCTGCATTTTCTCTTATCCTTCTCTATGAATTGTCTTATCTGCATAGTGCACAAAAAACAATACTTTTCACTGTATGCTAATACATCTGACAATAATAATGAATCAAATCAAAGTTCCGAGTAGCAGTAGCTGTAAAGGCCAAAGGCAAAGGCCGAACTCACAGTCCATGTGGGGCCAGTTTGCATAACCTGGCAAAAATGATCCACCATTCCCTGGGACATACAGTCTTCTTTGGCACTTTAGCTCTGACATTGGAAAGCAGGAAGTTTGACATTGGAAGATCCTTTGCTGGGATTGTCTCCTCCAAGTTTCTACAGCTGTGATTCCGTATTTGGAAGATCAGCTGGTGTAGCCTCCCCCTCCACTGCAGGGCATTGGTCCTGGTCATATGCAGTGGCATGTCAATTTCACTGCTGCTGATAACTGTGAAGGGTAGAATAGCCAACCTGACTGGCCTCATGATTCTCCTGAATCATCAACGAAAAGAAGAGAACATCAAAGTGAGGGATGAGCATTTCTGACAGTACCTTGACCCTCAGCCAGCCATGCTCCTGGGACATCCATCCATACACTTCCGTCTAAGTAACCTCCTTTCTGTTAAACTTCACTCCTTCAGCTTACACATCATAGCTACATTCCCAGCAGTTATCCCTTCAAAATCCACCTGAATGAACTGCTTTGATCCTAGGGAATCCCAATGGTATCTACCTCCCAACAACACCTCCCCTCCACTCCCACACCCAATTGTGAATGTTAGGACAGTTGAGATTATGCAATGGACCAGCGTTCTAACCTCACAGGGGACTTACGTGATGGTCCTATCATCACCTTGAACGTGATGAGTGATGGGACACTTCAACATAATGCCTTGTATTGGGGTCCACGTTTGTGTGATTTCTCCAATGTATATGTTACTATGAGCAGTGGAGTTTAATGCTTAACACTTGCAGGTTAAGAACAGGGCTCCAACTCTTTTCAGTTCAACAATTAGCTAAATTAAATCAACTGAGGAAGAAAACAAAAGAGGCAGACCTTCAAAGAGGGACCGCCAAAACCAAAAATAAATCACAAATTAAACTTAAAACATTGAGAAATGATTAAGAGAGTTGGTGAGGCACCCTAGTCCCTGTGGTGTCCAACAGGCCTGGAAGACCTTGAAGGTGCCACATACTCCTTCTCCAGGGACAACCAGTCATGAATATTGTTGCACTAGTTGATCAGACAGTCAGGTTGAATGACTCTCCTTATTGTCTGCTGTCTTGCTTGGATGTAATAATAGCAAGCTAGACGGGGCGTGGGACCAGTTGCTTGAGGAGGGCCTCCTTCTTCCCCAACCCTGCCTCTGCCGAGTACCCATAGATCAGGGGCTGAATTGCAAACAAAACTGTAATAGAAGGATTCTAAATCACTCAAATAGGAATACAGCTGAAACCACTCTATATAAACATGGTGCACTGATTCCAAAAAGGGAAGGTTTCTTGGGAGTCTGCGAACTAGTGCAGGCAATAATTGTAAAGTACTGCTGCATGTACACCTTCTACCCCAGGTCTTCATTGTTAAGGAGGAGGACACCTTTGCAGAATGGCTTCTGCCAGGGACATCCACTGCCGGATGGCAACAAGACCACACCAGGGCATGTCAGGCAAAGTCCGAGGGTGAAGAAGTGAAGGATGTGCAGTAGCACCCCATACGGGAAATCTTTCTGTGCAGTGGGAAGGGACAGGGAGCCAGGGAGCAGGGAGCCAGCACAGTCATAATGGGTAAAATGGCCTTCTTCTGCATTGTAACAGTTCTGTGATTCTATAATTCATGTCTTACTTTTGCATGCACCAGAAATAGACAGACTTTTTCACATAGTGATTCAATATTAAGGGAGGCTTATTTTCCCCTGCACGAAAGCAGCTATCAGTACATACATGTGTTCACTAGAGCTCAAACAAAGCTTGCATTGGGCCCAATGAGTGTTCAACTTTTGCTAGTTCATTTTCAGCAAGCTGACGGAATGACTGTTGGCAGCCCATGCAAGCACTAACACTGCAGGTCTGATCAACTCTAATGTGATGCATTGCGCTGTGTAGGAGTGAAACCCTAAGCTCTAACTACATCATATTGATCAAGAAGAGATGTTGGGAGCAATGTCAGAACTTGAAAAATAATTAGTTGATCTATACAGGATTAGTTTGAGGGAAGGCTAATTGGTCATTCACCTTAGTTTTGCTGTCATCCTTGCAGTGAGTCGGTTCAGAGTCTGTCTAACAAATGCAGGCATATTGCCGAGATTATTTTTTGCATCAATGTATTTCAAACAGATGTCCTTGGAGCTGCTGATGGGATAGACAAAAATGTTTCTCCTAGAAGTGAAAACCTGCAAAACGAAGGGCAAATACAAAATACTTTGTGGATTAAAATTAAAACAAATCTTTTAATCTCCTGCCAGTCATATCAATACTACCCTTTCAGTTACTTTTGAGATTCTTTTTCTCCCGTTGTTAAATAAACACCAACCTACCAGTGTGTTTCAATATTCTGGCTTCTTCAAGGACAGACAATATTAAGCCTCCCTTAATATTAAATCACTATTGTGTAGTAAGTCTGTCCAATATTTTGTGCATACAAAACTAAGACAGTAATTATGGAGTCACAGAACTGCTACAATTCAGAAGACCATTCTGCCCAGTTTTTAATTACTGAGAGATGTAATAATCATTCATTGATTTATTCAAGCCAATACAGTGTGCATTTGTTCTGTTGTTTGGATATATTTCCTCTCTTTGACATATTGTTTGCTGATTAACATGTCAATGCATACTCCCAATTTGACAGAAATAGAGTGCCACTTGACGTGACAACTGACTCAGGTTGATGTGCACACAGTATGCTAATCAGGTCATTTGTGATCTTGGCACTGTGGTTAGCACCGCTATCTCACAGCACCAGGGATCTGAGTTCAATTCCCGACTTGCTTCACTGCCTGAGTGGAGTCTGTATGTTCTCCTTGTGTCTTTATGGGTTCCTCCAGGTGCCCCACTTTCCTCCCACAGTCCAAAAGACATGCAGATTAGATGTTTTGGCCCTCAGCATATCCGATCAGATGCCAGAGTATGGCAGCTAGGGGATTTTCACTGTAACTTAATTGCAGTGTTGATGTAAATCTACTTGTGACACTAATAAATAAACTTAAACTTAGAACCCATTACTTTAATGAGCCATGACAATGGCATTCCATTATTTATATTTATGATGCACATGTTGTTGCCATTTTTGACCACATAGGGACATATCATAAATTCTGAATGATATTGGTCTGTTATATTTTTCATTCAACTGCAAAAATGGTAAGATTTTTAATATCCTTGGGCTAGGCGAAGGGAAGAAAATATTAGCTTACTTTCATATAAAGACTGGTCAAAAGCAACTCCATATGACATTCAATTAGACATTGGCCTATAAAACCCTCCTTGGAACTGTCATGATGCAACCTCATGCGCCTTTTAATTAGACATTGACCCATAAAACCCATTACAAATGTGTCACAGCTAATGACACATTCAGACTCAATTTAAAGAACAGAAAACAAAATACTGCAGGTCAAATGCTGGAAATTTGAAATGAGAACAGAAACATTGAAAACATTCGGCAAATATCTGCACTGGTCTTCTCCTATCTCACCCTGAAGCATTCAGTCTCAGCAAAAGTCTCAGTTTCATCCTTTTATGCCATCACCTCAATGAATTTTGATATAATATTGATCTCTTCTTCAGCTACCTTCAGCTCCATGCTCGTTTATTTTGACCAGCAGATATTGCCCCGCAAAACAGACTCTTCAGAATTCCTGTTCCACTTAAACAAATGTTCTTTGCCATTTATAAGGTCTTTTTCCCAGGGTAGGGGAATCCAAAACTAGAGGACATTTGTTTAAAATAAGACGGGAAAGATTTAAAAGGGACCTGAGTGGCAAGTTTTTCACAAAGAAAGTGGTGTATATATGGAATGAACTGTCCAAGGAGGTGGTAAAGGCGGGTACAATTACAACATTTAAAAGACACTGGATAGATACATGGATAGGAAAGGTTTCAAGGGATATGGGTCCAAGACAAATGGGACTAGGTCAGTTTAGGAAATGAGCTCATCATTGACGAGTTGGGCAAAAGAGCCTGTTTTTGTGTTGTGTATGATCTTGGCACTGAGGTTAGCATCGCTACGACTCTACTTATCTTGCCTTGGAGAAGTGCCATTACACTTCACTTAAATAAATCTATCTCCAAACCTTGTCACTTCCCCTCTCCACAAATACTGAAATCTTGCTGCCGTTCATACCGACGGCATTTTACGGTCTTGCCCATAGTGCCATCCTGCTGCCAGTTTCCAGCAGAATCACAATAGGTGGCCATCAGTGAGTGCACCACCTCCCATTTCCGTGAAATGTGCCATGGAGGGGGAGGAAAATCCCATTCGCTGTCTTTCACTGTAAAATAGACAGTATTAAATCAGTCGTAATTTTGTGCCCCACCAAATATTTCATTGCGTTAACTTGGAAAGAAAGATGAATTTGGGGCGATGAACAATAGGTAGTCAATTTGCTGTTGCCATTATACACCACTTCTAAAAGTTAAAATTACCCAATGAAATACCAAGTAATGTCTATCAATCGGGATTCTAGGCTTCTTCACTAAACAGGTGACCCAAGTTTGCTGAATATATTGTACTGTAAAGAGATGATTTCTGTTGTAAACTTGAGCTTGAATTCACAATGGATACAGGAAGGGCTCATGTAAACTACATGAGAATCGAAAAAATGCAAAATGAAATTACATCAATGTTATAATTATATTCTGGGCAAAGTTGTCTGATTTACAAAAAATGTATTGGTTGTATTATTTGTTTCAGTCTGTTATTTAGCAAGTAGACCTGACAATGATTCTTACTGAGTCAAAATAAGCCTGTTGTTTAAGGCTACAAAGCCATTTTTCTTTAGTGAAAGAACATCATTAATGAATAACACCATTTAGCCTTTTGTATGTTTGTGTTCTCCATTTAATGGCATTACCAGAGATATACTTGCAGTAATGAGCATGCTAATAATTACCACGGTTCTTGCTCTGAACTGGTGCACATTCCTAATGATTGTACATGTGCCAGGTAGTGCAGTGATATGAGCTTTTGCATACACTATATGCCTTTCTCCATAGTTTTCTTCTGAGTACATAATGAAGTAACAAAGTAAATCTTCAAATCAATCTTCAATTTATTATTGGAAAAGATGATTCGTTTATTCCAGGTTTAATGCTCAGTAATTTTAAGGACACCAATATTGGGAATGGAGCACTTCCTAGTTTCATCAGCTAGTGTCAGCATCAAAAACATCCAGATCATGTACAATACAACTGTTGAAGAATAAACATCCTTTCACCCTTTAATGAAAATGAAAGTTACCTTTCTCCTTACAGGTCATGTGACATAGAAATTAAGAGCAGCAGTAGGCAAATTCAGCCTTTCGAGCTTGCCCCATCATTCAATCAGATCATGGCTGATTTCTCTCTGGTCTGAAATGCACCTCTCCTGTTGTTCCCTATATCTTTTTATCCCATTTTTTATCAGAATTATACCTATCTCCTTCTTGAAACTATTCAGCAATTTAGACTCCATGGTGACAGAATCATAAACCTATTCTTTGTAAGCAAATTTATCATTTTATTACACAGTGTGCAGAGAAGGTAGTCCTCCACCTTCAATGCCATTTGAGAAGGAGTGTATTAATGATCCAATTCTTCCACTCCTCACTAGGGCAACTTTTTGTACTCTTCTTGGATCTGATTACCAGTATGATACTTAAATAAATTAATGATAGAATTATATCATGATATATTTCCCAAACTCATTTCATACTGTAGCACAAATAGGAAACTTTCAGACTTTCATTCCTGGCTGGATTGAGAAGTAAACTCCAGAGGTGAAATATTTGTTGCTGGACCAAGGCATAAAATTCCTTGTATGACTTTTGTACTACTAAACTATACTATATACTATATTTATTGGGGGCAATAAGATAGGCATGGTAAATGACTCTGAGGAAGGTAATGCAAGAGAATGTGGATAAGATGGTCGAATAGGCAAAAAGGTATCAGAGAGATTTCAACATCTGTAAATGTGAAATATTGCATTTAGGTTGAAGAATACTAAAAAGTATACATTGAAAGAAGAGGAGAACTGAATGATGCAGGAGATGCATTTGGGGCTTTAGAATCACAGGAGTTTAAATAGTGCATTTCATATGAGTAACATTGTTGAAATGTTAGTGGAATATTAGATTTTAAAACAAAAATCTCATCCATGGGTGGCATGATGGCACAATGGTTAACAGTGCTGCCTCACAGCACCAGAGACCCAGATTCAAATCCCAGCTTGGGTCACTATCTGTGTGGAGTCTGTATGTTCTCTCCATGTCTGTGTGAGTTTTTTTCCAGGTGCTCTAGTTTCCCCCCACAGTCCGAAAGGTGTGCTGGTTAGGTGCATTGACTATGTTAAATTTTCTCTCAGTCTGTCTGAACAGGTGCCGGAATGTGATGCGTAGGGGATTTTCACAGTAACTTCATTGCACTGTTAATGTAAGCCTACCTGTGACACTGATAAAATAAATTTTAAAAAATTATAGAACAGAAAGGCTGAGGTTTACTGCTGATTCTATATAAAGCCGTGTTGAGAACACAATTAGAATAGCATATGCAGTTTTGTGTAAGAGATCATAAGAAGTATGTAGAGGCAATGGAGATGACAAAAATGTTGCTTGCCATTAAATAAATACAAATTGAATTTATTTTCATTTGAATAAAGAAGGTTATTTGATCTGGAATGCACTGCACTGAAATGTGAGGTAAGCAGATTCCATAGAAAATTCTGAAAAGAGAAGATTAGCAGGATCATTGGAAGAGAACAAAGGGATGGACTAATTGGATAGCTCTTCCAAAAAGCCAAAACTGGCAGAATGAGTTAAAAGCCTATGTCTATGCCGTATAGTTCTCTAATTAGCAGTTTAAAGCCATGAAGGCTTGAAGAAGAGAAGGTAGAAAACTTCTGTTTCAAGAGACTGAGTAGCATAGAATGAGAAGATATAGATATAAGATCGAATGTCAAAGATTTAGGACTCAGAACAAGAGAAATAGTTATTTTACAGAGGGCTACAAGGCTATGGAAATCATTTCCAAAGTTAGTGAGTGAAACAGCAAGTATAGGTCAGGTTTTTGTCTCCTGGTGGGACAGAAATTGAGTCACAAAGTCCTGACTGAACAATTACCTTCTGTCTTTGCTACTTAAGTCATTTGCACGTGGTTTTTATATGGGTTGCAAAGGCCTGACGGATTGAAAGTACCCATGCACCTTTTCAGAAGTCAGTGTTGCCATTGTAAGGGCCATAGGATATTTTTGTGTGTTGATTTGATTTGATTTGATTTGTTACTGATACACATATTGGGATGCAGTGAAAAATATTGTTTCTTGCGCAATATGCAGACAAAGCATACCATTCGAAAAGCACAAAGGGGAGAAGGAAAGGTGAGGATACAGAATATAGTGTTACAGTCATAGTCAGGGTGTAGAGAAAGAGCAACTTGATATAGGTTCTAGAAGCTTAAAAAAATTGCACGTCTTCGGAGAGTTTGTGACCAATGGGAGAAGCCTGACGAGGAGTCTGAAGCATACTGACGTAGAAGTGTTATGTGTTTTGACACTTTGAATATTACTATTATATGATGTTTCAACTATTTTTGATGCGGAGATTTATCACAAGACTTTCTTGAAAAATATATTGACTATTAGTTTAGCTAGCAATATATAAGTATTGATGTGCATTACAGCACATTTTATAATCGAGAAGTATCCATAATGCATTCAAAACTGAAGAAGTGTATACTGGCAAGCCCTCCTGTCAGATGTGTGACTGAAATTTAAATGTCCAAATCTCTTTTACTTTGGAAAAATTTGCAATGCTGGTGAAAGTTAAAAACAAAAGCATCCACTCCACTCCGTTCCTTCACTTTAGTCCAAGTTAGATGAATCATCCAGCCTTTTATAAATCCTCACAAACTCAATTTCTTCAATCTGAGCATGAGTTCCCACATGTGTCCTGCATGTTGATCAATAGCGTCAGCATATTCCCTGCTTCAGGCGCAGAACCGACTTCCTTTATCTCTCTTTGTCTCTCAGATAGCTCCAGACTGATATTTTAGAAATCCATTAACTTAACAGTACAATATTTTCTATGGATTTTTATAAAAGCAAAATACTGTGGATATTGGAAATCTGAAACAAAAACAGAAAATGCTGGAAAATCTCAGCAGGTTTGATAGCATCTGTTGAGAGAGAATAGTGCCAACATATTAAGTCTAGATGACTCAGACTTAAAGACAAAGAAAGTAGATTGAAACTTACACTGGATTAGCATGATAGCACAGTGATAAGCACTGCTGTTCCACAGCGTTAAGGACCCAGGTTCAATTCCTGGTTCGGGTCATATCAGTGTCGTGTTTGCACAATTCCTGGTTTGGATCATATCTTTGAGGGTTTCTCTGGGTGCTCCAATTTCCTCCCACTTTCTGAAAGACATACTAGTTAGGTGCATTGACCTGAATAGGTGAACCAGACTGTGGTGACTCTTGAAATTTTGCAGTAACTTCATTACAGTGTTAATGTAAACCTTACTTATGGGTGAGACTGTGTTGGCGGGGTGGAGGTGGGGAGCACGGATGGGGTTGTGTAATTGACCAAGATATCATAGACAAAAGGTCAAAGGGTAAGTGATGGTGATAAAGGCTGAGAATGGTGCTAAGAATGTCTTTTAAGACATCAGAATGTGTAAATGGCAGAACGAAGGTGCTGAGAGTCAAAGGACAATCTGAAAAATGTAGCAGATGGCCCTAGTGAGGTGAGCAGGAGTGGGAGGTAGGGTACAAACAAGATGGAAAGTGGGATTTAGAAGTGGACAAATAGAATGATGGAAGAAATTAACACTTAAAATATATACGGGAATATAAAGTAATAAATTGATAAGATAAAAAGAAACAGATAAACAAAATAAATCAAAATAGAGTGGAGATGGAGGAGAGAGTTCATGTTCTGAAGCTGTTGAACTCAATGTTAAATCCAGAAGATTGTAAAGAACCCAATCGGAAGATGAGATGTTGTTCCTCCAGTTTGCATTGGGCTTCACTGGAACATTGCAGCAGGCCAAGGACAGTCATGTGGACATGACATCTGGATGGTGTGTTGAAAGAACAGGTGACAGAAAAGCCTGGGTCCTGTTTACAGATGGACCAAAGGTGTTCTGTAAAGTGGTCACTCACAAGAATAGAGCAGCTCAAAGACTCTGATAATGGGCAAAGTACAAGGAGATGGAATTGTCATAGGCATACAGTTAGGAAGCACCTCTGAGCTTGACAAGCCTTGAAAAGAGGAAAATCCCTTTCTTGTCTGGGCACAATATAATCAGGTTGTCATGGAAAGTTGGCAATAGGAATCCCACTAATTAAATTCTGCTGGCCACCTGATTAAAGATCAAGAGTTGAGGTGGGTCTGGAATGTCAATCATGAATGTCCATTTTCAATAGTTTGCTTCTGCACAAGTTAAGCTTTTCCGTTAATATTGCTAAATATTTAATGCTAGTGGAATAAAGGATTCCTGTTTTATAACCTTTGAGCAGTCTGTGTGCTCGAATTACATTACAAATAGATCTATAGTTGGCCCAATTTCCTCCCAATAGGGAAGCAGTTCACTCATTTTGTGAAAATCAGCATCTTTTATTCTGGTTCTATCTATGACATTGGCCATAATCTCACATCAAATGGTAGCACGCAAGTACTTGATTGCCTGACATGCCACCATTATCTATGAATGGTTGTATCTGGGAAGGATAACTGTACAAAGAGGTAATTGCTCTTGTATAATGTTATATCCATTTTTGACTTAATGCTGTATGAAAATTACATTGCCTGTCATCCTACTGACAACTGCATTCCATTAGATTCTATTTAAATTTCTCTGCAAAATAGGATTCTGTCAGCTTAACAAAACCTATTTGATCGTTGATGGCGTAGTCTTATTATTGTAATCTGAATTGGTCTCAGCAAAGCAAATGAGATGTATGTGAAAGGGTCAACACACATGCCACCAGCACAACATATACCATTACTTGATAATACACAACATTATCTGATTACAAATTGTATATCTGAGTAGTCATTTAAATAAGAATACCAATAGACAAGCCAATCTCCCCTTCCGCTTTCACTACTATTGGAAGGAACTCGTTGTTTATTTAAATGCTGCTCTCAAACTAGGTTGTTGTGATTCCTCAAATAACATATGGTCATGGTATATTAAAAAAAATCAAAAATTATTAATTCAAATGTAAATTGCAGATTTGGGTCCATTCAAAGTTTGAAGAGAATGGAAGGCAGTTTGGAGAATTGCACATTGTCAATGTGGAGTTTGCACATTCTCCTCATGTCAGTATGCATTTCCTCTGGGGGTTCCAGTTTTGTTGCACATTCCAAAGATGAGCAAGTTAGTAGTTTGGCTATTCTACATTCCCCCTTAGTGTCCAGAAATGTGCAAACTAGATGGGTTAGTCATGGTAAAGATGTCAGGTTGAGGGGATAGAGCGGAGGGGAGGACCTGGGTGGGAAAGCTGGTGTGGACCTGATGAGTTAAATGGCCTCTTTTTACACTATAGGAATTCTATGATTCCATGAAGTGACACATGGAACCAAGGTTGTGGCCAATCTGGTTCGAAGTCAAGACAGTTGCCAGGAAGAATGATAGATTCAGTGACACAGAAATGCAGTTTATCATAGAATCATAGAAACCCTACAGTACAGAATGTTGATGGGCAAAGTCAATACTTTCCACCTTCATAAATATTTAGTTGCAGGAAATTTCTGTTCATCAAGTGCTTGATTTTGAACATGTTGGAAACAGTGAAGGGGTTGAGAGAGGTGGCAGTGAGGTGGAGCTGCATGGTATAAGCATATGTATGGCTCCAAGAAGCCACAAGCAAATAAGAAATGGCAGGAGGATAGAAAATAAGCTTGTTAGTGGGAAAAAACAGAGATGGGGAAGAAAAGCCATTGCAAGTGATTATCTAGCTAAAAGGACAACAGATCAGAAAGAACTGAGCAAGTGCAGTCCCATCTAGCTGGGTGGTAATGAGGAGGCATTGACCAGGATTCTTTGGTCAACCATGTCAAACGTAAATAGATTAAGAAGAATGAGAGGAGATAGTTTACCGTTATCATAATGATACAGGATATTATTTATTACTTCAAAAGAGCAGTGGAGTTCCAGAAAAGATATATATGAGAGATGGCAGCACATTCCAGGTTACTGGAGAGGAAAAGGAGGCTGACCATGGTGCGGTTCTTTGTATGGAGGAAGAGATGAAGAACTGTTAAGCAGAGGAGTAATGGTGGCACATTTGAAGGGAGGAGCATGACACTGTCGCTAGGTCAAGATTCTGGAACTCAAGCTTATAGGTCAACTGAATGCAACCCTTCAATATAAAAAGAGACAAATCAGATACCAAACAAAAACTGCTCAGTGTTAATCAGCGTAACAGAATCTAAAAGAAATCAGAAATGCACAGAAATTTACTGAAATTGTGCTCAGGTCAGAGATTACTGTATCAAAGGATGGCCAGCGTATATCTCACAGTTTCCCATTCTCAGACAGGATCATGAACAGAAATGGCACCTCAGTGTAGTTGATGCGTAAACATCTTGGATGAGTTGTTGGTCATTCCTTGAGTTCTGAGACTGGATATACTGCAACAGAGCTCACTGTGCCTGATGGATTTGTCCATGCTGGCAGCTCCCCAAGATAATCTCAAATTAACAGTAACTAATAGAGGAGTACATTGAGTGAAAGCATTGCTACAAAAGAACAATGATATCCGACTTATGCTGTTGAGCTATCATTCAACCTGTCATCTAGAATGGCTTAGCATCATGTGAACTCCTAATGGGAAGAAGACTAAAAACTCAATTCTCTCCCATGCATACTTGTGCACTCAAATTGATGACCTGACCAAGGTGAGAGAGAAAGAGGTAAGTATCGTTCCAGCCAAATGTAGAATTATGACATAGGAAACAAAGTATGAACTTTCAGGTAAGAGAGTCAATTTGGATCCAAGAGTAAACTCAATATGGATGAATGATTGAAGAGACGCCACATTCATGGTCCTGCCTTATCCAAACAGATAATTGTACTGTGAGACAGAACAAACATTCTCTAAGTGTCACATAGATGGAAACTTCTACACAGTTGAAGCAATCATCTACCCAACTGAACAGACCAGAGATCCTGAACTTATTCAAGGATCCAGATAATCATACAGGTGAAGCTGAATCATCTACAATTTTCCTTCACAACATACCACCCATGGAATTCAAATCCCCCATCTGCTCCAAAAAAGCTGAATACCCATTTGGATGGACCAGTAAAACCACCATAATAGTTGTCCTCTAAAGAAGAAATGGAACTGAGAAATTTAGGAACAGATTAATATAAGGGGTTAATTCTAATTATGTGATAGCTGATAAGATACATGAGAAAGTGATGCAATGTCATGTGATTTTCTTTCTTTGTAGATCACTTGGTAAGGAATCCACAGTAAAATATGTTCTAATAAATTCAGTGGGATCTCTTAGACCATAGAATCCCTACAGGAGGGAAGGAGGCTATTTGGCCCTTAGACTCTGCACCGACAACAATCCCAGTCAGGCCCTACTTCTGTAACCCCACATATTTATCCTATTTGTCCACTGATGACGGTCGATTTAGCAGTGCCAATCAACCTAAGCCGCACATCTTTGGGCTGTGGGAGGAAAACAGAGCACCTGGAGGAAACCCAAGCAATCACAGGGAGAATGTATAGACTCCACACACACAGTACCCGAAGCCGAAATTGAACCCGGATCCCTGGCTCTGTGAGGAGCAGCGTTAACCGCTGGGTGGAATTAGTGGCTGGAAAGTTAATAGGGCGGAATGTTCTCATTTTTGTGCAGAGTGCTGTACACTGATTTTCTCACCATAGCCAGCAAAAAAAGAAACTTGGGAGGAGATGTTGTATGAGGAGTTAATTCTAATTGTGTGATAGCTGATGAAATACATGAGAAAGTGATGCAACGTTACGTGATCTTGCTTTCTCTTGTAGATCACTTGATAAGGAAGCCACAGTAAAAGATGTTCCAATAAAGTTAAATGGGTAGAATGTTCTTATTCCTGCAGAGAGTGTTGCACATTGGTTTTCTTGTTTTAGCCAGTTAAAAAAAAGCCTTAGCCAAAAAAGATTCTGCAGGTATAGCACACACTGTCACACACTTGGGCAGGACTGGAAAATGCTAGCAATGCTGGGAATTCTGAGATTGGAGCCCAATTTTGAAAGGGCACCCCTAATCTCTAATAGTGAAGATGGAACTCCTCCTAAATACCACAATGGGGACAGTAGTAGTACACTACCTGGACATGGCCTTCTCCCACCAGGGGCTATATCTACCTCCATATAATTCATGTTGTACAAAATCTGTTGTAAACCTTGCCAATTGACTTCATGCCAGCAAGGGTTATGGGGCACGGGGGGATTCCTAATGTTGGGGAATGATATGATAGGGAAGATCTTTAATGACCTTTAATTTTCTTTTTGGACAAGAATCTCATTGCAGCACCACTGAGGTATTGGTAAATCAGAAAATGAGAACTTGCAGGCGAGATTCTTGTTTTCCGATTCATGTGATATTTTGAACCCATATCGCCATTTGCACTCACAGTGAACACAGGCACAAAATTAGAGGCGACATTTTCCTTACCTCACCGCACTCCTTTAAATGTTCCACGTACGCACAGTCATTACATGGCACTTGTGTGATAACCTGCAATATGGGTCTTGATGCACATGAACAGAGAACAAAGAAAATTATAGCACAGGAACAGGCCCTTTGGCCCTCCTGTACTGACTATGCTGCCTGACTGAACTAAAACCCTCTATCCTCCGGGGAATCATATCTCTGTCTTCCCATCCTAATCATATACTTGTCAAGATGTCCTTTAAAACTGACTACTGTATCCACTTCCACTACCTCTCGCGGCAATGAGTTCTAGGCACCAACCACCCTCTGTGTATAAAACCTGCCTTGTACATCTCCTTTAAACCTTGTCTCTCACACACCTTAAACCAGTGCCCTCTAGTAGATTCTCCCACCCTGAGAAAAAGCTTCTGATTAACCAAAAAGCTTCTGACTATTCATTGAACTTGGAATGTTTCAGTACCTGAGAAAATGCAAATGCTATACAACATTGTGCAATAATCAGCAAATTTCTTCTGACTTATGATTGGAGGGGATGGCGTTCTTCAAGGCATAACAACTGATGATTGCTAATATTATTAAATTAATTGATGAGAAACTCTGTCTATTAGCATCAAATGTCAGTGCTCATATCATATAGCTGCAAAATACTGGCAAAGGCTTGATGAAGCAAAAGAGAGAATTGTTATTGTTGAAAATACAATTTCCTCAGTTGAGGTCCACTTACAATCCTTTACTTGGAAAAACAGATGTGTGGTATGTTGGAATGTCTTGAAGATCTGAAGAACACAGGCTGAAGAAAAAACCTCCGGATTGTTGGTTTGCCAGTAGGAACTGAAGGTAAGCTCCCAGTTAAATTCTCTGAGAGCTGGATACCACATTTCCTTAATTTAGAAATTGTCTTGTTTGATTCCCAGCTTGGATCACTGTCTATGTGGAGTGTGCACTTTCTCCCTGTATCTGCGTGGGTTTCCTCTGGGTGTTCCAGTTTCCTCCACAGTCCAAAAATGTGCATGTTAGGTGCATTGGCTTTGTTAAATTGCCACTTAGTGTCCCAGGATGCGTAGATTCGTGGGATTAGCAGAATAAATATGTGGGAATACGGAGATAGGGTCTAAGTGGGATTGTTATCAGTGCAAACTCAAATGGTCTCCTTCTGTACTGTAGGGTTTCTATGATTACTATGATTTCTTTGACATTAAGTTAGGAAGGGCACATCATATCCTGTCTCTGAGGCCCAGGGGCAATCAATGACCCCAATCCTTAATTACGCATTTTCATGACCTCTCAATAATGTCTAAGAGTATTGGAGGCAACTGGACGTAATGGGGCTTTGCTCTAAATGGAACAAATGTATTTTTCTCAGTGGCAATACAACAGAGGTATGAGGGCTTTGATGAAGTTAGAAGATGACAAAAGCCATTGAAATACAATATGCTCTATTGTATCCTGCAACGTCAAGAGGGACATTTAACAATATGGCTAAAGACATGGTTTCATGGAAGACAATAATCTGGAGCAGCAAACTGAGTTTACTGTAAAATCCAGACTCTACTCATTGTCATTATAACTCTTTCCTGATTCTGTATTAGTAATTATCGTTCTGATAGGGGTGATGTAGTAGTTGAGCACAGGAGAGAGTTTTTATTCTTAAGATCAGCAGGGACTTCCACTGTATCCTAAATGTGCTAAAAATGCAACTTGATGAGAAGAGATTACTGATACAATCTGAAGAGGTTCATCCTTTGTACTTGATTCTGGGACTCCCAGACTATAGATAATTGACTTCAGTAAGAAAAGTCTGTGCAATATCTAACATTAGCAGTATGAACAAATATCCTTTATTCCTGGATTAGCAAATAAGTCTCCTTTTGTCCAGAATTGATGTAAAATTATTATGGAATGTATCCCAATAGAATTCCTAACCTGTATACTCTGATTGGGACACAATGGCACAGTGCTCTGGTTTCCTCTCACAATCCGAAAGACATGCTGGTTAAGTTGATTGGCTGTTGGAAATTCTCCCTCAGTGTACCCGAACATGCATGAGAGTATGGTGACAGGGGAATTTTCACAGTAACTTCACTGCAGTGTTAATGTAAGCCTACTTGTGACTAATAAATAAACTTTAAACTTCACTTTAAATTAGACACATTCTAGAAAGTATGGGATGTCCATTTCAAATATATAGGTCGCACGATGTCTGACTTACTCAAAACAAGACTTTCCATAGGCTATGTAGCACTACCTCTAATATGCTACGTATGAGAGAGTGCACCATTTTTCTATGTTTCGATAGCTTCATTTTCTTTTACCTTCATCCTGTTACTCGTCCTCGCTATTTTTTCAGATATGTAAAAGCTCTGGATATACTAAATGAACTGCATTGTTTCCCTCTTGACTTTTTCCATATTTATATATGGAGAAATGGTTAGGCTTTTTTTGAGAGTCTGTTGTGTTATTTGTAAAAATGAATAAATTTTAACAAAAGAATATTTTAAAAATGATTGGCTTCATCAAGGCCCTTATGAAGAAAGGCAAGCCATTTATTCACTCTGCAAGCTGGATGCTTAATCAGGATATGACAATGACATCCTGTGGGATAATATCTGCCATCATTAGATCATCGCTTGCTATTTATCGTGCTAACTCACGAATGGGCTTTAAGCTGTTACTCATGACTCTTAAAATTGCCCCGTCTACCTCAAACAACTCTGAAAGGATAACTGAGCTGGAAGTGAAACTAGCTGTTTCACTCTGCTGCAATGCAGTAGCAACACAAGTGGTGCTTGCCACTTATAGGATGACACTGGTAAGTCAAAAGAAATTCTGCTTATCACATAAATGAGTAATGTCTTAAATGGATTTCAGTGCCATTGTGATGCTAGATAAGAAGGCCATCTGTCTCAAAGACTAGTGGATCATATTGAACAACATGGCTCTTCCACTGTTTGCAAAGGGGAAGATACCAACTGTTTCCAACTAACCTGTGCTTCCAGAACTCAAAGCAGTGTCCAATATCAATATGATTTCACAATTGGACAACATCTGTCAAATAATTCTTAGTGTGCAAAGACCAACATTCAATTTATGATTGTCAGTCTGGTTCGCAGTGTATCATACTTACGTGTACTGGAATCTACATATATTAATACATAGAACTTATTCTTTGCAAACAGAAAACACATTGCACCTGTTTCAGCTAAACAAAATAAATGACAGCCATTCACTGATTCATTTCATAGGGCAATGTCTTGACCAAGCAAAGTCAAACTGCCTAGCTTAAATTTCAAACAGTGCTTGATGCCCTCTGTCTCTGATCAATGTCTGGTGCATTCTCCAAGCTAAAGTCCCTACCAATCAAAGTCCACTTGCTAACCAATCATCACTCTCTTCTCACACAGTACAGATTGGTTGGTTTTCCTTACTTTGACGTTCTTGCAATTGTGCTGATAACTGCAAGACCAATTGTCTCTTCTCTTAGCAATGCTCAAGTTTTGCACTGTCAAGCAATTATTAGCTGAAGATGACTAGCCATGTGAAATGACTCTGAGGAATTCCTGCAGGGGTGTCATAGTGCCATGATAACTGACCTCAAACAACCATATTCATCTTACTTTGTGCCAATTATGAATCCAGCCAGCAGACAGCTTTTTGTCCTGTTTGCTGTTGACTTCAATTTTGCCAGAATTCCTTGATGTCGTACATGGTTAAATGTAGCCTTAGTGTAAAGGATGGTTCCTCTAATCTCCCTTCAACTCTTCTATCTATGTTTCAACCAATGTTGTGATGACGTCAGAAGACAATTTGTTGCCATGCAAACAACCTTTTGGTTAATGCCAGGTTCAGAACCTAATTGTGACTGGGAAGCTCTTGAGGTTTCAGACTTTTGCTTGGGACATGAGAATTCCAGCTGACCTGCAGTTAAAGTTGATGTGTGCATGGCATGCAGAGTAGGATTGATGTTTATAGTTATGAAATCTTTGACTTGGTTTCTGCAACCTTATTCTTGACGTGCAATTAGAACAGCCTTAGGTAGTGTCCACAGTCTGGCATTTATGAATTATATTTATTTAATTAATTAATTGATTAATTAACATTCATTTTTCTCCCTGTTGAGATTCACCTCGCCACCTGGATCAAAATTATGTATTAATACCCTGAGGACTAAATGGTTACACCAGGGACCACAGTGACAGTGGAAATACCCACTGAATGTAAAGCGTGCTTCAATGTTTGCACACATTATATTAATCTTTACTCATAATAGCTTGGTGATTGCTGATGGCAGGGCCCTCTTGATGCCAGTGATAACTCCCTTTTATGTGCCATTGGTCTCAAAGCCCAGTCAACAACAATAGATTTCTGAATTCTATTTCAGCAATATTATCTAAGTTCACCAGCTATATATCGTGACCTTGCATCCTGAAGTAGCAACAATCAGATCTTTTGCTTTGTTAGCATGATTCAGTTGACTTACAGAATTTTACCACCCTGTCAGCCAGAGAATCGGAGAGGGCAAGGGGCAGACCATGTAAAGGTCCATTGACTTCGGGCAGGATTTTACAGTTTTGGGCTGAGCAAGGCCGCAAAATCCCATCCATTAATATCTTTTGGTGGTGGTGAGTTGAAAATTGCCATGCATTGGTCTGGCAGTGAGAGAAACAAAGAAAAGAGTAGCATTGGCTCAAGTCCTGACAAATAAAGCAGTCACATGTTTCATGAAAGTGAAGCGTTGCATTTATTTGCAATAAACAAAGGAATTTTTTCATCGTTGATTATGATGTAATGTTTTGAGGTCTAATATTATAATCAATATCGACCATAATATTAAATTGATGGGTAAATTAAACAGCCTCTCTCAAATGTAAGAGCTATATTTCAAGGACAATTCACTAAATTACCATTTACATTGCATATATTTCTGCTATACATAAACTTCATACATTTTTAATATTGCTATTTAGCATTGAGCAAAAGCAGAATATGCGTGTGAATGAGTGACTTGTTTGTAAATTAATGTGACTGTTACTCAGTTAAATCAAATAAACCACAATGTGAGCTCCAGTATTATTATGTTTGGACATGAGTTTGAAGAAGTGGCATTATGCATACGCATTCATGATTTTTATTTGGAAAAACTGAAGCGAAAATAGTGAAGTACAATAGTATCATTTTTCTCCAATGTCACTGTGAATCTCATTCTCCAAACGGAATTTAATTATTTGTCTCATGTCCATCATGGTACTGAATGTATATGTGCCATGCCAAATATTAAAATTATGCCATTGAATGTGAAAATACAAATGCATAACCCATTTATTTAAATTTTTTACCCATGATTTTAACAACATCTTTGTGGTTGCTAAAAGAACGTTGTGAGAAATTGTAGGTATCACGTAACCTAACATCCCATTACTCTGATAAATGCTCATAGATTGGGAATGCTGGCAGAAATTTTCCCAATCCCATTGAGAATCGATTGGGAGATGGGAATTCTGACAAAATGACACAGGAAAATGTTGGGGGAAGTACCCGATGTTCTGCTCCTCCCTCTTGTGGTCTTATGGAATAGAAGCTGAACAGGATTAGCCATATAAAGCTAGCTATCACTGCAGATCAAAGGCTAGGAAGTCTGTGATGAGTAACTTGCCTTCCAAAGCCTGTCCACCAAATACAAGAGACATGTCAGAGTGTGATAGAATACTCTCCAATTGCCTGGGTAGATACAGCTTCAACAACATTCAAAAAGATCGACACATCAAGGACAAGACATCCTACTTGACTGGTACCCCTTTCACAAACATTCAATACCTTCACCATCAGTGTACAGTGGCCGCAATGTGCACCATCCACAAGATACACTGAAGGATCACACCAAAGTTCTTTAGAGAGCACATTCCAAATCCTTGATACTACCACCTAGAAAGACAAAAGCAGCAGATACGTGGGAACACCACCACATAGTGGTTTCCCTCCAAATCATTCAAGTTTCCAACTTGGAAATAAATTGCTGATCATTCACTATCACTAGGTCAAAAAAGGGCAAAAACATGGCACAATATTTACTATTGCTGCCTCAGAGTGCCAGGGAACCGGATTCAATTCTGGCCTTGAATCATTGTCTGTGTGGAGTTTGCATGTTCACCCCACGTCTGCGTGAGTTTCCTTCCACAGTTCAAAAATGTGCAGGTGAGGTTAATTGGCCTTGCCATATTGCCCCTTAGTGTTCAAAGGACTAGCAAGGAAATACATGGTGTTGTGGAGGTAGAACCTGGGTAGGATTGTTGTCAGTCAGGGTCAATAGTCGAATAGTCTCCTTCTGCACTATATGGATTTTATCCTATGGATTCTTTGATTCTATGAAAATCCTGAAACTCTCCCTAACAGTCCTGTGGATGTACCTACACCTTAGGGACTGCAGCAAATCAAGAATGGATCTCACCACCAACTTCCGAAGGGCAACCAGGGATGTGCAATAAATGGTGGGCCTAGTCAGTGACACCCACAGCCTGTAAATGAGTGAAAGAAAATTGAAGCTTGTGTGGCAATGGCTAGCCAAGGATTTTTAAGAGGCTGATTGCCACTTGAATTGTCTGTTAGCACTCATTAAGGAGGATTCATGGCAATTTGGCAGTCAATGCATGGCCTGACAAGCCCTACTAACAGACCTCAAGTGAATGGAAGTGAACAAGCCGTTGGGGAGCATTTTAAGTGTTCCTTTAAAGGATATTAACTTTTATTTTTCATTTGCTTCTGAAAATATAAATTGTACTGCCAAGAATTCTTTGACACTCTGTTGAGGTTTATTCCAGAAATTTGCTGAGGACTCAACTGAAAAAAGAAAGTGCTTTCCAACTTATCTTTTTGGATGCTTTCTGGCTAAACTGAAGCATAATACATCATTTCCATGTTGTCAAGGGTCACTTTTGTGCACAGGCTAATTGGAAGGTGAATATGAGGCTACGCACGTGAGGCGTAGTGAATTCACTCCAACAGTGAATGAATAGGACAATGAGTTGGAATCGTTCCCCCTGTTGGGATAAGATGTTAGTCCTCTTCAGGTAGATCTCGTCCACAAGGACCATCAGTGCCATGTGCATGATCCTGTGAACCTCTCACTTGGAATAGAATTTTATAAGACGTTTTCTATGTGTCCACATAGCCTGAAAATGCAAACACTCCAGATCTGTTTTTTGGGTAAGATTTCATGACCGATCTTATGCACACTGTTGCAAAAAAGATGGGCTGGTTAGTTTCTAGCCACAGAGGCTGTGGATGGGACTCAACTCGTCAGATAACCTGTAAAGGGAGGTATTGCATATGTGCACATCTTTGATGCTGCATATGCATATTAGTTATAGAACATAGAACAATACAGCACAGAACAGGCCCTTCGGCCTTCGATGTTGTGCCGACCAAAATAAAAAACAATGCCCCTCCTAACTAAACCATTCCCTTCTCATCCATATACTTATCAACTAACCGCTTAAACGCCACCAAACTTGGCGCATCTACAACAGCTGCAGGCAGGGCATTCCACTCCCTAATCACTCTTTCAGTAAAGAACCTACCTCTGATATCCGTCCTATAACTCATACCCCTTAATTTAAAGCTGTGTCCCCTCGTGCTATCTTTCTCCATTCTAGGAAAAAGGCTATCACTGTCCACCCTATCTAAACCTCTAATCATCTTATATGTTTCGATAAGGTCTCCTCTTAGCCGCCTCCTTTCTACGAAAACAACCTCAAATCCCTCAGCCTCTCCTCATAAGACATGCCCTCCATACCAGGCAACATCCTGATAAACCTCCTCTGTACCCTCTCCAATGCCTCCACATCTTTCTTATAATGTGGCGACCAGAACTGCACACAATACTCCAAGTGCGGCCGCACTAGAGTTTTGTACAGCTGCAACCTGATGCTGCGGCTCCTAAATTCAATCCCCCTACCAATAAAAGCTAAGACTCCATATGCCTTCCTAACAACTTTATCCACTTGACTGCCTACTTTCAGGGATCTATTGACACATACACCAAGATCCTCCTGTTCCTCAACACTATTAAGAGCCCTACCATTAGCCCTATACTCTACACATTTATTGTTCCTGCCAAAGTGCATTACCTCACACTTTCCACATTAAACTCCATTTGCCACCTCTCGGCCCAGCTCTGCAACTTGTCCAAGTCACTCTGTAAACTAAAACACCCCTCTTCACTATCTACCACACCACCAACTTTAGTATCATCTGCAAAGTTACTGATCCATCCCTCAATACCCTCATCCAGATCATTTATAAAAATTACAAACAGCAGGGGCCCCAAAACAGACCCCTGAGGCACACCACTCGTCACCGAACTCCACGATGAATATCTCCCATCAACCACCACCCTCTGTCTTCTATCTGCCAGCCAATTTCTAATCCATTTAGCTAAATCACCCTCTATTCCACACATCTGCATTTTCTGTAGAAGTCTTCCATGGGCCACCTTATCAAAAGCCTTACTAAAGTCCATATAGACTACATCAACCGCCTTACCCCCATCCACCTCTCTGGTCACTTTCTCAAAAAACTCAATGAGGTTAGTAAGGCATGACCTACCCTTCACGAAACCATGCTGACTATCCCCAATCAATTCATTTCTCTCTAATAACTATAAATCCTATCCCTAATAATTCTCTCCAATACCTTGCCCACCACAGAAGTAAGACTCACTGGCCTATAATTCCCAGGAAGGTCTCTCTTCCCCTTCTTAAACACTGGGACCACATTCGCCATCCTCCAGTCCTCCGGAACCACACCCGTAACCAACGAGGACCTGAAGATCAGAGCCAGAGGCTCTGCAATCTCCTCTCTGCCTCCCAGAGAATCCTAGGGTAAATCCCGTCCGGCCCAGGGGACTTATCCAACTTCAAACCCTCGAGAATTTCTAACACATCCTCCCTATCTACTACACTACTCCCCAATTTGCAACCCTGTACCTCAGTGCTCTCCACAGCTACATTTCCAGCACTCTGCGTGAATACCGAAGAGAAATATTTATTCAGTGCCTCACCAATCTCTTCAGCTCCACGCACAACTTCCCACTGCTGTCTATGACTGGCCCTAATCTTGCCCTAACCAATCTTCTATTCTTAACATATCGAAAGAAAGCTTTAGGATTCTCCTTAATCCTATCAGCCAACATCTTCTCGTGTCCCCTCTTAGATCTCCTCAATTCACTTTTTAGCTCCTTCCTGGCTAATCTATAGCTATCCATTGCACTAACTGAGCCTTCAAGCCTCATCCTGACATAAGCCTCCTTTTTCTTCTTAACCAGCAAATCAACATTTTTCGTACACCAAGGCTCTCTTACTCGACCATTTCCTCCCTGCCTGACAGGGACATACTTATCAAGGACTCGCAGCAGCTGCTCCTTGAATAAGCTCCACATTTCAGATGTTCCCAGCCCCTGTAGTTTCCTAGTCCAATCTACGCACCCTAATTCTCTCCTTATGGCCTCATAATTACCCTTCCCCCAGCTATAACTACTGCCCCCAGCTTCATGCCTATCCCTATCCATCACTAAGGTGAATGTAACCGAATTATGGTCACTATCACCAAAATGTTCACTAACTTCCAAGCCTAACACCTGGTCTGGCTCATTGCCCAGCACCTAATCCAATGTAGCCTCACCTCTAGTTGGCCTATCTACATACTGAGTCAAAAAACCTTCCTGCACACTCTGTACGAAAACTGACCCCTCTAACGATCTAGAGCTATAGCTATTCCAATCAATATTAGCAAAGTTAAAGTCCCCCATCACAATTACCCTACTACTTTCACTCCTAATCAGAATTGACTTCGCAATCCTTTCCCCAACCTCTCTAGAACTATTAGGAGGTCTGTAAAAGACTCCCAACAGGGTGACCTCTCCTCTCCTGTTTCTAATCTCAGCCCATACTACCTCAACAGACAAGTCCTCATCCAACTTCTTTTCGATCACCGTGATACAGTCTTTGACCAGTAACGCCACTCCTCCCCCCCTTCTACCCCCTTCTCTACTCCGACTAAAGCATTTGTACCCCGGAACCTGCAACATCCCTTCCTGTCCCTGCTCTACCCAAGTCTCTGAAATGGCCACAACATCGAAGTTCCAGGTACTGGTCCAAGCTGCAAGTTCCTCCCCCTTATTGCGAATACTCCTTGCATTAAAGTATACGCATCTCACACCATGCTCCACCCCACCCGTACGCCGCTGTGTTTTACAACTCTCCTCTATAACCCCCTTACTCTCATCCCTCTCAGCACCCCAACTACTTAGGATCCCACCCCCCCCCCCGAATCAGTTTAACGCCCCCATCATAGCCTTAGCAAATTTTCCCCCCAAGATATTAGTCCCCCTCTGGTTCAGGTGTAGACCATCTCTCTTGAAGAGGTCCCCCCTATCCCAGAATGAGTCCCAATTGTTAAGGAACCTGAACCCCTCCCTCCTGCACCATCCACGCAGCCATGAGTTCAAACTATCCCTTTCTCTGTTCATCTCTAAACTATCTCTTGGCACAGGCAAGAGTCCAGAGATAACCCCTCTGCCTGTTATGGACCTAAGCTTCCACCCTAACTCCATAAATTTCTGTTTAATATCCCCTTCCCTTGTCCTACCTACATCATGTGTCCCCACATGACCAATGACTTGGGGCTGACTCCCCTCACCCTTAAGAATCCTAAAAACCCGATCTGCGACATCCTGGACCCCAGCCCCTGGGAGGCAACACACCAGCCCTGAGTCCTGTTTATTACTATTTACCCTCCTATCTGTCCCTCTAACTATGGAGTCTCCTATAACTAGGCCTAATCTCTTATTCCGCCCACCCACCTGAGCATTCTCAGCAGGCTCACCCCCAGAGACCTGCTCCCTTTGGTCAGCTCCAGTTGATTCTTCCTCAACTGTAGCCTCCAAGACAGAAAATTTATTTTGGAGGGGTCCAAAATAACCCCTGTCTGTCAGGGGTCTGACAGACAGGAAAAGAACTGTCAGGCCCCTGTTACTGCAAGAAGCCTCAAGCAGCTCTGCCTTCAATCCTACAATCACGGAGCCTTTGATATGAGATGCAGCCCCCACCACACTCCCTTTCCACGCTGCCTAGATCAATTGCAGACCCCCCCATCCTCCACCAATCATGGACCCCCCTTTGTCCCCATTGATTGCAGACTCCACCAGCCTCCCAAAGATCACGGCCTCACTGAGTTCCCAACACTGATTGTATGTAAAGTGAGAGTGGGGCCACTCCCCTCACAGGTTCTGCCTCCCACAGACCCTGCCCCCACAGTCCCCCATTCCCATTTGGCCCCACCGCCAACACTGCCTGTGGGCATTGCCTACGTGCCAGTATACCACTGCCTAAGAGGCACCCCGTCTTGCTCTTGGCCTCTCTGGGGGACCTCAATGTCCTCTGGTTCCACCAGTGAGGCCAAAACAATTGTTCACAGGGAACAGTTGTTTTCCCCGTTACAGAGAACCTCTCCTAGCAAGGCCATGAAGTGAGTGCCAAGCTCACTAAGCACATTTAAAACACAATTTTAATAAATATAAATAAATTAATCAGTGACTCGCCCATTTCCGGCGAGAGGCTGACTGTGCCGGAATTCCAGGGGTTGTTGGACCACGCTGATCACAAAAACTGGCACCATTCTTGTCAGTCACTTTACCACCGATTTTGTGGCATTTCCTTGTCACAAAATGAGCATAAAGTGACGGCAAAATCTTGCCCTTGGTCTCTGAGCCAGATTGGAACATAGATCTTTCCATCAGTCAACACACTGCATGACTTCCGTGGAAGTAGGTGCAAGAGAACCCATACATTCTGCTCCATAAAGATTGTGCCCCAATCAGCACTTCACCAATAAAACCTGAAGGCCTTTTTTGGCACCCATAGGCAAGTCCAAATTATGGTGGTTAGAAATTAAAAATCAAAATAGTAGCTAAAACCAAACTTATAAACATCAGCGCAGCATCCATTTTGTGCCTGTTTCCTCATTGTTTCACCAAAATAACCCCCACCATGTCTGAGCAAATAGCTCCAGATTCCACTGAAAGGAACATTCCATAGTTTATTTTTTAACTTGTGCCACAAATAGGCTTACAATAACTCTGCAATGAAATTATTATGAAAATCCACTAATCGCCACTTTTCAGCGCTTGTTAGGGTACACTGAGGGAGAATTTAGCATGGCCAATCTACCTAACCTCCATGTCTTTCAGAATGTGGGAGGAAAACGGAGTGCCCGGAGGAAACCCTTGCAGGCAAGGGGAGAACGTGCAAATTCTACACAGACAGTGACCCAAGCTGTGAATCAAACCTGAGTCCCTGGCGCTGCGAGGCAGCAGTGCTAACCACTGTGCCACTGTGCTGCCCTCGCAAATCTCTATTGCAGCCATTACCCATAGCTTGTTGACCCTTTACACTGTTTTAGGAAGTGTTATTTATTTTCATGGGCAGTATGCAGCTGCATGAAGCAAAAGGCAGTAGATACATCGATTAATTTGTAATTGAAGAATATGTCAACTGCTCCTTTAAGGTCAGTTTAGTGTATCCTTCACATTTCCCCATCCTATGTTGACAGCTCAGGAGAAAATTCTTTATGCATAGGGTTGTTGGAGCATGGAATGCTTTGCCACAGGGAGTGTTTGATGCACATACTATCACATCTTTTAGAGAAAAGTGTATAATTGGCTGAAGCAGGGGACAGTATTTGGCTGTGTGAAGAGAGCAGAACAGTGAGATTAGTTTTGAATTGTTCCAGCAAAAATCAACCACAAACACAATATTGTATTTGCAACTTCTCTGTTTTTATGGTAGCCCTTTGGAAAATTTTTGGAAGAGATATTTATTTCAATGTATTTGTCAAATTTGAGTGTTAATGGTGTGGTATAGAAGTATACACATAATGCAAGTAAAATGTTTTTAGTGTGTCAATCAATCAATAAGTTGTATTTTCATGGAGTCTGGGAGATTCTGTGAAGGTGACAGAATAGTGACCAGGATCCAATTCTAGGACTACAAGGAGACACAAGTTAAAAGTGAGAGATGGCAGGTTCGGGGGGGATTTGAAGAAAATCTTTTTTACACAGAGGGTGGTGACAATCTGGAATGCACTGCCTGAGAGGATGGTGGAGGCGGGATGCCGCACATTCTTTAAAAAGTACCTGGATGAGTACTTAACATTCAAGGTTATGGGCCAAGTGTTAGCAAGTGGGATTAGGTAGGCAGATCAGGGCCTTCATGCATTGGTGCAGACTCAATGGGCTGAAAGACCTCTTCTGCACTGTAGTATTCCATGATTCTGTGATTACCCACCCCATCTTGTTTGGATCTCAAACCTGCATCATGTGCCGTTTACCTAGTTGAGTGCATTATGGAGATGAGCATTCCCTTATCCTCTGCAGTATTCATGGAATTCAGGCCAACTTTCTGAAGAAATTTGTGTTTCTTGGCACTTCAGAGGTGTCATAGACCATGTCCTGGATGAGGCAATCTTTCAGAAGATATGTTCAAAAGATTTTGCCAATGCTCCTGATGCCAAGTTGCACCCTCTGCCTGGCCTCCAATACCTCCCATGCCAAACCAGGCCCATCAACCAATCTGCTTCTGTACATGTACAATAACGATAGATTTGTTAAAAAGGCCTTGAAAAGTAATTTATTCAGATAAATTGCTTTTAAGTCGCCCAGTAAAAACATCAATTATCCAAACCAATCAAAGCATCATTAGCAGACACTGAAAGTATTTGAAACCTTATTATCTTACATAAATAAATGTTGTGAAATTGACAGAATAGATCAAAGAACCCCAACAGTGCAGAAGCAGCCTATTCAGCCCATTGAATCCACATTGACTCTGACAAAGTATCTTACCCCTGCCTTCTTTCCCTTTCAATCCCTGTAACCCCAGATATGTACGATCACTAATCTCCCGAACCTGCACATCTTGGGACACTAAACGACAATTTAGCATCGCCAATCCACCTAACCTGCACATCTTTGGACTGGGGAGTAAAACCGGAGCAAGCAGACACAGGGAGAATGTGCAAACTCCAGGCAGTGTGCACCTGAGGTTGGAATTGAAGCAAATTTATCAATGCTTCCCCTTTTACCACCACATTCCCCATCTAGAATCAGTGTGAAACAGACATGCTCCACCAAAACCGATTCAGCCTTCCAGTGAATGCCAAGTGTCCGACGGCTCTCTACTTGAAATCAGGGAGTGGGGGGAGTGGTAAAAGGGGGACGGGGGGGGGGTGGTCTGCTGCCATTCTGTCTGAGATCAATGATGGGAAAGGGAGGAATTTCCTGCCACTCTGCCTGAGTTTGTGGAGGGGGAAGGGAGGAGTGAAATGTGAAACAGTGGCCAGAGTTTTGCTGCCTCGCCCATCCTGATTTTGGGATGGGCAAGAACAGAATTCTCTATTGGCCTCAGAATGGAATTCTCCGTTGATCTCGGACTGGATTTTACAGGCTGGCTTCGCCCAAGTGAAGTCGCAAAATCCCGCATTCTACGTTCTCGTGACCCCACTAACTTTAATGGAATCAATCGTGGTAATTCCAAAAGATTGTGTACTTGAAACATCAGTGATTCCACCTCAGAATTTTTCAGGCTGCCTCACAACGTCCTTGATCGTGAATTGTATACCCGTAAAAGAGCCAGCCCGATTTTCAACTTCTTTGAAATCAAGAAACATTCTTGAAATAAAGTACATTATTTTATTTCAAGTAAAATAAGTCATGTTGGTTATATCCACTGGCCTGGGTGTTTTTGTTTGGCTGTGTTCATCTTGTTAGCGCAATTCACTTCAAATTAGCCAAACCTATGCAAACGTTTGTGGGATTTCAAGCACACATTCCATCCAGTACATGGTTTCACAGTCTTCTGTGCCAGTTTTAAAAAAAATGCATCAGAAGCTGGTCCTGGCACAGAATTGGTCACATTCCAAATTGAATCACTCACTGTGATTCCTTTCTACAAACTGCACCTGTTTGCAAGCCTTCAAGTGCATCATAAAATTTAACTATTTTGTTAGGTACAATGCATGAATAGAAACCTTACAAATCAAACACTACTGTAAACAGATAAAGTTCTATGTGTATTTTCAAAATAATTTTCAGCTACTTAAAATCAGGTTATTCACTATGGATAGACTAAACACTCTGGCTGGAATTTTACCAGCAATTACAGGGGCAGGCAAAGATCAGGATGCTCTGTTGGCCTCAGGCGGGATGTACAAACCTTGGGTGAATGTGCCAGTAAAATTCTGCCCTCCAATTAAAAATGTTCACATTTATAGATAAACACCTTTTCTGCCGTATTAATCAAATGGAACCTAATTGTTCTTCATAAATATATCGAGGAATATTTTTTAAGCAATGTTTATTAAAAGTTTTCTTTGCTGAAGATTGTGTTGGCTGTAGCAGATTTTATATTTGTTGATATATAAATTAATTTGAGAAAATAACTTGAATAAAGAAAACATTTCTTAAAGAGAGAGTGTGACAAAGACATGAGCACAATATGTTCAATGTGTTAACTTGGGACTTTGGTGCAGATGGGAATTCGTTCCAGGGGCAGGGAGTGGGGGGGGGGATGGTTTGCTGCTTTTTATAGTGTTTTTATAATGATATATAAAGCAAAAGTCACTGTAAGAGATTGTGTAAACATATTTTGGGTTCATTTATTGAGACTAAATGCATGGGAATATTTACACAGAGGTAGAAAGGTTGAAGATTTCAGA
The DNA here is from genome assembly GCA_024679065.1 of Sphyrna mokarran. Taxonomy (NCBI): domain Eukaryota; kingdom Metazoa; phylum Chordata; class Chondrichthyes; order Carcharhiniformes; family Carcharhinidae; genus Sphyrna; species Sphyrna mokarran. The sequence goes on along the minus strand of JAGIQG010000001.1, from coordinate 43,185,247 downwards.
GCTGCAGAGATATGTGTGCATATTCTGGTGAAAGACAAAAGTGAACCCAAAGTGGACACAAGACACTCTTCCTTTCCAGTGATGTCAGCCTCATATCCCTTAAAGGCATACTACGACATCCCTCTTTCTTTTTAAAAAAAGTGTCACCCCTTCCAAAGAAACATAATGATTTAAAATAGATATTCACTTCTAATTACTATTGCATAATCTATGATCTCTAAAGCTTGGAGTTAATCCACTAGTATAGCCAGATTTTGTAACGATTACTTTGCCTGGAGGTGTTTTTAATTGTTCATAATGATCTATGGGATTGTCATTTTTGGAAATTGTTCCTGGTTGTGTGTGACATATTGTCTTCAATACAGAAGAAGTGTACAGTGGTTAAGGAGCTAGAATGGATCTGATTTGTTATCAGCTACACCTCACCATTTTATCTTTGTGTGCAATATCTTCATAGGACCTTGAGTCTGAACAAACCCTTGTCATGCCTGGTTGTCATGTACTTTCTGTGGGATCCTGGATGCAACATTCTGAAGCTGGAAGATCCATTTGACAGACTTTTCTCACCTAGTGCTGTGTTTTCCAGGATCCATGATGTCTGAATGCCTCCATCCCAAACTCTGGAGGCAACCCAGGCCTTTTTCAGTGAAGTGCTATCATACAATATCATGCATTGTTAATCCAGACATGTTTGGATTGGCAAGATTCCCTGCATGAGTTTCATGGATGGCTCAGGGGTGAGGGGGATGGCGGAGCAGGCTGCGCTTCTGGTAAGGCTGTCACGTTGGTCTGTGGCTCGATTTGTGGGCCATCATGGCAAATGGGAGCAGAATATCCCATCATTATTTTGCACCAATGTGAAGTGATTTTTGATTTTGCCACTTCATTGTCCAGCATTAAACCCACTCCAGAGGGATGGGGAAATTCCACTCCATTGTTTCACACATTGTTCAAGCATTTTTAATTCTCATAGTAGGTCATCTGCATTCCAAATCAAACTGGGGAATTTTGTGCATTTTTCCAATGTGTTCACAACTTTCTCTGGCCCAATATGTATGATGGTTTTGTTTGATTTTCTTGTTTGACTCCCCTTGATCACTATTAATCAAGGGAGGTGGGACTGTTGTGGCACAGTGGTATTGTTACTGAACTAGTAATACAGAGGTGCAGGGTAATGTTCCAAGGATCCAAGTTTGAATCCTACCATGGCAGATAGTAAAATTTGAAGTTAATAAAAATCTGAAATTAAGAATCTAATGATGATCATGAAACCATTCTCGATTGTTGTAAAGATCCATCTGGTTTACTAATGTTGCTTAGGGAAGAAAATCTGCTGTCCTTACCAGGTCTGATTGACATGTAACTCTGGATCCACAGCAATGCGGTTGACTCTTAAATTCTCTCTGAAATAACCTAGCAAGTCACTGAGATTAAGGACCATTAGGAATGGCCCAGTCACCAATGCCCACATTCCCTAAATAAATAAATAATATAAAAAGTCTCACAACCCCAGGTTAAAGTCCAACCAATTTATTTGATAGTAAACCCACAAGCTTTCTTGATGTTCCTTCATCAGGTACGTGGAAAGTTCTGATCAGAGAAGGGCATATTGAGGCACACATAGTTTACAGAATACTGATTAAAATGTAAAAGCTAACCTGCTATTCAAGTCTTAAAAATGCAGACAATGTGAGTGGAAATAGCATTAGACATAGGATAAAGAGGCTGCTTTCGGTGGTATGGGCATTCGGCCTCTGATTTTTGGGTGAACATTCTCCAAGGTGGCCTTCATGACATACGACAGTGCAGCGTCACTGAGCAGAGACTGAGCAGAGCCAAGTTCATCACACATGAAGGTGGCCTCAACCGGAATCTTGGGTTCATGTCACATTATTTGTAACCCCATGACCTGCCTAAAATTGCAATACCTCACTTACTGTCCTGTCTGGAGACAACACACATCTCTTTAATCTATGTCTAATGCTATCTCCATTCACATTGTCTGCATCTTTAAGACTTGAATAGCAAGTTAGCTGTAAAGAATCACATTCTAATCACTATTCTCTCAACTATGTGTGCCTTTACATACCCTTCTCTGATCAGAACCTTCCACACATCCAACGAAGAACTAGTGTTTCCGAAAGATTGTGGGTTTACTAACAAATAATTTGGTTGGATTTTAACCTGGTGTTGTGAGACTTTTTACTGTGTTTACCCAAGTCCAACACCAGTATCTCCATATCATGAATAAACAAAACCAAAACCCTGGTCATTCATTTTCCTTGAATGAACTAACCCGGTGTTGGTTCTCTCATGCACTGCCCTATTAACGATAAGGGGTCCATCTTTTTACCAGCTCTTTACTTGAGTACTACCCTCTGTTTTCTGAGCAGATAACATACTGAACTTCCAACACTCTCCGATACTGCAGCTTCATTCTGGTCTGACCAAAAAGTTGAGAGTCATCTCATACCATGCAAAGCAATCTAAACTTGTTCACCACATTGCATATACCACATAGCACAATCTAAACATGTTCACCATGTTGTACAGGCCATGTAGAATGATCTAAACCTGTTGTACATGGCAACAGCACAATCTAAACCTTTTGACTATATTGTACACACAATGTAACATGATCTAAACCTCTTTGCCATGTTGTCCACACCTTTAGCACAATCTAAACCTTTTTTACACATTGTACACAGAATGTAACACTACCTAAACATGTTCACCGCATTGTACATGCCATGTAGCACAGTCTAAATCTTTTCATCACATTGTACACAATGTAGCACTGTCTAAACACGTTCACCGTGTTGTTTATACCATGTAGCACAATATAAATCTTTTCACCGCATTGCACACACAATGTAGCACAATCTAAACATGTTCACCACGTTATACCTGTATTTAATCTTGCCGCAAGGCTGAGCACCATGTTGCCTAGAAGGAACTACTGCTGAAAACAGTGTCATGCTTGTTATAATGCTGTAAAGGTACCAATCACTCAAAAGGAATTGTGTAAACACATTCTGGGTTTATTTATTAATGACTAGGGACATAGGAACATTTATACAACAGTATCAAGCTTGAAAATACCAAAGCTTCAGAGTTGTATGTGTTTGGTCTGCTGAAAGCAACAGACAAACTAAACTGGATCACATGACATACTTCCTTTTTACTGATCATGCTCCTATTACCTCTTAAAGACATATTATAACTATTTTTATATCATTTTTGCAGCCTCTATAAGCTGGAATGTCCAAGGCTTTAATTCAATGCCAAAAAAGAAAATGTTGGAAAATCTCAGCAGGTCTGGAGAGAAAAGAGTCCAGTTTTGAGTCCAGGTGACTCTTTGTCAAAGCAGCATTAGGTGTGCAAGTAGGTGATTGGTGAGTTTTCAGAATGTTTTCCATTTGTGTGGTAGTTCAACCAAGTACTGGGGAGATATGTGTTACATAATATTTACAGCTTGTCTACAGATAATAATTGGTATTTCTAAACTTAAGACCAAAATACTAAAATTAAACACAATAAAAAATAATAGTTAAGTTTTGCAGCAATAGCTTGCAGATGCCACTGCAATTGAATTAATGAATTTCATTTGTGCGGCACTGGCCCCGGTACTTCAGAAAGAGGGAGCTGTATCATTGGGACTGTCTGGACCAGATGCTCCGAATCATGTGGCTAGGACTGTAGTGAAGGCTTAAAACTAAATAGTGGGAGCCAGGATTCATGTCAGGGGAGATTTGGAAAGTACGACAGGGCTAGTTTGCAGGGTAGTAATGTGGGCAATGATAACCAATGTATGGGACAGAATGTACAAAAATATAGGAGTGCAATAGTAAATTAGGGCAATTTGTTTAAAAAAAAATGACAGACTTAAATGTTTTTTATTTGAATGCACGTAACATTTGTAACAAGATCAATGAACTCAGAGCACAAATAGAAATAAATGAGTATAATAGCCATTATAGCGACAAGTGCAGGAACTTTCCAGCTGCTCATGATCTTCTGGTCACACTTATGGCACACTGCTGCTGTGGGGTTCCTGGCAGTGAGGGTTCCATTCAATGGGAAATCCATCTTGCTGCTGAAAAACACCAGCGGGCTGGGGTAAATCCCACTCAAGGCCTCAGATCTTATGGCTGCAAGATGGTTGTACCTCAGGGATGCAGGCATAACCCAAAAGATGTACAGAATGACCGTTCAGATATTCAAATGTCTCTGTGGGACAATTCAAAGGACTCTGTGGGAATTGTCCAGGTTGTTTCAATTTCCAATATGTCATTCCCTTATGTTCAGAACACTCCAAAATCTTTCCAACTCACTTATCTGAATAGATATCCAGCAAAAGTCGGACTGAAGAAACAAGTTTAGCTCCTGTGTAAATGTAGAATTAACTCCTCTGGTGTCAGATTCTCAACCTTTTGATTGAATTAATTTCCTTTCATCCCAGTTCTAAATGATCAGTCCCTTATCTTGACAGCTTTTTTTTTACATGTTGGCTTATGGTGAAAAATTGAACATGTTGGGATAATTTGAATTGGAGTTTCGAAGAATGAGAACTCGGGCGGGATTTTCTGGCTGCATTCGCCCCAAAGCCAGAAAATTCCACCCGAGGTCAACAGATCTTTGCATAGTTCACCTTCTGCCCGCTACAATTTCCGTGGTGGGCAGGATAGAAAAAATTCATACCTCATCTAATTGAAATGAATAAGATTCTGAGATGCTCAGAGGTTGTTTCCTTTCGTAGGGAGGATATAGAACTCACAAGAACAGTTTAAAAATAAGAGGCATCCCATTTAATACAGGGATGAAGAGGAATTTCTTCTCTCATAGGATTATTAGTCTATAAACTTCTCTTCTACAGAGAGCAATTGAAGTTGGGTCATTGATATACTCAACGCTGAGTTAAATCTTTGTTCAACAAGGAAATTGAGAACTATAAGGGAAATGCAGGATAATAGAGTTAAGGTAACAATCAGATCAGCCATGATATTTGGCAGAACAGCCTCGATGGGCCAATTAACCTATTCCTACTCCTGTTTCTTATGATCTTATTAAAACTGGTGCAATTTTGGGTGTGATTTGCATTTAAATTGCTCACGGTGCCCAAGTGTAAATGTAGTATCACAGAATGCCACATGGTAAGATCTATTTATAAAATTGTGTTAATGTAATTGTGGCCACATTTCTCCTATGTGTACTTCTCTTGTAATCATTGCTGTTAATAGTAGCACCAACAGATGTGTTATTATCATAATGGAATCTTGATGTAAATTTATTATGTGTGGAATGGTATTTACGTCATAAATTGCTCTATGCGTGTGTTCTCCTTTTACTGTCAAAACTCAATAATGTATTAGTCACAAAAAAACAAATAAAGTGTTACTTCCACAGTTAAGATAAATGATGCGATACTGTATTGCTTGAATGCTTCAAATTAAAAACTGCACGTACAGCTTAGCCCATTTAAGTGTACACCTGTTTAGAGAGTTTAGCTGCTGTGGGAATTGAACGACTGTTATTTTACGTGAAGTTAACCCATACAGAGACTGAATTGAATGCTTCCAGATCAGGCAGGTTTCCCTTCTGCCCATCCAAAAAATGTAGCATCATAACATCAGATCACAAACCTAACATTCTGACACCAGCCAACCATCTTAAGCAAAACAAGCAGACCCCAAAATGAGGAGCCTGCTCACATTTTGAGCTTAATTAATTATCTCCTTATTGAGTTGATTCAAAGACAATGAACCTATATTTTATGTGATCCTTCTAAATTTCCATTCAGTAAACAGAATGGCAGGCAGAGTACTTGGGCATCGCACACCAACTACTGCCCTTGGAAGCTCTCTGCACATGTTTGAATCCAGCCCATAGAGTCATTTATAACATAGAAGAAGGCCACTCAGCCCATTGTGGTTCTGCTGGATCTCTGTGGAGCTGTTGAAAAGGTCCCATTCTGCCACTTTATCTCAGCAGCCCTGCACATTTAATTTATTCGAGAACCCATCCAATTTCCTTTCAAAATCATTGATCATCTCTGCTGCCACCTACCTCATGGACAGTGAGTTCTAGGTCATTGCCACTCTTTTCCACATTATCACTACATCTTGTACTCCCAACCTTAAACCTGAGCCCCGTAGCTAATGGAAATGGTTTCTTCTTGTCTACCTTATTTAAATCTCTCATAATCATGTGCAATTCTATCAAATCTACCTTAAATTTCCTTTGTTCCAAGAAGAACAACCCTAACTTTTCCAAACCAGCTAGGTGGATAAAATCCTCTGTCAGTGGAACTATTGTCATAGATTATTGTCATAAAGGTTTACAGCATGGAACCAGGCCGTTCGGCCCAACTTATTGATGCTGTTCTTTTCGTAAACCACTAAGCCAGTCCCACAATTGCCCGTATTTGGTCCATATCCCTTTCTAGCCATCCTACACATGAAACTGTCTAAACACTTTTTAAAAGACAAAATTGTACCTGTCTCTACAACTACCTCTGACAGCTTGTTCCAGACACTCCCCACCCTCAATGTGAAAAAATCATTTCCCTCTGGACCCTTTTGTATTTCTCCCCTCTCACTTTAAATCTATGCCCTCTGTTTTAAACACCTTTTGGAAAAGATATTGACAATCTAACTAATCTTACAAACCTTTATAAGATCATCGCTAAGCTTCTTAGCTCCAGAGAAAAAAGTCCCAGTCTATCTTGCCTCTCCTTATAACTCAAACCATCAATTCACGGAGCATCTTAATAAACCTTTTCTGCACTCTTTTTATTTTAGTAATATCCTTTTGGTAAATTTCCTTCACGTCTCTCAAGGGCCCTCACATTTTTCCTAAAATACGATGGTGAGAACTGGATGCAATGTTCTAGTTGTGACTAGAGAATAGAAAATACTATACGTGACCTCGTAGCCAGTGCTCATAAGTGCACATAAAATAAAAAGCGAATGTTGGAAATCTGAAATGAAAGCTGAAATCACTAGAAATAAAGAGTAAGATTAATTGGAATCTGAATGAAAAAAAATCATGTTTTGGCTGTGAACCTTCATTAGTACTGCAAAATAAAGTGTTCAAAGAAATTTGAAGCAACTTGGAATGCAATCAAATAACTTCTGGTTAGAAAGTACAACTTTCTAATATATGGCCTGATTTTGAGATCAGAAACAAAACTAAGATGTTCACTGTTGACCTCAAATAAAGTTACCTACAAAGATCAAGTGATCTCTATGGCAAGGATTTTACAATTCCTGATGTTAATTTCATTCCATCACCAGTTATAAGGCATTTCTGTTGCTTAACAACATTGATGTCTCAGGCAGGCTAAGCATCTAGTTCTATTAAAATATCCTCACTGAGCATAAACCAATAAATCACAAGCAGATTTGATGATTCATTTTTTGTAAGGTTGCAGAAGGTGGAATTAATATTGGGGCACATATATCTGGGAGTAAAAGAGAAGCTGAAATTTAGTGAATGGTTCTTTCAGAAAACTTCAGAAATATTGTCATGCAGTGGGGAAATTTGAGATTCCATAATATGCAATCAGTTTTTTTCAGGTCCAGATAGGTTTTTCATAAGTAATTATGACTTATGAAAAGCTCAGCTACACCCCATCTAGCAAGGTGCAATCTTTTCAAATGTTTTACAGTCAGAATAAGTACACAGATACAGGAAGTTAATGCCAATTCAGAGATTTCTAATTGAATTCGAAATGTAAGAGGTTGAACAGCACACCATGTAGAGTAAATGGGAAACTGACAGCAACTTCTGCAGTTACACATTTAACTGTGCATCCAGAGGTTGCTATTGGTTTCACTGAGTAATGACAGCAAATGCTAACCATCATTACAATTGCACCATCCAGGTGAATGAGTTTCTAATGAGAAGAAGGAGAAACAAATGTTCCATTCCAAAGATCTTGCAATAAACTGCAGTTAAAGCTATGAGATTTTCGGCTATGCTTGTTCACATTTGTGATATGTGCTGATGTTAGGCGAGTCTTGCTGAACATTATAAAATAGACGTTAATTTTCTGTCCCCCTTGTTAGCTTCTTGACCTAGCACTTCATAAATTCTACCCTCTTCAAATCTTAGTCACTTATCATTAACCCATATCTTGTATGATCTATGTTCTGACCTCAGCAGGCTACCATACCCAATTTATTTAATTTAAAATCTTCATCCTCATCATTTCACTCTTCTATTGACCTTTTGCTACTGTACTCTTGCATTCTCTCCTACAGTCTTTGGAGCTTCAATGAATGCTTTATTGTCAGAATCATCAGCATGCTTCAGCCCTGCTCTCTGACACTCACCCACTAAAACCTTTCACCTTTAAGCACCTTCTTATAACCAAATCTTCAGTCATATTCTACCTCTTCTACTGTGGCTGGTATCAGTAGCCATTCAATCTCCTTTACTTTTGCTTCTTTGTAACACACTGGGAAGGCAGTAGCATAATGGTATTGTCACTGAACTCATAATCCAGAGACCCAAGGTAACAGTCTGTGAACCTGAGTTCAAATCCCATCGTGATAAATGGTGAAATTTGAATTCAATAAAAATCTGGAATTAGAAGTCTAAAGATGACCATGAAATCATTGTCGATTGTCAAAAATATCTATCTGCTTCACTAATGTCCTTTGGGGAAGGAAATCTGCAATCTATACCAGCTTGGTCTACGTTTAACTGTAGATCCATAGCAAAGTGATTGACTCTTAAATGTTCGCAGGAATGGGCAGTAAAAGTTGGCTTGGCCAGCAGCATTTATATTCCATGAACAAACATTAAAAAAAAGTTGTGATATTTACTGTTATAAAACTGCTATGTAAATGCAAAATATTCTTGATAGGAAAGAGGGGTATGGACTGAGGGCAGTCATAAGGGATTCAATTTGGCATCATGTTCGACACAACATTGTAGGCCAAAGGACTGCCCCTGAGTTGTATTGTTCTATGTTCTATCATGTCTCTGCCTGGTTGTAAGATTACAGGTATTCCAAATTATGGAATAAGGGTCAAGAGTAAGGATGCTGGCTAATTTTCCTTTTTTTCAATAGCTTACAAATACTGTGAGGAATTGCAGCACTCCTGTGAGACCTTCATATTTGGTTTGAGTCAACATCAAACAAGGAATTACCTGATCAGCCAATGAGGGAGCCTTTTTTGGATATTTCTACTAGAATTTGGTTAATAAATAATGGGTGTAATGCTCCAGCCATTCATGCCAATGGGATTTTCTGGTGATTCATTTTGGTCGGACAAACTTGAATGCAGATTACAGGGTCAATGGCAGGGTTCTGAGGAATGTGGAGGAAGAGAGAAATCTTAGGGTTCATATCCACAGATCTCTGAAGGTTGCCACTCAGGTGGATAGAGCCATGAAGAATGTTAGTGTTAGTATTTATTAACAGGGGATTTGAGTTTAAGAGCCATGGGGTTATGCTGCAACTATACCAGACCTTAGTGTGACCACATTTGGAATATTGTGTGCCGTTCTGGTCACCTCACTATAAGAAGGATGTGGAAACTTTGGAGAGAGTGCAGAGGAGATTTACCAGGATGCTGGCTGGTTTGGAGGGTAGGTCTTATGAGGAAAAGTTGAGGGAGCTGGGGCTTTTCTCTTTAGAGTTGAGGAGGAGGAGGAGGATGAGAGACTTATAAAATGATGAGGGGGATAGATGCTTATAAAATGATGAGGGGGATAGATAGAATGGGCGTGCAGAGAATATTTCCTTAGGTGGATGTAGCTGATACTAAAGGGCATTACTATAAGATTCATGGTGAGAGCTATATGAGGGATGTCTGAGGTAGATTCTTCACTCAGAGAGTGGTTGGAGTGTGGAGTACATTCCCTGCTGGGATAGTGGAGTCAGACACTTTAGGAACTTTCAAGCAGTTATTGGATAGGTACACGGAGCACACCAGAATGATAGGGAGTGGGATAGTTTGATCTTGGGTTTGGACATAGCTTGGCACAAATTGAGGGCTGAAGGGCCTGAACTATGCTGTAAGTTCTATGTTTCTAAGTTTCTATATGAGATTTGGCTGAGTGCTAAATTCTCCATATTCATTGGCAATGGTGGTATGGGGTGTGAACGGCCTGGGGAATGCCAGCCAATGAGTCTGTTAACATGTGCCAAATATTTCAGCCTAAGTTTTATGTCATCATTTAGCTTTTTGGAAAAAATAAAATATGTTCCACTTGCTACAAAACATCTTAAATTTATAAATTGACATCATTACAACTTACATTAATGCAATGCCAATCAGGAAATCTAGACTTGCAAATTTAAGCAGAAATGTTTAGCAGCACACTGAGGATAAACATTGTCATAGCTGCCAACTGTGAGGAAAGATTTTGTAGTTGATAGAAACCATCAGAGAAATTATTGCAAAGCAGATAATAGAGCTGTTAAGTCATACAGCATGCAGAAAAGGAAGGCTGGAAGACTCAAAATACTGAACAGGTGGAAGAGTATCCTTGTATAACCTTGTGACCCAAAAGACCAGATGGTTATTTAATTTTGCTTTTGGAGAGGGAATTTTATTTATGAATCAACGACTTATGTAAATGATGTTAGTCAAGGTTCTGCATGTTATATTTATTGATTAATGAATGTACTTATGAATATCATGATATTGATGATACCGGATGGCCTGAGGTCATGCAATATTAAACAAAGGATCAAATTATCATCTGCAAGTGTTGCCTGATTTAATCAGGGGACCTACGATGTATATTTCTTTAAGCATGTATTCAGTAAGTATTTTCTCACAATCAATCTGATGCAGCCCAAGTTGGCCCTCCTGCTGCATTTTAATTAATTTTTTATAAGATCCTCCAGTTGAAATCTGATTGTGCTTCTGCAGGGTTGAGTTTCCATGTGGATCCTCCACTTTTACTCATCAACTACATCTTCAGTGGAAGAGCAATGGAAGTCTCAGAAAAATGGGAATAAGTGTTAGTTATGTTGATTTTCCAGGTTTTCCTCTAAGGTTATGGCATAGGGCATAAATGCCATGTCTGCAATTTTCAGCCTTCTTGTCTTCCACTTGATAATTGTTTTCATCTCTTTCTTTCTCCGTCTCTCTCTCTCTGTCTCACAGTCATCCATTCTTCCTGTTTTCCTTCTACTCTCTAAATGGGAATTAAAGGAGAAAATTAAAGGAGAGATTGCATAAATTTGGGCCAACAGATAGCCTCTGTATCATGGTGAATATCTCAGAAGTCCTCCTTGCTGAACATGGCATGTTTTATTTTTGTGAGTGCAAGACAGGACGTGAGCCGGTGTTCACACATGAGCAACTTGAGGAGGTAGTTGGTCATTTAAATCACCCGCCTAAAACCCTTCAGTGCTTCCAGAGTGGTCTGCTTCGATTTCAGCTTCAGCCTGTTTCTGTCCAATCGAAAATCCAATCTGAGAGTGAACGTTTTCAGAGGTTAGATTTACAGAGCCAGGAACTCTCTCATCTCTGCACACCTAACCTGCTGGACGAAATCTGAGCATTGGGTATATTTTCTGGAGTTCAGAAGATTTAATTACGGTGACAACCAAGATTTAAGAAGGTAAACATAGGGAAGCTATTTGTTCTGGAGGGCACGAGCTAAGTCAATTACCAGTGAAATCAAAAAGCACTTCTCTTCCCAAAAATGGGAATAGAAACTTGGTACATTCTAATTCAAAGTATCTGGAGGTTATTTGACCAGCGTGGCAGAGCGGGAAATGTAAGTGGGAGTTAAGAAATCAAATTTTTGCCTGATGGCAGCCAGATCATGAATCTCCAGTGGCATTTTTATTCATGTAATTAGCCCCGTGCTGGGGAACAGTGTGAGGCTGATTTAAAATTCCGTGATCTAATTTCAATCTCTTTAGCGAGCACTGGACACAATTGTCTGGATTTAATTGGCTCTCTGACCTTACTGGTATAGTTTCCCACCACCAGCGATCACTGCTGTTCCCAGCAATGGGGACCAGAAATGATGGCCTCACTGATGGGACCGGAGCCATTGAGGCCACCTGGGAATTCAGGGGTGGGGAAGGGGAATCACTCTCCCTTGGCTGGCACTGCCAGCCTGACACACAGACAGTACCCATTGGGCACTGGGAAGTGCCATTAGTGGGAGCTAAAGGGTGGGACCTTTTTGGCAGGGGGGCCTCCTGAGGGATGCGACAAGACAGGAAGAGGTAGGAGGAGAGGGAAGGGAAACTCTGAATCAGGCAGTGGGGGCTAGAAGTGGGGCCAGCAATCAGAGCTGGCCACCAGAGGTCGGGGCCAGTCATTGGGAGGCTGGCAATTGGGTGAGGAGGAGGGTTGCTGGATCAGGTGGGACAGGTTGTTAGAGCCAGCGACCATGGGATGAGGAGTGGATCAGCAATCAGGAGGCCAGTAATTGGGATGGGGGAATGTTGGGAGATCGGCCCATACTCTATAGCCTCTTTCAGCCTCTCCAATGGATTTAGGCTCTGTGATCTTTCCCCTCTCCCACTGGCGTGAATTGTCTGATGGCCTCTATATTGCACAGAATACTGTAAAATCATGAAACTCAGCTTGCCCAAAAATCCTCCATTTTCCTACCCGTTAGACACTTTGGCCCGTAACTCCCGACAGTATGGGCTTCTGAAAAAAACAAGAAATCTTTGAATGCTTATCTGCCCTGAATTATGCTGGAATTCTCAGTGGGAGCAGCAATCTTTGGTCTTTGGTGAAGCTATCTCTAGACGCAGCACAGCACAGGAGAACTTTAACCACGTCCACCTTCTGATGTATCCAGATTGGGAAAGTTTATTGAGGCTCAGCTTCAATGGGGTTTCACGATAGCGCAGTGGTTAGCATGGCTGCCTCACAGTACCAGGGACCAGGGCTTGATTCTCGGCTTAGGTCACTGTTTCTATGGAGTTTACACATTCTCCCTGAGTTTGCGTGGGTTTCCTCCAGATTGTCTGATTTCCTTCCACATTCTGAAAGACGTGCTGGTTAGGTGCATTGATCCAACCAACCATCAGAAAGTGAATTCGGGGAATTTCATAGTAACTTCATTGCAGTGTTAATACAAGCCTTACTTGTGACTGATAAATAAATAAACTTTAATACATGATAAAAATTGGAATGAGCAGTTTTACATTAAAAACAGAGAAGGATTTCCTGCTGTTATAAAAGGTATGTTGAAGTTTTAAAAAATATAACAATTTACTTCAGGTAGTTAGCTATTGCTATTGTTACTGGCTCATTTGAAAAGTATTTTTTAATGATTGGAGATGAGTATTATTTAATGTTCAAATAGGTTTCATTGTTTGTTCTAAATTACCATTTAAGTCTGCATTCTATTATTATAAAAATTCTATAAGTTTTCATGAGTTTTAATTTAGAATATGGAGACTGAAATTTAATTAGGAAACTGACAGGTCAGAACTTCTCTGACTGTGATTTGGAAACCTGCGTGACATTGAACACAGGAGAGTTCATGTCTTGCCCGATGGAAAATTCAAATATGTTTGTCATTGGTATTCTCCTGTCTTGCTTACTTCATTTATATTTTTTATATTTAACCATTCTGTATGTTTCAATAAAGCTTCATGTTTAATTGTTTTGCTTTGTTTCAATAAATTAGTAAAATTTTGCAGTTAAATGGAAAAAATGTGAGTAAAAATAATGTTATAAATACAAGACTTTGAACACCATGTTAATATTTGTCTGAATATTTTACTTCAGTAGCTGCACTGAAATGTTTAATAGCCTCGTATTTTCAAGTTTCTGACAAAATATATATTTCTCCACCAACAGTCAACAAAATATCTTCATATATTAACACATTTCCTTTATCTCTAAACAAGGGAGATGAGGGAGGGATAGGAGAGCTGGTAAGGAAGGGATGGAGAGGGTGAGGGAAAGGAAAGGAAGTGATAAAGAAGGGAGAGGGGGAAGGGGGAAAAGGCGGGAGGGAAGGATTTGGATTTTATATGTAACCTGACTCTTCTATGTCTACCTCAAAGCTCAAAAAAGAATTTCACTTAAGAAGCAAGCTAAAAGCATAATGTTTTAGTGGTAGTGGAACATGACTCCAGATTTTCAAGCTGTACTGAATTCTGTAATACTTATCAGAGAGATAGCTCACATCAGCTTACAGCAGACTTGCATATGTCATCTTAAGGAATACATGGAGGTGGCACAGTGGTTAGCACTGCTGCTCCACAATGCCAAGGACCCGGATTCAATTTCTGGCTTGGGTTACTGTTTGTGTGGAGTTTGCACGTTCTTCCTGTGTCCACATGGGTTTCCTCTGATGCTCCAGTTTCCTCCCATGGTCCAAAAGATGTGTTGGTTAGTGTATTAGCCATACTAAATTCTTCCTCAGTGTAAATAAACAGGCAGCGGATTGTGGCGGCTAGAGGGTTTTCACAGCAATTTCATTGCAGTGTTAATGTAAGCCTACTTGTGTCACTAACAAATAAACTTTAACATACAATTTCTGAACTCCAAATGGGAAAAAAAAAGCTAACCCTTTCTTAGGTATATTTGAATTTTGAATCGTGACATATATAATAAATGGAACTTACAATATCAGCGAGACAGTAACATAGTTGGTCGCTCATTATACAAAACAGGCACAACACGATGGCAAAATCGGACCCTACGTATGCAAACCATTTCTTTTCTCTTTGTTTAAAATCCACAATCCCTAACATAGTTACAACATTAGAGTCAGCCTGCTTCAATTTTATCTCTTAACCAGACTGAAGCTGTAATGTTTCCTCGTTTTTAAATCAAAAATTGAGGAATCCAGGTACAAACGGAAATAATGCAGAAAGTGAAATGTCAAAATTGGTTGGTGCATGGATCAGTACACTGTGATCTATCTAGATCATCTGCTGTGAGGTGACCATGGTAATGGAGTGAATCAAATTGCCAAAAATGGGAAATGGGCAGTTCCGATGGCCTGATGAATAGAAAAGTCACTGTAATCAATGTCTTTTATTAGAGTCAATAACAATAATTAACACTGCTGCCTCACAGTGCCCAGGACCTGGGTTTGATTCCCTGTGTATGGGATAGAGGGTGATTTAGCTAATTGGGTTAGGAATTGGCTAGCAGATAGAAGACAGAGGGTGGTGGTTGATGGGAGATATTCATCTTGGAGTTCGGTGACAAGTGGTGTACCTCAGGGGTCTGTTTTGGGGCCCCTGCTGTTTGTAATTTTTATAAATGATCTGGATGAGGGTATTGAAGGATGGATTAGTAAATTTGCAGATGACACTAAAGTCGGTGGAGTGGTAGATAGTGAAGAGGGGTGTTATAGTTTGCAGAGGGACTTGGACAAGTTGCAGAGCTGGGCCGAGAGGTGGCAAATGGAGTTTAATGTGGAAAAGTGTGAGGTAATGCACTATGGCAGAAATAATAAATGTGTAGAGTATAGGGCTAATGGTAGGATTCTTAGTAGTCTAGATGAACAGAGGGATCTTGGTGTGTATGTGCATAGATCCCTGAAAGTAGGCAGTCAGGTCGAGAAGGTTGTTAAGAAGGCATATGGAGTCTTGGCTTTTATTGGTAGAGGGATTGAATTTCGGAGCCGCAACGTCATGTTGCAACTGTACAAAACTCTAGTGCGGCCGCACTTGGAGTATTGTGTGCAGTTCTGGTCCCCACATTATAAGAAAGATGTGGAGGCATTGGAGAGGGTACAGAGGAGGTTTACCAGGATGTTGCCTGGTATGGAGGGCAGGTCTTATGAAGAGAGGCTGAGGGATTTGAGGTTGTTTTCGTTAGAAAGGAGGCGGCTAAGAGGGGACCTAATCGAAACATATAAGATGATTAGAGGTTTAGATAGGGTGGACAGTGATAGCCTTTTTCCTAGGATGGAAAAAGCTAGCACGAGGGGACACAGCTTTAAATTAAGGGGTGATAGTTATAGGACGGATATCAGAGGTAGGTTCTTTACCCAAAGGGTGGTTCGGGAGTGGAATGCCCTGCCTGCAGCAGTTGTAGATGCGCCAAGTTTGGTGGCGTTTAAGAGGTTAGTTGATAAGTATATGGAAGAGAAGGGAATGGTTTAGTTTGGAGGGGCATTGCTTTTTATATTGGTCGGCGCAACATCGAAGGCCGAAGGGCCTGTTCTGTGCTGTAATGTTCTATGTTCTATGTTTGGGTCACTGTCTGTGCGGAGTTTGCACATTCTCCCCGTGTCTGCGTGGGTTTCCCCTGCATGCTCCAGTTTCTTCCCACCGCCTGAAAGATGTGCTGATTAGGTGCATTGACTTGAACAGCTGCTGGACTTTGGTGATTCAGGGAATTTCACAGAAACTTCATTGCAATGTTAATATAAGCCTACTTCTGACTCATAAATAAATTTTACTTTTACTTTACACTTTCCTAAAGCATTTGAACAAGCCAAAAATTACAAAATCTACTTGCCTTATTTCCTGCTGCTACACACTACATACATCTTCCAACAATCTACCAACTATACATCTTCAAACTACTTCTGCAACCTTTCCAGTACAAGATTCTGTAACCCAATTATTTTATAGTTAAGGCTTTTAAATTCCAGGAAGGATGGGGAAGAAGGATATCCAGCTGTGGAACTAAAGATTTAGGGCAGGATCTTGTGCCACTGGAAATCAACTCCATTTAAATCATTCCTTTAATTTGCCATTTGGGATCTTCTGATCACATCACTATGTCAAGAAGCGATTCCTCAGGCTTCTTCTGATTAGGTCGGGGTATTGCACCCAGTCAGATTGTTATGCATCCTCTGAAGAACCATTGGTAGCTGAGAATTAATATGGATTCCACAGTGGCCTTTAGAGAGGCTTCAAAACTTGTCCAGAAAACTTAAATTTTCAGTCATCTCCTCTGCTATCTCAGAGTTAACCCACTGTACACCATTCAATCAAAAACCTCACTAGTCTAGATAAACAATGTTGCAGTGTCTCAGAGATTTACAGCATGGAAATAGGTCCTTCAGCCCAACTTGTCCATGCTGCCTCTCTTTATTAACCACTAAGCCAGTCCCAATTGACCACATTTGGACTATACCCCTCTATAGCCATCTTACCCATGTAACTCTCTAAATGCTTTTTAAAAGACAGAATTGTACCCACCTCTACTACTACTTCTGGCAGCTTATTTGAGGCACTCACCAACTCTGGGTGAAAAAAATTGCCACCCTGGAACCTGTTGTATCCCTTCTCTCTCACCTTAAACCTGTGCCCTCTAGTTTTAGACTTCTCTACCTTTGGGAAAAGATGTTGACTATCTAGCTGATCTGTGCCCCTCATTATTTTATAGCCCTCTAGAAGATCACCCCTAAGCCTCCTACCCTCCAGAGAAAAAAGTCCCAGTCTATCTCTTTATCTTTGAGTTCAGTATCTCCTCAAAGATGTTTACTGGGTTTGTTTAGCTTGAGGTGTTCCCCAATAAATGCTGAATGTGTTTCCCTGAATGACTTCATGCACATCCAGGCAATTCAGTGTCCTTCTCTTTTATATGGCCATTTCACCTGATTCAAATACCATTCAAGGGATTTTGTATGAAGCAATTGATGTGAAAGTAACTGATCAGAAGGCAGGAAAAGGCTAAAAGAGTATATCCAACGAGCAAGAAGAAACTTTATGGACACTTAAAAGTATTCAAAACAGATACATTTTTGAATGGATAGATAGATAGATGGATGGATGAATAGATAGCAAAAGTTGCTCAAAAAGAGTGGAAAGACAAGCTTACATAACTTTGCAGAAAGCATTCAGCAAACCTAATTTGTGCAATCCAATGTTTCCTTGCAGTGTTCTCCGAGTGTACAACTCTAAACAGGCGATTGCATCTTGAATAAATCATTGCCTCAGGCTGCAGCACACAATTTGTTATTTTGTTGAAAGAACCAGTCTTGAAATTCTCACCGGATCTGCTTTCCATGAATAGTTTAGGTACATTTTCTTTCTACTTTAGCGTGAATTTCCCCTTAAATGTTTGCGCTTATCAAGATGATGGACGTCAGCTCACTTTGGGAACGTAGCATCAAGCACTCCCAGCCTGGAATAGCAAAGGTTAGTTGTGCAGTAAAACTTGCTATCATCTCATAATGTATGTTATTACCAGTGCCAGGGAGGTACCCCAGTTTTGCACAAGCCTGAAAATGCTGGCCCAGCAACCAAACAGGATTGACTACAAGATCAGTTGATCCTTCTTCCTTATTGTTACTGGGATTTCCTTTCTAGCTTTGTTTTGCTTTTATTTTCCCCAAATAAACTGCCCAACTTTAAAGTAATCTCAAATTACAATGTTCAAATTCATTTCAGGCAACTTTGGTTGTGTAAAAATCAACAAGTGAATCAAAGCGAAGATTGAGAGTGCCGCAAAAAGACATGAGACCAAAGCAAGTGGATGGAGTCAAGATACAAGTCAGCCACCACCTCAGTGAATTGCAGAAAGGACTCAAAAGGACAAACGGTCTACTTCTGTTTCTAAGTTAGCTATATTTTCAACGGTTCGATGTTCACCATAGCCCATTTTAAATTATTGCACAAAGTCAAAATGATCTCTATTGGGATTTTACAACCTCATTCATCCCAAGACTGTAAAATCCTGCCTGAGGTCAATGGACCTTCCCATTGTCTGCCCCTTACCCCGCTCCAAATACCGTGGCGTGTAATTGTACATCAGGTCATCTGCTCAATGCATTCCCACTTTTCAGCAATTTTGTTGGCAGGATAGGTGCAGAGTGACACTGCCCATCCAGCAGGTAGTCAATTGGTGATGGTGGTGCCCACATGAGTGAAAGATCGATGATATCTTGAACATCTCTCCTGCCCCAGTGAGGCTGAGGTCCAGGAGGTGCTGGAGGCAGCTGCTTGTATGCAAGTCAAGGATGGACAGTGAGACCTCCTTTAAATATACCTTATCCAGAGTCACAACTTCCATAGAGCCACATGTGCTCTTCTTCCTCCACCATGATGCTGTGGCAGCCTTGGCCACTCTCACTTTTGCCAATTAAAGAAACCTTCACTCTCCACTTTCACCATTGGAAACCCTCTCACATTTTCCCAGTTACATTGCAGTGTGATCACCTCCTCTGGTGGGCTTGCTGCTACTCACAATATCAGACGCTCAAATGAAGATGGGAGGTGGATGCGACTCAGTCACCATTAGGGTCACCCCAATACCTGAGAATCACCTGAGTTAAGAAGATTCCATGCAATCAGAAATAAATCAAAATAATTGCTGGTGTTATCTAATGTTACCTCATCCTCTCTTCAAACTTTTTCAACATTTTGGTGACCTGTAATATGGGCCAAGGACACTGCAAGAAAATAAACACAAATTTCATAACTTTTAAGTAAATTCCATTCTATTTCATAAGCTTTGCTGACTCGCAGTGCCAGGAACCTGGTTCAATTCCTGGCTAAGGTTACTGTCTGTTTGGAGTCTGCACTTTCTCCCTGTGTCTGCATGGGTTTCCTTCACATGCTCTTGTTTCCTCCCACCATCTGAAGGACGTGCTGATTAGGTGCATTGGCCATGTTAAATTCTTCCTCAGTGCAACTGAACAGGTGTTGGAGTGTGGTGACTAGGGGATTTTCAGGGTAACTTCATTGCAGTGTTAATGCAGGCCTACTTGTGACAGTAAAAAATAAACTTTAAACTTTAAAATTTAAACTTCTGTCCGCCTCTTTCAGTTTTATATAATGGAAGTTCATATCAAATATTTAGGCATTTTTTGTGAAAGATTCCCATTTGTAGATCCGCAGAAGTCCACATTTGTAATAATTATCTTTGTATTTTGATCTGCCTTTACCTAAAACTTTATTTATTAAGAAGGCTTATATTAACACTATAATGAAGTTACTATGAAAGTCTCCTCGTCACCACAATCCAGTGCCTGCTTGGGTGCACTTAGGGAGAATTTCGCATGATCAATGCACCTAACTTGCACATCTTTGGAATGTGGGAGGAAACCAGAGAAAACCCATGCAGACACGAGGAGAATGTACAAACTCCACTCAGACAGCAACCCAAGCCGGGAATCCAACATTGTGGGGCAGCAGCACTAACCACTGTGGCACCATGCGACCCCAAAAGATATGGTCTGCGAGTCCAGCTGGTAAATATAGAACATAGAACATGGAACACTACAGCACAAACAGGCCCTTTGGCACACAAGTTGCACTGATCATACCCATACCTACTAGGTCATAGAACTATCTGTAACTCCCAATCCCATTGCATCCCATTACTCATCCAGAAGTCTTTTAAAAGACCCCAGCGAGCTCACCTCCACCACCACCGATAGCAGCCGATTCCATTCACTTAACCACCACCCCTTAATTTAAAGCGATGTCCCCTCATGCTAGCTTTCTCCATCCTAGGAAAAAGGCTATCACTGTCCACCCTATCTAAACCTCTAATCAACTTATATGTTTCAATAAGGTCTCCTCTTAGCCGCCTTCTTTCTAATGAAAACACCCTCAAATCTCTCAGCCTCTCTTCATAAGACCTGCCTTCCATACCAGGCAACATCCTGGTAAACCTCCTCTGTACCCTCTCCAATGCTTCCACATCTTTCTTATAATGTGGGGACCAGAACTGCACACAATACTCCAAGTGCGGCTGCACTAGAGTTTTGTACAGTTGCAACATGACGTTGCGGCTTCGAAATTCAATCCCCCTACCAATAAAAGCTAAGACTCCGTATGCCTTCTTAACAACCTTATCGACTTGATTGCCAACTTTCAGGGATCTATGCACACATACACCAAGATCCCTCTGTTCATCAACACTATTAAGAGTCCTACCATTAGCCATATACTCTACAGATTTGTTATTCCTGCCAAAGTGAATTACTTCACACTTTTCCACATTAAACTCCATTTGCCACCTCTCGGCCCAGCTCTGCAACTTGTCCAAGTCTCTCTGCAAACTATAACACACCTCTTCACTATCTAGCACTCCTCCGACTTTGGTGTCATCCGCAAATTTACTAATCCATCCTTCAATACCCTCATCCAGATCATTTATAAAAATTACAAACAGCAGGGGCCCCAAAACAGATCCCTGAGGTACACCACTAGTAACCGAACTCCACGATGAATATCTCCCATCAACCACTAATGTGAATGTCCAATTCTTCTCTATTCTTTAGCTTTTTCAAGTTACATTCACTTTCTCTGGTCATTTAAAATTTGGCCTGATTATCAATCTCCACTTCGGCTCTGACTCTCTGACACATCGCAATGTTGCCTGTAGAAACTCCACATTCATTGTCAACGTGACCCATATTAAAATAAACAAAACACTTCAGATCCTGGAATCCCAACACAAAATAGAGGATGTTGGAAAATCTCACCAGCCCGGCAGCATCAGTAAGGAGAAAAAGCAGAGTTAGTGTTTTGAGCCCTTTGGCTTTTCATCAGAACCGAAGGGAGAGAAAATATGTCAGGTATTAAAGTTAGCTGTGAGAGATTGCAACAGCGAGGAGCAACTTTAAGAACAAAAGACCAATGGCCTGATGTTGGTGGGGGTCATAATGTGCAGATATGGGTGTTGGACTGGGGTAAGCACAGTAAGAAGTCTGATAACACAAGGTTAAAGTCTAACAGGTTTATTTGGCAGCACAAGCTTTCACAGCACTGCCCCTTCAATGGATCTTAATCTGATGTTGGAAGGGGAAGCAGACATTTGTTTGAGGCAATTGATGTATAGGAATTTTTTTTAAGTTTAAAATGGAGGAGAAGGTTTACAATCTAAAGCTATCGAATATAAAATTGGGCGAATTTTCTAGCCACGCTCGCCCATGGCTGGAAAATTCTGCCCAAGGACCTTTGTATGATCCGCCCTAGTCTGCTATGATACTCACAGAGAGTAGGATGGGAAAATTCCACTCGTTGTGTTACAATGGCTGTAACATGCCTAACTGGAAGATGAGATGCTGCTCCTCCAGCTTGCAGTAAGCTTCACAGGATAGTTGCAGCAACCAAGGCGGGACATCAGAACAAGATGCTAAGTTACAATAGCATGCAGTGGGAAGTTTGGAGTCTAGCTTGTAGATTGAGCCAAGGTGTTCCATAACATTTCTTAAATTTATTTATTAATTTCACAAAGGCTTATATTAACACTACAATGAAGTTATTGCGAATATCCATCAGTCAGTACACTGAGGGCGAATTTAGCTTGGCCAATCCACCTAACCTGCATATCTTTCGGATTGTGTGATGAAAATGGAGTACCTGGAGGAAACCCGCAGAGACAACATGCAGACTTTGTACAGACAGTGATCTATGCCGGGAATGGAACCGGGTCTCTGGCTGTTCCACCATCCAGCTCGGTGGTCACCCAGTCTGTGTTTAGTTTCCCCATTGTAGAGAAGACAACTTAGGGAGCAGCGAATCCAATTAAAGGAAATACAAATTAAATGCTGCTTGACCTGGAAGGAGCATTTGGGGCCTTGAATATGATTTTATCATTGAATCAGCTCCAATGTTTTAATGCTTGTTTGAACCCTTTTAGCAGGATATTGTGGCCATGCTAAACCCGAAACATTAACATCTCGCCCAAGGTCAAAAGACCTGTCCCTGCTCTGCCTCTCATCTGCTTTGATTTCTGTAGGGAGCGGGATGGTAAACTTCCGGCTTATATGTCAGCTGGAGCTTGGGAGTAATTTTGAGCCCACACTCTTCATTTGTGGGAATGGTGACGCGTGCTCCAAATCCTAAGAACACAATCCACACTGGTGAATTTCCAAGTTCCGATCTTACCAGCCCCTCGCCAGTACAATGGTGTGAAACATGCTGGGGAGAGCCATGGAAAGTTCATTTTAATACATTAGCATGTCATTAGCGAGCAGTTTTTCTGGGACTTGCCCCCTCGCTGCCAACCTGTCCCAAGGGGTGGATCCCATTGAGAGCCTCATTGGAGGGGGTATTTATTCTAGTGTAATGGTGGCTGGGAGCAGAGCAGGGGCTGTTTGAGATGGGGAGTGGGGATGATGGAGGTGGGTGCTGGCTCTGCCTGTGGGGGTGAGGGATGGGAGGGGTGCATGAGGAGAAGGCGGGAAGCTGCCAATTATCAGGTCTGGTGAGGTGGGGAAGAGGGGGATGATGAGCAGGGGGAGTAGAGAGGTGCAAATTTCTATTGATGGTGGGCCTCTAAGACCTCCATAGTGAGCTGCAGGGGAGGTTTACTCAGATTCTGATCAGGGTACCCTTTAATGATGGCAGTCTCAATAAGAAGAGCGAGTTATGTGACAAAATTGCACTTCTTGCCCTTGCTGACTTTTGCATAATTAGAAACAGCATGCTGCTTGTTAATCGTTTACATCACACAGAGTATTTCTCAACAGAAAAGTAACCTGCTCAGAGCAGATAGGTTTTTCTGTGAGGGTTTCAGAAGTTGCAATGTCTTAGAAGAAAGGATAACAGAAAATCAAAGATGTTAATTGGTCACTGGGCCAGAGCCATTAAATTCAATGACGTGATGCTTGGCTAACCATTAAGCATCAATGCTTGCTGCACGTCTGGTGCAATAATATAAGAAACAGTTTTCTTTCCATCTAACTTCAAAGGCCTTCAGATTATATTTCTGTGAGCAAGCTCACAAGAAAAAGCATTCCAGAACTAAGTTTGCAACCAGTTTCAGTCTTACCCTAACAGTTAAAGTAGTAAGCTTTGTGGCTAAATTTATTGCCAATTTGCAGACAAATCGGGTCAGTTCTGAAGCCGTGTTATCTGACAGAGCACATGAGGTGATCTTGTTTTAAAGTGAATATTGAAAGATGGTGAATGATATGTTTATTACTTTATGTGTTGAGGGAAGTAGTTGAATATATCACTTACTATTTTATACTGTTTGCAATTCAGTCATATTGCATATGTGAATAAAATCTTTATTGTTTCACAGCCTAAGTCTTGATCAGGAAAATGTATTTTCAGTCTGCATTCTGAAGAGGTGAAATGAAATGGTAACAGGTTATAAATTCCAGCAGCTATTGTACAAAAGATAACTTCTCTGCTTTCATCTTGTGGTTTCATTACCATTTGGACAGGAAAATATGCCCTTCAGACTTTAGAGTGGATGATGTTTATTTATGGAAGTGACCGGTCACTCTGAACTTGAAAAAATATTCAGTTTAAGAATCCAAAGATATAGAATTTTGTACAGTTTTTCTACAGTAGCCATTTGTGACTTGAGGAGCTTTGCCTCAGTCATTGAACAAGAGGCTGAGCTGCGGACACTGATAAAGAATTGGCGAACTGATAGAAGCCAAAGAGTTGGAATAAGAGGGACATTTTCAGGACAGCAATCTATAACTAGTGGATTAGCACAGAGATCACTGCTGAGGCCACAATTATTTACTATATATTTATATGAGTTGGATGAGAAAAGTGAATGAACTATTGTCAAGTTTGCAGATACAAAATAGGTGAGAAGGAAATTCATGAGTTTGTCACAAATACTCTACAGAGGGTGAGTTGAGAAGGCATAAACTTGGCAGATGGGCTATACTGTAGGAAAATGTGAAGGAGTGCACCTTGGTAGGAAGAATAAAGGAGCTAATTATTACTTCAATTAAGAAAGAATGCAGAGAACTGCAGCACATTCGGATTAGGGTCCTCAAATCACATAAGCTAGCATGTAAAATCAGTAGATCATTGGGAAAGCAAATGGAATGATGGCCTTTATTTCAAAGGGAGTAGAGTATAAAAATAGGGAAATCTTGTTAAAGCTGCACTAAGCATTAGGTAGACAACATCTGGAATACTGCAAACAGTTTTGGCCCAATTGCTAAGCGAAGCTTATCCCAAAATGCATCTTTTAGCATATCTGGAGTGTGAAGAAATGTTAATGCTTACTTCAATTTTAAAATGGCAACTGGATGTTAGAAAGTCAGTGCTCCTGTGTGAGCAGTGGCTGGGACGTGGCCACACAAGCACAATTAGTGTATTTTGCTGGTTTTATGTGAGGAAACCAGGCCTTGCGCAGAAGCAAAGGAAATAAATAACATGAAAAGCAGGTCAGGTGACCTGAACTAGAGAACCATTACCAAGAAAGGAGCAGGACATGGGAAAGGGAACCAGGTGAGGTGATTCACTTTGGTAGGAATAACAGGCATATGAAATATAGGGCTAATGGAAGGACCCTTAATAGTGTTGTCGAGCAGAGGAATCTTGGGGTACAAGTACATAGCTCTTTGAAAGTTGGCACCCAGGTTGATAAAGTTGTTAAGAAGGCGTACGGTGTGTTAGCTTTTATTGGTAGAGGGATTGAATTTAGGAGCCGTGAGGTTATGTACAACTGTACAAAACTCTGGTGCGGCCGCACTTGGAGTATTGCGTACAGTTCTGGTCGCCGCATTATAAGAAAGATGTGGAAGCATTGGAAAGGGTGCAGAGGAGGTTTACCATGATGTTGCCTGGTATGGTGGGAAGGCCTTATGAGGAAAGGCTGAGGGACCTGAGGTTATTTTCATTAGAGAGAAGAAGGTTACGCGGTGACCTAATTGAGGCGTATAAGATGATCAAGGGATTGGATAGGGTGGATAGTGAGAGCCTTTTTCCTCGGATGGTGATGACCAACACGAGGGGACATAACTTTAAATTAAAAGGTGGTAGTTATAGGACGGATGTCAGAGGCAGGTTCTTCACACAGAGGGTGGTGAGGGCGTGGAATGCCCTGCTTGCAGCAGTTGTGGACTCGCCTACTTTGGGGGCATTCAAATGTTCGGTGGATAGGCATATGGATGATATTGGAATAGTTTAGGTTAGAGGGTCCACTGGCTGGCGCAACATCGAGGGCCGAAGGGCCTGTACTGCGCTGTAATGTTCTATGTTCTATAGAAGATATTCCCAATCCAGGAGGAAACCCATGCAGACATTTTGAGATATGGAGCACCTGGGTGTCATACGTCTGAAAGATGTGCTGGTTAGGTGCATTGATCGAACAGGCGCTGTGATGTGGCAACTAAGGGAAATTCACAGTAAATTAATTGCATGTTAAAGTAAGCCTTACTTGTGATTAATAAATAAACTTTAAAATTCCAATTTGTTCACCTGATACCACCATTGCACTATTCCATGAGTGGTGGTTCACCTCTACAAAGTCACCATTTAAATCCTGTGGAGTATTTCTTTCTGTATTAGTGCCTGACCAGATGAAATATGCAGTGAAATTACTGTTCCTGGCGCCTCTTGGGCTTAGACCTCAGCCTGTAATGCTCCTGAAAAATAAAGAAAAACTGTATCAAAAGAAATTGGCTTGTCACAAAGTGAAGACGATATTATATTACATGTCATATTGTTCCTGAACTAAGTATTCTTTGCTGTTGCTGGATAAGTGATGATGTTAATGAGTTCAGAAGAATGGGAGCATTATGCAGCAGCCAGTTGTCACACCATTTCTAGGTGCCATTACCTGAGAACAACAAAGAGGCAGAAATCTTCCTGAATGCAGCCTCCAACTTCAGCATCCCTGGTACTGACTGCTCAAATAATCTGCACTGGCTTCCTCTTCCAACTGGGTGAGGGTCTTGATGACAGCTAATGCTCCCCTGGTCCAGCGCCTCTTACATTTGTGATGATCTAGTGTTCCTACAAAACAAGTGTGAATAAATCAGGATATGGTTCCAATGAAGGGCTGTGCAGGTGTGTAACCCAATTGTACGTACACACTGAGTGACAGAAACAGCAAGTTGGAGAAAAGATGGAGTGAAGGTCAAATGACTCCAGGATTCACTTAGCTTTGGAGTGAAATATTTTCCCATTTCTGCCTAGTGAGAGAAAAGTGGAGCTTGTGCTTGTTATGAGGATAGCAACAGATGAAGGAAAATTGAGGAAGCAATGGTGTACTGATATTGCCCCTGGATGAGTGATCTAAAGACTTAGAATAATAGTTCTGGGAACCTGAATTCGAATCCTACCGTGGCAGATGGTGAAATTTGAATTCAATAAAAATTTTGAATGAAAAGTCAAAGATGGCCACAAAACCATTGCTGATTGTTGTAAAAGCCCATCTGGTTCACTAATGCCCTTTAGGGAAGGAAGTCTACTGTCCTTATCTGGTTTGGTTATGTGATTCTGGACACACTCTGGTTGACTCTCAAATGCCCTCTGGGTAATTAGGGATGGATTATAAATGCGAACACAGTCAGCAATGCCCACATCCCAGAAATAAATTTTAAAGAATGATTGCAGGGGAACCATATTGATTGGGTGTTTTGAAAACGCTGGGAGAGATATGTTAGAGTCTAATAAATGAAATAGTAATCAGAGCATATTGTTCTCAACATTGTTGACCTGGTCAGGTTGTTGAATTTCCTGTGGTACCACACCCATTTCCCATGCCACTGGGAGGCCATCCCATCACCCAGCGAAATGCTAATTGGAAATCTGCCCGTTCTGAATCAATGATATTTTAATTCACCACTTTAAAATTAATCAAATGGTTTAATGAGAATCCTGGCTTGAAAAAAATACTAATGGAATGAACTAAATGCTATGGCTGTTTTGGGAAAAGCAGCTTAGTTATTTACTTCAGTTATAGAAGGTCGTATAATCTATAAAATGTGGTAAAATGTTATGGCAATATCCTGATAATATCACAGTTAATCATACCTCTGGGTTCTGTTACTCCATATGACAGTGTAATTGCTCCATTAAGTGACTCATCTGAATGTAATTGTTTTTCCATATGACAGTTTAACTGTTGAATCTGAGTCTAATTCTTCATATGATGTAAGGTTTTTCATGTAAAGTAATCAGTAACAGGTATGGACAAATGAAGATTTAGGTGCTTACGCCAGATGTCTAAAAACCTATCACTTTGAGGCTAAAAATTCAAGCCCTCCCGGGCATACTTGTGTTGATTCTCTGCGGACAGTTAGCATTCCGGGCTGCTAGAATTGCAGCTCAAGCAAGTCCCCCGTTAATATTATTGAAAAACACCACACAAGCTATGCAGTCAGGCTCACGCTGCTGCCTGCCCTCAGGAAATTAATGTGATCTGAACACATTTCTCCCTATAGCTACTTCTTTTTCCAATCAAGTAAAACACTTGACATTGTGGCTAGTACTGCTGCCTCACAGCACCAGGGACCTAAGTTTGATTCCCGGCTTGAGTCACTGTCTGTGTAGAGTTTGCACATTCTCACTATGTCTGTGTGGATTTCCTCCGAGTGTTCTGGTTTCCTCCCACAGTCCTAACGGATTGGTTAGCTGCATTGGCCATGTTAAATTCTTCCTCAGTGTACCCGAATAGGTGCCAGAGTATAGAACATAGAACATAAAACAATACAGCACAAACAGGCCCTTCGGCCCACGAGTTGTGCCGATCACATCTACCAATCGATAGACCTATCTATAACCCCCTATCCTATTCTTTTCCATATACTCATCCAGAAGTCTTTTAAAAGATCCCAGTGAGTTTGCCTCAACAACCTCCGACGGCAGTCGGTTCCATTCACTCACCACCCTCTGAGTGAAAAACCTACCCCTGACATCTCCAAAGTCAGAGTATGGTAACTTACAGATTTTCACAGTAACTTCATTGTGGTGTTAATGTAAGCCTACATGTGAGTAATGAATATATTTTAATAAACTTTAACAAAAGAGCCTAATAGGAACCACAACATTCTCATCACTTACTATTTATCACATACCAGCCATTAAAAGTTAATTCCTTAAAGCAGGGTGTGAGTTTAGAGTTTGTGGGCAGAACTTTCCCATCAAGCCTGCCATGGGAATCATGGAGGGCAGCAGGGGAAGATCATGCAAAGGTCTGTTGACTTCAGGCAGGATTTTCAGTCTTTGGCTGAATTTTATCGATACACCCACCCTGATTCCAGAGATGAGTGAGGATTGGAGAATGGCATTTTCTTTTGGCCTCAGGTGGGATCATATGAACCTCGGGCAGACACGCTGGTGAAATTCTGCCCTCTGTGTCTATATAGAACATAGAACGTAGAACATAGAACACTACAGCACAAACAGGCCCTTCGGCCCACATGTTGTGCCGATCATATCTATACCTATCAGGCCACAGAACTATCTGTAACTCCCAATCCCATTAACTCCCATGTACTTATCCAGAAGTCTTTTGAAAGACCCCAGCGAGTTTGCCTCTACCACCACTGATGGCGACCGATTCCATTCACTCACCACCCTCTGAGTGAAAAACTTACCTCTAATATCTCCTCTGTACTTGCCCCCTAGCACTTTAAACCTGTGTCCTCTCGTAGCCACCATTTCAGCCCTGGGAAATAGCCTCCGAGAATCCACTCTATCTATTCCTCTCAACATCTTATAAATCTCTATCAGGTCGCCTCTCAACCTTCGTCTCTCCAGGGAGAAGATACCTAGCTCTCTTAACCTATCTTCATAAGGCATGCCCCCAAATCCAGGCAACATCCTTGTAAATCTCCTCTGCACCCTCTCAATAGCTTTCACATCAAAGAACAAAGAACAAAACAGCACGGGAAACAGGCCCTTTGGCCCAACGAGCCCACACCGCCACCCCGATGTTCCCACCTCTACCCGCGATCCCTATCCATGTTTATAGATCTGTGGATTAAAAACCAAATTTGAGACAATTTAGGGGGAATTTGTTTTGCCAGTTAGCCTAAGAGCACATCTTTGGGATGTGGGAGGAAACTGGAGTGCCCAGAGAAAACCCACGCAAGCACGAGGAGAATGCGCAAACTCCCACAGACACAGGCCCAAATCCATGTATCTGCACAGCACAGCGATAGTCACTGAGCTGTCGTGTTGCCCATCAAATGGTCCAGGTCAAGCATACACTAACGACGTGAAGCACTAGTATACTCTCGTTAAAGATCCAAGAGCAGCCCTCTCACGACCCATCACATGTATGCCCCTCGTTAGACAACAAGGTGGACCAAAGCACCTGTAGGATAAAAACAAGTACATCAATATCATCATCTATTTACACACTTCCCAGGGACTCCCAAGGCTCATGATCCCTATTTTAAATCAGTTTTCTATACCCCTCCATTCCCATTCTGTTCATGTGCCCATCTAAGAATTTCTTAAATAACTCCAGAGTACCTGCCTCCACCACTTTACTTGGCAGTGCATTCCATACCCCCATTGCCCTCTGTGTGAAAAACCCCTTCTGGCATCCAAATTATACCTTACCCCCCTCACCATCCTTCCTATAGCGAGGCGACCAGATATGTAGCCCTCTTTTATGAGTGGTTCAATGTGAAAATAACCCAGCAGACAAGCTTTTCTCCTGAGCAAGCTAAAGTTTAGTTTATTATGAAACTGCTGCTGAAAGTTGTTTTCCAGTATACTTGTTTAGTATCTCACTAGGAGGCCTGGAGGCTTGTATGATTGAACATGAACCATTTATTGGTAATCCATAACTATATACATTTCCAAGGTACAGACATGCATAGGTGCAGTCTCCATGCTGGCTCCTTCCAGACTATTCTATCTGTCAGCATGAGTCTCTATATCATGCCATTGGTGGTACTGTTTTCTGGTCCCACATTAATCCTTGCTCTATCCAAACGTTCTCAATTTAAAAACTTATTCAGGTCAAGTGACAGTTATTAATTAAAAAACACGTACAAAGATTAAAATGCAAGTAAAGAAAAGAGAAATAAATAAAGATGAAATTCCACAGCAGTCTCTGTGAGGTGTAAGTGCAAAATCATTGCAAAAATTCTTTTTGTCCAAAGCACAGGAGTTGAAATTTGAGTGTCTGCTTAACACTTGCAATTGCTTCTGTAATTGAGAGTTGGAGTTTGCCTTTGCCGGTGAACCCTAGCAGAACAAATTGTGGGAATGAGTGAAGGCTTCTGTTCTCACTTTGATGGCACAATGGTTAAAACTATTGTCTCATAACACCAATGATCCAGGTTCGATTCCCGGCTTGTGTCACTGCCTGTGTGGGATTTGCACCTTCTCACTGTGTCTCTGTGGGTTTCTTCTGGGTTCCTCCCATAGCCCAAAGATATGCAGTTCAGGTGGATTGGTCTTGTTGAATTGCTCCTTAATATCCCAAGATGTGTAGGTTAGATGGATTAACCATGGTAAACGTGTCTGGGCTACAGGATAGAGTGGGGAAAAGGGCCTGGGTAAGATATTCTGTCAGAGATTCGGTGCAGACTTGATGAGCTGAATGGCCTTTTCTGCACTGTAGTGATTTAATGATTCTATAGTACTGCAGCTGATGGCTCTTGGTAGCCTAATTTAGTCCAGCAGTCATTTGGTTATTCTGAAAGCCTTGCTCAGTCTCTGTCTGTTGAAAAGCACTTTCTGTGTCATGTTTTATAATGTTGAAGATGATTTTCTCTTTCAACATTGCTGCGTTTTCTCATTGTATGAAACATAATGATGGTTGCTCCCAAACTGATGAATCGTGCTTCCATATTAGATATCAACCATTCTAATGGTCTTTCTCCCATCTTGGTTCTTTTTTGAACTTTTCATTGAAGTCCTTAATTGTCCTTGCTCTGAAAGAAGACCAGCAAGTGGAAGCTTCTCACTTAACTTTTGGAACATTTATTGAATATGACCCATTATGAGATAAGCAATTTGATGAGGTCTTGGAACCAACACAGAAAAGTGCCAAAGTGCCAAGTTGTCTCTCCTCAGATGTTTTTTTTGAACAAAGAACTTTTTAGAAGTTTTTTTAATGCTTTTCAAATGGCTGTCTTTAAAAATGTATTTTGTGCCTTTACATCAGTGACAACTATTAAGGAACACAATTTGCTGCTTTTCTTCTAAATGCCCAAACTTCAGACAGAAAACTTAAATCATAATGTTTTACTTCTGAATATTTCTCCTATCATGCACAAAAGAACCTTCCAAGGATTGTAAGTATTAACAATGGAACAGGCATTTCCAAATGAATGTGCAACAATTTAATTATGATTCTGCATTAAAAATATATAGTTTTCTTTCTGTCACTATCCCTGGATGCATCCTGATCCACCAGCAGACAAACTCCAACAAAAATGAGAGACCAGTGGCATACAGCTGAGTGGAAATGGCCCTGGCATTCCTCACTATTGTCTCCATGTCCTGTGAAATGTCATGTCTTTAGGTCAAGTGTGGACAAGGAAACGCATTGCTGATTATTGCTTATTATTCTCCCTCGACTGATTGATAGCAGCAAGGAAGAAGCTGTCCTTTGATTGGTACTTAATCTTAGGCTTTTGTACCTTTTTCTCAATGGAAGAAGGTGGAAGTGAGAAGTCTGGGGTGCGTAGACTCCTCCCCAGTTATGCTGGCTGCTTTGCCAAGACAGCGGGGAATGTAGACAAAGTCAATTGATGAGGGACTGGTTTGCATGATGGATTGGGTACATTCAATGCTTTTTGTAGTTTTTTGGAGTCCTGGACAGAGCAGGAGCCATACCAAGTTGTGATACAACCAGAAAGAATGCTTGCTATGGTGCATCTGTATAAGGTTGGTGAGAGTCGAAGCTGACATGCCAAATTTCCTTAATCTTCTAAGAAAGTAGAGGAATTTGCTGTCTCTAGCAGATTGATTCTCTGGCAAAAGCTGGTCTTCTTCATATTATCTCATTTCGGCTTTGCAGCGTGCAGGAGACTGGACTGTACAAAGGTGGTGGCAGGCATTGCCACCTGGAAAAACCATGTTTTATCTTGTTCTCCCATCCTATTATCTGATCATGCTGCTGTTACTCAACAATTGATTTTAACTTGCCTGGTTTAAGCAAATCGAATGTGATGCATAGTAGATGGCTAACTATTAGCAACGCCTGAGAAAATTGGGTTGGTGACTGTGCTTCCATCTACCTAGGCCATGCACTCTAAAATTCTCTTCCTGAATCTTTCTTTATCTTTCTTTCTTTCATTAAGATGTCCATTAAAATCTACCTCTTTACCATGCATTGGGCCCTAAAATTCTTTGGTTTCAAATTCTGCTGGGCAGTCCTGTGAGGCACCTCAGGATGTTTTACAATGTTGAAGGTGTAATATAAATGCAACTTGCTGCTCTTCGGAGCCTAAGCCAAGTGTCTGACTCCTGAGGGGGGGAGATGTCTATGCTTCCTCCCGCCTGCTGTATCACTGGCTGATGCCACACAGGCACTCTGGCTGCCTCGAGCCTTCCTATCTCAGCCATTCAGGGAATCACATTTGAAACAGATCAAGGTTTGGGGCGGATCGGTGGCATGATAGCATTGCTGCCTCGCAACACCAGGTTCGATCTGTGGCTTGGGTCACTGTCTATGCAGAATGTGCATGTTCTCCCCATGTCTGCAAGGTTTCC
Organism: Sphyrna mokarran; assembly: GCA_024679065.1. Classification (NCBI taxonomy): domain Eukaryota; kingdom Metazoa; phylum Chordata; class Chondrichthyes; order Carcharhiniformes; family Carcharhinidae; genus Sphyrna; species Sphyrna mokarran. The sequence continues at coordinate 43,151,982 of JAGIQG010000001.1, read as the reverse complement.
TTCCACAATCTGAAGAAATGTGCTGGTTAGGTGGATTGGCCATGCTAAATTCTCCCTCAATGTACCCAAGCAGTTGCTGGAATGAGGCGACAAGGGGATTTTCACTATTACTTCATTGAAGTGTTAATGTAAAGCCTATTTGTGAATAATAAATGAACTTTAAACTTTAATTTTACTTTGCCCAAACAAGGTTGCAAGCAAGTTCTTACTGCAGTCTGGGGCTACCATCCTCAAACTACAGGCCAACTCTCTGACCTTCAGTTGCACTCTGACTGGATCTGGTGGAATTGTACAAGAATGATCTAACCTTAGTGAATAAAGCACGGAATCTTGGTAAAATGGTGATAATGCCATAACAATTGTGCAGATGGCATTTAGGTAATTTACCAGGTTTATGTGTCTCTTTGACCGAAGTTATAGTGAATAAACAGAGAGAAGGGCACCAGATGGGAATGGGGAGAACAAGGACAACAGATAAATACAAAGACCACTACTTGCAAATTCCCTCTCCAAGCCATTCACCATTCTGAATTGGAAATACATTGGTCAAAATTCTAGCAATCCCTCCTTAATAGCATTGTGGGTTAACCCACAGAATATAGACTGCAGTGATCCAAAATGGCAGCTCACCACTCCCTTCTCAAGAACAACTAGGGTTGGGCAATAAATACTGGCCAGACTGCAATGCCCATGTCCCATGAATCAATAAAAACACTTTCAATCATCATCATCCCTGATCATAAAGAAAGCTGGCACTGCGAAGCAAACATTGTCTTTGACTCTCATTACAATGATTGCTGCTTGAATGCTGTATTTGTACCTCGTTGCCCTAGTAACAAATTGCTATCACCATGACAGAGTGGTTTTGAGCCAGGGTGCTTGACTTCTCGGATCATGTATGAATGTATTAGATTGGCACATAAATAAATATCATATTGCAGTGGTAAGAGTTGAACTCCTTGTTGAGTTGGACTGCTTGTTAAGTTGAAGACCTGTAATCTTATTTGATTTTCAGTTTTGATAAAATGCCCGCTCTGACTACTGATTCAGTTATTGAGCCAATAATGCAAATACATAATCTTTAAGAATCCTCATAACATTGGATTTGACATTCGTTGATGTCTTTGGTTTTCTTTCTAAATGTCTCGGATTCCTTAAAGAGAAATCATTAGGTGGACACAAACAGGCAGCTAGCTAACAGACAAGAAAGAACAATTGGGAGATTAATGTGCTGGTTCTAAGGGTCGGTCCATAAGGCTATAGTTAAATAAAGGCAGTTGGTTAGCCCAATCAGCTGGAAGGCTGGTTCATGATGCAGAGCGATGCCAACAATGTAGGTTCAATTCCTTATGGGTGAGGTTATTCATGAATAATTATTCTTCGCAACCTTTCCTCTCTTTCCTCTAATAATTATTTTTAGCAACCTCAGGTTAAATCACCACCAGTCAGCTTTCCTCCCTGTGGTCATCTGGGAATACGGCAACTTTACCTTTAAATCAAGGGTTAGCAAGATTTTCCTCAACTAAAATGCTTGAGAAGTCTTGGGGAGGGGGATGGGAGGGTAAAGTGGACCTTGTAGTGCTTATGTGCTGGCATCCAACAGATGCAAATAGATCTAATTTAGATGGCTACTCTTTACACAGCTAGTGGCCAGAATTGCCTGATCCCTCCCGCGGATCAGATTGGAATTTTAGCAGGCAGGTTTCGGTGAATACAAAATGCCATTGACGGTTGGGTGGGAATTTCTGGCTTTTAAATCAGCCTAGCCAGAGAATTCTGCCCAGTGATCGTTTGAAATGTCTGACGGCATCTTGGTTGAGGTTAGGCATGTGTCCACCTAAAACTGACCTGTGAAAATGCTAATAATCGCTGCATTCAGGATTAACTGGTCTGTCTCCAACTTAATCAGAATTCTGAGGCAAAATCATTTTAAAGAAAACTTAATTTAATATGAAGTAAGCTCCACAGTAAACTGCAGACAGCTGTTAGGTACAACTCACCTTTCCCATTCTGATTGTCTGTGCCTTCTTTCCAAACTTGGGGATTTATCTGTTCTAGACTTGCACCCATAATTCACTGGCTGTGTAAAAATGAGGTTGACAGACTGAACTACCATAATTCTGCTGCTGTCAGCACGTGGATTGTGCTCAATTTTGGGCAAAATCCGGTTTCTCAGCGTATAGCTGCAGTTGTATCACTTTGAAGTTGTGAAGGTGATTTTGAATGCTTGACCAAATCTGGCTGGTGAGCGTAACCAATATGTTGCTCCTGGAGTTTAGCCACAGCTGTAAAACTGTGAAATTTGCACTCTGTTGTTATATCTCGAAAGTAAGGTACTTCGGTGTTGCACACATAATACAGTCACATTGCACTTATACCATCATTTGTGCTTTGCACTTGCTGAGACATATTTTCAATCAATTGCACAGAACAGAAACATAAAAATCTTTTTCAGTTTGTGTCACCAGAAAAAGAGTCAGAGTGATCAGACAAAAGCAAGGTAGTGGGATTAGTTTGGACTACTTCCTGGAAGGAGCCAGCTCAAAGCAATGTTCCAACCTCAACTCCATAGAGGAATAGTGTGCCAGTCATCACTGCTTCACTGTGGATGCTCTCACTGAAATCTACCATCTGCTACAAACCACAATTGCATCCCTACAGTAGAATGAGCGCAGTATTGCCAGTGGCTGTGAATGTGGTCATGGCCATGATCTTTCTTGTGACTGGCTGCTTCCAGGCTATTTGCAACATCTTGTGGTTTACCATCCACTCTTGCTGTACTCCAAGGCAGCTGGATATATTTTATGTATATGATCTCTCACACTTTGAATTTCATGATTGTTTGCTCAAAGTTGGCAAAGAGTTTGATGCACTAAGTCCTGCTCTTAATATTGAAAGCAACCTATTTTCTGGAAGGAATAGAAAAATGTTCATTGATTTAGTGGAAATTTTGTACAGTGCATTGTGGGCTGCAGTTTATTTTTAAGACCCCCATATAAAGTACATTTCTGCAAACTTACGAATGAATATTCCTAAGGTCCAAAGATGTGTATGTTAGGTTAATTGTCCGCACTAAAATTGCCCCTTAGTGTCCCGAGATACATAGATTAGAGGGATTAGTGGGTAGATATGGGGATAGGGCCTTGGTGGAATTGTGGTCAGTGCAGATTCGATGGGCCAAATGGCCTCTTTCTGCACTGTAGGATTCCTATGTTTCTATGATTCTAATAGGAAATGTCATTCTTATGAAGAATGATGATCCAATCGATATTTTCCATATTTGATAGGCCCTCTAATTAACAACAACTATCATTAATTATGTAAATTGATGCAACACAAGGCAAATTACTGGATCAATTACTTTTGCTCCCTGAAAAATATGATTATAGACTGCAGCATTTCAAGAAGGTGGTTCACCACCACCTTCTCAACAGCAATTAGCAATGGATAACAAAGGCTGATCTAACCACTGACAGCTACATCTCACGATGAATACATTTTTAAAAAGTGTTCACGTATTCACATTTTCATTCTTTTCACCTTTGCACTTTTGTTCATGTCAAATGATTTTCAATGTCACTTCAGGTTTAACAGTTTTGTTACGTGTGTTCATTTTTTATCCATTCCTGCGACATGGGTGTTGCTCGCTGGCCAGCATTTATTGCCCATACCTTGAGGAGGTTGTGGTGAGCTGACTTCTTGAATTGCTGCAGTCCATGTTCTGTGCATTGACGCACAATGCTGTTAGGGAGGGAATTCGAGGATTTTAACCCAGCGACTACAAAGGAATGGTGATATATTTTCAAGTCAGGATAGTGAGTGGCTTGAAGGGAAACTTGCAGGTGGTGGTTTTCCCATGTATCTGCTAATCTTGGCCTTCTAGGTGGAAGTGGTCGTGAGTTTGGAAAGTGCTGTCTAAGTGTCTTTGGCGAATTGCTGTACTGCATCTTGTAGATAGTATACCCTGCTGCTACTGAGCATTAGTAATGAAGGGAGTGGATGTTTGTGGGAGATCTGGTGCCAGTCAAGCAGTATGCTTTGTTCTGGATGATGTCAAGGCTCTTGAGTGTTTCTGGTGCTGCACTCATCCAGGAAAGTGGGGAGTATTCCATCACACTCCTGACTTCTAGGTGATGGATAGGCTTTAGGGAATCAGGAGGTGAGTTACTCACTGCAGTATTTTTAGCCTCTAACCTGCTGTTGTAACCATTGTGTTATTGTGCTGAGTCCAGTTGAGTTTCTGATCAGTAGTAACCTAGGATATTGACAGTGGGGGATTCAGTGATGGTTACACAATTGAATGTCAAGCGGCAGTGGTTAGAGTGTCTCTTATTAGTGATGGTTGTTGCCTGACATTTGTGTGGTTACTTGCCACTTGTCAGCTCAAGCCTAGATATTGTCCAGATTGTGTTGCATTTGAATAAAGACCGCTTCAGCATTTGAGGAGCCGTAAATGGTACTAAACATTCTGCAAACATTGGCGAACATCCTCACTTCTGACCTTATGATGAAGGGAAAGTCATTAATGAAACCATTTGATCAGGACAATTAGCATGCAGCAGGTCAATCCACCTCTGAATGAACTGTTACCCGAGAAAGTGGAAGGACAGCAAAGAAAGCACAAAATCTAATTGAATTGCAGGTGATACTTGGCGACCATCAAGACATGGAAAGTACATATTACAGTGTGAAAAGACAACCTACCAATAAGTAGATGGTGCAACAGGCATGAGGAGGAGTAGTTGAGGCAATTTGTTTCACTGCATGTTATCAAGAAATGATTGGAGACACTGAATACTGCAAAGGCAATGGTCCTTGCTAACATTCGGGCAATAGTACTGAAGACCTGTGCCCCAGAACTTGTTGCTCCTCTAGCCAAGCTGCTCCAATATATTTACAATGGATATCTACCCAACAATGTGAAAAATTACCCAAGTGTGTCCTATACACAAAAAGCTGGAGGAATCCAACCTGGTGAACTACATTGCATCTGCTGAAGATTATTGGGCCCAGGACACTACAATGAGCAACTCCTGCAGAGATGTCCTGGAGCTGAGATGACTGACTCTTCACAACAACAATCATCTTCCTATGTACTAGGTATAACATCAACCAGCAGAGTGTTTGCCTGCACCCCCCTCCCCTGATACCCATTGATTCCAGTTTTGCTGGGGCTCCTTGATCCACTCTAATGTCAAGGACTGCCACTCTCACTTCACCTTTGGAATTCAGTCTTTTGTCCATGTTTGAACCAAGATGATAATGAGGTCAGGACTTGAGTGATCCTGGGAAAACCCAAACTGGGCGTCACTGAGCAGGTTACTACTGAGCAGATGCTGCTTGATATTGCTGTTGGTGACCCCTTCCATCATTTTACTGATGATTGAGAATAGACTGATTGGACAGTAATCAATACTACCAGAAAGAAGTGGAGGCTTTGGAGAGATACACAAAAGATTTACTAGGATGTTGCCTGGTATGGAAGGTATTGGCCATGAAGGAGAGGTTGGATCCATGACATACTTATACAGTGAAAAAAAATGTAAGCAGTATATTGTTTTAAATTCCAGCATTCCATTTTTTAGATTCACATTAAGCAATTTACAGACAATGTTGCTCCAAGAATCATCTGTCTTCCTAATCTCTTGCTGTTACCAGGCTTGGCCTTGCAGTGTCAGCCTGAGGTGGTACATTGGTCACTTGGCATACAAGCTACCTGTCCATCCATGTCTTTGTTTATATCAGCTTGTCCTTCTACCTGGATTGCGAAATTTTATTTAAACTTTCTAACAATTTTACATTGATTTTCTAATCCCTTGTGATGAGTCATTTCATCTTTATAGATATCTCTTAATAATCCATACTTGCTATTTACCCTAGGAACATTTTTTAATAAATCATATTCATTATTTCCCTGTAACAGTAATAAGTAACATATACAATGGTGTAACATTGCCATCAGCAGTCATGTGTCCAAGACTCAGTGGAGTAGGCGGAACAACCTGTACTCGTGAAAGACATGATGCTGTATAATCCATAAGAAATATGAGTACAATTTGACCACACAGCCGACTGAGCCTGCTCTGTCATTCCATACAATCATAGCTGATCTTAAGGCTTCACCTCCATTCCCCGACCCCATTTGCCCACTTCTTATATCACTGAAGCTTCTGGGGTAGAGAATTCCAATGATTCACAACCCTTTGCGTGAAATAATTTGTCCTCACCTCAGTCCTAGTTAATCCGCCCCTTGTCCTGAGACTCTGTTCTGGTATTTTAGAGTCTCTGAGCAGTGGAAACTATCTCTCAGCATCTGCCCCCTCAAGCCCCTTCAGAATTTTGTAGGCTTCAACTCCAGAGAATAAAAGCTCAATTTACTCAACCTCTTATCAAAAAACAAATACCTCATCCTAGGAACCAATTAATGAACCTTCATTGCACAGCTTCCAATGTAAGTATCTCTTTTCTTAAATGTGGAGATCAACACTTCTTTATTCTTGTACTCCATCCCATTTATAACAAAAGCCAACATGACATTTGCCTTCCTAATTGCTAGCTGCATTTGCATGTTAATTTTTCTGCGTTCCTTGTATAAGCACATTCAAGTCACTTTGTATATCTCTATCTTGTATTATAAAGGCAGTTCTTGACTTTATGCCGCTCATGTTACATCCAGTGACACTTACAACATTTATAAATTGACACACTGGACAGAGTTTTACTAGCATGTCTGCCCAAAGTTCTATGATCCCACCCAAGGACAATGAGAATGCTATTCTCTGAGCCTCGCCTGCCCTTGGAATCGGGGCAGGTGTGCCAATAAAATTTTAGCCTCTGTTTCACCTCTGCAACACTGATTTTGACTTTTTGAAGCCAAACCAGCGAACAGTCGTTTTTTATCAACTGTAATGTTCCTTTATGTTCTACCTTTCACAATATCAGGAAAAGCAAATTTCTTATGAGGTGTAGAAGGTTCACAAACTTGAATGTAACAAAAGGCACAATTTAAAACTAACTGAATCTGTTGAAACTGATGAGTCAGATGCCTGTTTAACAAAAAAGTTTGAATACTTAACACTCATTGCAAACTGTTTTTTCTGTTCAAGACTACAAAACATCAAATAAGGGTTTGTCATATACCTCTATCACAGCCAGAGGTATAGGATGGAGCCATGATGGAAACAACATTACTTTTTAGTGAAAATAGGATCCAGGAAACAATTCTCCACTCACTGAATTATTTCTATGAGAAAATTGGTTCTCACTCATGATATTTCGATTTTCGACTTGAGTTTCAGGAACAAACTGTGTCTTAAGTCCAAGGACTGCCTGTTAATAACCCTCCAGGGTCAGGCCAAATTATTAGAGGTAAGATAGGCCTCACAACCAACTCAAGAGTCATTCCTGACTTCAAAGATCCTGCGTAAACCATTTGTTCCCAGATATAGCTACAGTAGAATGCATTCCCCAGAGCAGAAGTGGCATCAGCAGATCAAGCTGCTGTAAATGGGAAGTGTAATGAGAGAAGAAGGTTGGGGTGGGGGTGGGAGTTGCGGGGGGTGGGGGGGCATGTGAGGGGTGTGGGGGAAGGTGGAAGAAATGTTTTCAGCAGGAAACCATATCAAAGTGTGCTAACGTGAGGAATTCTTCTATTTGAACTACAACTAGGAAGAATGCATCACTAACCAGCATTTAACAATTAAGGATGTCCACACTGAAACCTTTCACATGCTGCAGCCATAACTACAACCTCAGAGCAGAGTGGGAATAACATTGCCATGGCTGTGAACATGAGCATGATATTCTTTGAGCCAAAGGGCTTTTTCAGCACTGTGTGATTCTGTAACTCTCTGGAATGTCATGCATCTGGCTTCTTCCAGGTTGCAGCAGGCGATATTTCTAACACCTTTAAGTTTGAGGACTTAATGAAATGACTGAGATCTTGAGCTCCACGACGGCTGAATATAGTTTATTCTCTCTTGCTGGAAAGATGCAGGTAGAGTGAACTTGCCACCTCAGGAGGCATACAGGCTTCCCTATGGTCCAGGATGCTATTGATGTGTTAGCTTTGAGATGCACTATAACCTAAAGGCATTTCACTCCCTCAGCATGCAGAGTGGATCTGTGACAATTTGCAGTATATCATGCAGGTCAATGCCTTTATCCTGACAGCAGTCCCTGTGCTTTCAATTCTGTGGGAGTGCATTATGCTAGCTATATTAGAGCTACCACAAGATATCAAAGGATAGGTGACAGGGATGAACCGATATTGACATGGTCGATGACAGTGGGGCACAATCCGTGCCCACATGGACTGCATGCACGTCATTAAAATCATGCTGTCATACGAACCATGATTAAGCAAACCACTGAGATGCTTAAAAACATTTCTGCTGACTGGACTATTCTGCAGAACCCCTGCTGTATTCAGCAGAGTGTATATCAAGATTTGTTGTAGTCTGCTGCATGCTCTGTATTCACACCATTATGAGATCACAGCCCTTATCATGGAATACATATCCCACTAACAGACTGAGGGGAGGAAGGGAAGAAAGAGGCAAGAGACAGCGAGTACACGGTGGCACAGAGATTAACACTGCTGCCTCACAGACTCAGGGACCCAAGTTCAAGTCTGGCTTTGGGTGACTCTCTGTGCAAAGTTTGCATATTCTCCCCATATCTGTATGGGCATATCCTAGGTGCCCCAGTTCCCTCCCACACACCAAAAGATGTATGGGTTAGGTGAATTGGCCATGCTAAATTGCCCCTTAGCATCAGGGGAACTAGCTATGGTAAATGCATAAGATTGTGGGGATGGGGCCTGGGTGGGATTATGGATGCTGCAGATTTGATGGGCCAAATGGCCTCCTTTTACACTGTGGTGTTCTATCATTCAACGAACACTTCACCTTCCCTCTGTTACTGACTATTATAGTGTTCCTTTTACCAAAAGGGTGAAATACATGACAAATATTCCAAGCTAAGCAGGATAATCTTGAGCAGCTGCGGGCCCAGAATGTCCAGCTTCAGACTGCCCTTCTTGGCATGGGCAAAGGAACCAGAGCTGGTTGGCAGTACAGGCAACAGAAGGGCACAAGTGGAATAGTAATGGTGGGATAATGAATGCTGTCATCCTCATAGCTGACAGTAGGTTTGTGTTCCACAGTGCCACTGCCACTTCCCTCCAGGAATACTCCAGCAATCCTAGTGAATGACAGATAGCTGGTCTGCTATTTTACTCTTCAAATGCAGATATCTGCAGCTCTGGTGAACCTTCATGCCTCTGACTTCTTCAGAGAGCAGACTGAGGCAGTAACCATGACAGCAGTCTCAGCTACCTTGCAGCATCCAGATAATTGGTTCTCTCATTTTGTACCTGCATTCCAAGTTGAGACATAGACCATCAGTCACTCATCATGGTTGGGTCTTTTGATGTCTCCATTGGTCAATGCTTTTACACTAAATAGCATGGATTCCAACTCCTGTCTCATGTTGGTGCTGAACTGCTCCATTCTCCATGATATTGATACCAGGCTTTTTGGCAGACCTGCTAATGCTGCTTTGTCATATAGCTACTTCCTCCAGGAGAGCCCCAGTTATGACATATCACATTCCACCACCGACTCAGGATTTCCAGGCAGAATGAAGATATCCAGATATTATCAGTGCCAAATGATTCTGCAGCTCTCTGTGCAGATGGTCACAGATATCTGTGCCCTAGCAAGTGTAGACTCTGGAATCTTACAGGTGGCTGCGCACCAATGTATCACCAAGCTGACGGATTCTCTCTTCACCAACTACAAGTTATCATGTCAGATCAACAACTGAAGGGATATCACAGGCTGAGCAGTGCCTGGACAGTTTGGGTGGTACCCTCTAAAACTCCCCAACAAGAGTGTCGGTCATTGTGTGTTCTGTTGTGCCATCCATAGCATGGCTATCAAGACAGGTGTGACCTTTAGGCTGGTGAGGCCCTGGAAGCAATCAGCTCGATGAGAGAGGAGCGAGAAGTAAAAGATAATGGGGTAATCGCAGACAATTGAACAGAATTACCTTGCTGCCTCCTTCCCTCCTCCTCCTTGTGAGCGTCAGGCCTCTGGCTTCCCTGTGACATCTCAGATCCCTGTGGTGCAATGAGAGACTTTGGCAAAAACTATCTGTGTCTGGCCAACCAATAGTTTCAATGATGTTTGAAGTCGACATCCATTCCTGACCCCACTAACTTCACTTAGATAGGAAACCCATCTCGACAGCAATGAAGACTTTACCCTACAAAAATCCAAACTTTAGTCTGTTGTCCACTACAGGGTCCAATTTTCCAATTCTGTGCAGAAATCCAGCCCCTGGTACTGACCCCTTTGGCTATCTGCTCTCACTGCCTTCCGAGTTTTCCTGGTAGACCTTCTGGTACCCTGAGAATAGAGGACCTCGCTCTCCTTTGCGTCTCTAGCACCAAGACTTTCAGCATAGTATCAGAGCCTTCAGGAGGACACTGTGACTTATCGTGTTATAATACAATCTTCTTCTTGCTCACAATTCCTTCTGCAAGTCAATTTTCTGTTAGGATGTCTGAAATTAAGGCAATCGATGTAAGGTAATGTTGTGAACAGAAAACCTTGATATCTTCAATTTTCTGACATGAACATTGATATAGTGCTGATATTTGACCTTGAACTTATAAAGAATTTCCAATACTTATATATTTTATTAAATATACTATTATATTTTCCAATACCAATAATGCCCATGGTCATTTTTATTGTCTTGCTCAACAATAAATCAAGTGAAACAGAAATCATCTTTGGACTTTGTGTTTTTTACCAAAAATACAACAAAATAGTGTCAATTTAATTTTCTTCAGTTGAGATCCTTCAACTGTTATTATATCAGTTTACTATAAACCAGTTTAAACAAATTATCGTTCTGCCATCTCAAGGACTGCACTGATGCGGAGTCAGAAGTTCCGAGACCTTCCCTAACAACTAGCAAACATTTTGCAACACTTTGTGGGTTCCCCATCAATCAACTTGTTTATAACATTGTTTAATTAACCCCATCAAGCAGTGAGTATCTATCACATTGTAGAGAACAAATCTTATTTTGCTGGATGACTTATAGCATGTGGAGATATACAAAATAACGGCTGTTGATTTTACAAGATGGGAAAAATATTGAACGCCCTCTGGTCATCTCAGACGTTTTCTTTCGGGATTACATGCGCAGAGATGAATTAGGTGTGTTTAGAATCAATATTTGTTTTTCTTCATAGTAGAAGATGGGATTTGTCAAAATTTTGAGTATAGGCTTTGGACTGTCAAATCAAAATCCTTTCAACATTGAGTTATATAAAAATAGTTTAAATGTACCAGTAGCGCAGACTTGGTGCAAGGGGTATCTTAGAGGTCGCAACCTTGTTTTGAAGAGGGTCAATAGTTTGGAAGGTTTCATATGACCAAACACAAGACGTTTGTGGTACCCTAATTCCAATCAAGCCTAACCTTTAACTTTTGTTATCTATTGAAGGTCGTGTGTAATCTTTCAACATCTGCTAATGCTTGTAGGTTAGAGAAAAGAACATTTTGAACCTTCGCTGATCGTGCCATGGTCTCATTATATAACCTGATTGGCAAAACTACTATCATTAACACTGAATACTCAATACTAATACCTTGTTTGCAAAAGTAATAATATATATATCTCGTTTTCCAGAATTAATCTATAGTCAAGCTTCATTATTGTAAACTCATAATATTGAAAAATGATTGCTGCTCTTCTTATCAAAGATTCATGCAATGCCATAATAGGTACATACCAATTTCAAAGAGGATTGTACAAGATTTTAATAAAATTTGTAATTCCCAATTTTGGCAGCAATGCATTTTGACCAGGGAATGTATCTTTATTTTTTAATTTCAATTCATTGAAAATATTTGATTAAGGCCTTAGGTCCCTTCGTTCAAATTTTTGTTATTTTAAGTGGTGGCATAAACTAATTTCTTTGCATTGAGATAACATCTCTGCTGAAATAGCAGACAAAAGAATGAATGCCTTTGTTGTTCATAGGGTTCGGGGCCCAAATGTTTTCAAGTACTAGTTTTCAGATTTTTACCAAGGTTTATTTTAAGGAAAATTACAACCCTCAATGCAAATGTTGTGCTTCTAATTCTGAAAGGCAGAATTTCATATCGTTCTTGATGAAGTGTAAACTTTAAATTGTCTTTACAGGATTACTGGGAGAGACCGTTCATACGTTTTCTTGGAGGAGTACTCATCATTATAATGCTTCTCTTACTTCTATTAAAGTTAAATGATATAAGCAAACAAAAGCGTAATTAAAAATAAATCCAGAAAACATGATTGCAGAAAGGAATAATGAAAGGGTAGAAAAAAAAACAACAGTGATAATTTGTTTATGCACTACATTTCAGTGCTCTTTGAAAGCTTGCTTTAGATGTATGACAAGTAAATGCAGGACAATAGATTCCATTTTTGTTGGGGACTAAGGTAAAAATTGTTGTCTAACATACTTTTCTTGTAAGTATTTTTGCTTGAAAATCAATTAAATGTGCAATAGCAAGGCTATTCCGTTAAACAAGACTTTTCTGCTGAATCATTTGTTAAATATTTAAGGTCTAGATTAATAATAAAATGCAAAAAAAAATTGCATTTCTAAAGCACCTTTAGTGGAGTATATGAGGTCCAAGGCATGATTGGCCCAGATCTATCGGTTTCTGATGCTCCTATCCCAGAGATAACTCATAAGATGTTGCATCATGGGATCCCTCAAAGATCCTAACACAAGGACTGCACGGAATTTTACATTTACCCTGCTTTAAGAAGCCTTTGAGTTAATGATGAAGACTTTGGATGGTTCTGACTTACTTGGCAGAATAGTTGCTATGGAAACATTGAAAGAATGTTCTGATGCCTAGTTAATTGTAGTATTGACTTCTCATGAAACCATCTCTACATCCATTCGCCTCCTGCCACTGGAACTCCATAACCCAATTATCCTCCCACCATCCTGCTATTACCCCCCAAACCTCCAAATACAGCCACCCCTGACTACTAATCCTGCCCCTGACTGTCATCCTGATTATCTGACTATGATCACCACCTGATCACAGACCAACTACCCACGTGCCCTCCCATCTTGCATCACATAACTGCTCACATCATGGCCCCACCCCACCTCCTCTCCTCCTCCTCCCTCCCCCCCATGACCTTGCCTCTCCATGAATACCCTACCACTTTCCAGGCAAATTTTCCAAATAAATTTAAAGTTTGTTTGTTAGTAACAAGTAAAACTTACATTAACACTGCAATGAAGTTACTGCAAATATCCCTCAGTTGCCACACTCTGGCACCTGTTCAGATCAATGCACCTAACCAGCATATCTTTTAGACTATGGAAAGAAACCGGAGTAGCTGGAGAATATGCAGACAAGGGGAGAATATGCAAAGTTTACACAGAACATAACCCAAGCTGGGAAACCAGCCCGGGTCCTTGGTATTGTGAGGCAGCAGTGTTAACCACCGTGTCACTGTGCCACTCAAAGTGCCCCAACTCATGATCCACTTCTCACCTCATCCACTGAACTTAGTCACTTAACATCTCTGCATAACTTGTGAAGGTTACGTTAGGACATTCAAACCTACTGGAATACAACAGCTAGTGCCATAAAAATGAAGCTTGGCTTGGTTTGTGCCGATACTCCTAAACTACAAGGGGAACACGAGAGGAGCAGGTACTCTCCACATTGCTCAGGAGACCCAGTTCAGAGGACCAGGTGGGAAAGATGGATATTCAGTGCAGAGTAAGTAGGGGCAGAGTGACAATCTGACAGTAATTGCCACTCTGCAGTGGATGTGGCCCCAATGACTTTCAAACACAATTTGATTCTGAACTATATGAGGGAATATGAGAAAAATAATTAAAAGCTTACTCAGAGGGGATTTAAGAAACATTTTAAAGTAGAAGTGAGAGGTTTAAGGAGATAATTCAGTAGTTTATGATCTCAGTAATTAGAGGTATGGTTGCCACTGGTAGAACAATGAAGAGGCTAGAATTAGAGAAGTGCAGTGGTGACACACAGCAGAAGCAAGGTGGATTACATGGTATTGTCCAGCAGGAGATGTCACTAAACATTAGGACAGCAGTCTTCTTTGGTTTTGAAGCCATTTCCTTCTTATGCAGAACTACTGGTTTGCATGGGTCCGCCTTATATGTAGTGCCTGGGGCAAACACATTGGGCTCTATCTTACCATTTTGATTCGAAGTGCTGGGCAGACTTGAAAGTGGAAGCATTTCAGATCTGACTTTTAGCCCTGTTCTCAGGCGTTCCCATATGCACTCTGCCCGAAAAAAAATCTGTGATTCTGAATTGTGGTGCAGAAACCTGAGGAGGGGTTTAATGGACCTGAAACCTACAGCTCCAATCAGTGCCTCCAACTGTGCATGCGCAGAAAAAAAAATGATACAATGCAGTTCCCCTGCCAAATACCTTCTGGGCTGGATAAGCCTCCCCCATGGCTCCCACAGACATCACCCCACCCCCACAGCATTACTGACCCCCTTATCTCCCCTCCTACCTCTGCCACCCAGACCAATCTCAGGCCCTTTCCCCTTCCTCCCCACTGATCTCAGAGTGACACCAGATCACCCCCCTCCCCTTTCCTTCACCAATTACAGAGTGGCAGCGAACCTCCTTCCCCTTCACTGATCACAGGCAGGGTGGCAGCAGAACCCCTCCCCCTCATCCCCCACCCCCTCCAACTGATCACAGACAGAGTGGCAGCGGGCACATCTCCCCTCCCCATCGGACTAAAGCAAAGATCTGTTGGACGCTCGGCATCCACCCCTCACTAACTCTCACTGCTGGAGTGCCCAAATCGGACTTACATGGAGCATGTCTGTCTCACACCAATTCTGGGTAGGTGAATGCAGTGATAAAGGTAGTGCCGATAAAGTTGGGCATGCAGCCCATTCAGTCAATTTAAATGCATGCCTTTTTGGGCACAGTCCTGAGCATGTCCTTTTTTGGGTCTTTGTAAAGGGGGAACCAGCACAGAGGCGAGTGCAGATTGCACTCCTCGCCTCATACCCGACTTTACCAATTTCTCTCACCCAAAAACATGCGCAACATGATGGTAAAATCCAGCTCATTGTGCGCAAAATGGAAAATTCTGCCAGAGCTTTCAACTCCCTCTGTGTTGTGTTACTTTTGTTTCCTTTATTCTCAGAGGGTTGTAGGACTTGAGCAGGTTGACTTTAACTGCTCTATGAAATGGCTTAGCAAAGCACTCAGTTGTATTGAAGAAGGCAATTCATCACCACTTTCACAGAGGCAATTAGGGATGGGTAACAAATACTGGCCCAATCAGCAATGCCTATCATTTATTAAAGAATAAAGAAAACAATGCTCATCTGGCAGCTCAACAGTGTCTGATGAAGCTCTGCTGCCCCTTCTTCCTGAGGGTAAATTCCCTGTCAGCATGCTTGGCACTGTCATCATTGTCTTCTCCTCCTTCTCTCCTGACTGCAAACAATAAGAGTGGTTGCAACAAATGCAGCAGTCATCATCCTGATGGTCTTCTCTCTGCAGCATACATGGGAGTGTGGCATGAGTCTACATGACGTTCCAAATATATGTTCCCAAGACAACTGATGGTGGATAAAGTGCTTGGTAACAGTGCAGGTAAATAAGCCCCTGAAATAAGGTCTTGCACAGTGTGTACTTCAGCATTATTTTCCCTCTACCATTTAGATGAGGACACTAGACTCTTTGGCACTAGATTCCTTGTCAAGAGATAAGATTATTTGAGGGAGTGGGGATAGATGCAATCACTTCTCACGGGTATACCTGCAAGTGGAATCACGATAACCAGCAGATGAGGCAGGTCAAGTCATCCATTCCTGCTTTATTCCTGCTCTAGGGAATTCCAGGGTTGTGACCACTTATCAGTATTAATCTTGCATGAATGCCCTTCATTGGTACTTTTCCTGATTTCCTGCATTGTGACTAGAGAATTCATAATGTGCCTCTGCTGTGCATCTCTCCTCAACTGAGAATACATATTTCTAGGATTCCGGTGAGCACTCTTTTAATGAGTTTGCATTAGATTTAAATTCATGCGAAAGATGTTCCCCATATGAGGCAGGAAATGTAGCCCTCCATCAGAAGATTGATGGCATTATCAGAAACTGGCTTTACAATGGTGTAACATCAGTTTTTGTACTCTCATGATATTTCAGCTCCTGCTTACTGTGGAGAAGAGTGGCAAATTCCACATCAGGACTGAGAGTTTTAAAATCAAACAGTACTGGATCAGGAGTTGATGTAGGTCAACGAACACAAAGTTGATTGGTGAATGAGACTTAGTGTGAATCCATTAAAATGGATGTCTATGTAATCAAACATCTGTATCTTTTATTTGTTTTAAATGTCTGGCCTATCAAAAGCATCCACCTGAAAGTGTTTGTGACCACATTGCACTTGCAAAACATCATATGAATATTTGATCTTTGCCCAGAATGTACTGTAACAATCTAGCAGAATACTTACAACCATCCCTTGAGAGGTGCAAGTGGCAGAAAACTAATACCAATAAAGAAAATAATTATTTCTTCACACGTTTCTACAGCTTAAACCATGAAGTAAAGAAGATGACAGCACTGGCTTATGATACAAGTTATATTATCTGAAAAAGACTACAGCTTAAGTTGAGGCCAGATGACATTATGGCTGAAGTTAGTCAAGTTTTGATTGGGGATATACCTCATTTGGAATACAGCATCCAGTTCTGGTTGCCTTACTACTGGAAGGACGTGGAGACTCTGGAGAGAGAGTGCAGAGGAGGTTTACCAGGATGCTGCCTGGTATGGAAGGTCTGAGTTACGAGGAGAGGTTAGGCAAATTGGGACTGTTTTCCTTAAAAAGACGTAGACTTAGAGGAGATCTGATAGAGGTGTACAAGATTATGAGGGGTATAGATAGAGTAAACAGGGTTAAGCTTTTTCCTAGGATGGACTCAAATAGCACGAGGGGTCACGGGCTTAGGGTGAGGGGGGTAAGGTATAATTTGGATGCTAGAGGGAGTTTTTTCACACAGAGGGTGGTGGGGGTATGGAATGCGCTGCCAAGTAAAGTGGTGGAGGCAGGTACTCTGGAGTTATTTAAGAAATACTTAGATGGGCACATGAACAGAATGGGAATGGAGGGGTATAGAAAACTGATTTAAAATAGGGATCATGAGCCTTGGGAGTCCCTGGGAAGTGTGTAAATAGATGATGATATTGATGTATTTATTTTTATCCTACAGGTGCTTTGGTCCACCTTGTTGTCTAACGAGGGGCATACACGCGATGGGTCGTGAGAGGACTGCTCTTGGATCTTTTTCGAGAGTATCCTACTGCTTCACGTTGTTAGTGTATGCTTGACCTGGACCATCTGATGGGCAACACGACAGCTCAGTGACTATCACTGTGCTGTGCAGATACATGGATTTGGGCCTGTGCCTGTGGGAGTTTGCGCATTCTCCCCGTGCTTGCGCGGGTTTTCTCCGGGAGCTCCGGTTTCCTCCCACATCCCAAAGATGTGCTCTTAGGCTAATTGGCAAAACAAATTCTCCCTAAATTGTCTCAAATTTGTTTTTAATCCATAGATCTAAAAAAAATGGACAGGGATCGCGGGTAGAGATGGGAACATCGGGGTGGCGGCGCGGGCTCGTTGGGCCGAAGGGCCTGTTTCCCATGCTGTTTTGTTCTTTGTTCTTTGTCCATGGTCTGTGGCTGGTCTAGAGGAGTTGATTATATTACATCCCCAATGAGGTGCTCCATTAATAATAGGTTTCCAAAGACTTTGAAATCTAGTGCAGAAGAAAAATACACTGACACATAATGAAATGTGTTTGGTCATTAGGTTGAGCTGAGTAAATTTTAGATCTCACAGGTGTTGCTTTTTATTTTGTAGTTCAACTTTCTAAATTACAGAAAGTTGGCTTGAAAGAGATGTGGTCAACATCCTTACTTCATTGATATATACTTACTTCATTGTTATATACTTACTTCATAGATATATACTTGCAATACTTTTTTGTTTTACGTCATTTATAAAATGTGGACATCTGTGCAGAATTTATTGCCCTTTCCTAATTGCCCTCGAGAAGGAGGCTGTAAGCTGCCTTCTTAAACCACAGAAGTCAATATGGTGCAGGCACACCCATAATGCTGTTAGGGAGAAGTTACAGGGTTTTGATCCAGTGACAGTGAAGGAACAACAATGTATTTCCAAGTCAGGTTGGTGACTATCTTGGAGGGGAACATCCAAGTGATAGTGTTTTCATGTGTCTCTGTCCTTGCCCTTCTGTATGGTAGAGAGTATGAGTTTTGAAGGTGCTATCTAAGCAGCCTTGGTGTGTTTTTGCATTGAATCTTGTAAATGGTATACACTGCTGCTGTGGTGCATTGGTGATGGAGTGAGTAAGTGTTTGTGGAAGGGATGCCAGTTGAGCGGGCTGCTTTGTTCTGGATGGTATTGTGGCTGCAGTCATTGAGGCAAGTGGAGAGTATTCCGTTACAGTGCTGACTTGTGCCTTGTAGAAAGCGGACAAGCCTTGGGGAGTCTGGAGGTTCCACATTATTCCGAGCTTCTAATTTGTTCTTGTAGCCATATTATTTATGTGGCTAGCCCGGCTCAGTTTCCAGTCAATACAATGCCCAGGGATGGCGGGTAGTGATGGTAATGCCATTGAATGTCAAAAGGTAATGGTTAGATTCTCTCTTGTTAGAGATGGTCATTGACTGGCATTCAAGGCAAACAAGTGGTGGACAATAAATGTTGGACCTGCTGGTGTAGCTTTTATCCCAAGAATGAAATTAAAAAGTATGTAGACAAACGAAAATGCCTTCATTTCAGACAATTTTTGCAAGTTTGGTTATTAGCCATAATCCAAAGGACAATAAGTGTTTCTCTCCATTAGAGAGAAAGAGAATCAATTATTTAAGTGAGGGGCATCACATCATATCTCTCATGGAGTAAGGTAGGCCAGCAGGCTCTCAGGGATTACCACAGCTGATAAGGGGAGTGCTACATGTCCATTGTCAACAAATATTGCATTTAACTAACAATAAATCATTTTGAAGACGGATGAACAAGCAAAGTTACTTGCACCTTAAATTATTTTTATAAAATGATGTGTAAGAAACATTACAAATATTATGGCGAAGAGGTGTGGGTGTTGGGATAGGGTATTATCCCTGCACCTGAATAATGAGATTATCCTGATATTATTGGACTTAGGTCTCATGCTTTATTTCCATGGAAATGATGATCCTCAGGTAAGTAAGAAAGCGGAACTCAGGCAACCCAGCTGGCAGTGCTAAGTGACCAAGCTGCTATTGTTGAAATTACTTCTATTTTATAATCTGATTCTTAACTGGGAAGCAAATATCCAAATTGACCATCAGTATATCATACTCCAGATTAACAATGAAATCACCACACCAGCACAAACTGTCAAACACATTGTCCTTTCATAATTAAAAGGCAAAAACAGTGAAAAAAGGTGGCAGAGTGGCACATTGGTTAGTACTACTGCCTCACAGCTCCAAAGACCTAGGTTTGATTCCTGGCTTGAGTGAGTATCTGTGTGGAGTCTGCACATTCTCCCTCTGTCTGCACGGGTTTCCTTGGGTTCCCTAGTTTCCTCCCACAAGTCAAAGATATGTGGTTTAGATGCATTGGCTATATTAAATTGTTCCTTAATGTCCTGGGATACATAGGTTAGAGGGATTAGCGGGATAAATATATAGGATTATGCAGCTAGGGTCTGGGTGGGATTGTTGTCGGTGCAGATACTTCCTGCATGTAGGGATTCTATGATTTTACTACAACATAATGTCTGTCTGCAGACAATTGCTCTTGTACTGTGGTTAAAAATAGACTAATTACATTTTGTTCATAAGTGAGGAAATGTGCCTCATGTTCTTCAACAGCCAACTATATGAATATCTATATAAAAGTTTGTACTTGCAGAGATCAGCACATCTGTCAGATAACTTGAAATTGGGCTTCTCTCTAATGAGTGCTCACACCAACAACCAAAGAAGATGTTATTCAAAGCCTTTCAATTAAATTCTAATTTTGCCGAATGCCTGGCAAAATGTTTGCTAAATCTTTCATAATTGGCAAGTGAGGAATGTTTCAAGTCAGGTATCACTTGCTTCATGATCACCTGACATGCAAGTGTTCAGGTAATAGGTTTTGAAATTATTTACACTTATACCTTCATAGAACCAAAGAAACCCTACAGTGCAGAAAGAGGCCATTTGGCCCATTGAGTCTGCACTGACTACAATCCCACCCAGGTCCTACCCCTATATCCCAACATATTTTACCCGCTAATCCTTCTAATCTATGCATCTCAGGACACTAAGGGGCAATTTTAGCACGACCAATCAACCTAACCTACATATTTTTGGATCTTGACTGGAGTGAACCAGAAGCTTGCTGTTGTAAGCAAGAAGTCATTCCAACTCATTGTTGAAAAACTTCAGCATCCATTTCCCCAGCGAACCTAAAGAAAATCATCAAGCTTGCAGCATTTCAGGTCCTCTAACTTTTCCTGAAGCTGATAATATAGCAGGAAAGAGACTTGTCTTTAGGATCCTTTACACTGTGATATGGATTCATAATGTATGTATTGTCAAATGTTGCTTTTCTTGTTTCTAATGCTGTGCCTCTGTGCTTTCCACTGCCAATAAAGATAAATAAATTATGCATCGACTATACCTCTCATTCTGGGTTGATGTGGACAGTGGAAAGGTAGTAAATGGCTTCCCTCTTTTCTCCACCTCTCAATTGACTCCAACTAGATGCGTTTAAAAAGAAAGTGCTTTAATCCCTTGAATGCTCTCAAGAACAGATAAAAAGACAAATTTTCTCGAAAGTTAAAAGAATGTTTCTTTCTCAACATCTATAAGTATTCACAACACCACCAACTCACTTATGCACACTGATGTGCACACACAAAGAAAATATGATTAGAAAAGAGGGAGCATTCACACACTTTTCAAAGTCCAAAATTAGTTTGAGGTCACATATCAACTGACTCGAAGATAGTTTCTTCCCTGCTGCCACCAGACTTTTGAATGGACTTACCTTATATTAAATTGATCTTTTGGTACACCCTATGACTGTAACACTATACTCTGTGTCCTCTCCTTTCTTTCTCTATGTATGGCGTGCTTTGCCTGTAGAGAACAAAAAACACTGTATAGTAATATGTAAACCACTATGACTCTAAGACTCTTGGTGATGCTAATAAATCAAATCAAAAAATTAACTGTTATGCTTGAGTCTTTCATGATGGAGACCTGAAATGCTGCAAGCTTGACGATTCTCTTTAAGTTTGCTGGGGAAATGGATGCTGAAATTTTTCGACAATGAGTTGCAATAACTTACTGCTTATAGCAGCAAGCTTCTGGTTCATTCTAGTCAAGGTCCAAAAATATGCAGGTTAAGTTGATTGGCCATGCTAAAATTGCTCCTTAGTGTCCCGAGATGCATAGATTAAAGAGATTAGCGGGTAAAATATGTTGGGATATGGTGGCAGGGCCTGGGTGGGATTGTGGTTGGTGCAGACTCGATGGGCCAAATGGCCTCTTTCTGCATTGTAGAGTTTCTATGGTTCTATGCAGGTATAATGCAGCCCCTGTAGCAAAGAGCTGGGTTGTTTATTCAAACTGGTAGATCAAGGTTAGCCCTATTTTCTGCCCATTACTGAATTCTACGCAGGAAACTTCCTTTGCTGAGCTGGATCTCTTTTCTCTGACCTTGTTTATCAGACTGATTGATTGCTGTCAATGATATGTCACTAAATGTTCCTTATCACAACCTGGTATTTGTCAGGTGACCAGTGTATCTGTTTTCCCATTGTCCTCACAAATGGTTTTGACAATCTTCACACTGAAATAGTATAGAGTTTGACTTGCAACCCTTTGTGTCTCCATGTGTTAGTCTAGGTTTCTTCTCACCACCATTTGTGCAATTCTATTCTGCAGCCAAAAAATCTGTAGTGCCGTTGTAGACTAGTTCCAGTAGATGCCTGGACATTAGCAGCCATTAGGTGCACAGGAAACATCTGACTTAGAAATATGTCACTGTTCCTTCACAATTGCAGGGTCTAAATCCTGGAATTCCCTCTTTAACTACATTGTGGCTCAACCCACAGAATATGGACTGCAGTGTTTCAAGAAGACAGTTCACCACCACCTTCTCAAAGGCAACTAGGGATGGCTATTAAATGCTGGCCAGCCAGCGACAGCCATGTCCCACAAATGAATAATAAAAAAGATCTGTTGCATTTTAATGTCTTCTTAATGAAATGTCATAAAAACTCATTTGTATTTTAATGTCCTGTCTAGACAGATAGCTAGAGTTTAATATGGATAAATGTGAGGTTATCCATTTTGGTTGGAAAAATAGAGCAAATTACTATTTAAATGGAAAGAGATTTAAAAATCATTTGTGCAGAGGGATCTGGGTGAACTTGTCCATGAGTCTCAGGAAGTGGTATGCAGCTCATGAATATTATTAGGAAGGCAGATGGAATCTTGGCATTTATTGCAAAGTGTCTAGAGTATAAAAGTAGAGAAGTGTTGTTACAATTGTCTCAGAAATTGGTAAGGCCGCACTTCGAGTATTGTGTTCAGTTTTGATCACCTTCTTTGAGAAAGGATATAATGGCACTGGAGATAATTCAGAAGATGTTCGCTAAATTGGTTCCAGGTGTGAAGATGTTGTTGAATGAGGAGATGTTAAATAGCTTAGGCTCATACTCATTGGAGTACAGAAGAATGAGGGGGGAATTGATGGATTTATATAAAATGCTCAATGGGATTAATAAAGTCAATTTTAGCAGATGTTCCCCCTTCTGGAACAGCCGAGGACAAAATATCATAGTTGTGGAGTAAGAGGCCAGAGTTCAAGATAGAGATAAGGAGAAGCTATTTCTCAGACAGCATTGTGTCTATGGAATTCACTGCCCCAGAATGCAATAGATGTAGAATCAATCAGGAAAGAGATCGATCGATATTTGATCAAAAATGGGATAAAGTGCCATGGGGAAGTGGGATTAGGATAAGACGGAG
This sequence comes from Sphyrna mokarran, assembly GCA_024679065.1. NCBI lineage: Eukaryota > Metazoa > Chordata > Chondrichthyes > Carcharhiniformes > Carcharhinidae > Sphyrna > Sphyrna mokarran. The sequence goes on along the minus strand of JAGIQG010000001.1, from coordinate 43,128,830 downwards.
ATCTACTATGATCATATAGATTGATGGATTGATCTTGAAGGGCTGAATTGCCTACTCTCACTCTTAAGTTTTACGTTCTATATACCAGCCTTGAACAGTTCCATGGGTCACCTGACCTCTCAACTCCACCTTGTTTCAAGACAGATTGTCCATGCTCCATTTTGTTTTTTCAAAGTAAAGCTCTACTTTTCATAAATCTGTGAATATAACTATGTTGGCTTGACAGAATTAAATCCTAAGCCCATTTACACAGCTAAAAGCAACATATAATATGGGGTGCAAATATTTTGCATTCTGTTTTTGTTTCAGATTTCCAGCATCTGCAGTATTTTGCTCTTGGTCAGTGCAAACAAGAATGTTTTGTGAAAACCAGGTGAACATGGATATTTATTTGGTTGAAACAAAAGATATGCTCCTTGTAAGAGAGTGAAAGAAGTGGCATACCACCTTACGGATTGACAACACAATTATTTATTTAACTATGCTAACAACTTACAATAATAATGTTGCTACCGATTGTTTCGACTTCGTAACTAGATTGCCTGAGAGAGGCAGTACTCAATACCAGTATTTGCAAGCTTCAGCCTGATCAGTTGAATGACCATCCAAAACCTTGTACCTTAAAGAGGCTTGTTACCACAGTCGTACAGCTGAGCATTCAGTTACACCCCATTGATTTCATCAGTAACATTTTCAGGTCCTATTTCACCACGCTGCTCTTATGTGCTAAACCAGTAAAACCTCACCTACTTGCCTCCCAACAAATTTAAGTTTACTTGAAGTGTACATTTGGTTGCTAACATTACAGGTCATTTGGTTCAACTGGTTCAAGCCAGAGTTTCCACTCTACGTAAGCCTCCTTCTCTTCCCCTAATCCTAACAGCTTAACCTTCCTTTCCTCCCTCCCTCCTTCATGGTTATCTGGAATTTCCTTAAATGCTTGCATGCTGCTTGCCTCAAATATTCCTTCAGATAATAAATTGCACATTCTAACCATTCTCTGGAATTTTTATCTGAATTCCCCATTGGTTATTAGTTAAGAAATAAGACATACACCATCACATTCTTATTATAACATAGCATTGTATAATACAATAAAAGGCGGAATTTTATCTATCCCACCATGGAAATCGTAGCAGGTGGGACATGGACCATGCAATATCCATTGACTTCAAGTGAGATTTTCAGGCCTCATGGCTAGCGTGGCTGGAAAAGCCCACCCCCACAGTGTTCCCCATCTTATATTTATCCCTTCTGCCTGGTATGTATTCAACTAACTGTGTAACAAAACAAGTATTGTTTCAGGAGTACTGAGGAATTCTCAACAAAAGGAATATTTAAACAGTGCAACATTTTCATCTAGTACAGTTAGGATGGGTGAAGGATGTTCCAGAATTGTGAGTCCATTAATCTCCAATCAGAGAAGGGCTATCTTTAATTGGCTGAACAATTCCATTTTTTGAATCATTGGAGAATGGATATACAATAACAATAATCTCTCTCTCGATGTCAACAAAATGAAGGAGAGAGTCATTGACTTCAGGAGGCATAGCAGGGAATATGCCCCTGTCTACGTCAATGGGGATGAAGTGGAAATGGTCGAAAGCTTCAAGTTTCTAAGTATCCAGATCACCAACAATTTGTTCTAGCCCCTCTATGCTATACTTAAGAAAGCCCACCAAAGCTTTTACTTTCTCAGGAGGCTAAGGAAATTTGGCATGCCTGCTACGACTCTCACCAACTTTTATAGATGCACGACAGAAAGCATTCCTTCTGGCTGTATCACAGCTTGGTATGGCTCATGCTCTGCCCAAGACTGCAAGGAACGATGAAGGGTTGTGAGAAAAGCCCTTCACAACCAGCTTCCCATTCATTGACTCCATCTACACGTCCCCCTACCTCGGAAAACTAGCCAGTTTTATTGAGGACCCCACACACCTCGGCCATTCTCTCTTCCATATTCTTCTTCAGGAAAAAAGATACAAAAGTCTGAGGACACATATAAACTGACTCAGGGACAGCTACAGTCAGATTTCTGAATGGATCTACTTTGTATCAGGTTGATCTGCCTCTACACCCTGTAACACTACATTGACTCTAACACTAAATTCTGCACTCTTCTTTCCTTCTCTATGTACAGAATGTTTTATATAGCACAGAAGAAACAATACTTTTCACTATATACTAATACATTGACAATAATAAATCAAATTAAGTCAACTGAAGGTGTGTATTGGACCCCTGTAAAAGTTCTTATATATGGACATAGGGAGAGAAAAAACAGTGCCTTCTAAATAAAGCATTTTCTCATTATTTAAACAAATTGACAGAGAGATGTTAAGTCCACAAACCAAGTGAGAATGACAAGATAAAGTAACCTAAAACTCTACAGATTAGCCATATCATGATTCTTATAATATTGCATTTATAAGTTTATGCAGTTAAAGGAACCAGATGAACTTTCAATCCCAACAGACACAACATTTATCTTTTGCTACGAAGACATTATTTTAATTCTAGCTGCCTCCTTCCTAAATCCCCAATTAATTGCTCATATTAAATAAATTACATTGGGAAGAAAAAAGATGCACAATCAGATGTTTATGGATTTGGTTGCCTTTTAATTAGACTCTGAAGAGAACTAATGAATACTGTTGAAATAGGCACTTATTTCATAACATAACGTTTTAATATTAATTACTTGCTATGAAAAATACATACATACACATTTCAGATTAGTCAGTAATCTTAAAGTTATAGGTCTAAAATTGGATTGTGCCTGGACTGGGATCAGCACCTATTGCATGTGCTTCATGAGATTCTTTTTATCCATTCATGGGACATGGTGTTGCTAGCTGGATCAACATTTCTTGCTCATCCCAAATTGCCTTTGAATTGAAAGCTTCTTAGGCCATTTCAGTGGGCACTTCAAGAGTCAACCACATTGTTATAGGCCAGTGGGGTTAGGATGGCAACTTTCTTCACCTGAAGGACATTAGTGAACTTGATGGGTCTATGTGACAATCAGCAATGATTTCATGATCATCATTAGAGTATTAATTCCAACTTTTTATTGATTTCAAATTTCCCCATCTGCCACAGTGAGATTTAAACTCGGGTCCCCAGAGCATTACCCTGAGTCTTTGAATTATTGGTCCAGTGATAATACCACTGTGCCTTCTGTGGTGACGAATTGGTCTACCAGCCTCATTTGTTTTTATACCATGACCATCAGTCATGATCAGGAGAAGTACCTCACCTAACATAGAGAGAGACAGCAAGACCACTTAGTTGGACCACCGACCATGAACCTGAGGTGAGTCCAGGGGATTGGGAAATGCCATTAGGAGGGAATGGGGCAAGTATTTTCTCTGAGTGTTATTGTGCAGTCCAGTTTCATATTAGGCTTATTTTATTTTAATCTTTCCCTCTTTGTGACAGAGTTCAGAACCCCTTTAATGGGTTTGTGGATGACCTCAAGAAGCTCAAAAGAGGTCTCAGTTGTAGGCTGCTGTATGTCAGTGAAGAGTGGGACATTCCAACCCGTGGCTGGCAGGCTAGTAGGTATGTTATCATAGTGCACACTTGATGCCAGAGGTACTCTGTGGGCCATTTCCAACAGTCACCTCATCCCACCTCATTGCATTATTTATAGACCTGGGCACAGAGCAGCCACTTTAAGGCATCTCTGAAATGTTTGTGGTAGATTCCACAGTCTAACAGCTAAAACACACCTCTCCTGTCAGCAGTGCAAGCTGCCCTTAAACAATATTGTGGCTTCATTTTCACGGCCTTGGGCAGGTGAGTTCTCAGTGAACAGTGTGAGTTTTGCTGATAGATTATCTATTTAATACTAATGAAGTGCAGGGACCAGTTTCAGCACCCATATGTTGAGGTGCAGACTGCATTTGCAATGTCAATTTTGTGATGGAATGCGTCACATGCCAGACCTTGTTCGAAAAATAATGCTGTGTTTTAATGTTGCACACCAGTATTACTGTACATTCTCAGAGGCTTTTCCCCAGGGCCAAAATGGTTGCCACAACAGGACACAGGTTTAGGGTGCTGGAGAGTAGGTACAGAAGAGATGTCAGGAGTAAGTGTTCTACAAATAGGGAAATTAACAGATGGACTGTGAGTTCTGAATCTTGAGAATTTCATGTTTGTCTTCTTCCTCGCTGTCATTTGTTTTGCACAAATGGAGGGGGGGAGGGTGAGTTAAAAATATTTAAGTGTTGAATTGGCTGAAAAATAGTGTAATTCACAATTGCTTTTTCAGTGCAACTTCAGACCCTAATCTCCCCATTCTGTGCACTGCAGAGGTCACAGTCATGAATATCATTAAAATCTTGGGGAGTGGGGCCTATTCACTCTAACAGCTCGAGAACTCTGTACATGCGCAGTGGCCCCGAACTGTCAGCACTTTGCTGGCCAGCTCAAAAGCTTGTCAGCCGGGGACCTTCACACTGCTGTCACACCATCCCCCCAGCTCCTACTATGGCCCAATTGCAGGTCGATCATGGCCCCCGCAAGTATCCCTAATCTCCAGCACCCCACCTCAGCAATCCCACGCAGGCAGAATTCTTTCTGGGAAGTAGATCTCCTCAACCCGGCAGCCTCCCCATGGTAGGCAGAAACCCCGGGAAGACACCACTCCCCCCACCTCAGCTTGCCCCGATTGCTGGCCTCCCTCCAGCCTAACCAAATCCCAAAACAAAGTGGCAGCAGGGCCTCCCCACCCCCACCAATCACACTCTATGACCATCCACAATGGGCCCCACCTCTTGGCACTGCCTGTGCCCAATGGGCAATGACAGGTGACCCCCTGGGCAATGTGCACTTTGCTTCTTGGTCAGTGCCAGGGGAACAGCTTGGCACTGCCAGGATGCCCAGGTCCAGGGGGCCCCACCCTCCCAGTATCTGAGCCCCTTGGTGAGCCAGATATTCGCCTCTTCACTCGAGTGGTGTCTCCTGCTTTTCCCTGAAAGTGGGGCGTTAGCCTGAACCCTGCCAAAGTGAAATTGTACAGATAAGGTGGGAGATGCTATCGGGCTCAGAGAATTCAGTCCCGGGCCTGAAAATGACCTTCAAATAACATTACAAAATAAATTGAAATGAATTAATGGTCTTCCAGACAGTTTCTTCCATGGTCCTGTCTGCGCCAGATTTCCAGCAGGGGAGGACACATACAAGTTCTTGGTGCACGTGTGTGTCTCCTGACCTGACATGCTAAAAGATTAGTGGATCAGAATGGGAGAAGGGCATCTATGCTATCTCACCTTTAATGCACTCATTATTTGTTGGATTTTTACAATAATTCTTTCTTAAACAAACAACATACAAATAAGGGAAATGAGCCATTTTAAAATCTCAAAACTGAAGACTTAAACTTGCAGTGAATTCCTCCTGGAAAACTTTACAATGACAAATTTTAAGTTATTACATTTTTTCACATTTTATATTCTGCCTCTTTTTCATTCTCCTTTTCAATCTTTCTGTATTTCTCTTTCTGTGCCTGATTTGACTCTCATTCTTTCATTGTTGGCCCTCTGTTTCTTTCTCAAGCCATAAATTATATCTTTTAAGGAGATTTGTTATGGGTTCCCGATATCTTTTTGCCTTCATCTTGACATTATCACCTTCCACTACCAGCATGTTGGCAACTGAGGAGTGCCCACACTCCTCTTTCACTGTCTATAATAGAGCAGCCACTCTGCTCTTTCATTGGCACGATGGTCCATTAAGGATTCCATCATTGGTCTGAGATCTCTTTTTTTATATCATGGATTCTCCTCTTGCGGAGCAAGTAAGATGATTGTCAGTTACCCGCCAACTGGCATGTTAGTCACCTGACAAGAATAAGCATAATACCAAGCAGCAGGCAGCCTAACTATTCACTTTGGGGCCAGATAATTACCTCAGGCATTAGGCCACTCTCGAGCAACCTTGCAAGAGTTGCCACTAACAGACTTGTTTCCCCCCTAACCGTGTCAGAGGAGTTGTTGCAGCGTCACCCCCCCTCCCCATTGTCACATGGTGAGCTCTGCCTCTTCAACAGTCCCACCCACCATACTTATCCATTTGATGAAGGACTAAGGGAACCATGGCATGGGCTACTCACTTTGGTGACGCAGAATACATCATTAGTATGCTTGCAGAACTGTAGCCACGTTATACAGATGGACCATTGGCTGTTGGCTGCCTCCATACCCTCAATCCAGGCTTACTTGGTTCGGTGTGGATGCTTCCTCCTTCTGTCATGGGGAAAAGAACCTCCTGCTTTTCTTGAGTAGTCTGGAGGAGGACATGTGATATGAGGCCTCATGACTGAAACATAGGGTCACACAGGATCTTCCCTCTGCTGTGCCAACAGTATCTCTTCCTATTGGCCTTCACAATACAGATTCAAATATTTCAAATATGTTCAAATATATTCGCTGAATGTATTTAAGTCATGGGTAAATAGGTTTCTGATAGACAAAGAAATTAAGGATTATGGGGAGAAAACGGGGAAGTGGAATTGATTCACTTCAGCTCAGCCATGATCTTATTGAATGGCGGGGCAGGCTCAAGGGGCTAGATGGCCTACTCCTGCTCCTGTTTCTTATGTTCTTAAAGAACGAAGAAACTTACAACACAGGAACAGCTCTTTGGGCCTCCAAGCCAGTACCAACCATGCAGCCTGACTGAACTAAAATCCCCTACCCTTCCAGTGACCATTGACTCACTGATTCAGTGACTCCTGATATTCTTCCCTGCGGCTATCAGACTTTTGAATGGTCCTATTATGAATAAAGCTGATCTTTCTCTCCACCTTATCAGCATAAGGTGATATAACACTATATTCTGCCCTCTACCCTTTTCTTCTCCCCTATGTATTCTATGAGTGGTATATTTTGGCTGTATAGCATACAAGAAACAATACTTGCACTCTATCCCAATACATGTAACAATAAATCAATTTAATTTGATTCTCCCATTGGCACTGGTGGCTGAATCATAGAATGCCTACAGTGCGGAAGGAAGCCATTCAGCTCATCTGGTTTGCACTGACCACAAGCTCACCTCAGGCTCTATTCCTGCAACCCCTCATATTTACTCAGCTAGTCCCCCTGACACTAGAGTCAAGCTAACTTGTCCAATCAACCTAACTTGCACATCTTCGGACTGTGGAAGGAAACTGAAACACCTGAAGAAAACCTATGCAGTCACGGGGAGAATGAGCAAACTCCACACAGACACTGGCCTGAGGCCAGAATTGAACTCGAGTCCCTGGCACAGTGAGGCAGCACATAGAACATAGAACATAGAGCAGTCCAGCACAGTACAGGCCCTTTGGCCCTCGATGTTGTGCCAAGTTATATCTGAACCCAAGATCAGGGCTATCCCCCTCCCCATCATTCTGGTGTGTCCCATGTGCCTATCCAATAACCTCTTCCTAAAGTGTCTGATTCCACTATCACTGCAGGCAGTGCATTCCACACCCCAACAGTTCTCTAAGTAAAGTATCTACCTCAGACATCCCTCCTATATCTCCTACCATGAATTTTATAGTTATGCCCCTTAGTAACACCTATATCCACCCGAGGAAATAGTCTCTACATGTCCACTCTATCTATCCCCTTCATTACCTTATAAACCTCTATTAAGTTGCCTCTCATCCTCTGCTCTAAAGAGAAAAGCTCCAGCTATCTCAATCTTTCCTCATGAGACACACTCTCCAAACCAAGCAGCATCCTAGTAAATCTCTGCACTCTCTCCAATGCATCCACATCTACTGAGCTGACCAGATCTGAACACAATATTCCAAATGTGGTCTCACTATGTGTTTCTCATAGTCTTTTATATGTGGTGCCAGCACACATAAGAAAAGAACAAAACAGCATGGGAAACATGCCCTTCGGCCCAACAAGCCCGCGCTGCCACCCCAATGTTCCCACCTCTACCCGTGATCCCTGCAAATATTTATAGATCTATGGATTAAAAAACCAAATTTGAGACAATTTAGGGAGAATTTGTTTTGCCAATTAGCGTAAGAGCACATCTTTGGGATGTGGGAGGAAACTAGAGCACCTGGAGAAAACCCACACAAGCACGGGGAGAATGCGCAAACTCCCACAGACACAGGCCCAAATCCATGTATCTACACAGCACAGCGATAGTCACTGAGCTGTCATGTTGCCCACCAAATGGTCCAGTTCAAGCGTACACGAACGACGTGAAACACTAGGATACTCTCGAAAAAAAATCCAAGAGCAGCCCTCTCATGACCCATCGCGTGTATACCCCTTGTTAGACAACAAGGTGGACCAAAGCACCTGTAGGATAAAAACAAGTACATCAATATCATCATCTATTTACACACTTCCCAGGGAATATCTGCATCAGCTGTTGCCATGGGCACCACTTAAACAGCCACCTCTAATGCTGGAATAGGCCTGATCCTATGTCAGAAATCTTTATCTCTTGCAACACAATTTTCAAATTTAATGGTCTAATTGGACAGGAGACAAATTCAGCACCAAATTTAAAATGCAGAGCATCTCCAGGGGGGCGGACTCATGTTATTTGCTGCTGCCTTGATGGAGGGAGCAAGCCATTCTCTATGGGGTCAGCAGGGTCATTGACATTGCAGGGGTGCAAATTATAGAACAGCACTAGGAGATCCAAGAAAAGACAAGTTGTGAACCAATAGAGAGGTACTGTCTGATGACCGCATATTGAACTGATAGTTATATAGTAGCATGCACCAGTCTCTTCAAGTTCAACAATTTGAGCATTCAAATTGCCAATGCCAAATGGACAAGACCTTTAATGAGTTCCTTAAGGAACTTTAATGAACTGTTAATTGACTCCTGCCTACCAGCTCTTTGAAAATCAAGAAGCTTCAAGAACATGCAGAGGCAATATATTGGATATTGGAGTGATCTAGCTAACAATATTTTGGCATAAATACATCCTGACTGATAGGATATAGTGATTGGTATGGCATTGAAAGCAGTACTGGGGCATCAAATCTTTATAATTTATACAGATGACTTAGATGAAGGGATTGAAAGTATGGTTGATAAATCTGCTGATAACACGACACAATAATGGGTAAGAAAATAGGTTGTGAGGAGAACATAAAGAGGCTATAATGGGTGGCACGGTGGCACAGTGGTTAGCTTTGATGCCTCACAGCATCAGGGACCCAAGTTCAATTCCAGCCTCAGGTCACTGTGTGTGTGGAGTTTGCACATTCTCCCCGTTTCCTCCCAGAGTCCAAAAATGTACTGGTTAGGTTGATTGGCTATGATAAATTGCCCCTTAGTGTCAGGAGGATGAGACAGGTAAATATGTGGGGTTATAGAAATAGGCCCATTTGCTGTGTCCCCTATGTGCTCATGCCTTGGTTTCTGTACCTCCTCCAATGTCTTCTGCAACCTGACATCGCCACCTTTAAACCTCCCACCAGGTTCCCATTGGATTCAGCACCCTGCCAACTTCACTGCACCAAGGTTCCAAAGTGTTTCATGCTGGTAAGACGTTAATTGGACAGCCAGTGTCAATCACATTTTTTTTTTGTCAGTCTCGGGCAAAAGTGGAAAATGTAGCTACTCCCATCTGTGGTGCATGCCCAACATGGGGGGAATTCACCCCATTGAACTGCAGAGAAGTAAATCATCTTCATCTTGAGGGACTGCCTTAGAAGAAGATGAGCCATATAAAAGAGTCATGTGAGTACAGAAAAATGACTGGGTGGCATGGTGGCACAGTGGTTAGCAATGCTGCCTCACAGTGCCAGGGACCCAAATTGATTCTTGGCTTGAGTCACTGTCTGTGTGGAGTTTGCACATTCTCCCTGTGTCTGCATGGCTTCTTTCATGGTGCTCTGGTTTCTTCCCACAATCTGAAAGACGAGCTGGTTAGATGTGTTGACCAAAAAGGTGCCGGAATGTGATGACTAGTGGAATTTCACAGTAACTTCATTGCAGTGTTAATATAAGCCTTACTTGTAATTAATAGATAAGCCTGTTCCTATGTTAAAAAAAAACAAGAACATCTGTAGAATGGATTTGTGAATTGGGCAGTCAGAGCACACTGGATAAAGGAGACATTGAAATCTGCCTAAATCAGAGAATGGAGGGGGGTGGGGTGGTGCGGCATGGGGACAATCTGCAGAGCTAAATGTATTTCAAGAAAGAAAGATTTTACATTTATGTAGCACATTTTACCATCTCAGGTTAGTCTAGAGTGCTGTACAACCAATGAAGTGTTTTTGAAGTATAGTCACTGTTGTAATTTTGGAAACACAGCAGCTAACATTTTCAAAATCTCAGAAACAGCAATGTGATAATACCAAATAATCTGCTTCAGGAATGAGGGATAAATATTGGGATAAATCTTAGGAAAAATAACCTCCACGACTTGCCTGAGTTTGCAAAATCTCACTAACTGTCCTGTCTGTACAGGTCTTTAACCTGTGCTTAATGTTCTCTCCACTTACATTGTCTGTACCTTTAAGATTCTACAAAATAAATATTGGTCAGGTCACAGGGATAACTACCCTGCCCTTTGAATCTTTTCCTTGCATCTTTCACACCTCTAGACATCAAAATGTCGGCACCCCCAACTGTGGAGCTGTCCCTCAGTATTGTACTGAACTGTCAGCCTATATTTTTGTTCTTAAGTCTCTTGAGTGGCACTTGAATCCACAATCTCCTCACTCAGAGGCAAAAGAACCATAGCTGATATTATTATTTATTTCTTCTTGGCTAGGAGAAGGAAAGAAAGGTACCACTGTTTATGGGGAATGCTTCTATATTGCTGAGAAGGCAAAACTGGGAATTGGTTCAAAGTCTCAAGTGATAGACCTAGAAGACAGAAAGGCAAAAATGATTTGTCAGAGTGTTTTATCAGCTATAGAACAATGAAAAGAAAAGTGAATCTAGCTTTTGGAAATCATAAAAAAAAGTGTGCAAAGGCTACAACTGGAATCATTAAAGGAATTTTAATTTTTCTGGTGTAGATTGGCACATACAAAAGAGACAACATGTATTTACAAAATGATTTATTGATGCATCTCAAGAATCTTTTCTTAAGCAGCAGATAATAGAACTCACAAGGGAAAAATAATATTGAATTTTCTCCCTACTAATAAGAAAGCAGCAATAAACAATATTATAATAAGGCAAATCTTGGGTCAAGTGATTAAAATAGTTAATTTTAAAGTGAAACTAACAGAACCAAAAAGAAATTGGATTGCATAAAGACACTCTTTGAAGGGATGGACTATTTCTTAAAGCAAATTAAAGGAACTATATAAAAGCGTAGATGTGGATGGAAATTGGAGTGGAGCCATTTTTACATTGTTAAAGAAGTTTATTACAGAATTTGATCAAGATTTATGCAGGAGGGTAAGACTGATGGGAAGTCCCGGACATTATTATGGAGAAAGAAAGAGCATATGACATTCTGAAAAGAAACAACCAAGAAAATTTTCAGGATTAACAAACTCATGAGTATCAGAGAAAGAGTGCAGCCACACTTGGAGTATTGTGTGCAGTTCTGGTCGCCACATTATAAGAAAGATGTGGAGGCATTGGAGGGGGTACAGAGGAGGTTTACTAGGATGTTGCCTGGTATGGAGGGCAGGTCCTATGAAGAGAGGTTGAAGGATTTGAGGTTGTTTTCGTTAGAAAGGAGGCGGCTAAGAGGGGATCTTATTGAAGCATATAAGATGATTAGAGGTTTAGATAGGGTGGACAGTGATAGCCTTTTTCCTAGCATGGAGAAAGCTAGCACGAGGGGACACAGCTTTAAATTAGGGTTGAGTTATAGGACGGATATCAGAGGTAGGTTCTTTACTCAAAGAGTGATTAGGGAGTGGAATGCCCTGCCTACAGCTGTTGTAGATGCGCCAAGTTTGGTGGCGTTTAAGAGGTTAATTGATAAGTATATGGGAGAGAAGGGAATGGTTTAGTTTGGAGGGGCATTGCTTTTTATTTTGGTCGGCACAACATTGAAGGCCGAAGGGCCTGTTCTGTGCTGTATTGTTCTATGTTCTATGTTCTATGTTCTAAATGGAAAAGGCAACAAGCAATATTTAACTCAATCAGGTAAAGCAAAATGTTTCATCAGCAGTAACTCTTCAAATGCAGACAATAAAAAAAGAACAAAACTTACTCCAACTTATAAATCAAAGAAAGAGTTTAATAAAGAAACTTTATTACTCCAAACTTGGGGCCATGTCCTGGACCACTCCAAGCTCCCCACAATTCCAAACAGGTTCTTATTTATAGTGAGTCAGCTGGTCTAGCTGACTATTACATCACTCAGTAATTGGTTCCATGGTTTACTAGGTTAGTTGACCCTGACAACTTGTTACCATTGGTCACACTGCATCCAATACAAAATTATCACTGGTTGTATTCTAACACAGAAGAGTGCAGAGAGACATGAGGCCATTTACATGTGACATCTGTACCTAAGGAAAGAAAAGTGGCAGAATTACTAAGCATTAGTTTTGAACATTTTTTGGGGGAGGGTGGTAGAGGGTGCATTAATTAAGGACAGGAAGGTGAAGGAATGAATATTCTGAAGACTGGCGATATCATAAGAAAGGGCATAGGCATAAAGGTTAGGTGGGTTTTTCTTCTGGATTTTGACAATTCCCATCCAGTTGTTGACAAAGTTGGATGAGACAATTAAAAGATTCCCCTCACAAATATATTATAAAGCCTCTTGGCATAGATTGGATAGTAGCAAATATGGTCTCCATATTTACTAAAGGGGTAGTTCATGGACACAGGGATCTGAGAGAGAAGGATTGGTGGAATTCCAAAGTCTGTATAGTTCATCTTGTGGAAATGTGGGGATAAAAGAAATCAAATTTGTGAGAATTTGAATTAAGGCTGGAAGATTTTCCTAGCTTACATTAGAGGGGAACCCCTACCATGAAAGACGGTTCTGAGTTAAAAACTTACCAGGCTAGAAAAGGAAAAAAAGCAGAAGTAAACCAATGGGAGTTAAGAATCACTTTGGACTGGGTTCAGGAGAATTGAATGTTTACTGAAGGGGCGGTGTAAAGTATATCGAATGAAGTGGGCTTTTTAGTTAATAAAAGGAAATTAAAAGGAAAAACATTCTATTCAGTAGTTTGAAGTCTATTTTGCCTATATGAATGGTGTTTAGTCAATGCTGCTCTTTGTTTTCATGCTATAGTACAAGTCTTAAAATGTGAAATCTTGTTATTTCATCCTTTCAACTACTAACTGGAAGTTTGAATTTTTTTCAAAATCTACTCGTCACTTCTGGGATTGTTAATTATTTAATTGCAACTCTACAGGGATCAAGATGAAGTTTTCAAGTATCTGAGGCTGAGCGTATGACATGAGCTAAAATGGAGATCTTAGAAGTAACAGCATAAAGTCATAAAGTCATAGAAAATACAGCATAGAAATAGGCCCTTCAGCCCAACCAGTCCATGCCAAGCAAGGTGCCATTCTAGCTAGCCTCAATCGCTTGTGTTTGGTCCATATCTGTCAAATCCTTTCTCATCCATGTACGATCCAAATGCTTTTTAAATGTTGTTATTCAATCTGCCCCAATCACTTTCTCTGGCAGTTCATTCCATATACGCACCACCCTCTGTGTGAAGAAGTTTCCCCTCAGGTCCCTTTTAAACTTTTCTCCTTTCACCTTAGACCTATGCCATCAAGTTTTCAATTTCCCTTCCCTGGGAAAAAGAATATGTCTGGAATTTTACCGGCGCACCTACCATAGGAATCAGGTAGATGAGGGGTGGGACATGGGAATTCCATTGATCATGGGTAGTTCTGGGACAAGCAAAGCCACCCTATGTATGTTCATCCTATCTCTGCCCCTTATGCTTTTGTGCAACACAATGATGTCACTCCTCATTCTCCTACATTATAAAGAATAAAGTCCTAACCTGGCCAATCTCTCCCTATAACTCAGGCCCACTAGTCCTGGCAATATCCTAATAAATTGTATTTGCAGTCTTGCCAGTTTATCAATGTCTTTCCTATAACAGGGTGACCTAGATTAGGGCAATGGGTCGTCAACAGCACTTGAGTATTAGAGTCCAATGGAGGTAAATGTGAGAAAATAGCTCTCAATTTTAACTACAAGCATAATAAATCATTAGCTTATAATAAATAAAACACTGGACATTCTAATCACTTGGGCCATTAATGATCTTTACCTTAGATATGATGTGCAGAATGGAATAATGATTGATTGTTATCAATATAGGTGACTTATGTTGGACCTGAAGTCTTCAGGTCAAGAGTTCCTAGGCAGCATGCAACCTATCAGTACTACAAGTGAAGTTATATATGACAAAATCCAATAGGTCGTTGATGGAAATTATGTAGCTGCTATTCTACTATTACAATACCCAGAGTGACGAACACCACATGATAAATGTGTAAAAGAGCACCATTTTTTGTTTTTTTCTGGCCCGGTTCTGTGTGGACTTTGTTCAACTGCTGCTATTCACTATTCAAACTTGGCATTTTCATATAGCCATTTATATTTCACACTCCAACCTTTAGCAGTTGGATAGGGATACAGTAATCTAAAGTTTGCCACATTCAAAATCGATAAAACATATTTGATGTTGGATTGAATTTTTAAGTTGAATTCTTCAATTAAATCCTGAAATGTAAACTGTTAAATTTTGTGAGTTTGCTCATATATCTGCAAGATTTAATTAGCTATTCCAAAGTAGGCTTACAATAAAAATTTGCAACAACATAGGTTTGTTACAATGCAGAAGGAGTCCATTTAGCCATTGTGTCTTCACTGGCTCTTCAAGCAAACATCATGACTTATACACAATATTCCAGTTGAAGTCTAACTAGTTAATATTTTATGAATGCATCTGTTTTAAAATTACAAAATGTGAGAACAAACATGCTCCAGTCCCTTTCAAACCTAGAACATTATTGTGTGACCTTGCTTTCATCCAAACAAGATGGGGTTGTTCTCGAGCATCCAGGATTCTGATGCTGATCCTGATAGCTTGAAGGAAGTACTCTCTAAAAAACATTGACAATCAAAAGACAAAGAGCATGAGTTTATTGTGGCAAACCAAAATGCAATCTCATGGAGAAACTGAAAAATATGAATGCAATTATATAAGGCTGTGGAAATTGTTGGAATGCAGCCATTTGTTCAATGTTACATAAATAATATCTGCAGTTGTTCCAAAAACCACCATGTTCTCAAGAGCAGTAAGGGCAGCCAATGCTAACCTTGCCCATATTTCATGAAAGAATTAGCAATAAATATTGGATTAAGGAACGAGTTTCATGGCAGAAACTGAACTAAATATTTTTCAATACCATTTCTGCCTGTTACCAAAGTTGTGATAAGCAAAGACACAATGCCATTAGAAGCTATTGTGTAGACTTGACATTTTCAGTTCTTTCATGGGGCATGGGTATCATTGGCCGGCCAGCAATTATTGTCCATCCCGAGTTGCCTGAAGGCAGTTGAGAGCCAACCACATTGCTGTGGCACTGAAGTCACATGTAAGCCAGACCAGGTAAAGGTGGCAGATCTCCTTCCTGAAAGGACACTAGTGAACCAGCTGAGATTTTCTGACAATGGCTTCATGATCATCAGTAGATTCTTAATTCCAGTCTTTTTTTATTGTATTTCATATATTGTATTTTAATTACATATATTATATTTTAATTACATATATTATATTTTATTTAAAATTTCACTATTTGCTGTGGTAGGATTCGAATTCAGGTTCCCAGAACATTAGCTGAGTTTGCGGAATAATAGTCTAGCGAAAAGATCACTTGGCCATCGTCTCCCTTTGATATGTAGGGTATTAATTGGGAACAGTAGATAAGAAGGTTACAAAGGGACATAGGTTAAATGAGTGGACAAAGATCTGTCAAATTCAGAATAATGTGGAAAACATGAAATTTTATCAGGAAGAATAAAAAAAGTCTATTATCCAAATGGTAAGAGATGGCAGAGCTCTGAGATTCAGAGGGTTTTGGGTGCCCTAGTGCATGAATCACAAAGGGCTAGTACTCAAGTACAGCAAGTAATTAGGAAAGCAATTAGAATGTTATTATTTATTATGAGGAGAATCAAATACAAAAATAGGAGGGTTATATTTCAGTTGTAAAAGATACCATTGAGATCACATCTGAAGTACTGTGTACAGAACTGATCTGATTAAAAGAAGCACTTGAAGCAGTTCAGAGAAAGTTTATTAGACTAATATCTGAAATGTCTGTGGATTATCTCTTGAGGAACAATTGGATAGGCTAGGCTTGTATCCACTGGAGCTTAGAAGAGTAAAGGACAACTTAGTTGAAACAAATATGATGCTTAGGGTTCTTGACAGGGTGGATGTGGAAATGTTCTAGGCTTACATTAACATGCAATGAAGTCACTGTGAAAATCCCCGAGTCGCCACACTCCGGTGCCTGTTCAGGTACACTGAGGGAAAATGGTCAATGCATCTAACCAGCACATCTTTCAGACTGTGGGAGGAAACTAGAGCATCTAGAGGAAACCCACACATTTATAGGGAGAATATGTAAACTTCACACAGACAGTGACCCAAGCCAGGAAACTAACCCAAGTCTCTGGAACTGTGAGGCAGCAGTGCTAACCATTATGTCATCATGCCACCATTGTCGTGTGAGAGAATGTAGACCTAAGGGTCAATGTTTAAAAAGAATAAGCACTCACTCATTTTAGACAATGATTAGGAGAGCTCTTTCTCTTTGAGTACTGAGTATTCAGAATTCTCTTCCTTAAGAGGCAGTGAAAGCAGCATATTTGTATGTTTTCAAGGCAAAGGTAGATAGACTCTTGATAAACAATGAGGTGAAAGGTTCTCAGGTAGACAGGTTTCAATCCGATCTTACTGAATAGTGGACAATTTCACATTTGCCTATATTATCCTCCATTTTCCATGTCTTTACCCACTCACTTATCTATATCCCTTTGTGGCCTCGTTGTGCTCTGTTTGCAACTTACTTTTTTTTTTATCCACCTAAGTGTCTTCAGCAAATTTAGTAATCATATGTTTGGCCTCTTAATCCAAGTTATTTATATAAATTGTAAATAGTTGAGGCCATTTTACCGATCTCTATGATGCAGCACTGCAAAGATAAAGAAAAAAACATTGTGGAAAAGGCACTGAGTAATATGAAGCAACACATGCACTAACTCTACGTGGCAGTGACCCATAGTTCACAAAGGACCAAAGTTAATTCTCTCTATTAGAATGTGAGAGAACTTGAGGCCTCTGCAAGAATGGGGCAAGGCAAGGAGTTAGTCCTCAATCACCTAGCACAGCTGGATTCAGGCACTGAATCTACACCATTGGCATTATCCCACATCATATTTTATCACTACTTTATCTTGAGTGGCCTACAACCTTTCCACATCCACCTTGTCAAGAACCATAAGCATCGTATTTGTTTCAACTAAGTTGTCTCTTACTCTTCTAAACTCAGTGGATCGGCTGATAAATCTGCTCACTCTTTACCATTTTCAGCTATTTCAAAATATAAATTAAGGGTGTTCATTCTTGTGGGATCTTCTGGTCTCACCAATAGCACATTTCTGCCAGAGGTTCCTCGGCAGTATGGAGTAAATTCACTGGGAAATCCCATTGACAATGACAAGACCAGAAGATCCCACCTCTGGTCAATGGCAGTCATTTTCTACCACAGGAATGCCAGTGAATCATGCCCTTAGATTTTCTACATCCTTAATTTGACTTGATACTATTGGATACGCTTCAGTTTTTCCAGATAATGGTGACGTGATTTAAAAAATAATTCAGTAGATATGTAATTAACAAAGATTTCCAATAATTAAAATTTTTAAATAGTTGCTGCCTATTATCATGGTAGCATTGCTGTAACTGAAGAAACATCCAAAATCTGGTAATGAATAACTGATTTTGTTCTTTTTTTTTCAGTTGCGGGACACGAGCATTGCTGGCTGGCTAGCATTTATTGCCCATCCCTAGTTATCCTTTAGAAGTTGATGTGAGCTGCCTTCTTCAATTGCTGCAGTTCACATGCTATGGGTTGATCCATAATGCCATTAGGGAGAGAATTTCAGGATTTTTACTCAGCAACTATGAAGGAACGGCAATATATTTCCAAGTCAGGATGGTGAGTAGAACATAGAACATAGAACATAGAACAATACAGCACAGAACAGGCCCTTCGGCCTTCGATGTTGTGCCGACCAAAATAAAAAGCAATGCCCCTCCAAACTAAACCATTCCCTTCTCTTCCATATACTTATCAATTAACCTCTTAAACGCCACCAAACTTGGCGCATCTACAACAGCTGCAGGCAGGGCATTCCACTCCCTAATCACTCTTTGAGTAAAGAACCTACCTCTGATATCTGTCCTGTAACTCATACCCCTTAATTTAAAGCTGTGTCCCCTCGTGTAGCTTGGAGGGAAATTTGCAGGTGATGGTTTTCCCGCGTACCTGGTATTCTTGGCCTTCTTGATGGAAGTGGTTGTGGGTTTGTAAGGTGCTGTTGAAGAACATAGAACATAGAACATTACAGCACAGAACAAGCCCTTCGGCCTTCGATGTTGCGCCGACCAATTAGGAACAAGCAGTGACCCTCTAACCTAAACCATTCTGCGCTGTAATGTTCTATGTTCTATGTTCTATGTTCTATTCCGTTTCATCCATAAACTTATCTACTAACCTCTTAAACGCCACCAAACTTGGCGCATCTACAACTGACGCAGGCAAGGCATTCCATACCCTTACCACCCTCTGGGTAAAGAACCGACCTCTGACATCTGTCCTAAAACCACCACCCCTTAATTTAAAGCTATGTCCCTTCGTGCTAGCTTTCTCCATCCTAGGAAAAAGGCTATCACCGTCCACCCTATCTAAACCTCTAATCATCTTACATGTTTCAATAAGGTCTCCTCTTAGCCGCCTTCTTTCTAACGAAAACAACCTCAAATCCCTCAGCCTCTCTTCATAAAACCTGCCCTCCATACCAGGCAACATCCTGGTAAACCTCCTCTGTACCCTCTCCAATGCCTCCCCATCTTTCTTATAATGTGGGGACCAGAACTGCACACAATACTCCAAGTGCGGCCGCACTAGAGTTTTGTATAGTTGCAACATGACATTGCGGCTCCGAAATTCAACCCCCCTACCAATAAAAGCTAAGACTCCGTATGCCTTCTTAACAACCTTATCGACTTGATTGCCAACTTTCAGGGATCTATGCACACATACACCAAGATCCCTCTGTTCATCAATACTATTAAGAGCCCTACCATTAGCCCTATACTCTACACCTTTAGTGAATTGCTGAAGTACATCTTGAAGATAGTGCACACTGCTGCTACTGGGTGCCAGTGGTAGAGGGAGTGGATGTTTGCGGAAGTGGTGCAGGGGTGCAGGTTCACAAGTCTCTGAAGGTGTCTTCACAGGTGGAGAAGGTGATAAAGAAAGCATATAGTATGTTAGCTTTCATAGAAAAGGGTATTGAATACAAGAGTAGGAGTTTGATGTTGCAATTGTATAGAACGTTGGTTAGGCCTCACTTGGAATACTGCGTCCAGTTCTGGCTGCCGTACTATCGGAAGGATGTGGAGTCCTTGGGGAGAGTGCAGAGGAGGTTTACCAGGATGCTGCCTGGTATGGAAGGACTGTCTTATGAGGAGCGATTAAATAGACTGGGGTTGTTTTCCCTTGAAAGACGTCGGCTTAGAGGGGATCTCATAGAGGTGTATAAGATTATAAGGGTATAGATAGAGTAAATGGAGGTAAACTTTTTCCACCTTCAGAAATGGATAGGACGAGGGGTCATGGCCTTAGGTTGAGGGGGGCTATGTATAAGACGAATATTAGAGGGCAGTTTTTCACACAAAGGGTAGTGGGGGTGTGGAATGCACTGCCGAGTAAGGTGGTGGGAGCAGGCACGCTAGGGCTGTTTAAGGGTCTCTTGGACAGCCACATGAGCGTTATGCAGATAAAGGGATATAGTAGGACTGTTTAACTATGGCTTTTTTTTCCACAGGTAATTCGGTCCATACTTGACCAACAAGGAGCATGCATTCGGCAGGTGGTGCGAGGACAGCTCTTGGATGTTGATTCATGGGTT
The DNA here is from genome assembly GCA_024679065.1 of Sphyrna mokarran. Lineage (NCBI taxonomy): Eukaryota > Metazoa > Chordata > Chondrichthyes > Carcharhiniformes > Carcharhinidae > Sphyrna > Sphyrna mokarran. The sequence continues at coordinate 43,108,679 of JAGIQG010000001.1, read as the reverse complement.
GCCTGGTGCTTCATGTCGTAAATGAGTGCTTTATCTGGACCATCTGAAGGGCACCATGACAGCTCAGTGACTATCGCTGTGGCTGTGCAGACACTTGGAATTGGGCCGGTGTCTGCGGGAGTTTGCGCGTTCTCCCCGTGGTTGCGTGGGTTTTCTCCGGGCGCTCCGGTTTCCTCCCACATCCCAAAAATTCGCTCTTAGGCTGATTGGGAAACAAATTGTCCCTACATTGAGATTCTTCCATATTAGGAATAACCTAAAATTAGAATAGGATAATGGAATTGTTACTATATAGTTATGACGGCGGCGCGGGCTCATTGGGCCGAAGGGCCTGTTTCCCGTGCTATGTTGCTCTCTAAAAAAAAGTAATGCAAATTAAGTGGGCTGTTTTGTCCTGAATGGTGTTAAACTTCTAGAGTGTTATTGGAGCTGCACACATCCAGGCAAGTGGGAAATATTCCGTCATACTCCAAACTTGTGTCTTGTAAATGGTGGCAGTCTTTGGGGAGTTAGGAGGTGAATTACTCACCACAGTATTCCTAGCTCCTGACCGCTTCTTGTAGCTATTGTGTTTATGTGGTGAATCCAATTTGGGTAACCCCAAAGATGTTAACAGTTGGGGATTCAGTGATGGTAAGGCCATTGAATGTCAAGGGGTGGTGATAAGAATATCTCATATTGGTGATTGTCACTGCCACTTGAGAGCCCAAGCCTGGACGTTGCCTATGTCTTATTGCATTTGAACAAGGGCTGCTTCAGTATTTGAGGAGTTGCGATTGGTGTTGAACATTGTGCAGTTACTGGCGAACATCCCTAATTCTGAGTTTACAATGGAGGGAAGGTCGTTGATGATGAACGTATTTATTTCCAGCCCTTCTAAAACATTCCATCAAAGAATAACAGAATAATATGAAGAAATTGCAATTGCTATTGTCTTTTTCCCATCATCAAAGGGACATCCAGAATTCACTTAAAGATATTCAAATAACATACACACCAGGCAGGAATGGCAGTCGATGTTCCACCATTCTATTACAACATGGATAATCTTTACCTTATTTTTGGTTACCTGTCTTTTCTCAACTTACTTAACCACAAACTCACAGAATTGTTACAACACAGGAGGCCATTTGGCTCTTTGTGTCAGCAAATTAAAGTTGTGTCTGCTCTATAAATTAGCTTTTCAGCTAATGCCAATCTCCTGCTTTCTCCCCATAACCATGAAGATCGTAGCTTTTCAAGCAATCACCTGATTATCTCAGTTCCCTTTGAATACCTCAATTGAACTTCCTCCATCACACTCTCAGGCAGTGAATTCGAGACCCTAACCACTCGCTGTATGAAAAACATCATATCGCCTTTACTTCTTTTGCCAGTTACTTTAAATTTGTGTCCTCTCATTCACCATCCTTTCATGAGTGGGAGCCATTTCTTCCCATCTACTCTGCCCAGATGCCTCATGGCTTTGAATGCCTCTATCAAACCTTCCCTCAGCCTTCTTTTATCCAAGTAAAAGAGTCCCAACTTCCTCTATCATACTTCATATCTGAAGTTCCTCATCCCTCTTCTGCATTCTTGCTCATGCCTTCATATCCTGAATGGTAACACATTGATTAGCACTGCTCCCTCACTGTGTTCAATTTCCAGTTTGGGTCACTGTCTTTGTGGAGTTTGCACATTCTCCCCGTATCTGTGTGGCTTTCCTCTGGGTGGTCCAGTTTCCTCTCACAGTTCAAAAGACATCCTACTAGGTGCATTGGCCATGCTAAATTCTCTCTCAGTATACGCAAACAGGCATTGGAGTGTGGTGACTAGGGGATTTTCACTGTAACTTTATTGCAGTGTTAATGTCAGCCTACTTGTGACCAATAAATAATAAACCTTATTAACAATAACAAACCTTAATAAATCTTCCATAACTGTCTATAATACTCCAATTCAAATCTAAACTGTGCCTTTTTCTTTGTTTCTTCTATCCAACTAAAATCTATCAATTTTAGTCTTGAAAGTTTCAATTCATTTAGAATCAATTAACTGTTTTGGGGAAATTAAAATAAAATACTGCAGATATTGGAATCTGAAACAAAAACAGAAAATGCGAGAAATTCTCAGTCGGTTTGACAGTATCTGTGAAGAGACAACAAAGCTAACATTTCAAATCTGGATGACCCTTTGTCAATGCTGAAAACAATGGAAATAGAATGAGATTTATACTGTAAGGACAAAGATGTCATAGACAATAAGATAAATGGTGATAGTTAAGGCTGAGAATGATGCTAATAGCATCCGTTAAGAGATTGGAATGTGTATATGGCAAAACAAAGGTCTAGAATGTTAACCCAAGGCATGGGGCAAAGGGGGAGAGGAAAACAAAATGGACAGCATTTTCAAAAAGTGGACAAATAAAACAAGGAACAGTTGAAAATTTAAAATAATATTAAGAACATCAAATCATAAAAATGGATTAATAAGATAGAAAGAAATGAAATGCAATAAAATAAACAGAAATCAGGTGAAGGTGGAAGAGAGATTTCTTAAGTTGTTGAATTCAATGTTAAGTCCAGAAGGCTGTAAAGTGCCTAATTGGATAATGAGGTGCTGTTCCTCCAGTTTGCATTGGGCTTCACTGGAACATTGCAGCAGGTCAAGGACAGACATGTGGTCATGAGAACGGGATGGCAAGCGATAGGAATGTCCTGCTTGTGGATGGACCAAAGGTGTTCTGCAAAGCAATCACTCCGTCTGTGTTTGGTCTCTCCAATATAGAGTAGACCATATTTAGGGGTATAGTTCTTTTTATATGACAAAATATCCTAATTAAATTCTTAACTGGCTTTTGTCAACATGACAGCTCAGTGACTATCGCTGTGCTGAGCAGATACATGGATTTGGGCTTGTGTCTGTGGGAGTTTGCCCATTCTCCCCGTGCTTGCGTGGGTTTTCTCCACGTGCTCTGGTTTCCTCCCACATCCCAAAGATGTGCTCTTATGCTGATTGGCAGAACAAATTCACCATAAATTGTCTCAAATTTGGTTTCAATGCATAGATCTATAAACATAAACAGGGATCATGGGTAGAAGTAGGAACATCAAGCTGGCGACGCGGGCTCATTGGGCCAAACAGCCTGTTTCCCATGCTGTTGTGTTTTTTGTTCTTTGTCACATAGCAGGCTTGAAGGAATCTCTAAGTTTCCAACTCACAGTATTCTCAATGGAGAAGAAGAACACAAGAGGTGAGTTATAATTCAAGGCATATAATTATCGGCTTTGAAAGGAATTTTATTTATTGATTGGTAGTGGGAGAGAAATTGAAAAGAATTTTTGTCAATTTGAAGTGATTGTACAGAAATGCAGCACATTTTAGCATCATTTTTCAAGATATGACCTGCATACTGACTCAAGCTTCATTCAAACTATCTGCTTATGGGCTGAGGAATAATTATTTCTGACAATGCCCTGATTTTATAAAACTTTCCCAGGGTGGAGGTGTCAGTTACAAAAGGGCACAAGTTCGAGGTGAGGGGACAGTAAGTTTAAGGGAGATGTACAGATCATGGTGGGTGCCTGGAGTATAATGCCAGAGGAGGTAGTGGAAGCAGGCACATTAACAACATTTGAGACACATCTGGATGGTACAGGAATAGTGAGGGAATGGAGGGATGTGAACCCAGGAACGGTGGAAAGATTTTTTTATTTTGTTTAATTAGGGCATAGTTATTGGCACAGGCTTGGAGGGCTGAAGAGCCTCTTCCTGCACCAATGATGTTCCTACTTTTCTTTGTTCTTCCATATTGACATGCGATCTCCTTTCTTTCATGAAAACTGCTTTTGTTCCTAAATTAAAAATTGAAATAGATACCAACTTGTTCATGCAGATTTTTAATGTATATTCATTTTTTTCTGTACTGGCAAACTATAAAGCTAATTTATCAGGAAATGCAGCAGCATCTGAGGAGAAACAGAAGAAATGTTCTGATGAAAGACCATTGACATGGAACATTAACTTTAGGAGCTAACTTCTGGTGAAGTGGCAATTGAGTCAGATTGCCACTCTGCTTGTAATTACTTATCCTGAAATAGATCAGCACCTATTTCACATGACCTTCTGACTCAGGCCAAGCGAGGGGTTCTAAGTAGCTAGGGAATAGTGTTGGGACTCAGGGGGCATTCTGGGGTGAGCCATGAGGGGACTTAAGTGTGGGGTTTGGGTGAATCATGTGATGGAGTTGGGGCGTTGTGAAGGGCTGGTGGAGATCAGTACCATTGTTACGCATTAAGTGGTTTTAATTCTTCCTTTTTTTTAGATAATTATTGCTGCTACACAATTGGAGTCACTTAAAAGTTTGCAATTTAAATCATATTTCCAGATGGCTCCAGTACAAGCAATTGTATCTCCAAAATTTACACTTTTCAGTCAATTATCATTCAAGTCCTACCTGGGAATATCTAATAGAAGTTCCATAATACATCTTTGGATTACCTCTTGGACATGGTGCCTGGAGCTCAGAGGTTATAGATTTTTAGCTACACATAAGGTGCCTGATATGCTGAGCATTCCCTCCATTTTCTATGTTCTGTTTTCAGAATTCCAATATCCAAAGTATTTTGCTTGTAATCAAACTTCTCAAGTTGCTTTGATTTCCAGTTGGCGAGTTTCCATTCATTTCTTTGCATTTTTTCCAGGTGCTCCGGTTTCCTCCCATTGTCCAGAGATGGGCAGGTGAGGTGGATTAGTCATGGTTAATGCACAAGGTTACAGGGATAGTGGGGAGTGGGGGCGTGGGGGGTGGGGGTGGGGTGGGGGGGTGGGATGCTGGGATGGAGACTGGCGAGTTTGGGTAAGATGCTCTTCTGAAGAGATGGTGCAGACCTGATGGGCCTCCTTTTACACTGTAGGGATTCTATGGGATCTCTTACTAACTCAGGTTTATTGTCCTGGTGTTTTTATTTCTTTTAACAGCTTCGCTTACTTTGCTGATAACCTTCACACAATTTGATGAATTTTTATTTATTCTCTCTTAACATTTGACTCATTATTCTATAAGTGATTCAAGCTCCTCATTTTTTTTTGACATTAGAATGGGAATTTCCAATGGGACTTGCCCCAAGACCTGCTGCCGGAGGTCAGCATACCTTTGCACGGTCTGCCCCCTGCCCGCAAACGATTCCCGTACCGGGCGAGAAGGAAAGTTCTGTCCATATTGTCACAGCACTATCCACGCACCCCCCCCCCCCCCCCCCCACACACACACACACACACACACCATCTGGTCTTTTGTTCTTAAAGTTGCTACATTTTGTTGCAACCTTTCACTTTAAAATCCGACACATTCCCCCCTCTCTTCATGTCTGGCCAAGAGCCAAAAGGATTCAAAGCATTAATTCTGTTTTTCTCCTTGATTTTATTTGATTTGATTTATTATTGTCACATGCATTAGTATACAATGGAAGTATTGTTTCTTGTGCGCTAAGCAGCCAAAGCACACTGTTCATAAAGCAGAGTGCAGAATGTAGTGTTACAGTGATAGCTAGGGTGTAGAGAAAGATCAAGTTGGTGCAGGGTTATTTCTATTCAAAAGTCTGATGGCAGCAGGGGAGATACAGATACGTATAGATACAGCCAGATCTGCTGAGTTTTTACAGCATCCTCATTTCAGATTCCAGCTCCCGCAATATTTTGCTGATTATAGATCTGCAGCTTGATCTTTTGTTGTTTTCAACAGGTTTTCAGCAGGTTGAACAGCTTTGACTGCTTCCCCATTAGATCGCAGTGCTTTTCTACAATTAAAACAAGCAAAATTTTCTAAATTCCATATGGGAAACGGTTGTCTGAAACTAGGTGACCATTCAGGGTAAATTGTTGCCTGCAGTATACAATCACATTTCAACTGAGGTTATTGATTAACCCATTAGCTTAAAAAAAATTGAAAAGTAGTTTACAATGATTAAATATTGATTTAAATTAAATTCAAATATATCAGTGCATACTTTATGCCAAGGTTTGATTTGTAATGCCGTGGCTTTGATTGGCTCTCTGAGTATTTTCCTCCTGTATATATTGCATGTTGCAGACAGACAACACATCTAGACTGGAGAACTTTCATCTCCGTGTTACATTTATGCATTTCACCAACATAAGATTTTTCAGTCGGGTAAGTGTGCTAAAGTGGTTACAAGTTGGTAGGTCTGAAGAAGTCTTCGTATTCGTGTATAGGTTAACTGTAACACCTTATTGACCCTTAAGAAGCATTTACAAATATACATTAAATGATATAAATTATGAGCTGTTTCTATTCTCACAAACATACAGGACTCTGTCCAACACTCACCTGACTCTGGATGCGGATCATGTAATCTCTTATATCGCTGTGAAGGTGGTACTGTATTCAGTTGCACGTAAACCCTATGTATTTCTGACCCTTTTACTAAAATGAACTAAATCCTTCTTCAACAATCAAACAGGACCATGTGTGGGTAGTTATTTCATCATCTTTCTCACTTATGCCATCAATTTCAGGAAAATAGTTTTAGATCAATACATGGCTTACGTTCTGTTGTGCTTTTTTCTTGCATTTTATGTTGAACTGTAATATTGCGACGTACATTGCATAGTACTTCATTTTGGTGGGGTTTCACAAAACAGCTCATTATTTTCCCTCAACTTTTATGACATCGATTATAGAATTTTTGTGTCTATGTGTGTGAATAAATATACTATATATAATATAATACACACACACACATACAATATATATATATATATGTATCCAGATACTGCTTCATATTTTCTCCGCTATTTGGGTATAGTTGTGGTGAAGTGATATAGATGCTTGTAAAGCACTGGGCCATTCTTTTAGTAGTGTGTGCTTATTCCTGAACTTTAAATAATTAGGCTAATCCTTACTAACATAGTCATATCATATGCACATTGGCACAGTGGTTAGCATTGCTGCTAACCAGGTTTGATTCTGGCCTTGGGTGACTGTGTGGAGTTTGCACGTTCTCCCCATGTCTGCATGGGTTTCCTCCAGATGCTCTGGTTCCCTCCCACATTCCAAAGATGTGCAGATTAGGTGAAGTGACCATGCTAAACTATGCCTTACACACCCCCAACACATAGATAAACAGTTAGGAAGATTAGCCATAGTAAATACATGGATGCTGCTTCAGAGAGAGTAGTGTAAACATGATGGGCTGAATGGCTTTCATCTGCACTCTATGGTCCTATGTCATTGCAATCCTGGAGATTCAGTCACTAGACAATGCAGCTCTTGAAAATGTTCAACACGCCCATTAGTCCAATGCCATGCTGAATATTTTTCAAGCTGCATTCTTGGTGATTTTAAGGTGCCTAGCAAATCATAGAAGAATTTACCCAATAGTTCAACATCCCAAGATATCGTTGGAGGAGATTTTATTTGTTTTGCTTCATGCATTTTCTTAATGGCTTTAAAGACTTCTTTGAAAACTAACTTTATACACTTGAATTTGAACTTACTGCTTCTGCTTCTGCTTTTATTTTAGCATTTTTTTTAACTCTTGGTTGTACTCCTATTTGTTCTTCAAATCAGTATTTCTACTCATTCAGTGTCACTTAGAATTGGAGACCTTTTGTATTAGAATGTTTTGAGTTGCCAAAGGGCAACTTTGTTGCACCTTCATCTACTTGCCAGCAACCATAATTTGCATCAAGTGAATTAAAGGCCTGATTTAAAGTCATATTAGCCTTGAATGGAAATCCTGTAAAGGCTGCTCAGTCTCATGAGAGGCCAGAAACAGGATTGCACTGGTGACATTTTGGTTTCCAATCTTCTCCACCCATCTCTCCTCTAATGAGGGATCAGGTTCACATCCGGGAGGGGCATAAGCATACATGCCATTAGTGGACTTGATGCTGCTACTTCCTCTCTCAACATATCTTCCCACAGTCAGCATAATGTCACGCTGGCATGAATTACAAATCCATTTGTGATGCGCACACTGGGAAGGTGCACGAGTAAATATAACCTCTGGATGACCATTAGTGGGTGGGGTACCCTAATGCCTGTGAGATGGGGGTATGGATGGGGATTAGTTCCCCAACACCAGTGGGGGGAGGGATATGCCCTGTTGCCTCTGAGGAAGGAGTATCCTGGTGCTTGTATGGTGAGGGAGAGTGCCCGAAGCCTGTGAGTGTCTCTGTCCTGATGCCTGTAAGGAAGGAGTGCCCTTGGTACATGTAGGGGCTGCCATTGTGCTCTGCTGTTTGAGGAATGGGGGTGTGCCCCGAGGCCGGTTGAGGATAGGGTCATGCCCTGATTCTTGTGGAGTGGGGAGAATGTCCAATGCCTGTGGGAATGTGTCCTGATTCTATTGAGTAAAGGAGACATGGGGGTAGGGGCTGCCTTAATGCTTGTGGATGGAGGGGAGTATCCAATGTCTTTGGTGGGGGTGTTTCCTGATATCTATGTGTTGAGGGTGTGTACCCTGAGGCTCATTTATGGGGGAGGGAAGGGGAGGGCAAAAATCACCCAATGCTTGTATGGGGATGGGATGGAATTATTTTTTGCATAGATCAGGGTATGCTTTCAAGATGATGCCTTGATTTATGTGGAGCTGGCCTTGCCAGCTCTATCGGTTCACGCCCTGCCAGAGTGACATCACAAACCACATCTCTAGATTCTCTGTGCACTGAGTGACAGAGAATTGGGAGAGAAAACTCAGCTCTGCAGCTGGAGAGGTATGTGCTGGTTTTTAGACTGAAACTGAAACTCTGACAAATTCTAGGATCATTCGACCCATCATCTCGTACATGTGTTGGAAAATTTTCTTTTTCTGCATCTCCCAAATGACAAGCTTCATTCTTAGACCAAGGGCCCGATTTCACCATTGAGTTGAGCCTGTTTTCAGGTGTGAAAACTTGGTATGAAAACTTGGTAAAGTCAGGCAAAAGGTGAGTAGCACGATCCGTGCCCATCTCCATGCCCATTCCCCAAAGATGGCTGTGATCAGGACTGTGCCCAAAACAATCATGATGGCCATTTAAATGCATTTGCATGCATGACTTAATGGGCCACACGTCCAACTTTACCGGCTCTACATTCTGCACTCTCTAATTTCCTTCTCAATGAACGGTATATTTTGTCTATGTAGCACACAAGAAACAATACTTTTCACTAATGTTAATACACATGACAATAATAAATCAGATCAAATCAAGTCAATGCACCTAACCCGCATATCTTGCACACTGTGGGAGGAAACCGGAGCACCCAGAGAAAACCCAAGCAGGTACGGGGAGAATGTGCAAACTCCACACAGACAGTGACCCAAATCAGGAATTGAATGCAGGTCTCTGGCGCTGTGAAGCAGCAGTACTAATCACCGTGCCACCCCACCACCACCACATTCACTAATCCAGATTTGCATGAAACAGACATGCTCCATAAAAACCTAATCACTCCATCAATGAAGGTTAGTAAGGAGGTAAATGCTTAGTTTATACTTCCTGCTGCCTCAGCAAAGCAGCCACCATAATTAAGGACCCTTGCACCCCAGACATTCTCTCTTCCTTCTTCATCCTTCTGGAAAAAGATGCAAAAGTCTGAGGCCACGTATCCCAACCGAGTCATAAGTAACTTCTTCCCTGCTGCTGTCAGACATTTGAATGGGCTTACCTTGCATTAAGTTGATCTTTCTCTACACCGTAGCTATGACTGTAATACTACATTCTGCACTCTTTCATTTTCTTTGCTATGAACAATATGTTTTGACTGTATAGTGCATGAGAAGCAATACTTTTCACTGTATGTTAATACATGTGACAATAATATATCAAATCAAATCAAAAAAGTTGGGAGTGCAGCCCATTAAGTCAATTTAAATGCATGCATGCAAATGCATTTAAATGGACGCAACACCCATTTCAAGCGTGGTTGCCATCGCTTCCATTTTCAAGCCTTGGTAAATGGGGAACTGGCGCAGAGGCAGGCACAGAAACTGGTGTCAGCTTGTGTGTTTGATAACTAAAGTTCTGATTGATTGACATTTTTATACAGTTGCCATAACAGCAGTCTTTTTCAAAGGAAACCAAGAATTGGTATTTTTAATCTGTTCTGCATATGCCATTATTATTGTAGGGTTCATTGGATCTGCACAGCCTGTATACCAGGGAATAGGTATGCAAATAATTAAGTTGGCATGGGTGAAAGGATAATCAGAAGTAGTTACAGGCCTGGATTTGCATAAAGGTGGCATGGGAGTGGGTGTGGGAGTTGATGGGGTGTGAGGTGTGAGGGATAAATAATCTCAAATTTATGCAAACAAATTGACAATATCCCAAAGGATCATGGTGGGCCTTCTAATCAGCCTAGCTTGGGAATCATCTGTCCATACCGCTAGCTCTAATCTGCATCCAGAGCGAGAGATCTGATTATATCTACCCTAGGTCCTCAGAGCAAAAATTGGGTTTGGCAGGACAGTTTCTACTGAGGTGGGCCTGCCAAGTCAGGAAATTTCCAGTTAGTCCTTGGAACGCTTGTGTGAAAAAAAAAGGATTTAGATTTACATATGTTAATAAGGTTTCCAACTGTTTGAAGCAGATGCTGGATCACCCAATATTAGCCCCTGTTAAAATGGTCTCAAAATGGCATTAAGGCAGTAAGTGAACTATATCAATTTTGACTTGGCTTTTGCCTTGCTCCTACTTGCCACTGGAAGCTAAAACTCCCCTAAGACTCTTTTCTCTTAGTAATCTGGATCTGACTTGATCATTTATTATACTGACACCAATTTTGTCCATGAAGAATCTGCGCTCACAAGACTTGTCCTTTTTTTCTGAAATCTATTAAGTATTGATCAGACCATTCTCCTTGAGCCTAGAAACTGACATTAAGCACATCTTTTGAATGCACCACTCTTCTGTGAAACGACATATTCCACAAACTTGTTCATTAAATCCTTCAGCTTCCATTTATCCTCTCCCTCACCATTCATAATTGTATTATATGCCCCCATCACTTCTTTAGTAATTGCTGCTGCAAAGCATAGACTTGCTACTATATCTGAGGGATCTTTTCAAGTTGCACATCAAGCTAAGAATGATTTCCAAACTTTACTTTGCAAACTTTTCAGGTGTCCTATCTTTTCTCGATTAACCTGGGAGTCATCAACCAATAATTCCCATCCTAGTTCTGACATTTTTGGCAAAATTTTGCCGCAGTTCATGCCGGGTTTCCAGGCAGAGAGGGGTGTGTTCAGTGGGAAACCCTGTTGACAACAATGGGATTATCAGATCCCGCTGCCAGCGAGCAGTGAACCACCTCCCATCACTGTGAAACACACCACCACATGGTGCACCTGGAAACGTTGGTGAGATTTGTAATGGACATGCCAAATTTCCTTTGCCCTCTGAGAAAGTAGAGGCATTGATGGGTTTTCTTAAGCATAGGGACCAATTTTGCCATTTTCATTCTAAGTGCTGAATCTGGGTATAATTCAGATCCGACTTAGAAATCTATTTTCAGGTGTCCCCATACGCACTTAGCCAGAAAAAAAGAAGTGTGTCTGAATCATGATGTGGGCAGGGCTTATCGCGCCCAAAATGATCGGAGCTCTGAACTGCGTGTGCGCAGTTAGAAAAACATTTGAAAAATGTGCGTCCATGTCAGATCGCTTGCAGACTGCAAAAAGCGGAAAAGGCAGCCCAGGAGCAAAAAGTGGGAGCGACGGCCCCCACTGATATCACCCCACCTTCACAACATAACTGTTCCCCTCATGCACCCACCCCACCGCTACCCAAACTGATCGCGAACTCCTGCCCCTGTCCCCATACTGATCATCCGTAGAGGCCATTTGGTAGGTGATCGGGCCTCCCTCCCCCTCTCCTATCAGAGATACATCTTACCTGCCTCTCTCCTTCCCACCCCACACAGAGAATAATCTGGCCTCACTCTCCCACCCATACAGAATGATCTGGCCTCACACCTCCCACCACCCACTGCCCCTCCAGCGAATGATGTGGCCTCACTCCACCACCTCCCACAGAAATGATCTGGTCTCAGCCCCCCACCCCTCCCATAGAGAATGATGATTCCTCCCCCCCACCACTGATCTGAGTCAGAGAGCCATTGGAAGTTGTGAACTTACCTCTCCTGCAGCTGGAGTGCCCAAATCAGACTTTTATTCAGCATGTCCATTTTGGCATGATTCCAAATTGGTGAACATGGTGGTAAAAGGGGAAACGATGATAAAGTTAGGTGGCCAGTTCATTAATTCAATTTAATTTCATTCGGGTGCGAATCTGATCATGGCCATTCCTGGGCCTGGGTAAAGTCACCATCTGTGCGGACGTGGGCACAGATCATGTTAATGGCCTCACATCTCATTCCTGTACTGCATTTTGTCATTATTTGAGATCTGGCCCACTATGGTGGTGTCATCAGTAAACTTGAAAATCGAATTGGAGGGGAATTTAGTTACACAGTCAAAGGTGTATAAGGAGTAAGGAACAGAAAACACAGCCTTGTGGGACACCAGTATTGAGGATGATCACGCCTATCCTTACTGACTGTAAGTTAGGAAATTCAGGATCGAGTCACAGAGGAAGGAGCCAAACCCCAGGCCACGGAGTTTGGAGACAAGTTTCGTAAGACTAATGTGTTGAAGGCTGAGCTTTAGTCGGTAAATTTTAAGACACCTAATACTTCCTCCTTCATGATATTGACCTTCCCGAGAGTATACATACATCCTTCCCTTACCTCAAACACATCTCCAGCACAGTTCAGACAAAGATTCCGCTTTCCCCAGGACTGGTGTCAGTGCCACACAAACAAAAACCCATTTCTTCCACTCCAGTCTTTGAGTCACACATTAATTTCTCTAATTTTATTTGGCTTATGCCAGTTTGCAAATGGTTCAGGTAATGATACAGAAAGTATTATCTTTGAGATTTTGCTTTTTAATTTGGTGCATTGTCCCTCATACTGACTATGCAGAATCTCCTTCCCCATCCTGCTTACGTCATTGAGTATAGATTGCATTCCTTGCACTGTTTTCATAAGACAAAATAGCATTTAGAAAGGATGTAGCAGCGCATAACCTGTGATTATTCTTTTCTCCACTCGCATTGTCTGTCCCTGTAAAGACTCGTATTTCAGCCATTATCTTGCAATTGAGTCTCTGTCTATATATGCTGTGTTTGTGAACCCGACTCTCCGCTTACCTGATGAAGGAGCAGTGCTCTGAAAGCTTGTGATATCAAATAAATCCATTGGACTTTAACCTGGGTGTTGTGAGTCTTCTTACTGTGCGCACTCAGTCCCATGCCAGCATTACCACATTATGAATGGATGCAACATGCATTGCTGAGAAAGGTAAGAATGGAGAGAAAAAATGTTCTGGTCATAATCTTTAAGTTAGTTTATTAGTGTCACAAGTAGGCATGCTTTAACACTGCAATGAAGTTACTGTGAAAATCCCCTAATTGCAATTGTACACTGAGGGAGCATTTAGCATGTGGGAGGAAACCCAGGCAGACACAGAGAAAATGTGCAGACAGTAACTCAAGGCTGGAATTGAACATGGGTCCTCGGCGCTATGAGGCAGCAGTAATAACTAATGTGCAATCAAACTGCCCTGATCTTTCAATCCTCCTTGGTGGTTCAAAGTTGTGTTAAATTAGGTTTATTTATTAGTCACAAGTAAGGCTTACATTAACATTGCAATGAAGTTACTGTGAAATTCCCCTTGCTGCCACACTCCAGCACCTGTTTAGGCCAATGCAGACTGTGGGAGGAAACTGGAGCACCCAGAGGAAACCCACGCAGACACAGAGAGGATATGTAAACTTCACACAGATAGTGATGCAAGCTGCAAATCAAACCCGGGTCCCTGGTGCTGTGAAGCAGCAGGGCTGACCATACTGTCACTGTGCCATCCCAATTCAGTGAACCAGAAAATTATAAAGTTTACATCCTTGTTTGAGCAAAGAGGAGAGGGACAACTTTCGACCAGTCAGCTAAACATCGTTGATAGGAAACTTCTAGAGTTAATTTTAAAGGGTACAATTATGATTATGTGGAGATCTGCGAATGTTACATACTCAAATGTTTGCTGATCGGACAAGGTAAGAACACTATTTTCTGTATAAAAAGAAAGCAAGTAGGATCCATGGCTTTAAATACAGAAGTATACATCATAAAAATAAGGAAGGGATACTAAGTCTTTATAAGACATGAGACATGCCACAGATGGGGGCAAATTAATTTGCACTTGGAAAAATATGTACTCATAAATAAAATTCAGCATGAGTTTATTAAAGGCAAATCATGTTTGATGAACATGATTGAGCTCTTTCATGAAGCCATGGAGGGATTTGATGAGGATACTGTAGTTGATGTGTGAACTTTCAAAAGCTATTTGATGATGCATGATAGACCTGCCAGGAAAATTGGTGCCCATGGGATTCAAGGGACAGTGACGGTCTCGATATAAAACTGGCTCAGGGTCAGGGAGTGGAGAATAATGGTAAATGATTGCTTTTCAGACTGGAGGAAAGTCTGCAGCCTTGTCTCTCAGGGGAGATCAGTCTTAAGATCATTGGTCTTTTTGATATATATCAATGATGTGAACTCGGGTATACAGGGCATAATTTTAAAGTTTGCGCGTGAGAAAATTTGGAGATGCAGTAAACAATGAGGAAACTAGTAACAGACTTCTGGGATTGCAGAACACGAAGGTACATAGCGGGCAACATTTAGCACAGTACATTTTGGCAGGAAGAATGAAGGCAGACAATATAAACCAAATGGTACAATGTTAAAGAAAATGCCATAATAAAGAAACCTGGGGCTGTTAAATTCACAAATCTTTAGCAATTGGACAAGTTAAGAACATTGTTTTCTGTATGAAAACAGAACAGATCTGATCCATCGTTTTACTAAAAGAGATATAGCATGGAATGTTCCCAAAATTTGTCAGTATCAGTCAAACTCTGATTGAAAACCAATGTTTTGCCTAAACACAGTTGAGCTTTCAGATCTCGGGGCAACCCTTCAACCAACACTCTTGCCTGCCTCTCCCTCCCCACCTGCATGCAAGTAATGGAGAGGGGCACTCTGCCCCTCTCCACAGCCCCCCTCCCCCCATTACCATGACAATATCACAGATACTCTATCCCTCACAGCTATTGCTTCCTCTCCCCTCACAGCCATCAGCCCACTTCATAGCCATCGCTGTCTTTCTTTACAATCATCGCGCCACCCTTCATAGCCATTGTTCTACTCCTACACAATCATCATCATCATCCCTCCCGCCCTAGCCCTCCCCCACCCCTTCCCCGACCCATTTCACGAGCATCACCCTCCCTGTCACAGGTATCAGTACTCCCTGCACCATCCAAGGGCCTGCCCCTGACACTGCCTCCTGGCACAGGCTGACACTGCCAGGTTGGCACTGTGAGAAGCTTTGCTAATACTATGTTTTGAAGAAGGAGAATCATATGGACTCGAAGCATTAACTGTTTCTTTCTCCACAGATGCTGCCAGAGCTGCTACATTTACTAGCACTTTTAGTGTTTATTCCACAACAAGCATAGAAAGCATTCTTTCTGCTTGTATCACAGCTTTGTTTGACTGCGGCTCTACCAGGATGCAAGGAATGACAGAAGGTTGTGAATGTAGCCCAGTCCATCAAGCAAACCAGCCTCCATCCATTGCCTCTGTCTACACTTCCCGCTGACAATATAAACCGGTAAAGTAGCTAGCATAACTAAAGATCTCACGCACCCCAGATATTCTCACTTCCACCTTCTTCCATCGGACACAACAGCTTCTTCCCTGCTGCTTTCAAACTTTTGAATGAACCTACCTTGCATAAAATTGATCTTTCTCTACACATGAGCTATGACTGTAACACTACATTCTGCTTCCTTCTCTATGAACGGGATGCTTTGTCTGTACAGCGCGTAAGAAACAATACTTTTCACTGTATGTTTATACATGTGACAATAATAAATCAAATCAAAAATCAAATCAAATCAAATCAAAGGTTGAAATGGATTCTGGGTTTTATGCAAGGAACAATGGATAATTGCCATGTCACAGAGTCTGTTATGAAGAGGATATTATAACCATGGAAAGAGAACTGTGAAAATTCATGCAAAGGATACCAGGAATGAGAGATTACAATTCAGTGGAAAGACTTGAAAATTTGGAGCATTCATTACTAAAGTGGAACGTTCTGAAATGTTCAAAATGGTGTGGAATAGGAAAAGTGGAATGAGATGGTTTTCTCTGGTTTGTGATTTGACAATGAGCATTGATCAGATTTTTATTTTCTCCTGCTGGTGGCCTTCCAGGTGATGCAGGAGGCTGGGGGAGCCATGTAAATGGCATCAAATGGCCTTCCTGCTGTCCACTCTGACATCTCCTCAAAATTTACAGTGGGACGAGCAAGGCCAAAACCAATCTGCCCAGCCTTGCCTCAAATGGGACCCTTAAATGGCCTATTAATCAGTGCTTAAAGGTCATTTAGTGCCCAGCCTCAATTTTCAGTTGATGGCAGAACTTCCAGAACTAGGGGGAGATTAATTCTATCTAGCCTTGGGCAGAGAGGAGCAGGAGTGCTGCCAACAATACAGAGGGATTATGCTGAGCTAAAGAAAAACTGACTCGCATTGGGACCAACTTTCACGGATAGAAAATGAGTTGGTGAAGAAAAATGAGAAGTGAAGGTAGAAGTGAAGTGTTGCTCTCAGGAACACTTGAAAGAAGACTTGAAATTCTTAAATGAGAACATGTAGAGGCAAATTCAACAAAGATAGATCTTCAATTAAAACTCAAGTAAATGTATAGAATCGCACAATTGTTATAGCGCAGAAAGAGGACATTTTGACCCTTGTGTCTGCAGTAGTAAACATCAAGCATCTGAGGCCTCCAAGGGAAGAATGATGGCACAGTGGTTAGCACTGCTGTTACACAGTGCCAGGAACCTGGGTTTGATTCCCACCATGGGTCACTGTCTGTGTGGAGTTTGCACATTCTCCTGTGTCTGTGTGGGTTTCCTCCGGGTGCTCCGGTTTTCTCCCACATTCTGAAAGATTGCTGGTTAGGTACATTGACCTGAACAGCTCCAGGCATGTGGCGACTAGAGTAATTCCACAGTAACTTCATTGCAGTATTAGTGTAAGCCATACTTGTGACTAATAAATAAACTTCATTTTCAAACATCCACTGGAATTCTACTGCCCTGCCTGCCATGGAATTGGAGTGGGTGAGAGGTGGACAATGGAAATATCCATTGACATCGGGCAGAAATTTCTGGTCCTGCGTGAGCAAGGCTGTAAAATCCCACCCGTTGTGTTTATCACCTGGAGCAGGAGAGACTATCGCTGATGTATCAGGACAGTTACTTTAAAGTAGAATTTATAACCATTACTGATGAACTTGTTGAGCTTTGTTCTAATCTGAACAACATGAATGTTGAAATACACTATATGGAAGAGCAAATCCAGACTTTGAAAGCAAATAAGAGAAATTTTACTGTACAGATTGTCACTCTGTAAAAAAAAAGGAGAAAGCACTCAAAAGTTTGGGTAGAATTGTAAAAAATAAAAACATAAACTGCCACCAAAGTTGCAACCACCCACACCACATCAGAAGAAGTGAATAAAGGGATAAAGATTTAAGCGCAATTTTGGTCTTCTCCACAAGAATCATGCTGGGATAGCAATAAGCAGTCAGTGTAACAACTGAATCCAACAAAAGAAATGCAAGAAAAGGATGAAAACAGCCTCAGATACTGAACAACCTCAAAATTTACATAAGGATCAGCAGAGACAGAGCCTTTTTCAAAATGTATCCATAGAATGTGGGCATCACTGGTCGGTCCAGCATTTATTCCCCATAAGTATCAACCACGTTGCTGTGAACATAAGAACATAAGAAATTGGAGCAGGAGTAGGCCATCTAGCCCTTTGAGCCTGCCCACAATTCAATAAGGTCGTGGCTGATCTGAAGTGGATCTGTTCCACTTACCCGCCTGTTCCCCATAACCTTTATCGATCAGAAATCTATTTACCTGTGACTTAAACATATTGAACAAGGGAGCCTCGACCACTTCAATGGCAGAGAATTCCAGAGATTCACCACCCTCTGAGAGAAGAAGTTCCTCCTCAGCTCTGATCTAAACTGCCCCCCACCTCTTATTTTGCCCTCTAGTTCTGGTTTCCTTTCTAAGTGGAAAGAATCTCTCTATCTCTACCCTTTCTAGCCCCTTCATTATCTTGTAAGTCATTATAAGATCCCCAGTCACTGGATCAGCAGTCACTTGTAGACCAGACTAGGTAAGGATGATAGATTTCCTTCTCCGAAGGGCATTGGTGAACCGGATGGGTCTTTATGACAATAGTTTCATCGTCACCATTAGACTTTTAATTCTAGATTTTATAAAATTAAAATGTCACCATTTGCCACAGTGGGTTTCAAACTCAGGTCCTCAGGGTGCTACTCTGGACCTCTGGATTACATATTCAACAACAATAGAACCACACCACTGCCTACTACTATTCTGACAGCTTTGCAAATTAAATAAGGAAGGGTATAAGACCTCCAGACTAACTGAACCTTTGAATTAAAGGAATTGAGGGGAGGAGATGGGGTAATGATAATGTAATAATAATAATGTAAGGTATTGGGTAAACTATAATCACTAAACTACATTGGATAAAGACTTGGGGTAGGGTGGTATAAGAGTCCAGCACATACATGTATAGAGAAAAATTTTCCCAACCCGTCTCCACAGGAACTGTAGATGGCAAGGGGCAAACCACACAAAGGTCCTTTGATCTAATGTAAGATTTTCCAGTTTCGAGATGAGTATGGCCAAAAAATCCCACCCATTGGGTTAATGTTGGACTAAGTGCAGCCTCACCAATACAGTGATGCAAGAGAGCACATGACCCACATGCAGAGTCAGCTAAGTGTTAGAGGAAGCCATGTGTACTAGAACGCATGGAGACAGCTCCAACTTTTACCCTTTACTGCATGTGAATACTGTTTGTGAACAGCTCTCAGAGTCAATAAAGACTTACAGTTAACCCACATATGACTACAAAGACTTCTTCAGACCCATCAAACTGTAACTAACAGCCAGCAGCTCTCACTGTGGTGGGACATCTGCCTGAATGAGAGACAAAAGTCCCATCTCCAGTAAATTAATTCCCCTTGCAACTAGAAATGGGTGTGGGACAGATGGCATTGTTAGTGATATGTCCACCATTCTCTTCTCAAATAGGTGTGAGAAGTAAATCTACCATCCCAAGCATCCTGGCGATTGAGTCAAGAATATCATTATTAGATCATGGAATGGCCTTGTACAAGTGTCAATGAGGCAGACATGACAGCGAATAAAGCATGGAAACAAAATTAGAGAAGATAACTCCAGTTAAAGATTTAATAATTATACAACACTGTTGCGCTGAATGGCCTCATTCTTTTTGTAATTTTCATAATTCCATAGAGTTCATCATGGCTGGGGTCAGTATTCATGTAGACCAACATTTATACCTGGGTTAATCTTTAGCATAGCAGGGACCTACGGGCTCCAACTGCCCATTAAATGAGGAGGAATATCCATATCCACCAGCATGGGTATCTCAGTGGGTATCAAACCATAGTTCAGAGTTGGGCCTTCATCTGAACTAATTCATCTGGACAATGGCTATGGATTCAAACACTACACCTTCTGCCTCAGAAACAGAAATGCTAGCACTATATCAAAGACTCTCTCCATTAAGAGTTAGTCGTCTATCCTTAACTGCTTCAGAACCAAAAGAATATAAATTCAAAATATCGCAATGACCCCATTCAATGAGATCATGACTGATCTGATATAATCCTCAACTCCACTTTCCCCCTTCCTCCCCATC
The DNA here is from genome assembly GCA_024679065.1 of Sphyrna mokarran. Classification (NCBI taxonomy): domain Eukaryota; kingdom Metazoa; phylum Chordata; class Chondrichthyes; order Carcharhiniformes; family Carcharhinidae; genus Sphyrna; species Sphyrna mokarran. The sequence continues at coordinate 43,088,774 of JAGIQG010000001.1, read as the reverse complement.
AGCCTTAGAGTTGCCAGAATTATTCATATTTTAGAACATAGAACATAGAATATAGAACATTACAGCACAGAACAGGCCCTTCGGCCTTCGATGTTGCGCCGACCAATATAAAAAGCAATGCCCCTCCAAACTAAACCATTCCCTTCTCTTCCATATACTTATCAACTAACCTCTTAAACGCCACCAAACTTGGCGCATCTACAACTGCTGCAGGCAGGGCATTCCACTCCCGAACCACCCTTTGGGTAAAGAACCTACCTCTGATATCCGTCCTATAACTATCACCCCTTAATTTAAAGCTGTGTCCCCTCGTGCTAGCTTTCTCCATCCTAGGAAAAAGGCTATCACTGTCCACCCTATCTAAACCTCTAATCATCTTATATGTTTCGATAAGGTCCCCTCTTAGCCGCCTCCTTTCTAACGAAAACAACCTCAAATCCCTCAGCCTCTCTTCATAAGACCTGCCCTCCATACCAGGCAACATCCTGGTAAACCTCCTCTGTACCCTCTCCAATGCCTCCACATCTTTCTTATAATGTGGGGACCAGAACTGCACACAATACTCCAAGCGCGGCCGCACTAGAGTTTTGTACAGTTGCAACATGACGTTGCGGCTCCGAAATTCAATCCCCCTACCAATAAAAGCTAAGACTCCATATGCCTTCTTAACAACCTTATCGACTTGACTGCCTACTTTCAGGGATCTATGCACATATACACCAAGATCCCTCTGTTCATCAACACTATTAAGAATCCTACCATTAGCCCTATACTCTACACATTTATTATTCCTGCCAAAGTGCATTACCTCACACTTTTCCACATTAAACTCCATTTGCCACCTCTCGGCCCAGCTCTGCAACTTGTCCAAGTCTCTCTGCAAACTATAACACCCCTCTTCACTATCTACCACTCCACCGACTTTAGTGTCATCTGCAAATTTACTAATCCATCCTTCAATACCCTCATCCAGATCATTTATAAAAATTACAAACAGCAGGGGCCCCAAACAGACCCCTGAGGTACACCACTTGTCACCGAACTCCACGATGAATATCTCCCATCAACCACCACCCTCTGTCTTCTATCTGCCAGCCAATTCCTAATCAATTAGCTAAATCACCCTCTATCCCATACATCTGCATTTTCTGCAGAAGTCTTCCATGGGCCACCTTATCAAACGCCTTACTAAAGTCCATATATACCACATCAACCGCCTTACCCCCATCCACCTCTTTGGTCACTTTTTCAAAAAACTCAATGAGGTTAGTAAGGCACGACCTACCCTTCACAAAACCATGCTGACTATCCCCAATCAATTCATTTCTCTCTAAATAACTATAAATCCTATCCCTAATAATTCTCTCCAATACTTTGCCCACAACAGAAGTAAGACTCACTGGCCTATAATTCCCTGGAAGGTCTCTCTTCCCCTTCTTGAACAATGGGACCACATTCGCTATCCTCCAGTCCTCCGGAACCACACCCGTAACCAACGAGGACCTGAAGATCAGAGCCAGAGGCTCTGCAATCTCCTCTCTTGCCTCCCAGAGAATCCTAGGGTAAATCCCGTCCGGCCCAGGGGACTTATCCAACTTCAAACCCTCGAGAATATCTAGCACATCCTCCCTATCTACTACAATACTTTCCAATTTGCAACCCTGTACCTCAGTGTTCTCCATAACTACATTTACATCACCCTGCGTGAATACCGAAGAGAAATATTTATTCAGTGCCTCTCCAATCTCTTCAGGCTCCACGCACAACTTCCCACTGCTGTCTATGACTGGCCCTAATCTTGCCCTAACCAATCTTCTATTCTTAACATATCTAAAGAAAGCTTTAGGATTCTCCTTAATCCTATCAGCCAAAATCTTCTCGTGTCCCCTCTTAGCTCTCCTCAATTCACTCTTTAGCTCCTTCCTGGCTAATCTATAGCTATCCATTGCACTAACTGAGCCTTCAAGCCTCATCCTGACATAAGCCTCCTTTTTCTTTTTAACCAGCAAATCAACTTTCTTCGTACACCAAGGTTCTCTTACTCGACCATTTCCTCCTTGCCTGACAGGGACATACTTATCAAGGACTCGCAGCAGCTGCTCCTTGAATAAGCTCCACATTCCAGATGTTCCCAGTCCCTGTAGTTTCCTAGTCCAATCTATGCACCCTAATTCTCTCCTGATGGCCTCATAATTACCCTTCCCCCAGCTATAACTACTGCCCCCAGCTTCATGCCTATCCCTATCCATCACTAAGGTGAACGTAACCGAATTGTGGTCACTATCACCAAAATGTTCACTAACTTCCAAGCCTAACACCTGGTCTGGCTCATTGCCCAGCACCAAATCCAATGTAGCCTCACCTCTAGTTGGCCTATCTACATACTGAGTCAAAAAACCTTCCTGCACACTTTGTACAAAAACTGACCCCTCTAACGAGCTAGAGCTATAGCTATTCCAATCAATATTAGTAAAGTTAAAGTCCCCCATAACAATTACCCTATTACTTTCACTCCTGACCAGAATTGACTTTGCAATCCTTTCCTCAACCTCTCTAGAACTTTTAGGAGGTCTATAAAAGACTCCCAACAGGGTGACCTCTCCTCTCCTGTTTCTAATCTCAGCCCATACTACCTCAACAGACAAGTCCTCATCAAACTTCCTTTCTGTCACTGTGATACAGTCTTTGACTAATAATGCCACTCCTCCCCCCCTTCTACCTCCTTCTCTACTCCAACTAAAGCATTTGAACCCTGGAACCTGCAACATCCATTCTTGTCCCTGCTCTACCCAAGTCTCTGAAATGGCCACAACATCAAAGTCCCAGGTACTGGTCCAAGCAGCAAGTTCCTCCCCCTTATTGCGAATACTCCTTGCATTAAAGTATACGCATTTCAAACCATGCCCTACCCCACCCGTACGCGGCTGTGTTTTACAGCTTTCCTCTATGACCCCCTCACTCTCATCCCTCTTAGCACCCCAACTACTTAGGATCCCCCCCCCAAAATCAGTTTAAAGCCCCCTGCATAGCCTTAGCAAATTTCCCCCCCAAGATATTAGTTCCCCTCTGGTTCAGGTGTAGACCATCTCTCTTGTAGAGTTCCCACCTATCCCAGAATGAATCCCAATTGTTCAGGATTTATAGATCCTAAAGCTGGTGATCAGATTCTCCTGATATGTTCGAGCTTAACTCATTTCAGCTTGTTTGATAAATTTCAATTGACACCACAATACATAGATGAGAAGACTTGACTAATTAGCTTGAAGCCACCCTTTGTTTTTGTTGAAGGCTGCCTTTCACCTATTTGGCACAGTGCCTAAAGTCTAGAGTGTGAGCTGTTACCAAGTACAAGAAGCTTTAAATTGGGTGCATATTATATAACTGCACATTTGGGAAATACAATCAGCTCAAAATCCCGGTCACCTAATTATTTAATCAGTTTAATGGCAACACTGTCATCTCAGTCACAAGTCTGTGGGCTCAAGGCCCATCATTCGACATGAGCACAGAATTTACGCTGACACTTCAGGGAACATTGCACTTTCTGATGTGCATTCTTTCAGGCAAGATATGTCTATTCCAGTAGACAAAATATCCCAAGTGACCATTTGAAGTTCTCTTGGTGTTTAGACCAAATACAGCCTTTAATCAACAACAGCAAAAAGAGATTCACTGGCCATTCATCTCATTGTCTGTGGGTCCTTGATGTGTGCAAATTGGCTGCCATATTTGCCTGAAAAACAACAATGATGATACTTCAAAAGTAATTAATTGTTTGTGGGAACTTTGAGACATGAAAGGTGCCAAATGAACTCAATTTTTTAGCTTTCATTTCTTGTTACCAAGTGGGAAAACTTGTTGGATGCAGACTATTGCAGCCTTGGATGAGAGTTATTAATTTTAACTCCTTTTTGCTGGTGTGTAAGTTAAAGGAATGTAGCTATGTTTACTGAGTGACTGATGTACTTAAAAATCACCAAGGAATTCTCCCTTGGGGGAGAAAAGTGAATTCAAGTAAGATTCAGCAAACTATGAGGTTAGGATTTTATGATCTTGGTCATCCTAAAACAGTAAAATCCCATCCCAAGTCAATGGACCTTTCCATGGTTAGACCTGCTCTGATTCCAGTGGTGAGCAGGCTGATAAAATTCTGGCCTGTGTTTCTATTTAGGCCAAATTCAATATTTAACTGTCATTGCCATCATGGCTTCCTGAGGCAATGATTAGGTGGGGCCAGTGGGGGAGAGCAGCAGAATAATATCATAGTTCCCACGTAGCATGGAACAATGACATGATAATAATTCACAATGGATGAAAGTGCTGCTTTTTACGCCAAATAAAGGATGGAAGTTCTCAGAATGTATAGGTAAATAATAATTGCAAAAGAATCAACCACAAAGCCAGAGTAGATGCAGAAAGAAAACACATGGACTCCCAACTCTAACTTCTGTGCTCTTTTTAAGCAGTTTGTAGATAGATGGAAGTGTGAAACACAGTGGGCAAGCCTCCAGCAAGCCTCTTAACCACTATCACTATTTTTACCAACCTTGGATACCCCCATTCATATTCAGATGGTAGGAGACGACATCATTTTCCGTAAAACCCATCTGGTTCACTAATGCCTTTGAGGGGACAAAATCTGCCATTCTTCCCTGGTCTGGCCTATATGTGATGCCAATGTCACATCAATGTTGATCCTCAATGAAGAACATAAGAACATAAAAAATTGGACCAGGAGTAGGCATCTAGCCTTTGAGCCTGGCCTGCCATTCAATAAGATCATGGCTGATCTGAAGTGGATCAGTTCCACTTTCCCGCTTTCTCCCTATGACCCTTAATTCCCTTGTCTATTAAAAATCAATCTACCTGTGACTTAAATGTATTCAGCGAGGTAGCCTCCAACACTTCAACGGGCAGAGAATTCTAGAGATACAGCACCCTTTGAGTGAAGAAGTTCCTCCTCAACTCTGTTCAAAACTGACCACCCCCCCCCCCTTTTATTTTGAGGCTGTGCCCTCTAGTTCTGCTATCCTTTCTAAGCGGGAAGAATCTCTCTACCTCTACCGTATTTAGCCCTTTCATTATCTTGTAAATTTCTATAAGATTCCCCCTCAGCCTTCTAAATTCCAAAGAGTACAGACCCAATCTATTCATTCTCTCTCCATAAGCTAACAGCCTCATCTCCTGTATCAGCCTGGTGAACCTTCTCTGTACTCCCTCCAAGGCCATTATATCCTTTTGCAAATGCGGGGACCAAAACTGCACACAGTCCTCCAGTTGCGGTCTCACCAGTGCCCTGTACAGTTGCAGCAAGACCTCCCTGCTTTTATATTCTATCCCCCTCACTATAAAGGCCAACATTCCATTCACCTTCTTGATCACCTGCTGCACCTGCAGAATGGGTTTTTGTAATTTGTGCAGAAGGACCCCCAGGTCCCTCTGCACTGTAGCATGCTGCAGCTTTTCACCCTTTAAATAATAATCCCTCCTACTATTATTTCTACCAAAGTGAATAACCTCACATTTGCTAATGTTACACTCCACTTGTCAGGTCCTCGCCCACTCACTCAGCCTATCCAGATCTCTCTACAGACTTTCCACGTCCTCCGCGCAATTCGCTTTTCCATTCATCTCCGTGTCATCAGCAAATTTCGCTACCTTACACTCAGTCCCCTCCTCCAGATTGTTTATGTATATGGTAAACAGTTGAGACCCCAGCACCGATCGCTGCGGCACTCCACTAGTTACCAACTGCCAACCAGCAAAGCATCCATCGATTCCAACTCTCTGCTTCCTGTTAGATAATCAGTTACCTCAATTCAAACTAACACGTTATTCCAACTCCATGTACCCTAGCCTTCCGCAGCAACCTTTTGTGAGGCACCTTATTGAATGCCTTCTGGGAATCTAAAAAAAACACATCCACCGGTTCCATTCTGTCTACCGCATGAGTCACATCTTCATAAAAATCCAGCAAATACTTTAAACACGACTTCCTCTTCACAAATCTGTGCTGCATCTGCTTGATCAAACCATTCTTTTCTAGGTGTCCTGATATTTCATCTTTGATGATGGATTGTAGCATTTTTTCAACTACGGACGTTAAGCTAACTAGCCTATAATTCCCTGTCTTTTGTCTGCTACCTTTTTTAAACAGCGGCATAACATTAGCCATCAACTGCCCTCTGAACAAGGGCAACGAGGAGCAGGCAATAAATGCTGGCCCGCCAGCAACACCTGAGTTCCACAGATGAATAAAGAAAATATTTCCCATCTTTTAACACCTCAGTTATGCCAGTTATTTGTAATTAGGTTTCTGAAATTCGGCATTGCTAATCAAGTGTTACCAAGCAGACAGAGGTTAAATTAAAATTTGAAGGGCCTATTGCAGAGGGATTTATTGCATTTGGTAAGGTGGGAGTCACACACGTTATATATTTCTATGGCATGTTTTTTAGCTTTGACAAAGAATTGTCCGGACTTGAAATGTCAGCTTTTTTCTCTCCTTCAAGATGCGGCCAGACCTGTTGAGATTTTCCAGCATTTTCTCTTTTGATTTCATGCTCTAGCATTTCACAATAATTTGTTTTTTTTTACGTTCCAAACTTTATTTTCTTTTATAAAATGATCCACTGTAAAATGAAAGCAGAGAGAAGGTTAGAAGAGAAGGTGCTGAAGAGAGAGACAAGAAAAGGAAAGGAATAGGCAGAATTATTCAACTGATAAAATAAAAAGGTTGTCAAAATAACAAATAAAAGATTGCCTAGACTGAATCAAAGATTTAAACTGATCCATGTAAGGTAATCTTTTCAAGTATAAGAAATATCATTGTCTCCTTGATCCATTGCAAGTGGAAGGGTGGAGCCACAGACTTCCAGTTGAATATGATAAGTCGGCATGACAAAAAATAATTTTTCAATAGCACTTTTTCCATATCCATCATGGAATCATATTTGCTACAGCCATTTTCTGATACCTCAACAGGAGGCTACTAGCAGGACTGTAGGCTGAGTGGTCATTTTTTAGGTGATGATGTGGCTACTTAAGGATCACATGACAGAAGGGTAGGTGTTCTTCCTGGCAGTGTGGAAGCATGTAGAAGGTGCTCAGAGTATTTAATAAACTATTGTTATGAGTCTTTGGTTGCCAGTCATTGGAACCCAACCCAACATGGTGTCAGAATTTGGCAGTATGGCACTGAGACTTTGTCACATTGACTTGCTCATGCTTGATGAAAACATTGCAGATAACTGGGTCAATTTTGAAAAGGAGCAACACAAGTACTGCTGTGTCGAATTATCGGACAAATCAAAAAATATACAAGCGTAATCTTAACTAAATCTATGAAGTCCCAAGGGCCTTGAACCATTTGAATCATTTGTTTTTCAAATGGAAGAGGCAAAAATGGACCCCAAAATACTCTTTAAAAAGTTTGGAAACATTTGCTTGACAGTGAAGAATGTAATACTCAACAGGTATGTGATTAACACTGGAAATCTAAGATTCGACAATTTGGAAAATCATCATCAATGACACTCTGGGTCGAGGGTTGTACTCTGCAAGAACATAATCCATGTCGTTATTTCATCCTCGACAAAATCGGGATCATACTGCTAAAGCTCAACACTCCTAAATGTAGTTTAAATCAGATTCCCTTTGTGGGTCACTTACTCACAGTCAGTGATGTGAATCTAGTTCTAGACAAAACAAGGTTTGTACAACGGATGTCTATTCCTGTGGAAAAGCATGCCCGATGGCACTTCCTTTGTATGACGAATTATCTTTCTAAATTCATTCCTTGTTACAGTGAAGTCAGTGGACCTCTTTGTCAGTATCTCCACCAGTACGTTGAATAGCACTAACACGAGGACCACACAGCTGTCTTCAACAGACTCAAACAGATACCTTTGTTCAAAATCCCAGTGATGTTAAATGTGAGGGTAGCTCAAAACTCAGATGGGTAACTTGGAATACTGGTCCTTAAGTATTTATTTTCATAGAATCATAGAATCCCAACAGTGCAAAAAGAGGTCATTCAGCCCATCAGGCCTGCATTGACAACAATCCCATCCAGGCTCTATCGCAGTTACCCCACATTTTCACTCAGCTAATACCCCTGACACTAAGGGATAATTAGCATGGCTAATCAATCTAATCCACACATTGTTTGGATTGTGGAAGGAAACTGGAGCACCCAGCACAAACCCATCCAGACAGTGGAAGAATGTGCAAACTCTATACAGTCACCTAAGATAGAATTGAACCCAGGTCCCTGCCACTGTGAGGCAGCAATGTTAACCACTGTGCCATCATGCCATTCATTTTTTTTTCTAAATTACTGTTAAGTCCAAAAAGTGGAAGCTTGTCCTCTGTAAATGTCTCTACCTTTCCAATTTTCTCTCCTCCACTAGATACTCCTCAAGTATTTACAGAATTTGGAATAATGTGAAGTAAGATCTGTAAACCAGTGTAGAATGATAATAATTCAGAGAAAAGAATGATTATTTAGCTGTGTAGTGCACAACAACAAAGACCACAATACAAAACACAATTAGCTACAGTAATAGCTACACACAGAGTCCACTTCAGTTAACCCCTTCTATAATCTACATATCTAAAGTTCAAGAACGTTCTTCACCTAAAACAAACCTAAGATTTAACTTTAAAAACCAAATGCAGCAAATAGTTGCAACACATGATTTGATTTGATTTCTTATTGTCACATATATTACTATACTGTGAAAAGTATTGTTTCTTACACACGGTACAAATTCAGCATACTGTTCATAGAGAAGGAAACGATAGAGTGCAACATGTAATCATAGCTAGGGTGTAGAGAAAGGCCAACTTAATACAAGATAGGTCCAATCAAAAATCTGATGGCAGCAGGATTTTCTTAAGCTGGTTGGTACTATCCCTGTTGGGGGTGGGGGGAGGGGGAACAGCTGATTGGTGTTGATTTTAATCTGAGGATCACCGTACATTAAGCAAAGGGCAAGGTTGAGCAGGTGGAGCCTTCACAAATAATTGAACTTTGTGCTTTTGGCATCGCTCTACAGCAGAAACCAACTATCCAGCCAACTCAGCTAAAATTCTGCATAGCCATCAATCTCAGTGTCCCATAAGTGCTCCTTGGATTGGATCTGACTAGAGGAACTTCACTCTCATCACCATTCCCTATCCTAGTCTGTCAGGAAACTTCATTCCCTGCTCCAACTCTCATTAATTCTCAGAAGTCTGTTTCAATGGCTGCTAATTGACTGAACTGCAGAGCAGAAGAGTGCATGTTTCTCCCGCTGAAAATCATAGGGTGAAGGTTGCTGATTGGGAGTGAAAGTGGCCACGAGCTGCAGAGCCTGACTCAGTGCCAACACCCACAGTGCAGCAGAGCAGTGGCAGAGAATAGGTGATGGGATCGTGGGAAATGAAATGGAAAGGAGAGAAATGCAAGTGATTAGAGGATGAGCAAAGAAAACGATAGCAATTAGAACATAGAACATAGAACATTACAGCGCAGTACAGACCCTTCGGCCCTCGATGTTGTGCCAATCAATGGAACCAATTTTATGACCCTCTATCCTAAACTATTCCAATGCTATCCATATGCCTATCCACTGACCATTTGAACGCCCTTAGACATGATGAGTCCACAACTGCTGCAGGCAAGGCATTCCATGCCCTTACTACCCTCTGAGTAAAGAACTCACCTCTAGCATCCGTCAAAGAACAAAGAACAAAACAGCACGGGAAACACTACCACCCCTTAATTTAAAGCTATGTCCCCTTGTGTTATCCATCTCTATCCGAGGAAAAAGGCTCTCACTATGCACCCTATCAAACCCCCTGATCATCTTATATGTCTCAACTAAGTCACCTCTTAGTCTTCTTCTCTCTAATGAAAATAACTTCAAGTCCCTTAGCCTTTCCTCATAAGACCTACCCATCATACCAGGCAACATCCTGGTAAATCAATTGGGTAATCAGTGAGCATGGGTAGAGAAATGGGATGTTGTCATTAATGAACATGCACAAGGAGTTCTGGGCAAACCCAGAGAAAAGCTGCTGCCTGCTTCAGAGAACTCCAGAGGGACTGAATTGAAATTACATAGAGCTTTAAAATGAAATGGGCAACTTTCCACCATTTACCCAGGCAATTGTTGAAAATTGTTTTTCATTTTTAGAATTCGGTGTACCTTCAGTTCAGCTTTTAAATTCAGTGCCAATGCTGATGTGTCACCCCCTCCATGCCCCCTCCACCCCCAAATCCTCTAACCATCAAGTTTGCCTCATTGTTAGATCATTCATGTAAATGAGCCTGGAGAACTGCTTAGTTCAGAGAGCAAAACTTGCACCAATTCTGTAGGATTCTCATTGCACTGGATATCTAAACGCTGGTGCATGCCTGCTGTGTTTATAATGTTTTGCTTTGCAATAACAGTGAAAGCTGGAGATGCCATTTATGTGCAATTATAAGACCTAACCAGCTTGAATGAGGTGATATCATTCAAAGTGCTTTACTTACAATAGAAGGTGAGAATGACAGGAACATTAAGACCAACCTTTCAAATCCCTTTCATAGTGGTTGGATAATTATTCCAGTTCCTATTGTTAAGGAATTTGCTTATATTTCTCACTGGGAAAAGTGAAATTGTGGGGTATCATCTACCTCATTCTTACTTCATGATTAATAACTGGGACAGCATTTTTGATTGAAGGATGCTTCTGTTCATAAACATTTGTTGAGATGTGTAAAAATTAGTCTTTCTTTCTGTTTTTTTTGCGTGTGGATGCTAATCATCAACAGAAAATTATGGAAATGATACACAGCTGCACAGGTTTTGCTGAATACTGATAAGTATTCAAATGGAGATATGTCTCTGCAAATTAGTATTCCTCTGCTATTCACTAAACTTTGCTGATCTGCAAATTGTCACTTTGTGAGGAATCTAATTACAGGAGCTTCAAGCTTCTGTCATTTACCCACAAACAGCATAAGCATCACGCTGCTCTTTAATACCTATATGAAAGCAAGGTGAGAAATATCATATTCTGATGACTGCTTTCCCAGGTAGTTCTGCATCAATAGAAGGTCAAACTTGACTTCTCGCATATATTCAGCTCTCTAAATGTCACGGGTTCAGCCAACTTCTCATATGCCGCTCTCAAATCCATGTTCAGAATATAGTTTTTTGTTTGCGAAATGGGCCTGAGCCATGAAAGGAGGGTGGACTGCATTATCGAGTGTAAACTCGTTTACTTAATGCCTGAAGGTGAAGTTGCCTCTTATCCTCTGAGCCTCCTAGACAAATAAAGCTTCTCTAACTGCCTTAACTTACCTGTTATCTTTTCCTCTGTGTTTCATTTCACTTTTAATTCGAAGTTGTCAATTACTCAGCAGATTTCCCAAATTGTGTCAAAGTCTATCAAAGCTTTAGTTGCTTGAATCAACATCCATCTGTTGAGAGGGAGATCAATGAAACCATGCTCAAAGACAGTGGGCAAGGGATGAGGTTTATTAGTGTTGTGATTTGGGAGAAATGAATACCCTTACGAGACCAAAATATTGTTTAGAGCATGTGCATAAACAGGTGGGCAAATTGCACTACACACCAAATTGGTGCAGACTTCATCAGAGGAACATAGAAATTAGGAGAAAAAGTAGATAAATTCAGCCTTTCAAGCTTGTTTCATCATTCATTCAGATCATGGCTGATATCTTTCTGGTTTTATCAGTTCCCCATTTCCCCTTATCCCTTCTTAAAATTAGAAATATCAGTATCTCCTTTTGAAACCATTCAACGATTTAGACTCGCACAGCACTCTGAGGCAGTGAGTTCCAAAAATTTGTTACTCTCTGTGAGAAGTACTTTCTTCTCATCTCAGTATTAAATCCACCTTCTTTCAATCTATACCTGTGACCTCCTGTCCTAGATTGCCTCATAAGAAAAAAACATTTGGTCCATAAGCTATTTTATCAATCCCTTTTAAAATTTAATATACGTCAATCAGATCCCCTCGCATCCTTTGAAACTCCAGCAAATTTAAGCCCAAACTGTTTAATCTCTCCTCATGCATCAACCTTTTATCCCCAGAATCAATCTGGTGAATGTCCTCTTTACTGCCACCAATGCCACCATATCCTTCCTCAAATAAGACCAAAAGTGGACACAACACTCCAGGTGAGGCTGCACTAACATCTGATATAACTGCGACAACACTTCTCCAATCCTGTCTCTTTGCAATAATTGCTAACTTCCCATTCACCTTACTTACTACATGCAGCATCACCATGCTGACTTTCTATCATTCATGAACATAGGCACTCAGATCCCTCTGCCCAAGATGATTTTGAGTCATGCACATGGTAAACATCCTCCAGATGTATCCACCGTAGGTAGGTCATGATATCAATTGGTGTGCTCCAGCCAACGTACACATGTTCTGTAGCAAGAACAAATTCCACTCCACCCACTGCACAAGATGGTCATCAACTGTTCACAGGTTAGTTGTTGGTTGATTTCTTTTTTTTTAATTTGATGTGTTGAATCTATAGGTGTATGATGCTTTCTATACTTGGTTTAAGTTGCAAAGGTCTTCAGGGAATGTTGAAAGGTACAATGAAAATCAACTGTCTTCCACCAGAATGCAGTGCTGAGGCAAGTGTGCTCGGAGTTTGCTTAAGTGACTGGTTCCTGAAACCAATTTTGCAACATAAAGGCACATAAGGGGCTGTAATCCAGAGAATTTTCCAGTGTTCTGCCATAAATTCAAAGAGGATTGTAGAATAGAATCATAAGATCCCAATAGTGCAGAAGAAGGCCATTTGACCCAGTGAGCTGGCATAGACTCTCTGGCAGTGTCTTACTCCCTATTCTCTTAACCAGGCACATTCACCATGGCTAATTCACCTAACCTACATATCCTGGGACATGAATGGACAATTTAGCAAGACCAATCCATCTAATCTGCACATCTTTGGAATCTCTGTGGAATTCCAACACTCATACTGAATTGCCTGTCAGTCTTTCTATTGCGTTTTAATCTGTTGTTTTTGTAAAATGACGACAGTAATGTGTTATTTACGTGATTTTGTAAGATAATCAACATCCAAAGAAATATACTGGGATTTGCCAACTCAATCCTCGCAGCCAATGATTTGCCACCTATTCACAGATGCAGTAAGAAAATTGCGTGCCATCGAACACAACATTACAAAACTGCAGCTGTGATTGCTGCTACAGAAAAAAAGGGTTAGTTCACTTTTACGATTCATATTCTGTTACATCTATTATAAAATAACTGCCTTCCTTGAATATTTGTCACAGATATGCAGGGTAATTTTCTGAGTTCGCGCTGCCAACTCTCAGGTGCATTGCTCATAAATTTCCTTCCATTAATTAGAGAAGAAAATCATAGGCTGTCAATCTGTAATTTTCCATGATGTGTTTCTGCCAGGTGACATCACTTGTTGGTAACAACCTCAGCACCCCTTATGTGAGGATAGATATTTTAAGACATTTCAAGGATAGAAATTATACTCCTGTAATCCTGGCACAGTGCAAGAGTTCTTAAAAATTTATTCTTTCATGGGGAATGTGCATCTTTGCCTAGTGTTGTTTAGGTGAATTGGCCATATTAAATTCTCTCTCAGTGTACCTGAACAGGCACCCGAGTGTGGTGACTAGGGGATTTTCACAATGATTACATTGCAGTGTTAATGTAAGCCCACTTGTGACTAATAAATAAACTTTAAAACTTTAAACTTTAGGTCAGCATTTAGCTGTCTACATTTACTTGCCTTTGACATAGTATCGGTGACTCATCTTTCTGAACCAATGCAGCACCTGCAATGTCCAGAAGGGAGTTCCAAGATTTTGACCTAGCAACAGGTAAGGAACAATGAATTTAGTCCCAAATTAGGATGATGAGAGGCTTGAAAGGAACCTGCAAGTATCATGCGTTTGGAAGCTGCTGTATGCTTTGTAGATGATACAAACTGCCATCACTGTGTCAGTGATGTAGGAAATGGATATCAAAGTGGGTGTCTGGGTGCCATCAAGTGGGCTGCATTGCTTGAATTGTATGGAGTTTCTTGAGTGCTGTTTGTGTGCACTCATCCAAGCAAGTGAGGAGTATTCCATCATATCCCTGACTTGTGCCCTCTAAATGGTGGACAGGCTTTGGAGAGACAGGAGATGAGTTATTCAGAATTCTCAGCCTGTGATTTTTTTTAAAATTATTATTCATTCATGGGATATGGGAGTATCTGGCTAGGCCAGAATTTGTTGCAGATTTTGGCAATAAATGCTGGTGAGCTGCCTTCTTGAACCTCTGCAATCTCTAAGGGGTAGCTATACTCACAGAGCTGTTACGGAGGGAGATCCAGATTTTTTTTCCATTCGTGATACATGGGCATCACTGGCTGACCAGCATTTATTGTCCATCACTAGATGCCCAAGTGCAGTTGAAATCAACCACATTGCTGTGGCTTTGGTGTCACATGTAGGCCAGACCAGGTTAAGAATGACATATTTTCTCCCCTTAAAGACATTACTGAATGATATGGGCTTTTCTAACAATCAACAATGGTTTCATGGTCATCAGTAGGTACTTAAGTTCAGATTATTTTTGTTATTGAACTCAAATTCTACCATCTGTTGTGGTGGAATTTGGACATGGGTCCCAAAACAGCAGTTGATTTTCTGAATTAATAATGCAGTGATAATACTAGTAGGCCACCATCGTCTCAGGATTTCGACCCATTGACAGTGAGTGTCAGCAATATATTGCCAAGTCAGCATGGCTTGGAGAGGTATTTCCAGGTGATGGCGTTCCCATGTGCCTGTTGTCCCTGTCCTTCTATTTGTGATTGGTCATGTGCTGGAAAGTGTTGCTTATAAAACCTTAGTGAGTTCCTGCAATGCACCTTGTAGATGCTACACATGGTTGCCACTTTCATTGCTGATGGAGGGAATGAATATTTACGAATGTGGTGTCAATCAAGGGGCTGCTTTGTGTTGGATGGTGTCAAGCTTCTTGAGTGTTGTTGGAACTGCATTCATCCAGGCAGGTGGACAGTATTCCATCACATTCCTGACTTCTGCATTGTGATGGTTGACAGACTTTGGGAAGGTCAGGAGGTGAGTTACTTGCCACAGGATTCCTAGGCTTTAATCTGATCTGGTAGCCATTGTATTTATATAACTAATGCTGTTCAGTTTCTGGTTATCCCACAGATTATTAGCAATGGGCAATTTAGCAATGGAATGCCATTGCGTGTCAATGAGCAATGGTTAGATTTTCTCTTGTTGACGGTAATCATCATCTGGTGCTTAATGTCACCAATACTACTTGCCACTTCTCCACCCAAACCTGGATATTGTTCAGGTCTTGCTGCATTTTTGCAAGACCTGCTTCAGTATCTGAGGAGACATGAAAGCTGTTAAATATTGTGCAATTATCTGTGAACATCCACGCTTCTGACCTTATGATGGAGAGAAGGCCACTGAGGTTGGCAAGCAGCTGAAAACGGTTGACCCTAGGACTCTGCCCTGAGAAGCACCCGCAGAGAAGTCCTCAGCTATGGTTGACCTCTAACAATCACAACCATCCTCTTATGTGCAAGATATGACTCCAACCAGTTGAAATTTTTTCCCTTGATTCTCATCAACTTCAATTTTAATCAGCCTTCTCAATGCCATATTCTGTCAAATGCTGCCTTGATGGCAAGGACAACCACTGTCACCTCATCTCTGGATTGCAACTATTTTGTTCATGTTTGGACCAAGGCTGCAGTGAGGTCAGGAGCTGAATGAACCTGTGGGATTCAAACTAAGGACCAGTGAGCAGGTTATTTTTCATCCAGTGTTTCTTAATAACGCTGTAAATGACCCATCATATTTTAGAAGAATAAGGGGGATCTTATTGAAATAAAGAAAATTATGAAGGGAACAGATAAGATAGAAGTACGGAGGTTGTTTCCACTGGCAGGTGAAACTAAAACTGGGGAGCATAGCCTCAAATAAGGAGATGCCAGTGTTGGACTGGATTGGACATAATAAGAAGTCTGATTATCCTGGTGTTGTGAGACTTCTTATTCAAAATAAGGGACAGCAGATTTAGGACTGAGTTGAGGAGGAACTATTTCATCCAAAGGGTTGTGAATCTATGGAATTCCCTGCCCAGTAAAGCAGCTGAGGTTACTTTGTTGCTGATTTTAAGGCAAAGATATATACATTTTAATAGTAAAAGAATTAAGGGCTATGGTGAGCAGGCGGGTAAGTGGAGCTGAGTCCACGAAAAGATTAGCATGATCCTATTGGATAGCAGAGCAGGCTCAAGGGGCCAGGTGGCTTGCTCCCGTTCTTAGTTCTTATTGTTCTTATTTACTGATGATTGAAAGTAGGCTGATAGATAAGACTCACTTGATGAAGGACAGTGCTCCGAAAGCTTATAATTCCAAATACATTTGTTGCACTTTAATCTGGTGTTGCAAGACTTCTTACTGTGTCCACTCAGTCCAACACAGAGCATCAGGGCAGAAATTGGAAGGCTGAATTTGTCTTGCCTTTTGTGTACAGGACATAGCTTGGCAATTGTAAATGTCAGAATTGTAGCTGCTCTTGTAATCATGGTATTTTTATGACAGGTCTTGTTCTGTTTCTCATTATCCCCACAATGTTTGGAGTGTGGGATTCCATGATGCTAATACCATTGAATGGCAAGAATTCATATCAGGAAACTGCACCATCCCATTCGAAAAATCATATCTGAGTTAGTCCTGATTTGTAATATGTATATAAAGAGTATTTTGTTCCATTGTACCTTGGGATGTTTTGTTACCTTAAAGGCACCATACAAATATAAATTCTTGTTAAGAGCAGCTAAAAAGGGTTTCAGTATATCCTATTGATGGGAAGAATGTTATGAATTCAGCCTAAGTTAATTTGAAAGCTCATAGGGAATTTTTGCATTTTATGATCAAGTTTGTACCAAATAATTACAGCTCTCCAATTTAATTTTCTTTGTTAGTAACAGAATGTAAGAAAGTCCTGGTAGACTACTGGAGTTTTATCAACTGAATAGCAAGGACCTGCAGTAGAGTGTATGTACCTCCAATAAATTGTTCCTATAATTTAAATAAGGCAGCAAGCATCCCTAATTTGGAGTCTGTTTGTATTTATATATATGCTGGAAGAAGATTAAACTCTAATATTTAAACTTTTCACAGAAGCTACCACTGATAGGTTTGGTCTTTCAAATATTATTGGTTGACAAAAATGGTAATTGATGACTGGAAACTGTCACAATAAAATTGGAATGTTATTGTTGTAAATTTTTTGATACATAAGACTATTGCAAAAAAAAAATTCTGTGCTCTCAATATTAAATGACTCCCATACTTTGATTAAACACTTTTTCTTGCTGTCTTGGCAGGTAATCAGCATGGGAACTGCTTAATTCCTCATACACACAAGATAAAGAGACAATAGAGCTTAATTATACAGTTTTAAAAACTGCTTAACTTCTAGAAATTGGTAAATACAAGTCTCCTCTGGGAATTCATACAAAATCAGAACAGTTTAGTCAAATTTCTTTTTCAATTTTGACTAATACATGGTGGGAAGCATTTTACTTTCAATATTCAGTTGATATGGAGGAAAGACATTGTTGTTTAAAGCCCAATGAAGGTGTCCAACTAATTATCAACACAGGTCCATTTTATAGTATTTCACAGCCTGTAATTCTTGAAGTTAGTGGTGTTGTTTTTGAGTGTGCTTATTATGCATCATCGTCCCTAACTAACCAAAAGGACTGAAAGCAGATAGATCCCTCGGGATAGATGATATTTATTCCAAAATGCTTGGAGAGACTGAAGAGGAGATTTGTGCGGCATTAACAGTCATTACAAAGAGGTCAATAGCAGCAACACCAAAAAGCTGTAAGCAAACTTATGTGGCATCCATATTCACAAAGGATGGCAAAGCAGATGTGAACCACAGTAGACTCATTAGTTTTGCTTCAATACATTGTAAAACAATGGCGTTAATTATCAGGAGAAAACTTGAGGATCATTTGCACCATCATCGCCTAGTTAGTAACAGTCAATGCAAATTCAGAACTTCTCGAACCAAACTTTGCAACATTTTGAAGGACATGAAAAAACAGGAGCAGGAGTGGATGCACACCACTGAACCTGCTCTGCCATTCAGTATGACTATGTCTGAACTTCTTCACTTCTTTCATTTTCCCACATGATCATGACATCCCTTGATTTCCCAAAATTTCTCACCAATGCTCTATATAATTGCAATAAGATTTCCTTACTCTCGTGCACCATCTCCATCGCAATGGAGGCTAACATATAATTGCTTGTTGTACCTGTGCTTTTAAGCAGCCCCAAGCATCAAAAAAAAAGCAGTGTGGCAACTCATTAGCAGACCACTGGGAGAATAGGGGAACTAAATGAACATGAATGTGCAAATATGAAATCACAGTTAACTGTGTGAAGAAATCTGTGAAATCCCAATGACACCCCAGCAAGCATATGGAAAGACATGTGTGGGTCCAATGCTGGCATCTCCACACCATGGATTAGATGAATAAAAGTGCAATAAGTAAAAAGCAATCTATTCATTCAATTGTTATCAATAACCAAGATGATGATGACTATTAATAAACAAGCAAATAAAAGGCTAGAGATGACAGGACAGATTATGTGACCAATATGCAATAAGTGGAAGTTTTGTGAGCCATAAGAACTGTAAGCACTGTTACTACCTTAGAATTATAGGATCATAATATTCCTGCAGCGTAGAAGTAGGCCATTTGGCCCATTGAATCTGCACCCTCTGAGGCCCTATCTCCACAACCTCACATACATACCCTGTTAATCACCTGCACTAGGATCAATTTAGCATAGTCAATCAACCTAATCCCCTGCACATCTTTAGATTGAAGGAAGAAACTGG
Source organism: Sphyrna mokarran (assembly GCA_024679065.1). Taxonomy (NCBI): domain Eukaryota; kingdom Metazoa; phylum Chordata; class Chondrichthyes; order Carcharhiniformes; family Carcharhinidae; genus Sphyrna; species Sphyrna mokarran. The sequence continues at coordinate 43,069,803 of JAGIQG010000001.1, read as the reverse complement.
AGTACCCAGAGGAAACCCATCAGAGATGAGAAGAATATGTAAACTCCACACAGAGAGTAACCCGAGGCCGGAATTGAATCCGGGTCCCTGGTGCTACAAGGCAGAAGTGCAAACCACTGTGCCACCAGGCTACCTTGAGCCTCTCAGATTCAGAGTCATCGAGCATGAATGCAAGTTAGCAACACTGTGAAATATAAGCATGGGGTCACACCTTAGAGGAAAGCACAAGTACAGGAAGGAAAGGGTCTGGATATCAGAGAGCCAGGTGGCACAAGCATGGAGGAGATTGAGAAAGAGGATTTGTTTTTATTCTTTAATGAGCTATTGTCATTGTTAGTAGGAATAGCATTTAGTGTTCATTTTGTGTGGCTTGGAGAGAAACTCACAAATGGTGCCATGTCAATGTGCCTGATGCCCTTACCTTTCTAGATAGTAGTGGCTGTGAGTTTGGAAGGTGCATTGAAGAGACTTTAATGAGGAATACACTGCAAATGTGGAGGGAATGGTAAATGGAGTGGTGTTGGATGGGGTGCCAATTAATTGTCATGGATGATATTGAGCTTCTCGAGTGTTGTTGAGTTGTACCCATCCAGGCAAGTGGTAATTATTCCATCTTGTCCTAACTTGTGCCATGGAAATGTTGGACATGCTTTGGAGAACCAGGAAGTAAAGACTCAACAACTGACCAAGTCTTGTAGCCACAGTATTTATATGGCTGGTCCTATTACATTTCTGGTCAATGTTGAGATGCAATCAGCTGATAGTGTGGGATTCAACAAAGACACTGTTGCTGAATGTCAAGTCGAATGGGTGAGACTCTCTTGCTGGAGATAACCATTACCTGGCACTTGTGTGGCATGAATATTACTTGCAAATTTTCGAGAAAACCCTGAATATTGTTCAGATCTTTCTGCATGCAGTTACAGGTTGCTTCATTATTAAGTTGTTAATGCAACAATAATGATCACCAAGAGCTTCTGTTTCTAGGTATCCAGTTCATCAACAACCTTCTGTCCCCCCATGCCGACACTATAGTTAAGAAAGCCCACCAACACCTCTACTTTCTCAGAAGACTAAGGAAATTTGGCGTGTCAAGCCCTCACTAACTTTTATAGATACACCATAGAAAACATTTTTTCTGGTTGTATCACAGCTTGGTTTGGCTCCTGCTCTGCCCAAGACCGCACGGAACTACAAAAGGCCAAGAATGTAGCCCAATCCATCATGCAAACCAGCATCCCATCCACTGACTTTGTCTACATTTCCCAGTACTTTGGCAAATCAGCCAGCATGATTAAGGGCCTCACATAGCCCAGACATTCTGTCTTTCATTTTCTTCAATTGGGAAAAAGATACAAAAGTCTGAGGTCACGTACCAACTGGCTCAAGAACAATTTCTTCCCTGCTGCCATCAGAATTTTGAATGGACCTACCTTGCATTAAATTGATCTTTCTCACACCCTAGATATGACTGTAACACTACATTTTGCACGCTATCCTTCTCCATGAACAACATGCTTTGCTTGAATAGTGCACAAGAAACAATACTTTTCATGTACATATAGCTAATACATATGAATAATAAATCAAATTAAAATAATTCATCCTCTTGATTATCAAGAATTTATCTGGCCCTTAAAAATGTTCAAAGACTCTGCTTCCACCCGCTTTTGAGGAACAGAGTTCTAAAGACTCATTACATTCTGAGAGAAAGAAATTCTCCTAATTTCTGTTTTAAATGGGCAACACTTATTTTTAAATAGCGACACCTAGTTCTATTTTCTCCCACAAGTAGATACATCCTTCCCAACATTTACCCTTTGAAGACCCCAAAGGTCTTATTTATTTCAATCAAGTTACTTCCAACACTTCTAAACTCCAAAAGATACAAGTTTAATGTGTCCAACTTTACTTCATAAAACATCCTATCCATTCCAGGTATTAATCTAGTAAACATTCTCTGAACTGCTTTCAATGCATTCACTTTGTTTCTTAATTAAGGAGACCAACACCATACATCATAGTTTCCCAAATATTTCCAGCCACAGAACCCTTTTGATCTGCCAAGACTACTGACAGAACCCATCAGAAACATTCTTATTATGTTGAAGGGTTAAACTATGAAAATATTGATTGATTCTGTGCAATAGGTACAAATATACTAAAACAAATTGATAAAAGCTTTTTCAATTTTTTATTTATTGTAATTAAAACATTTTCTCTTATTCAACAATCACTTAACTCTTAGCTTTTTGTCATTTTAATTGCAGGAGTGTGCTGCCTTTTTTGCACACATTACCACGCCCACCCCCACAAGCATACACACACACACACACACACACATCCCCACACATCCACACCCCTCCCACACCCCCACATCCACCCCACAAGCGCACATACACACACACACACACACACACACACACTCCTCTCCACTGTCTCCATTCATCTGACTCCGATTCCTCCCCTGCCATCTCAGCCTCCGACTTGCTTCCCCTCCTGCCCTATGGCCGCAACTATCTTACTCCACCTTTTGCTCTGCCATCCACTTGCCTCCATTCTTGTCTTTGCCTGTAATTTTCAATATTGACTTTACGGTTACTTCCAGCTCATCTGATCAGGGGCTGGCTTCTCTGTGCAAACGTGTCAGCCTATGAAATGTGGAAGCCACTTCTGATTGGACAAACTGCAAAGGCAGTCGGACTTGCCGCAGAATGTCTGGATAAATGCAACAAATCCCCAGGCTCTGTGGAACACAGTCTGGGAAACATTGCAAGACACAGTACTCCAGATATGGTCTGACCAATCTCCTGTAGAACTGAAACATAACCTCTCTACTTTTGTATTCAACTCCCTTCACAATAAACAATAACATTCTATTAGCTTTCCTAATTACTTGCTATATCTGCATACAAGTCTTTCGAGATTCATGTAGTACGACAGGAGTGTAAAATATGGTTACAAATCAAGTGAGAGGAACTGTGATTATAAATGAGTTATTGTCAGTGCACCGATGTGCACTGTTTCTATAATAAAACAGGAGAACTGGAAGCAGACAGGGTTTGGATTACGAAAACACAACTATAGAAAAATCTGTAAACCAAAAATTGTAATAATCAATAGCATAGATTTAAAAAGGAAATCTTTGCTTAATCAACCTCATTGAATTCCTTGAAAAATTAATAAAGAAAGAGGACACAAGTAGTGCAGTAGATGTCATTAATCGGGATGTTGAAAAATCCTAATAAATAAGTTCAAACATCCAGTTTCAGGGGCCAAGTCGTACGATTATTAATAAGCTGGATTCAAGAAAGGCAGCGAAGAACAGGTCACAAGGTGGCAGCACGCTGAGAATGGTGTGCCACAAGGATCAGTCTAAGACTACTGTTGTTCATAGCTTACATTAGTGATTTATATCTTGAAATCAAAAACAAAATTGTAAAGAGTACTTTTGGTCTATTGGCCTTTATAAATCGGAGTATCGAGTATGAAAGTTGGAGTGTTATAGTAAAGTTGTATAAGGCATTGGTGAGGCTGAATTTAGAGTATTGTGTACAGTTTTGGTCATCTAGTTACAACAAGAATGTAAATAAAGTTGAAAAAGTGCAGAGAAGGTTCACGAGGACGTTGCCGACATTTGAGAAGCTGAGTTATGAAGAGAGATTGAACAGGTTAGGACTTTATTCTCTGGAGCATAGAAGAATGAGGGGAGATTTGATAGAGGTGTATAAGAGTTTGATAGATATAGATAGAGTGAATACAAGCAGGCTTTTTCCACTGAGGCCAGGGAGAAAAAAAAACAGAGGGCATGGGTTAAGGATGAAAGGAGAAAAGTTTAAAGGGAATCGTGCAGAGAGTGGTGGGAGTGTGGAATGAGCTGCTGGATAAAATGATAAATGTGGGGTCACGTTTAATAGTTAAGAAAAACTTGGATGGGTTCATGGATGAGAGGGGTGTGGAGGGATATGGTCCAAGTGTGGGTCAGTGGGAACAGGCAAAAAATGGTTCGGCACAGACAAAAAGGGCCAAAAAGCCTGTTTCTGAGCTGTAATTTTCTATGGTTCTATGGTTCTAAATGTCTGAGTGGCATTAAGGGTAAGATTTAATGGCCTCACTTTTCCCAAACTGTAAAATTCCACTCAAGTTCAACAGACGTTTCCATTCTCCTCCCTCGCCCATTCCGATTCCTATGGCAGATGGGAGGGAGTGGTACAATTTCAGCCTAAATGTGAGTGCAGGCAAGGGGAGTGGGAGCGGGGGGTGTGTTGATAGTGGATGGTGGTCGTTGTCAATACCGAAAAAACTGCAATGAATTTAAAGATGATAATAATCTTGCTGACTGGGCATGCAGTTGGTAAATGAAGCTCAGTACAATCAATTATAAGATATTCCATTGGGATAAGAACAATAAAGAGGGCACATGCTTCTGAGAAAAAAATAAACTAAACAGAGGAGAGGAACAATGGGTTCTTAAACAACAAATACACTAAAAGGAATGGTACAAGTTGCTCAGATCATGGAACAAAGCCCCAGAGTTTATTCCCAGAAGAGAGAATTAAGTAGAGAAGTTATGTTGAACTTGTGTTAAATCCTGAGTCAATCACTCTTGAAGTGCATTTGTACAATTTTGATCACCATTTTACAAAATAAAACACAGGAACATGAGGTTATACCCTTCAGAAAAGAATGTACAGATTGGACAACTTTCTCTTGTAAAAAGAAAGCTAAGAGATGACTTAAGAGAGATGTTTATAATTGTGGAATATTTTGATAGGGCAGACTGGATTGTTTACTCTTGGAATTCACTTCCCCAGAGAGCAATGGAGATTCAGTCATTGAACATATTCAAGGTTGAGTTACATTTTTGATGTACCAGGTGGTCAAGGGTTATGAAGCTCAGGCAGGAAAGTAGACTAAAGGTCACAAGCTTATTAAAAAATGAAGCAGGCTGAAAAACCCACTGCTGCTCCTATTTCTTATATGTATATATTCAGAGTAGACAAGGCATCTGCAGGAGCACCTGGCACCACTGGCAAGTGACACAATGGCATAGTGTTAGCACTTCTGCCTCACAGTGCCAGAAACCCAGGTTCAAATCTGGTCTTGGATGACAGTCTGTGTGGAGTTTGCATGTTCTCCTCATGTCTGCATGACTTTCCTCCTGGTGCTCTGGTTAGGTGCACTGACCACATTAAATTTTTCCCTCAGTGTACTCAAGCAGGCAGGGGAGTGTGATGACTAGGGGAATTTTACAATAACTTCACTGCAGTATTAATGTGAGCATAATTGTGACTCTAATAAATAAACTAAAATTGTGGCACTTGGTCTTTCAAGAATCAGCTTGCTCGACCTTGAAAGGAGATGCAGCAGATCACCGGATCTTACCTCTCCAAAGTTCTGGGAGTCTGCATTCCCATCATCTCCTATAGATGGAAGGATTCATTGTGATGAACTTTTATAGAAGCGATCTGACAATGTTCCACACAAAATGGTATTAGTTAAGCTCAAAGCAGTGGGGATTCAGGAAAAATCTTCAGAGTCAAGTTTTAAAAATTGGATGAGAGGCAGAAATCAATGGATATTTTCTGGAAGGGTTATGCCTCAGTGAAGTGGAACCACTGTGTGTGATGGCCAATGGATCAGCATTGCAACCACACCTGTTTGATTTGCACTTGCACTTTTTGTCATAGTGAGATATTTGCTTTTAAAAAGTACTAAACTTTATTTTTATTAGTCACCAGTAAGGCACAAAGTTACTGTGAAATTTCCCTAGTCGTCATAGTCCAGTGCCTGTTTGGCACCAACCAAGGTGTCTTTCTGACTGGGAGAAGAAACCAGAGCACCCAGAGGAAACCCATGCAGACACGAGGAAAACATGCCAACTCCACACAGACAGTGACCCAACATGGGCATCGTACCCAGCTCCCTAACACTGTGAGGCAGCAGTGCTAACCATTGTGCTGCCTTTGTGCCCTTTCCCCTCAAAAGCATGAAAACTACTTTTTTTAACCCACTGTTTCCCATATAAGTTCCAAGTACTCAGATTCATCTTTATTTTGAATCCCTCAGAAAATGAAGCCAAGCAAATTATCAGGACATGTTGCTGTCTCATTTTCATTAATCTGTTTTACAACAAAAAGTCGTAATTCTCCAAACTTGCCAGTGGCGGGGATGATCCAATCCTGCTGTTCTGAACGCAGATTTGGCTGTGAGCCAAATTCTCCATTCTCGCTGGCAGCAGTAGCAGGGTGTGCAAGACCGGAGAATTGTGGTCTGCTCTTAGGGATAAGCCTAGGAGGATAAATTTAGGTTTTGACTTTGTTTTCTGCCTCAGAGGAGCAAATGTCTGTGTTTGCACAGAGTCGTGACATGGAGGCAGTAGAAGCAGTGGAAAATAATAGGGTAACGTAAGGAGCATGGATAAGCAATAGTCTTATTAGCAACAATCTTATTTGTAGCTCATAACTGTATGTGTGAGGCAACTGTAGTGAAAGATATTTTATATTTTTAATATCCTGCACAAATTTATCATCTTCTGGGTGTTTGTATCTAAATAGTACGTTATATCTTGTGATATTATGGAAGTGGGAAAGTGGTACTGAACTACTACAGATCAGCCATGATCTTATTGAATGGCGGGGCTGGCTCGAGGGGCTGGATGGCCTACTCTTGCTCCTATTTTTTATGTTTTTATGTTCTTATATTGTATAGTGAAACATCACTACCTAACCCAGGATATGAATGATTCAGGCATGGTCAAATTTTTAAATGTACAGTATACAGCAATATATCATGTTTTAATACTTCGCTTTGATTATATGTGGTTATTTTTGAAGGTGTGTTTTGATGTAATAGACTTTTTTTATTCATTAATAGGATGTAGATATCACTGGCAAGGCAGCTAATTACCCATGAGAAGGTGATAGTGAGCCAATAGGTTTGGTTGGTTAGCTATGCTAAATAGCCTCTTAGTGTCCCAGGACACAAAGTTTAGTGGGATTAATGAGGTAAGTATGTGGGGTGGTGGGATGGGGCCTGGGTATGACTGTGGTCAGTGCAGACTCAAGGGGCTGAATAGTCTATATCTGCACTGTAGGGATTCTGTGATTAGAGGTTTAGCTTCCAATTTGTATGCAGCAAGATGCCACCAGCAGCAATGAACAAATGAGGGGATGATCTCATTTTGGTGGAGTTGACAATATGTTGATCAGGACATTGGAAGAACTTACTGTTTATCCACAATGGTCTGTACAAAGAGTTAGACAGAACCTTGGTTTAATACCTTATTAAATAGATGGTACCTTGGACATTACATTATTCATCAAATGCTACAATGTAATCGGGGTGGTAGTTGTGGGGAGATGGGGGTGAAGGGATGTGGGCATTGGTTTTCACAGAGTGGGAGTTATGGTGAATGTTATGGGAAGAGTGAGGAAGGGACATCACAAGTAAGGGCATGAGGGGTGACCGTCAGTGTCATTTACACCCCTCCCCCATGTCCAATTTGTGCATTGGCCATGCCATTCTCTGAAGATGACAGTTGCCTATAGGACAGTAGCTGCTATGTGCCCAGCATGATGGCACGCTGCTAGGTGACATGCTTGCCAACAGCTAGTTAATCCCTGAGGCAGCAAGGCAAGGCCTTCAAGTGGTACTTAACTTGACAGTTAAGGGTCTCAATTGACATCAATGTGGAAAAATTGACCATTGGTCTTCCTGTTCAGAACTTACTCCTGAAAGTGACAGGATTCAAGTACACCACCATTCCACCCAAGTACATGATCTTCCTGCCTCCAAACTCACACCAGTGTGAGCCAAAGTTTCTGCCCGTTGACGTCAATGTCAGACAGTATAAAAGATGGCCTATGTAATGCCATCCATTTTGTGCTACCCTACCTAAACAATCTTCCAGCCTAATGCGTTCAAAACTGTCCATATTGTTATTATCTGGTCATTTTGAGCATCAATTCACCTGTCATAATTTCATTCCGTTTCTTTAGTGACCTCATTTTCTTTTGTCACTCTCCCAAATAATTGTCAGTTTTATACATTATACACATGTCAGCGTTAAGTGTTTCTACTACAATGTTAGCAATGACTTTCTGTACTGGAACACAGACAATGGAGAATGTGGAAATTCACATTTACCCTTGTTCTTATCCAAAAAATGGGATGCCTTTACAATGTAATGTGGATGGATTCAAATACATTAGCTTATGGTTCAAATTTGAGTACATTCTTGTACAAAAATAGCAGATAATAGCTGAGCATGACCTGCATTTTAGTATGCTTCTTGTATATTTCCCAGAAAGCATCATAAAAAGGGCATAATATCATAAATGAATTATTTCATTCAATATCTGTGTCCAATTATTTTGTCTATGATCAATTTTCTTCAAGTGTAAATCAAATTGGGTGGGCCTGAAAATATTCTTTTCATGAAAAACATGAGTGAGCCAATCCAGAATCATTTTAATTTTCTGTTGCCCACTTATGAATTATAATTTGCCATGCTAAGATTTAAACACAAATGTCTGGAATGTCCATCTTACTCTCCTTATCAGAGTATTTACACTTCAGTGGATGATCAGTGGAAATCCTGGCAGAGAGACATAAACAACCTGTTTCTGTTCTTTCTCCTGGATTTCTGCTGGCCTTCCAGCAAAGGGATTAACAAAACACACATGGAAGTTCTATCTAAAAGGTTAACTGTCTCTTACCACAATCACTGCACATGGTGCTGTTTCAGCAAATTGATTTCTCTGGAAACTCTGACTGACGATGTTGGTTGCCAGCATTGTGGAAAAATTAGTCTGGTCATATTCTCTCACAAGAACACATTTTTAACAGTGGTTTCTGGGTGGAAACGGAACACTAGACAACATTTCTTTCATCTAAAAATGGCACTAAGGCAAATTCTATTGTCCTTGCCTTCTCATAAAATAAGACCATATGATAGAGGGGCAGATTTAGGCCATTTGGCCCATCTAGTCTGCTCCACCATCAAATCATTGCTAATAAATTTCTCAATCCTATTCCCCCTGTCTTTTCCACATAACTTTTGACCCCCTTAACAATCAAGAACCTTTCTATCTCTGTCTTAAGTACACTCAATGACTCGGTTGCTACAGCCTTCTATGACAATGAATTCTATAGATTCACTTCTGGCCGAAGAAATTCCTCCTCATCTTCATTCTAAAGGGCCACCCCCTTATTCTGAGCCTGTACCCTCAGATTCGCATCTCTCCTACTAATGGAAACGTTTTCCCCATGTCCGTTGTATCCAGGCTTCACAATATTTTGTAAGTTTCAATGAGATCCCATCTTCATACCTAACATCATCCAGCCTAATACAGGCTGAGGACTGAATCCTGAACATTCTTAGTCCCCACAGCTCAGCTAATTATTGCTTAGCCTTTTGAATTATCAACGGAGCCAGTTAAATGTTTAAAAGTATATTCAATATTTTCTTAAATGGCATGAAAATGGAGATAACTTCCATTTATCTCAAGTATTCTCAGCAGTAACTGCTTCTCATGCTGTGATTAAATGATTTGGTCTGTAGTCTTGTCAGGTAATCAGCTTGGGAGCTGATTAATGTTTCAGATATGCAAGCTGCACCCTAATTGTGTGGTTTTGTTTTAAATTGGTACATGTTTAGAGGTTGATAAATATAAGGATTCACCCAGCATGATTTTAGTGTTTAACCTGGACTTCCTTCATTCCAAGTTAATGAACTATGGGGTGATAATCTTTGACCATGTGGTTATTTCTATGGATGAACTCTGTTGACATGTCGCCATGCTCTGAACAATTTTGCTGTCTATGGATCCAGGCGTCATAACTGCTCTCAATGACAAGCTAGTCTGAGCTTGCTTTCCCATGTGTGGCTATCCATTCAGCTTCTGCTGACCGACAAGATCACAAATTAGATAGCCTCAAGGAAAGCTAGAGATTGGAAAACATTTTTTTTTCAACTGAGAAGGTTATTGGGATGAACGCAGACACAGATGACCAATTATGACAAAGAATGCTATGAAACCAATAATGTTGCCCTCATGCAGCACTGATGGGTCTGCTGCTCATCAGGAACTATCATTCACCCAAGCAATGGTGAGCTGACCTCGTCTGAAAAGATGAGGTCAAGTCATTACTGTATGCTACCAAGCATCCAAGCAAGTAGTTCCTGAGATGTGGGGAGCATGCTAAGATTTTAAAGAGTGGGATTTTCAGTGCTGACACCTTTTAAATGGATGAGCTGGCTGCCCTGACAACTGCATTTTAGATTTTCACGGAAAAATGCTTGGGCTTCATTCAACATTCAGATGTCAGAAGTCCTTTGACTGAACAGCCTGTATCAATGTATGGCCTTATTTGGAAGCAAGGCATACTCAGCAATTAGAAATACATCTGGAAGCATGGGTTAAGGTGAAAGAGTGTGTAAATGCACTAGTGGTCTGAAAATGAGAGCGAGTGAGAAAGAATTTCTTTTTAGCCTATTCCAGTCATTGTAAAAACATGTGATAACATTATAACATGTTGTCATCTTGAAGTTTTTTTATCATTTTACAGTGTAAGATTGATAGACAAATTTGAGTACAGGAGTTGGGAAGTTATGTTAAAACTGTACAAAAGATTGGTAAGGCCACATTTGCAGTACTGCATACAATTCTGGTCGCTCTGCGATAGGAGGAATATTATTAGACTGGAAAGAATACAAAAAAGATTTACAAGGATGTTACTGGGTCTGGAAAGCTTAAATTATAAAGAGAGGCTGAATAAGCTTAATCATTGAGTCATAGAATTATACGGCATGGAAACAGATCTCTACCTGTATAAACAGTAACCCAATTCGGGAATCGAACCTGGATCCCTGGAGAATATTTTTATTTATTTTTATTCTTTGATGGGATGAAGGTGTCACTGGCAATGCCAGAAATTTTTGTCCATCTCTAACTGAGGGACTTTTTTTTCTGGAGCATAAGAAGATGAGGGGTGACCTTACAGAGATTTATAAAATCATGAGGGGCATAGGTAAGGTGAATAGCCAAGGCCTTTTTCTCAGGGTAGGGGAGTCCAAAACTAAAAGATATAAGTTGAAGATGAAAGGGGAAAGATTTAAAAGGTATCTGAGGGGCAACTTTTGCACACAGAGGATGGTGCGTATATATGGAATGAGCTGTCTGAGGAGGTGATAAAGGTGGGTGCAATTACAACATTTAAAAGATACTTGGAGAGATACATGGTTTAGAGGGATATGGACCAAATGCAGGCAAATAGGGACCAGTTCAGTTTAGGAAATCTGGTTAGCATGGATGAGTTGGGCCAAAGGGCCTGTTTCTAAGCTGTTTACCTCTACGACTCTGTGACTAATAAGTTTATTTATTAGTATCACAAGTTCGCTTACATTAACACTGCTACTTCATTGTAGAAACTGGAGTCAGCTCAGTCCAGTGCCTGTTTGGGTACATTGAGAGAGAATTTAGCATAACGAATGTATCCATTTGTTTGTTCTCATGGAGTATTCCAGAAGTAGAGGGGGTCACTGTTTCAATAAAAAGAGGCCCCTCATTCAAGACAAAGATGTGAAGGAATTGCTTCTTTTGATTTGACTTGATTTGATTTATTATTGTCACATGTATTAACATTAGTGAAAAGTATTGTTTCTTGAGTGCTATTCAGACAAAATATACTATTCATAGTCTAGGAAACAAGAGAGTGTAGAATGTAGTGTTACAGTCATAGCTAGGGGGTAGAGAAAGAGCAATTTAATGCGAGGTGAGTCCATTCAAAAGTCTGACAGCCACAGGAACGAAGCTGTTGGAACGTGATCTCAGGCTTTTGTATCTTTTTCCAAATGGAAGAAGATGGAAGAGAGAATGTCCTGGATGCATGGGGTCATTAATTTTGCTGGTTGTTTTGCCGAGGCAGCAGAAAATGTAGTTGGAGTCAATGGATGAGAGGCTGATTTGTGTGATGGATTGGGCTACATTCATGACTTTTTGTAGTTCTCTACTCTCTTGGGCAGAGCAGGAGCCATAACAAGTTGTGATACAACCAGAAAGAATGCTTCCCATGGTGCATCTGTAAATGTTGGTGAGAGTCACAGATGACATACCAAATTTCCTTAGTCTTTTGCGAACGTAGAGGCATTGATGGGCTTTCTTATCTGTAGTGTCAGCATGGAAGGGGACCAGACCAGTTGTTGGTGAACTGGACACCTAAAAACTTAAAACTTGTAACTATTTCTACTTCAACTCCCTGGATATAGACAATGGCATATTCTCTTTTATGCTTCCTAAAATTGATAACAATCTCCTTCATTTTGTTGATGTTGAAGGAGAGATTATTTTTGCTGCATCAATTCACAAGGTTCTCTATCTCTACCTTTCAGAGGGATGTCAGTTTTTGGAATTCTCCTCCCCAGAGATCAGTGGAGGGTGGGTCTTTGAATATATTCATGGCTAAGTTAGATAGATCTTTGATTGACAGGTGAGTCAAAGGTTTAGATTGGGGTTTGATGGGAAGGTGGTAGAAAAGTGGAATTAAGTTTCACATAGTCAGAACAGCCATGCTCTTATTGAATGGAAGAACAGGTTCAAGAGGCTAAATGGCCTACCCCAGCTCCTATTTTTTATGTTCTTTCTGGCTGCAGTAGCACTGACAGGGGATGTTAAAAGAATCTGGAGATGAAGAATGAACAATGTTCTTCTCAATAGAAGTGGAAATTGAAGGATTATATATCCAGTTCAACCATGTCAAATCAGAAAGTTTTTAAGTAAGTGTATGGGAAGTCTTTATTGCTGAACTGATGGATCACTTAACTTGCTTTTTTGTCTTACAGAGAAAAGCAAAGAATGAAAACGTTAATCTTTTTACAAGGCGGAGTGGAAAAACTGGGATATCTATCCTGCCAAACGCATCAAGAAGCAGGAATGCAGAGATATTGGTTTAAAATGTACCTTCAACCAGGAAGAAATTGCACTCCTCCATATTTGGGAAGATTTATATAACTATGGGGCTAGCTAGCAACAAAGGCTTTTAGTGTTGGAATATTTCATGAGGCATTTCACAGAGATATAAGAAACATTGCACGGATGCAGAGTTAAAGAAAATGAAGATAGATGACCAGAAACCTGCTCCATGTGGAGGGATTTCTTAAAGAGAATGGGGAGATGAAAGGGGCAGAGGTCACAGACAGGAAATTCAAGCATGTTTGACCCAGCTCATTGAGAGTATAACTAACAATGTTAGTGCAACATGAAGGGAGTGTGCACAAAAAAAAACACAGACAAGGCTACAGAGTAAGAAGGTTGCCAGAGAGATTACAGCTAAGTGGGGGAAGGCCATGAAGAAAGTTAAACATAAGAGAAATAATCTTAAATTGAAAATATTGGGAAATCAGAAACCAATAGAGCAGAAACCAGAGGCGAGATGAGTTCATGGGGGAATTGTTGGCAGATGGAACAGGGACAGATTAGTTTGAGCTGAATTTTATGGAAGATAGAAAACAGGGGCCAAGCAAAGAAATGTTGGAAACAGCAGATGAAAGAAAATACATTGACAAAAGTTTCAGCAGGCATGGGATTGAGGAAGGCATAGAGATGGATAATATTACAGAGGTAGAGATAGGTGGGGAAAACATGAGGTCAGAACCACAACTTGGTAGCAAACAGGACATCAATGTTCTACAATCTGACGCAGTTCAGGGGATGGATTCAGAGACTAAAAAGCTCCTGGGTTTGACATCGTTGGTATCCTCCCTTACTGACTACTGAAAAATTTGGATTTGCTCCAGATCCATCTAGTACCCTCAGGTGCTGGCAAAGCCTCATACACATCTATCATATACTCGTAAATTGGCCTGTAATTTTCTGATATGGGCTGGTGAAAAAATACCTTTATATTCAGTTCTTCTCACTATAATTTTTACCAAATGAAATTGCTTTGTTATCCTTGAAACCAGAATGAGAGGCAATGGGCAGTCGCATGCTATATTTTTAAATGCACAGAATACTAATGAAAATATTCAAAATAATGTTTCAAGTGAATGTTTCCCACTCTAATAGATAAAGAATGTAAAATATATCAAAATGCTCATTCTTATTCAACTTGGCCACCTCATTTTATTAGTATTTATTGACAAGAGAATTTTGACCATTTGTTGCAGAATTGATTGGAGTGAATCTGAAGGCCTTCCACTGGATGATCAGTATCATAATAAGATTCTTGATAGGCATAATGGACTACACTTTCCATTTCAAATGCTGGTGTGCAGAGATTGTATGCTGCAACTGTATGCCAGGACAATACAGAAGTCCCAACTCACTAACACGCGTGCTAAAAGCGTGCCAAATTGAAGCTTGCAAAGGGATATTTTTGAATTATAATCCTGCAAGAGTTGTGCTGAAGCAGCTGAATGTAAATAAAATGAGACAGCACTAATTTGACCTGCTTTCCCCAGTATTAGATAAGTATTTATGCTTGATCATTTGCACTTTTTCTCCAGAGTCAGCAAGCAGGAGACATATTTGGGAAGATTTTTTACATGGGCTAATCTTTTGGAATAGTTTTACAATGTTTAAAAAGCACATAATGTGAAAGAAAGATGTGGGTTGGAATTATGCAATAGGTTTCAGCTTTTACATTTGGATTTTGCAATGTATGCTTGTTTCAGAATCTCTGATGTAATGCTGATTCTTACATGCCTTAGTGGTCACTTTGAATGCTTTGGGGAAATTTAATGCTGTAGTTGAAGTATGCAAGTTGATCTGGAGTGAGATTTTCCAGCCTCCCAGCCACGTGTTTCCTGATGGTGGGAAATGGCTGGGAGTTTGCTAACGATGGGATTCTTTGGTTCTGCCGCTGTCAATGGAAATTTTCATTGATGTCACCACATGCCGGCAGGAAACCCTTGTGCGTGGATGTGTTGCCAACCCTGAACTATCTCTCTTACAGGTATTGCAGAATGCAGTGCAGATGGAAAATCTGGAGTCATGTTCCACCACTGCTGCAACATTGCGTTTTTAGTTTATTTTCTTAAAATCATGGAAGTTGTTTTGAAGCTTTGATACAGGTGCAGAAATCATGAGAGAAGAGGCAGGCTGCATCATCTACCTTGTGAGGAAGCAATGCAAGTGCCTACCCCTGAGAGTGTATTGGGAAAGGACATCGTATGAAATGATATCAGAGGAACTATGTGCCAAGAGACTGTGCTTCAGCAAGAAAGCAACATGATGACTTTATGTAATACAGTGAAGCCCTGCTTTTAGCGCCCCGATTTAGTGCGAATTCAGATATAACAGGATGAATCAGTGGACCTTTTGTTTTGCTCTTTCTGGGGAACTGAAAAGTTTTTGGTTACTGCAGTCTAGTTCTAAAGTGAAAATAATCTGCCTTGGAAAGAAATTGTGGACAGAAAACACTTGTTTCCCCCCTTGTCCTGTTCAGATAAAATCAGTCCTCACTTAGAAAAAAACTAGACAGTTGTTCAAAAGAGGAAGTAGTTCACAGTTAATGGACCGTAAAAGTATTTATGTAAATAAACATCCCCACTGCCTGTTTTAAACTAGCCTGGACCTGCCAATCAAAAGGTTTGTAAAAGTTAATGAAGTATGTAGTGATTGTATAAACAAACAGAGCTCTGGCGGATGCTGAAATCATCTGCAACATAACTATAACACCCTGATTTAGCGCAACCCCACTTTTTTCGCAATAAAATTTTATGGATCTCAAACATAGCATTATAACGGGGCCGCACTATATTATAGAAAGACCTGAAGCCAAATCCTGTCACATTGCCTTAACATGTAAAGTAAAAAACAAAGAACAAAGAATAAAGAAAATTACAATACAAGAATATGCCCTTTGGTCCTCCAAGACTGCACCAACCATGCTGCCTGGCTTATCTAAAAGTTCCTACCTTTCTCTATTCTCATCCTAATCATGTATTTGTCAAAACAACCCTTGAAATTCAGTACAGTATCCGCTTCCACTGCCTCCCCCTGCAATGAGGTCCAGGCATCCACCATCCTCTATGTAAAAAATCTGCCTCATATATCTCCTTTAAACATTGCCCCTCATACCATAAATCTGTGCCCCCTAGTAACTGACTCTTCCACCCTAGGAAAAAGCTTCTGACTATCCACTCTGTGCTTGCCTCTCATAATCTTGTAAACCTCTAGCAAGTAGCTCTTCAACCTCCATCGTTCCAGTTAGAACAAACCAAGTTTCTCCAATCTCTCCTCATAGCTAATGCCCTCCATACGAGTGAAATTTTTTCTGTACCCTCTCCAAAGCCTCCACATCCTTCTGGTAGTGTGGCGACCAGAATTGAACACTATACTTTAAGTGGGGCCTAATTAAGGTTCTATAAAGCTGCAATATGACTTGCCAATTTTTAAACTTGATGCCCTGGGCAATGAAAACAAGCGTGCCATATGCCTTCTTAACTACCTTCTCCACCTGCATTGTCACTTTCAGTATCCTGTGCACTTGTTCATGCAGATCCCTTTGTCTGTCAATGTTCTTAAGGGTTCAGCCATTTGTTGTATGTTCCATATTAGTATTAGACCTTCCAAAATGCATTACCTAACATTGTCCATATTAAATTCCATCTGCCATCTCTCCACCCAAGTCTCCAGCCGATCTATATCCTGCTGTATCCTGTGATAGTTCTTATTGGTAATTCACCAACATTTGTGGTGTCCACAAACTTAATAATCAAACCAGTTACATTTTCCTCCAAATCATTTAAATATATTACAACCAGCAAAGATCCCAGCATTGATCCCTGAGGAACACCACTTGTCACAAGTAAAGTTTATTTATTAATCACAAGTAAGGCTTACATTAGGGCTGCAATGAAATTATTGTGAAATTCCTCTAGTCGCCATGGTCCAGCATCTGTTCAGGTCAATGTGCCTAACCAGCACGTCTTTCAGACTGTGGGAGGAAATCGGAGCACCCGGAGGAAACCCAAGCAGACACAGGGAGAATGTGCAGACTCTGCACAGACAGTGACCCAACACCGGAAATTGAACCCAGGTCCTTGACGCTGTAAGGCAGCAGTTCTAACCACTGTGCCACTGTGCCAT
The DNA here is from genome assembly GCA_024679065.1 of Sphyrna mokarran. Classification (NCBI taxonomy): domain Eukaryota; kingdom Metazoa; phylum Chordata; class Chondrichthyes; order Carcharhiniformes; family Carcharhinidae; genus Sphyrna; species Sphyrna mokarran. Next base: position 43,052,707 of record JAGIQG010000001.1, on the reverse strand, counting down.
CCCTAACAGTGGAGATGAAACTCACGGCAGCACTGAATTTCTTTACATCTGGGTTCTTTCTATATGATATTAGTCTGGCAGCTATTACTTTTGGACATTCAGCTTGTAAAATGTATATGTTATGTCCAAACACTTCCAGCCCCTCTCCTCCTCTCCTCTACTTCCCCTCCCTCTCTTCCCTTCCCTTCATTCTGCTCCACTCCTCTCCCTGCTCTTCCCTTCTCTCCCTTCTCCGCCTCTCCTCTTCCTCCTTTTCTCTGCTCTCCCTTCTCCTCGCCTCCCCCTTCCTGTTTACAAAAATGCAACAGATCTGTTGTGTTACATATTACTGCCAGAAATTTGGAAAAGTTGAGGCAGTTATTAAACGAATCTCATACTATCAAAGGGACGCTATCAAAGTTGAATATGGTTTCAAAGTTTTGTATTTACAACATTATTTTTGTTAATAAATGTTTTCCATTAAACTTTGCAAACTTGTACAAATGTCTTATTAACACATCAAAACACAACATTCAAATGAGATATTTATAACTGAACAACATCATCGAAGAAACAAGGCAGAATATTACTAATAATAAAGACGTGGTGGTTTAAGTTTTCCACACCCAGATATGAACTCTCATTTGCTCAAACCCATGCAATAAGGTATCCAAGTCATGATCCGAGAAATTCTGATCTTTCTTCTTCCCAACTACAACTGGAATTCTCCAATGTCAGAAAATAAAAGCAAATTACTGCAGATACTGGAATCTGAAACCAAAAGAGAAAATGCTGGAAAATCTCAGCAAGTCTGCCAGCATTTGCAAGATGAGAAAAGAGTTGATGTTTTATGTTCATATAACCCTTTGCCAAAGTTCCTACATCTGATGTCATAAGCCCCACCTCTGCCAGCAAGAACAGGGCATTTGGTGCTCAGCCAAATCTCCAGTCACTGCAGCGGGTCTGGAGAACCCCAGCCTCGTGTAAGGACGGAGAATTCCAGCATACATTTTCAGTTTCCATATTCTCAATTAAAACACACAAACACTTTTAAGCATGTCACACATAAAGTGATTTAATAATATAATGCTGATTTAAATTATAGCCTCACAGATTTTAAACAAATAATAAAACCAATGTTCACTTATACATGTTAAATAATAATTATCTTCAAACATAAAAAAATTACATTTCAAATGAGCTAACAACAATAGGATTAAAAGAAATAACAAAACAAGAATGATAAGAAATTTGAACATACCTTTACAATATATGGGAATCTGTTTGCGGTCTTTGAGCCAAGTCCTCCAATCTCGCCTGCAGCTGGGATTTTTCAGTGCTGCTGCAGTAAATGGAGATTTGGCTGAGTGCCAAACTCTCTGTTCCCTCTGGCAGTGCCGGTGGAGTATGAACAGCCAGAGAATTCCAGCCTCTGTCTTCAATGCAAAACTGCAGGTTCAAAGCTTGACCTCAATGGGCATTCTCAACCTATCTCTGCCTTAAGGGAGCGTGCGTGGATTCCTTCTGTGCTGCCCCGAGGCCTGTGGAGACTGTCTCGCTGCAGTCTGATGCCTGCTGCTCTGAACAGGAATTCAATCTGGGTTATTAAATGCTGCTAAGCTCATAATACTTTCCCCTATTTCCTACGACCAATTGCTTTCCACTGAGAAAAGGAAGTTATGAGCCATTAAAACAAGACAAATCCCTCATCCTAGGAATCAGTCTAGTGAACGTCTCTCAACTGCTTCCAATGCAGATATCTTCCTTAAGACCAAAACTGTCCAAAGTACTCTAGATATGATCTCACCAATGCCTTGGCCAGTGTAGAAGAATTCCCTACTTGCATACTCCACCTCTGTTATAATAAAGACCACGGATTTTCCAACTGTGTGTATGGTAATATTCCAGCCACTTTCTTTTGAACCTGTGTTCCATTCGGGATCTTCCTGTACAGTTATAATACCAGTTGGGATCATAATAAAAATAGCAGCTCTGATAGGATTTCAAATGTGGAGAAGAGTTATAGGGTGCTAATTAATAATAGTTTATTGGGAAATTTTGAAATTTACATGCTGAATTGTGATGATACTGTACCTTTAAGAAAAATATTTTAATAATGTATCTCTGCAGGATGTTTTGTCGGCACTGTGTTATCCTTTATTGTTACTGAGGCAGTATAGTTGATATCATGCTGAGTTTGATCTGAACTAATGCAGTATGCTGTGGCTTTAATAGCCATTTGGGAGTGCTAAGTAGAGCTTGATTTAGAGACAATTGACAGGTCAGGTGGTGTGCCTGGGCTACCTTTTTCCAACAGAGCATTCCAGTTCTTAGTTTCATTTTCAGAAGCAGATTGAAGCTGAGAGAAACATCAGTTTCTCTCCTCTCTGGAAATCACCAGAAATTCAGTTTACCCCTCTGAAGTTGGAGCTGTTTTGAGGACATACTCTTCTTCTCTGCAAACAGCTGACTTGGATTTCTTTCCATAGCTGGTACAAATCTAAAAATCTAGCAACACATCAACATACTTGTTTTGTGCTATAACTGAAAAAGGGTGTGTGTCAGTGGGATGGTGTTTAACTTGGAACAACAGCAATAGCTAGCTGTTAAGAATTATGCTGTGTCATGATAATTTTTGTAATTGGTAAAAGTTGTGGTATTTTGTTTTCTTATAATTTATATTTTAACTGTGGTCTTAAATAAACTTTGTTCGATGAACATTTCCTTATGAATCACTTGAATCATACCTAGAGTGAAAAATCTTAAGCTCACCAATGCCAAAATCAGATGTAAAACTTCAGATCTATACAAACTTCACAAAACACTTTGGAATCTTTGAGATGACTATGGTGTGCTCCACCAATGCTCAGATGGTGGCATGAGCTTTGCTGTACGTTGTCTCTGTAGGAATGTGAATGTAGAGTGTGTTTAAACAGAATAGCACAATTTAGTTTGGGATTTAAGTGTCTACGATTCACGCATCAGGTAATTCGCAGATCCTGAACATCTTCAAGGAACCACAAAGGATCCAGACTTGCTTCATCAGTGACAAAGGGTACCCAAAAGGGCCTGACTAATAATGCCCCTGTGGTAGCCTAATACTCCAATAGAGACAAGATAAAACGAGTCTCATGCCATCATCTGAGCATTGGTCAAGGACACCATAGTCATCTCAACAATACGATTCTGAGGCCTGGACAGTCCTGATGGAGCATTCCAGTACATGCCTCAGAGGATTTCATGGATCAATGTGGCTTGTTACATGCTGTACAACTTGACATTGAAAATGGGGAGGACTTGCCAGATGATGAGATGAAGGAGTTGTGTATCTCCTCCAATTGAAGGACCTGGAAAGGGATGAGAGTAATGAGTTTGAGAATACTGAGGATGCAGGGGAAGAGGTCATTGCACAGGGCATATGTAACAGGTGAGCGCACAAGGCCTCGCTAAGTACCAGATTCCACAAGGATGATGGTGAATTGTAGTCAGCACCCTCTTGGACAAGTGCGCTCCACCATGTGCCAACAGGAACACCAAAACTGGTACTTAGAAACATAGAAAATAGGTGCAAGAGTAGGCCATTTGGCCCTTTGAGCCTGTACCACCATTCAATTTGATCATAGCTGATTGTGCACTATTGGTATCCCATCCCACTTTCCATCCATACCCCTTGATCCCTTTAACTGTAAGGGATAAGCCCAGCTTCTTCTTGAACATATTTAACAAACTGGCCCAACAGCTTTCTGTGTAGAGAATCCACAGATTTACAACTCTCTGAATGAAGAAGTTCTTCCTCATTTAAGTTCTGAACGGCTTACCCGTTATTTTTAAACTTTCCCTAGCTCTGAACTTTCCCAACATTGGGAACATTCTTCCCACATCTATCCTATCCAGTCCCATCAAGATTTTATATGTTTCTATGATAACCTCTGTTATTCTTCTAAATTCCAGTGAGTACAAGCACAGTCGATCCAGTCTCTCTTCATACGTCAGTTCTGCCATTTCAGGAATCAGTCTGGTGAACCTTCGCTGAATTTCCTCAATAGCAACTCAGACTAGAAGACCAAAACTGCACACGATACTTAAGATGTGACCTCAACAAGCCCTGTATAATTGTAGCCAGACACCTGTACTCTTTATTTTTCTTTCATTTTATCCCATGAACTCTAAGATGAGAGCATATAGTTACACAACACAATTGCATTGTTCTAATCCTTTAAAGGATGATGAATGCTCGGTAATGTGTGTACTTGTTGACTAACTAATGCCTTGTATAGTTTTCGCAAGACTTCCCTACTTTCATACTTCATTCCCTTTAAAATAAAGGCTAACATTTCATTTGCCTCAAACAAAAACAGAAAATGCTGGAAAATCACAGCAGGCCTTGCTGCATTTTTGGAGAGAGAGTAGAGCCAACTGATCAAGTCCAGATTTATATTCACACACTGTAAATCTTTTTCAGATTTTCTTTGCTCTTAGCTCTGAGAAAGGGTCATCCAGACTCAAAACACTGGTTCTGTTCTCTCTCCATAGGTGCTGTCAGACCTGCTGAGATTTTCCAATATTTTCAGTTTTTGATTCAGATTCCAGCATCCACAGTATTTAGCTTCCATTTATCTTCCCTGTTACCTGCTAAACTTCCATACTAGTTTTGTGTGATGTATACAACAAGATTCCCAAATCTGTGTGACCTACAACTTTTTGCTATCTTTTTCCATTTAAATAATATTCAGTTATTTTACTCTTCCTGCCAAAGTGCATAACTTCACATTTTCATACATTACATTTCATCTGCCAAGTTTTTGAGCATTCATTTAACATGCTTGGAATAGTTTAGGATAGAGGGTCATAAAATTGGTTACATTGGTCGGCGCAACATCGAGGGCCGAAGGGCCTGTAATGTTGTATGTTCTATGTCTATGCTTAATTCAAATGTTTTTATAAAACCAATAAGACTGTAAGGCATAGGAACAGAATTAAGCTACTTGGCCCATTGAGTTTGCTCTGCCATTCAATCATGGCTGATTATTTTCTCATCTCCATTCTCCTGCTTTTTCCCAAGAACTCCTGACCCCTTATCAATCAAGAAGCTATCTATCTCTGCCTTAAAGGCATTCAATGACCTGGCCTCCACAGCCTTCTGTGGCAAAGGGTTTAACAGATTCATCGCTCTCTGGCTCACATGAGACTGTATGCATGAAGAGAAAGAGTTAGTGGCAGCATTCTCATCTTTGATTACTAGAAGGGATCGAAAGATGTGAGGGCTAGGTTGATTAGCAATAGTAAATTGCCCCTTAATATCAGGGGGATGAGAAGGATAAATATGTGGGATTACAAGGATAAGGTGAAATTATGATTAGTGCAAGCTTAATGCGCCAAATAGCCTCCTTCTGTGCTGCAGGGATTCTATGATTCATTGATTGGATTGTGACATCTCACGCCTCAAATGTATCTATCAGTACCATGGAATAATCTTCCATGATAGTGAAGGAATCTGCTCCCTCGAGTTACAAGAATTCAGATGCTGGACCTTTAAGCTGCCCAGATCTCTTGAAAGAACCCACAGGGCAATTTTCAACTTGAACACAGGCCATCTGTCCTGTAAATATGGAGCCAGCACCTGCATAGCTATCAACTGAAGCGAGCTTTCTGCTAACAGAGCCACACGATCTATAAGCAAGCCCGCCTCACCTGCATTCATGAGTTTGCCTCCATGTAATTGGAATCAGCCAAGTACCATAGATCCATGCCAATCTCTAATGACTTCCTGGCCTGCAGACATGTGTCTTGATGGTGAGGCTAAATCCAGCTCAATATTAACATATCACTCTTAAAACTGCCTGCATTCTGTTTTGGCAAAAAAAAAATGTTCAAAGTGAATAATGAGACAAAATAAGTAAAAGTGCAGAATCGCTCAGCAGGTCTGTTGGTATATGTTTAACAATCAACTAATGGAGGAGTATATTTAATTATCAGCAGGTTCCCAATGAGAAACCATAAGTTTCCATTATCATTTTGCCTACACAAGGCCATGATTCTCAGGTAAATATGGAAAGGGAATTTGAGGGAGCATAATGACAAATAATTAACGGACAGTGTAGTGTTAAGAGTTAATAGCTATTCCCCTAATAGCAAGAATGCATCAAGTTAGGAGATGTTTGATCATATGCAACTGGAATCTGAGGAAACAAGGTTCTAATAGAGTCCTGCTAAAGTCTACCTATAAATAGCATGAATACTCAAATAATTGTTCATTAGTTTGCAATCATGTGTTTTCCGGCTCTCTTCCATTCAAGGCACTCAGAGCACAGTTGCGATAATAACACATGGTGGCTATAATCTGTGAGCATTTACTATGGGTCTCAATGGATGCTGATAAAGAAAGGAAAAGTGAAGATCACCAACCCTGCAGGGCACACTCAGGAAATTCCTGTCGCTACCAGAGTGCCACCACAATTATGGAGAAAAGGAAATGGAAGAAAGTCTTATTTCTGCCTGAGCCCCTGGATCTTATGCACTGTAGAAAATGGTGTCACCCATTCAGTTGGTATCAGACTGCCTGGGTTTCATGCAGGGGCCAAATAAGGAGCAGGTCATTTTTTTTTTCTTTACCCAATTGGCAGCTGTGTGGGCTATACTTTAAGAAGGCTGGATGCTGATGAAGAAACTGCTACATGTGAAGTGTTGACCAAAGTCTTCAATTCCTACTTCAACCTACAGCACAATATTATAAAAGACCAGGCAAAATTCAACCTCAGTGAAGCCAGGAACCTAGTGAGAATATTGATTCTTTTGTTAACGACCCATATCGCTTTACAAATAACTGTGATAATGGAACATTGAAGGAGAAGCTCATCAGTGCTGTGATAGATGAAGAATTTTCAGAGATCCAGCGAAGATCTCACTTTATCGAAAGGTATTACATTTAGCAAGCATAGCAAACTACTCTGGCATGATAAGGAGACTTACTGGGGGAATGCTCAGTCCAATTTGTGAACTATAGGACTATCAGTGCAACTGCCAAGAAAGAGATCCAATGTGAAGACGGCATGGTCAGTGTCATTATTTCACACCCACATGGTGGCAGGAAAAGCCCTCAGTGGTGTGAAGTCTGCCCAGCCATTAATGCCAAGTCACAGGAAGGGATATTTTAAAATGGTGTGCCAGAGCAAAAGGAAGCTTCCATCTTCAGCACCATTCCAATCTGCAAGTGTTCCAGAAATAGATGTTGCTGAATAACAAAATGTGTTCTTCTTAATAAAGGCAGAGCTGCAGGAGTCTTTCTGCTACATCTGTAGATATCATGGTTAATGGACTAGGAGATGAATGTTAAACTGGACACAAGAGCAGGAATGTCCACTTTCCCCAATAACACACCATGGCTGAAAGCTGAATTTATCCAACCGTCTATCATTCAACTTCATGGTACAGGGAGGGTTCCACTTCAAGTGTGTGGAGAGGTGATTGCTACATTTAGTTTCATGGTGCAGAGTTCACTGCTATTCTGCCATTCCTAATCAACATTGCTCTTTGTTGAACAAAAAAGCTGTGTAAATTCATATCATATTTATTCATTGGTTATAGAAGAATCTCACCTTGACTCAGAATGCTTCAAATCAGTCTTCAACGACAAAACTCCATTCTCATGACAATCGGAGGATATTGTATATTTCTCATTTTTCTGAAACGGGAGATGACATTCGAGACCCCTTTCGGGGAAGAGGTTAATTTTTATGGTTTTATGGTTTGTGTGTGTCTCACTAGCCAGGCCTGAATTTTCACTGCACCTCCCTAATTCCCTTTGAGAAGATGGTGGTGAACTGCCTTGTTGAACAGTTGTAGTCCACATGGTGTAGGTACACTCAGAGTACTATTCAAAAGGGAGGTCCAGAATTTTAATCCAGTGACAGTGAAGGAATGGCTGGGTTGGATTTGTCCTGTTTTAATGGGCAGGACATTTCCGGGCAACTGGCCATATTGTTGGGTAGATATCAATGTTGTTGCTGCACTGGAATAGCTCAGCTAGGGCTGTGACTAATACTGGGGCATAAGTTTTCAGTACTATTACAGAAATGTTGTCAGGGCCCATAGTCTTTGCAACATGCAGATCCTTTGAATTGGATCTTCTGATAGAAAGGAGATGTCAATTTCACAGAGGTGGGGGGTTCCATTCTCCATACCTGTGCACTTGGCCCCATGTTTTCACATAGCTTTAAGCTGAAGCCTCTGAGCCTTCCTAAAAAGCTGACTTCTTTGAAATCTTCTTTGAACTTTTTCAATTTCATAGTACAGTGCTGTGGCTTCTTCAAAGGGAATAAATGATCTGAAAGAGGAAGTGAAGCTATTTAACATCTTTGAAAAAAACCACAATTATGTCAATTAGGCTCAGAGTCCACATAAACAGTATGGTTTAGAACAACAGACATACTTGAGATGCATTCAAGTATGAAGGGAAAGGTAAATAAACAGAGTGACTGGAATTTAAATAGAAATCCATTAAGCTATCAATGAAAACCTATTTCAAGGCACTGCACCATAAAATTGACAGGGATCAAAAGTTTGCAACAGAATAGAAAGGGTTTCAAAGTTTTCAGCTTGCATGGAAGGATCAGAGACTTTGTATGAATGATGACGTGAAGATGCCAGTATTGGACTAGGGTGGGCACAGTAAGAAGTCTTGCATAACAGATAAAAGTCCAATAGGTTTATTTGGTAGTACAAGCTTTTGGAGCACTGCTCCTTCCTCAATGAATGGAGAATTTGGTTCAGAAACAGGGCATACATAGACACAGACTCAATTGCAAATAATGACCGGAATTGAATCTTGATAGGGAATCAAGTCTTTACAGGTACACAGAATGCAAATGGGGAGACAGTTAAGCACAGGTCAAAGAGAGGTGAATTGTCTCAATAGTGCTCAGAAAGGATATGGATGGTAAAGAACTGGCCATATTTTCAGTGCCCACTGGCATGAATCATTAAATATTAAATTATTTCCACTGCTTCACAGTTTGCTATTCATTTGAACTGGGAATAATGTTATGATGTAACATTAACATTGAATCTTACAGTTCTTAACTATATTAAGTAGCAAATTTCGCACCAGTCATTATTTCCAATTGAAATGTGAGTTAAGGAATTCTAGCATCTACCAAATTGTAAGTTCAGCTTGTAGCTTTTCCTGTGAAAAATCTGTTTCACTGTATGTCAGGAAATATTAAGATGGAAACCAGTTATAACTGTACTGGTTACCTTCCAATTGGAACATGACTATTTCCCATCATCTTTAAAGTTAACAAACAGATTGAGGAAGCACGTATACAAAGCAGTTGAGAACCATATGCATCTATGCAAATCAGAATACGATGGTAGCAATAGAAGCCCAATGTCATTCCAATTGAAGCTTGAGCTGAGGCTATCTCGCTGAAACAAATAAGCAGCTAATGGGAAGAGTGAAGGGGTCCACCAAATAAATGAGTTAAATTCATTTGTGGTATTAGGGAGTGCAGGAGTCTTGCTTTGGGCCACATAAAAGCACCCACAGCCTCCAATAATGAATCTGTTTTCCTGTACTCCCATGAAACCTTCCCAAAAACTCTTTCTAGTTAGTTGGATGTCTGCAGTTAACTGGTGTTCCCTGATAAGCCCTGCCTAGAACAGTGTGACCTTTTTGCACTTAAAACGAGCGGCAAGTGGAATGATGACATTTAATTGATGCCCAGTGGATGGGAAATTAATGTTCTGGGAATTCCAGAGAGAGAGAGAGTATTCCAGTTTTGACTCAATTATAGTGAAGGAACAGAAATGTATTTCCAAGTGAGGATGATGTGTGACTTGCAAATGTTGCTTCCCAGGTGTTCCTATATGTCTAGGAGGAGAAGTTATTGGTGGTGATGTTCCCATATGCCTGCTGACTTGTCCTTCTAGATAGTGGAGGTTGCATGTTTGGAAGCTGCTGTTAAAGAAGGCTGGGAGAATTGTTACAGTGACATCTTGTCATCTTGTGAAGGATAAGCATTGTTTCTCTGATACACAAATGGTAGGGAACCATCTTTGTGAAGCACTGCAAACTTCCTACACTAGTTGGATGCAACTGAGTGACTGCAAGGCCATTTCAGAAGGTGACAGCTAAGACTCAACCACATGAGGTAATTTCCTTTATGGCATTAGGAGGAGTGCAGTGTTGTTATCTCATGTATAGGCCAGAGCAGGTAAGGATGACAGATTTCCTTCCCTAAAATGAAATAGGTGGGTTTTATAATAGTCAATAATGGTTTCTTGGTCACTCCAGCTTTCAATTTCAGCTTTTTATTATGATTTGAGTTTATTAATGAATCAAATCTCACTGGTTGACATGATGGAATTTGAACCAATGCCCCTAAAGTCGTGGCTTCAGCACCAGACTTACTAGCCTAGAACCATTATCATTATCCCCAATGATAACATTATATAATTTCCCCCTAGTTTTACCTTTTTTTTAGCAGCAGCTCATGATGATAAACCTTTTCACATGCATCCTCCACTACCTGATCTTCATGTATAATGGCATGCATTTCTTTTTGTCAATGTAAACATCTTTTTGGGGGAGGGTGAGGGGTATCAAAGCCAAGATCATTTTACCAACACTTGGGAGCTGCACATGTGCATTATACAGCACAACTGGTAATCCTGTTGATGTTTTCTGTCCCAAGAGAGGAAGGTGTGGCGGCACAGGGGTTAGAGCTGCTGTGTCACAGATTCAGAAATCCGGAATCAATTCTGGAGTGACTGTCTGTGTGGAGTTTGCATATTCTCCCCGTGTCAGTATAGATTTCCTCTGGGTGGTCTGGTTTCTTCCCATAGTTGAAAAAGGTGCAAGTTAGGTGGATTGTTCATGCTAAATTATTCCATTGTGTCCCAAACTGTGTAACACAGATGGATTAACTATAGGAAATGACTGGAGTTTTGGCGATAGGGCGGAGTAGAGGGACTTGGTAAGATACTCTTACAGAGATTGGTACAGATTTGGTGGGCTGAATGGCCTCATCTGCACTCCAGTCAGTTTGAGGGCAAAAATAGTCTCATACTTTTTGACCATCTCAGTAAAAAGATTAAAAATCTCTGTGACTTCTTTGCAGTTCAAACTAACTGATTATTCAAACTAATATTGTGGAAATCTAACTTTGGTTGTCACCAATGACAATCACAATATATTTTTTAATAAACTCAGAACCTTTCATGCAAGCATGTCTTAAGCGCAAAGTATTGGAAATGTGCTTGCAAGTCATGCCCTTCAGCTGTTTGATACAAGCTAACTGGCGTTGGAAAACAGAGATAAAGATCTCAGCTTCATAAGCAGTGGATATGAATATTCAATGTCAGGTGATATTACATACAACCATTTCAATTGTGAAATGATCAAAGCATACAACAGGAAAACTTGATTTATTATTTATGATTTATGCATATGCAGTTTTTGACATTATCTGATGCAAAACCAAAGGATCAAGTGCAAAAAAAAACTACCACATCAAATGATATCAATCATGACTGAGCATTCAATTCGAACTATCATAAAGCGAGAAAGAATTTGCATTTATATAGCATTTTTGATGTCCTCAAGATGTCCCAAAGTGCTTTACTGCCAATGAATTACTTTTGAAGTGTAGGTTACAATGGCAGCCCAATTTACATGTAGCAAGGTTCCATAAAATCTAATGAGATGAATGACCAATTAGACTACTATTGGGTTGAGGGATAAACATGGATTTGGATTCAAGGGGAACTGGACATCTGAGTGGACAGCCTCAATTTAACATCTAATCTGAAATACAGCATTGTTGACAATGCAGTACTCCTTCAGTGTACCTTTGATATATCAGCCAATATTGTATGCTGAAGTCCTTGGAGTGATGCTTGAGTCTGCAACCTTTTGTTACAGATATGAGAGCCAAGCACAGTCTGACGCTGAAAAGAACTACATTATTATAAAACCATTTCATGAAACACCCACTACAATGGGAGCTGTCCCGATCTGAACATTTCTTTTTACTTTTTTTGGATTATTGGCTTATCATTTTAATGGTGATCAGAAACTAAGGGTGGAAATTTCCAGCCCCAATACCAGCTGGCATAGGCACAGGAAAATTTAAACAGCCTTCAAAAGTCAACCGCTCTCCAAATTTTCCCATGCCACCCAAGGCAATGCCTATGGTGGTGGGACAGGAAAACCCCAGCCTAAGAATTACATGCTATATTATTCGTCTCAGACTAATTTATTAGCATCATCGTCCTGAGCTAATTTTTCAGTTGACCTTTGCATCTCTAATGCAGATCTTTGTGTTGCACTTAATGCTGCCATGATCGGACAGGATTCTTGTTCCAAGGTGATTGAATGTGAATAGTCAGGTTTTTTTCCATGGAGGTGAAAAATAGCACACTTAAAAAAAATACAAAGTCATTTCCGAGCTAAAATATTGTAAGATTTATCTTACCTATCATGGTAGAGTGCTTAAACAAGCAATCATTTGCAGGACACTGTAAAGCTTTTCTTCGACTGTCAATGCCAAGGCCATGTATTGGATTAAGTGGAATGTCAGAGTTATCAATGCAAATGTCAAGCACAAAACATGATCTAAATTAATCTACATCTTCTTTCACAGGTTGAAGTTAGAGTGCTTTAACCATATAATTAGCTACACTGACACTGGGTTGCCAAAAGAAATGATAGATGAGCAGCCTAAAGAAACAAGCCATATTTTGTGAATAATATTGGAGTTTGCTTTACGAATCCAACAGATACTTGAATGATACGAATATTTTTTTTTAAATGGAGAGGATTTGATGACAACTTGTTGAATGAATAAATAAATAGATTAATATTACACTGGAGTCCTTTCTTAAAGTGCCCACATTCAAGCTATTTAAATATGGGGTGATTTGAATCTGAAGCTAATTGCATACAGTGATTCTTAAATTGGGGTCTGCAAACCCTTGGTGTCCTCAGAGACTTGTCAGAGATGTACAATATAACTTGAAGGGAAAGATTTGTACGCTTCAGTAAGAGCAGACTTCTCAAAGTAACTAGGGATGTCTGAAAGAAATCAGCTTAGCTGCTTTTGTCCGCAGGGTTTTAATGATGGTTCACAGGATGCACTTTGGGGTTGGCCATAGTGTGATCGAGGAAGTAAGAACAGTGCACAGTCACCATGTGCAAGGAGGGGAGGGTGCCATGGGGAGTAGAAAATGGTATGAGAATTTAGGGCAATGTCAACCTGTTGTGCATGCATTTAATAGCATCCTACACCATAGGAAATCCTGCAAACTCAACAAAGCTGTGTTTGTTTTGAACAGAGAACCTCAATCATCTCCCTCATTCAAAAGTGGAAAGCAAACTGCGAGATGTTGCAAATATCATCAGCTCCAGCCTGGAATGGCCAGTCACATAAATATGTACCACTGCACTCGCCTTCACAGCCACTGGCAATATGGTCCTTGCCCTGCTCTGAAGTTCCATTGTAGTTGCAGCAGGCAATAGATTTTGTAAGACTGCACCCTTAACGAAGCACAGATACCGTACTTGTTATTCCTTGCTGAAGTTCAGGTAGGAGAATTGCTTCCTGAAAACTCTGGGTGGATTTGTTCTGCATAGTATGGCCTGTGGCCATTCTCTGATTCATGCTGTACTCCAAGGAGGATACCCATTTACTGCACCTATGCCTGGGGGCAAGCTCGCAGATTTACTATCAAATAAATCGGTTGGATTTAAAATTGGTGTTGTCAGATTCTTACTGCGTTTACCCCAGTCCAACGCCAGCATCTCTACATCATGACTACTATCAACACCGCATACTGCCGAATCCAAGTGGAGAGGATCTAAAGCTCGCAGGTTTACTATCAAATAAATTGGTTGGATTTAAAATTGGTGTTGCCAGATTCTTACTGAGTTTACCGCAGTCCAATGCTGGCATCTCTACATCATGGCAACTGGTTTGTGCAGAGGCTTTGAAGTCAAATGAAAAGTTCTTTCGTATCCACTACATCCCTCCCTGCCAATCTTAGCAACTTCAAAGAACTGTAGCAACAGTTCAGAAGGAATCTAGCAACAACTAAAACTGAAAAGGCAGGCAGCATAGTGACACTGCTACCTCATAGTGCTAGGGACCTGGGTTCGATTCCCACCTTGAGTCACTGTCTAAGTGGAGTTTGCAAGTTCTCCCCGTGTCTGTGTAGGTTTCCTCTGCGTGGTCTGGTTTCCTCCCACAGTCTGGATGACATGCTGGTCAGATGCAGTGACCCAAACAGGCACCGGAATGTGGCAACTAGAGGAATTGCAGTGCTAATGCAAGTCTTAATTGTGACTAACAAATAAACTTTAACTGTAAGTAGCTGATGATCACTTTAAATAGTACTACTGAATGTTTTTCCTGCTGAGGAGTCTATCTTCGCAAAGTAAAGAGAGGCTGTAATCTAGAGCATTTAGCTCTGAAGTGACACTGCAGGCATTAAATTAGTATTGTAGGTTGATTAATATTATGATCTGGCTGTTCTGCATATTAAGGGTAAGAAGTCTGACAACACCAGGTTTAAATCCAACCGATTTATTTGACAGTAAACTCACAAGTTTTCAGAGTTTGCCCCTTCGTCAGGTGAATGGAGAGTTCTGGCCTCAGATGGAGCGTATAACTGAACAGACGGTTTACAGATTACTGATTAGAATGCGAGTCTTTACACCTAACTTGTTCTTCTAGTCTTAAAGAGGCCAACAATGTAAGTGGAAGGAGCATTCTTGCGAGTTTACTACCAAATAAATCAGTTGGACTTAAACCTGATGTTGTCAGACTTTTTACTGTGTTTACCCCAGTCCAACGCCAGCATCTCCACATCATGTTCTGCATATGTTCAGCAAACTTTAGCTGCATTTCTGCTAACATCCTCATCAAGTTGGTATCTGGTGTATGACATGCAGCAAAAGTGAGCACACATGCATCAGAAAACATTTAGATCTCCCAACAGCAAGTCCAGCATTCAAACAAAATATGCAGCCAAATAACAATTGCCACATTGTTTTATAGTCAATGGCGGAGGTTTTCCCAACCCATCCACCTAAGAATTGTAGGGTCCGTTTATGTCAAGGGGGATTTTCCAGTTCTGGGGTGAGTTCAGCTGGAAAATCCTGCCCAGTGAGTTTGGTAAAATGATACCTCATCCAAAACTGGAGCCATCAGCACAGAGACAACTGTAAAATTTGAAATGATGGTATAGCACACCAATTGTAAAATTTGAAGTGGTGGTCCTCGTGGCAGGTTGATGCAAAAGGTTAAATCTCACAGGATCAGAGATGTACTAGCTAGATGGGTATAGAACTGGCTTGGCCATAGAAGATAGAGAGTAGCAGTGGAGAGGTCTTTTTCTGATTGGAGGTCTATGACTAATGGTGCTCTACAGAGCTTTGTACTGGGGCTTCTGCTGTTTGTGATATATATAAATGATTTGGAAGAAGGTGTCTGATTAGTAAGTTTGCAGATAACACAAAGACTGCTAGATTTGCAGACAGTGATGAACATTGTCAGAAAATGCAATGGGAGAGAGAAAGGCTGGAAAATTGGGCAGAGAAATAACAGATGGAATTTAATTCAGATAAATGCAAAGTGATGCATTTTGGCAGATCTAATGCAGGGGGAAGCTATACATCAAATGGCAGAACCATCAAGAATGTAGACACAAAGAGGAATCTGGGTGTGCAAGTCTACAGATCCTTAAAGGTGGCAGCAGAGGTGGAAAAGGTGATGAAGAAGGCATATGGCATGCTTGCCTTTATTGGATGGGACACAGAGTACAAAAATTGGCATATGATGTTGCAGTTATATAGATTGTTGGTTAGGCCACATTTGGAATACTGCGTCCAGTTCAGGTTGTCACACTACCAGGACATGGAGGCTTTGGAGATAGTGCAGAAAAGGCTTATCTGGATGTTGCCTGGTATGGAAAGTATTAGCTATGAGGAGAGATTAAGTAAACTAGGGTTGTTCTCCATGGAAGTTGAGGGGCGACCTAATAGAAGTTTATAAGATTATGAAGGACATAGATAGAGTGAACAGTTGGAAGCTTTTTCCCAAGTTAGAAATGACAAACACAAGGAGTTACAAGTTCAAGGTAAGGGGGAGCAAGGTTCAGTACAGATATGCGGGGGACATATTTTACACAGAGGGTAATGGGGGCCTGGAATGCACTGCCAAGTAAGTTGGTTGAAGCAGACACTCTAGGATCATTTAAGACTCATCTAGATAGCCATATGAACAGATTGGGAATAAAGGGATACAAATGTATGGCTTAGTTAGGAGCACATGATCGGTGTAGGCTTGAGGGCTGAAAGGCTGTATTGTGCTTTGTTCATTAGAACCAGGTATTGTTAGCTTCATAAAGAAGTGGATCATTAGTTGCCTAAGAGCAGTATATCAATGAAGAAAGCATTGAGTTGCTGGTTCAATTCAACCTTACCTCTGTCACCAATTCAGAGAAATATACTAATAAGGTTTAGAGAGCCTGATGTAAAGAGGAAATATGAGTAGCTGCCAAAAGAATACCTGGAAACAGATTGATACAATCACTAGATAAGCACAAATATGAAAAACCATTTGATCCATTCACGTTCAATAAAAACAACATATTTTGCCCTATCACAACACCTGGTTATTTCTCAAAGGAATCTAGTTTTTGTTTTACTTCCCTGCACTACTCAAAATGTCATTCATGTGTTGATTACACTTCATAGAGAACATTATTTGATAGTTCGAATAACTGTTCAACCTCTTCAACTGTTCAATACAACTGTAAGTAGTATATAGCAGACTTATGTTTTTCTAATACCTCAAATATTTCCTCATGGTGTGAATTTATCACCCGTTGGGTGTGCACACTTGGCAGGTCCGGAAGCAGATGGAAAATGTGTTTTTGGCAGTGATCAGTCCAAGAGGCTAACCGATTAATGGACAGCCTCAGTGAAAGCCTCAGCACTGTTGGGGATGACAGGAAGAGGGTGTCACGAGGGCAAGGGAGAGTGCAGACTAGCACTTTCAATATGCACCTTCAGAGGGACCGTTGTTGAGGAGCTGTCTCAGGGGGCAATGACCCATGACAAATAAATAGCAATCTTAAAACTTTGCCACAAGTATGTACATAGCACTCAGTCCGAAATCCCTTGACACGATGGTTAATTTTATTTGAGCACTAACAATTCATCCCACTTGTATCCAATTTGTAGCTAAATGTAAAGGCCAAAAGACCTACCTGGGAACCATAAAGGGAGATGGGCTATGTAAAATTGCATTCACATGTCCTCTCAATGGGCTAAATTGTCTGCATGATTATTGGTGGGCGCACTTCTAACTCGTACATACAGCCACTGACTGAAATATTGCCAATGCCTTCTTGCATGATTCCAAGCACTACCAGATTGGATGAATGTTGTAAAATTCTGGCCCTTATCTCAGTTCTTTGACACTGAGATCAGCCTTGAGATTTTTCCATACTTGAATGAACGTTTCCTTCGTACCTTGGTTATCAAAATAAACAGTACTCAAAACTCTAGTCTAGCTAAACCATTATATAATTCAAGTTCAAATATCCCTAACTTGTACCTTCCAATGCTACTAAATAGTAGAAAAGCTGTCTACAGGCAACAATTATCAATCTTATCAGAAGCTAACGTTAAAAGTAGTAAGTTCTGGGAGTAATGGAGTGTGTGGATTGATACTCATCTAGGGACGTTTGTGGAAGCAGCATACAATGAGATAAAACAGCCTTCTGTTCTTCTGAACAGGGGTACTTTATGAAGCAGGCCTAAGGTAAAATTGAGAGACTTAAAAAATGAAACGATCATGTTTTGAAATGTTGTTTGCTCACTATTTACTGTTATAAAGTAATTTAAGAAAATAATTAGACTACAGAACAATGGTGACAGGATCACAGGGAGAGAGTGTGGACATAAGCTTGGATGTTGTTTTTCAGTGCCTCGTACAAGGTATTTCCATGTGGTCATGAAAAACTGTCTCTTTTTTCTATTCATCTTAAACATTGGCAACTTCAGTCCTCACTGTATTCCTTTCCATTTGAAACTTACTGAAGGAAAGAGATTCTTTTATCACATAATCTCTTTCAGGATAGCCTAAACCATTTCATATTAAGTGATGTTTAAAATACAGTCATTGTTATTCTGTTGTTCACCAATCCTTCCCATTTCAATCTCTGCAACATCACCCATTTCCACCTGCCCTTCACATACCTGTAAGATGAAACTTTCACCAATCATTTATCATCTGCAAATTGAAGATTGGACAGCCTGTTTTTTTTAAGGAAAAATGCAGCATTTATGGAATAGAGATCTGGAATATGAAACATTAGTCAGGCAGGCTAATAGTTACAAGCCTTCTCCTTTGGCAGTGGCGATGAAAGAAGGAATGTTGGTCAGGAAAATACTTTTCTCTCCTTCAGGTAATTTCTTGGGATCATTAATATTCACTGTAACAGACATTGGTTTCTAACACCACCCTTTAATAATCGAACAAGCCCTTAGTGCTGGACTAATGCTGAGACTGGAATTTCCCGTCCATCGCTGAATCTGGGAATCTCTGTCTAAAGTCAATGGATACTTGGCTGTCTCTCCAACTTTTCTGCCTCGCCCATGACATTGTCTGCCATAGGTGGGACTGGAAAATCACAGTCTTAGATAATAGGCAGAATCCTCTGACGTCGCACACAGTTGGAGTTCTCAGGTCTGCTGCAGTGAATGGACATTTGGCTGAGTGCCAAATTCTCCATTCTCACTGACAATGGTGATGGGGCAAACGAGACCGGAGAATTCTGGCCAATATGTTGGAAGTGGACATGTTTTCTTGATTAGCGTTGCAAGTGCATGATTAGTCAAGAATTATCCAGCAACCTGCTGGAATTGTGGGTGGAATCCTCCCAAAAAATTTCCAAGTTCGGAATTCACCAGTCTCACATGCCTGCTACTGCTGCTATCAAGGATAGAGAATTTGGCCCTCTGCCAAATCTATGCTCACAACAGTGGGACAAATAATGTCAAGTGCAGGTGAGTTTGGAGTGTTGTCTCCAGCCAGAAAAGCGGTAGATTCCCATTGCATGGTTTGGGGCAATTCAGTTCACAATTCAACTACACTTGTGACATGATTCGCCCATTTTTGGGCTCAGGGAGAGATTTACACTGGCACTGGCAGCATTTGCCAGGTGTGATTCACCCACCTGATGCAGACAGCTATCTATAGAAATCCTGCCCAGCTATGTCCCCGATCATCCAGGGGCTTCAATGACCGGGCCCCTGGTGTGCCTAAGAGTGGGTGAATTGTATGATCCAGGAGCATCTGACTTCAATTCAACTCTGCATATTAAAATGATTATGCCTTTGCTGGGTAGGGGGCTAAACGAAGTTCTTGCTGACATTATGTGCATTGTGGCTCCTCCCACACCGTTCTCTGCATAAGCAGAGTGGAGCCGAGGAACTGTGATCTGTAACACAAAGGGAACTAATGAATGTTATTGGGAGGTATTACAGGAGGTCACATGAAGGAAAGCTACAAGATGCAGGTAAAAAAGATTATCATTTTTCAAACAGACAAATGACAATAGCAACCCACTCCAGGCAATGATTAGAATTTCAGATGTCAAGGTCATTTATGTTCATTGAAATCATTTAGATTCATTGAAGCCACCCATAAGACTGACACAATGTGCTGAAGATTAAACTGATTACTACAAACGTCCATTCATTTGACACATATTATTCTTCTTGCAGAAAACCATAGAGTTCAACCGAAGAAAGCACACTAGGCAAAGACACTGACAGTGAAACATCCACAAGCAATTTGAAGATGTTATATCCAAGAGACTAGGGCATTAATCCATTGTAGCAAAGGTGGGGGAAGTGATGGAAGTTGGGGGGGGGTGTTCAGTATAAAGTTGAAGGAAGCTTCTCCAAGTAGTTTGTAAATTTGCATTTTCATATCTCTAACAATAAATATGAGTTTTATAGGTGACTTCAATTAAACAAAAAGGTCATCAGTATTGTAACAGAATGTCTTTAAAATTTACAACATGGATGGAAGCTATTCTACCCATAGTGTCCCTATTGGCAAAAAATAAGCTGCTGTCTTATTGCTTCATCACTTCTATTCTGATTGTATTGAACAAACATATAGGGACAAATTTTCTCATTCCGCCCACTACAGAAATTGGAGCGGGCGAGGGGCAGATCATTGATCCCAGGCAGGATTTTGTGACTTTGGAACTTTCGGCAATCTTGAAACCCCAGAATTTAATTACCCCAAATTCATAACAATATTCTCCCCAGAATTTCTGAAATATTTATATTATTAATTAATATTATTATTACTAGATATTATCAGTTTATCTGCTAAGAAACATGAAAATGTTCAAAGGTCCACCTTCAAAAGAAGATTCTTCATTGATATGCACAGTTCTATTTCAAATTCTGATTTTAAAACAATCTGCGCTGAGTTTAGCTTTTGAAACTTATTGGTCTCCACATCTGTAATCTTTTCATCTTTAAACTCTAAAAAGAATGCTTCTGTTGACTCCAAAGTTAAATTGTTGGCCTTTTTGTTGTCTGTAGTCACATATTCATTTTATGTTAATTTTCCAAGTTCAAACAGTTACGTTCTTTTTTTGAGATATCAAGTTCAAAATACAAAAACATAGAAGAAGTAGCCATTCCACTTTTCAAGTCTGTTCCAGTATTCATTATGATCATGGCTGGTCATTAAATTCAATATCCTGACCCCTGTCCCCCCGCCCCGCCCCCCCAAATTTTAATTTATCCTTAAGCCCCAAGGGCTATATCTAATTTCTTCTTGAAATCAGGCAACATTTTGACCTCAACTACTATCAGTGGTAATGAACTCCACACATCCATTACCCTCTGGATGAAGAAATTTCTCCTCACCTCAATTCTAAAAGGTTCACCCTTTATCCTCAAACTATGACCCTGAGTTCTGGACTGCCTTAATAAATTTCTACGAGATCCCCACCCCACCCCTCACTCCTCCAAACTTCACTGAATATAATCCTAACTAATTTAGTCCCTCTTCACATAACAGACCTGCCATCTTAGGAATCAGTAAACCTTTGCTGTATTCCTTCTATAGCAAAGACATTTTTCTTCAGATAAGGACACCAAAACTGCACACAATACAAAAGAGCTTCTGTTGGTGCCATCAACTCCCACAAGAGATCCCAACTGATGCTATAATCCAGTTATGGATCATAAACTTTTCACTTAATGTAGACAAAGGGTGGATTCTCCAGTTTGCTGCGGTGAATGGAGATTTAGATGAGTGGCAGACGCTCCAGTCTAGGTGAAATG
Organism: Sphyrna mokarran; assembly: GCA_024679065.1. NCBI lineage: Eukaryota > Metazoa > Chordata > Chondrichthyes > Carcharhiniformes > Carcharhinidae > Sphyrna > Sphyrna mokarran. Next base: position 43,031,349 of record JAGIQG010000001.1, on the reverse strand, counting down.
GTTGGAGAATTCTGGCCAAAGTTTGAAATCTCAGTTACCGGGATGAAGACCAAAACCACACAATTCCATAGTTTTAAACAATCAAAATAAACTTTACACAATCAGAAAAGTAAAATGATATGCAACTTAAACTCCACCATTCAGAATTACCATGAGGCAAACATGCAGTAATGAGCAAAACAATAGTCAAACACGTCACACTGTACACTAAATGGCAGATATGATTAAGGCAGATTTCTCAGCAATCCATCAGATGTCAACCATAAGATGATAAGACATAGGAGCAAAAGTAAATGGTTCAACACACTGGATCTGATCTGCTAATTCATCGAGATCTTGAGGTGGAGATGTCGACATTGAACAGGGGTGAGCACAGTAAGAAGCCTCACAACACCAGGTTAAAGACCAATCAGTTTATTTGTTAGAACGAACTTTTGGAGTGCTGCTCCTTCATCAGGTGACTAGCCTTGTGACTTCTTACTGCATCAAGATCATGGCTAATCTGATATAATCCTCAACACCACTTTCCCACCTTGGCCCCATACCCCTTGATTTCCTTACTAATTAAAACCTGTCTCAGCTTTGAACATACTTAACAACCCAGATTCTACAAATCTTTGCATTAAAGGATTCCAGATGTACTATCCTCTGAGAGAAACACTTTCTCCTCATCCAGTGTCACAAAATCTTGTCAAAACTCACCCTCCTCGTGAAAGATTGTAACTCACCTCTCCATAGTTCAATGTCTCTTTCTGAGACTTTTTTACATAGGATTCATGAAGCAGTACTTCCACCTCTACTTTTTGGCACACTTCCAATTCTTGCAGACCACTAGCTTCATAGAGCTCGTACTGGCTCTGGCTTTCTCTGAACTCCAGTCTCCTGGCTGCATCGAGCTATAAGTGACTCCTAAGACTTGAATGAGCCTTAACTGCCTGGAGCTTGCTAACAGTCTGTCAGCTGCAAGCAACATGAGGTCCAAACTGCAACCAACCCCCTTTCCTAGCAAGCACACAGATGAATTGAAGCCACAGTATCTTCTTAAGCTCCACCTATCTCTTTCAGGGCTCATTGAACGCTTGTAAGCTAATTTTGTTCTAACTTTTGCACAAAGGGTGGTGAGTGTCTGGATCAAACTGCCAGATGTAGTACTAGAGGCGAGTACAATTTTGTATTTTAAAAGAAGTTTAGGCAGTTACATGAGTAAGATGGCTATCATCTTAAGATGGCTATGCTGTAGTGTTCTATGTTCTATGTTCTATCAAGCAATATGGGCCAAACGCAGCCAAATGGGACTAGCTTAGTTGTTATAAAAAAGGGTGGCATGGACAAGTTGGGCTGAAGGGCCTATTTCCATGCTGTAAACCTCTATGACTAAGACTCTATGACTCCAAAAACAATAATTTTTCTGATTTGAATTCACTTGCAAGCAGTGCAGACTTCACTTCCTCAATTCTCCAGCTACGCAAGCTCACCTACACTTCATGACTTCACCTCTTCTATTCCAGCTTTGTTTACAAAGAACAAAGAACAAAGAACAAAACAGCACAGGAAACAGGCCCTTTGGCCCAACGAGCCCACGGCACCACCTTGATGTTCCCATCTCTACCCGCGATCCCTGTCCATGTTTATAGATCTATGGATTAAAAACCAAATTTGAGACAATTTAGGGAGAATTTGTTTTGCCAATTAGCCTAAGAGCACATCTTTGAGATGTGGGAGGAAACCGGAGCTCCCGGAGAAAACCCACGCAAGCACGGGGAGAATGCGCAAACTCCCACAGACACAGGCCCAAATCCATGTATCTGCACAGCACAGAGATAGTCACTGAGCTGTTGCGTTGCCCATCAGATGGTCCAGGTCAAGCATACACTAACAACGTGAAGCAGTAGGATACTCTTGAGAAAGATCCAAGAGCAGTCCTCTCACGACCCATCGCGTGTATGCCCCTCTTTAGACAACAAGGTGGACCAAAGCACCTGTAGGATAAAAACAAATACATCAATATCATCATCTATTTACACACTTCCCAGGGACTCCCAAGGCTCACGATCCCTATTTTAAATCAGTTTTCTATACCCATTCTGTTCATGTGCCCATCTAAGTATTTCTTAAATAACTCCAGAGTACCTGACTCCACCACTTTACTTGGCAGCGCGTTCCATACCCCCACCACCCTCTGAGTGAAAAAACTCCCTCTAGCATCCAAATTATACCTTACTCCCCTCACCCTAAGCCTGTGACCCCTCGTGCTATTTGAGTCCATCTTAGGAAAAAGCTTAACCCTGTTTACTCTATCTATCCCCTTCAAAATCTTGTACACCTTTATGTTTAAACAGACATGGGTAACTTTCTGAACTGCTATTTTATTTTAGATGTCCTGGTAATCTCTAAAGGCCAGTACTTCAGTTACATTCTTCACAACAACAACATTTCCAGAACTAAAAGTTGTCTCAAAAATGGTGAAAATAAATCATGAGCCAGGTATTTGTCACCCAAGTGACTTGAACTGTCATTTATTGCCTGCAGTTATAATCTTGATTGTTTGCTCTATTTCTTTCTCATTAAGATATACTATGCCTTTATTTCATGCCCTTTGATATGGCCTGAAAATAATTGCCTTTTTTTTTCTATTTTATTTAATTCTGTTTGCCACTCAATCATCCCTGCCAGTCAAGTGCTTCAACATGTTTTTTCACTTCTACATTCAGGTATTCGCTGAGATCCTACTGCCCTGCTAGTTAAAGAATCGGAGCAGGGGAGGGGCGGACAATAGAAATGCTCATTGAACCTCATATGGGATTTTCCAGTCTCACTTGAGTGAGGCTGTAAAATCCTGCCCATTATTTCAAAACCAAATTTAGCTTTTGACTGGTTGTTAGTTCCTAGATTTCTTTCACTCTCAGATTATAAATACATTTTACTAATCTGCCAATTACCAGTAATCTGCATCTTTTATTAAACATTTTTTGTCAGATTTCACACTGGAAAAAATGACTCCCTCTCTTTTGATTGTTGCTGATTAGCCATTTTGCTAGTCCCATGAAGATTAGCACCTTACAATTCTTTCCTACCTTCCCAAAGTATCTGTTTTGTAGACTTCAGCTTGCTGTCAGTATTAGCATTCTGTGACTATTTTACTGCCTTATTGATAGCATAAACCATGTGATGAACGTTCCACCATTCCAGAATTACATTTGTATTCAGGATTGCAAAGTGTGTTTTTTTATCTCACCTGACTTGCATTCCTAATGTTCTGGTTCATTCACAGCAACTGTCACTTAATTGCCCATCCTGTCTGTCCTCTGAAAGTGGTGGTAAGCTACAGTTTTAATAACTAAGTGGAATTCTCTGCCATTTCCAAGGGAGTCAACCATATTTCTACAGGCCTGAAATCACATGTAGACCAGGCAATCTTTTATTTTATTTGTTCATGAGTTTTCAGCATCAATGAGCAACATCTATTGCTCAACCCTAACCACCCTTCAGAAGATGGGAGCAGACCACCTTGTGGAACTGTTATACTTAGCCAAAAGGCTGGGAGTTGTAGGTTTTTGACCTAGCAATAGAGAAGAAATGAAGATAAAGGCAAAATTCCTTCCTACAGGATGTTATCAACACAGATAGGATTTCATGACAAATCAATAGTTGATTAGTTACCATTATTGATGCTAGATTTTATGTGGAATTTATCCATCCCATTTGTCATGGGAATCACAGTGGGTGGGACATGAACTATGCAATGGTCCATTGGCCTTGGGCAGGATTTTCCGGTCTTGAGGTGAGCAAGTTGAAAAATCCTGCCCATAGTTTTCATTCCAGATTTATTTAGTTCCTAACTGCCATAGTGGGATTTGAGCCTAAAAGAACAAGGCTCTTATAATCACTATGTTACCATTCCCATGTGGCGGGATTGGTTGAAGAAGGTAGGGTTGAGGGATAGATTTTGCTATTCAGAATGTTCTGATCCTTTAAAGGTCTCTATGTGGAAATCTGGCTACCATTCTTCAGTAACTGCACTCCCATTTTTCTGAAATGAGAATACCATTTGCAGAGTATTATAATGGTGCCAGACATTTTCAAACATAAATGAGAAATAAAAAGTGTACTATTATGTATCCATTCAAGCATGTCAAGAACAAAATTAATTCCCACTTGGAAAAGCATCCATTAATAAGGGATAGCCAGCTCATTTGTGAAATGGCAATTCATGTCTGACTAACCTGATGGAGTTTCTTTTATTTATTCATTCACAGGATATGGGCAGCATTGGCAGGGCCAACATTTTATTGCCCATCCCCAGCATACCTGAACAGCAGTTAAGATTGGACAATAAAATGCTATCCTAGCCAATGACACCCACTTTCTGAAAACAAATAATTTAAAGAAATTGCAGTCAGATTAGTCAGATGCGATTTGCAGTAACAGAGAGAGTTGCACAGTGTTGTGTGGTAGATGTGTACATGGACTTCACAGAATCCCTACAGTGCAGAAGGAGGCCATTTGATCCATCAAGTCCAATCAATCCTGCAACATGGCATCCTATCTAGGCCCTATCGCCATAATGCTAGGTATTTACCCCACTAATACCCTTATCCCACATATCCTGGGACACAAAGGGGCAATTTAGTATGGTCAATCCAATTATTCTGCTCATCTTTGGACTGTGAAAGGAAGCTGGAGCATCTGAAGGAAATCCACACAGACATGAGGAGAACATGCAAACTCCAGAAGGTCACCCAAGGCCAGAATTGAATCCAAGCCCCTGACACTGTGCAGCAGCAGTATTAATTACTAAGTCGCAACTAAGTCCCTTATTTGGAGAATAGAAACACATGGTTCAGCATTTCCATTGTATGTCTTCTCCAAAGGATGTAGCAAGCCATTTAAATCTCCATTCATTTTGGCAAGATAATAATATCCCACCAGGCAGGAGGGATGTTAAAATCCTGGCCATGGCATTTAAGAGATGATGATACATATTCACTGAGGAAGACGAGACAGAGAGTAAAGGACATTCAGGTTGCACTTTCTACAGCCACTGGACATGTCAAAGTACTTTTGACATGTAGTCATTCTTGAAATATGGTAGCCAATTTGTATATGTATAGCTCCAACAAGCTGCCCTGTGATATTGACCAGATTAACTGAATTTTAAAGGCTGATTGAGGGACAAATATTGACCAGGACTCCAGGGAACTGTCTTACTCTTCTTTGAAGTGGGCATAAGTGCTACCAACTTAGTCACAATTGGCATCTGTCCAGTGAACAGTGGTGAACAGATGCTTTTTATTCCAACTGGAGAGAAGCATGCAGTGCTCCCCCAGGTGTAAGGATTGGACCATTATTTTCTTCGTTATATATAAATTACTTGTACATGGCTATTGGGGAGTACAATTTTGACAATTTTCAGATGATACAAAGCTTGACAATATACTAGATAATGAGGATAATAGTGATGTCAGAGGAATTTAAGCAGAAAGTGGGCAGGCTTATAGTGGATGCAACAAATGTGAATCAATACATTTTGGGAGGAATAACAAGGAGAGGCAATACAACCAAAATTGTACAATTTGAGGTGAGGGCAGAGTAGAGTGACAGATGGATGCATGTTCACAAATCTTCAAAGGGCAAGTTGATAAAGAAGCTAAAAAAACATTTTTTTTAACTCTTTCATTTTTATGTGTTGCTGGCTGGCCAGCATTTATTATCCGATTCTAATTGCCTTTGGGTTGAGTGGCTTGCTGGGATGTTTCAAAGGGTGTTTAAGAGTCAACCACATTGTTGGGGGTCTGGAGTCACATGTCACAGATTAGGTAAGGACAGCAGATTTCACAGAAACATGGAAACCCTATAGTGCAGAAAGAGGCCATTTGACTCATTGAGTTTGCACCAATGACAAACCTACGCAGGCCCTATTCCTTTATCCCTACATATTTACCCACTAACCACTCTAACCTGAGCATCTCAGGACACTAAGGGGCAATTTTAGCACGACCAATCTACCTAATCCACATATCTTTGGACTATGGGAGGAAATCGGAGCACACAGGGAAAACCCATGCAGACATGAGGAGAATGTGCAAACTCCACACAGGCAGTGACCCAAGTCGGGAATCAAAACCAGGTTCATGGAGCTGTGCCACCTCAAATGGGTTTTTACAACAATCCATAATGGTTTCATGGCCATTATTATACATTTAATTCCAAATTTTTAATAAATTCGTATTTCTCCATCTGCCATGGTGGGTTTGATCCTGGATCCCCAGACCATACAAAATTATTGACTTTAGAAAACAGTAGCATTGGATTTACAAACAAGGAAGTCAAGCATTTACAATATTGATTAGGCCTCAGCTGGAATATTGAGCAGGATTCTCTGGCCAAGCTCGTCCTGAAACCCAAGAATCCCATCTGAGGTCAATGGATCTTTATCTGGTCTGCTCTGCTCCCCTCTCCACTATAACTCCCATGATGGGCGGAACAGGAGAACTCCATTATGTACAATTTTGCACACCATAATTTAGGAAAGATGCTAATGCCTTGGGAAAGACACTGATGAGGTTCACCAGGACAATTTTGGGGATAGTCAGCATGGACAGTCAAAATGATTGGGGATAGTCAGCATGGTTTCGTGAAGGGTAGGTCATGCCTTACTAACCTCATTGAGTTTTTTGAGAAAGTGACCAGAGAGGTGGATGGGGGTAAGGCGGTTGATGTAGTATATATGGACTTTAGTAGGCTTTTGATAAGGTGGCCCATGGAAGACTTCTACAGAAAATGCAGATGTGTGGAATAGAGGGTGATTTAGCTAATTGGATTAGAAATTGGCTGGCAGATAGAATACAGAGGGTGGTGGTTGATGGGAGATATTCATCGTGGAGTTCGGTGACGAGTGGTGTGCCTCAGGGGTCTGTTTTGGGGCCCCTGCTGTTTGTAATTTTTATAAATGATCTGGATGAGGGTATTGAGGGATGGATCAGTAATTTGCAGATGACACTAAAGTTGGTGGAGTGGTAGATAGTGAAGAGGGGTGTTATAGTTTACAGAGTGACTTGGACAAGTTGCAGAGCTGGGCCGAGAGTGGCAAATGGAGTTTAATGTGGAAAAGTGTGAGGTAATGCACTTTGGCAGGAACAATAAATGTGTCGAGTATAGGGCTAATGGTAGGGCTCTTAATAGTGTTGAGGAACAGAAGGATCTTGGTGTATGTGTCAATAGATCCCTGAAAGTAGCAGTCAAGTGGATAAAGTTAAGAAGGCATATGGAGTCTTAGCTTTTATTGGTAGGGGGATTGAATTTAGGAGCCGCAGCATCATGTTGCAGCTGTACAAAACTCTAGTGCGGCCGCACTTGGAGTATTGTGTGCAGTTCTGGTCGCCACATTATAAGAAAGATGTGGAGGCATTGGCGAGGGTACAGAGGAGGTTTACCAGGATGTTGCCTGGTATGGAGGGCAGGTCCTATGAAGAGAGGTTGAAGGATTTGAGGTTGTTTTCGTTAGAAAGGAGGCGGCTAAGGGGGGATCTTATTGAAACATATAGATAATTAGAGGTTTGGATAGGGTGGACAGTGATAGCCTTTTTCCTAGGATGGAAAAAGCTAGCACGAGGGTACACAACTTTAAATTAAGGGGTATGAGTTATAGGACGGATATCAGAGGTAGGTTCTTTACTCAAAGAGTGATTAGGGAGTGTAATGCCCTGCCTGCAGCTGTTGTAGATGCGCCACGTTTGGTGGCGTTTAAGAGGTTAGTTGATAAGTATATGGATGAGAAGGGAATGGTTTAGTTAGGAGGGGCATTGCTTTTTATTTTGGTCGGCACAACATCGAAGGCCGAAGGGCCTGTTCTGTGCTGTATTGTTCTATGTTCTATGTTCTAATACAGTAATTAGATGCATAGAATTACATAGAAGGATTAGTGCATCTTTTATGGTAGCTATTATGTATGCAGGCCTGATGGGCCAAAAGGCCTTTTCTGTTTGACTCTCTGGGCAGAATTTTCCCATCCTCCCCATCAGGGAAATAATACAGTGGGACATGAAACATGCGAATATCTATTGACTTGGAGTCATAGAATCCCTACAGGGCAAAAGGTAGCCATTTGGCCCATTGAGGCTGCACTACCAACACATGCACCAAGGCTCTATCCCCATAACCTCATGTATTACCCTAGCTAGTCCCCCTGGTACTAATGGTTAACTTAACATGGCTAATCCACCTAACCTGCACATCTTTGAACTGTGGGAGGAAACTGGAGCACCCAAAGAACATGGGGAGGACATGCAAACTCCACACAGTCACCCAAGATTAGAATTGAATCTGGATCCCTGGTGCTGTGAGGCAACACTGCTAACAACTGTGCTGCCCAATTTTGTGTCCCTGATGTTGACCAATTATACCCGCTATGATTTAATAATCTCTTTATTATAACTCTCACCGGATGTAATAAAAAGAGTTAACATATAACTGCAGGACAATTTGCTAATTTGTTGTCTTATATTATTTGTTTTTGATTTTATGATGTACCCAGAGAAGTCCCTGTGAAAATCCTGAGCAGAAGAAATTGCCTCTCTGGTGCTTAGTACAGGCTTATCATCGATGGTTACTCTTGGTTCTCCCTCCTCTGAAGGAATGGTTCACCTATGCCTTGTCATTGTCCTCCAGTGAAACTGACTCTAACCTTAGGGATGTATGCTGAAGGATAACTCATTTATGAAAACATGAAGCACATTGTTCCATTAATAGCTTTGGTCTAAGGAGCATTGTAGATGTCAGAGAGGCACAAGATAATTTATGCAGTCCAAAAGCAGATGATAAATAGTGACACATGGCTTTATTCATGTTAATTAATTGCTTTACACAATGTGATTAGCAAATTCATTAAGATTAATGTAATATTCAGTGCTTTCAAACTTTCTTATACTGTCTGCGAATTACAGCATTGTTGAAACAATATTAAACTGCTGAGACTCTCAATATTGTCTCAGACTTAAAGGAAATGGAAGCACTTTGTCAACTAAAGCCGAATATCTCGAAAATGAAGACAGTAAGAGGCGGCATGGTGGCACATTGGATAGCACTTTTGCCCCACAGCGCCAGGGATCTGGGTTGAATTCCGGTCCTCGGGTGACTGTCAATTTGGAGCTTGCACCTTCTCCCCATGTCTGTGTGGATTTCCTCCCACACTCCAAAGATGTGTGGGTTAGGTTATTGGCCGTGCTAAATCGTCCCTTAGTCTCAGAGAGATTAGCAAAGTAAATACTTATGTTACAGAAATAAAACTTGGATGGGATTGTTGTTGGTGTCGGCTCAAAGGGCCAAATGACCTCTTTCTACACTACTGAGTTCCTATGATTCTATAAAATCCCATTCTTATACAGCTGCTAAAAACTGTCCAACACAAAGATAGATATTATTGGCAGCCTGTCCTTGTTCCTGTTTTAGCCTCCCACGGTTCTGCAACACCGTGTTCCCTCCATTCTGCTCATTCAATTTGTGCACTCCTGGACTTGTCGTGAGATCTCAACACCCACCTCAGCACAGGATCACCCAGCAGCTTTCTAACTTGTTGCAAACACAAAACTCTGAGGTAACTAGCGTTTTTGTTTATCCACGATAGCACTTGTTGCATCAGTCTGTATGCTGCAATCATTGTGATCTCTGGTCTTAGCACTTGGCATCCAGGTTTCTCAAAGTTCCAGTTCAACACTGGGAAGGGAAACCATTATTTTTGGACGTTAAAAATTGAAAATTGCCAAAAGAAGATTTCTGCGATTTAGTATCACTTACAACATTTAAGGAATGTTTCCCCAAAGACAATTTCACTCATAAAATGTCCCACCTTGCAGCAGGAATATTGGTGAAACTTTTAAAACAACTGTTGGAATTGGACTCAGCTCCTCAATGTTCTCTGTTGAGGTGATAATTGGAAGAAACACTACCTTTATAAACAAGACAGGGCAATTGTTCTTCTCCCTCCCATTTGCCTATTCATAGAATCCCTACAGTGTAGAAGGAGGCCATTAGGTCCATCAAGTCTGCACCGACCATAATTCTATCCAGGCTGTATTCCCACAATCCCACATATTTCACTCTGCTAACGCCCTGATACTACGATCAATTTAATACGACCAATCAACCAAACACGCACATGTTTGGACTGTGGACCAGAACACCTAAAGGAAACCCACACAGACATGAGGAGAATGTGCACACTTCACACAGACAATGACCTGAAGCTGGAATTGAACCCGAATCCCTGGCGCTGTGAGGCTGCAGTGCTAAACACTGGGCCATCATGCCACCCTTTCTTTTTGTTCATATTTCAAAATTATTCAAAACAATGGATGGAGCATAAAAGTCAGCATAGAGCTTATGGGGAGACAGTGATATTGTCACTGGTCTAGTAATCCAGAGACCCAGGGGATCCAGGTTCAAATCCCATGACAGCAGATGGTGAAACTTGTATTCAATAAAAAAAAAACTTGGGAGTTAAAAGTTTAATGAACAGTAAAACCATTGTCAATGTTGTAAAAATCCACCTGGTTCACTTATGTCCTTCAAGGAAGGAAATCTGCCATCCGTAGTCAGTCTGGTCCACATGTGACTCCAGATTCACAGCAATGTGGTTGACTCTCAAAATGTCCTGTAGAATGGCCAAACAAACCATTCAGTTCAAGGTCAATTGGGTACAGGCAACCAGCAAGTGCACTGACAACCCCTGAATGAATAAATATAAGTTCTAGTTATAGAATTGATAGTTATGCAAAACTTTTAAAGTTCTGTAAGTATTTTAAATAATGCACAGCAAGCAATGCCTCAGAGATTTTCAATGTAAACTCCTATCCCTGCTGACTGTTCTCATATGCTGGTCAATTTGCTGTGCATTTACAGCAAGGTTTTAGGCAGTTTTTAATTTATTCATCACTTCCACGCCAGCAGGAAGCAGTTCATGTTAAATATAAATAAGTGAAAGATGTTCAAACTTGAATTATTGGAGATAATCTGTTGAGAATCTGAGGAATAAATCGTTAGCTGTTGCTGTTCATTTTTTCAGTCTAAACATCTGCACACAGAGCAGAGACTGTGAGAATGTTCCTGGTTACTGATGCCAATCTGATCTGGAACAGAGAGAGTAAGAAATTTCCCAGAGCCTGATCCCAATCTGATCCCAGAGATCATAGAGTGAGAATGTTCCTGATTATTGATCCCAATCTGATATCAGAGCTGAGAGAATGAGAACGTTCCAAGAGTCTGATCCTGGAGCAGAGGGTTAGAGCACTGCTGGAATCAGATTTGTCATAGTAACTGGTGTTGACTCGTTGCTGGTTTAAGGTGGGTTGAATCTCTCCCATCTCCAATTACTCTAAACTTTTCCATGAGATGATGCTCCAGGTTAGTTTAAAGCTTCATCTGCACAGAAGTTTTAAATGGTATGGGTAACTGTCCATGATTCTCCCATACACTCTTAAAACGTTGCTCATAATATTGTAAACTTCAATAGCTTTGGTTCAGTTTGCTGCTGCAGTGCGGGTATCAGGATGTCACTTCCCGAATGTCACCATCCTAAGTGACCATCTAGTTCGTCCACTGACTGTGTCGTCTCAGCTCTGATGAAGGATCATCCAGACTTGAAATGTTGGCACTATTCTCTCTCCACAGATGCTGTCAGACCTGCTGAGATTTTCCAACATTTTCTGTTTTTGTTTCAGATTCCAGCATCCATAATAATTTACTTTTATATGATGGTCATATAACCTGCTTGTGTCTAGATTAACTAAATGATTTCTTAACAGTTGAGGAATATTGCATTTACTTGGGAACAATGCCTGCAGTTGTCTATTTCTTTTCATTGTTATCTATTTGAGATGTTAGTTATCTGCTATCTTGACCTATACAACAAAGAACAAAGAAAATTACAGTGTAGAAACAGGCCCTTTGGCTGTCCAACCTCAGCCAGTCTGAACTAAAACCCCCTATCCTTCCAGGAACCATATCTCTCCATTCCCATGCTATTCATGCATTTGTCTGGATGTCCCTTAAAAGTCATTATCTGCAGTCAGAACAGATGCTTATGGTTAAAAAAAAAGAGCAATTAAAGTGGTATGAAACTTGATTCAAACTTGTAAACCATAATCTTATGAAAATTCCTGTGTTGGCTATTTTTAAGGATTCATTCCTGGGATGTGTGCATAGTGAGCATTTATTGCTCATCCCCTTTAGCTGCCCTCACAAAGGTAGGCATTCTCGAAGGGTAATAATCCACATGAGAAAGATACTCCCATAACGCTAAGTTCAAGTTGTTTTGCAGTGTGACTTGGAGGTGGAACTATTCGATGAGGTGTCTATATTATAAACCACTTCATTAAAATAGTAAACAGAGGAATTTCATGCAAAGGCATGAACCAATGCATAACAAATATAATGCACTCATGTTTTAGGGTCTTTCTTAGCCTACAGGCGACAAAGAGGAACAAATTCAAAATAATGAAATTCAAAAATAACCAATTGGAAGATAGCCTTACATTGTATTCTTTATTGACAGACATAGTCAGACCTGCTGGCATGATTATTAAGTATCTCTCTCATATCTCCTCTACACTAAGAGCAAAGCACCTAAAAAAATCTCAGGCATCAGATTTTCATAAGAAGTGTCATAGTCCCCTGAGAAGGCAAGAAATGAGGCCTTTTTATGCATTGCTCTTGGACTAGCTGACATTACACAGTAAGATATTACTACTGTCAGTCTTTTGTCACATATGGTTAAAGTCTTTAGTCAAGAAAGAGATTGGATGTAAAAAAAATGCTTATATGGTAATTTTAGACTACATTTTATTTGTTTTCAGTCACATCTTCTTGAGATAAATAGATGGGATTTTTCAGAGGAGCACTCAGATGAAAAACATTTGGATCAAATATACTCACAGTTCTAAAACAGTGAATTTGATTTCACAGGCACAGAGATGGTTTTGATGTTGTGGTGTTTTGGTCCAGGAGCTTGTGATAGTTTATTTCTTGGCAATGCCCAACCATAGTATCATTTTCCTGATACCATATCCTTAAATAATAGTTTCTAGAATTTTCTTACGACAGAAAAATGCTACAAGCTTTCGGTCCAATCATTCTGGGTTCTTTTTTTCTCTCCTACTTTAACCAATGGGTTAGACTTCCTTCCTTCCAATCTACTTGGACTATTATAACATCTATAATAGGCCTTATGAGCAGGAGCTGGCCATAAGACAATAAGATCATAAGACATAGGAGCTAAAGTAGGCCATTGGCCCATCAAATCTGCTCCACCATTCAAGGATATCATTGCTGATCTGATATCTCCACTTTTCTACTTTATTCCCCATAATCCTTGTTTGCCTTACTGATTAAAAATCTCTCTCAGCTTTGAACATACTTAATGAGCCAGCCTCCATAGCTTTCTGTGGTAAAGAATTCCACAGATTCATTTCCTTCTGAGAGAAGTAGCTCCTCCTCATCTTTGTGATCCCTTACGCTGAGATTATGCCCTCTAGTCCTAGACTCTCACACAAGGGGAAACAGCATAGAACATAGAACATAGAACACTACAGCACAAACAGGACCTTCAGCCCACAAGTTGTGCTGAGCACATCAAAACCTACCCAGCCATAGACCTATCTATAACCCCCAATCCCATATACTCATCCAGAAGACTTTTAAAAGACCCCAGCGAGTTTGCCTCGACCACCACCGACGGCAGCCGATTCCATTCACTCACCACCCTCTGAGTGAAAAACTTTCCCCTAGCATCCCCTCTGTACTTGCTTCCCTGCACCTTAAATCTGTGCCCTCTCGTCGCGACCATTTCAGCCCTGGGAAATAGTCTCTGAGAGTCCACCCTATCTATTCCTCTCAACATCTTGTAAACCTCTATCAGGTCGCCTCTCAACCTTCGTCTCTCCAGGGAGAACAGTCCCAGCTCCCTCAACCTGTCTTCAATAAGGCATGCCTCCCAATCCAAGCAACATCCTTGTAAATCTCCTCTGCACCCTTTCAATAGCTTCCACGTCCTTCCTATAGTGAAGCGACCAGAATTGCACACAGTACTCCAAGTGTGGTCTGACGAGGACCATCTCAGCATCTCAGATGCATCTCAGCATCTACCACATTGAGCCCCCTATGAGGTTGCTCTGCTAGTCAGCAAAATCATGGCTTATCTGATTGTAGTCCAAAATCCACTTTCCTGTCTGCCCCTCACAACATGAACCTTGAATAAATTCAATGACCTAATCTCTCTGCCTTTTGGCGATTAGCATTCCACGGATGAGTGATCCTCTGACTGAAAAAAAAAACTCTCATCATTTTTAAATGTGTCACCTAGCTATGGGCTTCCCCATAAAAGGAAGTATCCTCTCAATGTCCACCCAATCGAGTTCTTAGACAATAATCAATAGAATCAGCCCTCATTACACTAAACCCAAATGGGAATAGACACACTCCCTTCAAATTTTCTTCATAAGTCTTCTTCACTGAAATGAATGAATGATCAGAACAAGTGTATCCATTATCTCTGCTATCATCTCTTTTAAAACCATCAGCTGAATTCGGCCAGGAAATGGGAATTTTGTAGACATTGACTGCTGATAATCTGAATGGGAATAAGAAGGCCATAGTTGAATTCAACTAAGAATTCAGACTTGCAATTACTTGCCATATGCTTGCACTGATATTATTCACAAACAGGAATCCTGAATTCACCTTTCGAAAGTCCAGCTCCTGAAGGAATATTACCATGAGATTGAATGTCTAATATGAGGAGGAATGCATTGAGGCAAGAAGGGGAAGATTAAAGCAGATGTGAGAAGCGGTTTTTTTTAAACAAGGCTGGTAGTTGTCTGAAATGCACTGCCAGAGGTGGTGGTGGAGACAGATACAATCGGGGTGTTTGAGGGCTTTTAGATAAGCACATGAATATGCAAAGAACAGAGGGATAAGGTCCGAAAGCAGGCAGAAGGGATTAGTTTAATTTGGCATCATGTTCAGCAGAAGGGGATCAAGGGTTATGGAAAAAAGGCAGGAGAATGGGAATGAGAAAAGTATCAGCCATGATTGAATGGCAGAGTAGACTCAATGGTCTGAGTGACCTAATTCTGATCCGATGTCTTATGGTCCTATGATCTAACAGCGTGGGCTGATGGACCCATTCCTGTGTCATAATGTTTCATACTCTATGATTATTTGTCTAATAAGAAACCACATTTTACAGATGGTTTATTAGATTAGTACCTGGAATGAATGGGTTGTTTCTTGAGGATAGGTTGGACTTGCCATCGGAGTTTAGGAGCATGAGGGGTAACTTGATTGAAGTATTTAGGTTTCTGAATGGTGTGGACAACATGAATGTGGAAAGGATGTTCCCTCTGGTGGGTGAATCCAGAACCCATGGGCACATTTTTAAAATAGGGTAACCCTTTAAGGACAGAGATGATGATATTTTTTCTCTCTCAAAGGGTTCTGCAACTTTGGAACTATCTGCTTAAAAAGGCAGTGGAGGCAGGGTCATTGAAAATTTTTAAGTTGGAGGTAGATAACATTGGTGATTGTCCCTTTAAGGATTAATCTGCAGAGTAAGGATCACTTGATCTGAAGAATGAATTGAGGATCAGCATAGAGGATCATCCTGGTGAGCATGGGCTGGTTGTTGAGGATCAGCAATTTTTTTAAGAAAATTGCCTCAAGGCAGGAAAGTGGGAAATATCCTTTGGGGTCAGGAGGTGCTCTGTGCCAGTTGGGAGCACCCCAAAGATGTTGCCACCCCTCCCCCCTTCCTTTATTCATCCCCACAAGGCCTGCAAAACCTACCAGCACACCATCCTCACCTCCCATTCCTGAGCCCACCCCCACCCCCCAATCCCTCCCTGTCCAATATCCCTGACTTATCTCACTGTAAGATCCATGTTGGCTTCTCACTGGGTTGTCCTTGGAGGTCCAGCAGTGTCCACTACTGAGTTTGTGGGCTGATTGTACTGTTGGAGCTGATGGTCAGACTGCCCAGCAGCTCTTGAGGGCAGGAAATTCCACTCACACCTTGTATATCTCACTGGCAGCAATTTATTGCCGCATTGTGGCTTGGCTGAGTGCTGGTCAGAGCGATACCAACTTTAATTTTGTTTTTATTATTCAGCCCTTCATTGCAATCGATGACAATCACCAATTTGCTGTATTTACGGTTGCTTTCATTTTCCCTAAAGTTACATGTAGAATGAAAGGTAATGGCTATGAAACCTTGTGGTAAATTATACCCATTCTGAATGCATTTTAGCACACTGCTGTTTGTTATTTTTATAAATGATCTGGATGAGGGTATTGAAGGATGGATTAGTATATTTGCGGATGACACTAAAGTCGGAGGAGTGGTAGATAGTGAAGAGGGGTGTTATAGTTTGCAGAGAGACTTGGACAAGTTGCAGAGCTGGGCCGAGAGGTAGCAAATGGAGTTTAATGTGGAAAAGTGTGAGGTAATTCACTTTGGCAGGAATAACAAATGTGTAGAGTATAGGGCTAATGGTAGGACTCTTAATAGTGTTGATGAACAGAGGGATCTTGGTGTATGTGTGCATAGATCCCTGAAAGTTGGCAATCAAGTCGATAAGGTTGTTAAGAAGGCATACGGAGTCTTAGCTTTTATTGTAGGGGGATTGAATTTCGGAGCCGCAACGTCATGTTGCAACTGTACAAAACTCTAGTGCGGCCGCACTTGGAGTATTGTGTGCAGTTCTGGCCCCGCATTATAAGAAAGATGTGGAGGCATTGGAGAGGGTACAGAGGAGGTTTACCAGGATGTTGCCTGGTATGGAGGGCAGGTCTTATGAAGAGAGGCTGAGGGATTTGAGGTTGTTTTCATTAGAAAGAAGGCGGCTAAGAGGATACCTTATTGAAACATATAAGATGATTAGAGGTTTAGATAGGGTTGACAGTGATAGCCTTTTTCCTAGGATGGAGAAAGCTAGCACGAGGGGACATAGCTTTAAATTAAGGGGTGGTAGTTATAGGACAAATGTCAGAGGTAGGTTCTTTACCCAGAAGGTGGTAAGGGTATGGAATGCCCTGCCTGCTGCAGTTGTAGATGCGCCAAGCTTGGTGGTGTTTAAGAGGTTAGTAGATACGTTTATGGATGAAAGGGGAATGGTTTAGGTTAGAGGGTCATTGCTTTTTCTTAATTGGTCGGCGCAACATCGAAGGCCGAAGGGCCTGTTCTGCACTGTAATGTTCTATGGCTAGCAGATAGAAGACAGAGGGTGGTGGTTGATGGGAGATATTCATCTTGGAATTCGGTGACAAGTGGTGTACCTCAGGGGTCTGTTTTGGGGCCCCTGCTGTTTGTAATTTTTATAAATGATCTGGATGAGGGTATTGAAGGATGGATTAGTAAATTTGCGGATGACACTAAAGTCGGTGAGTGGTAGATAGTGAAGAGGGGTGTTATAGTTTGCAGAGGGACTTGGACAAGTTGCAGAGCTGGGCCGAGAGGTGGCAAATGGAGTTTAATGTGGAAAAGTGTGAGGTAATGCACTATGGCAGAAATAATAAATGTGTAGAGTATAGGGCTAATGGTAGGATTCTTAGTAGTCTTGATGAACATAGGGATCTTGGTGTGTATGTGCATAGATCCCTGAAAGTAGGCAGTCAAGTCGAGAAGGTTGTTAAGAAGGCATATGGAGTCTTAGCTTTTATTGGTAGGGGGATTGAATTTCGGAGCCGCAACGTCATGTTGCAACTGTACAAAACTCTAGTGCGGCCGCACTTGGAGTATTGTGTACAGTTCTGGTCCCCGCATTATAAGAAAGATGTGGAGGCATTGGAGAGGGTACAGAGGAGGTTTACCAGGATGTTGCCTGGTATGGAGGGCAGGTCTTATGAGGAGAGGCTGAGGGATTTGAGGTTGTTTTCGTTAGAAAGGAGGAGGCTAAGAGGGGACCTGATCGAAACATATAAGATGATTAGAGGTTTAGATAGGGTGGACAGTGATAGCCTTTTTCCTAGGATGGAAAAAGCTAGCACGAGGGGACACAGCTTTAAATTAAGGGGTGATAGTTATAGGACGGATATCAGAGGTAGGTTCTTTACCCAAAGGTTGGTTCGGGAGTGGAATGCCCTGCCTGCAGCAGTTGTAGATGCGCCAAGTTTGGTGGCGTTTAAGAGGTTAGTTGATAAGTATATGGAAGAGAAGGGAATGGTTTAGTTTGGAGGGGCATTGCTTTTTATATTGGTCGGCGCAACATCGAAGGCCGAAGGGCCTGTTCTGTGCTGTAATGTTCTATGTTCTATGTTCTATGTTCTATGTTCTATGAATGTGGCACGGTGGAACAGTGGTTAGCACTTCTGCCTCACAGCTCCAAGGACCTAAGGTCAATTCCTAAATTGGGTCACTGTGTAGAGTTTGCAGTTCTCACTGTATCTGCGTGGATTTCCCCTGGATGCTCTGGTTTCCTTCCACTATCTGAAAGAAGTGCTGGTTCGGTACATTGACCATTCTAAATTCTCCCTATGTATCTGAACAGGCACCAGGAGTGTGGTGACTAGGGGATTTTCACAATAACTTAATTGCAGTATTAATGCAAGCCAACTTGTGAGTCATAAAATAACTTTAAACTTTTAATGTTCTTGATTAATAAAGGGATCAGTGGTTATGGGGAAAAGGCAGGAGAATGGGAATGAGAAAAATATCAGCCAGGATTGAATGGTGGAGCAAACTCAATGGGCCAAGTGGCCTAATTCTATCTCTATGTTTTATGGTCTTATGATTTTATAATGTTCTTAAATATCTTTCATGATTCGGACAATAGTATTGTGCCATCTTAATGAGAAAATCCTAAAATTAGTTCAGTTCTGAAAGCAGCTGATCCATTCCTGGGATTGTTTCAGGTGTGGATTGTGAGAATATCACAAATCATTGGGCCATCTGTTCAAACTCCTGTCATTGCTTTACCCACACCATATGTCTTCAGATCTGTTTGTACCTTGGTGATAATCTGATTACTCAAATTAACCAATGAGTAGTTAATTTTGAATGCAACAAATTACCATTTTGTCTGTCATTTTAATATCAAACTACAGTTTGACTTTCATTGTCATTAACATTTGCTGTTTAGATACAGGCCTTAAATCGAATGTCAGGGCTGAGAAGAACAGAAAAAAAGAGGTGGTAATAGGGAGAATAAGCACAAAGCAAATATTTAATTTGTCCTTTGCTGGCAAAAACAACATGCATTGCCTATCCATGATTCTTCTTAGGAAGTTGTGGCGAATTACCTTCATATTCATCCAGTTTGTTGTTAATGAGAGACCCAGGACCCCATAACAGTGTAGGAAAGGAGTTAAGTCAGGATGGTGTGCGACTTGAAAGGGGAACATCAGGTGATTGTGCTCCTATCTTCCTGCTGCCCTTCTTCGAGGGGGTAGAAGTTGCAGGTTTGGAAGATGCTGTTGAAAGAGCCTTGGCAAAACATTATTGCTAAATGGCATGTAGCATACAAACAACATAATATAGCAATGTGTAATGATTGTGCCGTGGTACTGTTTCCCTCACAATTCCAGAGACCCAGATTCAATTCCTGGATTTGGTCACTGCCTGTGCAGAGTCTGCACATTCTCTCCTGTCTGCATGGAGTCTGCGCATTTTCTCTTATGCCTCTGTGGGTTTCCTCCGGGTGCTCCCGTTTCCTCCCACAGTCTGAAAGATGTGCTAGTTAAGTGCATTGGCAATGCTGAATTCTCCCTCAGTATATCTGAACAGACACCGGAGTGTGATGACTGGAGGATTTTCATAGTAACTTCATTGCAATGTGAACATGAAACTTACTTGTGACACTAATGAATAAACATTTAATTTTAAGTTTTACAATTAGTAAATTCCAAATAAAGAATCTGGTCAGAGATATTGAAGTAATCAAAGAAGATAGTGGCTGAAAACACGTGGCTAAAGAGCTAAGTGTGGGAGGGAGAGGTTCAGATATTTTGGTCATCGAGATCTCTTCCAGGACAGGTGGGACCTGTAAAAGAAGGACGGATTATACTTAAACTGGAGGGGCACCAATATCCTGGCAGGTAGATCTACTGGAATCACTTGCAAGTGTTTAAACTAGTATGGTAGGGGGGGTGGGAACCAGAGCAGGGGGTCAACAGGATAAAAAACTGAGAAACAGCTACAGACTAAGACCAGTAAGATTAAGAGGAAGAGCAGGCAAGGAGTAATTGCTGAATGTGGCAGGATTGGTGATCTGAAGTGCAGTTGCTTCAACACAATGAGTATAACAGATGAGATAGATGAACTTCGAACTTGGATTAGTACTTAGAACAATGATGTTGTTGCCATTACAGAGGCTTGGTTGAAAGATGGCCAGGATTGGCAGTTAAACATTTCAGGATTTAGCTGTTTCAGGCAGGATAGAGAGGGGTGTAAAAAAGGAGAGTTGCATTATTAGTTCAGGAGAATATCACAGCTGTACTGAGGGAGGACACCTCAAAGGGTTCAGGCAGCGAGGCAATATGGATAGAGCTCAAGAACTGGAAGGGTGCAGTCACAATGTTGGGGTTTATTACAAGCCACCCAATAACTAGCAGGTGGTAGAAGAGCAAATGTGCAGACAAATTTTGGAAAGATGCAAAAACAATAGGTTTGTTGTGGTGTTTGATTTTAACTTTCCCTATATTGATTGCAGCTCACTTGCTGCCAGGGGCTTGGATGGGGCAGAATTTGTAAGAAACATCCAGAAAGGTTTCTTGAAGCAGTATATAAATCGCCCAATTCTGGAAGGAAACATATTAGACCTGGTACTGAGTCTGGCCAAGTGATCGAAGTTTCAGTAGGAGAGTGTTTCGGGAACAGCAATCGTAACTCTGTCGATTTTAAGGTGTTTGTGGATAAGGGCAAGAGTGGTTCTCGAGCAAAGATGTTAAATTGGGAAAAGACTAACTTCAACAACATTAGGCAGAATTTTGGAGAATTTAGATTAGAGAAGGCTGTTTGAGGGTAAATCAACATCTGACATCTGGGGGTCTGTCAAATGTCAGTTGATTGGAACTTAGGATTGGCATGTATCTATGAGAATGAAGGATAAGTGGGGCAAGTATCAGGAATATTGATAACAAGGATATTATGACCCTTGTCACAAAGGAAAAGGAAGCATTCATACAGTCTAAAATGCTGAGGACAGAAGTATCCCTTAAAGAATATAAGAAGGAACTTAAGGAAAGGGTTAGAAGGGCTAAAAGAAGTCACAAAAACAAGTCATCCTTGGTAAACAGGATGAAGGAAAATTCTAAGGCATTTTATACATATGAGGGTAGCCAGGGAAAGGATTGGTCCACTCAAGGATAGTGGCAGGAATCTACTCATGAGATCAGAGGAAAAAGCAAGATACTAAATGAATTCTTGGCCTCAATATTCGTTATCCAAATAGAAGGACTTGATGGATGAGGAGCCCAGGACAGGGTGTGTAGATACTCTGGGTCATGTCGATATTAATAAGGAGGAGGTATTGGATGTCTTAAAAAGCATTAAACTAGTTAAGTCCACAGGGCCTGATGGGATCTATCCCAGAATACTGAGGCAAGAGCAGAAATTTCTAGGGCCTTGACAGAAATCTTTGTATTCTCATTGGCTACAGGTGAAATTCCAGAAGACTGGAGGATAGCCAATGTTGTATAGACAAGTTGGAGACTTGGGTGGAGAAATGGCAGAAGGAGTTTAATCTGGACAAGTGTGAGATAATGCATTTTGGAAGGTCCAATGCATGTGGGAATTATACGGTAAATGGTAGAACCCTTAGGAGTATTGACAGGCAGAGAGATCTGGGCAAACATGTTCACCAATTAGTGGAAGTGGCAATGCAGAGGGATAAGACGATCAAGAAATGATAGTCAAGATAGTCATGCTTGCCTTCAGCAGTCAGAGCATTGAGCATAAAAATTGACAGGTCATGCAGCAGCTGTACAGAGCCCCAGTTAGGCATCATTTAGGATATTGTGTACAATTCTGGTTGCAACTCTACCAGAAGGATATGGATGCTTTGGAGAGGGTACAGAAGAGGTTTATCCAGGATGTTGCATGGTCTGGAGGATATTAGCTATGAGAAGAGGTTGGATAAACTTGATTTGTTCTCAATGAATTGATGGAAGTTGAGGGGCAACCTGATAGAAATCTATAAGATTATGAGTGGCATGGCAGAGTGGGTAGTCAGAAGCTCTTTCCAAGGGTAGAAAAGTCAGATACGAGGGGTCATAGGTTTAAGGTGTATGGGGAAATGTTTAGAGGAGATGTATGAGGCAAATGTTTTTACACAGAGGATGGTGAATGTGTGGAATCTCCTGCCCTGAGGGGGGTAGTAGGAGCAGGTACAATAGTGTCGTTTAAGAGGCAACTACACAAATATATGAATGGGATGGGAATGGAAGGAGATTCTGTAAGTGCATATGGTTTTAGTTTAGGAAAGCATCATGAGCAGCACACTCTTGAGGAATGAAGGGTCTGTTCCTGTGCTGTACTTTTCTTTATGCTTTGTTTTTTTGTTATGTCTCAGGAGGCTCTGGTGTCATGTTGAATGATGGCAGTCTCCAGAACCATCCAAAAAAAGTTGCTGCCTTCTGGATGGGGTGGGGGGCGGGGGCACGCATTACTAATGGCTATTGTTAGCTTACCTCAACAACACAATTTGTTTCCAGATCACTCCAGTGTTCTGCCAGAGGGATATTCAGGATCTCCCAATCAATGGCCCAGGAATTCAAGAAAGAACAAAGAACAATCTGTCCCATCAGACTTAGTCCAACCCAATGGTCAACAGGACTTTCCAGGGCCAACAATTGTGTAAGCTTATCCTGTGAAGGTGGCATACAGAATGAGTTTGTGTTTTAGCTCTACCTAGTTTCCTATAGGTGCTGGATGTCACTGACCACCTACACTGACCAAATACAGGCACCCAAAGGAGTATCCATCAGTTATGTGATGGCAAAAAGATTTTTATGCAGTTTCAGGCAAGATTCCTGGGCATCTACCATGAAGCTCTCATCCTGCAAAACTCAAGATCAC
The DNA here is from genome assembly GCA_024679065.1 of Sphyrna mokarran. NCBI lineage: Eukaryota > Metazoa > Chordata > Chondrichthyes > Carcharhiniformes > Carcharhinidae > Sphyrna > Sphyrna mokarran. The sequence goes on along the minus strand of JAGIQG010000001.1, from coordinate 43,008,290 downwards.
AGATTTTTTCAGGCCTGGATGCACGCTGCTAGGAGAGAGGGGTCACTTCAAACTTGGCTGATCACTGTAAGATGCAGGAGCAACAATAAAATGCAAGGCATGGAGTTAGTACTGTGAGGCACAGAGGTTAGTATTGCTGCCTCACAGCTTCAGGGTCCAGGGTTAAAAATGTTTATTTATTAATCACAAGTAAGGCTTATATTAACACTGCAATGAAGTTACTGTGAAATTCCCCTAATCATCATACTCCGGCAACTGTTAGGGTCAATTCACCTAACCAGCATGTCTTTCAGACTGAGGGAGGAAACTGGAACACCCAGAGGACAGCCACACAGGGAGAATGTGCAAACTCCACACAGACAAGATCCAAGCCAGAAATCAAACCCGGATCCTTGGCATTGTGAAGTAGCAGTGCTAACCACTGCATCACAGTGTCACCCATTTCTGGCCTTGACTATCTATGCGGACTTTGTATGTTCTCCCCATGTTTGTATGTGTTTCTTCCTGATGTTCCAGTTTCTCCCACGGTCCAAAGATGTGTAACTTAGGTGAATTGATCATGCAAATTTGCCCCTTAGTGTTTGGACGGGTTCATGGATGAGAGAGTTGTGGAGGGATATGGTCCAAGTGCAAGTTAATGGGGCTAGGCAAAAAAGTGGTTTGGCACAGACAAGAAGTGCCAAAAGGCCTGTTTCTGAGCTGTAATTTTTTTTTATGGTTTCTGTGTATATGGTCCAACTGCAGGTCAGTGGGACTAGGCAAAAAATGGTCCGACACAGACAAGAAGGCCAAAAGACCTGTTTCTGAACTGTAATTTTCTATGGTAAGATGTGTAGGTTAGATGGATTAGTCATAGTTAATGTTTGGGGTTACGGGGATAGGGCAGGGAGAGGGCCTGGATAAGATATGATTGTCAGAGAGTCAATGCAGAACAGATGGGCTGAATGGTTTCTTCTGCACTAATGGGATTTGATGATTCTATGACTCTCACACCAGGTATCCACTTCAAATGACCTCTGTCATGCTGGAGATTAGGTTTAGCTGTCTGAAGAGATCTGCAGACATTCTTCCAAATGCACCAGTGGGTTGTGCTATCCTTTGCATGACATTGTGCACCAGGATGGTTAGGATCTGTAGGAAGAGCTCAGGTCTTCTTCAAATTGATCACGAGCATGAACAAAAAACAAACATCTTTGGGATTTTCCAACTGATATTGGACCCATACCCAGGCCTGCTCACCCCTATTCCCAATGCACCACTGAGTTCATAATGGAGTCTCAGCACAGGCTTATCAGCCTTATGCAGTCTGCTTTAGGACCTGGGAGACTTAGAGAGTTAGTTTGGCTCCTGGGTGCTGTCCTAACTCTGTGTGAGTTCCTCTGGGTGAGCTGTCACTAGGTTCCATTAAAGCAGATGGCCATTTTTAGAAACCTCCCTGGCATTTTCCCAACAGGCCATGGAGCCATTGAACTCTTTATTCAATCCACCCAATAATAGAACCACATGAAAGGAAAGGTTACAACAGCAGCCATCACCAGTCCTGTGGAGGGATTTTCCCTTCCAACCGCTATAGCCCTCTTTTATTTTTTAGTTTGTCAGTAGGCTTCTCAGGTAGCTTCATTTTGAGGTGCTCTCAGAGTCCTACGCCTGCCCCAACATCTCCTTTGATGGGGCTACCAGCCATTCAGTTCTATGGGTCCTCTGATGGGGGCTTCCTGAATCAGAAACCCACTTGTTGTCTTTAATTGGACAGCGAAAATTGAGGTATTCTTAATTCCTCACCTCATGTAAGATTGTGTTGGAGAGGATAATGCAGAAGTCAACATTGCAGGATTGATCCTGCACTTTAAAGTTGACAAGATTCCAGCCACAGTGGCTGCACCCACATCCACCCCCCCCCCAACAAAAAAATAAGAAATTATTATTTTTGTTCAAAAATAAATGTTAGTGAAATCGTAGAAATGCATTAAATTTTGTTTCGACCTGTCAGTTCTTTTTTTTTCTGTACAATTGCTGCCAGACCTGCTGAGATTTCTCTTTTTGGTTTCAGATTCCAGCATCCACAGTAATTTGCTTTTATCCATTAAATCTGAACTCTTGATTTCTGAGAAACTGACTTTTCCATTAGCAGTAATGGAAAATTTTCAGCCAATCATACTTCAGCTACCGTAATTATTCTTTAACACTTCTCAAGCAGCTAATGAGCTATTTAACTGGTATAAATATTGAAAATTTTGTTTATTTGGCTGTGGAATGTAAAATTAAAGTAGAAAATGATGCCTAGATCCATCATTGCATCATATTTCCTGACCCTTCCAACGATTAACTCTGTACTGTCAGACTGCTTGTCTGACATCTAGTTTTGGATAAGCCTTAATATCCTTGAGCAATACATTGAGAAGAACAAAGCCATTATCTTTGATGCCCATCGTAAACTTCAACTGAAATATCTTGCTCCATGTTCAAGTCTGGTGCCAGGAGTGCAATATAGGAAGGACTTTCCTGGAGAGCAGGTAGGTAAACACATTGAATCATGTGCTGCTCACTGAATTAACTATGAAGGCATGAGGATCACATCATCCTGTGGCGAGGCAGATAGGAAGTAATGTACCCGTGACCATGTCGGAATGCTGATTTTAAAAGGCAAACGAACAGCAAGTAATTCATTACCCCAGGCATCCAGGATGTCCCAGCAGCTTCCAGAAAGCAGCAAGCATGGTTCAGCAATGTCTGCTGGGGACTCTCTTAAAGGATAGGCTAAAAGCCTCAAAGAGTTTTTTTTTAATTCATGGGACATAGGCATTCCTGGCTGCCTATAAACAGCATTTATTGCCCATCTGTATAGCTGCCCTTGGAGGGAGTTAAGAATCAACCACATTGTCTTGGATCTGAAGTCACATGTAGGCCAGACTAGCTAAGGGCAGCAGATTTCCTTCCCTAAAGGATATTGGTGAGCCAAATGGTTTGTTCCAACAACTGACAATGGTTTCATGGTCATCATTAGATTTTTAATTCCAGATTTTCTTTATTGAATTCAAATTTCACTACCTGCCAATGTGGGATTTGAAACCAGTTCCCCTTAAACAAAGAGTTTCATTGAAAGGACGTTAACACTGCAGGCTGCTGAGATATGCTGCCTGTCTGCACGCAAAATCAGCCATCGATGTCGTAAGATGCATCATGTGATCAGCCTCTTAAGATGCCCCTGTTTTACTGCAAAGCTGCTGGTGAGAAATAACATGAATACACAGTATATGTTAACAAGGATTTGGAGTAGGATGTCCATCCGACTCACCATATTGGCCTGGGAGGAGGAGGTCACCATGGTGGTTAGTGTTAGAGGGGCGCAGAGGAAGAATGCCCTACAATCCAGAAAACACATGAATGACTTACCCTGTACCCCAGGGTAAGTGAACCATCTACTCTCAATACTCACCTCACCATTTTAAAGGAGAATTTCAATAATTTTATTTCAATCTCATGGTCTTCAACTTTACCTGCCATTCTTTTTTGAAGGGCTTTATCAAATGCCTTCTAGAAGTCCATATAAAGAGCGCCCACACATTCCCCTGCCTTATGTACCTCTTCATAAAAAGGTTTGTTTCTGAGGCAATCTGGCATCCACTTTCCATGCTGCTCTTTGATGGATTTCCTGGCCTCAGTGGATTGATGTTCTCTTGGCATCCCTATTGATGTAGGTATCTGCTAACATTACTAAAAGGAAGAGAACTTTCTCTTTGATCCACTTACTGTGACAGTGTCAGTCACAGAGTAGCATCTTGGCATTTGTGTGCCTCTGGTTTTTAAGGGGTAGCCTTGACTTTCAATGTCCCTAGGACCATGCTGCTCCCTATCTTCTTCAGCACTACTAATGCTATTTGCCATTTCTCTGAATCTGGTCACTTCTCCATCTTCTCCTCCCGTGCTCCACTATTGATACGGTAAGACATTTCACAACACCAACAAACACTGTTTGCTACAAATAAACCTGTTAGACTTTAACCTGATGTTTTGAGACTTCTTACTGTGTTTACCTCAGTTCTACGCCAGCATCCCCAACATCATGACCATTATTGATGACCATGACTTCAATCGCTTAAGTCTCGTATATGTGGGAATTCCCTCCTGATATCTATACCTATCCCAACATTTTTCGGCTCCTTCAAGTCTTCCTACCACTCTGCACAATTCTTAGCTCTTCTTTTTTTTGGCCCCAGGAATGTTTTCTGAAGTACCTGAAGTCATTTTCTTACATTAAGGATTCAGGAATCATGTGTATATTGTCCTTGCTGCAGCAATTGGTCCCAGATGAAATGTGACAGTTGTCCTGGCAGTGTCCTCCGAATTGATTAAATGCACATTTTAACAGTGAAGCAATAAGCTAGCACTAAAATTTATGTTTTACATAGTGTGGACATAGTTGTAAGTCAAGAATTTGAGTAGAGATCGAAAGAAGGAATTTCTGCTGTCGTGTCAATAATAGTGGACCTATTGCTATATCCTTCTGTTGACCCCATCCCAAATTCTTTTGACTGAGTCTGCAGTTCAGGTATGCATGCCTATAGAAGAGGTCAGCATTGCTGAACCAGCCAAAATAAAAAGCTAAGTCAGACTTGACTTTAATCAAACCAAAGAGCGGGAGCATTTCAAACATCACCACAGCACCCAAGCAAATTTCATCCCAACATCCCAAAACTGTTGACCTTCTTGCCTTGCTAACTTTCTACTGACCAACTAACACTTAAGTTTATATAAAGTTTATGATACCCACTCAATGCTTCCAGATTACTTTTTTTTCTTTGTTTCTGTTTCCAATCTTTGTTTTGCACAACGTGTGGAAGTTTGCTCTTCAGTGAGCTTCCTTAATTGCAAAACTGAAAATATCTTTAAAGTTTATTAGTCACAAGTTAACATGCAATGAAGTTACTATGAAATTCCCCTTGTCACCACAGTCAGCACCTGTTGGGATGCACCTAACCAGCACATCCTTCAGAATGTGGGAGGAAACTCACGCACACAGGGAGAACTTGCAAATTCCACGCAAACAATGAGCCAATCCAGGAATCAAACCCAAGATCCTGGTGTTGTGAAGCAGCAGTGCTAACCACTATGCTACTGAGCCGCTTCATCATTTATTCTGACTAGGACATAGGCAAACAGAAATCTCAAGATCTGCAACAGAAGTTTCAGCTCATCTTCACTGCTTTCTGAATTGGATAATTAACATCGAGCTTGAGCCGTCACATTTAAAGCTGACAAAAAAAAATTGTAAAAAGAGAACCACATTAGGTGACATAAGCCTCAGCTGTCAATAAAACTTCAAACCCAATTTCAACAGAGTAAAGAAATCGTTTTCTTTGCCAAAATTGCAATCCAGCATAAGCCAGGACACAGAACTGACTTTGAATGGTCATATGCGATTAGTTTACTACACTACAAAACAATGCTAATTCAGCACACATTTTAATACAGGTCTTTCCATCATTGATTTCTCTCTTTGCTTACTGCAAGGTAACAAGACTAAATATAATGCAAGTTAAACTCCTTTTTTCACTTGTTTCTTCAGAAACTATCATGAACTGGGGTTTGCAATCCATTAGACCTGTTGTTAAAGCCATACCTGTGAGTAAGTTAAGCCTTATGTTGCTGACTTTTCAGTAAACTCAATAAGATATCGAAGTTATGCTCCTATCTGAAAGAAAGGGATAAATTACTATCTTAGATGAAGACAGACGCAGTTTAAAATTATCACCATGGCTCTTGTTCGAGGAACAATGTATTAAAGTTGGAGATCATATGATGACTCTTGTTTTCAAAAGAGAGTGAAACTGTGTACGAAGGGTTAAGCTATTAGACAGAGCCATTATCCCAACGGCCTTCGCTTTCAATCGAATTCACAAAAATTAGAATTTATTTTTCTTGATAATTATAGTGGAATACAAATGGATGAAGGTTAGTCAACATTTTTTACTGGGATGTGCATAATTGTATCGAAAGAGGCACTTCTTTTTGTTGTCTAAAGGTCACCACTCCACTACTGTGATGGATTATTGTACTCCCAACCCTGAGGTGACAAGTTTGATTCTGAAGATTTGACTGACACTTGAACTTTTTTGCCCTCATTCAGGCTATTTGCATAACTTATTTATTCCCGTCAATGTGTTTTCCTTTGGAAGTAACAGGAAAGTCTAAGCAATTTACATTAACAATTTAAAATCATGAAGTGGTAGCTGGATAATTCAATCATGTGGCATTTAACCTTTTAATGTACTCTGGTTATACATTAACAGAAGCAAACTGTTATTTTGGCAGAGAATTCTTTCATTTTTTTTTACTGAACTTCTCAAGCTACATAATAAAGGCTCTCATACATTAGTCTTGATTTTTCCAGGGGTGGGGAGGGGGGGTGAGGAGGGGACAGGGGGGTCAGAAAAGGTGTGGGAGAATCCAGTGCAGGGTAAGAGCCACACACCGGATGTCTTTGGATAAAACTCCCCCTTACACCTGGCCAGATGGGCTATCTGGCCAGGAGGAGAGGGATAACTAGTGGCAGAAGGCTAGAGCCAGGAACTAATCAGTGGGGTAGGGGTATGGAAAGCCTTTGCATAGATGGGAAGAAGCAAGAATATCTTCAAGGATCAGGAAAGAAGAAATACCAAATCACAGAATTGTTATGGGGCACAAGGTGGCTCTTGAATGAGCATTATTACTTGATGCCATTTTCCTGACCTTTCTCTGAATGCCAGCATGTTGTTTTTATTTGAATAATGCCCTTTTGAACGCTCTCGATTAAACCCGATGCTGAATAGGAAGGTGGTGGACCTCCTACCCGTCTTGGTCACAATGAAATACAAGCAAAACTTTTAAAATTATTTTCTGTGTCCCTTATGGCCCAAGACTCTGCTCCTGACTTGTTTGTCCCATGGGGAATTGCCACTGCTTCCTCACTTTGGCCTCAATTTGAAAATGCAGGCATAGTCCAAATGACATCAATGAAGACAGTCTATTTATTTAAAGTAGGACTTTGCTTCTTTCCTCTGGGCATCCTCATCGAACAAGGAAGTTAATATTGGGATAGTCATTTCTGCCAGGCAACTAGAGAAAGGTGAAATTTACATATGTATCTTCCATCTTAAACAGTATTAAAAAAAAATTGTCAAGAATTCACAGCAATGGGAAGAAAACTAAACAATCCTGAAATACTTCCTGGCGATTCTCCCAGCCTTCTGCACTGTTTTTGGTGGGTAGGGTTGATGGGGGGGTTGTTGGTTTGCGGAGGCAGTGATCAGGCAGACCAGTGATCAGGAGGTTGGCAGTGTGGGGTTACCGTGCACGCGCCAATCTTGGCACTGACAAATCAGCACGTTTGCACTCGCCCGCTCAGCACTATGCTTTCGGCCTCTTCAGTGGGAATAGGCCCCATCGCTGATTTTTTAATGCGATTCACAGTATTGCACAGATTGGGAGAGGTTCATTTTGAAAATCCCGCTGAAAAAAACAGCAGGATTTATTCCACTAGAATCTTTTTTTAGGAGAATCAGAACACATTTAGGGTGCGCACTCGGAATAATTGTGTTGTATCTACAATGCAACTGCAACATGGAGCAACATACAATATGCGAAGAATGCAGCGGAAAATTACCTACTAGGCTCAGAATTTCATTTTTCTGTCAGCCATTTTTGATTAATTGATGCTGTCTGACTGAAAGCAGAGATGTGGCAGCAGAGGAAAATGTTGTAAGCGAAAATAAAATGTGTTTTTGAAACATGTAAAATTGACTCTCCCCTCTGGCAGCAGAACAGTTTACAGGCTGGGACTCAATGTCAAGCCACAGCCGGTGCTGGTCTAATCCTGGCTACATCAGTGGGGGCGAAGTAGAAATGGTTGAGAACTTTAGGTTTTTACATATCCAGATCACTAACAACCTGTCCTGGTACCACCCCCCCACCCATGCCTACACTATTGTTAAGAAAGTGTACCAATACTTCTAATTTCTCAGAAGATGAAGGAAATTTGGCTTGTCCACTACAACTCTCATCAATTTCTACAGATGCACCATAAGCATTCTTTCCAGTTGTATCACAGCTTGGTATGGCTCCTGTTCTATCAAGACGGAAATAAACTATAAAGAGTTGTGAACGAAGCCCAGTTCATCACTCAAACCAGTTTCTCATCAATTGACTGTCTATACTCAAAAAAAAATAGCCAGCACAATTAAGGATCCCACGCATTCCGGACATTCTCTCTTCCATCTTCTTCCATCGGGAAAAAGATGCAAAAGTCTAAAGATACATACCAACCAACACAAGAACAGTTCCTTCCCTGCTGCTTTCAGACTTTTGAATGGACCTACCTCACAGTAAGTTGGTTTTTCTCTACACCCTAGCTATGACTGTTACACTGTATTCTGCACTCTCTCCTTTCCTTCTCTATGAACAGTATGTTTTATCTGTATAGAAGACAAGAAACAATACTTTTTACTGTATACTAATACACATGACGATAATAAATCAAATCAATTCAAATTGAAAGCTGAACTCCTCCGGGGTGGTCGATAAAGGGTGACAATTCATTTTAGCGAATCTAAGTCAGGGAGTAAAATACCTTCCACATTTCCTCCTCTTGATTGCTGCGCAGTGACCCCACCTGTAGTATGGGTGTTTTGGAAAAGGCAGATTGATTTTGGGTATGAGCTTGATTACTTGGCCTTGGTCATTGGGGAATCCCATTTGAGTGATTAGCAGGAGGAAATTTGGTAACTATACATAGTGATTGGTACTGCTGCCTTACAATACCAAGGACCTGAGTTTGATTCCCAGCTTGGGTCAACATATTCTTTGTGTGTCTGCGTGTGTTTCCTCTGGGTGCTCTGTTTCCTCTTACAGTCCAAAGGCATGTTGGTTAGGGTTCATTGGCCATGTTAAAATTTTCCTCAGTGTACCTAAACAGGCACTAGAGTGTGGTAACTAGGGGATTGTCAACAGACCTTTGCATAGTGGCCTTCAGCCACTATGATTCCCGTGGGGAGGGAGAAGGGAAAATACCCCCCAATATGTTTTTTAAATTTTATGTTTACGTTTATTGATTAGAGTCACAAATGGACTTACATTAACACTGCAATGAATTATGTGAATTCACACTTCATTACAGTTGATATGAGTCTGTTTGTGATGAATAAATAAACTTTGACTTTAATTTCTCCAACAGTTGGTGCTTTCAAGAGAGGAAGGGAGCATTTTAGAAACAAAAGTTAAGCAAATTGGCCCTTTGAGAACAGACTTGTATGAGATGTGTGAACAAGGGAATATGACATGGCAATGTTGCTCAGCTGTGAAGTGTCATTAGGTGCAGAAGTCAGCACTGCCAGCAGGTTATATCACAGTTCTTGTTGGAATATTTGTTGATAGTATTTTAGGTTCTCAGTGTGATTGGAGCAATTTCTTCCTAGAACTGCCAGCTCTCAATTTTAAGAGAACCAAGAAGAGGACATAGCTTTTTTCAAAGATTAAGGACAGAAGTGGGTATGGGCTTAGGTCATATGTTAACCATGGGGTAGGATTTTCCGGCTGCCCTCGCCCCAAGGCCAGAAATTCCTGCCTAAAGTCAATGGATCTTTGCATGATCTGCCTCCACCTGCTATGATTCCCATGAGGAGCAAAACAGGAAAATATCCCCCAATATGTTTTTTTAAATTTTAAATTTACATTTATTTATTAGAATCATAAGTGGATTTACATTAACACTGCAATGAATTACTGTGAAAATCCCCTAATTGCCACACTCCGGCGCCTGTTTGAGTACACTAAGGGAGAATTTAGCATGGCCAATGCACCTAACCAGCACATCTTTCGGACCATGGGAGGAAATCAGAAATCCACGCAGACACAGGGGGAACGTATAAAAGCCGCACAGGCAATGACCAAAGTCTGAAATCAAAGTCAGGTCCCTGGCGCTGCAAGGCAACCGTGCTAACTACCATGCCGCCCCTATGGTAGCTCAGGCTCTGGAGTCTAGATGGCCTGCCATGTTCCCAATTATATTCCTTAATTTAAAGTGGGATTTCCTGCTTTATGGTTATGATTTTTTATATTAAAATTTAAGAACTGAAGAAAATACTCTTTTTAAAGATAAAATCTAAAACACACAAGAGGATATAATCACTATCTTAACAGTTAAAAAAAAATCACTTTGTAGTTCAGCAAAGGCAAACATCATATGCTCTATTAATTTTTGCAATTTTCAGGTCAGCAGTACTTCAATGCTCCATAGAATGAAATGTATTTAATTGGCTGTTTAGTAATAGCAGCATGAAATTCAAAGAATTTGTTTTGGCATTCACTCACTTACCACTTTAATATTCAATGACATAACTTTATTTCATTTTTGACAATGTTATCTGAGAGTTGTGCTTACCAGCGAAAATTAAAGTCACTGAAACAGTTGACAACAGCAAAACTGTGAATATTTCCAGGCATATAAACTGATTGTCATTCCATTTTACCAAGAAATGCTTATCGTGTGTTTTAATGCAGTCAGTTTTACTTACCATATACTTCAGAACTGTGTAATTGGGTTAGATTCATAGAACCTCAGACACTAAATATGTTCCTGTAGGCTGCCACTGCATTCTGTTCTATTAGTTGGATCGTTAAATACCTATGTTCGGTTTCCATTTATTATTAAAAGAATTGTTTTTTTAACTTTTTTAATATAAAAAGGATAATTGCACATTACAGAAAAATCATTTTGTTAAAGACTCTTTTGGTTGCAATCTTCCGTGTCCCACAGAGACAAGCTTGAAGGCAGAACTCAGAGGAAATTCAGAAAATAGGGAACTGGGTCAGTGAACTGACATGTTCCCACCTCCAATGAGTAGCGGATTTGAATAATTAAATGACTAATGTTGAATTGATTAGAGATGTCACTTGAATCGTCCTGGCAGGTGGAAACCACCGATCACTCACCCCACATCACCACTGCCATCCAACCCATCCCCACACCACCTGTCCCACCCTATACTATACAGCTCAAAGTCTGAAACCCAGCACCTTATCTCCAATTTGTTGGTGGCTAACCTTATCTTGGGGGACTACTGATGTTTTCCTTTCTTCTACCTCCACCAAAGCTGTATTGATTAGTAGGCACTCAGTAAGAACACTCAGTGTTCACTGCATTTGCCTGACGAAGACACAGAGTGTTGAAAGCTCGCAATTTTACTATCAAATAAATCGGTTGGATTTAAAATTGGTGTTGCTAAATTCTTACTGAGTTCTTACTACCCCAATCCAACGCCGGCATCTTTACATCTTGATTAGTAGGCCATAGCTGACTATCGCCTGGAGGGGTTTTACTATGGTGGGACAGCCTAGCAACTGTGGTCACAAGTAAGTTTTTTGAAAATCACAAGCCTCTTCTAAAGGCACTTTAAGATGAGTATGGCCTTGCGATTCTCATCTTGTAGCAGCAGCAGCCGCTTCTGCCAATGGGCTTAGGTCATTAATGCTTCAAGCCATCGTGACTGTGGCTAAAGCCACTGAACTTCCTTAATTGACAGACTCCGGAAAGATCTTCCACAAGAATGCTGATAGAAAAATGGAGGGTCAGGGCCTGAAATGTTCCTCTCCCTTGATCATTTTTAAAGGACATAAGATTCCACTCTTCGTTGCCCCTGGAACTGTTGGTTAGATTCCAACCCAGATAAAAGGAATCAGGATCATCTCAGCAAAATTTGTTCAGGTTGTCACGGTCCACACCTCCGTGTTCTAAACTCTGCACAACTCTGCCTTAATATGATTCTTTTAATCACCAACAATAGACAGGATGCCACAGTTGTAAGACTAATAATATTTCTGAAATTGGGAGACAAAACAAACTGTATTTGTAAAAAGGATTTTAAATTGTATGCCTGATTTTGAATTGTGTGGTGCTCTAGCTGGATGCACAGAGGACAAATATTTAAATCCCCAGTGCAGTTATCCCTTAGTTTGATAAGCACCAAAATCAAACATTTGCCACATTAAAGGTCAAAGCAGTCATCTGAAGTGAAAGGCCAACATCAGAGATGTGTCACAATCAGGTTAGAAAAATAAAGAGAGACACCATTTTTTTTTAAATGTTCTATCATTTCAAAGGTCATGATTTATCTCTTAGAGGAGAACATTTTGAGTTGGTTCCTCCTTTACTTTCAGAAGATGAATATTTCTTGCGCCCAACGTAATGCATCATTCAAAAACTCTCCTATGGCTTTGGAGGATTGGCCCCTGAAAAGAGCTGACCAAATTGTGAAATGCGCATCTTTACATGTTGCATACAGCCCCTGGGGTAACATTTGCTGTGTAATCTCTTTCTGAGGAGTTTATTGCTATTCTGAAATGATGGCTTTCCCCCTTACTTAAGGTAATGTTTATAAATGAACTGACTACAGTGATGGCAAGAAACTTGCAGAGCTAGGCTTGTTTGAAAGGGACCATGACTTAGTTGTTCAAACGCTGAGAGGCACAAATAATGTAGATGCAAACAATTTTTTAACTTAGACTTTCAGCAAAGGACAAACATATGAAATGAACAAACCTTAAGGGATATTCAAGTGATATAAGAAATACTTTACCTAGCGAAAGCAATTTTATTAAAAAAAACCCAAGGTGAAAGATCACGGCCCAAAGTGTGTCACAAAATACAGGAAGAAAGCCCAGGTAACTCAAAATCTAAATCAACAGATTAATGGTCATGAAGCTTGGGTTTTCAAAACCTGAATATTAAGAGGAAAAGAAGTCTGAGGGAGATAAGAAGCTGGGCAGGTTACAGGTTCATTTAAGTGACCTTGAGACCAGCGGGGGGGTGTCAATATTCATCATCTGTTCTCCTGAGGTTGAATATAACCTGCCTCAATCAGCAATTTCAGATAGCAATGGGCTATCTGAAATAGCCCAGACGGTAACACTGTTGCCTCTGAAGTCAGAAGTTTGAGTGTTTAAGCATTGCTCCATGACTTGAGCACAGAAATTGAAGCTGAACCTAGATCTGGGACAGTGTTTCACTGTTAGAGCTGTGTTCTTTTGGCTGTGGTGTTAAACGAAAACCCTGTTGACTTATTTTAAAGAAAGAGCAGGAGAGTTAGCTGAGTGTCCTGGTCAATACTTATCCCTCAATCAGCATCACAAAAAGAAATTATCTGGTCATGATCACATTGTTGTTTATTGGTGCTTGCTCTGCACGACTTTGTTGTTATTTCTCACATTACAGCAGAGACTATGCTTCCAAAAAAGTTTGTTGACTGTAAAATACCTCTGTCATGAAAGGTGCCCTATTTTCTTTGATGATTGACTGACTGCCAATTGGGCCTACTGATCAAAGACACTGTCTGTTCAAGGCATCAGGACTCCTTTTAATAAATGCAAATTGGGATCATATGATTCTAGCTTTTTTTACCAAGTATTTGGTCACACATACAAACAGCTTCTTCTCCCACTCACTACCAGTTGCCTGATTACAGAAATAACATGAGAGGATGAGCTGGTATCCAGATGTTATAGAAGGCCCACCAGATGGCAAAGGATCTAAACAAATTAAAACTTACTCAGAATAATCTTGTGAGTGTTTTACACACTTGAGTCAAATTCATTTCTGAGCTATTTTTGCACAGCCAGTAACCATTTAAATGAAATGGGTTAGCACCACCGATAAAAAGAGCAGTGAGTGAAATTTGGAATGATAATATTGCCAGTAGTAATTTTCAGATTAATATGTGTTCAGGGAATGAATATGATTGGTCACTGTGCAGTGGAAATTGGTCTGGACCCAATTACATGGGCAGCATGATTCCCAATCAAGAGGCCCAAGGCTGGCTTAGAATTAAAAATTTGTGACTATAAATCAAGCACAGTTCGCCAATCCATCGGTGATGGATGCACTTTCCCGCAGAGAATATGAAAAATCTAAAATGATAGATTCACTGATGAGACTCTGGACATTATAATAAAAGTGGTGAGAAATGAATTGTGCAGAAGGCTAACCCACAAATAACAGAGTTTGCAGTCACATGCTGAACACACAGGGTAGTTCTAAGAAATTGCCCCGCTTCAAGAAAACTGCTAAAGCAGAACTGAACTTGAATTAGACTTCCTAAACTAAACAGCCAAATATGGCTACAATGTTTGAGGTGCCAATTCATTTTCTTTAATTAATTCCTAGAAGGAAAAACAAATAAAACTTGGAAATAACTGATAGTGGTCCGAACAGTAATTACATTTTGAGTTACATAAGATCAATTCAGACAAGTACCAGTCATTTCCCGTATTTCACTGTTTTATGCAGAATTTGCAGTGTAACTTTTCCAAGTTGAAGCTGACAATGAGGAACCTTACACAAAGACAAATTCAAAGAAAAGACTTAAAACTGTGTTTATAATTATTTTATAATAATGCCACAAGTGAGCTTATATTAATGCTACAATGAAGTTGCTGTGAAAATCCCCTCATCCCTGATTCCAGCACCTGTTCGAGTGACAATTTAGCACGGTCAATGTGTCTAATCAACACATCTTTTGGACTGTGCAAGGAAATTGGAGAACCCAGAGGAAACCCACATAGGCACAGGGAGAACATGCAGACTCTGCACAGTGACCCAAGCTGGGAATCAAACCTAGGTCCTTGGTGCTGTAAGACAGCAATGCTAACTGCTATGCCACCACTCTTACACAATTATGCAAATTTCTCACAGATAGAAAAGATTTGCCAGCAATGGGCAACTTGCTAATGGTGTAGAGCAGAGAAAGAAACTGCTTTCTGACATATCAGTTGCATGTTTCAATGAGGTTGACTAACTCAGTTTTAAAGATGCATCTTCATATCAGACCGGAGATGCCCTGTTACACATCTTTACCTGCCTTCCAAATTGTTCAACAAGCCTATGTGGTTCCCAGCTCACCATTTGAACTTGGTAAGTTCTGTATTCTCAAGAATCATTGTTGTGTCATCTTCCTGCCAATGTAGTCAGTTCTCAACTTTGACCTCTCAGCCAAACCAAGATCTTACACTGCTCCAAATGTATTTCTCTGCCATGTTACAGAGAGCTGCAGTGTTTCTCCTCACCTCTTGTTTTCCATATTGCCATTGCGTGACTCATTCGTTATCTCTCTCATTCTCCTGTCTTGTTCTTTCTTCTCATTCTGCCTCCCCATCTTCTTCTCCCACAGGAAGATAGGAAAATTCCTGACTCCTCAAATCAATTGCAAATGATTTGCAATTGACAAATTGCAAATGACAGGAGCCATTCTCTTCACTGCATCAGGGGTTGGCAGCACACTGAATGCCTGAGCCAGTAATGCCAATAGTGTTCACCTCTGTCTTCCCTTTACAGTGCCTACTGATGGGATGGCTGCTTAAGAGCAGGGAATGTGCAAGACACTTTTCTGCTTGATATGAGAGTGTATCCAGGCCAGAGCTAACCAACTTTATATTGCAAAAGGCATGTTTGTCAAGCCAGGATCGAGGGATTAGTGCCTGCTCTAATATGTAGCTGCATCTCTCATACTACAATTGAATCTGTGCACAGGTGCACCCAGAATAGAACACAAAATACTATTATTCATTTGAAGTGTTGAGAAATTAATTTTTGCTTTAAAATCGTATGAGTACAGGCAGAAAGGTTATTCAAACTATATTATATTATTCATGGTACAAGACAGATTATTCATGAAATTTATCTTTGCACTGCACAAATGAAATGTGGGCAATGCTCACAGAGAAGATTACATTCAACAGGTGAAAAACTGAAAAAAAGACAGAGGCATGCATATCACCAAAACTCCTGATACTTGCTTGTACATCCGAAAGGAATTCCTGAAAACACATTAGTTGGGCATCGGGATGATAAGACCATAAGACACAGGAGAAGAAGTAGGCCTTGAGGGCCATTAAATCTACACCACATTTAATGAGATCATGATTGATCTGATGTGATCATCCTCTGTCTTCTATCATCAAGCCAATTTTGTATCCATTTGGCTCTCTGAATCTGGATTCCATGAGATTTAACCTTATGCAACAACCTATCATGTGGTACCTTGTCAAAGGTCTTGCTAAAGTTCCTGTAGATAATATGAACTTCACTGCCCTCATGTACCTTCTTGGTTTCTTCATCAAAAACTCAATCAAAATTGTGAGACATGATTTTCCACTCACAAAGCCAAGCTGACTGTCCCTAATCAGTCCTTGTATCTCTAAATATCTGTAGATCATGTCTCTCAAAGCATCTTCTAACATATCCACTAGAGATGTGAGACTCAACAGCCTGTAGTTCCGAAGCTTTTCCCTGCAGCCTTTCTTAAACAAAGGCACAACATTTGTCACCTTCCAGTTTTCAGATACCTCATCTGTGACTATTTATGATTCCAATATCTCTGCTAAGTGACCCACAATTTCTTCCCTAGCCTCCCACAGTGTTTTGGGATATACTTCATCAGGTCCTGTGGATTTATCTACCTTGAAGCACTTTAAGACTACTAACACCTCCTTTTCTGTTATATGTACACTCCTCAAGACATCATTATTCCCTACCATCAATGCTTTTCTCAACAGTGAATACTGATGAGAAATATTCATTTAGGATCTCACCCATTTCTTGTGGATCCACACATAGATGACCTTGTTGATCCTTACGAGGTCCTACTTTCTTCCTAGTTACTCTTTTGCCCTTTATGTATTTGTAGAAGCTCTTTGGATTCTCCTTTTCCTTATCTGCAAAATAATCATGTGACTCTTTTTGCCCTCCTGATTTCTCTCTTAACTCTACTCCTACAATCACTATACTTGTCAAAGGATCCATTTGATCTCAGCTGCCTATGCATGTCATGTGCCTCCTTCTTCTTGACCAGGGCCTCAATATCCTGAGTCACCCAAACTTCCCTACTTCTACCAGCCTTTCACTCTAAGAGGAATATGTTTACCCTAAACCGTTTTGAAAGTCTCCCACTTACCCTTGTTTCCCACTTACACATGTTTCTTTTAGAACAGAGAAGACTAAGGAAGAACAGAATTCAGATGTATATGATTATGAGGGGTTTGCGGATGGTGAGTCAGAAGCAGCTGTTCCCCTTGGTTAAGAGGAAAATCACAAGAGGATATAGTTTTGGATAAGGGGGAGGAGAGAGTTGAGAAAACATTTTTCACTCAGAGAGAAGAAGGAATTTGAAACGCATTGCCTGGGAGGCCAGAAACTTTACAATCTTCAAAAAATATTTGAATGAGCACTTGAAGTATCGACATTCAATGATACAGGATAAGGGCAGGGAAATGGGATTGGCGCTCTTTTAGTGGTAGGTATTGTTAGTGCAGACTCAATAGGCTGAAGGGCCTTTACTGTGCTGTTTTAATCTCTATGACTCTATAAACATCAACCTTTCCTCATTTATTATTAAGCATCCCTCCATCACCCTCGAGGCTCAGTCTGTTTGTCACCCTTGTCTTGCCCTTCTTGCACTTCTTCCGAGCACAGTGTTGCATTCTCCCCACTGTAACACTCCCACCTGCTATCCATCATCCACAGTATTTCCTCTTTAAAGTTATTCTCAAGCCTCAGAACTTTGGGAATAATCTTTGAGAATAACCCTTGCTCTCCATAACCGTGGTGAACCCATGATCCTCTGGCACCGAAGTTCTTTGCAAAGACCAGTATCTTCCCTCTCCCTGCCATAGGGTTGCTATCTTTCATCCTCCCTCCTGCCCTCTTTCCCTTGGCAAACAGGAGCTGTCTTTCAATGCATCCTCTCCTCCCTGTCCCACCTTGCTGGAATCTTACCTGAAGAAGACTCATGTACCAGGCAGCAATGCTACTTAATTTAGAGAGTGACCATAGAGATTAGAATATATCTGACCATTATTCTTTAACTCATGACCACTAGAGTGTTCCTTTAGTCAGACCATTGTGCTCACTATTTATTTCATCCACCCAAAACAATCCTCTTCCCACTTTGAAGTACTGCAATTTCAAAGCAACTGTGTTTTCAAGATGACCTTACAGAAATGGTGCACTTCACATTCCACTATTTCCCTGTCACTTCCCTCATCACCCTTCACCCCTCCAATACAGCCATTCCTTTCCCCTTTGTTATCCTTGAATTGGCCCCCGTTACCTTTGACCCTGTAACCATCACCCTCCACACACCTTCTCTCCCCACTGAGTCTCCACTCGCTATCATCTCTATATCCACCTGACTTTGGTGCCTCCCTTTACTTGCACTACTTGTTCTGTTTGATTTGGTTACACTCCCACCCTCCCATGAGGCTTTCTGATCCCCGACTATGATCCTGCACTTGCCAGCATACCACATCCCACTCTCCCATCTCACTGTGACTTCCGTCTGCTGCTTCATACCCTCAGTTCAGCCCTCAGGACCATGCCATTGATGGCACAAGCGCCTGTTTTAAGGCAATCTATCTTCAACTAGTCTTGCTTGGAAAGCTCCTCCCACCCTCTCAACAACTTGACCACCACATCCAAGATGCAAGGCCATTCCCTTTTCTGCACATTCCCTCACCTTTCCTTTTCCTCCCAGCCTCCCCCCCAACACCCACCTCAGACAACCTCTCTCCCTATTTCTCTCCCTCTCTCAGACAGCCTCCCTCTTTATTCAAGGAGAGCTGCCCTTGGATTTTTTTCGAGAGTATCCTAGTGCTTCACGTCGTTAGTGTACGCTTGACCTGGACCAATTGATGGGCAACACGACACTCAGTGACTATCGCTGTGATGTGTAGATACATGGATTTGGGCCTGTGTCTGTGGGAGTTTGCGCATTCTCCCCATGCTTGAGTGGGTTTTCTCCAGGTGCTCCGGTTTCCTCCCACATCCCAAAGATGTGCTCTTAGGCTGATTAACAGGACAAATTCTCCGTAAATTGTCTCAAATTTGGTTCTAATGCATAGATCTATAAACACAGACAGGGATCACGGGTAGAAGTGGCAACATCGAGGTGGCAGCGTGGGCTCGTTGGGTCGAAGGGCCTGTTCCCCGTGCTGTTTTGTTCTTTATTCTTTGTTCTTTGTTCTTTGCCATCCCTGCCTCAAAGTGCTCTTCCCCATTGCCTCTTGATTGCTCTCACCTCAAACACAAACATCCTCAACACTAGGACACAAAGTTTTGTCCTCAGCCACTTATTTTACTCGTTATACACCTATGAATATGTGGCAAAATTCCCTTCCAACTCAATTTTCAAGTTTGCTGATGACACCACCAGAGGGGGTCGGATCTCAAAAAATGATGAGACAGAGGACAAGAATGGGGTAAATAATCTGGTAAACTGGTGCGGCGACAATCATCTCTCCCTGAATGTCAACAAAAGGAGGGTGATTGTTATCAAATTCAAGAGGCAAAGTGGAGAACATGCCCCGGCCTACACCAATAATGACAAAGTAGAAATGGTTGAGAGCTTCACATTTTTAGGTGTCCAGATCATCAACAATTTGTCCTGTCTCCCCAGGCTGGCACTATTTTAGAAAAGCCCACCAACACATCTACTTTTTCAGAATGCTAAGGAAATTCGGCATGTCAGCTACGACTCTCAGCAACTTTTACAGATGCATCAGAGAAAGCATTCTTTCTGGCTGTATTACAGCTTGGTATGGCTCCTGCTCTGCCCATGACCACAAGAAACTACAAAGGTCATGAATGTAACCCAATCCATCATACAAACCAGCCTTCCATCCGTTGACTCTGCCTGTCTCGAAAAGGCAGCCGGCATAATTAGGCCTTCATGCATCTTTGGACAGCTCTATTCCATCTTCGTCCATCAGTAAAAAGATACAAAAGTCTGAGGTCATGACTCAAGAACAGCTTTTTCCCTTTGCCATCAGACTTCTGAATGGTCCAACTCATACAAAGTTGATCTTTCTCTGCACCCTAGTTGTAACTGTAACATTACATTCTGCACCCTTTCCTTTCCTTCTCTAAGAATGGTACACTTTGCCTGTGCAGCACGCAAGAAGCAATACTTTTCACTGTACGCTAATATATGTCACAATAATAAATCAAATCAAATCAAAATCAACTATTGTGGGATAATATTTCCCAAAGACATCAAAGCAGCAGCTCTCTCTTCATAATCCCTCATCTTTGGAAGCAGTTTAGTGAACGTCCTCTGAACTGCCTCTAATGCCACTACATCCTTCCTCAAACAAGGAGGCCAAAAGTGTGCATAATACTCCAGGTTCGGCCTCACTAAGGCTGAAGTGAAGAAATAATTTGAGCAGTTTAGCTGAGATGAAGGTCAATGGATCATAAGGCAGATTTCATAAGGTTGGAAAATATGAATTTGGAGAAAGCACAAAGGAAGTTAGAACATAAAAGAAGAATTTGAGATTGGGAGAAGTGGTTGTTTGACTTCATGGGAGGGAAAGCAAAAGCAGAGGAGGCAACTGATAGGATGATCGCCATCTTATTAACCAAGAGATCCATGGCCTTTTCTCACTTGTTGGCGATGGCGGTTGAGTGGGCAGGAAAGACCAATTTGAGGAGATTTTAGCAATGGAGAAAATTATGGTAAAACGTTTTCTAAAATTACAAAGACATTTGTGTAATTCTGTCTCAAATGAGCAATTTCATTGTCTTCTAATGCTTGTGTATGTATGGGAGATTGAAAAAAACGCATTTAGTGACCAATCAATCAAAAAAAATACTGACATGATTACTATTATTAAGTACATATTATTCTCAACTATTGGCCCAGTTTCTATAGGAACCACATATACTTATTTTGTATTCAGGTACACAAAAGAGCCATCTGCCATTTTTTATTATATAGCCTCTGGAATCTCTTTTTCTATAATTAATTTCTTTAAAGATTCCTGCATTTTTGAATGTTTATGTGGCCTACATTTGCATAATTTTTATGTATGTGCATTTTTAGTGTTTCAGATTTTGTCACCTAATTTTTCGGCCACTGTCTGAGTTTTTGCACTTCCCTTTTTTCATTTATAACATTGTCCTGGTGTTGCCTCATTTATGTCACCCCAATCCTTTTTTGACCTCGTTTTTTGCAGTCAAATTGCCCATTTTCATGAACCTGGTACTTGTATCATTAGAAACATAGAACAGAATTCATCCCATCATGCCTGTGCTGAGGTCTAACCAGTAACTTATAAATATTTAACACGACTTCCCTGCTTTTGTAGTCTGTGCCTTTATTTATAATATGCTTCTATGCTTTTTTAACAGTTTTATCAACCTGTCTTGTCACCTTCAAAGATTTGTGAGCAAGAGTCTGCAGACCTCTCTATTTCTACACCGCCTCAAAAATGGTATCGTTTAATTTATACTGCCTCTGCATGTCTGCTATTTTACTATTACTCCCATGACTTTAATATTTATGGCCGTTACCCATCTGTCGATCTCACTGTCTGTCCATCCATCAACAACTGCTCACTGGGAAATGCCACAATTAGAATACATCCCATTGTTTTAAGTGAACAGACGTTTGGAAACTAGGAAATGAGGTGTAAGTAATTCTGACTCTGCTAATTTTGTCATTGGTTAACCCTTGTTTAATATTTGAAAACAGTAACCTACAGACCAAAGTGAGCAGAAAGTCAGTGTTTTGCTGCCTGAAAAAGTTGGAGCAAGAGCAACAAAATCAGGGTGAGCCAAAAATCAATATATGGGGGAGAGTGTCTGGATGCAGAGATGCTTGAATGTGTGTGTACAAGTGGGAAGACACGATGAAGGGAGAGGATGGGATATATTACAGATATATTGGCAGACTGGACAGAGACAGATAAAATACACAGATGCATAGAAAAAAAATTTGGACTCAATACTGGCTAATTATTTATTTTTTCATTAAATAATGAATTTTTAATTTTATTTTTGTCTCCTTGATTAGAGTTCTCCTTTCCTCTGTGAGATTCTGGTCCATTGCTGAGGGAGGGACTCTGAAATAACAGAGGTCTCAACAGAGAGGTACTGCTGCAAACAGAAGGCCAGTCACCTCTAGAATTGCAAAAGTTGCTTGCAGAATCAGTCTTCATTTTGTATTATGGACTCAACATAGATGAATTATGTCTTTAAAAACATAGAGTCCTTGTCAAATTCAAACATGGTCTATGTGGGTTTACTCCAGGTGCTCTGGTTTCCTTCCACAATCCAAAGATGTGAGGATTAGGTTGATTGGCCATGCTGAATTGCCCCTTAGTGTCAGAGAAATTGGCAGAGTAAATACATGGTGTAACAGGGATAGAGCCTGGGTGGGATTGTTGTCGTTGCAGTCTTAATAAGCCGAATGACCTGTTTCTGCATTCTAGAGATCCTACGATCAAGGATTCTATTCTATGATTCTATAACAGACCTGTTTTTACCGCTCTTGAATTGCTGGCATAAGAGCCTCCCAAACTTGTTCTCATCCGGTATCCGAAAAGCAGGTCGGGCAATGCAAAATTGCAAACAATTTAATTGTTGATGAGGCCAATAATTTTTTAATGAGTGATTTTGAAATGGCAGCTGGCTATTGATTTCGGCAACTGCTTACCTTCTCTCACTTGGGAGATCGGTTTGATGAAGTCGTGTTGCGGGTGCATTGTCGTCGAGACAAAACTTTAACCAGCTTGTGTGGGGGTAGAAGGAGGGAGATGGGTGGGCCGTTCACTCAGGTTGAGAATGTAAAACTCAACCCCATGCGGAAAAAGTTCATTTCGCGTATATTTTCAGGCTCGGTGATTGCTAGTTAAATGAAAATGCAGAAATCAAACTATGTTGGCTTGCTGCGGAGTGATCCTGAGCTGGCATTAGAAAACTGGCCATTGGAACGCTACTTAGTTAGTGCCCCAGTGGCAATATGGTAAATTTGGCACAGTAACATGATTATCTGTGTGATTTTCATTAAAATTTTACTGAACTGAAGCAGATGGCAAAATAAGAATGGTGCTGCTGAATTATGTTTCATGTGTCATTTTGAATTACTATAATAGCATATTATGGAATGCTGCTCCTTTGAATAATTATAAAAAATAATGAATATTTACCTCCTCCAAGGTGCTCTCTCTGCCTGTAGGTCATTATCCATTTTCAAATGTGTAATGAGTTAATTGATTATTTAATTATCAGGGCAGTAATTAATCAAACCTACTTGCTCAGTTCCAATTTCACCTCTGCTGTAGTTAATTTTAAATAATGAAATATAATCTCATTCTGTTATTTCCTGGTATTCAACAGTTCATAATCAATCAAATCTCTGTCAAAGTTGAAAGTGAAACTTACTGATGAAGCACCACTAAAAAAGAACCCAAAAAATCAAATCAATTCTGGCATCATTGTGATCTGTATAACTCAGCACCCAGCCCCGGTGGTTCAAAGGTGGAATGGCTATTGGGGTGAGGTAGCAAAGGACAGCCAGTATCTCATAATGCTAAGCCAAGTCAACATGGGTGAAATGGATGTGGAGAAAAATCTAGAAAATATGAAATCATTAGTGTCTTCCCCAACAGAACTTTTGTCCTGGAACATTGGCTGCAGATAACTGATTCTGAATCCGTTTTCCAACACCCCTTCCCAACTTACAAATGTTCTCCCTTCTCTCCCCCTCCTCCAAACGATACAAAGACAGTCATCCCTGTAGATAAGTTGCTCCAATGCTATGAAAAGGAATAAATGTTTTCTGCCTTATCATCTGAGACTTTAAGAGAGAAGTATTTATAGTTTGGGAGCAATTTTCTGCAGATGGAGCATAATCATCTATAGTTAGATTGGGGCATTACATTTATACTTCCTCTAAAATCAATGTATTGCAAGTTAAGACATGCCAGGGAGATTACATTCACCCATTCTTCTAAGTCCATCTTTTGCTCTTGAATAGCTTTTGACTACATTGGTCACACTGAGAGTGCAATCCTCTTTCAAGGCACCTCCTCTCTGACTTAGCTTAAATGTCTTCATGATGATATTGAGAAGCAATGTGTACTTAATTATGCTTAGCAAGAAATAAGTGTTTAAAAGACATTGCTTTGCTCATTTTATGTGAATCCCCACAGTTGATCATTCAAATCTGCTTACACAAAGTATGCAAAATTAGGCAAGACCAGTTCTCTCCAATGCTGGAAAGGGTAGGTTTGCGCCAGAGGAAAACACTGCTCCAATTTTGTCAACTGCTCATTTTATGTGAATCCCCACAGTTGATCATTCAAACGGAACTACGTTAACAACTCCTTGAGTGCCTTCTGATCAATCTATAACAGTCCAAGTCTGTTGCCTGCTTGTTTGTACCTTGGAGTCCTCTCTCTCCTCTCCCTTTGTACTATAGTTCCTCACATGCTCTGCAACTCAGTTATTTTTCTAATTAAACATTGATCACTCACCTTTTGTCTTGTCTCTGATCTGTCCAATTTCTTTCTCTTTTTCTTTCCCCTCTGCTGAAAGTTACTTTACTGTTTTTTTTAAATCCCCTTTGGTTTCTTACTTCTTGGATAGGTTTTCATAATTTTTGCTATTGTGGTCATAAATATATTTATTTGAGATTGAGATGACAAATGACAGATCCTATTCTCTGCTTCTGCATCATCATAGAGCTGTTTGTTTTCAATACATTACCAAAGAAGGGAATAGAGTTAAATTCCGTTCGCGATATTCAAGCTAGAATTTCCAGGACATGTGTTTCCAGTTGAGATTGGCACAAGGGACATAATATCGAGCACAACTTAGGGTCTAATTTTTGAGTTGTGCTTCAAGAGGGAAGTTCAGGCCTAGCTGCTTATAACGTCATGGTAAACAGTTTTTGAGTGTAAAAACAGAGCTGAGTCCACAAAAAGATCAGCCTTTATCTTATTGAAGGATGGAGCTCAAGGGGATGATGGCATACTCCTGCTCCTACCTCTTATAAGACCTTAAGACACAGGAGCAGAATTAGGTCACTTGGCCATTGAGTTGGTTCCGCCATTCAATCATGGCTGATTTTCTTTCCATCTTCATTCTCCTGCCTTTTCCCCATTATCCCTTATTAATCAAGACCCGATCTATCTCTCTCTTAAAGACACTTAATGACCCAGCTGCTCCAGCCTTCTGCGGCAAAGAGTTTCACAGATTCACTACTCTCTGGCTGAAGAAATTCCTCCTCATCCCTGTTTTAAAGGATCATCCTTTTAGTCTGAGGTTTTGTCCTTTGATTGTAGTTTTATGTTCTTGTGACATTCCTTTGGACGCATTTCTTGGGGCAACGTGATGGCACAGTGATTAGCACTGCTACTTCACAACGCCAGGGACCTGGGTTCAATTCCGAGTTTAGGTCATTGTCTGTGTGCAGTTTGCATGTTCTCCCATTTCTGCAAGTGTTTTCTCTGGATGCTCCAATTTCTTCCCACAGTCCAAAAGAGGTGCTGGTTAGGTGCTTCCTCAGTGTACCCAAACAAGCACCGGAGTGTGGGGACTAGGGGATTTCCACAATAACTTCATTGCAATGCTAATGTAAACCTATGTGTGACACTAATAAATAACTTTAAAGGGTCAAATGTGAAGATTGATCACTTGGCCAAATGTTTGAAAGATGTTCATTGAACCCAATCTAGCAAGAGTCATGAGATCAAGTAAAAAAATGGGAAGGATAATACATTCAGAATTTTTTTTTCCTTTTTATTATCCAGATGTTATAGCATTCCATGTTTGTTGTAATATCATTGCGATACCTACCGTACACAGAAACTCTGTATGCATAATTCAAGGACACATTATTCTGTTTCAGCAACCATGTAAACCACACTGTAAACTGCTATTATGCCAAAATTATTGTGTTTTGGAATGGCGACAGACAACAACATTGAACATATCTTGCACTGAAACTGTGATGAATAAAAAGGCAATGTACAAATGTGAAATATGAATATAAATCTATTCTTGTTCCAGTCTCATTTCAGGCACTTTTTATTTTGGAAACATTTCAGAATGATAATTTGTTTTTACTTTCAAGAGCAGTTCCTCCAGCTCCTCCACTACTGTTTTCTGTGTTTTCAAACCTTTGATGTGTTAGATCATCAGTGTTGGTCAGTCTTTAATTTCCCCTTTTTCAGATGTTTAGCCATGTAATCCCCATATTTAAGCAGATATGTCAGCCATAATGCATCAACAATACCACACAGGCAGTGTGTGCAATAGACACTTGGACTATATAGAAATATAGATAGAACATTATAGCATAGTACAGGGCCTTCAGCCCTCAATGCTGTGCCGAGCTATGTCCAATACCAAGATCAAGCTATCGCCTCCCTTTAATTCTGGAATGCTCCATGTACTCCAATAACTGTTTGAATGTTCCTAAAATGTCCGACTCCACTATCACAGCCTATTCCACACCTCGACCATTCTCTGGGTGAAGAATCTACCTCAAACATCCTTCCTATATCTCCCACCATGAACCTTATCGTTATGCCTTCTAGTAACAGCTACATTCACCTGAAGAAATAATCTCTGCATGTCCACTCTATATTTTATGGGTTTTTTTTAATGAGAATCTTATCCTCTTCATTCTTGTGTTACAACTGCTTTCAATCCTTACCTTAAAAAAAAGATAGTAGTAATAATTGATCTGGAATTATCATCAATAATATTTGTCAACTACATTATTTCTTCTTCTCTTATTGCAAATGGGACCTTTTGGGGGAACAAGGTTTATCATCATGATTGTTATCTTTTATTTTGTTCATTCCCCAGCCTATATACTAGTTGCTTATTGCATTGTCCTTTTCCCTATAACTAGCAATAGAACCCTGTTCTATAGACATCCCTTTCATCTTCAAAGTGATCTTAAAAACAATACCATACGCTTTCCTGATAGCCCAGTTGGTTGTTGGAAGTCAGCCTTTAGGCCAAGGAAGGCCCAAGGTTATGGGGATGGGATTTTCTGGTTGTGCTCACCCAAGATCAGAAATCCCACCTGACATCAAAGGAACTTTGCATGATCCACTCCGGCCAGCCAAATTCCAGTGGCAGATGGAACAGGATGATTCCAAAAATCCCCGCCCTGGTCTCATTTGACACTGAGTGGATGGGCACAATTTTCTACGCTGTCTTAAATTAGGGAAATATTATATAGCCAGAGTTGCTATTGTACATCTGGGCAGGAAGATTGTATTTGATTTTAATAACTTGTCAATTCTCACAATCCTGAAGAATTACTAATTAGATAATGTTCCGGATACGCTGCTGAACTCCTTCCCAAGGGCATTTAGAAAAGGGAAATAGTTAGTGGCACCTGTATCCCATGAAGTAATTGTAATTGTTTAGGGCACCTTTTCGTGTTTTAAGTCACATTTATTGATTCAGATTTTCACTGATTTTCAATGTTTGACAACTTCAACAGAAATGCTGGGAGCAATTCCACCACTTTACATTGCCTTCATCATTCTGACCAAGGCTTTTGGCTCAGTCACTTTGAAAGTGTTATGAAAGACCTTAGCAAAGGCCGGTTGTCCAAGGAAATTCATCGAAATTGTCCAACTCCTCAAAAACTAGTTGTTAACAATAGTTCTCAGTGGGTGAAATAAGACAGAAGTCTTTGAGTCAAAGTCTTGAAGTATTAACATCTCCACCATTTTCTCCACCCTCATTGCCATCAGGAAATGCATCATAGACATCAATACCTGGGAGACCCTTTCTCAGAAGAGACCCACTCAGAGGAATTTCCTGCAGGGACACAATTCTTCCCATCAAAATGAGGAGGCCTGGTAAAGGAAATTGAGAAAGAAATCCCAGAGATCTAGAGACCAACAACTTAAGAAAACAGTGAGAAGTGAAAGAAAGGATAAAAGCTAAAGAAATATGTCCTCCAATCTGCCCAGCTGCCACAATATGGAGCTGTATAAAACACACAGCTGGAGTATTGTGTGTGGTTCTTGTTGCCACAATATAAGAAGGATGTGATAGCATTGGAAAGGATACAGAGGAAATTCACCAAGATGTTGCCTGGGCTGGAGCATTTCTGATATGAAAAGCACTGGATTTGCTTTCCTTAGAGCAGAGAAGATTGAGGGGGGACATAAAATCATGAGGGAGATAGATCAGGTAGATAGGAAGAAACATTTCCATTAGCAAATGGGTCAATAACAAGAGGGCATAAATTTAAGAAAGGAGGTGGAAGAATTAGAGGGAATTTGAAGGTCACTTTTTCACCCAGATGGTAGTGAGAATCTGGAACTCATTGCCCTGAAAGGATGGAGGCAGGAACTCTCACAATGTTTAAGCAGCACTTGAAATACCATAGCATACAAGGCAATGGGCCAAGTGCTGGAGAATGGGATTAGAACAGATGGGTGCTTGATAGCCACCATAGACACAATGGGCGAAAGGATCTCTTTCTGCATGTATGATTCTATGACTATGACCATGATGTTGGTCTCTTCCACCTAAAATGTCAAACATCTCCTCCTTCCGTGGGGCACGACATGAATGTGATGTAGTCACAATGAGGAGCATGTATCATCATATGCCCCAATATATTGTTTGCCAGATTCCCAAAGAAGAAAAAAGGCAACATGTTAGTGGTAACGTAATGAGATGTTTTGGGAACATAGAACATAGAACATTACAGTGCAGAACAGGCCCTTCGGCCTTCGATGTTGCGCCGACCAATTAAGAAAAAGCAATGAACTTCTAACCTAAACCATTCCTTTTTCGTCCATAAACTTATCTACTAACCTCTTAAACGCCACCAAACTTGGCACATCTACAACTGCAGTAGGCAGGGCATTCCATACCCTTACCACCCTCTGGGTAAAGAACCTACCTCTGACATCCGTCCTATAACTACCACCCCTTAATTTAAAGCTATGTCCCCTCGTGCTAGCTTTCTCCATCCTAGGAAAAAGGCTATCACTGTCCACCCTATCTAAACCTCTAAATCATCTTATATGCTTCAATAAGATCCCCTCTTAGCCGCCTCCTTTCTAACGAAAACAACCTCAAATCCTTCAACCTCTCTTCATAGGACCTGCCCTCCATACCAGGCAACATCCTGGTAAACCTCCTCTGTACCCTCTCCAATGCCTTCACATCTTTCTTATAATGCGGGGACCAGAACTGCACACAATACTCCAAGTGCGGCCACACTAGAGTTTTGTACAGTTGCAACATGACGTTGCGGCTCCGAAATTCAATCCCCCTACCAATAAAAGCTAAGATTCCATATGCCTTCTTAACACCTTATCGACTTGATTGCCAACTTTCAGGGATCTATGCACATATACACCAAGATCCCTCTGTTCATCAACACTATTAAGAATCCTACCATTAGCTCTATACTCTACACATTTATTATTCCTGCCAAAGTGCATTACCTCACACTTTTCCACATTAAACGCCATTTGCCACCTCTCGGCCCAGCTCTGCAACTTGTCCAAGTCTCTCTGCAAACTATAACACCCCTCTTCACTATCTACCACTCCTCCGACTTTGGTGTCATCCGCAAATTTACTAATCCATCCTTCAATACCCTCATCCAGTTCATTTATAAAATGTGCACCTCAGGATTTGGAAGTTTTTTGAAAGAAGACAGATGGAGAAAAATGGGACATGAATGCAGCCAATGGGAACAGCAGAATGTGATAGCGGGCCAGGAGGAGATTTATAGTCAAATGTGATGCATTGACTGCTGAATATGAAGGAATATGAGGAATAGAACATAGAACATAGAACATAGAACATTACAGCACAGAACAGGCCCTTCGGCCTTCAATGTTGCGCCGACCAATATAAAAAGCAATGCCCCTCCAAACTAAACCATTCCCTTCTCTTCCGTATACCTATCAACTAACCTCTTAAACGCCACCAAACTTGGCGCATCTACAACTGCTGCAGGCAGGGCATTCCACTCCCGAACCACCCTTTGGGTAAAGACCCTGCCTCTGATATCCGTCCTATAACTATCACCCCTTAATTTAAAGCTGTGTCCCCTCGTGCTAGCTTTCTCCATCCTAGGAAAAAGGCTATCACTGTCCACCCTATCTAAACTCTAATCATCTTATATGCTTCAATAAGATCCCCTCTTAGCCGCCTCCTTTCTAACGAAAACAACCTCAAATCCTTCAAACTCTCTTCATAGGACCTGCCCTCCATACCATGCAACATCCTGGTAAACCTCCTCTGTACCCTCTCCAATGCCTCCACATCTTTCTTATAATGTGGGGACAGAACTGCACACAATACTCCAAGTGCGGCCGCACTAGAGTTTTGTACAGTTGCAACATGACGTTGCGGCTCCGAAATTCAATCCCTCTACCAATAAAAGCCAAGACTCCATATGCCTTCCTTACAACCTTCTCGACCTGACTGCCTACTTTCAGGGATCTATGCACATACACACCAAGATCCCTCTGTTCATCTAGACTACTAAGAATCCTACCATTTGCCCTATACTCTACACTTTTATTATTTCTGCCATAGTGCATTACCCCACACTTTTCCACATTAAACTCCATTTGCCACCTCTCGGCCCAGCTCTGCAACTTGTCCAAGTCCCTCTGCAAACTATAACTCCCCTCTTCACTATCTACCACTCCACCGACTTTAGTGTCATCTGCAAATGGAAAGATTATGAATATTGGTGCAAGCCTGAGGAGAGAGTAAAAGAGCTGAGATGTGGGAACTTTGACAAAGCTGGCAAGGTTATTAAACTTCTTTCTGCATTGCATCCAGGACTGGTGTGCAAGGCTGCTTGCGTTGACCTCTTAAGCCATCCTTGCTCACTATTTGGGAACAGTTTTTTGGCTCCTGGGTAAGAGTGGCATTTCCTTAGCGCTTCCAACATATAGTTTTATGACTTCTCATATTGCATCTAAATAATATGGAGATCTTTGATGCTGCAGTTCCTAAAACCATTTTTCAGCACTGAAAATGTTTGCTGCTCCCTGTGGCAACAATTAAATCCTCTTTCAGATACAGAGACTGTTAGGGATACCTGATTTCCACACCCCTCACAACCACTCCCAACAAGCTTGCAGCCGATGAACAACATAATAAACAGCTAGTGTTGCCGTATTGCTGACTGACTACAATGCCTATTTCTGTATATTGAGGTAGATGCACCAATGTCAGGTTATGTCAGTGCAGCATCTGGTAGCATAATCAAGATTATTAAGTTCATGAAAAGTAGGAACTTCCATCCCTCCTTTTCACCTCTTCATTTTTTGGTAATATTGGGCAACACAGTGACACAATGGTTAACAAAGGACAAAGAATAAAGAACAACACAGCACAGGAAACAGGCCCTTAGGCCCTACAAGTCAGTGCCGCCATTTTAACATTCAGTGAGTGCCTCATTTCAATTCTTCTTCCACCTACGACTTTTGTCTACACCTCTTGGACTCTACAATAAAGATATGCAAATTTAGAGAATTATATGTGTGCCAGATTAAGGGAGGTCTAATTTAGGAACAATTTGTTAACACCAATCAGCCTAAAAGCACGTTTTTGAGGTGTGGGAGGAAACTAGAGCACCTGGAGAAAACCCATGCGAGCATGGGGAGAATATGCAAACTCCCAAAGACACCAACCCAAGTTGGAGATCCAATCCACGTCCGTGTATCTGCACAGCAAACTGTGATAGTCACTGAACTGTCGTATTGCCCATCAGTTGGTCCAGTTTAAGCGTATATGAAGGACGTGAAGCACTAAGCAACTCTCAAAGCAACATCTGAGAGCAGCCCTCGCATGACCCACTGTGTGAATGTCCCTTGTTGGCCAACAAGGCGGACCGAATCACCTGTGGATTCTTACAGTGCCAGGAACCTGGGTTAGTTTCCAGCCTTGGGTGACTGCCTCGATGGAGTTTGCACATTCTCCCCGTGTCTGCATGAGTTTCCTCCGTGTCTCCAGTTTCCCCCCACACACCAAAAGATGTGCTGGTTAAGTGCGCTGGCCATGCTGAATTCTCTCTCAGTGTGGCCAGAGTGTGGCGACGTGGAGAAATTTCAGAATAATGTCATTGCAGTGTTTATACCTACTTGTGGCATTAATAAATAAACTTTAAACTAATGCTCTACAGTTGCCAGCTGTTTCCTGTTACCTCACCAAATGGTCATTATGCAATTGTGAGCCAGTTTTTGTATCACATCATCTGCGAATACTCACTATTTGCCAAACTATCAGTGAGTGGCCAGACATCAGGCTGATTTTTTTTTCTCTCTCTCTGCCCCAGACCAGAAATGCAAAACTCATTTATAGATCCCCATCGCTGCCCATCACCCCCCCCCCCCCCACCCCACCCCCCAACTTTGACTGTCATCCCCACTTTCCAGCTAAGGGATGCTAACTCAGGAAAATAGAACAAGCAAAGGTCCTGGGATCATCTTATTCTGTGTGGTGCAGTTCCACATCGGGCAGCAATACTCAGCCTTTGAGAGAAATTTATGAATAAATTTGATTAAAAAAATCCGACTCACTACATCGCTGATAAAAATCTTTTCCTGACTGGGCTTCAACCTTGGTCAAAAACAGTAATGCAATAAATTCATATCATTCAACACAATATTGATATTTTAATATATTGCAAACCCTTACACAATGTGTCTCTACATCAATGAGTTCCATCTGTCACAGCACGCCAGTGACATTATTATGTAAATGTTTCAGGACGTTTCCTCGGAAGATAGTAATATATTGCTGGCATTAGAGCTAAAAAAGTTTATGAAATGTCATCTGCTTGACTGCAATAAGAAAACTACCCTGGGTCTTACCATGTAAAATAACTCTCAGGAATATGCATATAAACTCAATAATCATGGTAATTTTTGAGACATAAAAATCATAAGCAGAATTATTATATTGGAAGTGCATGAATGCTACCAGTTAATGCAAAGCCTGCTTTATGCATGAGGCGTTTTCTTTTCCATCCAATCATTTTTCAATAAAGCTGGGGTTCTAAGCGGATGCCATTTTACATATTTTATTTGGAGTTTTTTTTTGTACAAAGCTTTTTTGAAGACATGCAAATGGACTTTTTATTCAGAGCTACGATCATAAGCAGGGTAGATTCGTGTTTTTGTGCGGCATTCTTTTGTCCAGTATTTCACAGGAGATGGTAATCATTGATAAATGGATTGGTGCCCATTTTAAAATTCTTGGGAGGAAAAAATGTCTGATAAACACATTAAGTGTTAGTCCACTATTATCAGCAATAGTAACATTAAGGCTTGTGAAAAAAAAAGAGAAGGAGCATGCATGAGACAGAATAGGTGGAGGAAGGACAGAGGGAGAAAATTATTTCAGAATGTAAACGTATCCTTGTGGGATTCAGCAGTGATTCTGAAAAGTGATCATGGTACTGTACTAGGCAACTGCCTACATCAATAGAATTTTTAAAATTCATGTTTTATCTGACACGATGCATTTTCACGCACACTCTGCATGATTTATATTTTTCTTGGATGTCTAAATTTAAACATGCCTGTATATGGAACAAATTGTCCAAATGTTTAAGCATTAGTCCATTAAAATCACCAATGTTAATTTCCTGCTATTTCTTGCCTTTACTCTCCTCACTTTATGCTGTAATCTAAATTCTCACATTGTCCATTCGTGTCTTCATTTTGACAAAATTGTTCACAACACCAAGATCATTCTGGAGACGAAGTGTAATCCATGTTATTTTTTATCCAGTGCCAACCATCACTTTAATTATTTCCCTCTTTATCCTCACCTTTAACAAATGTGGGAAATTCATGAACATCTAATCAATTGAGATTGATACCATTCATACAGCTCTCTCTTATGGGATGGCACAGTGGCACAGTGCTTAATATTACTGCCTCACAGCGCTGGGAGCTGGGTTTGACTACTGGCTTGTGTCACTGTCTGCGCGGGATTTCCTCTGGGTGCTCCAGTTTCCTCCCACAGTCTGAAAAATGTTCTGGTTAGGTGCATTGACTCGAACAGCACCAGAGTGTGATGATTAAGGGAATTTCACAGTAACTTCATTGAAGTGTTAATGTAAGCATTAACTGGCTGGCAGATAGAAGACAGAGGGTGGTGGTTGATGGGAGATATTCATCGTGGAGTTCGGTGACGAGTGGTGTGCCTCAGGGGTCTGTTTTGGGGCCCCTGCTGTTTGTAATTTTTATAAATGATCTGGATGAGGGTATTGAGGGATGGATCAGTAAATTTGCAGATGATACTAAAGTTGGTGGTGTGGTAGATAGTGAAGAGGGGTGTTTTAGTTTACAGAGTGACTTGGACAAGTTGCAGAGCTGGGCCGAGAGGTGGCAAATGGAGTTTAATGTGGAAAAGTGTGAGGTAATGCACTTTGGCAGGAACAATAAATGTGTAGAGTATAGGGCTAATGGTAGGGCTCTTAATAGTGTTGAGGAACAGAAGGATCTTGGTGTATGTGTCAATAGATCCCTGAAAGTAGGCAGTCAAGTGGATAAAGTTGTTAAGAAGGCTTATGGAGTCTTAGCTTTTATTGGTAGGGGGATTGAATTTAGGAGCCGCAGCATCATGTTGCAGCTGTACAAAACTCTAGTGCGGCCGCACTTGGAGTATTGTGTGCAGTTCTGGTCGCCACATTATAAGAAAGATGTGGAGGCATTGGAGAGGGTACAGAGGAGGTTTACTAGGATGTTGCCTGGTATGGAGGGCAGGTCCTATGAAGAGAGGTTGAAGGATTTGAGGTTGTTTTCGTTAGAAAGGAGGCGGCTAAGGGGGGATCTTATTGAAACATATAAGATGATTAGAGGTTTGGATAGGGTGGACAGTGATAGCCTTTTTCCTAGGATGGAGAAAGCTAGCACGAGGGGACACAGCTTTAAATTAAGGGGTATGAGTTATAGGACGGATATCAGAGGTAGGTTCTTTACTCAAAGAGTGATTAGGGAGTGGAATGCCCTGCCTGCAGCTGTTGTAGATGCGCCAAGTTTGGTGGCGTTTAAGAGGTTAGTTGATAAGTATATGGATGAGAAGGGAATGGTTTAGTTAGGAGGGGCATTGCTTTTTATTTTGGTCGGCACAACATCGAAGGCCGAAGGACCTGTTCTGTGCTGTATTGTTCTATGTTCTATGTTCTAAGCCTTATTTATGATAAACACATGAACTTTAAAACTTTAACCTTCCCTTTCCAAAACCCTTGCCTTTCCCTAAGATAGTAACCCTATCTTTCTTTGCAATCACTTCTCATTTCTGCTTTGATCTCTTTTTATCCATCAGATTCCACTGCCTCCCTCCTCTATTTTTCCTTTTACCTTACATGCAGTATACTGCTGACCATCCAAGCACACTTCCTGGCTGCCCATTCTAGTTGGGTGCTGTAAGTGTTTCCACTTCTCAGTTCCTATCCCTATCATTTTCCAAAGTACCATCAACAACCTCTTCTGTAAATCCCACCATCAGCCTCTCTGTTCTTCTACCTTTCCATAATGCCACCGGATTCATTCCATCCCTTTTTGTCCATTTGAGCTTTTGTGAAGCTTTCACAGCAGGAGATATCCTTGACAAACATGCTGATACATAGCCAGAGTTACCAAGGCAGATCTAGTGGATTTGTACATGAACAGCACCATAGCAGTTCACGGTATGGAGGCCAATTATATGCAGGATAAGATGGCTGACGCTGCACACCAGAAGCACATTAATGGAATGAAAACCTTTCTTGGTAATGAAATTAAGAGGATTACCATAATAAGGCTTTGGGCCTGACTTGCACATTTTGTAAAAAAAGTTGTTCATGGGACGTGAGTGTCATTGGGAAGGCCAGTGTTTTCTCACATCCATAATACCCCTTAAGAATGTGGCCATTTCATTGAACCAGAGCAGATCCAGCAGTGTAAGTACATCCAAGTACTCCTAGTGAATGGGTTTCAGGGTTTTGACCCACTGACAATGAAGGAACAGCGATATAGTTATAAGTCTGCATGGTGTTGACTTGAAGGGGAACTTTCAGGACGTGGTTTCCTCACACATCTGTTGCCCTTGTCCTTCTAGATGGTAGAGCTCACTGATTTAAAAAATGTTGCTGAAGGGATTTCGGTCAGTTCTTTGTACTTACAAGTGTATCTTGGACATGGACACACTGCTGCCACTGTGATCTATCAGTTGGGCTGTTTTATCCTGGAGGGTGCTAAGCTCCTTGAGAGTTGTTCGACCTGCAGTCATCCAGACAAGTAGAGAATATTTCATCATGCCTTGTAGTTTATAGTTGGTAGACAGAATTTGGAGAATCAGGAGATGAGTTGCTCACCATAGAATTTCAATTCCCTGGTTTACTGTTGTGGTCACAGTATTTATATGGCTAGTCCAGTTCAGTTTCAGGTCAATCGTAACCACTAGGATGTAGCTAGTAGAGAATTTCCAATGATAATGCCATTGATAGTCAAAGAGCAGTGGTTAGATACTTTCATGAAGATGATGTTTGCCTGGTACTTGTGTAAGACAAAGGTAATTTTCCACTTATTAGCCCAAGCCGGAATGTTGTCTAGGACTTCTTGCATTCAGGCACAGACTGCTTCAGTGTCTGAGGAGTCATGAATGGTGCAGTCATTAACGAACATTCCCACTTCTGACCTAATCTTGAAGGGAAAGTCATTGATGAAGCATCTGATACTGTTTGGGACCTTGAGGGATTCCTACAGTGATGCCCAGGGCTGAAATCATCATTGGTATACAGCTTCCACAACCATCTTCCTTTGTGCCCAATATAATTTGAATCAGTGGAAAATGTATCCCAATTCCTATTGACTTCAATGGGTCCTTGATTGCATGAATTTGGTTGAATGCTGCCTTGATATCAAGGACAGTCACTCTCATCTCAGATTTGGAGTTCAGCTCTTTGTACTAAGACTGCAATGGATGTCTGAGGCTGAGTGGCCCTGGCAGAACCAAACTGCTGTGAGCACATTGGTGCTATGCAAGTCTCATGGTTCTGTTGATCATAGCATCCCTACAGTGCAAAAGGAGGCCATTCAGCCTATTGAGCCTTCACCGACTCTCCAACAGAGCATTCCGCCCAGGCACTAACCCTGTAATCCTATGTATTTACCCAGCTAATTCCCTAACCTACACATCTTGGGACACTAAAGGGCAATTCACCGTGATCAATCAACATGATTTGAACACCTTTGGTGGAAACTGGAGCACCCAGAGGAAACCCACACAGATTTGGTAGATCGTGCAGACCCCACACAGACAGCCACCCACCCAAGGCTGGAACTGAACTCGGGTCCCTGGAGCTGTATGCAGCAGTTCTAACCACTGTGTCACCATGCTGTGATGACACATCCATCTCCTTGCTCATGATTGAAGGTAGACTGATGGTATGAGGTTTCAGGTCACTAGGAGCCTGAGTTTCTGTGATAAAATGCACTTTTATATGCACACTGTATTCTAAAGAAATGGGTGATGATGATAGAGGCTTAAATATTCATTCTGTTACATGACTGAACAAGAATCATTCCCGCTTTTATTGTCTACCTTGACATAAGTTGGAAGGATTTGCAGATGGATACTCAAACTTTGGCCACATTATAAATGCACTTTTCTTGGCCATCAAGTCTTAGGGTGGGTTTGGAACAAGAACTTCTGATTGCTAACCATTGCAGCATAAGAGAGAGCAGATCAATGGAATGGTAATGGCTGAAATAGGTATTATTTTCATTCCCATAGCGACCGATAACTTTCAAAAAGAAATCTGAACTTCCAGATAGTGGCCAGAATTCTCTGATCTCATTACCCTGCTGGTAAGAATAGACAATTTGGAGCACAAACTAAACTTCACTCACTGCAGCGGGAACAGAGAATGCCAGCTACGGCATTCTGGCCAATAGATCTAAGAATGAAACAACAAGATTTTAGGTTTTAAGATATTTACGGTAACAAAAGATTACAAGCAATATTGATGATACATCTTTGTGGGGAATTTAAACTGCTGAACAGAATGCAGCCCTTCTTATTTTAGCTGAAAATCCCAAACAAAAAATATGCTTCACAGGTGTATATTATACTACTTTTTAAATAAACATTTAATTCTCCCAAAATCAACACAAAATGATTCTGAGCTCCCAAAGACCGACTTCTGTTCTTTCCCTTTCTCAACCCGGTAATTTCTAACCCTAGAACTATCCTTTATGGAGAGAGTGTTGTAAGAGATACTCCTTCCTTGCACGATAGGTAATTTATTCTCTTTTGTTTTAACTAATTAGGAAGTTGGTATTGTCAATCCCAGCATAGGTTTCCACCTGCTTCTGGCATGATGAACCATAGAGAATTCTCTTTCTCTATCTCTCTCCCCCAGAGCTGGGAGACAACTGGGCCCAATTTTATCATCAAGTTGCAACTGTTTTCAGGAGCCTGATAAAGTTGGGCATGAAGTGAGTAGTGTGATCCGTGATCATCTTCAAGCCAGTTCCTCCTTTACGAATGCCCGAGAACGGCCACGATTGGGACCACATCTGAAACAGGCACAGAGGCTATTTAAGTGCATTTGCATTATTTAAATTGACTTGATGGGCTGCACGTCCAACCTTACTAGCACTTCCCCCTTTACTACTATGTATGTCCCTCCAGAATCGGCATGAAGCAGACATGCTCCACAAAAGTCCAATTGGGGTGCTTCAGTTAGTGAGAAGGTAAGTGCCAAGTGTCTAATGGCTTTCTGCTTCAGATCATAGAATCATAGAAACCCTACAGTGCAGAAAGAGGCCATTTGGCTCATTGAGTCTGCACCAACCACAATCCCACCCTGGCCCTACCCCCAAATCTGTACTTATTTAGCTGCTAATCCCTCTAACGTACGCATCTCAGGACACTAAGGGGCAATTTTTAACCAGGGCCAATTAACCTAACCCACACATCTTTGGACTGCAGGAGGTAATGCTGCAAATTTATAAGACCCTTGTCAGACCCCACTTGGAGTACTGTGTGCAGTTCTGTTCGCCTCACTACAGAAAGGATGTGGAAGCTATTGAGAGGGTGCAGAGGAGATTTATAAGGATGTTGCCTGGATTGGGAGGCATGCCCTATGAAGATAGGTTGAGGGAGCTTTGCCTAGA
Organism: Sphyrna mokarran; assembly: GCA_024679065.1. Taxonomy (NCBI): domain Eukaryota; kingdom Metazoa; phylum Chordata; class Chondrichthyes; order Carcharhiniformes; family Carcharhinidae; genus Sphyrna; species Sphyrna mokarran. Next base: position 42,969,296 of record JAGIQG010000001.1, on the reverse strand, counting down.
GAGGCAAAGGTGAGAGGTGATCTGATAGAGGTTTATAAAATGTTGAGAGGAATAAATAGGGTGGATTTTCAGAGGCTATTTCCCAGAGCTGAAATGGTCACTACGAGAGCTCACAGAACAAAGAACAAAGAGAACAAAGAACAAAGAACAAAACAGCACAGGAAACAGGCCCTTCAGCCCAACGAGCCCACGCTGGGGCTTGTTGGGCCGAAGGTTTAAGGTGCTGGGCAGCAAATACAGAGGAGATGTTAGGGGTGAGTTTTTCACTCAGAGGGTGGTGCGTGAATGGAATCGGCTGTCATCGGTGGTGGTGGAGGCGAACTCGCTGGGGTCTTTTTAAAAGACTTCTAGATGAGTACATGGGATTAAATGGGATTGGGAATTACAGATAATTGTGTGGCCTAATAGGTATGGGTATGATCGGCGCAACTCATTGGCCGAAGGTACTGTTTATGCTGTAGTGTTCTATAGAACATTACAGCGCAGAACAGGCCCTTCGGCCTTCGATGTTGTGCCGACCAATTAAGAAAAAGCAATGACCCTCTAACCTAAACCATTCCTTTTTCATCCATAAACTTATCTACTAATCTCTTAAACGTCACCAAACTTGGCACTTGTTCTATGTTCTATGTTCAATGAAAATAGAGCACCTGGAGGAAATCCACAGGAAATTCACACAGACATGAGAAGAATGTGCAAACTCCACAGATATTGTGGAGATAGTGACTGAAGCTGGGAATCAAACTCAGGTCCCTGGAGCTAAGAAGCAGCAGTGCTAACCCACCGATCGTCGGGGTAGGGAGGGGTTTGGGGTGGGGAGTCTGCTGTCACTCTGTCTGAGATCAGTCAGGGGAAGGGAGGTCCCCTGCCACTCTGCCTGATATTAGTGGAGGGGAAGAGTGGCTCCACTGCCATTCTGCCTGAGATGTGGGGGAAGGGGAGAGGAGGCCATGATCAGCCTGGGTGTGGGGGGGGGGGGGGGGGGGGGGGGGGGGAGGGGTGAGGGGTTAAGGGGGTCAGGAATGTTGAGAAGCAATGTCTGTGGGGGCCAGGAAGTGGCATCATCCAGCCTGGGAGCAATGTGGTAGGAGAGTTTCATTCTATTAACTTTTGTCTGCAGATGTGCAGTTGGAGGCACTGATCAGAGCTGCAGGATTTTGGACCATGTTGAACCCACCCCCAGGCTTGTGCAATGCGATTCAGATTCACTGATATTTTTGCAGGCAGAGTGTGTACGGAGACATCTAGAACTAAAAGTCAGATCTGAAACACTCCTAGTTTCAAGTCCACCCGACACTTAGAATCAAGGTGGTAACATAAACCCATTGTGTCTGTGATTTTTGCAGGATTATTTTAGACACTCTTCCTCACAACAAAGTCCATTTCCAAACCACTGTGAATTATATAGGCCTTGTATCCAGGTCAAGATGCTGTATAGTTATCTTTGAGAACCGAACCCTCTCAGCTTAGAACTGAATGGACAGTTTGAATCACAATTGTATATAATTCAACATGTTTCATATTTTTTAGGGGATTTAAAGATTTACAATCTATCCACAGCTAACATACAAACTTCTGCCATTATTTCCAAATATAAACATCTTTTGCCTTTGCCCCAGTAAAATAATCTGGTCCCATCGTTATTAACCGACGATCAAATCATCCAGACTGCACTCAGGCAAACTTCAGAACAAGTGACATTATTCCCTTTATTTTATCTTAAAGTCCCAGTGCCTGATCATAATAATTTTATAAACGTCATGGCTGTAACAATTTGTGCTTCTTTTTGTGGGCAAGACATACGTGGGAAAGTTTTCGTTTTGTAACTGCACTGGAACAGCTTCAAGTAATTACTCCTTGAGCAGATTAATTTATTACATCGGATAGCTCTCTTTCTCTCTCTAGTTTTTCTCTCTCTTCTTCTCACTGTTTCTCTGGTGTTATTAGGAAGGAAATCAATTATAAAGAATTTCTGAAATCAGCATCTGCCTCAATTATACTGCAGTTAGTTGCTGTCTGACTAATGTAGCTGAGATCTCCAGATGCTGCTTTGAACAATCCAATGCCAAACAAAATCAAAGTAATAGTTACCTTGGCTAGCAATGCAGTGCTCCACTGCTGATAGAAATGGCCTGAAAGTCTGTAGTTAGTAGTTGACATATCACCCTCTTAACTTTCGAGAGAAACCATTATATTGTATTAATAAGATAATATAAAGATAGCAATCCCTCATAAGAGATCAGGTAAGCATGATGTGGCTTTATTTACTTAAATGCACAAGAACAGATATAATGGATAAAAAGCTTGAAGACATCAGCAGCAGAGCTTTGCTCAAAACAAAAGTGAAAGTTAGTGACATACCTTTTGACTCATGCACATATTAGACTTCTTGGTCCATGTTTCAAGATGGGTTGCATGGAGGATGACCACCAGCTGTGGTGACAGAAACTTCGGAGGAACCAGCTACTAGATGGTTCTATTAGTCTATTACCCATATACTAAGGTCGAATGACCAATTTGATGTTACCATCACTGATTCCCCCACTGGCAACTTCCTTGGGGTTACCATTGACTAGAAACTCAACCGGACTACCACATAAACACAGTAGCTACAGGTACAGGTCAGAGGCTAGGAAATACTATGGCGAGTAATTCACGCCCTGACATCCCAAAATCTATCCACCACTCACAAGGCACAAGTCAGGAGAGTGATGGAATATTTCCCATTTGCCTGGATGGGTACAACTCCAAAAACACTCAAGACACCAACCAACACAAAACAGCCTGCTTGATTGGCATTACATCAACAAACATACAATCCCTTCATCACTGACAGTCAGTAGCAGTAAAGTGTACTATCTACAAGATTCACTGCAGCGATTCACCAAAGGTCCTTAGACAACATCTTCCAAACCCACAACCATTTCCATCTAGAAGGATAAGGGCAGCAGATAAATAGGAATATTACCACCTGCAAGTTCCCCTCCAAGCCACTCAACATCCTGACTTGGAAATATATCACCATATCTTTGCAGTCACTGGTCAAAATTCCTTCCTAATAGTATTGTGGATCAATCCACAGAACATGGACTGCAGCGATCAAGAAGGCAGTTCATCACCACCTTCTCAAGGGAAATAAATGCTGGCCAGCTAGCAACACCCATATCCCACAAACTGAATAAAAAAAAAGTAAGACTTGGTCTCACAACACATTTCCCTGCTAGAGCTGTCATGCTGATTTCCTTTAAAGGCATCTTATAACATCCCCCCTTTCTTTTTAAAGATACTCCCCCTTTATAAAAGAAGAATAACTATTTGAAATGCATGTTCATGTATTGTAATCTATAAGTTTCAGCAGTGTAGAAGTAATTTGCTGGAACATCCAGATCTTATAATGGTAATCTTGAATATATTTTTTTAATATCTCACTGTGACCTGTGGAATTATCATTCTTGAATGTTATTCCTGGCTGCATTTGGGATCTTGCCTTAATGCAGCAGGACTGCACAGTGGTAGAGGAACTAGGATGGATCTGAATTTTCCTCAGTTATGCCTTATTATTACCCCTTTGTGTAAAATGACTTCAGATGACCTTGGTTCTGAACAAATCCTGGGCATCTTGCTAGGTTACCATATATTTCCTGTTGGATATTGGATGCAAATTTACTGTGACAACTGCAAACTAGGCAATTCTTGCATTTTTATCAAGAATTTTGGTCAACTTCTCGAGCAATTTTAAGAGTTGATTTCTAGTTTCTGAAAGAACAATGGATAAGAATAGATAAATTAGAATGCACTGGCCTGTCAAACACGTACTCTGCAGTAATGGAATAATTGCACTTAAAGTTTTCAATCTCAGATGTAACATTGCAATGAGTGAATTTTGCTTGATCTGTTTACATTTGAGAATTAAAGGTTTCATTGTACTAATCAGATGCTCAACTAGGCTATTAGATCTATGGTAACTAGAGGAAGCAGTAGTGTGATCGATATTCCACTTCACTCACCTATCCTGAAATGGATAACTATAAATTTTGCATTGTTGTCTGTAATGAACTATCTAGGCATACTAAATCAACTAAAAATAGCAGTTGGAGTGTGTCTAATAGTCATACTTGATTTGACATTTTGTGCAATTGTCGTACAATAGGATACTTGGTGACATAGTCGACAATGATGATTAAATCAGTGTCATGTGAATGAAAGAGGTCAGATCTGAATTTGGCTCATTGAGTCTGCACTCAATAAGGATGGGCAGAAATTTCATATGGAATCAGCAGTTCTTTATGCTGACTTGGCATAAACTTTTGACATGCCTCATACTTCTTGAAGATGACTTCAACATCATTGATCATACCAGATGAGTCTTCTCACTCAATTTATGCTAATATGTAAGTGGTGAAGTCATTGAAGAACATCAGGTCACAAAAATTCCAATATGATGATCTGCCTGTCTTTAAAAGTGACTCACTGGAAATTTCCACTGAATCTATACCATCTCTCACTACCACCCTGATGTCATCCTTAAATATCAGAACTACACCACGTTCCTTACATAGAACATAGAACACTACAGCACAAACAGGCCCTTTGGCCCACAAGTTGTGCCGAACACATCAAAACCTACCCAGCCATAGACCTATCTATAACCCCCAATCCCATTGGATCCCATATACTCATCCAGAAGTCTTTTAAAAGACCCCAGCGAGTTCGCCTCGACCACCACCGACGGCAGCCGATTCCATTCACTCACCACCCTCTGAGTGAAAAACTTTCCCCTAGCATCCCCTCTGTACTTGCTTCCCTGCACCTTAAATCTGTGCCCTCTCGTCGCGACCATTTCAGCCCTGGGAAATAGTCTCTGAGAGTCCACCCTATCTATTCCTCTCAACATCTTGTAAACCTCTATCAGGTCGCCTCTCAACCTTCGTCTCTCCAGGGAGAACAGTCCCAGCTCCCTCAACCTGTCTTCATAAGGCATGCCTCCCAATCCAGGCAACATCCTTGTAAATCTCCTCTGCACCCTTTCAATAGCTTCCACGTCCTTCCTATAGTGAGGCGACCAGAACTGCGCACAGTACTCCAAGTGTGGTCTGACAAGGGTCCTATAAAGCTGCAGCATTACCTCCTGACTCCTGAACTCAATCCCTCGATGAATGAAGGCCAGTACACCGTAAGCTTTCTTAACCACATCCTCCACCTGGGAGGCCGATTTGAGAGTCTTATGGACCCGGACCCCAAGATCCCTCTGCTCTTCCACACAGCTAAGACTCCTACCTTTGATAGTGTACTCATTCATCCCGTTTGATCTGCCAAAATGGACCACAACACATTTATAAACATAGAACATAGAACATAGACTAGACATTACAGCACAGAACAGGCCCTTCGGCCTTCGATGTTGTGCCGACCAAAATAAAAAGCAATGCCCCTCCAAACTAAACCATTCCCTTCTCTTCCATATACTTATCAACTAACCTCTTAAACGCCACCAAACTTGGCGCATCTACAACAGCTGCAGGCAGGGCATTCCACTCCCTAATCACTCTTTGAGTAAAGAACCTACCTCTGATATCCGTCCTATAACTCATACCCCTTAATTTAAAGCTGTGTCCCCTCGTGCTAGCTTTCTCCATCCTAGGAAAAAGGCTATCACTGTCCACCCTATCTAAACCTCTAATCATCTTATATGCTTCAATAGATCCCCTCTTAGCCGCCTCCTTTCTAACGAAAACAACCTCAAATCCTTCAACCTCTCTTCATAGGACCTGCCCTCCATACCAGGCAACATCCTAGTAAACCTCCTCTGTACCCTCTCCAATGCCTCCACATCTTTCTTATAATGTGGGGACCAGAACTGCACACAATACTCCAAGTGCGGCCGCACTAGAGTTTTGTACAGTTGCAACATGATGCTGCGGCTCCTAAATTCAATCCCCCTACCAATAAAAGCTAAGACTCCATAGCCTTCTTAACAACTTTATCCACTTGACTGCCTACTTTCAGGGATCTATTGACACATACACCAAGATCCTTCTGTTCCTCAACACTATTAAGAGCCTACCATTAGCCCTATACTCTACACATTTATTGTTCCTGCCAAAGTGCATTACCCACACTTTTCCACATTAAACTCCATTTGCCACCTCTCGGCCCAGCTCTGCAACTTGTCCAAGTCACTCTGTAAACTAAAACACCCCTCTTCACTATCTACCACACCACCAACTTTAGTATCATCTGCAAATTTACTGATCCATCCCTCAATACCCTCATCCAGATCATTTATAAAAATTACAAACAGCAGGGGCCCCAAAACAGACCCCTGAGGCACACCACTCGTCACCGAACTCCACGATGAATATCTCCCATCAACCACCACCCTCTGTCTTCTATCTGCCAGCCAATTCTAATCCAATTAGCTAAATCACCCTCTATTCCACACATCTGCATTTTCTGTAGAAGTCTTCCATGGGCCACCTTATCAAAACGCCTTACTAAAGTCCATATATACTACATCAACCGCCTTACCCCCATCCACCTCTCTGGTCACTTTCTCAAAAAAACTCAATGAGGTTAGTAAGGCATGACCTACCCTTCACGAAACCATGCTGACTATCCCCAATCAATTCATTTCTCTCCTAAATAACTATAAATCCTATCCCTAATAATTCTCTCCAATACCTTGCCCACAACAGAAGTAGACTCACTGGCCTATAATTCCCGGAAGGTCTCTCTTCCCCTTCTTAAACAATGGGACCACATTCGCTATCCTCCAGTCCTCCGGAACCACACCCGTAACCAACGAGGACCTGAAGATCAGAGCCAGAGGCTCTGCAATCTCCTCTCTTGCCTCCCAGAGAATCCTAGGGTAAATCCCGTCCGGCCCAGGGGACTTATCCAACTTCAAACCCTCGAGAATTTCTAACACATCCTCCCTATCTACTACAATACTCCCCAATTTGCAACCCTGTACCTCAGTGCTCTCCATAGCTACATTTCCAGCACTCTGCGTGAATACCGAAGAGAAATATTTATTCAGTGCCTCACCAATCTCTTCAGGCTCCACGCACAACTTCCCACTGCTGTCTATGACTGGCCCTAATCTTGCCCTAACCAATCTTCTATTCTTAACATATCGAAAGAAAGCTTTAGGATTCTCCTTAATCCTATCAGCCAACATCTTCTCGTGTCCCCTCTTAGCTCTCCTCAATTCACTTTTTACCTCCTTCCTGGCTAATCTATAGCTATCCATTGCACTAACTGAGCCTTCAAGCCTCATCCTGACATAAGCCTCCTTTTTCTTCTTAACCAGCAAATCAACTTTTTTCGTACACCAAGGCTCTCTTACTCGTCCATTTCCTCCCTGCCTGACAGGGACATACTTATCAAGGACTCGCAGCAGCTGCTCCTTGAATAAGCACCACATTCCAGATGTTCCCAGTCCCTGGGAACATTGAAGTCCATCTGCGTTGAAGTCCATCTGCCACTTCTCCGCCCAGTCTTGCATCCTGTCGATGTCATGCTGCAACTTCTGACATCCCTCCAGACCATCCACAACACCACCCACTTCGTGTCATCGGCGAACTTACTCACCCATCCCTCCACTTCCTCATCCAGGTCATTTATGAAAATGACAAACAGCAAGGGTCCTAGAACAGATCCCTGGGGCACTCCACTGGTGACCGACCTCCATGCAGAAAAAGAGCCATCCACAACCACCCTCTGCCTTCTGCAGGCAAGCCAGTTCTGGATCCACAAGGCCAAAGCCCTTTGGATCCCATGGCCTCTCACCTTCTCAAGAAGTCTTGCATGTGGGACCTTGTCAAATGCCTTGCTGAAGTCCATGTACACCACGTCCACTGCTCTTCCTTCGTCAATGTGTTCAGTCACATTTTCGAAGAACTCAATTAAGCTCGTAAGGCACGACCTGCCTTTTACAAAACCATGCTGACTATTTCTAATCAACCTAAACTTCTCCAAATGCTCGTAAATCTTGTCCCTCAGAAGCCTCTCCATCAGCTTACCAACCACTGAGGTCAGACTCACCAGTCGGTAATTTCCAGGACTATCCCTGTTCCCTTTCTTGAAAATAGGGACCACATCCGCAATCCTCCAATCCTCCGGAACCTCTCCCGTCTCCATCGATGACGCAAAGATCATCGCCAGGGGCTCTGCAATGACATCCCTCACCTCCCACAATAACCTGGGGTACATCCCATCTGGTCCCGGAGACTTGTCTATCTTGATAGCATTTAAAAGTTCTAACACATCCGCTTCCTTAATATCTACATACTCAATCTTTTCAGTCTGCCGCAAACTTGTAGTGCATCCTCCCAGATCACTTTCCACCGTGAATACTGAGGCAAAGTACTCATTAAGCACCTCTGCCATTTCTTCCGGTTCCATACAGACTTTTCCCCCTTCACCTTTTATAGGTCCTATCCCTTCTCTTCTCATCCTTTTACTTTTCACATATTTGTAGAAGGCCTTGGGATTCTCCTTAATCCTACCAGCCAAGGCCTTCTCATGACCCCTTCTGGCTCTCCTAATTTCATTTTTAAGCTCTCTTCTATAAGCCTTATACTTCTCTAGATCCCCAACATCTCCTAGCTCTTTGAACCTTTTATACACCTTTCTTTTCTTCCTGACTATGTTCACCACAGCCTTCGTTCCCGCGTCCTACCAAAACCTCCTTGTCTCACCGGAACGTCGTTGTGCAAAGCTCCAGACAAGCATTTCTTGAATATCTGCCACCTTCCTTCTGTGCTTTTCCCCAAGAAGAACACCTCCTTCCAGTTTATTCGCCCCAACATCTGCCTGATGTCTCCATATTTCCCCTTATTCCAGACAAACACCTTCCTAGCCTGCCTGATCCTATCCTTTTCCAACGCAAGGGTGAAGGAGATAGAATTATGATCCCCATCCCCAAGATGCTCTCCTACCGAGAGATCCAGCACCTGTCCTGGTTCATTAGCTAGTACCAGGTCCAGTACAGCCTCTCCTCTCGTAGGCTTGTCCACGTGCTGTGTCAAGAAACCCTCCTGAACACACCTAACAAACTCCTCCCCATCCAAACCCCTTACCCTTGGGATATTCCAGTCGATGTTTGGGAAATTGAAGTCTCCCAGCACAACAACTCTGTTATTTCTACATCTCTCCAGTATCTGTTTCCCTATCTGCACCTCAACTTCCCTGTCACTATTGGGCGGCCTATAGAATACACCCAGCAACGTCACCGACCCTTCGCTATTCCTAACTTCCACCCACAGAGACTCCGTAGACATTCCCTCCTCGGTATCCACCTTCTCTGCAGCCATGACACTGTCTCTGATCAACAGTGCCACTCCACCACCTCTTTTGCCTCCCTCCCTGTCCTTCCTGAAGGATCTGAATCCTGGGACCTGTAGTACCCAGTCCTGTCCCTGAAACATCCAAATCTCTGTAATGGCCACCACATTACAATCCCAAGCAGCAATCCACGCCCTAAGTTCATCCACCTTATTTACTACACTCCTGGCATTAAAATAGACACAGCTCAGTCCCTCAGACTGGACATTTCTCTTCTCCCCCACTCGTCTAACCTGCCTCTCATCCTGCCTAGAGTCCTTCCCTACCTGGGAGCTAACTTCCTTGCTCCCAGTCTCCACATCACTATTCCCTCCCCCTAACCTTACCTCCCCCTTACCTCCCTGTCTTCCTTCCAAATGGTCTGATACCCCCTGGATATTTAACTCCCAGTTACCATGGGTTAAATCATCGAATCTGCAACAACTACAATCCCACCCAGGCCCTATCCCCACACATTTACCTGTTAATCTCTCTAACCTATGCATCTCAGGAAACTAAGGGGCAATTTTACCACACATCTTTCGACTGTGGGAGGAAACTGGAGCACCCCCACACAGACATGGGGAGAATGTGCAAACTCCATATAGACATTGACCCAAGCTAGAAATCGAACCCAGGTCCCTGGATGTGTGAAATCACAGTGCTAACCTCTGAGCTACCATACCACCCCACTCCAGTTGTGACCATCCTGCAAACGTAATCCGTAAGGACCTGCAGGAAATTTATACCAGCATTAAAGTTGACTTCGAGTTTCCTTGTTGAATTCATTGATGCCAGTCAGGACATGATGAATTCTGCCCGTGGACTTAGTCGCCCACACAGCATTCTTTATTCTCATGCAAAATTTGGAAGAGCCACATTCACATTAGGCCGCTACAAAATCATGTGAACAAAGATTAATCTGTCAGGGCACAGGATTCCTCATGCCACAATGTATTCCAGTTGTGCGCTCTGCCTTCTTCATGAAATTAGCCGTTCTGGTCTGGTAGCAATGTACCTTCTGGTGTTTGATTCAGCTGTTAAATTCCAAAACATTTAATAGTAGTGAGCAAAGGATGCTAAAGAAGCAGATGGCACAGTGTGGCACGGTATGGCACAGTGGAACAGAAGTTAGCACTGCTGCCTCACAGCAACAGGGACCTGGGTTTGATTCCCGGCTTGGATCACTGTCTGCGTGGAGCTTGCACATTCTCCTCGTGTTGGTGTGGGTTTTCTCTGGGAGCTCCAGTTTCTTTCAACAGTCTGAAAAACATTCTAGTTAGATGCATTTACCAGAACCGGTGCCAGAGTATGGCAAAGAAGGGAAATTTCACAGTAATTTCATTGCAGTGTTAATGTAAGTCTTACTCGTGACTAATAAATAAATTTAAAATAAAAACTTTATGTCAGTGAGGACAAACTATGCTATATCTTCCTCGTCCACACTTATCACTATTCAAGTGCCTATCACTATACTCAGACTACAGGACATCTGTAATAAGACTGTTGGTAATCCAGAGATGTATTGAACTGGTTACTTTTCATCAGGGTTAACTTATTTGAGACATCTTCCATTGTTCAGGCACAGTAGCATTGCATTATAAGGGTCTGGCACATATAGGGCTAATATGGAATTGAGTACAAAACCGCCCATGCAGTGATGTAGGGGAATACATGAGCCAAACCAAGAGGTCAGTCTAGAGTTGGACAGAACTGTGTGCACAAAAAAGCATGAAGACTGCTTATAGTTTGAATCCTGTACGGCATATATAAGACCATAAGACAAACATAGGAGCGGAAGTAGGCCATTCAGTCCATTGAGTCTGCTCCACCATTCAATGAGACCATGACAAATCTGATATGATAATCTTCAACTCCACTTTCCTGCCTTATTCTCGTAACCCTTGATCGCTTTACTGATCAGCAATCTGTGTATCTCAAACATGCTTAATGACTCAGACTTCCCAGCTCTCTACAGTAAAGATTTCCATAGATATAGGACCCTTAGAGAGAAGAAATTCCTCCTTATTCTGTTTTAACTGGGCAACCCCTTGCCCTGAGATTATACCCTCTGGATCTAGACTCTCCCACAAGGGGAAACAAATCACAGCATCTGCCCTGTCAAGCCCTCTGAGAATCCTATATGTATGTAGGTTTTGTAGTTAATACAAATATACAGTTAACCTACTTAAGACATTGAAGACTTATAGAACATAGAACATAGAACATTACAGCACAGAACAGGCCCTTCGGCCTTCGATGTTGTGCCGACCAAAATAAAAAGCAATGCCCCTCCAAACTAAACCATTCCCTTCTCTGCCATATACTTAGCAATTAACCTCTTAAACGCCACCAAACTTGGCGCATCTACAACAGCTGCAGGCAGGGCATTCCACTCCCTAATCACTCTTTGAGTAAAGAACCTACCTCTGATATCCGTCCTATAACTCATACCCCTTAATTTAAAGCTGTGTCCCCTCGTGCTAGCTTTCTCCATCCTAGGAAAAGGCTATCACTGTCCACCCTATCTAAACCTCTAATCATCTTATATGTTTCGATTAGGTCCCCTCTTAGCCGCCTCCTTTCTAACGAAAACAACCGCAAATCCCTCAGCCTCTCTTCATAAGACCTGCCCTCCATACCAGGCAACATCCTGGTAAACCTCCTCTGTACCCTCTCCAATGCCTCCACATCTTCTTATAATGTGGGGACCAGAACTGTACACAATACTCCAAGTGCGGCCGCACTAGAGTTTTGTACAGTTGCAACATGATGCTGCGGCTCCTAAATTCAATCCCCCTACAATAAAAGCTAAGACTCCATATGCCTTTTTAACAACTTTATCCACTTGACTGCCTACTTTCAGGGATCTATTGACACATACACCAAGATCCTTCTGTTCCTCAACACTATTAAGAGCACTACCATTAGCCCTATACTCTACACATTTATTGTTCCTGCCAACGTGCATTACCTCACACTTTTCCACATTAAACTCCATTTGCCACCTCTCGGCCCAGCTCTGCAACTTGTCCAAGTCACTCTGTAAACTAAAACACCCCTCTTCACTATCTACCACACCACCAACTTTAGTATCATCTGCAAATTTACTGATCCATCCTCAATACCCTCATCCAGATCATTTATAAAAATTACAAACAGCAGGGGCCCCAAAACAGACCCCTGAGGCACACCACTTGTCACCGAAATCCACGATGAATATCTCCCATCAACCACCACCCTCTGTCTTCTATCTGCCAGCCAATTCCTAATCCAATTAGCTAAATCACCCTCTATTCCACACATCTGCATTTTCTGTAGAAGTCTTCCATGAGCCACCTTATCAAACGCCTTACTAAAGTCCATATATACTACATCAACCGCCTTACCCCCATCCACCTCTTTGGTCACTTTCTCAAAAAACTCAATGAGGTTAGTAAGGCATGACCTACCCTTCACGAAACCAAACCTCCATTCATTCAGACCTTCATTCAGACCTCCAACATCCAGAACAAGCATGAGCAAAATTCCTAATATAATCACATTGCTGATTTTGGATTTTCCAAATTGAGGAGGGTTATTGATATCGCCCCCATATACAGCTCTTTTTGCTGCATTAACTGAAAAATGAAAATTTCCTTTTTGGCTATGTGCCCATTTATTTCTGATTAAGCCTCTGCCTTGTGATTTTTATTTTTATATGTTAAAAGTGTGATATAAAAGTAAGTTGTTGCTGCTGCTGAAAAGAGTTCCACTCCATCAATGTGCAATTGGCCAGTGATGATCAGTGCCACATTATGCAGGTCAATGTCCCTTTCCCAGGGAACAGTCATGATTATTTCATTCTAAAACAATCATCTCTGTCAGTCCTATCTGAAGGTGAAGGCAGGCTGCCAGAAAGATTCCTTAGGGATTGGATTCAGAACACTTTGAGGATTATTCATTGATCTCAGAGCTGCCCAAAGGTCTGTTTCCACACAAATACTTAAAGGTATATAATTTTATCTTGCAGCAAGAAGCCAATAATCTGCTTTTACGAACAGAATCTCCAACATCACTCAGTTTCTTGCACTTTTACTTGTTGTGATCTTTCTTATAGTTTTTTGACCACTTAACTATTTACACATCCTTCTGTTTTAATGTCTGTCCAATGCTTCATCAAGATGATTATTTATATCATCTAATAACTGTGAACTCTTAATCAGTCCACAGGCCATTTGCCCTAACACTTATTCTGTGATTGGAGTTCCCGCTATCTTTTCCCCTCCCTTTTCTCTCTCGGATACATACCAACTTCACTGAAATGACTGCTTATTTTTTAGTTTTCAGCTTTGATTTGATTTATTATTGTCACATGTATTAATTATTGTCCTGAAACTTCTGATTGACCTTCAGGAACTAGACCAAATCAACTTCAGCCACAGAAAAGGGATTATTTTTTGAACAAAAAAAATGTCTGGAATTAATGCATTAGTCAAGGCTGCGACAAAAAAAATTATGATGATATTTTTGTAATCAGTTTTCCTGGCAATAATTTAATTTAGGACACTGAATTGATTTATTATTGAGCATAAATGAAAAATAAAGTCCACATACAAAATGATACAGTGAAGCGTATTGTTTCTTGCGCGCGATACAGACAAAACATACCATTCGTCGAGAAGAAAATGAGTGCAAAATGTAATGTTACGGTCATAACTAGGATGTATTGAGAAACATCAGCTTAATGCAAGATAAGTCCATTCAAAAGTCTGACAGCAGCAGGAAAGGAGCTGTTCTTGAGTCAGTTGGTACGTCATCACAGACTCCTGCATCTTATTCCAATGGAAGAAGGTGGAATACAGAATGTCCCAATTGCGTAGGGTCCTTAATTATGCTGGCTGCTTTACCGAGATAGTGGGAAGTATAGATAGAGTCAATGGATGGGAGACTGGTTTGTGTGATGGTTTGGGCTCCATTCACAACCTTTTGTAGTTCCTTGCGATTTTGAGCAGAACAGGAACCATACCAAGCCATGACACAACAAAAAAGAATGCTTTTTGTAAACATTGGTGAGAGTCGTAGCTGACAGGCCAAATTTCCTTAGTCTTCTGAGAAATTGGGGGCATTAGTGGGCTTTCTTAACTATAGTGTTGGCATGAAAGTACTGAGAGAAGTTATTGGTGATCTGAACACCTAAAATCTCTACACTTTCCACTTTATCCCTGTTGATGTAGACAAGGGCATGTTCTCCTTTACACTTCCTGAAGTCATTGACAATCTCTTTTGTTTCATTGACATTGAGGGAGAGATCATTGTTGTCACACCTGTTCACTGTATTCTCTATCTCATTCCTGTTCTCTGTCTCAACATTGTTTAAGATCTGACCCACCAGGATGATATTATCAGCAAACTTGAAAATTGAATTGGAGAGGAATTTGGCCACACAGTTATATTGTATAACAACTACAGTATGGGCTGAAGACACAGCCTTGTGGGACACTAGTGTTAAGGATGACCATGGAGGAGGTGGTTTTCCCTTTCCTTACTGATAGTAAAAATCCCCTAGTCACCCCACTCCAGTGCTTGTTTGGTACACTGGGATAGAACTTAGCGTGGCTTATGCATCTAACCATTGTCTTTCAGACTGTGGGTTTTTACAGATCCAGTGAAGCTGATTAATTGAGGGTGGCACGGTGGCACTGTGGTTAGTGTTGCTGCCTCACAACTCCAGGGACCCAGGTTCAATTCCTGGCTTGAGTCATTGTCTGTGCGGAGTCTGCATGTTTTTCCTGTGTCTGCATGGGTTTCACCGAGGTGCTTCAGTTTCCTGTCACAGTCTAAAAGACAATGGTTAGGTGTATAAACAATGCTAAATTTGTGCTCGGTGTACCCAAACAGGCACCAGAATGTGGCACTTAGGGGATTTTTACAGTGACTTCATTGTAATGTTAATGTAAGCCTACTTGTAACACTAATAAATACATTTTAAAAGCTGTCCATCATTGGCACTTCCTGTATTTTGAGAAAGAATTATTAAAACGCTGCTTTCAAAAGAATGCTTAAAACAATGTTTTCTTGAGTTTGACATGGTGTTGTCCTTGAGAATGTGACCTCGTTCAAGTGACTAAGTAGAGGATAAAGCCAATAATAAGAGAAAGATGGGATTAGTCCTCACCAACAGTGAGGATTTTGCCTTCCCTTATTTCCTTGAAAGTGATTGGTGAGGACGAGTAAATCTCAACATAAACCTCTGAAGGTACAACAGCAAGGTTGAACGATACAATAATTAGGATAATTAAAGATGGTGCTGGAGTTCTGTTGAAGAGTTCAAAGCTTCATTGCTAAATTCACTGACCAGCTGTTACAATAATAACAAACAACTTGCTTTTTCTCACAGCAAAGTTAATGCAGCAGAGCATCCCAAAATGCTGCACAGAGCTCTGGTGACAAAGGGATACTGAACTATAGAGAAAGACAGAGATTACAAAGTGGATAAATATTTGGGCAAAAGAGCAAGATTTAAAGAAATACCTAAAGAATGAAAAGAAGGCAATATTAGAAGGAATTTGGAAAAGTGCCTTAAGAACAGCCAAGGAGAGAAAGGCAAATGAAGTCAGAGGATTGAAATTTTGGGAAGAGTTTTAAAGCTGGAGAAAATTTAGGAGAAAAAGCAAGAATGTGGAGGAATTTAAACACAATACAAATTTCAGAAGTGAGGCACTGATCATTCATGAGCAATATATTTTGATTTGATTCTTGATTTGATTTATTATTGTCACCTGTAATGGGATATAGTCAAAAATATTGTTTCTTGCACGCTATGCAGACAAAGCACACCATTCATTCAGTACATAAGGGAGAAGGAAAGGAAAGAGTGCAGAATGTAGTGTTACTGTCATAGCTAGGGTATAGAAAAAGATCAACTTAGTACGAGGTAGGTCCATTCAAAAGTCTGTTGGCAGCAGGGAAGAAGCTGTTCTTGAGTTGTTTGGTACATGACCTCAACTTTTGCATCCTTTTCCCAACAGAAGAAGGTGGGAGAATGTTCGGGCTGCATGGGGTCCTTGATTATGCTGGTCACTTTACTGAGGAAGCAGGAAGTGCAGACAGTGTAATGGATGGGAGGCTGGTTTACATCCATAAATAAAATTAGTAACTTTATTTTGAAGGGTGAGATTGAAGATTTTCTCTATGATTATCTGGATGATTATGAACTATTACATGAACAAAGAACACTACAGCACAGGAACAGCCCACCAATACATGCACCAATACATGGTTTCCATCCCTCTGTTTGCTATCTGTTCATATGTCTATCAAGTGGCACCTTAAACATTGCTAACATGCCTACATCCACCACCTCCACAAGCAGTACGTTTCTGGAATGCACCACTGTCTGTATGAAAAACTTTCCCGCACATCTCCCCGAAACTTACCATTGTTTACCTTAAGCCTGCGCCCTCTTGTAGTTGATCTTTCCAATCTGGGAAAATGCCTCTGCCTATTCATCCTACCTATGCCTCAAAAGAGAATTATTTTCTTGACATGCAAGGGTGATGTTAATTCTTGATATATATTTATTATGTTTAACTATGAAATTTACTTCAAAATTGATATTGAAAATCTCTCCTCTATCGCACATTTGTTCATCCTTTGGCATGGTGTGGTGAGGGTAAGATTTTCTCTGTGCACTCAGTATAGCAAAACCACAAACAGAATTGGAAACAAAATCTACATGATTTTGCTCCATTTAGTGCATAGAAGGAGAAACTTCCTGTTTCATTTAATATGTTCTAGATTTAACATACTAGCTAAAAACATTCCTTGTACAGCACAAATTAATGATCCACTCTTCACCCAAAGACAGAGCATAGAACAGCAATACACCATTCAGCCCATTGAGTTTGCCCTACTATTCAAAGCTGATAATTCTACTGATTTACTTTTGATCCAGATTCTTTCCTCCCTTCAGAAAAATTCATCAATCTCAATCTTGAAAATTTCAATTGATTTCGTGCTCAAAACCTTTTGAAATTGCTGTTTTGGTGAAAAGTTGCTTCCTGATTTTGAAAGGGCCCACCTTCAAATTTCCCTCTAAGCCTGACTTGGAACTTTATCGTCATTCTTTCACTGTCAATCTTGGAACTCTCTCCCAAACAACACTGAGTGTGCCTGCACCACATGGACTGTGGTGACTCAAGAAGGCCACCACCTTCTCAAGGGCAAAAAGGAATGACCTATTGCACAAATCTTGGAAAGAATAAGATAAATTTCAAGAGTACATTAAGAGTACCTCTTAAGGCACAGTACAGCAGTATGGGACAGCACGACAGCACTGCTGTCTCACAGCTCCAGGGCCTGGGTTTAATTCTCAGCTTGGGTCACCGTGTCTGTGTGGAGTTTGCATGTTCTCCCTGTATCTGAATGGTTTTCCTCCAAATGCTCCGGTTTCCTCCCACACTCCAAACACGGGCGGGTTAAGTTGATTGGCCATAATAAAATGCCCCATAGTATCTCAGGATGTGAAGGTTAGGGGGATTAGTAGGATAAATATGTGGGGTTATGGGGATTGGGTTAGGTTAGGATTATTGTCGGTGCAGGCTCAATGGGTTGAATGGCCTCCTTCTGCACTGTAGGGATTCTATGATGATGATTCCCATTTTTTTGTAATTTGCACATCATAAAAATCATCTCTCTGAATCTGCACTATCAAATCCTTTTTCATTTCTAATTTCCATTGATATGATATAAAAAAATGAGGTTTATATAATTTGATATGCTAAGATGATCCAAGTTGCTAAAAAACACTTTGCTTCAGTGTGGATTCATATATCACCAAATAGATAGCTATGTAACTTTCATAATCATAAGATTTTGGCACGTCCAAAAGTTGCCAGCTGTCTCTTTGTATTGGTTCACTCCATGTTAGGTTATCACAACTTTCCCTAAGATATACCTGTTTAACATATCATTGACTTCTGTTAAAGTCTCCGCCCATTACCACTTTCTGCAGGATGTACTGAAGTTCCATGGATAAGTGCAATCTTAAGTAAAATACAACCAAAAAATATCTGGCACAATGTTTTAATATTGTATTAAAAATGTAATCAAATAACAATCTGGTTAATGAAATCACCGTTTTTGGAACTCAATAATGTACATTGGTACTATGCATTCAGTTTCTTTGGCTGGAAATGCAGATTTGATTCTGGAATTTTGAACTGTGTATGTCTGTATCTTCTCTATCAGAGTCTTCGTAAATGCATATTTGAACAATTTATTCAGTGGATTGTTTAGCTCACTTGGCAAGATGGCTCCCATATGGTTCTGAATAATGTCACCAGCATGGTATTGATTATTGTTTTGCCTGAAATACAACTGGGACAGCAATATGGCAAAATGATATTTCTTTCCATATATATAGGTGAAGGATTACTTTCATGGAAATTGGTTATTTAAAAGAGAAGTTCATGCTAAATGTTTTTGGTTTTGCTTCATGGACACTGACGCCAGTACTGGGGAAATAGAGATAGCCAAAGCCAAGGCTGCACCCATCTTGGAAAGAATAAAATCAATTTGAAGAATAATTCTTAGGCACGGCACGGCATCACAGGGCAGCATGATAGTATATTGGTTAGCACTGCTGTCTTACAGTTTCATCAACCTGGATTCAATTCCCAGCTTGGGTCACTGTTTCGGTGTGGAGTTTGCACGTTCTCCTCATGTCTGTGTGGGTTTCCTCCGGATGCTCCGGTTTTGTCCCACACTCCAAAACACACGGGTTAGCTTGATTGGCCACGCTAAAATGCCCCATAGTGTCTCCGGATGCGTAGGTTAGAGGAATTAGTGGGGTAAGTATGTGGGGTTACGGGGATACAGCTTGGTTGGGATGTTGTTGCGGCAGACTCGATGAGCCGATTGGCATCCTTCTGCACTGTACAGATTCTGTAAGGTGAGAGGGGTAAGATAAAAAAGAGTCTGGAGGGCAAATTGTTTCACACAGATAATAGTGAGAGTCTGCTAGGGGTAGTAGTAGAAGCAGGTACAGTTTTATCTTTTAAAGAGCATTTAGATAGTTACTTGAGTAAAATGTGTATAAAGGTTTATGAGTCAAACACAGGGAATTGGAACAAGCTTAGTGATTTAAAAGGAGGGCGCATGGACAAGTTGGACCTATTTCCATGCTGTGAATCTTGATGTCTCTATAACTTTATGATTATATGTTAAGATAGTCTGTGCCTAACCTATGCTGGAGCCAGTTTTTGGCGAGTCATAAAACTAGAGTGGTAGAAAGTTCCTTAAACAAAATACTGGGGATAAGGAATAAAGTGTGCGGAAATGTGGTCCATTAAAGGAAGAAGGCAAGATCTAACAACAAGGTAGCAATATGAGTAATGATAATCAGACTGTGGCATGAAAGGACAGGATGTACAAACTAAGGATTGCACCAGTAGATAATTCAAGAGGTTGCAAAAATATTCAAAAGACAGATTTAAAAGCTGTACATCTATGTGTGTAACATCTATGACAAAATGGATGAACTTTCAATTCAGACAGGAACAAATCTGAATGATCTGATCACTATTACAGAGACATGGATGTAAGAGAGAAAGGGCTGGGATCTAAATATTCAAGAATATGTGAATTTCAGAAAGACAGGAAACTAGGAAAAGGTGAAGAAGTGTTTTTTTATTAATTAATGATGACATTAATAGAATAGAGAGATGAACTTCTGAAGTTCAAGATGTTGCAGTTGATTCTCTATCGGGATACAACAGATCCAGTAATGTATAACGAGACAGGATTAATTAATGGCCTCATTGTGAAGGTACATCTAGGGATCAGTGAGCATAATATGATTGCATTTCATATTCTGATTGAGGGAAAGAGGAGTAGAGTTAAAACTAGCGTGTTAAACTTAAATAAGCACAATTATGGGAGCACCATGCCAACCTCACAGTGCCAATCTATGGGCCCTGGCCCTAGTCAGAGTCTCATGAGAGAGGGTGGGATTCATTTAGTTGTGATACTGGCTGGGAGCAGACAGAGGAGCAGGAGATGCCAGCGATGACTGTTTCAGTGAGAATGGTTTTGGGGATTGGTGCCAGCTCAGACTATGGCTGGATAAGCAGGCAAGATGGGGCTGATGATCGGGTAGGGAGAGGGAGGACCTTTTATGACCTTTTTGCGGGAGGGAATGAAGAGCTGACTCTGATCGGGGGTGGGGTGAAGTGAGGGGGCTCCTTGGGACCACTGGTGGGCTGGGCGGGGGAGGTTTTCTCAGGTTCTGATCAGAGTACCCTTTAACTATGGTGCCCCGATCACTGAGCAGCAGGATTTTTGCCGACATGTTGAGGCCTCACCCTGCCCCCCTCCTCTCCCCTCCCCACTCACGTTGTGTGCCAGCATTAAACATGCCCCTTGACTTTTTTCAGAAGAGTGTCGTATGTTCTGGAGAGAAAACCGATTGGTTTCTCTGAGGAGAAACACACTGTTTTTCTTGCTGGAAAAAGCATTGGAAAAAATTTGGGGAAAAATTCCACCATTTAAGATAGAGATAATGAGAATATTTTTCCCTCAGCAGGTTGTGAGCCTTTGAATTCTCCTCCTCAAAAGGCAGTGGAAGCAGAGTCTTTAATTAAAAAAAAACAGAGGTAGTCAGATTCTTAATAAGCAAGGTTGAAAGGTTATCAGGTACACATGGGAATGTGGGGTTGAGGTTACAATCAGATCAGCCATGATCTTATTGAATGGTGGAGCAGGCTCAAAGCGTCAAATGGCCTCCTTCTGTCCCTTAATGGTATGTTTGTAACATAAAAACCAACAGAGAATAACAAAAAAAGGAGAGAGAAATTACAGTTTGAGGGAAAACTATCTAGAAATATAAAACCAAATTGTAAGGGTATCAACAGGGATTTAAGGAGAAAAATAGTAAATGAAGTGAGTGCTGGTCCCCCTCAGGGTGAGTCTGGGAATTAATATTAGTAAATAAGGAAATGGCACATAATTGGAACAGATAACTTTGAGTGGAATTCTCACATCCCACTTGAGATAGATTTGGTGACAGGGGGCTAAGAATCTAGCAGTAGCCAAAACCCACCTCCAGTGTAAAATCATATAAAAATCCTCCCAGTGCTGGTTTATTTGTGAGTTGGTCTTCCCGTTGGCTGGTGATGTGAAGGCAATTTGCATTCAATTGTATCTCATGAATGCTCATTAAAACAGCTGCCTGCTGGCATCCCATCAGGCCTTCCGAACTTGCATTATGCCAAAGTGAAATTATGTCAGCCTAAAGCCTGATCGCTAAAGACTGGGGTGCATAAGGCAGTCCTTTGTTTGCAAAAGATTTTGGGGTGAATATAACAGTGCTATACTGCAGCATTGTTCCTGATGTGCTGTTCACAACTCTGATTTGATTTGATTTGATTTGATTTATTATTGTTACATGTATTAGCATATAGTGAAAAGTATTGTTTCTTGCACACTATACAGACAAAGCATACCATTCACAGAGAAGGAAATGAGAGAGTGCAGTATATAGTGTTACAGTCATAGCTAGGATGTCAAGAAAGATCAACTTAATGCAAAGTAGGTAGATTGATTCAAAAGTCTATTTTTGAATGAGCCTAACATAGTCAAAACCCTGCCGGGGCAGACTCTGCCCTCTATCTGCAGGCTGAACTGGTCCTCATGGACAGCACTGTGCTTCTGATCCCATGGACACCCGTGTATCACCCAGTTAGAACATAGAACATAGAACATTACAGCACAGAACAGGCCCTTCGGCCTTCGATGTTGCGCCGACCAATATAAAAAGCAATGCCCCTCCAAACTAAACCATTCCCTTCTCTTCCATATACTTATCAACTAACCTCTTAAACGCCACCAAACTTGGCGCATCTACAACTGCTGCAGGCAGGGCATTCCACTCCCGAACCACCCTTTGGGTAAAGAACCTACCTCTGATATCCGTCCTATAACTATCACCCCTTAATTTAAAGCTGTGTCCCCTCGTGCTAGCTTTTTCCATCCTAGGAAAAAGGCTATCACTGTCCACCCTATCTAAACCTCTAATCATCTTATATGTTTCGATCAGGTCCCTCTTAGCCTCCTCCTTTCTAACGAAAACAACCTCAAATCCCTCAGCCTCTCCTCATAAGACCTGCCCTCCATACCAGGCAACATCCTGGTAAACCTCCTCTGTACCCTCTCCAATGCCTCCACATCTTTCTTATAATGTGGGGACCAGAACTGCACACAATACTCCAAGTGCGGCCGCACTAGAGTTTTGTACAGTTGCAACATGACGTTGCGGCTCCGAAATTCAATCCCTCTACCAATAAAAGCCAAGACTCCATATGCCTTCCTAACAACCTTCTCGACCTGACTGCCTACTTTCAGGGATCTATGCACATACACACCAAGATCCCTCTGTTCATCTAGACTACTAAGAATCCTACCATTTGCCCTATACTCTACACATTTATTATTTCTGCCATAATGCATTACCTCACACTTTTCCACATTAAACTCCATTTGCCACCTCTCGGCCCAGCTCTGCAACTTGTCCAAGTCCCTCTGCAAACTATAACACCCCTCTTCACTATCTACCACTCCACCGACTTTAGTGTCATCTGCAAATTTACTAATCCATCCTTCAATACCCTCATCCAGATCATTTATAAAAATTACAAACAGCAGGGGCCCCAAAACAGACCCCTGAGGTACACCACTTGTCACCGAACTCCACGATGAATATCTCCCATCAACCACCACCCTCTGTCTTCTATCTGCTAGCCAATTCCTAACCCAATTAGCTAAATCACCCTCTATCCCATACATCTGCATTTTCTGCAGAAGTCTTCCATGGGCCACCTTATCAAACGCCTTACTAAAGTCCATATATACCACATCAACCGCCTTACCCCCATCCACCTCTTTGGTCACTTTTTCAAAAAACTCAATGAGGTTAGTAAGGCACGACCTACCCTTCACAAAACCATGCTGACTATCTCCAATCAATTCATTTCTCTCTAAATAACTATAAATCCTATCCCTAATAATTCTCTCCAATACTTTGCCCACAACAGAAGTAAGACTCACTGGCCTATAATTCCCTGGAAGGTCTCTCTTCCCCTTCTTGAACAATGGGACCACATTCGCTATCCTCCAGTCCTCCGGAACCACACCCGTAACCAACGACGACCTGAAGATCAGAGCCAGAGGCTCTGCAATCTCCTCTCTTGCCTCCCAGAGAATCCTAGGGTAAATCCCGTCCGGCCCAGGGGACTTATCCAACTTCAAACCCTCGAGAATATCTAGCACATCCTCCCTATCTACTTCAATACTTTCCAGTTTGCAACCCTGTACCTCAGTGTTCTCCATAACTACATTTACATCACCCTGCGTGAATACCGAAGAGAAATATTTATTCAGTACCTCTCCAATCTCCTCAGGCTCCACGCACAACTTCCCACTGCTGTCTATGACTGGCCCTAATCTTGCCCTAACCAATCTTCTATTCTTAACATATCTAAAGAAAGCTTTAGGATTCTCCCTAATCCTATCAGCCAAAGTCTTCTCGTGTCCTCTCTTCGCTCTTCTCAATTCACTCTTTAGCTCCCTCCTGGCTAATCTATAGCTATCCATTGCACTAACCGAGCCTTCAATCCTCATCCTGACATAAGCCTCCTTTTTCCTTTTAACCAGCAAATCAACTTTTTTCGTACACCAAGGTTCTCTTACTCGACCATTTCCTCCTTGCCTGACAGGGACATACTTATCAAGGACTCGCAGCAGCTGCTCCTTGAATAAGCTCCACATTCCAGATGTTCCCAGTCCCTGTAGTTTCCTAGTCCAATCTATGCACCCTAATTCTCTCCTGATGGCCTCATAATTACCCTTCCCCCAGCTATAACTACTGCCCCCAGCTTCATGCCTATCCCTATCCATCACTAAGGTGAACGTAACCGAATTGTGGTCACTATCACCAAAATGTTCACTAACTTCCAAGCCTAACACCTGGTCTGGCTCATTGCCCAGCACCAAATCCAATGTAGCCTCACCTCTAGTTGGCCTATCTACATACTGAGTCAAAAAACCTTCCTGCACACTTTGTACAAAAACTGACCCCTCTAACGAGCTAGAGCTATAGCTATTCCAATCAATATTAGTAAAGTTAAAGTCCCCCATAACAATTACCCTATTACTTTCACTCCTGACCAGAATTGACTTTGCAATCCTTTCCTCAACCTCTCTAGAACTTTTAGGAGGTCTATAAAAGACTCCCAACAGGGTGACCTCTCCTTTCCTGTTTCTAATCTCAGCCCATACTACCTCAACAGACAAGTCCTCATCAAACTTCTTCTCTGTCACTGTGATACAGTCTTTGACTAATAATGCCACTCCTCCCCCCCTTCTACCTCCTTCTCTACTCCGACTAAAGCATTTGAACCCCGGAACCTGCAACATCCATTCTTGTCCCTGCTCTACCCAAGTCTCTGAAATGGCCACAACATCGAAGTTCCAGGTACTGGTCCAAGCTGCAAGTTCCTCCCCCTTATTGCGAATACTCCTTGCATTAAAGTATACGCATTTCAAACCATGCCCTACCCCACCCGTATGCTGCTGTGTTTTACGGCTTTCCTCTATGACCCCCTTACTCTCATCCCTCTTAGCACCCCAACTATTTAGGATCCCACCCCCCCCCCGAATCAGTTTAAAGCCCCCTGCATAGCCTTAGCAAATTTTCCCCCCAAGATATTAGTTCCCCTCTGGTTCAGGTGTAGACCATCTCTCTTGTAGAGGTCCCACCTATCCCAGAATGAGTCCCAATTGTTCAGGAACCTGAACCCCTCCCTCCTGCACCATCCCCGCAGCCACGAGTTCAAACATTCCCTCTCTCTGTTCTTCTCTAAACTATCCCTTGGCACAGGCAAGAGTCCAGAGATAACCACTCTGCCAGTTTTGGCCCTAAGCTTCCACCCCAACTCCATAAATTTCTGTTTAATATCCCCTTCCCTCGTCCTTCCTATATCATGTGTCCCTACATGAACTATGACTTGGGGTTGACTCCCCTCTCCCTTAAGAATCTTAAAAACCCGATCTGCGACATCCTGGACTCCAGCCCCTGGGAGGCAACACACCAGCCCTGAGTCACTTTTATTACTACTTACTCTCCTATCTGTCCCTCTAACTATGGAGTCTCCAATTACTAGGCCCAATCTCTTATTCTCCCTACCCACCTGAGCATTCTCAGCAGGCTCACCCCCAGAGACCTGCTCCCTTTGGTCATCTCCAGTTGATTCTTCCTCAACTGTAGCCTCCAAGACAGAAAATTTGTTTCGGAGGGGAACAGCCCCAGGGGATTGTCTACCCGATTGCTTCTTACCCCTCCTCCTAATAGTTACCCACGAATCACTTTTAGGAGTGACTATCTCTTTGTCACTCCTGCCAATATCCTCCTCAACCTCTCGGATTATCCTGAGTTCCTCTAATTCCAGCTCCAGCTCCTTAACACGATCCTCAAGGAGCTGCAAATGGGCACACTTCCAGTTGGATCTATATGTTGCCTGGGCTGGTGAATGTGTGGATCTCCTTGCCTACATATCACACACTAGTGTCTATCTGGACAGGCTGTGCTGCACAAGTTATGTAGCCACTGCAACAATGATGTGAAGTTTGACTACGGGTGGAATGCACAGTGATGCCAGGGTGATGGATGTGGCAGGACGAGGGGAGGGGAGGTTGGTGAAGATGAGGACTTCTAATGGCAGGCAGAGGGACAAGGAGGTGAGTGAAGAGGATGAACAATGGAAGGCAAGGGGAAGACAAAAGGGAGGAAAGCTGAATCCCAACAAGGCTGCATGAAGATTGTGCACACAAGGTGGTTGAATGTATATTCAATGAAGGGTTAGATAAAGCTGCTTTGGGTAGAAATCCAGGTGAGTGATGAGTGCCTCACAGGTGATGAGCTCAGGTGGAAGGTAGTTGAATTGAGCCACAGGTTTCTTCTTGAGACTGTCAGTCTTTATTCTTTGAGTGGCTGATATTCTGCACTATTAGGGTGACGTGGTGGCACAGTGGTCAACACTGCTACCTCACAATACCAGGGACTTGGTTTTTCTTCCCAGCTTGGGTCACTGTCTGTGCGGAGTTTTCACATTCTCCCCATGCCTGCATGAGTTTCCTCCGGGACTCTGGTTTTCTCCCACATTCAAAAAGATGTACTAGTTAGATGCACGGACCTGATCAAGTGCCAGACTGTGGCGACTTGGGAGAATTTCACAGTAACGTCACTGAAGTGTTAATGTAAGACTTACCTGTGACTAATAAATGGATAAACTTACTAATAAACTTGAAGACTAATGTGCTGGAGAGATTATTATGAGTATGCTGGATTGGTGTTTAAATATAGTACCAGGACTTTCGAATCCAGGCAGATGAAACAACTGCCAGCCTGCCAGGTGACTCAGTGGGGAACTCACCTGTGCACAATCTTGGCTTTTGTCATTCTAGCCAGCGGGAAGTGTACCATCAGAACCACCCGCCACCACACTGAGTCTCAAAATGAGAGAATTCTGCCCTTTGTGTTTGTCTTCACTGTAGAGGCTAAAAATAAATCTCAGAAATAATTCTAAATCATGAGGGAAAGGGAGGCACTACAAAGAGTTACAAACACTAGGGAAAGGTTACTGAGGCAATTATTAGAACTAAAGATGTCAAGTATCAAGATCCTATTGGATTTCACCTTAGAGTCTTAAAAGAAGTGGCTGCTGAAATACTAGATGCATTGGTTTTAATTTTCCAAAATTCTCTAGATTCTGGACAGGTTTTGTCAGATTGGGAAAAAACGAATGTGACTCCCCTTTTCAGAAAAAGATGGTGATGGAAAGCAGGAATTTACAGGCCAGATAGTCTGACATCTGCAATAGGAAATTGCTGGAAGCTGTCATAAGTCAGTTTTCTAAAGGCATTTAGAAAATCTCAATGCAGTTAAGCAGAGTCAACATGGGTTTGAGAAAGGGAAATCATGTTTGACTAATTTATTAGAGCTCTTTGAGGCAGTAACATGCATCATGGATAATGGGGAGCCTTCATTGCAAGGAAGTCAAATATAAAAGTTGAAGAATTTTGTTAAAGTTACATGAGATGTTGGTGAGACCTCAGCCGGAATTCTACCACCTCATCCACCACAGAGTCGGTGTGGGTGAGGATGTGATAACAGAAATCTCTGTTGACCTCCGACGGGAATTTCCGATCTCACCCTAGCAAAGGCCGTAAATTCCTGTCCAGCATGTAGAGAGCTGTGCCCAGTTTTGAGGAAGGTTGTTATCACATTAGAAACAGTTCAGAGAAGGTTCACTTGACTGATTTCTTGGATGGAGGAGTTAGCATTTGAGAAAGGAATGAACTGGCTGGATCTGCATTCATTTAAGTTTGGAAGAATGAGAGGCGATCTTATTGAAATACACAAGTTCATCAGGGTGGATGCTGAAAAGATCTCTAACTCTGTGGGAGAGACCAGAACTAAAGGACATTGATCATAAATAATGGCTAAAAAGCTTCTAAGTATTGACAAGAAAATTGGAGTAATTCATGCTGTTTTCTTCAGTGGGAATGCACACTAGAATCTCTTACACTCTGTGCAGTGCAGAGGCCACCAGCCTGAATATCATTAGATTTCAGTAGGCAGGGCTTCTTCCCACCCAGAAGGCTGAAACCAGTGGACCCGTACTGTCAGCCTCCTGTTTGCAGACCAGTTCGATCACTAGCCAACTCAGGACCCCCACTGTGCTGCTCCTGCTTCAATGAACACTCACGGGGATCTGACGAATCGGCCAATGCACAATTCTCCCAGCTCACTATGCTAAAAAATTAGTGCAGCATGATGGCAGAATTACAGCCAAAGAGTCTTCTAGTTAAGAGGGGATGAACTGATAGAATTTTTTTTACCAGACAACAAAGGAGGCTGGGTCACTGAAATTATTCAGGCCATTTTAGATGGATTCTTGACTAACATGGGGAAGTGATGGCCTTGTGGTATTATCACTAAATTTTTAATCTAGAAACTCAGCTAATATGCTGGGGACCTAGATTCGAATCCCGCCATGACATGTGGTGAAATTTGAATTCAATAAAAAACATTGGGAATTGACAATCTGTCGATAACTATGAAACCTTTGTCGATTGTCGGAGAAACTCATCTGGTTCACTAATATCCTTTAAGGAAGGAAATGTGCCATACTTACCTGGTCTGGCCTACATGTGACTCCAGAGCCACAGCAATGTGGTTAACTCTCAAGTGCCCTCTGAGCAAAGGCAACTAAGGATGGGCAATAAATATTTCAGCAGCCACTTCATTTAAGATGCTAAGGTGAAATCAAATAGTATCTGGGTACTTGACATCTTTAGCTCTAATAGTTGCCTCAGTAAGCTTTTCTTAGTGTTTGTAACTGTTTGTAGTACCTCCCTTTCCCTCATGATTTAGAATTATTTCTGGGAGTTATTTTTAGCCTCTACAGTGAAGACAAACACAAAGGACAGAATTCTCTCGTTTTGAAACTCAGTGAATAAGCAAAAAATAAGCAAGGGGGTTAAAGGATATAGGGTCAAGCAATTAGCATTGAGGCCATAATCAGATCATAGCAGGGTGGCAGAGTGGTTAGCACTACTGCCTCATAGCGCCAGGGAGCCGGGTTCAATTCCCAGTTGGGTCACTGTCTGTTTGGAGTTTGCACTCCTCTCCATGGATTTCCCCCCACATTCTGAAAATGCTACTGGTTAGGTACATTGAGCCAAACAGGCACTGGATTATGGCAACTAGTAGAATTTCACAGTAACTTCATTGCAATAGTAATGTAAGTCTTACTTGTGACTAATAAATAATCTAATAATAAATCAGGTCAAATGGCTGAGTAGGCTCGAGGGGCCAGATCTCCTGATGCTGCTCCTGATGGGTATGTTGGTATGTACACTTGTTGGTTTGCTTGGGCCTCAACAAACATCATTATATGTCAATCATGCAGTTATCAGACAAAAATCTACTCATAAACCCTTTATCTAGTGATGATTCAGGGGAGGTGAGGAAGCTGCACTATGAGCTAGTGAGGTGACATGTATTTTTCCTGTTATATTCCAGTCATTGTATATCATCTGGAAACACTTTCTGTTCTCTGCAAACAATGTCAGTGAGTGAAGCTTTTTTCAGAATGGCAAATAGAAAACAATCAATAACTGAAAGTGAGTAAACATTTAATGGTTCCAATACACAATGAAGTCCAGCAACAAATTCTTTTCAATTTTTATTTGCTTCTGTAGAAGTTTGGCTTAGCATTGTAACACTAATCTGAACAATAGAATTTGACATTACTGACTGTCTGATGCCTGCAGTAGCATCAGTAGGGATTAGAAATATACTCATGACAACGAGAGTCTATGGTTACATTCCCTGGCATCTGCACTGGCAACACATTACTCCTGGAGGCATTATACTCCAAATTCTCTTTTACTTCCTTGGAATGATCACACGGCATCTGCTTGTTAAATCAAAATCAAT
Organism: Sphyrna mokarran; assembly: GCA_024679065.1. Lineage (NCBI taxonomy): Eukaryota > Metazoa > Chordata > Chondrichthyes > Carcharhiniformes > Carcharhinidae > Sphyrna > Sphyrna mokarran. Next base: position 42,939,430 of record JAGIQG010000001.1, on the reverse strand, counting down.
GGTAGCACTGAGTTCCCGACCAGTCTATGAAACTGATTTAATGTCTATAGATCCTTTAGGAATGTCCTCTTCTCCTGAGTCATTAGTATTATAAAAACAGGATGCCTTCAGTCATTTTGCATTCTCTTCTCTTTCTGACAGGCACCGCTATGTTTTAAGCCCTTCCAGTGTTTCTACTATGAAAAAAAAATGAATGTCAAAAACAATTTCCATTTTTCACCTTCAGATTCTAATATGCACACTGCATTTTTTGACAGAAAATATAATCATAAGACAGCAGTTCTCAACCAATCTGAGCTCCAACAAAAATATTTCTGTTACTTCTTTTGCTCCACTAGTTAGGACCTCGTAATCCAGGTTGGTACATTAGAAAAAGACTTAAAAGTTAAAATGAATTAGAGATCATAGCTGATAATATCTAATTTCTATTTCTACATCGTCTAATTATATATCTATTTTATTTGGTCATATATTTGTATTTTTTTGTCCTGTGTTCTTTCTCCTTTTACTTTTTCTGTCAGAAACCCACTGTAAGTACAGCTAATAAAGTTAGACTTCTTGGATAGTCAGAACTAATTTGGGGAAAGATTTCAAGTATTGTGAGGTGAGACATAAATACAACTGCAGCTTATTCAATCACTGCAATCAGTTACAAGATTTGGAGCGGAGGTAGTCTGGTACTATTAAGATTCCTGTGAAGGTAAAAAGGCAGCTCAAAGAGAGCAAGAAGTCTCACAACACCAGATTAAAGTCCAACAGGATTATTTGGTAACAAATGCCACTAGGGTGGTGAGAGTGTGGAATGCCCTGCCTGCAGCAGTTGTGGACTCGCCTACTTTGGGGGCATTCAAATGTTCGGTGGATAGGCATATGGATGATATTGGAATAGTTTAGGTTAGAGGGTCCACTGGCCGGCGCAACATCGCGGGCCGAAGGGCCTGTACTGTGCTGTAATATTCTATGTTCTACTAGCTTTTGGATTCTGCCCCTTCATCAGGTGAGTGGGAAGTTTGGCACAGCCCCGAAAGCTAGTGGTGTTTGCTACCAAATAAACCTGTTGGACTTTAACCTAGTGTTGTGAGACTTCTTACTGCGTTTACCCTAATCCAACGCAGGCATCTCCACATCAGGTCAAAGATAGCCAGAGCTTCCTGGATGACAATAAAAAGAGGGAGTAGATAAAGCAGGAAAAAGTGCACATGGTAGATATCAGGTTGTTGATAAAAGTGAGAACCAAGCTGAAAGAGAAAGTTGAAATGGAGAATGAAACCATAAGAGCAGAAAAGAGAGTATGAAAAGAGACCAACAGCCAACACAAAAGTAAAGTAAAAAGCAAAGTTTATTTATTAGTCACAAGTAAGGATTACATTAACACTGCAATGAAGTTACTCTGAAATTCTCCTAGCCACCGTACTCCAGTGCCTGTTCAGGTCAATGTATCTAACCAGCATATCTTTCAGACTGTGGGAGGAAAGCAGAGCATCCAGAGGAAATCCAAACAGACACGGGGAGAATGTACAGACTCCACACAGTCATTGGTTCAAGCCGGGAATCAAACTCGGGTCCCTGGTGCTGTGAGGTAGTAGTGCTAACCACTGTGCCACCAATAAGAAATCCAAAAATATTCTGCTGAAAGACAGGGATCAACCGAGGTTTGAGGCTGATTAACGACCAAAAAGAGAAATTGTACATGAATGTGGAAGGCATGGTCAAGGCACTAAATAATTACTTTGCATTTGTCCATATCAAGGAGGAAATACCACTAGAATCCTGGTAAAAGAGGTAAAAATACTGGATGGACTATAGAAAATAATGAAGAGGTTTTACATAGGTTGGCTCTACTTAAAGTTTCTAAACCACAAGGACTGGATCAGGTGTATTCAAAAATACTGGGAAAAGCAATGATGGGCATTGTGGAGGCACTGACCATAACATTCCAATCTTCTTCAGTTACAAGGATGCTAGGGAAATGGAAAATTGCAAATCTTACACCATTGATCCAACTTATTTCCAGTTCTTCGGATTGCCTACATGGGTTTCCAATTGACTTTCACACCAAGAGAATTACGCAGCTCCATTCTCAAGCCTGAACCAATCAGCTCCAATCATCTACACACTGCATGACTGCTGGCCACCTTGACAAAGTTCCAGGTCTTAGAAGGACACAACCTGTTCTTACGTCATTTGGTTACCTTGGTCTGAGCTTATAAACAAACTTATTGAAGGTGCACATTTGCAGAGGTAGCACACCAAGGGATTTAAACTATTTTGAATCTTTTGGACCAGCCTCCAACTACTCAGTAAACTTTGGGCAGAATTCTCTCAAGCCTCAGCTGGTGAGTTGAATGGTGGGATCTAGACCGGGAATATGGCAGGAGGCCCAGAAATCGGTTTCACGCCAATGTGAATTTGCAGCAGGATCTTCCCTTGATGTCCATCTTGGCTGGTTAGAACATCCATCAGAGGCTGTCAGAAACCTCATCTGCATCTCGTTAATGGAAGACCCGAACCAGCACCTTCACGCTAGGTTCTCCATGATGTCAATGAGAAAACACGCTGTTATAAAACATTTTTGGATAAATGTGGTGTGCAAATGTCAGGATTCATTTGAACAATGCCTTGGACTGCCTTTAGAGTTCATAGAACATAGAACATAGAACACTATAGCACAAACAGGCCCTTCGGCCCACAAGTTGTGCCGATCATATCAGTACCTACCAGGCCGTAGAATTGTCTGTAACTCCCAATCCCATTAACTCCCATGTACTCATCCAGAAGTCTCTTAAAAGACCCCAGCGAGTTTGCCTCTACCACCACTGACTGCAGCCGATTCCATTCACTCACCACCCTCTGAGTGAAAAACTTACCTCTAACATCTCCTCTGTACTTGCCCCCCAGCACCTTAAACCTGTGTCCTTTTGTAGCGACCATTTCAGCCCTGGGAAATAGCTTCTGAGAATCCACCCTATCTATCCTATTGTGAGGTAATACACTTTGGCAGGAACAATAAATGTGTAGAGTATAGGGCTAATGGTAGGGCTCTTAATAGTGTTGAGGAACAGAAGGATCTTGGTGTATGTGTCAATAGATCCCTGAAAGTAGGCAGTCAAGTGGATAAAGTTGTTAAGAAGGCTTATGGAGTCTTAGCCTTTATTGGTAGGGGGATTGAATTTAGGAGCCGCAGCATCATGTTGCAGCTGTACAAAACTCTAGTGCGGCCGCACTTGGAGTATTGTGTGCAGTTCTGGTCCCCACATTATAAGAAAGATGTGGAGGCATTGGAGAGGTACAGAGGAGGTTTACCAGGATGTTGCCTGGTATGGAGGGCAGGTCCTATGAAGAGAGGTTGAATGATTTGAGGTTGTTTTCGTTAGAAAGGAGGCGGCTAAGAGGGGATCTTATTGAAGCATATAAGATGATTAGAGGTTTAGATAGGGTGGACAGTGATATCCTTTTTCCTAGGATGGAGAAAGCTAGCACGAGGGGACACAGCTTTAAATTAAGGGTATGAGTTATAGGACGGATATCAGAGGTAGGTTCTTTACTCAAAGAGTGATTAGGGAGTGGAATGCCCTGCCTGCAGCTGTTGTAGATGCGCCAAGTTTGGTGGTGTTTAAGAGGTTAATTGATAAGTATATGGAAGAGAAGGGAGTGGTTTAGTTAGGAGGGGCATTGCTTTTTATTTTGGTCGGCACAACATCGAAGGCCGAAGGGCCTGTTCTGTGCTGTATTGTTCTATGTTCTATGTTCTATCCCTCTCAACATCTTATAAACCTCTATCAGGTCGCCTTTCAGCCTTCATCTCTCCAGGGAGAAGAGACCTAACTCTCTTAACCTATTTTCATAAGGCATGCCTCCCAATCCAGGCAACATCCTTGTAAATTTCCTCTGCTCCCTCTCAATAGCTTCCACATCCTTCCTATAGTGAGGCGACCAGAAGATGGAAGCTGTCTGCAATCCTGGAATGCTGCAGCAGTTGGTCAGGAATATGTTTGCACTTGGACCTTCCAGTTTTGGGGAGCTGGACAGGTCCATCTTCCAGCTTCAAAATGCTCTTGGAGATCTATCTTCATACCACACCAGGTATGATGTGAACTGCACGCCATCCAGGCCTACTCTGTCATTGAATACAGCTTGAAACATCCGGCTGTATAATTAATGCACCCAGGGTGAGAAGATTTGGCACTTTTTTTGTCAGCCTCAGCACTTTGTTATAAATTGGATAAATTCTGCCCTTTCTGCATTATACAATAAATGTCTAATGTTATCCTCACCCAGTTATACCCATGGTTTTATGGAAAATATGTTTAAAAATAACACGTGGAATGGAGAATCTGCCTTGTAACAAATTGGAGTGGTCAAATGGATTCCCTTCTTGTTAATGAATATACATGAAAGTGCACAAGCTGAAAGTTAGCTTGCTTGTCTGGTCAGGCCCTGCCCAGAATCCACCAACAGGCAGAGAACGGGGCTTAGATTTTTGGCTATTGTTTTGAAGAACAAACCCAGATTTTCGCTACAGGGGTTTGACTGCACTTTGACTGGAACAAAACGAGAACCTATTGCTGTAAGTAGTAAATCACCATGAATTAATTGCCAGAAACTTTCAACCTCCATTTCTTCAATGAACCTAAAGGGAATCATCAAGCCTGCAACATTTTAAGTTTTCATCTCAAAAGACTTAAATATATCAGTGCATTTCTGGACTTTTTGTAAATCTAAGTGCATACTATCTCTTTTTAACCATCTTTCTCGTGTGTGTTTGTACCTGCATGCATTGGTGAGTGGGTGCTGTTGCAAGTATATTTGGGTGCTGAGAAATAAACATTTGTTCCTTGTTAAAAACTTATAAGGAAACCTGTCTTTTGTCAGTCTTCTGAGAATCACCTCATTCAAAGAGTTAAACACATTTTCCCTTTTAAAAAAAGGCACATATATATTGTCAGTCAGGAGGCCAAAATAGGAGCAATTATCTGACCATCTCTCCCATGTCTGTAACAATCAGCCATTACTCATCTATATAGTGTCTTAGTAAATCGGTTATGATGCACTTGATCTGGATTTTTATCGTTCTCCGTGTTTGCATTTCCAGACTTCTTTTGTTCATACATGGAGGTAAGATTCAAATTCCTTTCTCCTCCATTTTCACCCCAAAACATTTAAAATGCCAAGGGAAGTGATGCTGAATATCTTGACCATTTAAGCTATCCATAAACATTTCAACAATTTCATTCACATTCAGCTTTAACATGGTATAAAGGGAAATCAAACTACCTTCTTAATGATGAGTGATTGGGAGCTTTACCTGTCCAGGCACATGAAATAGAAAATGTTAGAGCTTAGGTGCAGAAATAATTCAAAAGGCAAATGAAGAATGTTGCCATTTATCTCAAGAGGCTGAGAATTCAGAAGTGAGGAAACTAAAGGCAAGATTCTTTGCTGTTCACACCACTGGGATTCTCCAGTCCCGCTGCAGTGAGCAAGGATTTGGCTGAGTGCCAAATTCTCTATACTCGCTAGAAGCAGTGGTGAGGCATAAGTGGCCAGTGAAATTTGGCCAATATTTCCACTGTACAAAATCCATCACTGGGTCAGAATCCATCTGGTACTGTAGCACAGATCAACCAAGAATCATATTCAACTCTAAATGTGAATTCTGTTTGTCTCTCCACAGATGCTGCCAGATATGCTGAGCATTTCCAATACTTCCTGTTTTAATCAGGGATTAAAGGATACATATTATATGTGCAGTTTGTATAAATGTGGCTTTTCTAAATTGATGAGTTTAAAATGGTCAAGATTTGACAAGGTAGATGCAAAGAAACTGTTTCTGCTGGTGGAAAATCCAGAACAAGATGACAAGTGCTTAAAATTAGTTCTATAAGCCACGTAGGAGGAAAATCAGGAATCTCTTTTTTAAAGAACAAAGAATAGTATAGCACAGGAACAGGCCCTTTGATCCTCCAAGCCTACGTCAAAATTTTCATGAGAAAAGTAATGAAAATTTCAAACCTGCTCCCCAGATAATGAGCCAATTGAAATTTTCAAAATCAAAATTAATTGATTTTTGCCAGATAAGGGCACCTAAAGGATTACAGAGAAAGGTAGATAAATGAAGTTGAGCAACCAATCAGCCATGATTCAACAAATGGTGGAAGAGTCTCAAGAGGTCGATTAACTTACTCCTGTTCCTATATTCCACCAGAGAACTTGAAGCAGTGCAATTCCTTTTGTAGATTATTGTGCTGATTCGTGGCAAAGATTGGTGCAATTCATTTTCTCAACATCCACCATGTTCTTGCATTGTAAGCAGCGGCCATCCTTTGAGAATCAATGCCTTAAATTATTTCCATCAGCCTTTTTGTGTGAATTCTCATATTGTGGCAAAAATATTTCACTGGTAACATGAAATTGAGTATAATGCAATCAACAACACAAAACATTGACAGCACCACACAGTGGAATCGCAGAGTCATAGCTGCATTGCAAAAATGTAAAACATTACTACGCTCCTTCCTGCTTAAATGTCATGATTTTTTCAGCAAAATCTGCAACATAGTTGAGTTCATTTAACATGTGTAATCCAACCCTTTCACCCTTTCACCTTAGTATAACTGTACCCAAAAATACATTATGCTCAAATTCCTCCTTTGTTGTTTGTCGTTTTGTTTTAATTGTTCTCACAAAATATTAAAGACTTCAATCAGATTATCCCATCAGTATCCTTTTTTCTAGAGAAATCTTTTCTGATAAGTATAAACTCTCAACTCTGGTATTACCTTCAAAAACCTTAATTGTTTTGATAATCCTTTTGTTGCACCTTAATTTTGCTGTTGGGGAGTTGTCTGCAAATTTCTAATATTTGAGTTCCCCTAAAACCTTTATGGGCATGCTTTATAAATACAGTTCAATTCAATGATCTCTTTATGAGGGTGTGAGAACATATGAAAAATAAACAAATGTTTAGCACATTTACCCCAGTTCACACTTAACTTTATTTACTCAGACTGTTTTCACCTGGCTTTGCTTTGATGCTGTAACATAAACTTCTCCAAGCAACATTAGGAAAATGTGTTAATTCAATTTTTGAATGCTCCATCAGCAAAATTCACGTCACTAGATAGAAGCCCATTCATAAGTGATAGCTGTGAATTTCAACCAATTGCTTAATTTGTTCTTAATTTCTTATTTTGCAGCCATATAGAATTGGAAAGCAGAAAAATGATGTTAAATGTATATGGAACTTTGGCTAGATCAACCACACATGGAGTACTGTGACCAATTCCAGACTCCTATTATTGAAAGGATCTAGAGGCAGTGAAGAAGGTTCAAAGAGGATTTTCAAAGGTATAGCCAGGATTGAGAGTTCGTACCTGTCAGGAAAGATTGAGCAGATCAGGACTCTTTTCTCCAAAAAAGAGGACACTAATGGGATAATCTGATTGAAGTCTTTAATATTTTGAGAGGGTTTGACAGGGTCTATATGTACAAGATGTTTTCTGTTCTAGATACCAGAACTAAGGGCATGAATATAAGGTCATCATTAATGGCTTAATTCAGGAGAAAGTTTATTGCCCAGAATAGAATTTTACTTTCAGTTGGAAGGTGAAAAATATAAAGTCAAAGTTTATTTATTTATAAGTCACAAGGCTTCTATTAACACTGCAATGAAATTACTGTGGAAAAGCCCCTAGTCGCTACACTTCAGTGTCTGTTCAGATACACTAAGGGATAGTTTAGCAAGGCCAATGCACCTGGCCAACACATTTTTCTGGATTATGGGAGGAAACCAGAGTACGTAGCAGAAACCCACGCAGACAAGGGGAGAACACGCAAACTCCACACAGACAGTGACCCAAACCGGGAATGGAATCCAGGTCCTTGGCACTGTGAACTACTCCATCACCATGCTGCCTTTATAGGTCCAAGACTAGAATTTCAAACATAAATAAAGATAATTATAAGTATGAAAGCAGAGTTGGCTAAAGTGAACTGAGAACCTAGCTTAAAAGATAAAATAAGAAGATAGAGATACCATGACAGACATTTGAGGAGATAATTAATAACTCACACCAAAAATGTTATAATCCAGGCCACAAGCTCCAACATTTGTTACAAAGTCTGCAGAGACCATAAGATTTTCAATTTAGATTTGGCTAGGGTAAGCATGATATGTTTCATTTCAGATATGATACAAATCCACTAGGGAGCTTTTACCACACAAAGTTTATTTAAGAATACAGCTCACACATAGAAAGAATATTAGCAAAGCTTTTACCAATTATAAACAAAAAAAGACATGATATCGTATAAACCACAATTAAATGCATTATTCTAATATGACAAAGCTCCTTATAGATTTGCTCCTTTCCCAAGTTTGACACAGAAAACAAGAATGCTCACGAAATGCTGGATTTTTCAAGCTCTGCAATACCTTCTGTGAATTAGTCCTTTGGATAGAGAATTGAAACTGTGATTTCCTAACCTTGTAATTTCCAGCAGACCTCAAGGTAGAGACAAAACCATTGTTGACCTCCAGGTTTTCTCAGCAAACCACTTCAAGAGGCAGAGACACTATAGTTATTAGTTAGCCAACCACCAAGAACTAAATTTTCAATAAGAAGTCTTACAACACTAGATTAAAGTCCAACAGGTTTATTTGGTATTACACACTTTTGGACCATTGCTCAAATTCCAAATACGTCTGTTGCCTGTGTTGTGAGACTTACTACTGTGCCCATTCCAGTCCAATGGTGCCATTTCCACATCGTAAATTCCCAACACCAGGGAGAGTTACAGAAACGCTGTTGTCAGTTCTGGGTCACACAACTTCCAACTGAAAAAACAGCCAGCAACCAAAACAGGAAGCAAAGAACTCTTGGGAGAAGAAAGAAAATCTGTCCCACCTGACCTCCAATCAGTCTTCCCACAACACTTCTAAAGGTCGTAAACTCCCAGAAAGGACATTCAGCAAAGATTAAAAATAAACAAAGTCCGATTTAAATAATTTAAGTAGCAATAAAAGGACATCCAAGGAGCAGCTCAGTGCCAATTTATAACTGCAGAGAACATTATTAAAAAATATATATCTTTAAAGGCACAGTACCATCACAAGATATTTCTCAGTGAAAAAGACCTCTAAGAAGGATGAATCATTTGTGGATAACTAAGGAAATGGACACCATAGGACCACTGCCAAGGTCATCACAGGCAACAGGATGTAACAGTCAGCAGGCTGCCTCGACCTCTGCTGCTGCATTGTGGTGGGATTAGGAAAATTTTAAAAAGTTGATCTCGCTTTTGCTTCTGAGTTGTGCTTTCACTGTAAATCCCTTGAACTTTGGTGAAACCATTTCATGTTTATGTGATTGTTCGAGTCAACTGAAAGTGTTGTGAATTTGTTGTGTTGCATCATTGTTTCTTCCCAGTTGTGTTTAAATTCATAAAGTTAGTACATTCATGGGGCACAGCTCCAGCAGGAGGTACTACCATGGTCAAGGGGAGCAAGAGTATGAATTGGATGGGGGAGGTTGGGGGGGGGGGGGGGGGGGGGGGATTAAAGGAGGGGGGGGGTAGTGAAGAGGAGTGGCCCAGACAGAAGCTGCTTGCCAGAATGAGAGTTTGTAGTCCAAAACTGGAGTCATATTTCAGTAAGACATAAGATTAGAATGTGCTAGTATGAATATAAGACTTGTTCACTCAGCAATTGTTTGGTCATCCCCTGAAATGATAGAGAACAGCTTTGAGGGCTTAGGGAGATGAGGCCATTTTGACATTGTTTAACTTTACTCTTCCTGGATCCTTCAGCAATTAAATTATCATATAGATATCTCCCTCGCCTTCCTTTCTCCATGGCATCAGCGTGCCCAATTGTCCTTCCGCAGCCCCATGGAACTTCGAATCTTCATCTTGCAGTAAACTCTCATCCTCCTTCAGTTCATCCTCTGGCAAGGGCTCACCACTTTGCATAATCATATTGTGGAGGACATAATACATTGAGAAAACTTCTCTGAAGTATATTGCAGAGAGCCAAGTGAGCAGTCTGGCCATCTGAAACCTATCTTCAGAAGTCCAATGGTCTACTCTATAAGGGAGAGTGTAGAACTGTGAGCAGGGTGGTACCTCCCCTCAGCATAACTGTGAGGGCAATGCACCAGAGTTATCAGTCAGGGTTTCAGAGGGTAGCCTGTATTCCCCAATACCATCTCTGTAGTTATACTGCCCCCTTGAAAATACTCAGGCATCTCAGAGTGACTGAAAATAGAGGGATCATAGCAACTTCTAGGGTACAGGACATGCTTGCCATGGGCATGCACTGGTTGCACTTTGACATGATGGCAGCCCTTGCGTTAACAAGCATTAGAGTTCCTGGCATGGAACCCATGAGGTTTATTGCATGCTCTATTCATAGAGAACCTGAGATGGCAGTGAAGCTGGTGATTCTTTGAACTTGGCTATCTTCACCCAGAGCATACCTGACGTAATGGTGGGCCTTCCTGTAAAAAGGATCAATGACTCTTTTCATACAAGGATCAGTTGCAGAAGAAGAGATGCCACACAAGAGTCCCCTTGATCCCTGGAAAGATCCAAAGGCAAATAAATTGAGAATTGCCATCACCTTCAGGCAGAAGTTTATAAGATGATGAGAGGGATTGATGGAGTGGACGTACAGAGACTATTTCCTCAGGTGGATGTAACTGTTACTAGGGAGCATAAGGTTTATGGTGGGAGATATTGGAGGAATGTCTGAGTAAATTCTTCACTCAGAAAGTGGTTGGGATTGGGAATAGATTACCCACTGTGATAGTGAAGTCATATAGTTTAAGAACATATACTTTAAGAATGGTTATTGGAACAGCACATGGAACACACAAGAATTATAGGGAGGGGATAGCTTGATCTTGGGATTGGACATAGCTTGGCACAACATTGAGGGCTGAAGGGCTTGTACTGTACTATAATGGTCTATGTTTCTATGTTTCTAAATATCTCCAAACCTATGTGGTGTTAGATCTTCATGAAGAATGAGACATATTTGACATATGAGGTCTCAGGGCAGGCACAGTCATTCCTGGCGTACCTCTCACTCATCTAGTAGGATACTCTTGGATGACAAACTCTCAGTCTGGCAAGTCACTTCTATCTGGATCATTCCTCTTCACCACTCCGTCCCCCCTATTCTCCCCCAATTCATAGTCTGGTTCCCCTTGACAATGTGCCCCAGGTGGTACCTCCTGCTGGAGCTGTGCTCAGTGAATACTCTCCCTCCTCTATCTCTTCCAGTGGGTGAGAACTCTGAGCAAAGTTGCACCAAACCATGGCTTCATTAGTCTTTTTGCCTTGTTGCTGAAATGAAACATTGAAAGCAATAATGATTTCAGGGTGCTGATAGGGAAACTGCGTTTTAGAAACCTTTGGGAAATGTCAGGGTGAGTTGTTTTAGAGCCTTATTCCTCTATGCCTGATGCAGCCTTACTCATGAGACACTCCTGAGTGTCAATGAGATGATTAAAGCAAAGTAGCTCTGTGTTCCACTCTTTGAAGTACCACATCAATGACCTTTCAGTTGCTTGTGGTCAATGAGTGGAAACTATTCAGCCAGTGATGAATAGCATTTATTTTATTTTGGACAACCAATTAAACCCAATGAATGACATTTATTGTGAACCTTTGACCAATGGGATGTCAGATATGATCCAACGGTGTCCCCTTCCCTATTGCCTGCATTCATGCAGGCTACATTTCTGTCATATACTCTGTCAATGTGGCAAATTTGGTGTGAAGCTAGTGAATTTTGTCTCTCCCTTTAACAGCACTGAATTAAATTATTGGCTTCCGACTGCCTGTCATTTTTGACACTTTTCCATTTCAATACAGTAGAGTCTACACTCTGTAACTCACTTCAACAAAGCCCTGCATAAAAACAGTAATCTTCACACGTTTCCCCAATGTAGTGAGAACCGAGGACAACAGTGGCCCTCCCAAACCACATATCCCCAATTTCCTAATGCCACCCCACATGCCCCACCCCACTCCACGGTCTATATGCAGTTCCTTCTAGTAAACAGTGTAATATCTGTTTGACCCATTGTTTCTCAGTGTTATGTCAAGCTCCAGCTTTCCACCCTTGTCTTCACTCTGACTTCCATTGTTCATCATCATCCTCCTCCACCACCTTGCCCCTTTGCCTTTTATCATCCCCCTTGCCTTTAGCGTTTGCACAGCCTTTTTCTTCCATTATACTCCCCTTGCATTTTCCCTCCCATTCCTGAACTTGTACTGTCTTCCTTCCCTATTGCTCTCTTTGTCTTTGTTCTTTGCTCCACCCTTGCGTTATCTTCCTCCCAGATTGCTCCTTTGTGTTTTCACTGCCCCCTGCCCTTGCACAGTCTTTTTTCCCCATCACGCCTCTTGTGTTTGCACTGCCCCCTTCCCTTGCACAGTCTTCTTTCCCTATTTCCAACTCTTGTATTTGCACTACCCTGTCCTTGCTGTGTTTTCCTTTCCCATTGCATCCTTTGTCTGGTCCAACCTCACATTGCAATCCAAGCCCGGTTGAATTTTGAGTCAATCAAAACGGAAGGTGCTGGAGTCTTTCAGCACAGTGGTATCCACACCAGAAATGGTGTAGACAACACTAGTCAATGTCTGAAATGGAGGTACCATGACTACTGAAGCATAGTGCTGTCCTTACAGACAACACATGGAGATGGACTGCACCAACTGTTCTGCCCCAGCAGTGTGGTGGCAAGCAAACAAGAACAGCACAGTACTGCACTATAGCAGATAGGTTATACTTGATACATTCACCTCAAATTTATGAGGAAACTGAGGTCAAGCTTGTGAAATCCATACATTTTTCAACAGATTTCAGGTCAATATAGCAGCAAGGTTGGAAGGCACGGAGAAATTTTGCAAACAGCTAATGAGTATTCATTTAAATGCATGCATACCACCAGGTGACAGAATAACTGACCTGACATGACTACAAACTGGTTTTATGCTGATGGGTTTCCAACATTTTGGTTCATGCTGGGTTCTCTGTTCCTGCCTGCCACCAAACCTGTTGAGGGTGAGATGGAGAATTCCTCTCCTTCGCTTTTTCGCATGGGGTGCACCAATTTATGAACTTGTGCCACCCTTGCTGCTTTTCATTGAATATTTTCCAATGTTTAATGTGCTTCTTCTCTAAGCACAATGATGAAAGACTATTTAACAATCTAATGTGGCCTCACCAATATGAATTAAATGGTCACTATTGTTAGAGTAGGAACAGTTATCTATTTTGAAGGTGGTTGAAATCAACTTTGTTATTCTGTATGAGTAATGGTACAAATACTAATAAATACATCTCTGCCGTTTTCAGTGGCTCCAAGCATAATTCTACAAAGGTGGATCAAATTTGTTTATCTATTTAATAACAACTTGCTCCCATCAGAGAGATAACACAATGAGAAATTTTGCATTTCATTATAACTTGGGGCCCAAATACTCTTAACCAAAATACCTCATGTTTGTGGAAATAAAATGTTTCCAATTTATTGCTATAATAGTAACATGCACACAAATGAAATTAAGCACATTAGGAAATAATACCAAATAGCATTACAGCTAAATGTTAAACAAAACATTTCTACTAATTTTACAAACAAATATGAGAATTCTCAAGAGTTTATCAGCTGCCTCCGGCTGGCTTTCATCAATTAGTTACAAATCCTTAGAGCACAGACGGAGAGGACAGGAGATTACTCATTGCTCACAGTCACTTACTGTCTGTTCAAAAATGGAAGCAAATTCCCTGCTCTTTAAAGAAGACTCAGGAGAAAAGGATTAATAAACGGAGAAGCAAGCCAAGTGTAGAGTCTAAATGTTTACCTGGGAAACATGAGTAAGCATTCTACCCGAGCACAGCTCAAAATAGGCAATCAGCAATAGAGCAGGCAGTACTGTACATCTTATAATGGTTCCAGTGGTGTAAACAGCAGCAAGAAAAACAATTGATCCCAAAGGATGCCCAGAACATGGAAAATATCCAAATTTGAAGTGTGAAAATAGCAGAAAAATAGAAAGAAAGACAAAGACCAATTAATGAACTTTTAATAAACAGATAGCATGTTGGAATTTGGGATGTGTCATTGTTTTCCTGCCAATTATCCTTAAAAGCATTCTATATTCCGTCTCAACTTTCATGGTGGCATAGTGGTTACTGCTGTTGCCTCATAGAACAGTTTAATTCCTGGTTTGGGTCACTGTCTATGTAGAGTCTGAACTTCCTCCTTGTGTCTCCGTGTGCTCTGATTTCTTCCCACAGTCTGAAAGACATGCTGGTTAGGCGTATTAACCATTCTGAATTCACCCTCAGTGTACCGGAACAGGTGGTGGAGTGTGGCGACTAAGGGATTTTCACAGGGAACTCACTGCAGTGTTAATGTAAGCTACTTGTGGCAATAATAAAATAAACTTAACAATTGCTGTGCAGAAATATTAAACTCTGGTCAGCTACATTTCAACGTGGATAAGAAGGCTAAATTATTTTGGAATGCAATAATTACTAAGCAGTTCACAGTGAACTCCTAATAGCTTGTGGTGAAGAGAGAATAATTAGAACTTGTTATTAAGTTCTGAATTCAAATTATACAGACTGAGCAGCCACAATCTGATGTAAGTTTTTTTTTCCAATACATCTTGCAACACACTTTATTCACAATCTTACAGATAGTTTCTATCCTAACATATTTCAAACTAAGACAGACAAGAATCTTGCACATCTTACACATTGATGGAGATGGTGGATGGATGGGAAGGAGCAGACTAAGTTTGATATGCAGACATCCTCCTATGGTGTAAAACAAAAAAAAAAACAGGCATTCTAAACTAAAATGGTAAGGGAGAAGGTACTATTCTCTCAGCATAGTGCCTGCCAGAATCTCTGGAACTGCAAGACGGGAATCAGTACATTTCTTTTCCAATGCCAATCAGACTCTGTGAAACATTTCCAAATCTTATTACTTGGATTTTTTTCCTTTGTAAACTCCCTGTGTAAGGAACAACAGTCAGCCCACATCTAGCTTTATATTGCATTGATTTTAACTCTGGAAGATTTTTGAAGAAAGGAGAGAAGTGAGTTGGAAATTCAACAGGTACCCGAGAAATGGAGTCAGACCTATTTTAATAAGTAGTCATCATGGAAATTCCACCAGAAAATGTCTCACCCAGAGTCAACCTAGCTTTGTAGAATGGAATACTGCAAGTCTCTCTCCATTGCACA
Source organism: Sphyrna mokarran (assembly GCA_024679065.1). Taxonomy (NCBI): domain Eukaryota; kingdom Metazoa; phylum Chordata; class Chondrichthyes; order Carcharhiniformes; family Carcharhinidae; genus Sphyrna; species Sphyrna mokarran. Next base: position 42,924,162 of record JAGIQG010000001.1, on the reverse strand, counting down.
AAGTAGGTGACAGGATCAGACCACAGGAATACCTTATGAGGACATCGCTTTATAGAGGGGAAGGGAGGTGTGGTAGAGTATTCTGGGGCAGGAAGGGTTAACTTTTCATTGTGGCCTTGGACCTTACAACGTTTGGCCTTCTTCTTCTGCTCGGTAGCATGATGACACAGTGATTAGCACTGTTGCCTCACAGTGCCAGGGACCCAGATTTGATTTCAGCCTTGGGTGACTGTGTGGAGTTTGCATGTTCTCCTGTGTCTGTGTGGGTTTCCTTTGGTGCTCCGGTTTCATCCCATACTCCAAAAATGTGTGGCTAGGTTGATTAGTCGTGCTAAATTCTTCCTTAGTGTCAGAGGAATTAGCAGGGCTAATTATGTGGGGCTATGAAAATTGGGTATGATAGTTGCTGGTGCAAGCTTGATGGGCCAAATGGCCTTCTTGCACTGTAGGAGCTCGATGATTCTACGATTCAGTTCCTGGTCTCACCTGGCAAACATTGAGCCTATCTTGCTCGGAATTCTTCAGAGACTTCCTTTCCGTCTCACCATTCAAACCATGAGACCTGAGGACTGATGACAATTGGCCCTCAGGTCTCATCCAAAAAGCTGAGGTGAGCTTTAGTGCTGATCTTTCTAACAAGAAAAAGCCGTTTCCCTCACCCACCAAAAAAATGTCTCATTGTTTGACTGACATTAAACAAAGCATCTGTAAGGAGACAAAATGCCCCATGTTTGTCCTTGGCTTGCTGCAATGTTTCAGTGAACCTCAACACAAACTGGAGAAACAGCATTTCATCTTCGGTTAGGCACTTTACACCCTTCCTGCCTCAGTATTAATTCAACAGCTTCAGTTGATTTGCTCCTCTCCACCTCGGCCCTTTGTTTTCATTCTATTTTATTTTTTTTACTGCTCTCTACCTTTTATTTCTTTATTGTCTTTTCTCATTTTTCTTCCCACTCTTTTCCCCTATTTTACACCCCTTGTCTTACCTTTCCCCACCCACTCCCCATTTGTATCTCCTTTTCTAAATCTTATCTCTGTCCCAGCTATTTTCCTCCCCCATTCTCCTCATGTCTTCATTTTAACTTCTCTGCTGTTTGGCCATTCCCACCTTTTATTCTCTCTATGGACAGCTATTAACTGGTTTCCTGGTTTCTGTGGCTATGAATCATCTTTCATTCCCTCGCCTTGCAGTATAAATGTCTCCCACTTTCTATGCCTTTTAGCTTTGACGAAGGGTCATCTGGACTCAAAACATTAGCTCTTTTCTCTCCTTACAGATGCTGCCAGACTTGTTGGGATTTTCCAGCATTTTCTCTTTTGGTTTTAAATTCTAGCATCGGCTTTTATCCATTCAAAGCTGTTCTTGAGTTGTTTGGTACGTGACCTCAGGCTTTTGTATCTTTTTCTCAATGAAAGAAGGTGGAAGAGAGAAAGTCCCAGGGTGCTGGACTTTGCCGATGCAGCGGGAAGTGTAGACAGAGTCAATGGATGGGAGGCTAGTTTGCATGATGAATGATTCATAACATTTTGTAGTTTCTTGCGGTCTTAGGCAGAGCAGGAGCCATACTGAGCTGTGATACAACCAGAAGGAATGCTTTCTATGGTGCATCTGTAAAGGTTGATGAGAGTCGTAGCTGACATGCCAAATTTCCTTAATGTTCTGAGAAAGTAGAGGTGTTGGTGGGCTTTCTTAAGTATAGCGTTGGCATGGGGGGATCCAGGACACGTTGTTGGTGACCTGGGCACCTAAATACTTGAAGCTCTTGATACTTTCTACTTTGTCTCTGTTGATGTGGAGAGGGGCATGTTCTCCTTTATGCTTCCTGATGTTGATGACAATCTCATTTTCTCTGATGGAGAGATTATTGTTGCTGCAGCAGTTCACCAGATTCTCTAACTCATTCCTGAATACAACTAAAGCTCTAGAAAAGCACATCATAAGTAAATGAGAGATATGCATTAATAAAGGAAAGAGAATTAGCCCAGTATGTCTCATATTGCTTTGGGTGGGTATGGATCCAGGTACATACCATCCTAAAATAATGAAAAGCCAAGTATTGGTCTAAATGACGCAAATACAATTATCCAGCTTGTAATTGTGACTAAGAAACATTTTAACTAATCTCCAACATTACTTTGTTATCTATCATCAAGAAAATGATGGAGCAGGCTCAAATCCAAAGGGCAGGACAAAGTCAAGGTTCAAAAGAGAAAATGACAAGATGAGATATATCAGTGAGGTGATACTGGAACATACTTTTGGAATTAAAAAGGTAAAAGACCTGAACGAAATAACCCATAGTTCACAAGACCAAATCTCCCCATGCCAGCTGAAAATTGAAATTCAATTTCAAAGTAAATTGTAAATAAGATGCTGATACAAATAAAAAGTGATTGCAAAGCTATTGAACTTTATTAAAACTTTATTTGGTTCACTTACAGAAGGAAAGCTGATGTTTTTTACATGGTCTAGCAAATATGTGTCTGTAATCCCAGGCCAATGTGTTTGATTCTTAACCGTTCTCTGGAGTCACCAAGTAAGGCACTCAGCTGTATCAGACTGCTACCAGTGATGTGAAGGTTAACTTCTCAAGGGCAACTGGGGATGGATAATGAATCTCAGCTTTGCCAGCGAAGTTCGCTTTCCAAATATTGAACTTAAAACGTGGTTGGTTCCATTCTGAATGTGGTTTGATGCAAACAGAGTGAAATCTTTGGTATCTCAGAAGTCTGCATTGGTATTTGGCCATGATTCAGAATTCATCATTTCCAGTGGCTTGATTTATCCAAAAAATCTTCAAAACACAAAAGGCACAAAGCACAAAACAGTGTCTGTGTGGGATTCCTCCAGGTGCTCAGGTTTTAATGGTAGCATTGTGGCACTATGGTTAGCACTGCTGCCTCACAGCACCATAGGTTCGATTTCTAGATTCTGTCACTGTCTGTGTGGAGATTGCACGTTCTTCCCACGTTTAAGTCTGAGCTCCAGGTGCTCCAGTTTCCTCCCACAGTCTGAAAGACATGCTGTTAGGTGCATTGACCTGAAAAGGCAGCAGACTGTTGCAACTCGGGGGATTTCATAGTAACTTCATTGCAGTGTTAATGCCAGCCTGCTCATGGCTAATAAATAAATTTTTAAAAACTTTAAAAAGCCCAGAGTCAGGTTGATTGGCCAACTTAAATTACTCCTGATTGTCAATGGGATTAGTAGGGTAAATACATGGGTTTATAGGAATTGGGCCTGGGTGGGATTGCTGTCAGTACGGGCTCAATGGGTAGAATAGCCTCCTACTGCATTGAAGGGACCCTATGACTTAAAGGATGATTCAGCACCTGAGTCTGGATCAGTAGAAGAGCACAGATAACTTAATGCAGTAGATTTTAATTGTATGATGGCTCGCTGCCCAAAAATGCGAGCCAGATGAATAGTCTGTTTTGAAAGCCTGGCACAATTCGCATGCTGCTGCGAAGCTGTAGATGCCAAGTCAGCTCCACTCTGCAGCTTACCAGTTCCATACTGGCATAATATCAGGTGGCCCAAAGCATGACCCAGCTGACAGCGAGGCAGTTTCAGAAAGTGGAAAGTGGATGGCAGCAGCCCACGTTAGTCTCGCCAAATTCGGAGAAACGCTTTTAGTCCCCCTGGCCGTTAAAACATATTTCAAAATGAACATCATTTCCCCTAGAATCACAGAACCATAGAACAATGCAGCACAGAAGAGGCCAGAAAGGAATTGAAAATCTGGGTCAGAGCCCCTGCAATTTCTTCCCTTGCTTCCTACAGCAGTGTCGGACCCAATTGTCTGGGCCTGGAGACTTACCCATTTTTAAGGCTGCCAATACCTCCAATACAAAGAACAGTATAGCACAGGAACAGGCTCATCGGCCTGCACCAACCATGTTGTCCGATCTAGACCAAGCACCTGTAACCCTCTGTACCCTGCCTCTTCATGTGTCTATCCAAATAAGTCTTAAATGTTGCTAATGTGTCTGCCTCAACCACCTCAAGTGGTAGTGAATTTCAGGTCTCTGTGTAAAAACGTTGCCCTGCATATCTCCACTGAACATTTCCCCTCTTACCATGAATTTTTACCCCCTTTAAAATTGTCATTTCTGCCCAGGGAAAATGCTTCCAACTGTTCACCTTACCTGCGTCTCTCATAATTTTATAAACTTATGTCAGGTCGCCAAACAGCCTCCATCTTTCCAAGGAAAACAATCCTAGTTTATTGAATCTCTCTTCATAGCTAATACACTCCGTTATCAGGCAACATCCTGGTAAATCTTTTTTGTACTCTTGCCAAAGCCTCTATATCATTCTGGCAGTATGGTGACCAGAATTGGACATAGTATTCCAAATGTGGCCCACTAATGTTTTATATAACTTTAACATAATTTGCCAACTCTTATACCTGATGCCTCAGCCAATCATTTCATATGCGTTATTCACCACCTTTCCACCCGTGCTGCACTTTTAAGGGTCCATGGATCTGTTCCAGATCTTTCTGTCTGTCTATGCTCCTGAAGGTTCTTTCATTTATTTTATAGCACCTATCTGAATTGGATCAATCAAAATGCGACACCTTACATTTAACCGGATTAAATTCCATCTGTCATTTCTCCTCCCAGTTTTCCAACTGATCTATATCCTTCTGTTTTCTCTGACAATCTCTGCTCTTCGAAATTTACTTGCAGGTCTAGAGATCCCCTGATCTCTGAAGGAAGATCCTGACATGACAGTGACCCAGCCGACCCCAAAACACAGACCCAATCATTGGCTCATCCAGGATATTGATCCCAGGGACATCATCCATTTACTGACCTTTGACCCATCCACGCTGGAACGTAGTCTGGATATTCGCCGATCAGCAAAGCCAAACCATAGCCCGCCAGTGACTCAGAACACCCAGCTGTATAGACTCAGCTACCAACACAGGAACCGCAGGCGAGGCAATAAATCCTCCATCCACGCACTGATCGGTGTGAAAAACTTCATTGGACACACCTATACTCTTAACATCACAACTCTTAACTATTCTTATCACCTCCGAGGGTTGAAAAGAAGCAGCCAAACAGGAAGTGTGAAAAGCATGCAGGCCTGCAGCTGAGAGCGAAACAACGCAGTCTCAAGGATCCCCTCCCCAACTTACTGGTTGTAAATGTCCAATCTCTGAAAAACAAACTAAACAAACTTAAAGCCAGATTCACTTTCCAAAGAGAACTAAGGGATTTCTCTGTGCTCTGTTTCATGGAGGCATGGCTCACTCCTGCTTCACCGGACTGTGCCCTACAACCAGAGGGCTTCTCAAATGGACCATGCAGCAGCCTCAGGGAAGGCTAGGGGAAGTGGGGGTCTATATCCTAATCAACACCTCGTGGTGCCTCGATGTAACAACACTGGCAAATTCCTATTCCCTGGACCTAAAATACCTGACGGTAAAAAATCATCCCTATTATCTTCCGTGGGAGTTTACCTCCGTTATCCTGATAGCAGTTTACATCCCACCCCATATGGACGTGAAGATCGCACTGGATGAAATATACACCACTACAGATAGCCTTGAGATGAAACATCCTGAATCCTTATTTATTATGGCTGGGGACTTCAATCGGGCCAAGCTTAAGAGCATACAACCAAGTTACCACCAACACATACCCTGCTCCACCAGAGACCCAAACATCTAAGACTACTGTCACACAAATATCAAGCATATCTACCACTCTATCACCTGCCCACACTTTGTCAAATCAGAGCACAAGACTGTGCTCCTGATCCTGATTACAAAAAAAAACTGAAGCTGGAGAATCCATCAAAGAAAGTCATGCAATGTTAGTTTAGGAATCAGATAATCTCCTATGGGACTGTTATCTCCCTCAGTAATCTGGGATAGATGCCATCTGGCCCTGGGGATTTGTCTACCTCAATGCTTTTTAATACACCTAACTCTTCCTCCCTTGTAATGATGACTTGGTCCCCTCTCTTTTGTGAATTCTTATACAAGGTACTCATTCAGGATCTCACCCACTTCCTTTGATTCAACATATAATTTCCCTCTTTTGTCCATGAGTCGACCAACTCTTTCTCTAGCTACCCTCTTGTTCCTAACATATGGATAAAATGCCTTTGGATTCTCTTTAATCCTGCCTGCCAAGGGCATTTCATGACCCTTTTTTGTATTCCTAACTCCCTGTTGGAGTCCTTTTCTACTTTCCTTGTATTCTTCAAGTGTTTCATCTATTTTTAGTTGCCTAGGCCATATATATACAATGTTTTTCTTTCTGACTGGACTTGCAATTTCCCTGGATAGGTTCCATGGTTCCCAGATCCTGCTTTCCTTTCCTTCTTTTTCACAGGCGTACATCTGCCCTGCTCTCCGATCAACTGCTCTTTAAAAAACTTCCACATGTTAGATGTGGATTTACCCTCAAACAGCCTTTCCCAAACAGCAGCCTCCAAATCCTGCCAAATCTGGTTGTAGTTAGCCTTCCCTCAATTTAGCACCTTAACCCTCGGACAATCCTTGTCTTTTTGCATGAGTATCTGAAAACAGTGTTCACTACTGTAACTTTGATGACCTGTCCAGACTCATTCCCTAGTACCAAGTCTAGTGTAACTTCCTCTCTTATTGGACTTACTACATATTGTTCAAAAATACCTTCCTGGATACATTTAATAAATTGCTCATCATCCAGACCCCAGCTCAAAGGGATTTCCAGTTAATACGAGGAAAATTAAAGTCTCCCACTACGAGAATTTTATTATTTCTACATCTGTCCAGAAGTTGCTTACATCTCTATTCTTGAAGTTTCCTCGGGCTGTTGGGAGATCTGAAGCATACCCCTATTATAGTGACTGCCCCCTTCCTGTTTCCTAGCTCTACCCACAATGACTTGCTGCATGATTCTTTCAGTGTGTCCTCTCTCTGTACAGCTGTATTACATCCCCTAACCAGTATTGCAACCCCATCTCCTCTTTTGCCCTCTCCTCTGCTTCACCTAAAACACCTATATCCTGGAACATTTAGCTGCCAGTCCTATCCCTCTTTTAACCAAATCTCTGTTACCACAACTACATCCAGGTTCTATGCATGAATCAAGGCTGTAAGTTCATCTGTCTTACCTGTTATACTCCTTGCATTGAAGCAGATGCACTCCAGACCTCCAGGCCTTCCCCAGCCCACTCTTCCTCTTAGCTAACCTGGCCTTGGTCCCATGTTCATCCCTGCCTCTATACTTGCTGGCCTATTATTCTGGTTCCCACCTTGCCCTTCCTTTTGTCGATTTGCTCAAGAACCTCATGACCCTCTCTCTGAATTCCATCCTCATTTTCTTGGTTGAGAACTGATGTGAAGTATTCATTCAACACTCTACCAATATCCTCTGGCTCCACCCACATATTGCTCCTTTCATCTCTAATGGGCCCTACTCTTTCCTGGTTATCCTCTTCCTATTGACACGCTTATAGAATATCTTGGGATTTTCCCTGTTTTTACGATTGCTGGGTGTATTGTTGTTGAATAGAAGTAGACAGAGCATGTGGGGTTGAGACTCTGTATTGTTACCTCCAAAAATGACCATGTCAAGGCCCATGTTTAATTCACGGCTATCTGTGTGGAGTTTGCACATTCTCTCTGTGTCTACATGAGTTTCCTCCAGGTGCTCTGCTTTCCTCTCACAACCCCAAAGGTGCAAGCTCAATGGCTTCCTTTTACATTATAGGGATTCAATGATTGGCTCATCTTAAAATGGCACCAACCAGAATGGTAGACCAAGTGGACAGAAAGATACTAACACATTTTTTCACCCAGCAAAGTCAGTGAAAAGTTTCTCCCGCTTCATTTATTTTCCAGATGTACAACTTTAAATAATTTGTTAACATATGAAAGCTCTAACTGCAATTGCATAAAATATGAGACACAAAAGACAGATTTTAATCAAAACTATATGTGATGTCCAGGGAATGAAAAGACTAAAGATATTAACCGCAGCAGATATTACCTGAGGTGCATTCACAATATTTTTTTTTCTGCCAAATTCCATTGTGTACAGTTCTCTGTTTATAGTCATGGCATTTTGGAGAAATGGTTTCCAAGGCCAGGATTTTTTGGGATGGTGAGGGATTGCCCCTCCCGCCCTCCGGAGAATCAACGACGAATATATCTCAGCTAATATTGGTTTCGAGCTGTTTAACTGCTCCAACGGGCATTAATTGACTGGAGGTAGATCTTCGTCCCTCACTCAGCTGAATGGCTGGCAGATGTCTCGGACTAGAAGTCTCAGCAGTGCCAGAAGCTGTAGTGGATAGGAGTGGTACTGCAAGCAGTCCCTTAGGCCAGGGACTCAGGACAAGATAAGTATGAGGGTTTCACAGGAGGGAGGATAGATGATGCCTGAGGGTCAGGGCAATGGGTGTTGATGGAGAGACTGCGGGAGAAGGAATACCCAAAGAGGTCAGACATTTCTGGGGTCACCTAATGTTGAAAGGAGACTGTTGAAGGAAGCAACCCCCCATCATCTGAAGCCTGAATAGGGTCACATTTTGTGCTTCCACCTGTCCCTGAACTCTTTCACCAGCCTGAAGATTAAGGATGGTCAGGAAAAGGTCCTTAAAAGGTCAATAATTGGCCTCAATTGGGGTATGTGCTGATGGACTGGCCTAGGCCATGCTTGTCCCATCATAAATCCATGGAGGATGGGAGCCAAGTAGCGAGGTAATCCACTTGCAAACCTGCCGGTTAAGGAATGTAAAATTCTGCCTTAACATCAGTAATTTTGTCTATTGTCCAATATTTGGAAACAGCCAGACAATCAGCCAGTTTAGATGGAGATATCTAGTTTCTGGCATAGGTCTGTACTTTGGGGAAAGAATTTTAATTCTGCCAGCAAAGGAGCAAGTTAGACTATTTAATTAATTTCAGTATCCAAATATGATAGTAGTTTGTATGTATTTCAACTGCCAATCTAGCTGAAAGATATTTGTTAACAATACAGATATTTTGCCAAACCAAGTAGGAGAGCAGCTACAAAGTTACATTTGCTCCTATTTTAGTTGTTGTCAGCCCTTCCTGACATGATATAACTGGAAGGTTGGAGCTGAGGGATACAAGACATCTGAAGAATAGCCTGAATGTCATAACTGGGAGAAGCAGGGGAGCAATGTTTGAGGAGGTAAAGGAATAATTGCAAATCAGATCTTGCTCATGATCTTGTCGTACAACTTGTCGTACAACTCACAGACGCCAGTGCAGCATATTGACAACTCAAGATGACAGTTCCAACATGCGGCAAACATTTCCTTCAGCAATGATCTTGCTATGTGAATAATTGGAGGTTTTAAATTGTATATTAACTGAAGTGTGCATTCTGATCAGATCTTGGAGAGAGAAAAATAATGTTTCAGGACTCTGAGCTTTCATCAGAATGTAGTTATTGAAGAGGTGATTTTCACTTGCTGTTATGATCTTAGTAGAGATCAGTATCCTTTACTTCAAAGCAGTCTACAATTATTTGTTAATAAATTGACGTTATGTTATCCCATTGTTTAAAACAGAATATTTTTTACTATACAAGAGTCAACAAAGCTAATGCTAAAAACCTATATTCTAACATCCAGAATTAACATGAATTAAACATGAATTAACAGTAATTTGTAGCTGATCGTAATCTATAAATTGTACAATAAATTATGGACACAACAAAGAAATATCTTTGAGTTTGGCTCAAAAATCTTCCCAGTGACTCACAAAGTTCTTCAAAACTCTGCCTTCCTCATGAAGACTTTCTACTCTTTTCCTTTTCCGATCTCCAGCTGAAATAGTGCACAACCAAGATGGATTCTGTGGGCACGATCTGCATCACAAATGTCACATGCTGCCCAAATCAGCTCAACTCGGTTTGGGTGTGATAGACCCCCCCACTACATAAATGCATAAAAGGATTAAGGCTCAAAAAGAGGCCATTTGGCCTATTCTGTCTGGGCTGGCTATAAAATAAGTCACCCAGCATGATCCCATTTTTTAGAATTTGATCTGTAATGCTGCAGGTTACAGCACTTCAGATGCATTTCCAGATGCCTTTTGATTGAGTCAGGGGTTTCTGCCTCTGTTTTCTTTTCAAACAGTGAATTTCAGATCCCACCAACCATTTTGGTTGGAACAAAATACTTCCTCATCTCTCCTCTAAACTTTTCACTTTAAATCAAAGCCCCCTTGTCACTGACCCTTCTGCTAATGTAAACATGCCTTTTCCATACATTCTACCCCGGCTTCTCATGATTTTGTATACAACCTCCATTATTCCAAGGAGAACAACCCTGACCTATTCAATCTTTCATCATAGCTGCAATTTTGCAGTCCTGGCAATATTTCTGTAAATCTCCTCTGTAACTTCTCGAATGCAATTCTGCCCATTTGGAAATAAGATGAACAGAACTGCACACAGTACTCAAGTTTTGGCCTAATTTATGTATTATATATTTCTAGCAAATCTGCCTTGCTATTGCATTCTATACCTTTTTGTTTAAAAAGTTTTCTGAGAGACAGGATCTACAGGCATTTAGAGATGCAATGACTGACTAGGGACATGGCTTTGTGAGTGGAAAATCGTGTCTCACAAATTTGATTGAGTTTTTTGAAGGGGTGACCAAGAAGGTCAATGAGGGCAGTGCAGTTGATGTTGTCTAAATGGATTATAGTGAGGCCTTTGACAAGCTACCACATAGTAGGTTACTGCATAAGGTTAAATCTCATGAATTCAGTATGAGGTAGCCAAATGGATACAAAATGGATACAGAAGTCAGAGGGTGGCTTTAGAGGATTGTTTTTCAAACTAGATCCGTGACCAGTGGTGTGCCTTAGGGATCGGTGCTGGGTCCACTGTTATCTGTCATTTATATTAATGAATTGGATGGGAATCTAGATGAAAATTTGGATGAGAATAGGTGGTATGTTGTCACAGTGGTTAGCACTCCTGCCTCACAGCAGTGGAACTTGCAAGTTCTTCCCAGGTCCATGTGGGTTTCCTCCTGGTGTTCTGGTTTCCCGCCACAGTCTGAAAGGTATGCTGGTTAGGTGCCGGATTCAGGTGATGAGGGGAATTTCACAGTAACCTGAGGGGAATTGCAAAGTTAATTTAAGCCTTACTTGTGACTAATAAATAAATAAACTTTTTTTACAGTTTAAAGAATTTAAGAGACATTGTTAGTAAGTTTGTAGGTGATACCAAGATTGGTAGCATAATGGACAATGAAGAAGGTTATCCAGGATTGCAATGGGATCTAGATCAAGTGGGCCAGTAGGCTAACAAATGGCAGATGGAATTAAATTTTGATAAATGTGAGATGATGTGATTTGGTAGACTGAAACAGGGCAACTACTGAAATGGTAGTGCACTGGGGAGACTTATAAAACAAAGAGATCTAGGAGTACAGGTCCATAGCTCCTCGAAAGTCACAGGTGGACAGAGTGGTGAAGCAGTCATTCAGCATTCTTGGTTTCTTTGGCCAGAACGTTGAATACAGGAGTTGAGACATCTTGTTAAAATTGTACAAAACATTGGTAAGGCCACACTTGGAATACTGTGTACATTCTGGTCACATTATAGCAAGTATATTATTAACCTAGAAAGAGTGCAGAAAAGATTTACAAAGATGCTACCAGGACTCAATGGTCTGAGTTATAAACAAAGGCTGAATAGACTGTGAATATTTTCTCTGAGGCTTAGGAAGCTTAGATGTAATTTTATTGAGGTCTATAAAATAATGAGGGGCATAAATCAGCTGGATAGTCAACATCTTTTCCCAAAGGGAAGTTTAAAACTAGAGGGCATAAGTTTAAAGGGGAGAGGGGGAGATACAAAAGGGCCTAGAGGGGCAATGTTTTCACACAGAGGGTGATGACTGTCTGGAACAAGCTGCCAGAATAGTTGTAGAGGTGAATATAATTTTGTCTTTTAAAAAGCATTGAGACATTTACATGGGTAAATGGTTTCAGAGGGATATGGGCCAAATGTGGGCAATTGGGACTAACTGTAACACTACATTCTCTCGCTTCCTTCTCTATGAATGGTATGGTCTGTCTGTATCCTGCGCAAGAAACAATACTTCTCACTGTCATTAAGTAGCAGAATGGACAAGTTGGGCCAAAGGGCTTGTTTCCACATTTAAACTTCTATGACTCAATGACCTTAGCTAATAACTCAAAGGATTACATATGCATTCTTAATCACATTATCGACCTGTCCTGTTAACTTCAAGGATCTGTGAATATCCAGTCCAAGACCTGTCACTTCTTTTACACCTCTCTCTATCCTCCCATTTACTGTAATCCTTTGCCTTGTTTGGCCTCCCCTAATGCACCAACTCGCATTTGTCTGGATTGAGTTCCTTTTGCCATTTTTCTGTCCATCTGACCAATCAATTAACACCTTCCTTCAGCCTACAGCATACTCATCACTACCTACCATGCAGCCAGTTTTTGTGTAATCTTGCAATCTTTTTGATCGTGCCCCTATGCTTACATCCATGTTATTAATATATACCACAAAAACCAAGGCACCTTGTATTGAGCCTTGTGAAATCACACTGAAAACAATCATTCAGTCACAAAAATACCAATCAACAATTGTCCTTTCTTTCCCTCCACTGAGCCAATTTTGTATCTGGCTTATTACATTCTCCTGGATCCAATGGGCTTTTATACTTTTAACCAGTCTGCCATGTGGGCCCTTGTCAAAAATATTGCTGAAATCCATGAGGATCACATCAATTGTGCTATTTTAATCGATCCTCTTATCTTCTAGTATCTTCCATTATCTTCTGGGTCATCCAGAAAATTAAGCTTCCAAACTTCAATTTGTTTTGTTTCCTTACGAACTGGAAGGACCAGTTTCCTTTCTATGTTTATCTTTTCTGTTTCCCTTCATGTTACTCTTTCATTCAGTTTCAGTTTTAGTTAGGGGCTGCCTCACAAAACACAAGTTAATTTTAAAGACACAGTTATTATATACTGTACAGGTAACCTTTTCATATTTCAGAATTATACATAACATTTTTACAGTTAAAGGGTTTGGGGAATTTAAACATCATAGAATTGTCATAACTCAGAGCCTGCCTTAATTTCCACACACCTACAAAAGGTCATGAATGTAGCCTAATCCATCATGCAAACCAGCCTCCCATCCATTGAATCTGTCTACACTTCCTGCTGCCTCAGAAAAGCAGCCAGCATAATTAAGTACCACACACATCTCCGACATTCTCCCTTCCACTTTCTTCTGTTGGGAAAAAGATATAAAAGTTTAAGGTCATGTACCAACCAACTCAAGAACAGCTTCTTCCCTGCTGCCATCAGACTTTTGAATGGACCTACTTTGCATTAAGTTGATCTTTTTCTACACCCTAGCTATAACTGTAACACTACATTCTCTCGCTTCCTTCTCTATGAGTGATATGCTCTGTCTTTATCCTGTGCAAGAAACAATACTTCTCACTGTATGCCAATGTGACAACAATAAATCAGATCAAATCAAATCAAACCATTAAAAACCATTAAGAAAAGATCAACAATTACATTTTCTTTTCCCAACAACATGTTTAGTTTTTAAGTTGAATTGTAGAGAAATAGCCGAGAATTCTCTGTGTGGAACTTTTCTGAAAATACCAGTGAATTATGATCAGTGAAAATGAATGCTTTCCCTATATTTGAAACATGTACTTCAAATTGTTGAAGAGCCAAGACCAGATTAACATTTCCTTCTCAATTATGGAGTATTTTTGTTAACCTGCATTAGGGTTTCTTGAGAAATAGCTGACTGGATCTTTATGACAGTATTGTCCTCTTATTGCAATACCACTTCAACATCACTGGCATCAATAGTTATTTTGAATGTTTATTGAAACTCAGAGCATCCTTCAACCTTTCAAAGGCAGTCTGACAAGATGCTATTATCGGACATCAAATTTTATGAAATTGGGTACACAATATGGAAGCAGACTAAAGTTGCACTCAGAGTCTCCCCACTAAAGGTCACAAGGGAACAGACACAGACTAGCAGGCAAGGACATGATTTTAGAATGCAAATGAGGGCTAGCACATAAAGGGAACCAGACAGAATGGCATCTACGAGAACTAAATTAAAACGTACACCCCCATCCAACCAGATCAGCACCTCTGATCTAATCAAGCAATCCTCTATGGAGACACCTAAGGATTAGCGTAACTAAGGAAGCAGCCCTGGCCCCACAAACTTCCTGAGAATAGTCAAACACCCATTATTCAAACCCCTGGAGATTCTAGACCATTAATAAATCCATCAGACAGAAATGATCAACACATGCTTAAACCCATCGTTACAATACTTGAAGGCATCGAAACAGAATGGTCTGAGTCGAATACTGTAAATAAAGCATTAGCATTTGAATTGTACAACATATTGAAGTTCAGGTATAACTGTAGCCCATTGTGGCAGGTCTTTAGAGTGCTTTCAGGACAGTTTGGTTTGTATGTCCTGACTGCATCTCCGTTGATGTAAAAATAAAGCTGTACTGCTGTTGAACCTGACCCTGAGTCTGTAGTGGTCGTGTCCGCCTACTCGCACTAACAATGCTGTAGAGTTAAATTTTATATTTTCATCAATACATTCATTAATGGAGTGACTATTGCATTGAAATTCAGGATAAATATTCAATAGAACCTACACATTCTGAAGTACCACAGTGTTTCCCTTTTTAGTTTTAGCGACCAAAGGTACATGATTGCTTTAAATTTAGCATCTTTGGGCAATTTTCAACCTGCCCCATAACATGGGCCAAACTGATCACCAAATCAGCCTTTTGAATCTATCAAGTAGTGCAATTAGGTGTTCCATATGTTCTTCACAAGTGCTACTGTAAACCAACAGATCATCAATATAACAAAAACAATCGCTTAGCTCAGCAATTATTTGGTTAGTGAATCTTCGAAAGGCAGCTCGTTTATTCTTCATTCTAAATGGCATAATCCCACATTGATGGATGCTGCCTGGAATTATGAAAGCAGAGATTTCTTTGGTTTGATCAGTTTGTGCATTATGATCCTAGACCTGACCCCCAAGATCTGGTCAGGGATTTGTAACATTTTGTTCGAAGTGGACAATGTTTGTGATTTCAGACACTTGCTCAGTGAATCAATTCACTGAATTTTGGATTTTGATTTAGCAGAAATAAACATGCAAGGCCAAAAAGATAAAAGAATTTATAATATCTATATTATCCTCTAATATCCAAGATTACTTATGATGTATATGTGAATCAACAGACGAATTATGACCAGTTGCACCATTCTATACTATAAATAGCAAATTAAACCAGGACAGATCCCATGGATTTCTCAGCAACTCAACCAGACATCGATTAATATTGTGAACCAACCAATTTCACTGAAACTTTGTTTCATAAGGGATTCCAAAATTTTCATTTTCAAAGATCAAACCTCTGCATCCCCTCAAAGCTGTTCCAACTTGGATTGCTTCAATGACTGCACATCTCCCAGGGTTTCAATCACACTACTCAATATCCCATTGTCCTGGATTTCCAAGTATGCCTTACTTACTGGTGCAATTTCAGCTCTTTAACATCTGACCAGCTTCCTTGGATTGGTGTTACTGTAGAATTTCACCATGCTCCAATCTGCCCATCAAGCAATAAATGGTTCTTTTGGCATCTTCTAATGCCTAGCTCTTGCCACTTGGAGCCACTGATTTTCTGTCAAATTCCCAATTCCTCTAGACTTCTCCTCTTTGTTCTCAGTGAGCAAAGATATCAGACAACTCCCCTGAGCACCAACTACACAAAACCAGATAACAGCAATATATCTGCTGCCTGGACCTTGTAAACAGCAACATCTTTACAATATGGCCATTCCCCCAGCAAACATATAGATAAATTGAAGCCCCACATAAGGGGATTTTCCTGGGGCAGCCCTCTGGGGAAGGGGTCTTGCATTCAAGTATTCTTAGCTCAACACAAAGACTTGCAAAAGACATGATGCCTCTAATGATGTTTCTATTTGACCAACATGTATTGGGAGATAGATGCTCAGATGATTCCAACCACTCTCTACTGTTAAATCATATGAGCACAACAGATATACATTTCTGAAAACTTGATCCTCCTGCCCAACCTTTTATCCAAGCTGGATGGTCCAATTACATTAATACACTTTATTTACTTTGGTCAGTAACATTTAGCCTCCCAACAGAATTAGGAATTCATTTGTCAACACAACCCAGAAATTTTTCCTCCTGTCACTAGTAACCTCACTTATGAAAATGCAGAGCTTCAACAGTCCCCCTAGCACCTGCAGTTCTGGGAAGCAGAAGGAAGTCATCTTCTCCGCCCTATTTCTGCCCCTTAATCAGTGGAGGCTGAATACTTCTTATTCATTGCAGCTAGAAGCTGAATTCTTCTACTCATTTCAATAACCTTGGTTGCTTGTAGCTGCCTGAGCTGCCCCTGATAATAGGGAATATGGTCTATGCTTCATTGTTCCAAAAGGATGTGGTCTATCTAACTAAACTTATTTCACATTACGCTAAGGGGTAAATTATTTGTTGACCAAAGCTCATGGGAAAATATAACAATACTTGTTAAAGAATGATTATATATGTGCTTATACAGACAATATATTTGCATACTATATAAATGAAGCACATTGTAATCACTTTTATGTGTGTGTGTATATATATATATATATATATATATATATATACATATATAATATATATGGCACACTGTGTTCCCTATTGAAACAAATCTACTTTATTTTAATAATCTGAAAGCAGGGGTCTCTTTACCTGCTGCTACACCCCAGAACTTTCTTAAACTTAACTTTATGATGATGTAGCCTGCTATCTCAAAACTCAATGACTGCTTTTTAAATAAATCATACCTTTAACTCCCAAAACAAAAGTATTCTCTGGGCAGCATTTCTTTGCAGCCAATGTACACAGCTCATCTCCAGTTCTCCAGCAGAGTAAGCCCACCAGTGGTTTTACAATCTTATCTTTCTAGTTTAGACCTTTAAATCAACACGACCCCAACTTTTTAAACATAAACATCTTCAAGTTGCTTTAATTTCATTTTTCCCTTTTTCTACAGTTAAAATTTAATCTTCCAAGAATTAAAATTTATTTCTGATATATCACTACGAACCATGGAGTAAGTGTTTATAACAAGTGGATCTTGCCAATAACCTTTTAGCAAATCAATATTGTAAACAAAAGGCCCTATTTTACTATTTTGATACAAAGTGCTAGTGGACTTGAAACTGGGAGCATTTCAGTTTTGACTTTTAAACCCATTCTCAGGTGCCAGCATATGCACTCTGCTGAAAAATTATCAGTAATTCTGAATCACACTGCAGAAGCCTATGGGTAGGATTTAACGTGCCCAAAATCCTGCAGCTCTGATCAGTGTTTCCAGCTGTACGTGCACAGAAAAAAAGTGAGAGAATGCGGCACCTCTGCCACATCATTCCCAGGTTAAAATCCAACAGTTTATTCGGTAGCACGAGCTTTCGGAGTGTCACTCCTTCTTCAGGTGAAGAGATAATGCCGCATAGACATTATCTCACTTCCACAAAATTACTGACCCCCTTATCCCCCTATCCAACCACCATCCAGATTAATCACGGCCCCTTCCCCTCCCCCCTCACTGATCTCAAGCAGAGTGGCACTTACCCCCTTCTCCCTCATTAATCATAGGTAGGGTGGCAGCAGACATCCCTCCTCTTCTCCCCAATGATCTCAAGCAAAGAGCTGTTGGATGCTCATCACTTAACTCCTCACTAGCTGCAATACCTGAATTGGACTTTTGTAGAACTTGTCTGATTCATGCCAAAAGTCCATGCTTTCCCACAGGAGAGAAATGGTAGTTGTTAACACTTCTTCAGGTACAATGGGTGGGATTTTACAGCCTCACTCATCCCCAAACTGTAAAATTTCACCCTACGTCAACAGATGTTTCCATTGCCCACCCCTCATCCGCTCAGATTCCCGTGGTGAATGGGGAGGTAAAACTCCATTCTATGAGTTTCAATGAATCTTTGTGGGGAGAAAAGTTCAAAATTTATTTTTTAGTATTGCAAGTAAGCTTACATTAGCACTGTGAAAATCCCCTTGTCACTACACTACAGTGCCTTTCCGAGTACTCTGAAGGAGAATTTGAAAGGGTGCAGAGGAGGTTTACCAGGATGTTGCCTGGTATGATGGGTAGGTCTTATGAGGAAAGGCTAAGGGACTTGAAGTTATTTTCATTAGAGAGAAGGAGGCTAAGAGGTGACTTAATTGAGACATATAAGATGATCAGAGGGTTAGATAGGGTGGATAGTGAGAGTCTTTTTCCTCTGATGGAGTTGGATAACGTGAGGGGACATAGCTTTAAATTAAGGGGTGTTAGTTATAGGACGGATGTTAGAGGTGGGTTATTTACTCAGAGGATAATAAGGACATGGAATTCAGCAGTTGTGGACTCGTCAAGTTTAAGGACGTTCAAATGATCAGTAGATAGGCATATGGATAGCATTGGAATAGTTTAGGATAGAGGGTCATAAAATTGGTTCCATTGATCGGAGCAACATCAAGGGCTGAAGGGCCTGTGTTGTGCTGTAATGTTTTATGTTCTAATTTAGCATGGCTATTGTACTTAACCAGCATATCTTTCTGACTGTGGGAGGAAACTGGTGTCCCCTGAGGAAACCCATGCAAACACAGGGAGAATATGCAGACTCCACACAGCCAATGACCCAAGCCAGGAATCAAACCTGGGTCTCCAGTGCTGTGAGACAGCAATGCTAACCACTGTGCCACCCAAAGGAAGATTTAATCAACATACTCTGTGCCAAGCATTTTTTGCCACCTGGGGACTTCAACTGCCAGCTGTTGCAAGTCTTCCATCTAATTAGTTATTGCATCATATATAACTGTTGTTTCTTAATAAACTTAATAAACCACCTTTAAATTACATTGCCTGTCCAAGTATCTATCTAGGTTATATGCTGTCCCTAAAACCCCAAATGATCCTCGCACTCAACTGATTTCACTCCATGTTGTCTAACCATATGACCTTGGCTCTACTTCCCATACAAACTGGGAGCAATCCTGCAAAATCTCAGTTGCTGGCACCCTAAGTGGCTCCCTCAAAACTCTTGGAGATGCTAATATTTCAAATCTACCAAATCATTACCCAATATAAAGTATACCCATTAAATGTGTAATTTCCACAATAACTCTACTTCCTAGGTCACCTCACAAATTAAATTTATATAAGGGGACAGGTTCATAAATCCCATGCATGTCTCCAATTAATATCTCTCTTTCATTGAAAGATAAATCGTTTCATCAGCCTCTGTAAATGATTGGACTGTCCAGAATCTTTCAAAATATGAATGTGTTTACTTGCTTTGCATTCCTTAGAGATAAAACCTGAATAACCTTAAGAAACCTGAATCACTTCATCAGTGTCCAGGAAAGAATATTTTTGACTATCCTAAATCACATCTACAACTCAAATAGGTTCTGAGGGAGCACTTCACAATTACACTATTTCCATTGTTTTATAACCCATTTTCTTCACTGGTACAATTCAATCATTTATGGAGGCTGGTGAGACACTTGGTCCTCAAATGATAGAAAGATATTAACTGGGAACAACCATGTGATTTATGAGCTTGCTACCTTGCATAAATGTAACCTTTATCAAAGGATTGTTCAGGCATCCCTATTACTGCCATTGATTTGTGATACTGCCAGTATGAAATGGTGGCCCAGTGATTAGCACTGCTGCCTCATGGCGCCAGGGAAACGGGTTTGATTTCCAGCTTGAATCACTGAGAGAAGTCTGCATGTTGTGCTGTGTCTGCATAGGTTTCTCCGGGTGCTCCGGTTTCCTCCCACAGTCCAAAAGAGATGCATTGACCCGATCGGGCACCAGAAGTTGGTGGCTAAGGGAATTTCACAGTAACTTCATTGCAGTGTTAATGTAAGCCTTACTTTTGACTAATAAACACATTTTAATAAACTTTGATTTTGTTTTCTTTTTGCACTGAAAGCATACTACTTTCTCTACATAATCTCTATTCTCTGTATGCTATCATTTGTATTGACTAGAACAGCTTTTCTTAAACCATGTAACCTAACGTTTTCTTTATTCCACTAGATTTCTTTCTCTCTGAAGCTCTGTCTCTTTTGTTATCTCTTTTCCCCCTCGCTAACCTCTCTCTCTAGAGTTTGAGTTCATGCTTTTGTATTTCTCTTTCTTTTTTGAATAACTTCATTTCTTTTCGTATTTCAGATTGTTCCATTTACAGCTAAATTCTAGCTAACACAATCTATTATTTAGGCCCTTAATTCATCTAACCCCTGATCCTGTGTAAATATTTCTGCTGTCTCAATCCCTGCTTTTAACAGTAACTTCAACTTTTCTGCTAATACTATAAACCTAAGTTGAGCAATTATGTCAAATAATACCAGGAGAAATATTCCCTCCAAGAAAAGTCATGGAAATTGATGAAGCCATCCTGCTTTTCATTTGTCAAAGTCAAATTCACAGTGAAATCCTGTTCTCTTAACTTTGGCAAGTTCCATCGTCTGTACATATCTGTGGATTCAAAATCCAGCAAAGGCTCCTCAGGTTTCTTCGGACCTCAGTTGAGAGAAGTTTAAAGTAGACAATATTTAAAACTCCAGTTATTTACTAAAATAATGAAGATACAAATTATAATGTTTGAAACAGAAGAAACTTTACTATACAAGAATCAACAAAGAAAACACTAAATACCTTCTACCCCAAACCATAAACTCTGGAATGAACATGAGTTCAATATGAATTAATAGGCAGTGGTAGTGAGTGCACAATATAATCAGAGAGATAGATAGTGTTGAAGCCAAGAATGTGAGAGCAGAAGGCTATGTTGCCTGCCTGGTATCAGGATTCAAGACATCTGCTCTGGGCTGGTGAAGAACTTGCAGTGGGGAAGGGAGGGATAGTTGTCATGTTTCACGTGGTTAGGAAATGGATGGAAGAAGTTCCCCTTCAGGATCATGAACAACTAAACACTGAATTAAAGGCCAACACACAAAGGTAATTATGTCTTGATTGCTACCTTAGCCATAAATAAATTAGTGCAGGTAAATAAGATTAGAGAGTTAAGCGCATGGTTCAAATTTTGGTGTGGGAGAAATGGATTTTGATTCACAAGACACTGGCACCAGTACTAGGAAACTGACAGCTGTAGCAGCAGGATGGTCTTTACCTCAATCATGCTGGAACAAGTATTCTGGTGACCATATAACTAAGGCATAGAGAAGGGCTTTAAGCTAATAATTGAGTCGAGGCTCACACAAAGGGAGATGTGATAAATTAAAGAGGAAGGAGAAGATAATAGAGCAGAATAGTGATCTCAGTAATGATAACAAGAATGTGCCAGGAATTGATGGAGCATAGAAACTTAAGAGCGAACCAGCAGATAAGGGCAGAGTTTGCAAAAATTGTAACAATTCAAAAAAATAGGTTCTGTATCTGAATGCACAGAGCATTTATAACAAAATGGATAAATTGATAGCACAGATAGAAATAAATATGTATGATGTGATAGCGATTTCAAAGACATGATTACAAGGTGATTACAAGGATATTTGACATATCAGAGGATTGGAAGCTAGGAAAAGGTGGTGGGATAACGATATTAATTAAGGATGATATTAGTATAGTTATGAGAGATGACCTAGGTTCTGAAGATCAAGATGTGGAATCCCTTGAGGTAGAGATAAGGAATTGAAAATATAAGAAGTAATTTGTTGAAGTAGGTCATAGATCCTCTAACAGTAACCACAAAGTACAGAGGAAGAAAACGTTGAGATTGTAAGAAAGGTACTGTAATAATAATCATGGGTGATTTTAATCTTCATATATATTGGCACAAATCAAGTTGGCAAAGGAAGCCATGAAGATTATTTCGTAGCATGAATTCTGGACAATTAAAGGAATACATTTTAATGCCAACCAGAGATCAGGCTATTTCAGATCTGGTACTATGCAATGAGCCAGAATTAATTATTAACCTCATAGTAAAAAGACCTCAAGACAACAATACACATAGCATGATAGAATTTCACATTCAGTTTGAAGGTAAGAAGAGTGGTTTTAAAGTTAGTGTATTAAACTTAAATAAAGACAATTACAAGCGAATGAAGACAGATTTGGTGAAAGTGAACTGAGAAAATAGGTTAAAAAAATAAAATAGTAGTTGAACAATGGTAAACATTTAAAGAAACATTTCATAATTCTCAGCTCTGCAAAAAGGATAAAATATCCATGGCTAAGTTAGTAATTTAAGGATAGTATCAAATTGAAGAAAATAACATACAGTACTGCAAAAAATAATGGTAAGTCAGAAGATTAGACAGATTTTAGAAACCAGCAAACAATGACTAAACAGAAACAAAGAAGGAGAAAATTTGATAGAGAAAAAGATAGCTAAAAATATAAAAACAGATGGCAAGAATTCTTACAAGTATATACATAAGGAAAGAATAATAAGGTGAAAATCAATCACTCATAGGGTGGAAATGGAAAATTACTAATGGGAAACAAAGAATTGGTGGAAGCATTGGACTGGTATCTTGTCTCGGTCTTCAGTGCAGAAGACACATAAATAATCCAAAAAAAAATGCAAACTCCACACAGACAGTGACCCAAGCCAGGTATCGAACCCAGGTCCCTGGCACTGTGAGTCGGTAGTGCCAACCACTGTGCTACTGTGCCACTGATGATCATAGGTTACTCTCCCCTTTTAGCTGATTGGTGGTATTTAACCTGAGGATCACCATATCTGAGGCAAAGTTGAGAAGGCAGGTCTTTATGAGTAAACTCAGCCAGAATCCCCCCCCCCCCCCCCCCCCCCCCCCCCCCCCCCGCCCCCACAGTTACAATGCACCAGTTAGCCTAACACATGTCACAGGGAAAGATTGTAGAATCCGTTATTAAGGAGGTAATAGCAGCACATTTGGAAAATCATAATACAATCAGGCATGGTTTAATGAAAGGAAAATCATTTTGAACATACTTACTCAGTAATAACCTGCTCACTGATGCTCAGCCTAGCTTCCCCATGGTCACTACAGGCAACATAGTTTATACATGATCTTAAAAGCAGCTGACCCATCATAATGATGAAACCATTTACTCAATCCCCAACTCCTATTTTATTTGTTTGCAGCCAAAGGTGCAACCCTTGTTCATAATTAGATCAGTCGTCTTTGTCACTGTTCAATTTATCCATCATTCCCAAATAAGTGTTTGTCACCATTTTTTATTTCATTTGCCGACCATACTGACTCCCTGTGTAACAGATGCAATGCACGCATGGAACAATCTTTTAAATTACCCAAAACTCCTCCAAGTCAACATTAGGAGGCAAATTTTCCTGTACTGTCCGCCACATTGCAGGTGAGGACAGATCATAGAAAGATCTGCTGACCATAGGTGGGATTTGATTGGACTTATTGATTTGATTTGATTTGATTTATTATTATCCCATGCATTATTATACAGTGAAAAATATTGTTTCTTGCATACTATACAGGCAAAGCATATTGTACATAGGGAAGGAAAGGAGAGGGTTCGGAATGTAGTGTTACAATTATAGCCAGGGTGTAGAGAAAGATCAACTTAATGCAAGATAGATCATTCAAAAGTCTGACATCAGTAGGAAAGAAGCTGTTCTTGAGTTAGTTTGGTACGAGACTTCAGAACTTTTGCAATTTTCCTGATGAAGAAGGTGGAAGAAAGAATGTTTGGGGTGTGTGAGGTCTTTAATTATGATGGCTGCTTTGTCGAGGCAGCACGAAATGTCAACAGAGGCAATAGATGGGAAGTTGTTTTGAGTGATGGACTGGGCTTCGTTCATAATCCTTTGCAGTTAATTGGGGTCTTGGACAGGAGCTGAGGACTGGTGGAAAATCCCACACTGGGATTTTCAAATGTGTATCACTATGTTCCTCAGAACTTCTCACAGGAAATGTAAAAGAAAATTCCATCCCAGCCTCACCATCATCTTTCAGCTGTTTTCACTGAGGGAGATGAATACAGCTCAACCGTAGACAGCTATTACTGAACAATTTTATTCACACATCCTCAAACGATAGGACAGCAGAGACAGCAATAAAACAAAAAGTTCAGATCTAGCATTATAATTCGTGTATATATATAGATAATTAAATTGTACTTTAATTCACTTTTCAAGCTGTGAATGCTTTTCTTGAATAAAGTGCCATTATTAATAACCAAAAGAGAAAATGCTTTGACAAGGAGTCACCTTTGGCTCGAAACGTCAGCTCTTTTCTCTCCTTGCAGATGCTGCCAGACCTGCTGAGATTTTCCAGCACTTTCTCTTTTGGTTTCAAATCCCAGCATCGCAGTAATTTGCTTTTATCTATTATTAGTATATTTTTGAATAATAGGAATGAGATTGTCACATCATAATATTCTGGAAACAAAGAATAAAACCTTGCCAAACACATTTCAATAAACACAGTGGGCCACAATTGATACTGTAAGATATTAATATTCGAGAATCTTTGTAATTTTAGCAGAGATGTTACCCTGATTATAATGACTGATTTAATGGTTTTGTTAAAAACTTGTGGAAGGGAATTCAGACAAGTCATTATGCACATATAACTTAATACTCCAAGATCTGATTTCAGGCACATGCAAGCAGCAACGCAACACAACATCCTGACAAGTAAGTAAGATTTGATCCTCAGGCATGGCGCTGTTCTGTTAACAATCTAGAGATGATTCACTGATTGTGCAGATTATTCATTCACACTATCACTGAGAACTATCTGGGTATATATTTTACGACGATGCAACACACTCAATTATTGTAACTGATGAATACAATAAATCAAAATAAATAGTGGCAATTAAACTATGAGAAAAATATTAGGAATCAATCACCATATCACTGTTTACCATGTGAATATTTTTACATAATTCCAATTGTTCCTTAAATATTTTTAATAATCAATTTCAAAAATTGTGACAAGCATCATTTTATGACTCTTCACCAAGAGCACAGAGTTTTATTCACCTGTCAGGTATAATTCAGAAAGCCGGGTGAGCACAAACCCCAATTTTCCATTTAAATTAATGTTTTTAAAATCATGTCAAGTGTGCATCCATATTCCTGTTATGTTACTTGCATGAGGCAAGCTTCAGCATGGTAGTATGGACTTGTAAAAACACCCTTATAACGTCATTGCGATAGCATCTTCTGCCATTTACAGCAGCAGTGTTAAGATTAACATTATGAAAACATTCTTGGCATGGCACTCATGACAAAGCAGTGAAAATGGAGAGGAGTTGCCTACAGACATTTTAAAACCCAAATACTTATCCTTAAACCACATATAAACTAACAGACCATTAAAAATGTATTTTCCCATCAAAGTTCGGCTGATATCCTGAAAATCCTTTGCACTGTTCTAATAACCATTATCCCACATACATTTTTGTGTTTTATTTTAAATCTTACGATGCATTTTGTGCTGATCACAATGGTTGTGATTGACTTAATGCTGGAAACTTTAGGTTGAATCCTTGGCCAGAGGAAGATGCCAGGACAGTCACTGACTGTGACAGAAGGCCATGTGAAAATACTAAAGGCAAGTCCTACAAGAAAAACAGAAAATGCTGCATAAACTCAGTGCTAGCAGAATCTGTGGAAGGAGAAACTGAGTTTACTTTGACATTTGATAAGGTTTGTTTACTATGTCTTCTCTGAGCTCGCTGCAACACGATGGTTGCTTCTGTCAGAGTATAATTGGAAACTTGGTTGTACAGTTAACCTGCTTGGAATCTTCATTGGCCATTCTACCTACTCTGAAATAAAACAGGTTAATTCTGAAACCAAGGACTGCACCTATGCAAAAATTATGCCAGTATTTACACTGTGCCAATTTTGCTAATGTCCGTATTTCCTGCAGCAGTTATTTCCCTGCAATGAATCATGAAAATTAGCAAGCAGAAAACAAGCAGAAATTCAGTTGGATTATATTGCATTCTAATTTCTACTTTATAAAAGGCAGCAGTGGATTAAATTATTAATCATTTTCATTATTCCCTCATAAGAACATAAACAACATAAAAACTAGAGCAAGAATAGGCTGCCTGTCCCCTTGAGCCTGCTCTGCCATTCAATAAGATCATTGCTGATCTTTTTTGTGGACTCAGCTCCACTTACCGCCTGCTCACCTTAACCCTTAATTGCTTTACTATTCAAAAATCTATCTTTGCCTGAAAAACATTCAATGAGGTAGCCTCAACAGTTTCACTGGGCAAGGAATTCCATAGAATCACAACCCTTTGTGTGAAGAAGTTCCTCTTCAACTCAGTCCTACATCTGCTCTCCATTATTTAAGGCTATGCCCCTTAGTTCTAGTGTCATTCACCAGTGGAAACAACCTCCCTGCTTCGTCGCTATTCCCTTCATAATCTTATATATTTCTATATGTTTTCCCCTCATTTTTCTAAATTCCAATGAGTATAGACCCAGTCTACTCAGTCTCTCCTCATAAGCCAGCCCTCTCAACTCAGGAATCAACCTAGTGAATATCGTCTATATCCTCTCCAGTGCCAGTATATCCTTTCTCAAGTAAGGAGACCAAAACTGTACACAGTACTCCAGATGTGGCCTCACCAGCACCTTATATAGCTGCAACATAAGCTCGCTATTTGTAAACTCCATCCCTCTAGCAATGAAGAACAAAATTCCATTTGCCTTCTTAATTATTTGCTGCACCTGTCAACCAACTCCTTGAGATTCTTGCACAAGAACACCCAGGTTCCTTTGCATAGCAGTATGCTGCAATTTTTTAACATTTAAATAGTAGTCTATTTTGCTGTTACTCCGACCAAAATGGATGATCTCACATTTACCAACATTGTACTCCATCTGCCAGACTCTCCCACCCGCTCATTTAGATTACCTATCTCCCTTTGCAGATTTTCAACGTCCTCTGTGCATCCATCTTATTATCATCCGTGAATTTTGACACACTGCGTTTTGTCCCCAACTTCGTAAACAATTGTGGTTCCAACATTGATACCTGAGGCACACTACTAGTTACTGATTGCCAACCAGAAAAAACAGTCATTTACCCCCACTCTTTGCTTTCTGTTATATAACCCGTTCTCCATCCATGCTAATTCGTTACCTGTAATGCTGCGATCTGAGTTTCAGCACCTCCTTCTGAGACTGGATCCTAAACTTCCTAACTCATAGGCCATAAACATTTTGTTGAGAAAGGCAACAAAACCTCCTCCAAGATCATCCTCTACACCGGTGTCTCTCAGGCTCTGTTCTCAGCCCCTTGCCAGATGGACTCATGATTCTGTCGTCAAATTCCCCTCCAACTCGATTTTCAAATTTGCTGACCATACCACCATAGTGGATCAGATCTCAAACAATGATGAGACAGAATACAGAAATGAGATGGAGAAACTGGTGAACTGCTATGACAACAATAATCTCTCCCTCAATGTCAACAAAATGAAGGAGATTGTCATCGACAATGAAGTAGAAAGAGTTGCAAGCATCAAGTTTTTAGGTGCCCAGATCACCAAAACCTGTCCTGGTCCTCCCATGCCGAAACTACAATTAAGAAATCCCACCAATATCTCTACTTTCTCAGAAGTCTAAGGAAATTTGGCACATCAGCAATGACTTTCACCAACTTTTACAGTTGGCCCATCTTTCTGGTTGTATCACAGCTTGATATGGCTCCTGCTCTGCCCAAAACTGCAAGGAGTTACGAAAGGTTGTGAATGCAGCCCAATCCATCATGCAAACCAGCCTTCCATCTATTGACTCTGTCTACACTTCCCACTGCCTCGGCAAAGCAGCCAGCATAATTAAGAACACCAGACACCCTGGACATTCTCTCTTCCACCTTCTTCCTTCGGAAAAAAGATACAAAAATCTGAGGTCATACACCAACTGACTCAAGAACAGCTTCTTTCCTGCTGCTGTCAGACTTTTGAATGGACTTATCTTGCATTAAGTTGATCTTTCTCTGCACCTTAGCTATGACTATAACACTATACTCTGCACTCTCTCATTTCCTTCTCGATGAACGTTTTTTTTATACATAGTGCACAAGAAATAATACTTTTCACTGTATGTTAATACACGGGACAAAAATAAATCAAATCAAATCAAATCAAATGCACCTTTACTTTAAACAGCAACCTTTTGTGTGGCAATTTGTCAAATGCCTTCTGGAAATCCAGATGCACTACATCCATCAGTTCCCCATTGCCCACTGCTTTTGTAATGTCCTCAAAGAGTTCGAGTAAGTTAGTAAACAAGACCTGTGATTCATGAACCCATACTGCATCTGTCCAATGGGATAATTTATATCCAGATGTTTGCTATTTTTTTTCTTGATGATAGAAGAAGCATTTTCCCCAGTACCAGAGTTAAACTAACCGGCCTATAGTTACGCATCTTTTGTCTGCCTCCTTTTTTAAATAATAGTATAACATTTATTGTTTCTCAAATGCATCAAACTAATACTGTTAACATTTTATGTCATTATATATTTCTTTGAATAATCACTATTCAAAGAAGTCCTGCTAGATGTAGCAAAATGTTCTTTACTAAATGATAAACATTAATAAGTGGAACTAATTCACAATGGCCAAGTGTAATTTTTCTTTTTGAAAAATGAGATTTTAATTGAGGCTACAACTGTATTACATGATGTCATATAACCACGTTGATAATCAGTTGGTTAAACTGGACTATTACTTATTTATATTGATATATACTTATAAAGTGTCTCTCAGCAAATGCATCCATCTGTATTGCAGCAAATTAGATAATAATAAAGAAGAACACAATAATATTAATCATGCTTTGGCTTTTTTATTATTATTGCTGAAAGAAAGTGACCTGCTGACAAAGCTTTTCGTCCTGGCTCAAAAATACCAGCCTATGCTGCACAAGGAAAGGGTGCTGATTGGGCGGCAAGTTGATTCTGATTGGTTACAGAGGCAGTAAAAGATAGGAACAGGAGTGGGCCGTTTGGCTTGTCAAGCTTGCTCTGCAATTCAGTACAATCATGGCCAACTTGGGCTTCAATAATGGTTAGCACTGTTCCCTCACAGCAGCAAGGACCAGGATTCGATTCCAGTCTTGGCTCACTATCTGTGTGGAGTTTACACATTCTCCCCATGTCTGCATGGGTTTCCTCCGGGTGCTCAGGTCTCCTCCCACAGTCCAAAGACATGCAATGAAAAGAGAAAATGCTGGAAAATCTCAACAGGTCTGGCAGCATCTGTAAGGAGACGCTTTGTCAAAGCTAAAAGGATAGAAAATGAGCAATGTTTATACTGTAGGGTGAGGGAATGAAAGATGAGTCATAGCCACCAAAGAAAGGGAAAGGCTGCTAATGGCAGTCAATAAAGAGAATAAAAGGTATGAAAACAGGAGAGGAGCTAGGATTAGAGGATAAACTGTGACTGATGAAAATGTGGAGGGAGGAGGAGGATGGGTAGGAGAGAGTAAAATGGAGAAAAATGGGGAAGGGGAAGGAAAGGGGGAGAAAAAATAAAGAAACAGGGATAATATAGAGGAAAGATTGTGGGGGAAAGAAAAATAAAGAAGGAAAATAAAAAAGTAACAAATAGAAACCAGAAAAAAATGAAATGAAAAGAAAACAAAAGGGTTAAGATGGAGTAGAGCTAATCATCTGAAGTTATTAAATTTGATGTTGAGACAGGAAAGCTGTAAAGTGCCTAACTGGAAGATAAGATACTGTTCCTCCAGTATGCATTAAGCTTCACTAGAACATTGCAGCAAGCCAAGGTGAGTGTTAAAATAGCAAGCAACTGGAAGATCAGGGTCCTGATTCTGCACAGATTGGACAGAGATCAATATCTCTCACTTTCTATGCTTTTTAACTTTGACAAAGGGTCATGTGGACTCAAAACGTCAGCTCTTTTCTACCCAGATGCTACCAGACCTGCTGAGATTTTCCAGCATTTTTTCTTTTGGTTCAGATTCCAGCATCCATAATAATTTGCTTTTATCCAAAGATGTGCAGATTAGGTGAATTAACCATGCTAAATTGCTCCTTAGTGACTCAAGATGTGTATGTTAGGAGGATTAGTGAAGTAAGGCAGGGGTGGGCCTGGGTAAGATGTGCTGACAGACAGTCAATGCAGACTTGATGGTCAAATGGCCTCCTTCTGCACTATGGGGATTTTACAATTCTATAAACTTCACTTTCCTGCCCAGTCCTCATATTCCTTGGCTCCCTGCACGACCAAGAATCTGCCTACTCCAGCCTTATCTCTATTCAATGATGAACCATGATGAACCATCCATGAAGAAGGAGGCTTATGTCAAGATGAGATGTAAAGGCTCAGTTACGGCACTTTAAATTTACAAGGTAGCCAGGAAGGACCTAAAGAGAGAGTTAAGAAGGGCCAGGAGGGGACATGAGAAGTCTTTGAGAGGTGGGATCAAGGAAAACCCTAAAACGTTCCATAGGTATGTCAGGAATAAAAGAATGACTAGGATAAGATTAAGGCCAGTCAAAACAGTAGTGGGAAGTTGTGTGTGGGGTCTGAAGAGATAGGAGAGGTGCTAAATGAATATTTTTCATCAGTATTCACACAAGAAAAAAACAACGTTGCCGTGGAGAATACTGAGATTCAGACTATTGGACTAGATGGGATTGAGGTTCATAAGGAGGAGGTGTTAGCAATTCTGGAAAATGTGAAAGTAGATAAATCCCCTGGACCGAATGGAATTTATCCTAGGATTCTCTGGGAAGCTAAGGATGAAGTTGTAGAACCTTTGGCTTTGATCTTTATATCGTCATGGCCACAGGAATAGTGGCAGAAAACTGGAGGATAGCAAACGTTGTCTCCCTGTTAAAGAAGGGGAGTCGAGACAACCCTGGTAATTATCGACCAGTGAGTCTTACTTCTGTTGTGGGCAAAGTTTTGGAAAGGATTATAAGAGATAGGACTTATAATCATCTGGAAAGGAATAATCTGATCAGGGATAGTCAAAATGGTTTTCTGAAAGGTAGGTTGTGCCTCATAAACCTTTTTGAGTTCTTTGAGAAGATGACCAAAGAGATGGATGAAAATAATGCAGTTGATGTGGTGTATATGGATTTCAGTAAAGCTTTTGATAAGGTTCCCCATGGTAGGCTATTGCAAAAAATATGGTGGCATGGGATTGAGAGTGATTTAATGGTTTCGATCAGAAATTGGTTAGCTATAAGAAGACAAAGGGTGGTGGTTGATAGGAAATGTTCATCTTGGAGTTCAGTTACTAGTAATGTACTGAAAGGATCTGTTTTGGGGCCACTGCTGTTTGTCATTTTGATAAATTACCTGGATGAGAGTGTAAGAGATGGGTTAGTAAATTTGCGGATGATACTAAAATCGGTGGAGTTGTGGACAGTGTGGAAGGCTGTTGCAGGTTACAGAGGAACACAGATAAGTTGCAGAGCTGGGCTGAGAGGTGGCAAATGGAGTTTAATGTGGAAAAGTGTGATTCACTTTGGAAGGAGTTGCAGGAATACAGAGTATTGGACTAATGGTAAGATACTTGGTAGTATGAACAGAGAGATCTCGGTGCCCATGTGCATAGATCCCTGAAAGTTGGAATTCAGGTTAATAGGGGGGGTTGTTAAGAAGGTGTATGTTATGTTTGCTTTTATTGGTAGGGGGATTGAGTTTTGGAGCCATGAGGTCATGTTGCAGCTGTACAAAACTCTGGTGTGGCCGCACTTGGAGTATTGCATACAGTTTCGGTCGTTGTTTTATAGGAAGGATGTGGAACCAGGGATGTTGGGAAGGTTTTATGAGGAAAGGCTGAGGGATTTGAGGCTGTTTTGTCAGAAAGAAGAAGGTTAAGAGGTGACTTAATAAAGGCACACACGATGATCAGAGGATTAGATAGGGTGGACAGTGAGAGCTTTTTTCCTCAGATGGTGATGGCTAGCATGACAGGACATAGCTTTAAATTGAGAGGCGATAGATATAGGACATATGTCAGAGGTATGTTCTTTACTCAGATAGTAGTAAGGGGGTGGTATGCTCTGCTTGCAACAGTAGTGGACTTGCCAACATTAAGGGCATTTAAATGGTCATTGGATAAACATATGCATGATATTGGAATAGTGTAGGTTAGATGGGTTTTAGATTGGTTTCACAGGTTGGGCAACATTGAGGGCTGAAGGGCCTGTACTGCACTGTAATGTTCTGTGTTCTAAATGGTCAGCCCCTCATTTTGAGACCATGCTCCAAAATGTTTTAGATTCCCTGACCAGTAGAGATAATCTCCACAAAGTCTACGCTCTAAAACATCTTGAAGATTTCAATGAGATTGTCTCTCATTTTTCTAAACTCCAGAGAAAAATAACTCAATTCACTTCACTGTACTGCCTCAAATGCAAGTATATCCTTCCTTTATTGTGGAGACTAAAACTACACAAAGCACTCCGATGTGGTCTCACCAGAACAGCTGTAGCAAGGCATCTGTATTCCTATACTCCAAACCACTTGAAACAAAGTCTAAGGTGGGATGTAGCCTCTTCATTGCTTGCTGTACCTGCATACCAACTTTCTGTGTTGCTTTGAACATCAACACTTGCAAGTTTTAAAATATATTCTGCTTTTCTATTCCTAAGAACAAAGTGAATAACTTTGCACTTTGCTAATTATACTCCATCTGCCATGTTGTTGCCCACCCATGTGAGGCGTTACCATGGAGAATGTACCAGGAACTATTGCTCCCATGCTTTAATTTAATTCAAAATAGGCACATGTTTCTTTTTCCCTGCTTGCAGAGAACAGAGCCCTAACAATGAACGTATGTAAATTCTAGCAAGGGTAAGTGAGACATATTATGAGCCCAACTAAACATCATCAATTATTTCCTTGTGTAATTAACCTCAAGTTACCCTGGACTGTAGAGTAACTCAAAGATTTGAGACAGAGAAGAAGCTAATTATTTCACACTGCTACTCTGCAGTAGCAACATGAGAAGTATTTTACATGAGCAGAATGCTACCAGCAAGTCAAAAATATGTTCTGCATAACACACAAACGGGTGTGATGAAAGATGTGGAAGACGGATGGCACAGTGGCACAGTTGTTAGTACTGCTATCTCACAGTGCAGAGACATGGGTTTGATTCCTGGCTTGGGTCACTGTCGGTGTGGAGTTTGCACGTTCTCTCTGTGTCTGTGTGGATTTCCTCCGGGTGCTCTGGTTTCCTCCCACAGTCTGAAAGATGTGCTGGTTAGATGCATTGGCCATGCTAAATTCTCCCTTAGTGTACCTGAACAGGCGCCGGAACGTGGCAACAGGGAGAGTTTCACAGTAACTTCATTGCAGTGTTAATGTAAGCCTAGTTGTGACTCATAAATAAACTTATAACTTATGAATTTCAATGCTTATACAATGCCAGATACATAGATAACATATCAAAAACTGGCCTTCACTACTTGCCTTCAAACAAACGCACAATCTCAAATGGACCATTGTCCACAGCAAACTACCCAGCCTTCAGGAGAACAGCAACCACGTTAGCACACATCCCTGCCATGGCAACCTCTGCAAGACATGCTGGATCATCGACATGATACCACCATCACACATGAGAACATCACCACCAGGTAGATGGAAGGTACTCATGCCACTCGGCCAATGTTGTCTACCTGACATGCTACAGGAAAGAATGTCCCAGGGCATGGTACATTGGCAAGAACATGCAGATGTTACAATAATAGATGAACGGACTCCACGCAACAATCCCAATAGGCAGGAATATTCCCTTCCCATCGAGGAACTTTTCAGCACAAAGGCATCTGATCTTCGGGTAAGTGTTCTCCAAGGCAGCCTTCAGGGCACACAACAGTGCAGAGTCACTGACAGAAACTGATAGCCAAGTTCAGCACACAAGAGGACAGCCTCAGCCTGGATCGTGGGTTCATGTCACACTATGTATATCCCGCCATTTAGCCTGTTTGCAAAATTCTACTATTTATCCTGGCTTGAGCCAATTCACATCTCTTTAACCTGTGATTATCCGTCTCTCTACTTGCACTGATTGCATCTGTAAGGACTTGACTACATGGAAGTGCTTGCACTTCAAACAATGTTCTTGCAATTGTATCTCTGTTTTTTATGCCATTTTTGTGAACCGACCTCTCCATTCACCTGATAAAGGAACAGCTCTCCGAAAGCTTGTGATTGCAAATAAACCTGTTGGACTTTAACCTGTTGTCGTGAAACTTCTTACTGTCCCCAAGCATCTCCACATCATCTTTTGTTCAATGTCAGTGTAACAAAGGAGATAGTAATCAACTTCAGGAAACATAATGGAGGACATGCCCCTGTCCACATCACTGGTGATGAAATGGAAATAGTCAAGAGCTTCAAGTTTCTAGATGTCCAGATTACCAACAATCTGTGCTGGCGCCTCCATGCTGACGATATAGTTGAGAAAACCGACCAATGCACCGATTTTTTCAGGTATTTAAGGAAATACAGCATGTCCACTATGGCTCTCACCAATTTTTACAGATACACCATAGAAAGCATCCTTTCCAGATATATTACAGCTTGGTATGCCTCCTGCTCTGACCAAGACCGCAAGAAACTTCAAAAGATTGTCAATTAGCTTAGTCCATCACGCAAACCAACTTCCCATCCATTGATTCTGCCTACACTACCAGCTGCCTTGGTAAAGCGGCCAGCATAATTAAGGACCCCATACAATCCAGACGTACTCTCTTCCACTTTCTTCCATCGGGAAATAGATACAAAAGCCTGAGAATAGCCAGGAGCACAGTGGCACAGAGGTTAGCACAACTGCCTCACAGCACTAGGGACCTGGGTTCAGTTCCCAACTTGAGTCACTGTCTGTGTGAAGTTTGCAAGTTATCCCTTTGTTTGCATGGGTTTCTTTCGGGTGTTCTGTTTTCTCCCACGGAGCACCCAAATTTGAATAGACCAAACATATATTAAATTGATCTTTCTCTACACCATAGCCATGATTGTATCACTATATTCAGCACCCTTTCTTTTCTTCTCCCTTATGTACTCTATGAACGGTATGTTTTGTTTGTATAGCAAGAGACAATACTTGAGACTGCGCTTCAATATGTACGACAATAATAAATCAAATCAAAGCCCTTGTCCTTCCAGGTGTCAGTGGTCATGAGTTTGAAATGTGTTGCCTAAGGAGTCTTGGTGAGTTCCTGCAATTCATCTTTTAGTTGTTACACGCTGCTGTTACCATGCATCAGTGTGTGGAGGGATTTAGTGTTTGCAAATGGGGTGCCAACTAAGCATGCTGCTTTGTTCTGGATTCTGCAATCATCCACGTGAGTGGAGATATTCCATCACACTTCTGACTTGTGCCTTGTAGATAATGGGTAGCCTTTTGGGAAGATGTTGATTATGGGGATTTCAGCGATAGTAATGCCATTGAATGTTAAGGAACAATAGTTAGATTCTTCCTCATCTTCTAGAGAAACAAGAATAATAGAACCCCTAAAGTGCAGAAGGAGGTCATTTGGCCTATCAAGTCTGCAAGGACAACAATCCCAGTCAGGACCTACCCTGTAACCCCACGTATTTATCCTAATTCCCCTGACACTAAGGGGGAATTAACATAGCCAATTGACCTAACTTGAGAAGGAATGTTACTCCTCTAGGTATAATGATAATCAGGTTATTTTGAGTACTAATCCCCTAAGTATTTATGGGGTGGGCGGGACGGTGGGGAGGGAAGCAGTTGAATGGCAATATTCAATGGCAATGCTTACTCAAGTAAACCCAAGGAGCTGAGGTGAGCTGGTCTTTTGTCTCCTTGGAAGGAGTAAAAATGTGAAGGTGTAAATGAATGGCAGTGGTTTCAGTGAACGTGCTATGGAAGTAGCAGAAATAATTCTGCCAATCTGTTTATGTCAATTTCTTGAAGGGAAACCAGCATAAATCAATTGCATGTGAATTTCTTGAGAAGCAATGCAACTGCACTGTTATATTGTAGATATGCCAGAAATTCCCAGAAAAATATGCTACTGTGCGATCAGTGTAAGGAGGAATTCACTGAGACTTTAACTTACACAACAAAAACAGAAAATGCTGGAAAATCTCAGCCAGTCTGATAGCATCTATGGGGGGAGAATAGACCCAACATTTCGAATCTGGATAGTCCTTCATTCTAAGTAAGAGCTAAGAGAATCAGCAGAGATTCATAATATGACAGTGGGGAGGGAGAGGGCTGTGAAATGAACAAAGGGAATATAAATGAGAATACAGAAGGTTGAAAAGGTGCTAAAAAGTATCCACTGAGTGATCAGAATGCATGAATGGCAGAACAGAGGTACAGATTGTTAAAGGGACGGCCTGAGGAATGTAACATTTGCCCTGAAGGGCTGGGAGAGTGAGCTAGGCGGGGACAAGAAGGAGAACTGGAATGGAAAGTGCAAAAATGGTAGTGAGACAGATGGCTGATGCAATGGATGAATGAAATGAAACAAAATCAAATAAAATAAACAGAAATGGGGTATAATAGAGGAGAGTTCATGCTCTGAAGTTGTTGAACTCAATGTCCAGTCCAGAAAGCTGTAAAGTGACCAATCAGAAGATGAGGTGCAGTTTCTCCAATCTGGATTTGGACTTGCTAGAACATTTAATTTTGACTTATTCTGTTCCTTGAATGATTCTGACACTCCCTGACCATTGTGGGCCATGTTGGGAAATAAAAGGGTAAAATTGACTTCATATAATTTCCACAAATATTAATCGGGAAAGATGTAAAATGGGATGTGATCAACAGTGAGCTCCTTCATTACCTTATACCCTATGTAGAATTTTGAAGAGATAGCTTTGACTGCTGAGACAGATGTGTCCCTTTGTGCATTTTAAACAGTTTGTTGCCCGTGACATTTTTTGCATGGGGTGTGGCTGGAACAGATGCTGAATTAGCAAGCTAACTACTTCTAGAATATCGGAATATGAGCATAATCTCCACTTCTTCCTTAGAAATAATCAAGTCTTGTGACTCAAATTTCGACCGTTGGTTGAGATGAGGATGAAAAATGTTGAAAGCTTTTGGTGAGAAAATGATGAATTGCAAATCTGTATCTGAAGAAGTTTATACATTGTCATGTGCTGTAAAATCTTTCAGCAATGCAAATGTTTGAAGTATATGTCAAAACATGCTACATAGAGTCATATCAAATTTTATATTAATATAGTGTATGGTTATTATTCAGAAAATACTTACTCAAGCAAAAAATCATCAGTGTCTCAAATAGTCTTCTAGATATATCTTCTGGACAATGCATTTGAGCTGCAGTTAGATGCTGCAATTGGGGGAGGGATATGACTTTCTATGGCAAGATGAGCTGAGACCTAATCATAACATTATTTGTCTTTTCCCTCTGCAGATGCTAACTGGCTGCTGATGTATATTCCAGCATTTTTTGTTCCATTTTCAGACATTTGCAGTTTTCTTTTCATTGGAAGACAGAAAAATATCATCCACAATTAATCAAAGCCAACCCAACGTGAAACATTCCTCGCAGTCAAAAGCTCATCAATCAAATCTTGTTTTCACAGGTAACAGGGCAGCCTCTTGGGTACCAAACTCACAACTCTCCACCTGTCAGTCTGGTAAACAGGACTCCTTGTTGAGACAGACATCTCAGGTAATAGCTCTGACGCTTTCTTGCAGTAGCCAACTCACATATCTGTCGAAGGAAACAATCAAACCATTTGTTCTGACAGCAGACTGCCTACAGGCAACTACATTATAGCCAAGAATGTTTTTTTTTCTCACCTTGTTCCAGTACAAAGAGACAAACACAGTAGACAAACTCTCCCAGATTGCAGATGCAGGGGCCATTTTTAAGATGCAGCAGGATTGGCAAGTTACCAAAGTGATAACAGAAATGTATTGAGGAGATACTTCAGAAGTGAAACATCACCTGGTTCATCCAAAATTCTACCTTTATTATGACAAAAAATATTCATCCATTCAAAGCAATGTTAACTTGTTCTCCAATCACAAGTTCAATATTAGTCTTTACGCTGAGGCTTACATTAAGGCACACCTTACATGCAACATAGGGTTTTACATTATTCAATGTGTCCACAGCAATATGAGAAATTGAACTATGGAATGTTAGAGTACTGGAAAAAGCTGATTATCTTTTGAAACCTTCCTGAAAGTGTTGTCTGCTTAATTATTTTCCCTTGACTATTTGAACAAAACAAAACAAAACAAACACACAAACACCCCCCCACCACCAAAAAAAAACAACCCCCCAACAAACCACCCCCCAAAACAAAACCCAAACCCACCAAACCCACACAACACACACACCACCCAACACCAAAAAACCACCCAACCCCAAACCAACCCCAAAAACCCCCCACCCACAAAAACACACCACCCACAAACCCAAACAACAAAACCCCCACCCCCCCACAAAACAACCCAAACCCAACCCCCAAACCCCCCAACCACAACACCAAACCCCCACCCCCCACCCCACACCAACACCAAACCACACAAACCCAACCCCACAAACCAACAACCCCCAAACAACCCCCCCAAAAAACAAACCCAACCCAACAACTTTACCACTTGACGCCACCAACAACCAACCCAAACCCCCCAACACAAAACCCACCAACCCAACCACACAACCCCAAACAACCCACACCCACAAAACCACCACCCCCCCACCCAACCCAACACCAAACAAAACACCCCCCACACACCACCCACCACAACACAAAACACCACCCCAAACCCCACCAACAAAAAAAACAAACACACCCAAAACAACCCCAACACCACCACCAACCAAAAACCCCACAACCACCACCCCCCACCACCAACAACCAAACAAATTTGAACTGAAATATTTCAAATTTCATTTTCAATAAGATGTTAACATTTTATTTGAACAATATCTCAATTTTGATTCATTACTTTAAATGATTGCAACATTTATATATATGCAGCATTTATCTCTGATGCATTGTACTCGTTAGAAGTTAGAAACTGGGCACTATGTTCTGCATTTCAATAGCAAAGCTCCCACATTATCTTGAGGGTGCCATCAAAATCTGTGGGAGTCTGATAAAATCCAGCAGTAAGGGATTTGACCCTGGAATCTCCCTGTTGCTCTAATAATTGACAAAATCTTATCAGGCCACCAATACCAAGAGGATGGAGATGGAGATGTGAATGGGTACTTCCTATGAAGAATCATAGAAAGGTTACAGCACAGTAGGAAGACATTTGATCTGTTGCGTCCATGCATGTTCCCTGAAAGAGCAAATCACACATGCCTACCTGTTCTCCATCACCCTGCAAATGTTTACTCTCCAGGTGATTATCCAATATTCTTTGAAAACCATGGTTGAATCAGTCTCCACCACACTGTTGGACAGTGCATTCCAGATCCTAACTACTCTCCTCTCTGCGTTAAAAAAAAGTTTTGCCTTTGATTTTCGTGCCAGTCACTTTAAGTTGGTGTTCTCTAAATCAATCTTTTCAACCATTCCTCCCTATCTACTCTATTCAGACCCCATATGTTTTTGAACACTATCTATTAAATCTCCTCTCAACTCTCTCTTCTCATAACTGAAATGTCTCATCCTTAGAACTATTTTTACATGTCTTTGCAGCGTCTGCTCTGGTGCTTTCAGATCCTTTCTAAAATGTTATGAACTGTGAATGAGATAATGTAGAACTTCAAAGGGACATAGATAAATTGGTAGGATAGGCAAACAGATGAAGTTCAATGCAGAGAAATGTGAAAGGATTCTCTTCGATAAGAGGAACATGGTGAATATAGAATAATAGGTACAATTATAAAGGGGTTGCAGGAGCAGAGGGACTTTGGCATATCTGTACATTGAAGGTGTCAGACTGGTTGAAAGAGCAGTTAATAAAACATACAGTACCCTGGGCTTTATTAAAAGGGGCTGGCATACAAAAATATGGATGTAATGTTGAATTTATCTCA
The DNA here is from genome assembly GCA_024679065.1 of Sphyrna mokarran. Lineage (NCBI taxonomy): Eukaryota > Metazoa > Chordata > Chondrichthyes > Carcharhiniformes > Carcharhinidae > Sphyrna > Sphyrna mokarran. The sequence continues at coordinate 42,884,034 of JAGIQG010000001.1, read as the reverse complement.
GCCATTAATTCCGCCTTACCTAGATTAACGCATCCAGTTCTAGGTGGCACACTTTATAAAATATGTGAAGTAATTAGAGAGGATATAGAAAAGATCTATGAGATTGGATCAAGGGACAAGGAAGTTCAGTTATGAAGATAAATTGGAGAAGTTTGGATTGTTTTCCTTTGAGGAAGGAAGGTTTGGAAGAAATCTGATAAACCATAAAATCACAGAACATAGAATCCCTACAGTACACAAACAGATCTTTCAGCCTATTGAGTCTGCCCCAATGGGCTGAATAGTATGGCAAATCCACCTAACCTGCACATCTTCTGAGCTGAGAGAGGAAACTGGAGCACCCATGCAGACACGGTAAGAATGTGCAAACTTCACACAGACATTTACTCAAGGTTGGAATTGAACCCGGGTTCCTGTTGGTGTGAGGCAGCAGTGCAAAGCACTTTGCTACCTGCTATTCAAAATCGTGAGGTGTCTGAACAGAGTAGATGTAGAGTAGAATCTTATGAGAATTGCAGAGTATCAGTTCTGATGAGAAAACTGGAGTGGAACTCTTTAGCAAGCCAACTTTCTCTCCAGACTTTGCAACTCTAACTGCCAAAAAGAAGAATGACTGTGGTTTGTACTGATGGAGTGTAAAAGGATGAGGGGGAAGGGGGGAGCGATCTCATTGAAACTTACAGAATAAGACTGGATATAGTGGATGTGGAAAAGATGTTTCCAATAGTAGAAAAGACCAGGACCTGAAGTAACAGCCTCAGAGTAAAGAGATAACTCGGAAGAACTGAAGAGGAATTTCTTCAGTTAGAGGGCAGTGAATCTATGGAGTTCATTGGCACACAAGGCTGTGAAGGGCAATTCATTGATTGCAGTTAAGACAGAAAGAGATAGATTCTTGATTGGTAAAAAATCAAGGGTTGTGGGGAAAAAGAGGGGAGGATGGTGTTGAGAAACTTACTAGCCATTATTGAACGGCAGAGCAGATTCGATAGGTTGAATGGCCTCATTCTGCTCCTATATCTTATGGTCTTATAGTCTAGCGAAGCGAGAACTCTTACAACCAGGAACCGGTTCCCGTGAGAATGGAGTATCGGTTTTAAAGATTACACCATTAACTGAAAAAAAATAATTTCCATCCTCCCTCCACCCCTCCCTGCCCTACGCCACTCCACTGCAGGCATATCTGTGACCTTTACCCCCCCTTCACCCCCACGAGCCAGGTTATACCTGGCAGTTCCAACCTGTGCCAGTGTAAGGGACAGTGTAAGGGCGGTCCCTCTCCACTGGGAACTATATTGTCCTTTGCAATCCCGGGGGTGATCCCCATGATAGCTTCACGTCTGGGTGAACCTGTCGTAAACTTCGTCAATGATACATTACGAAAATCTAGTGAAGGGAGATGATCTAGTGAGAGAGAGTCTCTAATTAATCATTTATTGGAGTTGATGCATATCAGGTTCTTGCTGGTGAGGGATAACGAAAATCAGAGATTGCAATTTCACCAGGCAAGATTCACAATTTCAAGTTTTGAAGATCTTGGCTCCCACCCTCCTCCAGCGATCTCGCAGATGGAGATTGTGGGCTCAATATTCCGTCCAAAGAAAGTTTGCACTCGTAAAAGGATGAGAAGATGGAATTTTAAAGTGATTAATAAAGGAAGCCAAAATGATTGAGGAGAAGCTTTATTATGCAACAGGTAGTTAGGGTTTGGAGTACTCTGCCTGAGGATGTGGTGGAGTTTTAAAGTTTATTTATTTGAGTCATAAGTAGGCTTACATTAACATTGCAATTTGGTTACTTTGAGAACCCCCCCCTATTGGGTACACAGAGGGAGAATTTAGCATGGCCAACACACCCATCCAACATGTCTTTCAGGCTGTGAGGGGAAAACAGAGCACCCAAAGGAAACCCACACAGACGCAGTGAGAACATGCAAACTCAACACAAATATTGACTCAAGCTCGGAATCGAACCCAGGTTGCTGGCATTGTGAGGCAGCAGTGCTCACCATTGTATCACCATCAGATTCATATGAAGAATTTATAAATGAATTAGACTGTTATCTGAAAAGGAAGAATGTGCAGGGTTATTGGCAGAAGGTGGGGGTGAGGCACTAGGTGAGTTGTATCTTGGGAGAGCCAGTACAGACGTGATAGCCAAATGGCATCCTTCTCTATCAGGACGATTCTGCGATGCTATTGCTACTTATTCCAACCCTTCTTTCTGCTCTGCGCTTGTTTCAACAATGACTTTCCATCCATCATAAAGTCAGAATTGGGGGGTGTTCACTGATGATTGCACAATGTACAGTACTACTTGGATCTTCCCCAATACTGAAGCAATCTAAATTAAAACAAAGTGTATCCTGTGCACCATTCAGCCTTCAGTGAAAGGTAATGTTCCTGTCACCAGGGGCCAAGCAAGGACTACCTCCAACAAGAGAGAATTTGACCATCATCCCTTGACATTTGATGGCACTACCAATGTCCTGAGGTAACTATAAGTCATATAAATGCTGTAGTTACAAGAAAAGATTAAAGGCTTGGAATTCTATGATCAGTAACATTTCTCTTTAAAGTTCAAGGCCTGCTTAATATGTGCAAGTCAGAAGTCAGGAACATAATGGAATACTATCCACTTGCTTGGATAATTGCAGCTCCAATAATACTGAAACAGCTTGACATCATTCAGGACAAGGAAGCAGAGTTAATTGGTATGCCATCCATCATTCACTAGCTACACAGTTGGCACAATGGCAAAAGTGTATGTCAAATACAAGGTGCTGCAGTAACTCACCAAGAGATCTTCAACAGTCTTCCAAACCCACAACTTCCACCATCAAAAAGGGCAAGAACAACAGAAGCATGTTCCCCTTCAAATTACACATCAGCTTCATTGGAATCATACCATCACTTCTTCTGTCACTGTGTTGTCATGGACAGATGTTTTTAAAATTTTCAAGTTTATTTATTGGTGCCACAAGTAGTCTTACATTAACATTGCAGTTAAGTTAACGTGAAAATCCCCTGGTTGCCACACTCCGACATCTGTTCCAGTACATTGAGAGAGAATTTAGCACAGCCAATGCATCTAACCAGCATATATTTCAGACCACGGGAGGAAACCAGAGCACTTAGAGAAACCCACGAGAGAATGTGCAAACTCCATACACATAGTGACCCAAGCTGGGAATCAAAAGCAAGTTCCTGATGCTGTGAGGCAGCAATGCTAACCACTCTGTAACTGTCAGCTTCAAATGAAAGATTCAAAAGGAAGTTAGACTGTTATCTGAAAGAAAGAATTGCAGAGTTATTGGCAGAAGGTGAGGGAGTGGCGCTTGTTGAGTTACTCATTTGGACAGCCAGTGCAGGTATGATAGGCCAAATGGCATTCTCCTACATCAGAATGATTCTGAAATGCTAGAGTCCTAGAATGCTCACAGTGAAAAAGGAGGTCATTCGGCCCATTGAGCCTACACTGAAAGCAATCCCACCCAAGACCAATCCTTGTAACCATATGTATGATTGGCCATTCTAAATTGCCCCATAGTGTCAGCCAGACCCTGTTAGACTTGCTGACACTAAGGGCAATTTAGCATGGCCAATTAATGTAACCAGCACATCTTTGGACTCTGGGAAGAAACTGGAGGAAATCTACACAAACACTGGGAGAACGTGCAAACTCCCCAGAGACAGTGACCAAAGCCTGGAATCGAATCCAGGTTCCTGACACTATGAGGTAGCAAGGCTGACCACTGTGCCACCGTGACCCCCATATGGGTATTGTTGGCTAAGCCAGCATTTATTACCCATACCTAATTGCCCTTGAGTAGTTGAAAATCAACCATATTGCTGTGAATCTGGATTCATGTGTGGGCTTGTCTGGATAAGGATGGCAAATTTCCTTCCCTAAATGAAATTACTGAACCAGATGGGTTTTCCAACAATCGACAATGATTTCATGGTCAGCATTAGATTTTTGTATTGAACTCAAATTTCATCCTCTGCTGAGATATTTGAACCCAGGCATTTCCACTATTCACTGATCCAGTAACAATACCACTAGGCCACTACGTCCCCTGTGATACTGCTACTTATTCTAACCCTTCTTTCTGCTCTGCGCTTCCCTATCCACCAAATTAATCTCATACTCTTTAGCTTGTTTGGTTTTCTTCTGCATCTCACCCATCAATTCCAGAAATTGGAATTTGTCAGAAAGGATCTTTAGATGCTGTGTTTCAATCAGTCAAAAGATCAATCTTAGGTCATCAACATAATAGGAGCTTGAATGAACACTCCAGCACTCCAAGCCAATGTGGAAACCAACAGAAAATAAATAAAACTGACTCACCTTCCTGAGCATTTTCAGATACTGGATCCATTTCCTGCCAGGTTGGCATGGTGATAAAGCCAAGTGCCTTCTTCCGCAGCATATGATGATGTGACTGGAATCCAATCTGCATACTTATAGAAAACTGCCCTGTCTCTCAGTAGGTGTCACACCAGTCTGCACGAACAAGCAGTTTAGAATTGCAACTTTGTGACCGGTTAGACAGAAAGGAATTAAGACAATGAGAGTTTTAACACACTGCTCATTGTGTTATTGCAGAGCCGGCAGGATTAAAGTCGACCATGATGTAGTTACAATATTACCAGGTCTATCTTTGACAATTGTTTACAAGCCAAATCAACCTGAAAACCACTGAATTTGTCAAACATGACTGAGGCCTAATAGCACCCATTCATAGAGCAGGATAGTTCCCATAAATTTAAAAGTTCATAAGATATAGGAGCAGAATTATGCCATTTGACCCATTAAGTCCGCTCCGCCGTTCGATCATGTCTCCTCATTCTCATTTTCTGTCTTCTTCCCGTAACCCTTCAATCCATTACTAATTAAACATCTATCTAACACCTTCTTAAATTTACTCAGTATCCCAACATACACCACACCTTGGGATAGCAAATTCCATAGATTCACAACCCTTTGGGAAAAATAGTTTCTCTTCAATTCTGTTTTACATTTGTCACCCTTTACCCTAAAACCTCTCATCCTAGAATATCCCGTAAGAAGAAGCATCCGCTCCACGTCTATTTCATCCATAACTTTTTTCAACTTATATAACTCATTTTGATCTCTCATTCTTTTAAATTCCAGAAAATATAGGCCTAAATTGTTCACTCTCTTCATACAATAAAATCTTTATCTTTGGAATCAATCTAGTGAACCTCCTCTGAGCTGCTTCGAATGCCACCATATCTTTTCTCAAATAAGAGACCAAAATTGTGCACAATCCCCAGATGCATTCTCACCAATGCAACAATACTTTCTTACCTTTATATTCTATATCTTTAGCTATAAATGCCAACATTCCATTTGCTTTCTTTATTATTTCTTAATTACCTGCACACTTTCTGTGACTCATGAATGAGAACACCAAGATTTCCCTGCACTGGAACACCCTGAAGTCTCTTCTCGTTAAAGTAGTAACTCACTTCCCATTTTTCCTACCAAAATGCATGGCTGCACACTTATCCATGTTAAATTTCATCTGCCACATTTTGGTTCACACTCCTAAACTATCTATGTCCATTTTTATTTTTTATTTTTCTTATTTCCTCAGTGCAACTTACTGACCCCATGGGGCAGCACAATGGCACAGTTGTTAGCACTGTCGACTCACAGCGCCAGGAACCTGGTTCAATTCCCAAGTTGGGTTGCTGTCTGTGCAGAGTCTGCACATTCTCCCTGTGTTTGCATGGGTTTCCTCTGGATGCTCCAGTTTGGTCCCACAGCCAAAAGATGTGCAGGTTAGGTTGATTGACCATGTTAAATTCTCCCTCAATATACTCATACAGGCACCAGATATGGCGACTAGGGGATATTCACAGTAACTTCATTGCAGTGTGAATGTAAACCGACCTGTGACTAATAAATAAAAACCTATTTTTGTGTCATCTGCAAATTTGGCTTTAGAGATTTCTATCCCTGGAATGTAACTTGCTGGAGCCCAAGACTGAACCCTGTGTCACCTCACAAGTTATTTCTTGCCATCCAGAAAAAAAACATTTATCCCAAATTTCTATCTTCTATCAATCAGCCAGTCACCTATCCAAGCTAATATATTATCCCTAATCCAATGTAATCTAACTTTATGAATTATGCAACACCTTATCAAAGGCCTTCCAGAAGTCCAGATATACCACATCTGCAGGATCCCCATTATCCACTTTGCTTGTTACATTTTCAAAGACCTCTTGTAAATTAGTCAAATATGATTTGCACTTCAAAAAAACCAGGCTAACTCTGATGGATAGTGTTTTGACTTTCCAAATGTCCTGACATTGCTTCCTTGATTATTGATTTGACACTTTCCCAATAATTGGTGTTAAGCTACCTGGTCTGTAATTTCCCACATTTTGCCTCCTTCCCTTTTTGAAAAAAGGTATTACATTTTTTCCAATCCACAGGGATCTTTCCTGTGTCCAGGGTATTTTGGAATATTATAACCAATGGACCCACTATCTCTGCTGCCACTTCTTTTAATACCATAGGATGTTGGCCATCAGGCCTGGGAGACTTATCTTCCCTCAATCTCAATAGTTTGCTCATTACCTTTTCCCTATTGATATTGACTGCTCTAAGTTTTACCCTTTCTATTATCTCTGACTTGCCGTTTCTATATGAATGGTAATAGTGTCTCCACCAGGAAAATTGAAGTAAAGTATTGATTTAGCATCTCTGCCATTTCAATGTTCTCCAAAATTAACTCCCTGGCTTTATCTTCCAAGGGGCCAACATTCACCTCAGCGGTTCTCTTCCCTTTTATATACTTATTGAAGCTTTATTATCTTTTTTAATATTTTGCCCTAGTTTTCTTTCTTAATTTACCTTAGCTGTTTTAATTACATTTTTGGTATCCCTTTGTTTATGTTTGAAAATTTCCCAATCTTCCAATCTGCCACTGGTCTTTGCAATTGATATACCTTAGTTTTTGTCTTTACATTTTCCTTTATCTCTTTCTTTAACCATGGATGTGTTTTACCCTCCTTACCATCTTTCTTCCTCACTGGGGTATATTTTAATTGTGAGGAATTGCGTATCTCCTTAAACAACTGCCACTGCGCATCTGCTGTCTTACCTTTTAACCTTCCTGCCCTGTCTACTCAGGCTAAATCTGTCCTCCTGCTTATGTAATTTCCTTTCATTCCAGAACGCTAGTGTGGGACTCCACTTTTTCACCACCAAACTGAATTTTGAATTCTATCATACTACGGTCACTACTGCCTAGAGGATCCTTAACTATGAGGTCATCAATTAATCCTTCCTCATTACACAATACCAATCCAGAGTAGCCTGCTCTCTGGTTAGTTCCACAATATACTGTTCCAAGAAATAATCTCTAATACATTCAATGAACTCTGCCTTCAGGCTCCTCTTACCAATTTGGTTAATGTTCTTCCATCAGTAAACTGACACATGAATTGTACATTATCTTCAGACAATTTGATTCACTCCACGTGATATAATGAAATATCTGATGGAATTGGATACAGCAAAAGCTATGAGTCTCAACATCATTTTTGCTGTGCTGTAGAGCTGGTGTCTCATCTAGCCAAGCTGTTCAATTTCAGCTACAACGTTCAGATCTACCTGACAATATGGAAAATTGCTCAGGTATGTTCTGTTCTCAAAAAAACAGAATAAATTCAATACCTTAAGTCAGAAATTAAGTTATTGTGAAAGAGGGACTTAAAAGAATAGGAAAAGAGTCAGGCGAGGAATTTGAGAGCCGACAGGTGATGCAACACAGCCACCAATTGTTAGGCAAAAAAAATTGGTAGGATGAAAGGCCAGTGTTGGAGGAATCCAGGTTTCTTGAAGGATTGGAAGGTGTTGGACAAGGCCTCGTCACCATCAAATACCTCCAAGTTTTTTCAAGTTCCAAATGGGGAGCATTGTCAGGCGATGCAGCAGGACATAGACAGGCTGGTAGCTTGGGCAGATAGATGGCAGATGGAATTCAATCCTGATAAATGTGAGGTAATGCATTTCGGGAGAAAGAATGTAGGGGGTAGGTATATGATAAAGGGTAGATCTATTAAGAGTATAGAAACGCAGAGGGACCTGGGGGTGCAGGTGAACAAGTCTCCGAAGTTGGCAGAGCAAGTGGAGAAGGTTGTGAAGAAAGCATATGGTATGCTAGCCTTTATAGGAAGGAGTATAGAGTACAACAGCTGGCCTTTAATGTTGCAGTTGTATAAAACGTTGGTTAGACCTCATTTGGAATACTGCATTCAGTTCTGGTCACCTTACTACCGGAAGGATGTGGAGAGTCTGGAGGGAGTGCAAAGGAGGTTTACCAGGATGTTGCCTGGTATGGAAGGTCTGAGTTACGAGGAGAGGTTAGGCAAATTGGAGCTGTTTTCCTTAGAAAGACGTAGACTTAGAGGAAATCTGATACAGCTGTACAAGATTATGAGGGGTATAGATAAACAGGGTTAAGCTTTTTCCTAGGATGGACTGGAATAGCACGAGGGGTCATGGGCTTAGGGTGAGGGGGGTAAAGTATAATTTGGATGCTAGAGGGAGTTTTTTTTTACACAGAGGGTGGTGGGGGTATGGAATGTGCTGCCAAGTGAAGTGGTGGAGACAGGCACTCTGGAGTTATTTAAGAAATACTTAGATGGGCACATGAACAGAATGGGAATGGAGGGGTATAGAAAACTGATTTAAAATAGGGATCATGAGCCTTGGGAGTCCCTGGGAAGTGTGTAAATAGATGATGATATTGATGTACTTGTTTTTATCCTACAGGTGCTTTGGTCCACCTTGTTGTCTAACGAGGGGCATACACGCGATGGGTCGTGAGAGGGCTGCTCTTGGATTTTTTTCTGAGAGTATCCTAGTGCTTCACGTCGTTAGTGTACGCTTGACCTGGACCATTTGATGGGCAACACGACAGCTCAGTGACTATCGCTGTGCTGTGCAGATACATGGATTTGGGCCTGTGTCTGTGGGAGCTTGCGCATTCTCCCCGTGCTTGCGTGGGTTTTCTCCGGGTGCTCCGGTTTCCTCCCATATCCCAAAGATGTGCTCTTAGGCTAATTGGCAAAACAAATTCTCCCTAAATTATCTCAAATTTGTTTTTTTTAATCCATATATCTATAAACATAGACAAGAATCACGGGTAGAGGTGGGAACATCGGGGTGGCGGTGCGGGCTTGTTGGGCCGAAGGACCTGTTTCCCGTGCTGTTTTGTTCTTTGTTCTTTTGTTCTTTGAAAACCCCCTAACTTCCATACTCCTATACCTGTTCAGGTACACTGAGGGCCAGTTGGCATGGCTAATCCACCTAACCAGAATATCTTTCAGATTATGGGAGAAAACCAGAGACCTGAAAGAAACCCATGCAGACACGAGGAGAACGTGCAGACTCTGCACCGACAGTGACCCAAACTGGGAATCAAGCTCAGGTCCCTGGACCTGTGAGGCAGCAGTGCTAACCCCTACGCACGCACACACACACACACACACACACATACACACACACACACACACCTATGCCCATGTTTAATTAAGTATTCATCAGTGGTTAAAAACTGTCCACACACCAAATGCCAAAAGTCACAAGATTTGCAGCAGCAGTCAACTTATCATCTTGTTTGTGTCCAATTTTTAAGGAAGTGTTGACTGGCATTGCAGAATATGATATGCCTGTACTGGACATGACAAGATCAAAAACATAGCCCTGTGAATGTACCTATGACAACGGATGAATGAACACCACTCAATAATCACCAGGCAAGAGTGTGCTCTTCCTGTTGGCAAACACTTCGGTGCTCACTGGCATTTGGTCTCTGATCTTTGGGTAATGTTCTCCAAGGCAGCCTTCACGGCACACGACAGCACAGAGTTATTGAGCAGAGATTGATAGCCAAATTCTACACACATGAGGTTGGCCTCAACCGGGATCTTGGGTTTATGTCACACTATCTGTAAACCCCCATGATTTCCTGGGCTTGCAAAATCTCACTAACTGTCCTGTCTGGAGACAATACACACCTCTTTAACCAGTGCTCAACACTCTCTCCACTCATATTGTCTGTGCCTTTAAAACTTGATTATCTGTAAAGAATCCCTTTCCAACCATTATTTTGTAAATTGAGTTTATGTCTTTATATGCCCTATTTGTGAATTGAAATCCCACTCACGTGATGAAGGAGTAGTGCCCCGAAAGTTAGTGGCTTGTGATCCCAAATAAACCTGTTGGACCTTAACCTGGTGTTGTGAGATTTTTTACTGGGTGTACCTATACCAAATGGACTGCAAAGATTTGAGAAGGCATCCATCACCACTTGTGTTTTGTTCTTATGCATCAGCAGTAATATGTGGTATTCATGCATATTCAGTGTGAAAGTTGCCTTGTCCTTCTCCAAACCAGATGATTCCCCTTAGTCCAATGATTAATTTAAGTCTCATTTTGCCTGACACTATTGATGCAAATTTGAAAAGTTAAGAAAATATATTAAACCATTGGCCCTGAATTCAAAGCATTTGTGCTGTTGCAAATCCCTTTATGGATCATATTTCAATGCAACTGTCTCATGCAACAGGTTTGTGACTGCAATGCATTTTAATTCCTCAAAATGTATCATTTTCCAACTTGCACAACCATATAATTTACACAACCATAGTTTCAAATCTCTGGAGATTTTGCTTTGCCATCAAATACATCTCCATTATCCCTTTCAGATCTTTTTTCTGCAAGTTACAGAGTCCATCCAGAAATCCAATTGTTCAATGCTTGTTTGACAGGCATGATTCAGACACCCAAGGGTTCATAGTGGCTGGTAACATGTAGAATGGTTTGTTCTGCACCATAAGTGTCACGTTCAACATATTGAGTGACCTCCATGTGTCCAAAACATGTGTTGAAAGTATTAAACACTTTTGTTGTTGCATTATTTAACTTTGTTAGTTGTGGGGCCCTTTTGTGAAATTGGTCTGGCACAGTTCTTAATTCACCATGTCATGCAGTCAAGTAGCACAAAAGGGCAAGAAAAATCCTTCAGCAGCTCTAATTAAAGGCTCCTTGCACTTTATTTGGGTATGTCGCTGGCATGAATTTTAAGACACTGGTTAAGTTCTGGGATGAGAATAAAGAAGAATATCCAAAAAAAACGAAGATCAGGGTAGCCATGAAAAGGGGTAGGGAAGAATGGTGCACAAAAGACCATACCACAGTTGATTTTTAAGAATCATTTCTTCATCCTGAGCTCCAGAGAGGAGCAATGTCTCATGTACTTTTTTATTTAAATAAATATATATTTTGTTCATAAAGTTTATAACTTTACATTATGGAACAGTTCAAATTGACATTACTTAAAAAGTGCAATTGTTGCCTTACTGCACATACAAGTAATAACTCCAATACACAATTTGTGTGAAGCATTCCCTGGTGCTTATAGCTTGAAGATTTTAAACAGATTTCTATCCCTTAGTATACTATGCTAGGAGGAGGTGGCAGTGTAGTCTTTCCTGAATGAGTTTTGTGGCTGCTTTCCTGAGCTTTAGTACATCCCTCACTACATAGCCCAGAACCTCCAAAGTGGGTAATCTGCAACACTCAATTGTGGACAGCTTTTAACACTGGAAGGTAAACACAATTCAGGTATCTTTCATCAGTCGATGGTTCTCCAGCAGTAATTGATGTTTGTCTTGATATACAAGCCTGCTGACAGCCTATAGTGTTCAAATCACTGCAATCTGGGGCTGCTCAGTATAAGCCTCAATAACAACCATTGTATCTCTTTCCAGACCATTTTTGCAAAAGCACATTGCTGACAACGGGGACAGTCATTAAGCTATTTCATCTTCTGCAATCCACAGCAACAGTTTCAAATCAGAACACCTGCCAATGTCTGTTGAGGTCATTGTGATTATTTAACTTTTCTGCCACAATGTCATTCCACATTGTAGCTGGTGCCGAGAGAGATATCTTCTAGTTCTTGCCCTGATGAAGGGTCACAGAAATAATGGGGAAGTGATGGACTGTTAATCCAGAAACTCAGCTAATGTTCTTGGGACCTGAGTTCGAATCAGGTCCCATGGCAATTGGTGGAATATGCATTCAGTAAAAAAATCTAGAATTAAGAATCTACTGATGACCTTGAAACCATTGTCGATTGTTGGAAAAACCCACCTTGATTCATTAATGTCCTTTAGGGAAGAAAATCCGCCATCCCATCTGCTCTGACCTACATGTGACTCCAGAGCCACAGCACTATGGTTGACCCTCAACTGCCCTTGAACAGGTAGAGATAGGCAATAAATGCTGGCCAGCCAGTGAAATGCGTGTCCCATGAATGAATAAAAAAACTTCGATTTGATTTATTATTGTTACATGTATTTGCATATAGTGAAAAGTATTGTTTCTTGCATACTATGCAGACAGAGCATATGTTCATAGAAAAGGAAATGAAAGAGTGCAGAATGTAGTGTTACAGTCATAGATAGCGTGTAGAGAAAGAGCAACTTCATGCAAGGTAGGACCATTCAAAAGTCTGATGGCAGCAGGGAAGAAGCTGTTCTTGACTCAATCGGTACGTGACCTCAGACTTTTCTACCTTTTCCCAAAAGAAGAAAATGAAAGAGAAGATGTCCAGGATGCATGGCATCCTTAATTATGCTGGCTGCTTTGCCAAGGCAGCGGGAAGTGTGGACAGAGTCAATAGATGGGAGGTTTGTGTAATGGATTGGACTACATTCAAGACTTTTTGTAGTTTCTTGCGGTCTTGGTCAGAGCAGGAGCCAAACCAAGCTGTGAAACAACTAGAAAGAATGCTTTCTATGGAGATATCGTCTCAGTCTCTCTCCACAGATGTTGCTAGACAGCCAAGCATTTCTGCTTATACATCTTCCAGTTCATTGATTATTGTTGCATCAGAATTGTCGTTGAAACTATAAATGTCATAAGGAATAGTTATATCTCATTCTCTACGGACAGAGTGAAGCAGGGTTAGAGAACATAAGGACCAGGATTTTCTGGTCATAGATGGGATGGAAAATTGGATGGACCACCAAAGGTCCATTGATTTCAGGTGGCAAAATCTGGCCAATGTTTTGCCCACATTGTGGGTTTCCTCAAGTTGCCGCATGTTAAAAACACCACTTATTATTGCCTTGTATTCATCTAATCACCAGCCTGGCGTCTTTTCACTCACCCACAATGTCCTGCATCTTTGCAACCAGAGGCTGCACATCAAGCAGGCCTGGGTTAGGTTGCCTAACTGTACGGATGAGTCAGTCATACTAATGTTTGGTTGATTATGTTATTAAAGATACACAGGTGATGGGCAATGTTTGGTGAAGGACTCAGAGCACAGTTAAAGGGAATTAGGCTGGGGTGCATATCACTCCAAGGACTGGCATTCTGGTTTAGCAGTCAAGTTTTCTTTGGACATTTTAGTTACAATGCCCTGCCAGGGTGGTCAAGACCCCTCATTTTTATTTATCAATCATTTGTTTTATCAAAAAAGAGTGTAAGTAAAGTCAGGCCCATGAAACCTTAAATATCTCTGAGGAACCTTAGCCTTACACTTTGAATTGTCTCATGAAAATTCTTTCTGTGCCTATCCATTCTGCATGGAGGGGTTTCCTGTATGGGCTGCTGCTGCACACCCTTCACGTCCCTGTCCTCATTAGTCTCGAAAGAGTGCTCACATGGTCAGGAGGGTCCCAGAACCCAGAAGTCGTGGGAACATGGGATAGATTGAGATTGAATACTAAGATCAAGACTTTGCACTTTGAATGTCAGAGGTCTCAGAACAAAGAGGAGAGGTAATTATGGAAAGTGTTCATCATTATTAGGAATCAAGGGACTTGTGAGCTGCGGAAGAGCATTTTATGAACTCATGGTTGATTGGTGACCAATTTCCTTTCACCTGTCTTTGCCATAACCCTGATAGGTATGATTAACAAACCTATCAATATCAGATTTAAAATGTACACTAGACTGACTCTTAATTATGATCTGCAATAAGGAGTTTGAAACTTTTACCAACCTTTGTGTGTAGATCTGTTTCCTAATTTTCAAAGAATCCACGCAATTCAGTAGAAAACCCTGTTTTCCTATCAAGCTTGTAGCAAAAACAATCCCAATCAGGCCCTTTCCTTGTAACCCCACACATTTATCCTGTGAGTCCCCCTGACACTAAGGTGCAATTTTGCATGATCAATCACCTAAACTGTACGTCTTTTGGACTAAGGGAGGAAACCTATGCAGACACGGGGAGACGTGCAAGTTCCGCACAGACAGTGATCTGAGGCCAGAACTGAACCTGGGTCCTTGGTGCTGTGAAGCAGCACTGCTAACTACTGTGCCACCATGTTTTGGATTTTTAGACTATAACATCTAGTCCAAGACTCTGCAAAAAATGAAAATGATTTATCTTTATTTAACCTATTTCACTTAATAGCTTGAGAAATTTGATTAAATTAAACTTTTTCTTCTAAATTCCAGGGAATACAACTCATGCTGGTCTAACATAAAAGGAAAATACCATTGATACAGGAAATCTGAAATATTTCAGGACAATGTTCAAAATCACTCTGAATTGTTCTGCACAAGTCTAATCATAGGTAAGAATAAGGAAAGATCCTGGAAATGAGGCCTCCTTACCCTGCATCCGACTGGGATCTGTTGCTCTCCATTCTGATCCTCCCTGCTACATATTCATGTGTATTATGTTTCCAGCTAATCATACAAACTTCTGCTTCACTTACTTTGTTTTATGGGCTGCTACATGGAAGGTGGCAGTAATCCTCAGGGAAGAGACTATAATGTCCCAGAGGACTTCCAATCAAACAAGATCCTCTCTTTCTAAATAGATCACCAAATAGATTTCCTGGCAGGCCTCAACTTCTGTTGAGGACCAATGGGCAGGTGTTGAAACAATCTTTGGAGTATTTGAGCCTCTTTAATTCACCTTTTGAAGGGATGGTCACATTCAGCTGGTCTTGATCCGCAATCCCAGGGAAATAGATCAAGATTGATGTGGCTTCAAAAAGCTGACAGAAATCCAACTCTGCCAGAAAGCTAACTTAATGACAAAAACACAGCCAGCTATACCATTCAGCCTCACTTAGATAATTCTCTCCCAAAACGATCATTGAATCAATTGGGGAAGAAACTTACATTCAGCTCTACAGTCATTTGTTCAGAAATCTCCATCTAATGAACTACATATTGCTGTACATTTCAGCTTTTGGTATCAGTTCAAAATCCTCAGGGATATAGTCCATCAATAATAAATAATTGTATTTCATTTTCTAATGAAATTTGCAGCCAAATGATTTATTATGGACAAAAAGTTTAGTCATGCTGAGAGTTTGAAAATTAATCTTTCCTGCAGGAGACAAAAGGGCAGCAGGGACAATAGTTTGTCGGGATGTACAGGCCAACAAATATCCATGGCCTAGTTCCAGGGTAATTGGTGAAGAAGAAATGGAAATTTCAGGCTTCCTAATGAAACACATTAATGGTATCATGTTTGAGATATATGATTATCTTCAATGCCCTCAGCAGAATAAAGTCAACGATAGGCCACAATATATCCGAATAAAGAATATTTTTATCTTCCTGAAAAAGCTTCAATGAAAATCACAATGGCTTTCCAGTTTTAAATTACAACATAAAAAATTTACATTTTCACAATGCGTGTGATTAAGTTCAGCAATTGAATTTCTTTTACCCTTCAATAAAGGCCTCCGCTTTTCTGCAGGCTTACATTTAGACTTTATGGGGTGGATTTTATGGTCGGAAATCAAAAGCACTGCCACCTCAACTACTGCCTCCAACCTACGCTTATGTGATATCCAACATGGTGATGTGTGTCCTTCACTCGGTGCAATGAAAGTTTCTCTGGGACAGCTAGGGGTATTCATTAACAGAGAAAGAGACCATTCCATCAGTGGGAACCTTATATGTGATCACAGACAAAGGATGAAGCTGGTGTGTCCACATTGTCTCAAAAGCAGTCACGATGCCTACAGATTCAGACACTCCCAGGCAGCAAAGACGTTCTGTGAACCAGATTTTTAGGATTGACTTCTGGATGACAAAGGATGCCCCTAAAGAGATAGTTTAATAACACTTGTTCAAAATCAGTGCACTGACCAGAAAAGGAAGTACGATGAGAGTTAAAGAGCATTAAATTTGATGAGGTAATTTACTTGCATTGAAATTGAAGAATTTGGCCTTTTTATGCCATTTTAAAATGAAGAATTTGCTGGCTATTTACAATCATTCATTGTAGGCTCACAGACTCACACAGCTAGACTTCCTCACATTTGCTCCCTATAAGGACTCAATTTCATTCTCCCCTCCATCACATCTATTTTGTTGTTGCAACCTTCCGCATTAGCACTTCTGATATGTCTCCCTTTTCTTCAACCGACTTCTCACACCACACCCCACAGTGGTTGATAGGGCCCTGGCCGATTCCTATCTCATTTTCCACAATTCTGCTTTAATCCCTTCCCCTCTCTTCCAGAACCATGGTAGGGTCCCTCTTGTTCTCACTGCATTTCTATGGCAATATGGTGTACTTGGTGATGTCCTCAAGCAGAAATGTGTCTCATTTATTTTAAAACTCTTTGCACCAGATTCTCCAACCTTGCCTGCAGCTGTGAACAGAGATTTGGCTGAGTACCAAATTCTCTGTTGTTGCTGACAACAGTAGCAGGGCATACGAGATTGAAGAATTCTGGCCTTTGATTTTGCAACTCATATAAATAATTCCTATCTCTAATGGAATTGAATGATCCTCTTTCCTGGAATTGTTAGTTTTTAGCTGCTTTACGAAGACAATGATTGATACTCTGGCTCTATCAAGTAGTCTAAAAACTTGTCATCCAATGTTCAGTGCTTGTCCTTCTAGTTCTAACCTTGAAGATAAGCACAGGTTATCTTTTAAGTGTGATCGACTCCAAGTTTGTTTGAATTGCATTTAAATCAGAATCACATTTATCAGTTTCTAAACCAGATGCCTGGTTAAAACTTAGTTAAAAGCATTAAACCAGTAGCTCCTGAAACTAAAGTTTAGATTATAAAATATATGAGTTACTCACCAGGAAAGTCAAATTACCAGACATAAACAGGTAGGACTTCAGCAAGGGCTTGGAGAGCTTTAGCTTCAGCTGACAGCACTGTAAGGACATATATGACTATGGTTCCCATGCAAGGAACTCACAGTACATCATTGAGGGAAGTTGCAGGCTAGCAGAAAGTAGGTAAATTGTGAGAACAATGC
Organism: Sphyrna mokarran; assembly: GCA_024679065.1. Lineage (NCBI taxonomy): Eukaryota > Metazoa > Chordata > Chondrichthyes > Carcharhiniformes > Carcharhinidae > Sphyrna > Sphyrna mokarran. The sequence continues at coordinate 42,866,720 of JAGIQG010000001.1, read as the reverse complement.
TGCAAATAGCCAACACACAGTTTTTCTATGAAAGCACTCACTTAGAAGGAGCAGCGATTACATATTAAAAGTGAAGCATAGCATCAAAGTTCTGGGGGTGGCAAGAAGGTGAGGGAGTGTGCGTGTTGCTAATGGCAATACCAGCTAACAACTTTCACATACTCATTAATAGGGGGAATAACTATCCTGCATTTGTCTCTATCATTGCACGGAATGCACTGATATCATTGGTTATAATATGGTAGGAGGTCAGCAGTTGATGATAGTCGATGTTTTTCAAAACAAATATTTAGCTAAGTACTTTGGGCAGAGGTATTTGGCAGTAAGAAATAGTAGACTGTGTAACTTTTAAAATTTGTTTCAGGCATATCAATATTTGTCCCAATCCTTATTTCACTACATTAGTCATGTCCTCTTTTAAAGTAGTAATTATGGCACATGCAATAAGCAATGCCTGATTAAGACGCAGTGATGCAATGATTCTGTCGTCCTGGACCCAATACTCAAAAGTTCATATCCTATTCTGAAAAGTTGATGAGTGCCTGGTAATTAGAACATAGAACATAGAACAATACAGCACAAACAGGCCCTTCAGCCCACGAGTTGTGCCGATCACATCTACCAATCCACAGACCTATCTATAACCCCATATCCTATTCTTTTCCATATACTCATCCAGAAGTCTCTTAAAAGACCCCAGTGAGTTTGCCTCAACAACCTCCGACGGCAGTCGGTTCCATTCACTCACCACCCTCTGAGTGAAAAACCTACCCCTGACATCTCCTTTGTATTTGCTTCCCTGCACCTTAAATCTGTGTCCTCTCGTAGTGACCATTTCAGCTCGGGGAAATAGTCTCTGAGAGTCCACCCTATCTATTCCTCTCAACATTTTATAAACCTCTATCAGGTCGCCTCTCAACCTACGTCTCTCCAGTGAGAAGAGTCCCAGCTCCCTCAACCTATCTTCATAAGGTCTGCCTCCCAATCCAGGCAGCATCCTTGTAAATCTCCTCTGAACTCTCTCAATAGCCTCTACATCCTTCCTATAATGAGGCGACCAGAACTGCGCACAATACTCCAACTGGGGTCTGACAAGAGTCTTATAGAGCTGCATCATTACCTCCTGATTCCTAAACTCTATTCCTTGATTAATGAAGGCCAGTACACCATACGCCTTCTTGACCACTTCCTCCACCTGCGAGGCCAATTTAAGTGTCCTATGGACCCGGACCCCAAGATCCTTTTGCTCTACAACACAGCTAAGACTCCTACCTTATATTGTACTCCTTCATCCCATTATTCCTGCCAAAATGGACCACTACACATTTATCTGCGTTGAAGTCCATCTGCCACTTTTCCACCCAGTCTTGCATCCTGTCTATGTCCCGCTGCAACTTTTGGCATCCCTCCAGACCATCCACAACACCACCGACCTTTGTATCATCGGCGAACTTGCTAACCCATCCCTCCACTTCCTCATCCAGGTCATTTATGAAAATGACAAACAGCAGGGGTCCCAGAACAGATCCCTGGGGCACTCCACTGGTTACCGACCTCCATGCAGAACAAGACCCATCCACAACCACTCTCTGCCTTCTGCTGGCAAGCCAGTTCTGGATCCACGAGGCCAAAGCCCCTTGGATCCCATGCCCTCTCACCTTCTCCAGAAGCCTTGCATGTGGGACCTTATCAAACGCCTTACTAAAGTCCATGTACACCATGTCCACCGCCCTTCCTTCGTCAATGTGTTCAGTCACATTTTCGAAGAACTCAACTAGGCTCGTAAGGTATGACCTGCCCTTGACAAAACCATGTTGACTATTTCTAATCAATCCAAACTTCTCCAAATGTTCATATATCTTATCCCTCAGAAGCCTCTCCATCAGCTTACCAACCACTGAAGTCAAACTCACTGGTCGGTAATTTCCTGGACTATCCCTGTTCCCTTTCTTAAAGATAGGAACCACATCCACAATCCTCCAATCCTCTGGAATTTCTCCTGTTTCCATGGATGACGCTAAGATCATCGCCAGGGGCTCTGCAACCACTTCCCTCACCTCCCACAATAACCTGGGGTACATCCCATCCAGTCCCGGCGACTTGGCTATCTTGATAGAATTTAACAGATCTAACACATCCTCTTTCCTAACATCCACATACTCAATCTTTTCCGTATGCCTCAAACCTGCAGTGCAATCTCCCAGTTCACTTTCCACTGTGAATACCGAGGCAAAGTACTCGTTAAGCGCCTCTGCCATTTCTTACGGATTCACACAAACTTTTCCTCCTTCACCTTTTATAGGACCTATCCCTTCTCTTCTCATCCTTTTACTTTTCACATATTTGTAGAAGGCCTTGGGATTCTCCTTAATCTTACCTGCCAAGGCCTTCTCATGACCCCTTCTGGCTCTCCTAATTTCCTTTCTAAGTTCCCTTCTACACACCTTATACTCCTCTAGATCCCTAACATCCTCTAGCTCTCTGAACCTTTTATATACCTTTTTTTCCTTCCTAACTAGGTTCACCACTACCTTCATGCACCACGGTTCCCGCGTCCTACCAGAACCTCCTTGATTCCTCGGAACGTTGTCTTGCAGTGCCCCAGACAAACATTCCTTGAAAAACCGCCACTTTCCTTCTGTACTCTTCCCCAAGAACACCTCCTTCCAGTTTATGCGTCCAATTACCTGCCTAATGTTTTCATATTTCCCCTTACTCCAGACATACACCTTCCTAGCCTGCCTGATCCTATCTCTTTCCATCGCTATCGTGAAAGAGATAGAATTCTGATCTCCATTCCCAAGATGCTCACCTACCGTGAGATCCGACACCTGCCCTGGCTCATTAGCAAGCACCAGGTCAAGTACAGCCTCTCCTCTCGTAGGCTTTTCCACGTACTGTGTCAGGAAACCTTCCTGAACACACCTAACAAACTCCACACCATCCAAACCCCTTACCTTGGAATGTTGGGATATTATTCCTTGGGATAATTGTGGGTTAACAGTAAGTAAAAATATGATCATGAAAACCGTTTCACTGTTTAGTGATCCATCTGGTAAAGAAAGGGGCCAACTAACTATAGTCTGGCTTACATGCAACTAAAGTTGCACAGTACAAAATTCACTCTGAAGTGTAAAAGTTGTCTACCACCTTCTCAGGGCAAGTAAGGAAAATAAATATAACATTCCCCACGGTCTGGCAACAAAGAAAAGATAATTATTCTCGAAAGTTGATAGTGGTAGTGTTGTACTATGAAGCTGCTCCCAATGGCCCCTGTGGATAAAAATAGGAATTTCAACAGAGAAATATTCCATGTATAGATGTCAGAGATTCTTGGGTACCAGCAACCTTAGGCACACTTAGTCAACTCTTAATACAAACAATGCTGATACCATGAATCCAATGCAAGGTCTTTAATTACGTGTGCACAAGGAGAATCCCCTTCCCTCCATCAAAATGGCTGGAGTGGTTCTGACATTACAGAGAAACAAGTCAGTAGTTATAGTCAATTACAGCAAATCAGAAAAAATAAATGTTTCATATCTTTCATTGACATACATGTTTGCGAATTAAATCATTGTTTTCTTTCTTTCTCATTCAATGAAGAAATGATTTCTGCTAATCCTTCATTTGCATGTCATATCCCCATGTCTCATCTTTGGTATTTGTTATGGAAAAAATCTGGTCTTGCTCTCCCTCCAGTGAAAGTCAAAAAGGAGAATGTTTTGAGGCCTAAGCAAGGAAAAAATAAATCCATATCAGACAAGCTCCCTTAAAGATCTGCAACTAACCACATTCTCGCAAACTTGCAGAGAAAGTATGATTTTTATTTAATCCGAGCATTTTAACTTCCATATAGATGCGTAATTGATGAAGAGAGTAAGAAGTTGGATAAGTAGCCTCTCATCCTACTTTAATCTTTGTTGCTAAGATAGACAATTGCACAATGTGAGTCCATGCATTTTGTTTTCAAGGTGCTTACAAATGGAATAAAAAACCCTCATGTACTTGAGTAATAACTTTTCTGGATGAACTCCTGTGCAAAGTTGTCTGGTTACTTTACATAATGCCTCAAGGAAGCTGCATCAGGTTCTCAGTAAACTCTTGTGGCATACATCCAGTGGCATATATTTAAAGCAGACAAATTGTGGGTGTTCTCACCATGGCAGTCTTCCTGAGTCATGAAAGATTTCTCACTTACACTCTCACAACCAATGAACATGAGATATTGCATACACAGGCTCAAACAACCACAATCAGGCATTCCTGATGCAGCCAATATTCAGAGGAGCTAAAGCAATGTTACTGCAAAAGCAGCAGGTTCCAGTAAGGCTCTTGTTCCCAGTATTTTTGCTTCCGTTTTCATACCAATTCAGCAATGCATCACAACATTTTCTTGCAGCTCCCTTGAAATGTAAACAACAGCCCTTGCAATTGTTCTGCTGGAAATCTTTCTCACCTTCCAGCCCTCAGTGCCCACTCCTCTGCCCGCCCTTCTTCCTGAAGGTAATTCTTGTGTTTGACCTATTTTGATTACATGAACATCATTGTACCTGCACCTGCACTCTGTTTTAATCTCTGGATGCACCTGGTGGCATGATTAGTGACCTAAAAAGGAATTTACATACGCAGGCAGCAGGAATGGCTGAGGTGTTAAATGATTACTTTACATTTGGATGGCATTTATCAAGGAGGTAGAAGCCACCCAGGCCATAGTGATGAACTACTAGACTCTGTCACTAGAAGAGTTCAAATTGATAAGGAGAAAGTGTTGTATAGACAATCGGTACTGAAAGTAAACAAGTCATCGGCACTGGATGAGATGCGTCCCAAGGATATTGAAGGAGGTGAGAATGGAAATTACAGAGGTAGAATCATAGAACCCTACAATGCAGAAAGAGACTCTTCGGCCCATTGAATCTGCAACGATCACAATCCCTCCCAAGCCTGACCTCCATATCCCTACATATTTTACCCGCTAATCCCTCTAACGTTTGCATCTCAGGATACCAAGAGCCAATTTTTTAGCACGGCCAATCAACTTAACCTGCACATTTTTGGACTCTGGGAGGAAACCGGAGCACTCAGTGGAAACCCACGCAGACACAAGGAGAATGTGCAAACTCCATGCAAACAGTGACCTGAGCCAGGAATCGAACCCCAGGTCTCTGGAGCTGCGAAGCTAACCACTGTGCTACCGTGCTGCCCATAATGTAATTATGTAAAGCACCCAGGTGCTGGCCATAACCTTCCAATCTTCTCTAGACTCAAGGGAGGTGACAGAGGATTGGAGAGTTGCGAATCATAGAATCCCTACAGTCCATTTGGCCCATCAATTGACTCTCCAACAGAATACCTTACTTAGGCTCTTTACCAGTCCTAAGCTATAATCCCACAATTTGTTACAGCTAATCGATTATTTATTGATTTTGTTTCACTTGACCGTTTCCGTTTAGTGCCAGGAAACTTGTGCTAAATGGACACTATGTCCCATTCCTAATATTGCTACCAGCACTGTATAACTTGTATCACACAGGAACACAAGGAATAGAAGCAGGAGTGGGCCACCTAGCCCTTCAAGCCTGCCCCATCATTTGTAGCTGATCTATGCTGGCCTCAACTCTTTTTCTGTGCCATTCGCTATAGTCCTCTATGCCTTGATCTATCAAATATTTGTCACATAATCATGAGGGGCATAGATCAGCTAGATGGTCAACATCTTTTCCCAAAGGTACAAGAGTCTAAAACTAGAAGGCATAGATTTGAGTTGAGAGGGGAGGGATACAAAAGGATCCAGAGGAGCAACATTTGTGATGAGTGCCTGGAACAAGCTGCCAGAGTTATAGCAGAGGCCGGTACAATTTTGTCTTTTAAAAAGCATTTAGACAGTTACATGGGTAAGATGGTTATAGATGGATAGGGGCCAAATGTGGACAATTGGAACTCGCATGCTGGTTAAAAAAGAAGGGTGACGGACAAGTTGGGCCGAAGAGCTGTTTCCATGTTGTTAACTTCTATGACTCGATGATGCTATGACACCTCTACTTTAAATATGTCTAATGACTCAGCCTACACCACCTTTTGGGGCAGAGAATTCCAGCGATTCACCATCCTCTGCGAGAAGAAATTTCTATGCACCTCAGTTTTAAATGACCGGCCTTTTATCTTGTAGCTTTGTTCAAGACTCTCAAGTATAAACTTAGATAGCAAATATTTCAAGGAAAAGCAAGGGGAGCATCATGTTTCTGTCGTCACACAGCAACTATTGTGACAATGGTCCAGACCAACAATTGATTTAATTTCTGAGACCAACTGCAGATAAGTGTCCAGACTGAGAAAAAGGATTCTCCTGGACTCTTCAGTTCAATTCTACAGCAGGCAATCAACACATCTATCAATCAATTCATCCAGAGTTCTGTCCGGCAGATGTAATTCTGGTAAGACACATTTACAGAGTCTACTTTTATGGAAGGATATTCTTCCACCAGCTTCTGACATCAACTGAGCAATCAAATTAAAAACTGGACTTCTCTGTGGAAAAATCTTCCCACAGGCATATCACCTGACCTGTCAATCATCCCCAGATCAAGCTCCATCCAGTCAGACAATGCAAACGCCCTTTGACCTGAAGTGGGTTTTTCCAGTTTTGGGGTGAGCATGGCCAGAAAATCTCCCCACATTTAGATCGGGGGATATACAGAAAGAAATCGATCCCTCTTGTATCTCAACTGTGGTTGACTGGTCTGAATAGTGAGTAGTCAGCTTTTTAGAAAGGATCGTGTTCAGCCGAATTTCACAGCATCTTCAATTGTGTTAGTGAAAAATATTGTTTTCTGAGAAATGACCACATGCTCGAAAATGATTCTATTCATAAAGATGTTATACTGCAGACATGCAGCTGGTTATTCTGGCTGGATCCCAATTTCTCACAGTCTGAAGTACCTTGTTTACTTCGTACATTTTGGCAAAAATTTAAGTTAGCAGCCATTTTACATCAATCTGCCATTTTATAATGCTAACTTGCCAGTTTAATTTGGGATTAACAGTTGAAATTCTTAGAGGATTCCATCAGATTTGTGAGTTCCCTCACTAGCCCAGCTTCTCCAATCAGTTGTGCCAAACTGAAAAGATTCCCTGTGAATCTTTTCTGCACTCCCTGAAATACATTTCCTTGTGTATTATTTTGCCACAGATATGCAAGAACAAACACATCAAATAAATGTTGAACAAGTGAATTGTTGGAACCTCATTGTATATTCACTCCATGTAATTGTGACTTCCAGATAATTTTTCTCATGTCCACAACAAAAGCTGTGTCAAATAGTCAAATGCACACATCCTATGGAGTACAACAAGATCCTGTGTGCAAAATAATCTAGGCTAACATGCCCTGGGCAAGCAATAGGCCAATTTATTGTTTCTGAATTACATATGTGATCTCCATTATGTGCCTTGTCACTTAAGAAAAGGATTAATAGCAGTCAACCCAGATACATTTGTAACAAGCTGAAGTACTAAACAGATTTTTTTCACAGATAGTCATTTAGAACATACATGGGCAGTGAGTTGTTGAAGTCAGCCCAAATTGCAGCGTGTTGTGTATACAAAGGTGAATTTCCTTGAATTACTTTCCTGACAGAACTTTCAAAAACAGAAAGTAGAATTTTACAACTTTGTTTAGACGAGATCGTAAAACACTGTGCGAGGCCGACAGAGATTTCCATCCTGCAAGCCTCAGCCGTCCCAATTTCGGTTTGGGAGAGCTGGTAACATTTTGGTCACAGGATGGAATCTTGAGCACACTCTGTCTGTCTATAGCAATGAACGTAGGCTCAAAATGCAGAAAGTTCTGAAAGGTGTGATTGTCACCAGCAAAATCACATTTTCCAATTTTAAGCTCATCTCACTGCAGAGTGATATACAACATGCAGAGACGGGCAAGAACCTTACTTGAATGCATCAGCATATTGTTAGGGTGTACTGCAATGTAATCCCCAGTGAGTTTCCCACATTTTTATGGTCTACTACGCGTCCCACAACACAGCACTGCAGAGAGGAGATCATCTAAACCTGGAGAAGATGGGCAAGCACCAGATCTTGGATGAGAGAGATGTTGAGGAGGGTGGTGGCCTGATGATGCCAAGGAGGATGAACGCTGGGCAATGGACAGATCTAGAATTGCACATAGAGCAATGGATTTTCTGACTGCCTCTCATTTCAGAAACAAGCAGGTGTATCACAAAGTCATAAAATCCCAAAAGTGAAGAAGGAGGCCATTTGGCACATCAAGTATGCATCAAGCCTCTGACAGAGTACCCACCATCCACTGCCCTGCCCTATCCCTGTAACTCCATGCATTTCTCATGACTAATCCATCAACAAGGTCATTTATATGCAGATCCACAAGAGATGGGTGAGATCCGAAATGAATATTTCTCATCAGTATTTAGTGTTGAGAAAGGCAAGGATATGAGGGAACTTAGGAAAATAAAAAGTGATGTCTTGAAGAATGCACATATTACTGAGAAGAAAGTGCTGGAAGTCTTAAAGCTCATCAAGGTAGATAAATCCTCGGAACCTGATGAAGTGTATCCCAGGACATTGTAGGAAAGTAAGGAGGAAATTGCGCGTCTCTAGCAAAGATATTTGAATCATCGGCAGCCACAGGTAAAGTACCTGAAGATTGTGGAGGGTGGCAAATGTTGTGCCTTTGTTCAAAAGGGGCAGCAGGGAAAAGCCTGGTGACTGGTGAGCTTTACATCTGCAGTGGCTAAATTTTAGAAATATTCTGAGAGACAAGCTCTACAGGTATTTAGAGAGGCAGAGACTGATTCAGGACAGTCAGCATAGCTTTGTAAGTGGAAAATCACGTCTCACAAATTTATTTGAGTTTTTGAAGGGATTACCAAGAAGGTGGATAAGGGCAGTGCAGTTGATTTTGTCTACATGGATTTTAGAAAGACCTTTGACAAGGTACCATGTGGTAGGTTGTTGCATACAGTTAAATCTCACGGCATCCAATGTGAGGTATCCGAATGGATATAAAATTGGCTTGATGATAGAATTGGTTGTAGACGGTTGTTTTTTAAACTGGAAGCCTGTGACCAGCAGTGTGGCTCATGGATCGATGCTGGGTCCACTGTTAATTGTCATTGACATTAATGATTCAGAAGAAAATTTAGGAGGCATGGTTAGTAAGTTTGCAATTGGCACCAAGGTTGGTGGAACAGTGGCCAGGGAAGAAGGTTATCTCGGATTGTAATCGAATCTTGATCAATTGGGCCAGCGGGCTGATGAATAGTAGATTTATTTTAATTTAGATGAATGCAAGGTGATGCATTTAGGTAGATCAGAGGCAGAACTTATTTAATGGTAAGGGATTGGGGAGAGTTATAGAACAAAGAGATCTCGGGGTACATGTTCATAGCTCAATGAAAATGGAGTCACAAGTGGACAAGGTGATGAAGAAGGCATTCAGCATGTTTAGTGTCATTGATCATAGCACTGAATACAATGGTTGGGACGTTTTATTGAAGTTATGCAAGACATTGATAAAGTCATACTTGGAATACTGTACAGGTCTGGTCATCCTATTATACAAGGGATATTATTAAACTAGAAAGAGTGGAGAAAAGATTTACGAGGATGCCACCAGTACTTGATGGTTTGAGTCATGAGGAGAGATTGGATAGAGCAAGACTTTCTTCTCTAAAGCGTAAGAGGCTAAGGGGTGATCTTAAATAAGTCTATAAAATAATAAGGGACATAGATCAGCTGGATACTTAATATATGTTCCCAAATGTAGGGGAGTCTAAAACTAGAGGCATACGTTTAATGTGAGAGGGGAGAGGTACAAAAGAATCCAGTGGGATTTTTTTTCATACAGAGGGCAATGAGTGTCTAGAAGGTAGGTAGTTGATCCCAAGAAGAGGAATTTGTGGAATGTCTAAGAGATGGTTTTCTTGAAACAGCTTGTGACAGAGCCAACAAGGGAACAGGCAATTTTGGATTTAGTGATGTGTGATGAGGCACACTTGATTAGGGAACTTAAGATGAAGGAACTTAGGTATCAGTGACCACAATATGATAGAATTTACCTTGTAATTTGAGAGGGAGAAGCTGGAATCACATCTAACTGTGTTACAGTTAAATAAAGATAAATTCAAAGACATGAGAGAAGAACTGGTCAGAGTTGATTGGAAAGGGAGCATAGCAGGGAAGATAGTGGAACAGCAATGGCAGAAATTTTTAGAGGTTATTCAGGAGGCACAACAGAAATTTATCCCAAGGAGGAGGATACATACTAAAGGGAAGATGAGGCATTCATGGCTGACGGGGGAAGTCAAGGACAGCATAAAAGCAAAAAAAAACATACAAAGTTGTGAGGCTTAGTGGGAAGCTAGAGGATTGGGAAGCTTTTTGAAACGAGCAGAGGACATCTAGAAACAGCATTAAGATGGGGAAAACCTGAAATGTGAGTGTAAGCTAGCTAGTAATATAAAATAAGATAGGAAGAGCTATTTTCAATAAATAAGGTAAGAGAGAGGCAAAAATAACTATTGAATCACTGGGAAATGATGCTGGAGAAGTAATAATAGGAAACGAAGAAATAACAGAGGAAATTGAGGGTTATTTTGCATCAGTCTTCATGGTGGAATGTTGGAGCTCCAAGAGAGTCAGGGGGAGCAGGTCAGTGTAGTGGGCTTCACTAAGGAGAAGGTTCTGGGGAAACTGAAAAATCTGAAGATGGATAAATCGCCTGGATCTGATGGATACACCCCAAGGTTCTAAAAGAGATAGCTGAGGAAATTGTGGATGCATTGGTGATGATCGTTCAGGAATTATCGGAGGCAGGGATGGGCCAGAAGACTGGAAAGTAGCTAATATAATACTACTGTTTAAGAAGGGAAGGAGACAGCAAATGGGAAATTATAGGCTGGTTAGCCTGACATTGGCACGATTTTAGAGTCCATTATTAAAGGTAAAAATCACAGAATACTTGGAAGTGCATAATAAAGCAGGACTGGCTTCCTGAAGGGAGATCTGACAAATTTGTTATAGTCCTTTGAGGAAGTAATAAGGAAGGCAGATAAAGAAGAACTGGTGGATATGATTTATTTAGATTTCCAGAAGGGCTTTGATAAGGTGCCATGTAGAAGACTGTTAAATAAGTTAAGAGCCCATGGTGTTAAGAGTAAGATCCTGACATGGATAAGGGATTGGTTGACTGGCAGAAGGAGAGAATGGGGATAAAGGCATCTTTTTTAAGATGGCAGTTGATGACTAGTGATGTGTCTCAGAGGTCGGTACTGGGAGCCCAACTTCTCAGTTATATATTAAAGATTTGGAAGAAGGAACTGAAGGCACTGTTGCCAAATTTCAGATGATATAAAGATATGTAGAGGGACAGGTAATATTGAGGATGTAGAGGGGCTGTAGAAGGACTTGGACAGGTTAGGAGGGTGGACAAAAAGTGGCAGATGGAACACAATGTGGAAAAGTGTGAGATTATGCACTTTAGAAGGCACAATGGAGACACAGACTATTTTCTAATGGGGAAATGCTTGGGAAATCAGAAACACGAAGGGACTTGGGAGTCTTTGTTCAAGATTCTCTTAAGGTAAATGTGCAGGTTCAGTCAGAAGTTAGGAATGCAAATGCAATGTTAGCATTCATGTCAAGAGGGCTAAAAGACAAGAGTGGGGATGTACTTCTGAGTCTGTATAAGGCTCTGGTCATACCCTATTTAGATTATTATTATTACGCTCTCATTGAAGGAGAGACATTGCACAGCTATTCTCACATTCCACAGGAATGAAACACAGGGTGTGTATGTGTGGGTTCACTTAGTGATATGAAATGACAAGGTGGAGACTCTCTGTGAGAACGGAGTGATTTATTATTTTTAACTATTTGCGGTGGTGACCTCTCCAAACATATACCTACTTTTACCCATGCCAACTCAGTGTCTATTACTTCTTAATCTTCCTCACTCTCCCATCACTACATCTCAGCATTTCCCCAGAATCTGCAGCTAAAGTTGAGAAGGCCTGCTGACTTCCATACTCTGTTGCCTGGCACAACCTTAGTGGGCATCACTGGAGGGGCAGGATCTTGAGGGCCGCTGGCCAGCTTTCAGGCAGCACGAGTATTACAGTGCTGCCCTCATCCCCACTGTAGACCAGGTGATCATATGTACATTATAATGACGTACACAGGAAGTGATGTATTGTAATGTGGGCGGTCTACTGAGTATGAGCAGACACACAGTATGTCAGAGTTGCTAAGATCTCTCAGTAAATTGTTTAACTGGTAAATTCTTTGTCATCATTTCCATGCAATCCACAACTTTACACTCACCTCTTCACCATTTTCTCAAAATTATATAAAGTTCCTCACTCAATTAAATTGCCCTGTTGCATCTCAGTCAATATTCTAAGTTACAAGGATATCACAAAGAGCCAATACTCAAAAATTTCTCTTCAGAAAGTCAGTCTGTTATTGCAAAGTACTTTTTTTTTACAACTAACAGTAAACTCTCTAACACATACAGACAAATCAACTGTTGTGTTTCATAAATGCTGTCCTGATCGAACTATGTTATTCTTTAAAAGCTTGGCCAACTCTAGGTTGGAGTCTGGTGGCTGTGTTTGGAGCAGAAAGCAGGCCAGAGTATTATTGTGTGGCTACAGGGAGAGCAAGAACACAGAAATAAAAGTTGACATTTTTTTTAATGATTTTATGATCAATTTAACCACCAGTCCATTTAAGAACCAAGGATCTTGCTGTTTAATTTCAGTACAGCTGCAGAAGCATCAGTGGTGAATATTCTGACCACTTACATCCCAAAATAGAACTTTGATCTGTACATTAAAAGAGACTTCTGAACTGAAATAGTTAAGTACTCCAAACATTCCAGTCTCTTTTAAATTTATTCTTATATTTCAACATTCATGAAATATGGATGTTGCTCATTTTCGCTTCCTAGGTATGGTATTTTCTACTATCTAGCCCACCTAGTATTCCCTTGCTGCATCTCTACTAATCCTGAATTCCAGCCGTTAACAAGAACCTGTCCAATTTCTTCTTGAAATCTATTAACATTTCCTGTTCCTGAGCCAATAAGCTGTTCCATATGCCTGACATCCTTTTAGTAAAACAGGGAAATTCTGAACATAGCAAAAAATAAATCACTCAGATCCATTTTGTTCAAGGTTTACAATAGTTGATCTGGGTTGTTATTTCCAGGAAATCAACAAGGTTGGCCAGGTAGGATCTTCCTTGTCTAAAACCAAGTTGATTAGTAATGTTAGACTGTTGTCTTGGCAATTATCAAATCTCTTCCTGATAATTAATTCCATTGGGTTAAATGGACTAGGGGCCTATATTTGCTTGTATTTTATCCCCTTTATCCAGTGTAGATGCCATATACCTTGCTTCCAATCGACTGGTACATCTCAATGATCCAGCCATTCCCTCATCATGTGTGTCAGTATCTTATAAATCTTCTCAGGCTCTCTCAACACTCTGTGCTAAATGCCATCTAAACATGGAAATTTATCTGTTCTAAACACTTCTTTAGAGTTTCAATCTCATTTGTAGCAATGCTTTGATTAATAATTTTGCAGAAGACAATAAGATTGGTGGCATAGTGGACAATAGGTTATCTAGGATGGAATGGGATCTTGATCAACTGGGCCAGTGGGCTGATGAATGGCAAATGGTGTTTAATATAGATAAATGCAAGATGATGCATTTTGGTCGATCGAACTAGGGCAGGAATTACCCTGTTAATGAAAGGATGTTGGGAAGAGTTATACAACAAAGATATCTAGGAGTGCAGATTCATAGTTCCTTAAAAGTGGAGTCGTAGGTGGACAGAGTGGTGAAAAAGCCATTCAGCATGCTTGATTTCATTGGTCAGGACACTAAATACAGGACACTGAGTTGATATTTATTGAAGTTGTACAAGATATTGGTAAGGCCACACTTGAAATATGTGTACAGTTCTGGTTACCAATTATAAAAAGGATATTTTTCAACTAAAAAGAGTGGAGAAGAGATTGACTAGCATGCTATTAGAACTTGATGGTTTCAGTTATAAGAAAAGGCTGGATAGACTGGGACTTTTTCCCTAGAGACTAGGAGGCTTAGGGGTGAACTTACGGAGGTCTATAAAATATTGAGGGGCATAGATGAGATAGCTAACATAATTTCCCAAAGGTACAAAGAGTAAAGAACAAAGAACAAAACAGCATGGGAAACAGGCCCTTCAGCCCAACAAGCCTGCGCCGCCACCTCGAGGTTCCCACTTCTACCCATGATCCCTGTCATCCTTGGCTATGTTTATAGATCTATGCATTAGAACCAAATTTGAGACAATTTAGGGAGAATTTGTTCTGCTAATCAGCCTAAGAGCACATCTTTAGGATGTAGGATGAAACTGGAGCACCCGGAGAAAACCTACACAAGCACGGGGAGAATGCGCAAATTCCCACAGACAAGGCCCAAATCCATGTATCTGCACAGCACAGCAATAGTCACTGAGCTGTCATGTTGCCCATCAACTGGTCCAGGTCAAGTGTACACTCATGACGTGAAGCACTAGGATACTCTCGAAAAAGAAATCCAAAAGCAGCCCTCTCATGACCCATCGCGCGTATGCCCCTAGTTAGACAAGGCGTACCGAATTACCTGTAGGATAGAACACCAATATCACTGACAATTTACACACTTCCCAGGGAACTCCCAAGGCTCATGATGCCTATTTTAAATCAGTTTTCTATATCCTCCATTCCCATTCTGTTCATGTGCCCATCTAAGTATCTCTTAAATAACTCAAGTGCCTGCCTCCACCACTTTACTTGGCAGTGCGTTCCATACCCCCACCACCCTCTGTGTGAAAAAACTCCCTCTAGCATCCAAATTATATCTTACCCCCCTCATCCTAAGCCCATGACCCCTCGTGCTATTTGAGTTTATCCTAGGAAAAAGCTTAACCCTGTTTATCTATACCCCGCATAATCTTGTATACCTCTACTAAATCTCCTCTAAGTCTACGTCTTTCTAAGGAAAACAACCCGAGTTTGCCTAACCTCTTCTCGTAACTCAGACCTTTTATACCAGGCAGCATCCTGGTAAGCATCCTCTGCACTCTCTCCAGAGTCTCCACGTCCTTCCGGTAGTAGGGAGACCAGAATTGAATGCAGTATTCCAAATGAGGTCTAAACAATGTTCTATACAACTGCAACATTAAAGGCCAGCTCTTGTATTCTATACCCCTTCCTATAAAGGCTAGCATACCATATGCCTTCTTCACAACCTTTTCCACCTGCTCTGCCACCTTCAGAGACTTAGTACCTGCACTCCCAGGTCCCTCTGCGTTTCTGTACTCTTAATAGGTCTACCCTTTATCATATACCTCCCCCCTACATTCTTTCTCCCAAAATCATCACTTTGCATTTATCAGGATTGAATTCCATCTGCCATCTATCTGCCCAAGCTACCAGCCTATCTATGTCCTGCTGCATTGCCTGACAATACTCCTCACTATCCGCAAGTCCACCCATCTTTGTATCATCTGCAAACTTGCTGATCACTCCACTTACTCCCTCTTCCAAGTCATTTATTTATATTGCAAATAGCAGAAGTCCCAGTACCGAGCCCTGCAGCACACCATTAGTGACTGACCTCCAGCTAGAAAAACACGCTTCACTATTATTCTCTGTCTCCTATTGCCAAGCCAGTTACTTATCCATCTAGCTACCTGACCTTGTATCCCATTAGCCTTGATCTTTTCAACTAACCTCCCATGAGGGAATTCGTCAAACGCCTTATTGGAATTCATATAGACAACAACAAAGGCTCACCCTTCGTCGACTGTTTTTGTCACCTTCTCAAAAACCTCTACCAGATTCATAAGGCACGACCTCCCTTTAACAAAGCCATGTTGCTTTCAGATGGCAATGCCGTAAATGCCTATACATCCTATCTCTAAGAATCCCCTCCAACATCTTCCCTACCACGGACATCAAACTCACCGCCTGGCAGGGGAATCTAAAACTAGAAGACACAGGTTTAAAGTGAGAGTGGAGAGATAAAAATGGATTCAGAGGGGCAATTTTTTCACACAGAGAATAGTGAGTGTCTGAAACGAGTTGCCAGAGATGATAGTAGATGCAGGTACAATTTTGTCTTTTAAAAAACATTTAGACAGTTCCAATGGTAAGATTGGTTTAGAGGGATATAAGCCAAACCTGGGCAATTGGGACTAGTTTAATGTAAAAGCTGGGATGCATGGATAAGTTGGGCTGAAGAGCCTGTTTCTATGACATAAATCTCCATGACTGTATGACACTATTATGTCTGGCAGATGGCCGAAAGGTTTTGTCTGCAGGCATAAACTAACAATCAGCCCAATTATTTCCGAGGAAGTCTGAGGACCAATTTCTATTGATTCTTTGTATCTGAGCTTGGAAACCCACTGCCTCCACAAGACTGGCCAAGAGCGGTTCCCAAGCTCATCTCTACCCTCTAGTGTCTCCAGCGTTTCCTGTTTTAGTTTCAGTTTCAGAGGAACATAGAACACTACAGCACAAACAGGCCCTTTGGCCCACAAGTTGTGCTGATCATATCCATACCTACCAGGCCACAGAAGTACCTAAACCTCCCAATCCCATTAAATCCCATGTACTCATCAAGAAGTCTTTTAAAAGACTCCAGCAAATTTGTCTTTTTTCTGACGGAAG
Organism: Sphyrna mokarran; assembly: GCA_024679065.1. Lineage (NCBI taxonomy): Eukaryota > Metazoa > Chordata > Chondrichthyes > Carcharhiniformes > Carcharhinidae > Sphyrna > Sphyrna mokarran. Next base: position 42,849,972 of record JAGIQG010000001.1, on the reverse strand, counting down.
AAGGTGGAAGGGAGAATGTCTGAGGCCCTTAATTATTCTGGCTGCTTTGCCGAGGCAGCAGGAATTGTAGACAGAGTCAATGAATGGGAGGCTGGTTTGCACGATGGATTGGGCTACACTCACAACCTTTTGTAGTTTCTTGTGTCTTACCGAAGTTTTATAAGTCATACATTATATTTTTTGATCCTAACTGTAAGATACATTAGTTTTCCAAATTTATTTTTCATTCAGTCAATGTTCCATTAAAATAACTTTCTTGTTACTGCATCCATCCCTCTCTGTATAGTGAACTATTGTCCTCTGTGTTGACCTTGTGGTTTTTCAAATGCTAGTTTGAATTTAGTCATATCAATGGTTTCCAGCAAGCTTTGAACTTAATATATGGTACTTCAATCTTTCATTATAATGAATAATTTGGCTGGATCCTGTTACCTATTTTATAATCTTGTAAATTATAATTTATCTCCCTTATCTCATTTACCCTATGCCAATCACTTGTAGCTTAGGTAGTAATCCACATATTATTACCTTTGCAGTACTGCTTTCTAATTTAGCCCCCATCTTCTCCCAATCCTTAAGCAGAACATCTTCCCTAGTCCAATCCATGTCATTGGTACGAACGTGGATCACAACAAGTGTCCAGAGGGGCAATCTTTTTCACATAGAAGGTGATGAGTGTCTGGAACAAGGTGTCAGAGACAATAATGGATTCAGGTATAGTTACATCTTTTAAAAAGTGTTTAGACAGTTACATGGATGAGATGGATAGAGAGGGATACAGGCCAAATGAGGGCAATTGGGAGTAGCTTAGACACTTACAAAGAAAGAGCCTGCTTCCATGCTGTAAGCCTCAATGACTCCATAACAATTGGATCTACCCATTCCCATTACATCACCAGTTTGTCTCTAGCTCTGAGCAGATGTCCCAAGCCCTGACACCAAGCAACTATACATCTAGCACAGTATTTTCAGAGAAGATTTACATAGAATCCAAGACTGAGAGGTTTAAAATGGATATATGCAAGCTATCAGGTAGCATGTTTGGAGGGCAGTGACCTATGGTTGCCACACAGATTAATGCCGAGACTGCAAGTCTCCACAACATATGTTAATAATGTACAGCAAAGGAACAGGGTATACTGTGACCAAATTTGCAGATGATACAGAGGTGGGGTGGAAGGCAAGATGTAAGAAGGATATAAATAATTTACAGAAAGATACTGACAGGTTCGGTGAGTGGACAGCAAATTGGCAAATGGAATTCAATGTGGGAAAATGTAAGATTGTCCCCTGTGGAAGAAAGGATGAGAAGGCAGATTATTAAAATGGAGAGAGACTGCAGAAAGCTGTTACACAAAAGAGACTTGGAGCTCCTTGCTCAGAAATCTGTCATACAGATGCAGAAGGTAATAATGAAAGCAAATGGAATGCTGGCTTTTATTACAAGAGCGCTGGAGTTTAAAAGTAAAAAGATACTGCTATAACTATACAAGATACTAGTGGAGCTAGATGTTGTGGTATTTTCATTGTAGGCAGTACAGAGGAAGCTTACTCTGATGACTTTTTTAAAATTTGTTCATGGAATGTTGCTGTCACTGGCTGGATCTGCATTCCCATCCCTGGGGGCATTTAAAAGTAAACTACAGTGCTGTGGGTCTGGTGTCACATGTAGGTCAGACCAGGTAAGGATGATAGATTTACTTCTCTCAAGGATATTAGTAAGCCAGGTAGGTTTTCACAACGGTCAACATGTCATAGTCATCATTAGTCTTTTTAGTTCTAGATTTTTATTGAATTCAAATTTCACCATTTACCTTGGTGGGAGTCGAACCCAGGTCCTCAGAGCATTGTCCTGGGTCACCAAATTACTAGTCCAGTGACAATACCATCATGCCACAATCTCTCCTTGATCCTGGTTATGGAATACTGCCATATAAGGAAAGAGTAAACAGATTGGCCCTGTAGTCCTTGGAGCTCAAAGGAATGAGAAGTGATCTGATTGAAAACTGTAAGATTCTTAGGAGGTTGGAAAGGATACATGTTGGAAAGATGTTTACACTTATAGGACCAGAGGGCATTGTCACAGAATAAAGGGGTCCTTATTTAAGGCAGATTTGAAGAAGAATTTACCTGTGGAGGTTGAGTCATTGAACATTTTACAGGCTGTGATCAGTCAGCTTTCAAAAGGAGAATTAAGGGTTACACGATCAGGCAGGAGTGAGTATTAGATCAGGTTCAAAGGGTTGAATGGCCTACCCTTGTTCCTATTTCTTATGGTCTTACGTTTTAAGTGGTAGATTCACTTATTTTTGAACCTTTAATTGGTCTGATAGTGAAATACATTTTTAAAAATGTACATTTTTAATGTACATGGATGGAACCGACTGCCGTCAGAGGTTGTTGAGGCAAACTCACTGGGGTCTTTTAAGAGAGTTCTGGATGAGTATATAGAAAAGAGTAGGATAGGGGGTTATAGGTAGGTCTGTGGATTGGTAGATGTGATCGGCGCAACTCGTGGGCCGAAGGGCCTGTTTGTGCTGTATTGTTCTATGTTCTATGTTCTACATATGAAAGTTTCTGAACTTTACATGATTCATTCTCCTGGTCCATGTTTTGTTTTTAAAAGCATTTTTGTTCAGTTCTTTTTATAATGAGTGTCTTGTTTAAATGTCAGCTTCTGAAGCTGCTGTTGGAATCATGAAACTGACCTAGAATTGGCAAGTGCTTCAAGTCATAGAGGTTTACAGCATGGAAACAGGCCCTTCAACCCAATTTGTCCATGCCACCCAGTTTTTATCACTAACCTAGTCCCAATTGCCTACATTTGCCCCATATCCCTCCATACCCATTTTACCCATGTAACTGTCTAAATGCTTTTTAAAAGATAAAATTGTGCCTGCCTCTATTGTTGCCTGTGGCAACTCGTTTCAGACATTCACCACCCTCTGAGAGAAAAAAATTGCTCCACTGGACTTTTTTGTAAATCACCCCTGTCACCTTAAACCTATGCCTTCTAGTTTTAGACTACATAACTTTGGGAAAAGATGTTGACTATCTATCTTACCTATGTTCTTCATTATTTTACAGACCTCTATAAGATCAGCATTAGGCTTCCTATGCACCAAAGAAAGAAGTCCCAGTGTATCCAGCCTCTACTTATAACTCAAACCATCAAGTTCCAGTAGCATCTTAGTAATTTTTTTTTCTGCACTCCTTCTAGTTTAATAATATTCTTTCTATAATAGGGCAAACAGGACTGTATACAGTATTCCAAGTGTGACCTTACCAATGTCTTGTACAACTTCAACAAGACATCCCAAAGTCTGTATTCAATATACTAACCAATGAAACCAAGCATGCCAAATGCCTTCTTCACAATCCTGTTCACTTGTGATTCCGTCTTTCAAGGAGCTATGAACCTATAATCCTAGATCTCTTTGTTACAGAACTCTCCCCAATGCCCTATCATTAACTATGTATGTCCTGCCCTACAAAAACACATCACATCACATTTATCTAAATTAAACTTAATCTGCCATTCATTGACCCACTGGTCCAATTGATCAAGATCCCATGACAATCCTGCATAATCTTTTTCACTGTCCACTGTGCCACCAATCTTGGTGTCATCTGGAAATTTATTAGCCATGCCCAATAAATTCTTATCCAAATTATTTATATAAATGAAAAATAACAGTGGACCCAGCACTGATCCCTGAGGCACACCATTGGTCAAAGCCTTCAGTTTGAAAAACAACACTCTACGACCACTCTCTGTCTTCTGTTATAAGGCCAATTTTGAATCCAATTGGCTAACTCACCCTGGATCCCATGAGATTTAATATTATGCAACAACCTTCCATGTGGTGCTTGGTCAAAGGCCTTGCTAAAGTCCATGTAGACAACATCGACTGCACCGCCCTCATCTACCTTCTTGGTTAATCCTTCAAAAAACTCAATCAAATTCATGCAACATGATTTTCCACTCACAAAGCCATCTTGACTGTCCCTAATCAGTCCTTGCCTCTCTAAGTGCCTGTACGTCCTATTACCCATTACAGACATTCGGCTGACCTATCTGTACTAAGAACAAAGAACAAAGAACAAAACAGCATGGGAAACAGGCCCTTCGGCCCAACGAGTCCGCGCCGCCACCCCAATGTTCCCACCTCTACCCGTGATCCCTGTCCATGTTTATAGATCTATGGATTAAAAACCAAATTTGAGACAATTTAGGGAGAATTTGTTTTGCCAATTAGCCTAAGAGCACATCTTTGGGATGTGGGAGGAAACCGGAGCGCCCGGAGAAAACCCACGCAAGCACGGGGAGAATGCGCAAACTCCCACAGACACAGGCTCAAATCCATGTATCTGCACAGCACAGCAATAGTCACTGAGCTGTCGTGTTGCCCATCAGATGGTCCAGGTCAAGCATACACTAATGACGTGAAGCAGTAGGATACTCTCGAAAAAGATCCAAGAGCAGTTGTCTCACGACCCATCGCGTGTATGCCCCTTGTTAAACAACATGCTCAGGCTTTTCCCTGAAGCCTTTCTTAAACAAGATATGGTACCCTCATCTGTGGCTGTAATGATTCAAATAGCTCTGCTAGGGGACCCACAATTTCCTCCCTAGCCTCCCACAATGTCCTAGGATACATTTCATCAGGTCCCAGGCAATTATCAAGCACTTGTGTCATTAGTAGTAGATCCCATGGCTTTAATAGAAAGTTTTTTTTACATTTTCTGTGTTTTACAGTAGCCTAATACTATGGAAGCAGTACACTTGTAAGTTGCTTTAATAGTAATTCCACAGGATTAACCCTTGGCTTTGTAAATGTGTCGTAATTCAAGAGAGATGTTCAGATTTCCACATTATCAATTAGTAGTGTTGTGGCTCAGGCAGAGGAAGACAATGTGTAAGATTCATTGTACAGTTCAACTGGTAGTAAATAACATGCATTAAGCATATCAACAAAGTCAACAAAAAGGGGGCATTTGGGAAGCAACTAGCAAGCGGATAGTAATCACTCAGATATAATGTTATTGGGCAAAAGACAAAGGGGATTAGAAGTAGTCAGTGACAGTTTAAATTCTTGGAAAGTATTGCAAATTGAAATCTTCAGGCAAATGGGACATACGCGCTTTGTCGATTATTCAAATTGAGTATTACTTTAATCTTCAACTCCTTGATTTTGTGCTGTTTTCACATTCTTTACTGCTTTTGAGATAAGAAAATGCTAAATACACGGATGTACACAAAATGCAAACTGACAAACAGTACTACTGAAGTAGTACATCAGCCTTCCTCTTTATTGGTGATCTACAATCCCATCAGTTATGTAGTTTTTTTTAAGGGGCATCTGGATATTGAAGGTACAATATTATTAATAATACTGTTAATGCTCCTATAATAGTAGTCAACAGGGGTGAAATTGGTCCCCATCACACTAGATTTCTAGAATTAAATAGACTAATTTCTGTGCACAAGTTCGCATTCTCAATCCCTACTGAAATTGTATGGGTTACTATAAGCTGCTGGTGACATCCACATACTCAACAGTATTATCTCAAAGAGGCATTCAGTCATATGAAGATGCCAATAAATGCCCCTTACCTATTTTAGAATTTGATGCCAAATCCATCAAAAACATGAGAGAGTTTTGCCACGTCTACATCCACCTATAAATCAGTCCTTTAAGGAACAGCCGCAGCTGCCAAAGAACAAGTACATTTTTGTCTTTTTCAGTTTACCAAATGTGAAGTCAGGAAGAGCAAGAATGCAGTTTGCGTCTGGCCTGTGTTTGTATCCTTACTATTCATTTACCCCAACCAGCTAAGATTTATTTAAGAGTATATTTGACATGATGTTTTACAATGAATATTGTAAATAAGAATTGCAATTGTAGATTGGAACACCTCATGACGCCACATACTGTATTGAAAAACATGGATTTGTTTTGCACTTACGCAATGTCAACTTTGAATGGTCATATAATGTACTTTTCTAAATTATGTGGATAAAATATAGTTTTGGACAAATAAATGTGCAAAAATATGTGAGTTATGTTGATTGCCCTTAGGTGTCAATGGGATTAGCAGGTTAAACATGTGGGGTTAGGGGATAGGGTCTGGGTAGGATTGTTGTCAGTACAGACTCGATGGACCAAATGGCCTCCTTCTACATTATATGGATTCTATGATTCTATTCTACTCTAAGAATATCCTGAGTGATAGCTTGGTATCAGAGTTTGTTGAATTATGTGAGATCTGACCAGCAAGATACAGCACATTACTAATTGGCAACCATATCTTGCAGATGAGGCTGAGGGTCTTATTTCTCATGAGCACAAGACACTTATCCATGGGCACATGCTGGAGTTTTACCGCTTCCTGGTACTTCTCAGTAGTTTCCATAAGATCAATTTCATAACTAATGTTTTCTATCCAGGTACAAGTTTATAATGAGACTCAAAACAGATCTATTGATATTGATTAAGTCCTAGCTGTGAGATGTTCAGTTAAAATATAATCTTACAATGTAATCATCTTTGTGGTGAAATACACCCAGCTTGTACACTAATGTCAACCAAGTGACATTACTATCTACTTATTGACCAGAATTTTGCAGCCCTGCCCACCATGGGAATCGGAGCAGGCAAGGATAGACCATGGAAAAGTTTGTCAACTTCGGGTAGAATTTTACAGTCTCAAGATGAGTGAATCCATAAAATTCCTCCCATTATTTCATAATTATGATTGCTGTTCAGAGTGTCCGTCCTGTTGTCTCTTTTACTTCTTTCTCTTTTCACGTTTTGCTCATCGGGCTGAGGAGGTTTGAATGATATTAAAATATTGCAATCAACAAATAAAACCTTGCATTAATCCTGTGGGCCATGTCATTTGTGACTGTTGTGCCCATAGCATGCCTTGCTTTTTATTCTCTTTGCAATGGGAGAAATTAAGAGGAATATTAGAAATTAGCAACAAAGTGAATATACAGAGGTAACTGTAATCCTTAGGCAGAAGGTAGGAGGTGGCAAATCTCACTTGGAATTTTAATGAATTTGAGAGACACTTAATAAGCTGTAAGTGATGCAGTTACATTGCTACATGGTCATTATTACATTTTAACCAAACCAAAACTAAAATACTTTCAAGGTGCAGACAATCATTATTTTATTGTAGATGATTTACCCATAATTATATTCGTAGATGATATTATCCATTTGCCAATATACTTCCATCTGGCATTTGAGAAAGCATGAACTACAACTAGAACAACTGAGGACTGAATCAAATCCCTGAAGTGCAAAATTGTGGTGAAAAATACCAATGGATATTTCTTCGGATAGTATTGCTCTCCTTTTCAAGTTACTTCTGCCAGCTGTGCATGGATTCCTGATAGTGGTCATGTCTCGAGGGAATAGCCACTGTGTTAAGAACCCCAAGATAGGTGGCATAGTGGACAGTGAAGCAAGTTATCTCTGATTGCAATGGAATCTTGATCGATTGGACCAGTGAGCTGACAAATGGCAGATGGAGTTTAATTTAGATAAATGCAAGGAAATGCATTTTGGTAGATTGAACCAGGGCAGGACTTACCCAGTTAATGGTAGGGTATTGGGGAGAATTCCAGAACAAAGAGATCTAGGGGTACATGTCCACAGCTCTCTGAAAATAGAGTCACAGAATGGTGAAAAAGGCATTCGGCATGCTTGTTTCATTGGTCAGAACATTGAATACAGGATTTGGGATGGCTTGTTGAAATTGTACAAGACACTGATAAGGCCACACTTGGAATACTGTGTGCAGTTCTGGTCATCTTATCATAGAAAGGATATTATTAAACTAGAAAAAGTGCAGAAAGGATTTACTAGAATGTTACCGGGACTTGATGGTTTGAATTATAAGAAGAGGCTGGATAGACTGGGACATTTTTCTCTGGAGCATAGGAGGCTGAGGTCTATAAAATAATAGGGGGCATAGATAAGATAGATAGACAATTTTTCTCAAAGGTAGAGAGCTAAAATTAGAGGACATTGATTTAAGTTGAGAGGGGAGAGACATAAAAGTGTCCAGAGGGGCAATTTTTTCGCACAGAGGGTGGTGAGTGTCTGGAACAAGCTGGTAGTAGTAGTAGAAGTGGGTACAATTTTGTCTTTTAAAAAGCATTTAGATAGTCTCATAGACAAAATGGGTATCGAAGAATATGGGCCATATGTGGGCAATTGGGATTACTTAGGGGTTTAAAAAGAATTGGTGGCATGAACAAGTTGGGCTGAAGGACCTATTTCCAGGCTGTAAACCTCTATGACCCTATGACTATGTTAAATGTAACAGTGTGCCAAAACCCAAAACTTGGAGCTTAGTAATGTATATTTTCAGTTTGGTATGACCGAGAAAAGATATGCAACCAGGAAATAACAGTCCAGGAATTTTGTGATCAATTAATAAAGAATATTTAACTTAAATGTAAAAGACACATGATAAGGAGTATCACATGATACTCCATACAGTATCACATGAAGTTACCCTTTACTCCCCAACTATGTATGTTTCCAGAACTCTGAGGTACTTTTTTTCCCAAACAACATCCAATATTATGTAACTCTGATCTTAATCCAACAGATTATGGGATCCAACACACATGGGATATTTGTCCACAGTTGGGAAAACAATGTTCATGGAATCCCTACAATGTAGAAGGAAGCCATTTGGTCCATTGAGCTTGAACTGACTCTCCCTCTCCAAAAGAGCATATTACCCAGGCCTTCTCTTCAACTTTATCTCCTCGATCCCATGCATTTACCGCAGCTAATCCGCCTAACCTATAAGGGTAATTTAAAATGACAAATGCATCTAATCTGCATGCTTCTCTGCTCTAAGGAGAACAATCCAAACTTCTTTACTGTCCATATAATTGAAGGTGCACATCCTTGATACAAATCTAGTAAATTTTGGACTGGGAGAAAACAGGAGTATCCAGAGGAAATCAGGCAGACATGGGGAGAATGTGAAAACTCTACATAAATAGTCACTCAAGGCCAGAATTGAATCCGGGTCCCTGGCACTGTGAGGCAGCAGTGCTAACTACTGTGCCATTATGCTGCCCAAAGATATAATCTTCTCTGTTTGAGTTTTGGATGCTAACTCTTGTAGAAATAACTTGTTTTTGAGAGACTTTTCTGCAGCTGAATACAGCTGTGCTGGTAGCTGCTGTTACTGTGTCTCTTCAGTCTTGTGCTATGGGTATATCATTCTTTCCCTTTGATGTTACCCACCCAATCTTTTACCATATAAATGCTATTTTCCTTATTTCTCCACTTTAAGTTATCCCTTCTGAACCATTATTCCCCCCCAATTACAGAGGTAGACTCTTGTATTACACACTGTTATGCTAACTTGCACATCTAAACCACATCAGATGGTTACCCTTATCAGTTCCCCTTTTTAATGTATCCCAATTTCCTCTCAATCTTAATTTTCCTTAATTCCTAACACTTGTCACTTAAAAGCCGGCCAGTAAATTGATGCCCTGATAGGAATAAAAGCTAGTTAGAAGACAGGCATGGATGTAAAAGACATCATTGCTGCTTGATAGCTGGAATTCTGATTGATTATTGGATGCTATTATTAACTGATGTTAGTGATATCAACTTTTGGATCCTGAAATGAACCCCCAGAATAAAAATTAAGGACTGCACCAACATTGATGGCCAAATGCTCTGTTGGCCATGCCCTGGTGTTAGGCTAAAGCTGTTGTTGTAGAATTTAATGTAACCCAGTGACAGTTTTATGTGTGAAGCAATGGTGCTTTGAGACATTGCCACTGGGTAAGGTTCAAATGGGAGATATGCTTTATGGATTCTCATTGTGGATATGGTTTTCTAGTCAGTGCCTGCTCCTCTTCTTCTGACTGTTTACAATCTGGTGTCTGCTTCTTCCTCCTGAACTCCAGCTCTGATGGAAGTCCAATCAAACTATCCAGGAGCCGACCAACAAAAAGAACCAATAAGATCTTGTTCTGCTTGGATAAAGCACATTTTCCATACCAATATTAAAAGAAAGCACCAAGAAAAGGGATGGGCAATAAATGCTGGCCTGCCAGCAACACCAATGTCCCATGAATGAATAAGTAAAGACAAGTTGATAAGTCTGTGCAAAATTCACATTGGATCCTTTGTTTTATAATTAGAGGCAGAGAGTAAAAAATGAAAAATTTACTCTAAATCTTTTCCCAAGTGTTCCTGGCACCAGTGCCTATGGACATAGGAGAGAATGTCAGGACCAGAAAATCCCTCCCTTTAGAAATCATTTGCAAGACCTGTGCTGGGGTCTTGGGTCCAGTTCTGGGCACCACACATTCAGAGGGATGTTAAAATATTGCAGAGGAGATTTGCTAGATTTGTACCATGGACACGCGCCTTCAGTTCTGTGAAGATTGCAGAGCCTGTGGCTCTGATCTTCAGGTCGTCGTTGGTTACGGGTGTGGTTCCAGAGGACTGGAGGATAGCGAATGTGGTCCCGTTGTTCAAGAAGGGGAAGAGAGACCTTCCAGGGAATTATAGGCCAGTGAGTCTTACTTCTGTTGTGGGCAAAGTATTGGAGAGAATTATTAGGGATAGGATTTATAGTTATTTAGAGAGAAATGAATTGATTGGGGATAGTCAGCATGGTTTTGTGAAGGGTAGGTCGTGCCTTACTAACCTCATTGAGTTTTTTGAAAAAGTGACTAAAGAGGTGGATGGGGGTAAGGCGGTTGATGTGGTATATATGGACTTTAGTAAGGCGTTTGATAAGGTGGCCCATGGAAGACTTCTGCAGAAAATGCAGATGTATGGGATAGAGGGTGATTTAGCTAATTGGGTTAGGAATTGGCTAGCAGATAGAAGACAGAGGGTGGTGGTTGATGGGAGATATTCATCGTGGAGTTCGGTGACAAGTGGTGTACCTCAGGGGTCTGTTTTGGGGCCCCTGCTGTTTGTAATTTTTATAAATGATCTGGATGAGGGTATTGAAGGATGGATTAGTAAATTTGCAGATGACACTAAAGTCGGTGGAGTGGTAGATAGTGAAGAGGGGTGTTATAGTTTGCAGAGAGACTTGGACAAGTTGCAGAGCTGGGCCGAGAGGTGGCAAATGGAGTTTAATGTGGAAAAGTGTGAGGTAATGCACTATGGCAGAAATAATAAATGTGTAGAGTATAGGGCAAATGGTAGGATTCTTAGTAGTCTAGATGAACAGAGGGATCTTGGTGTGTATGTGCATAGATCCCTGAAAGTAGGCAGTCAGGTCGAGAAGGTTGTTAGGAAGGCATATGGAGTCTTGGCTTTTATTGGTAGAGGGATTGAATTTCGGAGCCGCAACGTCATGTTGCAACTGTACAAAACTCTAGTGCGGCCGCACTTGGAGTATTGTGTGCAGTTCTGGTCCCCACATTATAAGAAAGATGTGGAGGCATTGGAGAGGGTACAGAGGAGGTTTACCAGGATGTTGCCTGGTATGGAGGGCAGGTCTTATGAAGAGAGGCTGAGGGATTTGAGGTTGTTTTCGTTAGAAAGGAGGCGGCTAAGAGGGGACCTAATCGAAACATATAAGATGATTAGAGGTTTAGATAGGGTGGACAGTGATAGCCTTTTTCCTAGGATGGAGAAAGCTAGCACGAGGGGACACAGCTTTAAATTAAGGGGTGATAGTTATAGGACGGATATCAGAGGTAGGTTCTTTACCCAAAGGGTGGTTCGGGAGTGGAATGCCCTGCCTGCAGCAGTTGTAGATGCGCCAAGTTTGGTGGCGTTTAAGAGGTTAGTTGATAAGTATATGGAAGAGAAGGGAATGGTTTAGTTTGGAGGGGCATTGCTTTTTATATTGGTTGGCGCAACATCGAAGGCCGAAGGGCCTGTTCTGTGCTGTATTGTTCTATGTTCTATGTTCTAAGAGTAAAGAAACATGGACTGTTCCCCTTAGAACAGAGAAGTGTGGTAGGTAATCTAATCAAAGTGTTCCAAATTATGAATTGTCAGCATAAATAAAAAGGAGAATCAATTTTCACAATCTGAAGTGGTGATCACCAGAGGATACAGAGTTTAGGGAAGTTGAGTTTAAATCATAGTGGAGATGAGGAAAAGTAGTTAATGGAGTGAGTTAGAATAATTTGGAATTAATTGCCCGAACAGGTGGTGAAAGCAAATTTAATAATAACTTTCAAAAATGAATTGGATAACTGATTGCAAAGAAACAAAAATCAAGACAATGGGGAAAATTATGGGAGGGGGTCTAATGGATAACTCCTTGAAAGAACCAGTGCAGTCACGTAGGTCAAATGGGCTTCTTCATTGCTAGCAGTTTCAATGCACCATTTAAATATTTAAATAGCACTGCTATGCAGATAGTTAATGGCACATTTTGCTCTGTGAGTTTAGCGCTTGGCAAGTGAAGCACTGGACATTTAAGAATTGAAATTTGATAATAGAAATTGCTTTGATGCTTCAAATTTAAATAACATTTTAAACAACTTGGACATGTGTTTCCGCTATTAGTGCTTCCAAACTGCTGGGATGCCAAACATAAGCATACACATCCCACTGTCCATACTGGGATCTTATTTGGTTGGCTTGCATCTAGTAGACAGCTGTAGTTGAAAAGCTAGCATCAGCACAAGCATAATGGGCTAAATGAGCTGCATCTGACAATAATTTTGATGATTTGAGGGGAATGGCAATTCGAGCCAGTCAGTTTTGGATAAGTACCAAAATTGTAGCTACCCACAGTTACCTGTCTTAGACCAGCAGCTGCAGAATAAATGTGGCAAAATTCTCAAATTTGTAGTACTCAGAGTTCAATGGGTAAACAGTGCTTTGGAATGGAAAATGGAGGTCAATAGATTTGTAGATGCCAATGATGTAGAGGGATTTGGGGATAGCATGGCAAGGTGTTATTGAGAAGATCAACCATGATCTAGTTAAATGGCCAAGGCAGTATATAAATACAAGTCAACAAACTACCACCCCCCTCCCCTCCACCACCCTATCCAAGCCCCTGACATTAAGTGAGCCCTCTTTTTAGCTCAACCCTTGCTACCTTGTAACCCTCAAGCGACCCAACTGAACCTTGTTTTTTCATCCTTACATACACTTCCTTTTTCCTCTTGACAAGGCATTCAACTTTTTCTGTGAACCATGGTTGTCTCACTCGGCCATTTCCTCCCTGCCTGCTAGGGACATACATATCAGCGACAAGCAGTATTTGTTCCTTGAACAAGCTCTACTTTTCATTTTTCCCTGACAGTTTCTGTTCCTATATTATGCTCCTTAATTCTTGCATGATCACATCATAATTACCCCTACCATGAAGATACTCTGACTCTTTCAAAACCACTTCAAACTTTAGAAATAATTGTATATTTATGCAAAAGTCAAATATTCTAATAATGTAACATGCAGAATCAAAATTTTGTTGGAATGAAATTAAAATAAAGTTTATTTATTAGTCACAAGTAAAGCTTACATTAACAGTGCAATGAGGTTACTGCGAATTTCCCCTAGTCGCCACAGTCCCATCTGTTCAGGTCATCAATGCACCTAACCACCTCAGAGGAAACAAGAACATCCAAAGGAAAGCCCGCAGACATGAAGGAAATATGCAAATTCTGCAGTGACAGTAACCCCAAGCCGGGAATCAAATCCAGTTCCTGGCACTGTGAGCAGCAGTGCCAACCATTGTGCCACAGTGCTGCCTGTGTGCCACCTAAGAATGGTATAATCTGTCAAATTGTTCACTATTTTTTGACTGTCCTGGCTTATTCCAGGCCACAGATTTCTACTGTAATTTTTTGTCCATATTGAGATGTATGCCAATAACGTTCCTGTTCAGCTGCACAGGTTTTACCTCAGAATGCACATTGGTTGGAGTCACTGGTGAAGCACAGCTAATTCATACTGCTTCAGAATTTGTGCAATGCACCAGCTAGAAGATTTATTCTGTAATTATAATCCGCTCTTTGGTTTTTACATTGTTTCTAGATTTTCACGAATCATGAAATAATCCCTATCATGTTGGTAATACACCACATACACACACACACACACACACACACACACACACACACACCACCACACCCAATCATGTTGGTAATACACCACCGACACACTCACACACACACACACACACACACGCACAAATGGTGTCCTGCTTGTTCCTAAGCATCAGCCTGGATTTTCACCAAGTCAGGTTGATTTGGGAGCCCAACATAATGGGCAGATTTTTATTCTGTGGTTCCCAAGGTCTTTCCCAAACTACCTGATTTTCAAGAACGCTTTCATAAATTGAGAGTTAGTTCTTTCAAAGACCCGCAATGCATCCTTTCTATATCCTTTCTAAAATAGGATGACCAGAACTGTGCACAGAATTCCAAGTGTGGCTTTACCAATGTCTTGCACAACTTCAACAAGACGTCCCAACTCCTGTATTCAATATTCTGGCCAAAGAAGCCAGGCATACTGAAAGCCTTAGTCACTGCTCTGTCCAGCTGTGACTTGACTTTTAATGAGCTATGGCCCAAGCAATTTGTGAGTGTTACAGATAGTGTGACATGAACCTAAGATCCCGGTTGAGGCTGTCCTCATGTGTGCAGAACTCGGCCATCAGTCTCTACTGAACAATTCTGCATTGTCGTGTGTCATGAAGGCAGCCTTAGAAAATGCTGACCTAAAGATCAGAGGCTGAATGCCCATAACTGCTGAAATGTTCCCCGACAAGAAGGGAACACGCCTGCCTGGTGTTTGTTGAGTGGTGTTCGTTCACCCATTGTCATAGTGTGTCTGCATAGTCTCCCCAATGTACCATGCTTTGGGACATCTTTCCTGCAGCGTATTAGGTAGACAACGTCGGCCAAGTTGCAAGATTATGTATCGTATACCCGGTGGATGGTGTTCTCACATGTGAAGACAGCATCCATGTCAATGATCTGGCATTTCTTTCAGAGGTTACTGTGGCAGGATTGTGTATTGTCATGGTCACTGTTCTCCTGAAGGCGGGGTAGTTTGCTGTGGACAATGGTCTGTTTGAGGTTTTGCAGTTGTTTGAAGACAAGAAGTGGGGGTGTGGGAATGGCCTTGGTGAGATGTTCGTCTTTATTGACGACATGTTGAAGGCTTCAGAGAAGGTGTTGTAGCTTCTCTGTTCTGGGAAAGTACTGGACGATGAAGGGTACTTTGTCCATCGTGCCCCATATTTGTCTTCTGAGGAGGTCGATGCAGTTTTTTGCTGTGGCACATCAGAACTGTTGATGGATGAGTCAAGCGCCCTATCCTGTTCTTATGAGGGTGTCTTTCAGCATCTGTAGGTGCCTTTTGCGATCCTCCTCATCCCAGCAGATCCTTGATATACTGACAACTTGTCTGTAAGGGATAGTGTCTTTAATGTGTTTAATATGGAAGCTGGAGAATTGGAGGTTATCCGGAGACTTGTGGTACAGTGAAGTGCTCTGGTGACCGTTCTTAATGGAGATAACTGAATCAACTATATGATGACATCAGCAAGTTCCATCCCACCATCAGACTCACCATGAACTACTCTCCAGAATCGGTTGCACTCTTGGACTCGGTTGCATCTCCATCAAGAACGTGATTGCCATCATCTCACATGAGAACACCATCCATCAGGCATGCAGTAAATACTCTTGCGACTCAGCTAACAGTGTCTACCTGATACGTTGCAGGAAAGGATGTCCCGAGGCATGGTACATTGGGGAGACCAAGCAAATGCTACAACAGTGGATGAATGAACACCGCTCAGTAATTACCAGGTAAGAGTGTTCCCTTCCAGTCAGGGAACACTTCAGCAGTTAATGGGCATTCAGCCTCTGGTCTTCGGGTAAGCATTCTCCAAGGTGACTTTCACAACAATAAAGACTCATGTTTCAACCATTATCTTGTAAATTGAGTTTGTGTCTATATATGACCTGTTTGTGAACACAACTCCTCACTCATCTGAAGGAACGACACTCCGAAAACTCGTGCTACCACATAAACATGTTGGACTTTAATCTGGTGTTGTGAGACTTCTTACTGTCATTACAATGCATGTAGGCACATATCATCACAGGAGCATTGAATGGAGTTTGGGAAGAATAGGACCCAAATACATCATTAGGAGCTGGGGATTTATTAAAGATACAAAGGTAGCAATGTGAGGCTGTCCTGGGGCTGTGCCATAGTGTCACGGGGCAAATTCAATTTGTAATGGGACCATGCTATATGGCTCTGTGTGGGGTATGTATATCTTTGTCCTGGTCTGGATGGGGAAAGTCCACTCTTGGCCATAATGGTCGAGTCCAGCAAATTGAGCAGGCTCAGTCAGTTACATGGTTTTGTCCAGGGGTGGAGGAATTTGTACTGGGTAGGAGATGGCATAGTCACACTCAAGAGATGTATTTCCTTCCTATTAATGGGAGTTGATAAATCAGGGAGGGGATATGTCATGTCTCATTGGGTGGGGAGAGTTGGAGATAGGAAGGGGGGAAGGGTATGCTGTTGGGTCTTGAAAATTGTGGTGTGAGTAACCTCAAGAAGTTCAGGTCAACACAAAGTATGAGGACATCATCATTAAACGTTTCAAGGGGGAGGACGGAGAATATTTACTCATTTAAAGATTGGCTCTGGGTAACATGTTGGACACAGTAAGAAGTCTCACAACATCAGGTTAAAGTCCAATCCCACCTGGTGTTGTGAGACTTCTTATTATGTTTACTTCAGTCCAATGCCAGCATCTCCACATCATGCCATGTTGGAAGCAGGAGAGTGATGAGAAAGCAGTGACATAATGGTATTGTCACTGGGCGAGTAATCCAGGGATCCAGGGTAATGCTTTGGAAACCTGGGTTCTAATTCCATCATGGCAGATGGTGAAATTTGAATTCAATTCTAATTAAATAAAAATCTGGCATTAAAAGTCAAACGAAGACTGTGAAAATATTGTTGGTTGTCATAAAAACCCATCTGGTTCACTAGTGTCGTTTGGGAAGTATAATCTGCCGTCCATCTGACGTGTGATTCCAGAGCCACAGCAATGTGGTTGACTTTTAAATCTCTTCAAGGATGGGCAATAATTGCTGGCCCAGCCAGCGATACCCACATCCCAAGAACAAATGGGAAATAAAAAAGGGGAACGTGCAGTAAGCAGGGAAATGGACAATTAGAGGGGGAACGTGCTTGCACAGGCAAATTGCAATACCTTCATGTTGACTTTGGAATGATGCAGTAGAAAAAAATGCTTAAAAAGAATTGCCCGGGGTGGATTCCAAGAGTCTGTTGGAAGTGTCAACAACTGCAATGGACTGATTGAATGAGTACTCTCATAATTATCAGTTCAAGACATGTAGATCAAAGGTCACTGAGAGCAGTTAACATGTGTCAAGAACCAATTGAAGGAGTTTGGCAGCTTAACTTTTGGAGAGCATTGATGCAAGCATCCATTAAGGCAACATTTAATTTGGACTGTTTGCCCACATGTCCATCACAGAGGCATACACAAAGGAAGAAAATCAAACAATTAAGGGTTCACGGCTGCAGCACATAAACAACATGCTCAAGACAAGGCTCTACATTATCATTTGAATGGTCAAAGCTTACAGGGCACAGGGCTTGCTTTCATGAAATCAGTGCAAGGCTAAACTAGGCTAACAGAGACAGGCTAACTGCAGCCTGATTGAGGATAAAAACACATGGCTGTATTTCCCCCGATTAAAGTCTATTTGTTAATTCACTGTCATGTTAGAGTGGGATGCATAGTCATAAGTGAATCTTCAGGATATACTTCAGCTGGAAGGGATGGTCTGGGGTGCCATGGACAGAATCAGGGTAGGTCTGGGATTTTATACTGGCTTCCTGGCTTGATGATGGAGAAGTTTTAAAGTGTATTTATTACTGTCATAAGTAAGATTACATGAACACCACAATGAAGTTACAGTGAAAATCCTCCAGTTGCCACACTCTGGCACCTGTTCCGGTATACTGAGGGAGAATTTAGCATGGCCAATGCACCTAACCAGCATTTTTTTCAGAATGTGGGAGGAAACTGGAGGAAATTCTCACAGATACAGATGGAACGTGCAAATTCCACACAGACAGTGACCCAAGCACAATCAAATCTGGATCCCTGGTGCTGTAAGGCAGATGTGCTAATCACTGTGTCACCGTGTTGCCCCAAGAGAGAGGGAACATTCCAGCACTTCCTTATTCCCCAGCATCAGACTTGTGGGAGGGGAGGGCGTTATTCAGAATGTGCAGTGGTTAGCACTGCTGCTTCACAGCACCAGGGACTCAGGTTTGATTCCCAGCTTGGGTTACTATCTGTGTGGAGTCTGCATGTTCTCCCTGTGTCTGTGTGGGTTTCCTCTGAGTGGTCCAGTTTCCTCCACATTCTGAAAAACGTGCTGGTTTGATCCAAACAGGCGGCGGAGTGTGGTGACCACAGGAACTTCACAGTAACTTCATTGCAGTGTTAAGCATTACTTGTGATTAATCAATAAATTTTTAAAAGTGTTGAGCAATTCCTCACTAAAGTTCCTATGTAAGGGTTTAACGGCAATTGTCCATAAGGGCTAACTTCCTCTGGACAATTGGACTGGAAACCATCCAACAAAGCAGTTTAAGTCATTAACCTCTGATGATTTTGCCAGTTTTACGTTAATTGTTACTCTGAAAAATTAAAAGAAATAAAACCACTTCTAGCTTCAGAATATTTATTTAAAAAACCCATAACAAGTCATGTGTAGGACAACTCCTACACTCCCAGCTCCCGTCCAAACCCCACACACTAGCACTGCTCCTCACAAATTCCACCTCCCTTTCCATCTGATCTAAACTTGTTGGACCCCATCCCTCTTCACATCCCAACACACTCACCTCCCAGAATGACCCAACCATACCTACCCCATGTTCAACCCCCTCACAAGCCTGACCCCTTCCATTTCCCCAATGATCCAAACCTCAACAATCCAATGGCTGACACTCCACATCTTATTTTTAAACTCATCTGTTTTACAGCAACTAGTGCAGTAAACAAAAACAGATATGCTCTGCTTAATTGGGATTCTTTGATACTCTGATCCTAGACCCAGGGACGCACTGCGCCGACTGAATCTGATCCAGTTTGAGTCAGGGAGATCGGGCAAGACAAGCACTGAAGAAATGTAGCACATATAATGGAAATAGTGTGGCAATCTAATGCTATTCCGGGCACGTCGTAACCCTATATCTCAGTAACTTGTTGGAGAAGGCCGGTTTCATCTCCACCAGGATCCCTATGCTCCCTGTGCCTTTTGCTTATAGGAGAGAGTGTCTTCAACCTGCAGTTCCCTCACCCCACTCTGAGCTGAGATCTCTCCTTTTATTGTGGATAGTCTTGTCCTGGATAAAAACAGGTGGATCAACTGTGAGCACCTCGGTTGGAAGAGCAGTTCAGAAGCATCCATACCTCCTGCTTGTGCTGAATGCTTCCCAGTAAGGGATAAAGACATTATTTGTGCAATACCTTATAGGAGCTGAAAACGTGAAAGTGTCTGTCAGACTATCCATGCTGATGTCTTTTTGCAGGCAATGTGTGGATGACCCTTTGAGTACCTGATATCCTTTTGAAAGTGTTATTTTGGAGTGAGTCAAAGGTTCACTTACCCTAGTGGAGCAGATCAGATCACTATCCTTTTCCAGCACTGGAGAATGATCCTTTTTGAGTTCCGTAGTCACTGACCTGTTTGGCAACCTCCTCCCAAGCTGACATGGCTAGGTTGGTGGACCTTCTATTCCAGGTAACAGTGAGTTTGATAAATTACTGGCCATCCCAGCATGAGATTTGACAAACATATAGAATCATGCAATCATTGTATCCCTACAGTGCAGAAGGAGATGATTTGGCTCATTGAGTCTGCAACAATCTTAATCCCACCCGGGACCTATTCCCGTAACCCCACATATTTACCCTGGTAATACCCCTGACCCTAGTGTCAATTTAGCATGGCCAATCAACCTAACCCAACATACCTTTGGAAGGTGGAAGAAAACCAGAGCTCCTGCAGGAAACCCACGCAGATGTGGGAGAATGTGCAAACTCCATACAGACAGTGACCCAAGGCCAGAACTGAACCCAGATCCCTGGCACTGTGAGGCAGCAGTGCTAACCACTGTGCCACCGGATCATTCATTATGGACCATTCTGATCCATAAATAAGTTGAATGTTAATTATCAGAAAAGCCCATCTGGCTGACTAATGTCCTTTAGGGAAGGAAATCTGCTATCCTTATCTGGTCTGGCCTAAAGGTGACTCCAGAGTCATGGCAATGTGGTTGACTCTCAACTGCTCTCTGAAATGGTCGAGCAAACCATTGAGTTGTACCAATCGCTGCAAAGTTTCATGTGAACAGCAATTTTACAAGAAGGCAGTTTCGCCACCACCTTCTCAAGGGCAACTAGGAATGGGCAATAAATGCTGGCCAGCCAACAATGCCCATGTCCCATGAATAAATTTTTAAAAAGCAGTGTGACATTGCTCATTTTACCAGCAAGTGGCACAACATTCGTGACATCAAGCATGGCTCCTCCGATACCAAAAGTAATATACAACATGCCAACTTCCCACTGAGGACGATAATGCCAAATCCAACACAACACAACATCCAAACACCAAAGTTATACCACAAATAATGTTTTGAGAAAAGAAAATTATAAGTTATGATAGATTCTTAAAATTCTCAATTCAATTATAAAATTTGAATGTTAATCTTAAGTGTGGAAAAAACGTTCATGATTGGAATAGCTAAATTGATATGGAGGTATTTTTTTAAAAGAAGAGACGTGTGAAATTGTTATATCAATCATAAAGAAACAGGAACTTACTGTTAACAGATATACATATGAGATGCCACGTTTTACTGTTGCACTGCAGCCATGTGTCCAGCATCAATGTATCAGTCAATCAGTCCGCCAGCCGTATGAAGAGTGGAAATGATGAAGTCCCAGCATTTTGAGCCAGAAGTATGATTAATTCTAACTTATGGGAACAGAACACATAACACTCATCAGGCTATATACAACAGCACCTCCATTGGAACATTACCACAGGCAAATACCCTTAAACTCACACGCCAGCCTGTACCGGAAATATCTCGCCATTCTTTTACAGTTGCTGGCCAGAATTCTCCGACCTCACCTACGTTTAGGATTCTCCAGTCTCACTACTGTGAATGGAGATTTGGCTGAGCTAAGATTTCCGTTCTCTCTCACAACGGAAGCAAGGCATGCAGGACTGGACAATTCCGTCTGTAATTTCAAAATCCTGAAAATCCTTCTTGAACCGCACTGTGGCTGTAACTACTGGGATAATGGCCTGTGAAATTTCAGACAAGATGGATTTTAACCTAGAAATGAATCCCATGTAGCCAAAGATTGAGAGTTTGGGATGCCCAGGAGAATGGATTTCCCAAATGTTCTACAGGTAACTGTTGGGTTTCTGTATGAAGAAATCCTGATTGACAGGCTGGAGAACATTTGAGAAAGTAACTTTCTTCTCATGGCTGCAGCTTACAAGAGCAGGTTGTTGTAGTGCAGGTGTAAGTGAGATTATAACAAGGGAGAGCCCAGATTTAATTGTTGTCCAGCCAGTCTGATAGTAAG
Organism: Sphyrna mokarran; assembly: GCA_024679065.1. NCBI lineage: Eukaryota > Metazoa > Chordata > Chondrichthyes > Carcharhiniformes > Carcharhinidae > Sphyrna > Sphyrna mokarran. The sequence continues at coordinate 42,828,300 of JAGIQG010000001.1, read as the reverse complement.
TAAATATAGGCAACAAGACCTCCTCCATGATCATCCTTGATGCCAGTGCCCCACAAGGCTGTGTTCTCAGCATCTTACCATACTCTACTTATACCTATGACTGTGTGACCAAATTTCCCTCCAACTCAATTTTCAAATTTGCTGATGACACCACCATAGTGGGTTATATCTCAAACAATGATGAGATGGAGAACAGGGAAGAGATAGAGAATCTAATGACCTGGCACAATGATAATAATCTCTTCCTCAATGTCAGTTGAACAAAGGAGATAGTCATCGACTTCACAAAGCACCGTGGAGAACATAGCCCTGTCTACATCAATGGGGATAAAATAGAAGTGGTCAAGAGCTTCAGGTTTTTAGATGCCCAAGTCACCAACAACCTGTTCTGATGCCTCCAGACAAACAGTATAGTTAAGAAAGCCCACCAACGCATCTACTTTCTCAGGACGCATCGGAAATTTGGCATGTCCCCTATGACTCTCATCATTTTTTACAGATGCATCATAGAAAGCACCCTTTTTGGTTGTATCACAGTTTGGTATGGTTCCTGCTCTGTCCATGACCACTAGAAACTAGAAAAGGTTCTAACGAAGCCCATTCCATAACGCAAACCAGCCTCCTATCTAATGAAACTGTCTACACTTCCCACTGCCTCAGCAAAGCAGCCAGCATAACCACGGACACAATGCGCTCCGGATATACTCTCTTCTACCTTCTTCTATTGGGAAAAGGATATAAAAGTCTGAGGTCTTGTACCAACTCAAGTACAGTTTCCTCCCTGCAGCCATCAGACTTTTGAATGGACTTATATTATGTTGGTCTTTCTCTACAACCTAGCTATGATTGGAACATTACATCTTGCATTCTCTCATTTACTTCTCTATGAATGGTATGCTTTGTCTGTATAGTACACAAGAAATTGTACTTTTCACCTTATGTTAATACCTGTGACAATAAGTCAAATCAAAATCAAATTTTGCTTCATTTCCAATATTACTTTAAACTGCTGCTTCTGAAAATAGTTGTAGTGCAATGTCTTCATTTGCTTGGTGTGTCCCAGTTCTAGTTAAGTAAGTTTCTGGAAAATTACCCTTCATTGAATGGACCAACTAGTGTAGAACAAGTGAAATGTTTCCAACATTGGTCCCTGGTAAGTGGTGATTTAACTGATGTGAACTGGTCAGAGTGCTACAAATAAGTTCACTACTCTGCACGTGAAAGAAGAATGAAAAATCAGCTTGTATTCAAACTTCTGATTACTGCCCACTTATCATTATTGGAAAATATATGGATGTTAGCATGATGTGAGGACTGTGATACTGCGGCACAGTGGCACAGTGACTAACAATGCTGCCTCACAGTGACAGGGAACCAGGTTCAATTCTCAGCTTGAGTCCTGTCTGTGTGGAGTTTGCACATTCTACACATATCTGCATGAGTTTCCTTCATGTGCTCCAGCTCCCTCCTAAAGTCTGAAATACATGTTGGTTAGATGCATTAGCCATGGTAAATTCCCCCCTCAGTGTACCCAAACAGGCGCCAGAGTGCGGCAATTTGAAGATTTTCGCTGTAACTTGATTACAATTTTAATGTAAGCCTACTTGTGACTAATAAATAAAATAAATTATTACTGACTGTCTTGCCTTATGTTCAAGAATGTTTACTCAAAGAGTGATTAGGGAGTGGAATGCCCTGCCTGCAGCTGTTGTAGATGCGCCAAGTTTGGTGGCGTTTAAGAGGTTAATTGATAAGTATATGGAAGAGAAGGGAATGGTTTAGTTTGGAGGGGCATTGCTTTTTATTTTGGTCGGCACAACATCGAAGGCCGAAGGGCCTGTTCTGTGCTGTATTGTTCTATGTTCTATGTTCTATGTTCTAATGGCCACATAGGAAAGAACAAAGTTCTGCCTGTGCTTATGGAGAATGGGGTGCTAAGAGTCAACACTCGCAAAATTAAATGTAAGACCAAGACCATTTACAGGCACAAAACCTAATGAGATTAAAGTTTATTAAAAACTTAAAACTAATAAGATAATCTCCCAACACTTTAAATTATTTTACAATTTAATGTAACCTTGTAGAACACATACTTGAAAAAGGCTTGATTTACTTTACTGCATTTTGCAGAGTTAATAAATCATAGATGTGACGCTTTGGTATACAAACAATAAATCACCATTTAGACTAATATAAAAACTGAATAAAATGAACCGCCAAACAATTTTCTGTGCTAAACATGTACAATTGAGATACATTTGAAGTTGAATTTAATACTTAGAAATATTTAGTCATAAATCTGCCTTAGATGTTCTGTTGCATTTGTAAGGAGTATGAATTGGGATCTAACCATAGACAAGGACTGATTTTATAAGGATATAGGTTAATGACTATATTATAACCATGTTATATTCTTCCCAGTGGGGATGAACAAAGAGGCCACAATTTCAGGGGGAAATTGTGTCATAACACATACAATCTAGAAGTAGAAGCAGGTTATTCAACCCTGCTCCACCATTCATCTTGATCATAGCTGATCATCGGATTCAATATCTTAATGCTTCCTTCCTCTGATATTCCTTGATCCCTTTAGCCCCAAGAACTGTATCTAATTTGTTCTTGAAATCAGACAACATTTTGGCCTCAAATAGATTTGGTTGTGTTGAATTCCACACATTCACCACCTTCTGGGTGAAGAAATTTCTCTTCAACTTAGTTGTAAAAGATTTACCCCTTATCCTCAAACCATGACCTCTAGATCTGGATCCCCCACCATTGGGAACATTCTTTCTGAATATACCCTGTCTAACTTTGTTAGAATTTTATATGTTTCTCTGAGATTCTCTCTCACTCTTCTAAACTCCAGTAAGTATAATCCAAACTGATTTAATCTCTCCTTATATGACAGACCTGCCATCCCAGGAATCAGGTTGTCAAATCTTTGCTCTATTCCATCGATAGCAAGGATATTCTTTCTCAGATAGGCATACCAAAACTGAACATATTGTGTTCTCATCAACACCCTATACAACTGCGGCATAACATCCCTATCCCTAAAATCAAATCCTCCCACTATGAAGGCCTTCTTTAATACCTGTTGTATTTGCAGGCATACTTTCAACAACTGATGCATGAGGATTCCAAGATTTTGTTGTGTATCTATCTCTCTCAATTGGTACCAATCAAGTAATAATCTGATTTCCTTTTATTGCTACCAAAGTGGAAAACCTCACATTATATTGCATCTGCCATGCACATATCCCCATATTCAGCCTGTCAAATCATTTTGAAGCACCTCTACATCCTCCTCACAGCTCACCCTCCCACCATCTGCAAATTTGGAGATAATACATACAGTTCCCTCTTCCAAATCATTAATATATATAATGTGAACATTTGGAATCCTAGCACAGATTCCTGCAGAACCCCGTTAGTCACTGATTACCAATCATCTGATTACCACATAACATGTAAGCCAGAGTTACAGAATTTGTGCAGTGCAAAAGAAAGCCATTTGGCCCTTTGTGTCTGCACCAGCCCTCCAAATGAGCATCATGACTTACGGCCATTCCCTAATATCTGAATATCCTAAAACACAAAGTTCAGTTGGGTCACTTGAGGGTTACGAGGTAGCTAGGAAGCAAGGTAGTAAGTAGAAAGGGCTTAAGAGATCTGGGAGGAGGCATGAGAAGTCCTTGGGGGGTCGGATTAAGGAAACATCTTTTTACTCTTATGTGAGAAATAAAAGAATGACTCAGGTGAAGTTAGGGCTAGTCGAGGATAGTAGTGAGAACTTGTGCATGGAGTCAGAAGAGATCAATGAGGCATTAAATGAATACTTTTCTTCAGTGTTCACTAAGGAGAGGGGCCATGTTTTTGAGGATGAGTGTGTGACACAGGTTGATAGGATAGAGGAGATAGATGTTCTGAGGGAAGATGTATTAGCAATCTTGCAAAACCTGAGAGTCAATAAGTCCCCTGGGCCAAAAGGGATATATCGTAGGATACTTTGGGAAGCAAGGGATGAGATTGCGGAACCTTTAGCTTTGATTTTTGGGTCTTCACTGTCCATGGGGATTGTGCTAGAGGACTGGAGAGTGGTGAATGTTGTTCCTCCAAGAAAAGAAATAGGAATGACCCTGGTAATTATAGGCCAGTTAGTCTTACTTTGGTGGTTGGTAAGTTAATGGAAAAGGATAGGATTTATGACCATTTGGAAAGATGCAATTGAATCTGGATAGTCAGCATGGTTTTCTGAGGGGTAAGTCTTACCTCATAAATTTGATTGAATTTTTTGAGAAGGTAACTAAGTGTGTGGGTGAAGATAGAGCAGTTGATATCATATACATGAATTTTAGTAAGGTGTTTGATAAGGTTCCCCATAGGAAGCTCATGAAGAAGGTCAGGAGGTATGCGATTGAAGGAAATTTGGCCGATTGGATAAGTAACTGGCTGTGTCATAGAAAACAGGAGGTGACAGCAGATGGAAAATTTTCAGATGGGAGACCAGTTACCAGCAGTGTACCACAGGGATCTGCACTGGCTTCTCTGCTATTTGTGATTTTTATCAATGAGTTGGAAAAGGGGGTTAAAGGGTGTGTTAGTAAATTTGCTGATGACATCAAGATTGGTGGAGTAGTGGATGCATTGGAGGGCTCTTGCAGGTTGCAAAAAAGCATTGATAGTATGCAGACTGGGCTGAAAAGTGGCAGATGGAGTTTAATCCTGATAAGTGCAAGGTGATTCATTTTGGTAAGACAAATTGATTTTGGTAAGAAATTAGTCTGAATGCAGATTACAGGGTCGACGGCAGAGTTCTGAGGAATGTGGAGGAATAGAAAAATCTTGAAGTTCATACCCACAGATCTCTGAAGGTTGCCATTCATGTGGATAGAGCCATGAAGAACGTTTATAGTGTGTTAGCGTTTATTAACGGGGGTTTGAGTTTAAAAGCCATGGTGTTATGTTGCAATTGTACAGGACTTTGCTGAGGCCACATTTGGAATATTGTATTCACTTCTGGTCACCTCACTGTAAGAAGAATATTGAAGCATTGGAGAGAGTGCAGAGGAGATTTACCAGGATGCTGCCTGGTTTGGAAGGTAGGTCTTATGAGGAAAGGTTGAGGGAGCTAGGGCTTTTCTCTTTAGAGCAGAGGAGGATCAGGGGCATCTTAGTAGAAGTTTATACGATGATGAGGGGATAGATAAAGTGACGTGCAGACACTATTTCCTGAGATGGATGTAGCTGTTATTAGCGGGCATAACTATAAGGTCATTCTAGGAGATATAGGAGAGATATCCAAGGTATGGTTGGGGTGTGGAATGGACTGTCTGCTGTGATAATGGAATTGGACACTTTAGGAGCTTTCAATCAGTTATTGGAGAGGCAAATGGAGCACTCCAGAATGATAGAGAGTGGGATAACTTGATCTTAGTTTTGGACAAAGCTCGGCACAACATTGAGGGCCGAAGGTCTAGTACTATGCTGTTCTGTTCTATGTTTCTATGTTTCTATTCCATTGTCTTACTCCCAGATCCTTGCATATTGTTTCTATTCAAGCAATCACTAACGCCTCTTGAATGTCTTGATCAAGCTTGCCTCCATCACACTTCTGGACAGTACATTCCTGATCAGAACATCTTGCAAAAAAGAGACATTCACAAACATTGGTGATGTTTACTGAATATCAATGTTTGATATTTTCATTGTGAGCAATTTGGACATTGAACATGTTATATATTGTGATTTACCTCTGTATAAACATACTTGCCAGAGTTTTACGCCCCACTTGCCACAGTAATCAGAGTGGGCAAGCACTGGACAATGGAAAGGTCAGGGCAGGATTTTATAGTTTCAGGACAAGCGAGGCTGTAAAATCCCACCCACTTTGTGTAAACTTCAATATGCTAATTCCTAGCCATTACCCTTAAAAGTTGCAGTGAACAAGATCAGTGAATAAGAATCCTTCTGGTTGCTCCCATATTACAGCACAAATTGGATGAAAAAGACCAATTTCCAGAAACTCTTGAGAAGACAAGATGCTTTCGGAGGTATGTACAGTGAAAAAATGTTTCCCCTGGTTGGTGAGTACAGAATTAGAAGGCACTGCTTTAAAATTAGGGGTCATCTTTTCGAATGGATGTTGAAAGAATATTTTTCTCTGAGGGTTTTGCAACTTTGGAACTCTGTCTCAGAAGGTGGTTTAAGTGAATACGTTTAAGGTGTAGGTAGATGGATTATTGCATTAATTTTTTTCTACACAATAGAGGGATGCTAGAGGGAGTTTTTTCACACAGAGGGTGGTGGGGCTATGGAATGCACTGCCAAGTAAAGTGGTGGAGGCAGGTACTCTGGAGTTATTTAAGAAATACTTAGATGGGCACATGAGCAGAATGGGAATGGAGGTGTATAGAAAACTGATTTAAAATAGGGATCATAAGCCTTGGGAGTCCCTGGGAAGTGTGTAAATAGATGATGATATTGTTTTTATCCTACAGGTGCTTGGTCCACCTTGTTGTCTAATGAGGGGCATACATGGGTCGTGAGAGGGCTGCTCTTGGACCTTTTTCGAGAGTATCCTACTGCTTCACATTGTTAGTGTATGCTTGACCTGGACCATCTGATAGGCAACACGACAGCTCAGTGACTATCGCTGTGCTGTGTAGATACATGGATTTGGGCCTGTGTCTGTGGGAGTTTGCGCATTCTCCCCGTGCTTGCGTGGGTTTTCTCCGGGTGCTCCGGTTTCCTCCCACATCCCAAAGATGTGCTCTTAGGCTAATTGGCAAAACAAATTCTCCCTAAATTGTCTCAAATTTGGTTTTTAATCCATAGATCTATAAACATGGATCGCGGGTAGAAGTGGGAACATCGAGGTGGTGGCGCGGGCTCGTTGGGCAAAGGGCCTGTTTCCCATGCTGTTTTGTTCTTTGTTCTTTGATAGATATGACTGTAACATTATATTCTGCACTTTCTCATTTCCTTCTATACGAATGGCATGCTTGTCTGCATAGTGCACAAAAAACAATACTTTTCACTGTATGCCAATACATGTGACAATAATAAATCAAATCAAATCAAATCAAAGCAAACAAGGAATTAAAGGCAATTGCGGGTAGATGCGAATGTGAAACCCAAAACACAAAGAGATCAGCTATGATTTTACTAAATGGTGGAGAAGTTTCAAAAGACTGAGTGGTCTAATTTTGCTCCTATTTTGTATGTTCACATTTTAAACTTTCAGTGATTAAGGTGGTGTCTGTGAAGAGTAGAAATTAGATGTCATTTTTGTCAAGATAGAAGGCATGTTCTCTGCTGTCAATGTCCAAGAATATGCCATTATCACCTGTATTAGTGTGGACAGCCCAGTTATATTTCTGGTCGATGGTGAGCCATTGGGTGTTGATGGTAGGGATTCAGTGATGGTGATGCCATTACATGTCAAGCTGCAACATGACTTGCCAACTTTTAAACTGAATGCCCCAGTTATGAAGGCAAGTATGCCATATGCCTTCTTGACCACATTCTTCACCTGCATGGCCACTTTCAGTGATCCCTCTGCCTTTGACTAAATATTTCCTATCTGTATTAGATCTTTCAAAATGCATTACCTGACATTTGTCTGGATTAAACTCCATCTGCCATTTCTCTGCCCAAGTCCCCCACTAACCTATATCGGGCTGCAGCCTCTGACAGTCCTCATCACTATCTGCAATTCCATCAACCTTTGTGCCACCATAAATTTATTAATCAAACCAGTTACATTTTCCTCCAAGTCATTTATATATATTAGAAACAGCAAAGATCCCAAGGAACACCTCCTTTTTCCTCACAAGAAGTTTGAAAGCTTTTTTTTACTTACTAACTTGCTGGCTGCACCTGCTATGCTGTACATGTCATCTTCCTCAGGACAGCTCAATTTTCCAGATGGATCAGAAATGAGCGCTAACTCTCTGTTTCACACAGGTAAGGGACCTTGGTTCATAATCAAGGCCTCTGCCTCATTTGCCTGAAAAGCGGGACTACCAATATTAGCATCTATATCTTTCCTACATTCTTGTGCACACAATGTTGTCCCTTAAACTGAGCCTCATTATGCCAATTTTTGTGTGTGTGGAATGGGTACCGTGAGTTCCGACAATATCACCTGCTGTGGTAACCAGAACATAGTATTTATTCAGTCTTCTGAGGATGCTTACAGCCTCAATCTACATTCTTCGTCCTGAGATAACAAATGACTGACTTAATATTTACCTTAATCACTTTTGCAGTGGAAAGATTGGACTGCATTTGAAGCCCTCACCTGTGGCAATTTTGGTGGTGACATTTAGTCAGATGGATGGGTGGCAGGTGGAGATCCTTACACCTTCTTGTCTCTGTACCCGATGAGTCTATGATGAGAAGATCTGTGGATAGCTTTCCCACTCCACTGCCAATCGATGCTCTTAACTGGGCAACCGATGCCTACAGCTGGTGGCTGGCCATGTAGGGAGCATGACAAGCAAATCCACGTAGATTCCTTGTGAGTTCCTGGGGAATGTCCCTTTTCTAGAGGCACTGTCCTTGCTGCTAACACCCTTCCCCCCACTCAGATCCAACAACAATACTAACCCTTGAATGGATGTCATACCAGTAGCAGCCACTGCTGCCCTGATAATGTTACCAATGAAAAGAGCAACTGACCTCTCAATGGTCCTAAGGAAAGCCAGTACCTGTCCAGTTAATTGAGTGAATGACAGCCTTCCTAAAGAGATCATGTGGGGCTTTCCAGCAGCCTCTATTAAATCCCAAAAAGTTATCTAGAGTTGTCTGGAACTGTTAAATGTGCAGGGAATTAAAACTGGAACCCATATTGTCATTGGGGTTTTATATGCCAATGTCATTGCATACATGAAAAAGGAAGGAATTGTTTCAAGCAAAACACAGAAATGTGATCCTGTATGTTAACTCAACTGTGGCTCAAATAATAGCCTCTTCCCTGAACAGGATATGGGTTGAGTAGTATACCAGAGATTTGAGCACAAAGTGTAGGCTGACAGAAGAGAGCAGACAAAAATAAATTACTTTGGATGCTGGAATCTGAACCCTAAAGAGAAAATGCTAGAAAACCTCAGCAGGTTTGGCAGCATTCGTAACAAGAGAAAAGAGCTGATGCTTTGCGTCCAGATGACTCTTCATCAGAGCTAACAGGCACAGACAGTGGGAGATATTTATACTGTAGGATGAGGGAATGAAAGTCATAGCCACAGAAACAAGGGGAAAGGTTGCTAATGGCAGTCCATGGAGAGAATAGAAGGTGTGAATGGCCAAATGACAGAGACGCTGAAATCAGAGGATAGCCTGTGTAACCTGTGCACAGCATCCTACCCTATCCCCGTAATCCCACACATCAACTCCACCAATTCCCTTAACCTATACATCTTGGGACACTAACAAACAATTAAACATGAATAATCCATCTAATCTGCACCTAACTAGTCACAGAGGATTAGTTGAAGTGGCTTAGGAATGTCAGAAAATTACTTTTGCATTCACACTACATGTTATTGGGATAGGCAATGGCGTAGCAATATTGTCACTGAACTAGTAACCCAGAGACCCAGCCTGATGCCCTGGGGATCCAAATTTGAAACCCACCATGGCAGACGATGAAATTTGAATGCAATAAAATGCTGGAATTAAAAGTCTAACGATGACCATGTTGATTGTCATAAAAACCCATCGGGATCACTAATGTCCTTTAGAGAAGGAAATCTGCCATCCTAAACCGGACTGGCCTATATGTGACTCCACACTCATAGTAATTTAACTGGCTAAGGATCAGATAATAAATGCTGGCCTAGTCAGCGATGCCCACTTCCTATAAAATGAATAAAGAAAACCAACTCGCCCCTTCAATCACGTGTCATCTTGCTGTACAGGCACGAACATGTTAGAAGTGACACGGTATTTTATCACCGACAGACATGTGGCCAACCTATCAGCAAGAATAAGACTTTCAATTATATTGTGCCTTTCACATCCTCAAGACATTCAAAGAATACTGAGACCAGATGAAGCAACTTTGAAATCTAATCAAAATTGTTAAATAGGCAAACAGGTCAACCAATTTGCACACTTCAAAAGTTCTGAACAATGGCAGACAAAAATAAAAACCCACTCGTCCATTCAATCGATCTGTTAATCAACTATCTGATTGACTGAATGAAGCATTAATGCATAAACTACTGAAAGTGAGTCCAAATCAGAAATCTAGAAACTATAAACAAATATTATTATTATTATTCAAAAAGAGAGGGAGACAGAAAGTGGGAAACTATCAGCCAGTTAGCTTAATATTTGTCTAAGGGAAAACATAATATACTATTATTAAAATATATAAGCAGTGCACTTGGATCAGCTCAAAGTAATTGTGCAGAGTCAACATAGTTTTGTAAAAAGGAAAGCATGTTAAACCGACTATGGAGTTTGTTGTAGAAGTAACATGTGCTGTGAGTAAGAATAGATGTACTATACTTATCTTTCCAGAAAGCATTTGATAAAGTGTCACATCAAAGATTATTGTGGAAAATAAAAGCTTATATTATAGGGCATGCAGATGACTTGATGTGGCAAATGACAAACTGAAAGGTTTTTTGATTGAAAAGAATTCCATACAACTAAGAGTTTAACGACACAACTATTCAGGGTTACTTTCAACACCCTGACTTCAACTGAAGCCTTCCAGCACTGGGAATGTGTACCCTCACTCTCGATTGGCACTGGCTCATGCGCTCATGCCCCATTGGTTATGGCCAGGTCATGTGGTCCACAAAGGACCACACTATCACATGTACATTGGCAGCAGAAAGATGACAGTGAAAACCACAGGACTGTCATAAAACTCAAACTTATTCACTGATGACCTGTAGAGAAGAACATAGAAACATAGCAATATAAAATAAAAGCAGGTGGAGGCCATTTGGCCCTTTGAGCCTCCTTTGCATTCATCATGATCATGGCTGATTGTCCAACTCAAAACCCAATCCTGCTTTCTCCCCATTTGATCCCAATGGCCCCAAGTCTTATACGCAGCTGTCTCTTAAATATGTTCAATGTTTTGGCGTCAACTACTTCCAGTGGTAATGAATTCCAAGGCTCACCACTCTCTGGGTGAAGAAATGTCTCATCATCTCTGTCCTAAGTGGTCTACCACAAATCCTCAGACTGTGATGCCTGGTTGTAGATTTCCTCACCATTGGGAACATCCATCCTGCAGCTATCTTGCCTAGTCCCCCCTCCTCATTCGTCTGAACTCTAGCAGAACATGCTGTCTTATTCCCCAGAGTTTTCCACTGGCTGAGAAGTAGGTGACAGCTTCACTATTTGATATAATTCAAGCCCTGCAACACACATAGGACCATCATGTAATTTTAACTTCCAAAAAATAAAGTATTTCCAATGGACATTCTGTTCAGTAACATCTGTCAGTGTGGCAGAAGAGGCTCGTGAAAAGGTGTCAGAGTTTTTTATGTGGGGCCATGAGAAATAAATTGTCTTCTGGAATCCACAAAAATAACATGGGCCACTGCCTAACACAGCCCTATGTGTCACCTATAGACCAGCGTATAACCTTAGAATGGAGTGAGCTTCCCACAAGTGCTGCCGGACAGCCAAAATTTACCATTCAGTCATCCGATAGTTAAGAAAAGCGCACCCACAAGATTCAGTCACTGCCAAAAGAGAGAAGCTGCCATTGCATCCTTGATGCCATAAAATCGGAACGAAGTTGATGCATTCAGAGTTGAATCAGCTGCTCATGATTGATTGGGTTGGATGAAGAATCAATTACGTCATTGACGCGAAGAAACAGTGAGCAAGACGAGAGGGGCTTCCTGAGTACGGGGTTAATTGAGAAAGCATCAGAGTATCATTCATCAACCGCACAAGAGTGGAAAGAACAGTGGAAGGATTTGAGAGGACGCTGACTAGCCATAAGCATAATTTTTGTTGAGACCAGAGCTAAAGTGCCAGATCCTGCTTTAGAGATGATCTAGGAAATGATAGATGATTGAATAATAATCAAGAACAAAGTTCCAGTAGGTTGTAGATTATAGTAATGGATAAAAAGGTCACCTTGGAATGACAGTGCCAAAAAAAGTCATAACTATATTGTTTAGGTTATTAAAGCCGGGCATTTAAAGTTGTTGGATAATTTGGAAATAGCTTCCATATCTTTAGAAAATTATCTAATGTTAGGACAACAGGATCTCCTTAGGAAAGTAAGAGCGAGTCACATTTCCCAAGAGGCAGCAGCACACTTTCAAAGAAACGGAAAGGTGGACTGGGTCTAACAGATTGCAGAATTTTTGAAAGATCAGAGTTACAAGCAGCTTGAAGATAATGGTGGAATTTTCCAGTCTGACAGTGGCAGGCAGAGCCACATGAGTACCCATTTCTTGATTTGCATAATGCACAGACTCCAAAGCAGTGGTTCCCAGTCGCTGTACCATGGCACACTGATGTTCCGTGACAAGCTCGCAAGTGTGCCATGGCCACGCGGCAGACTCTAAGCATCTACGTTTTTCTCTCTCAGTCAATTTCCTGAATTTCAATCTTTGGCACTTAGGAGGGAAGCTCCCCTGAAGCTAAAGTCAGGAAGAGCCCTCCCGTCTGTGGATTGGAGTGTGTTAAGATGGAGTTGCTGCTCCAACATTATGTAACTGCTAAGATCTTAGCAGATCTTGAGCGCGGTGCTCAGTTACCAGGATGGCTCCTAGGAGTTCTGCAAGAATGGGGAGGAGATCTCTGGCCAGCTCTGGGAGCTGGGAGTACTCCAACCCCAGATATTTCTGGTTGGAGGGTGAGCAATGACACCATCATACATCTGGCCATGACTGGGGCCCTAGTGTAAATTGATAGATTCCAAGGAAAGCATGGAGGTTTAAAGTTTATTTATTAGTATCACAAGTAGGCTTTTATGTTGATACTACAATTGCTGTAAAAATATGGGGTGGCACAGTGGCACAATGGTTAGCACTGCTGCCTCACAGCGCTAAGGACGGGTTTGATTCCTGATTTGGGTCACTGTCTGTGTGGAGTCTGTACCTTCTCTCCGTGTCTGCGTGGGTTTCCTCCAGGTACTGCAGTTTCCTCCCACAGTCTGAAAGACATGCTGATTAGGTGCATTGACCCGAACAGGCACCGGAGTGTGACGACTAGGAAAATTTCACAGTAACGTGATAGCAGTGTTAATGTAAGCCTTATTTGTGACTAATGAATTAACTTTACTTTTATTTTTTTAAAATCCCCAAGTTGCCACACTCCGGGTCCTGTTCAGGTTCACTGAGGGAGTATTTAGCATGGCCAATGCATCGAGCCAGCATGTCTTTCAGAGTGTGGGAGGAAATCGGAGCACCTGGAGCAAACACATGCAGATACAGGAAAAATGTGCAAACTCCACACAGACAGCGACCCAGGAATTGAACCCGGGACCCTGGAGCTGCAAGGCAGCAATGCGAACCATTGTGCCACCTGCAGCAATTGCACAGGAGATTGCTCTGGAAATACAAGGAGTGCATGAAGAACACGGCAGGAAGAGTGCGGATCTCTGCATCCAACAATATAACTCACACAATAAAAGTCTCACAACATCAGATTAAAATCCAACAGGTTTATTTGATAACAAACGCCATTAACTTTCAGAGCATGCTCCTTCACCAGGTGAGTGGGACTTCTGATTACAAACAGGCATATAAAGACATAAACTCAATTTACAGAATAATGATTGGAATGTAAATCTTTACAGCTAATCTTAAAGGTACAGACAATGTGAGTGGAGAGAGCATTAAGCAAAGGTTAAAGAGATGTGTATTGTCTCCAGACAGGACAGTTAGTGAGATTTTGCAAGTCCAGGCAAGTCATGGAGGTTACAGGTAATGTGACATGAACCCAAGATCCTGGTTGAGACCGTCCTCAAGTGTGCGGAACTTGGCTATCAGTCTCTGCTCAGCGACTCTGTGCTGTCACGTGTCATGAAGGCTACCTTGGAGAATGCTTACCCAAAGATCAGAGGCTGAATGCCTGTGACTGCCGAAGTGTTCGCCAACAGGAAGAGAACAGCTTTGCCTGGTGATTGTCAAGTGGTGTGGCAAAGTCCAAGCCCCAGTGGTCTGCACAATTCTCTTCAGACAGCTCGCACACTTATAAAAGGTGAAAATATTACAACTTACCCAGTTCCAATGAAAGAAAAGACTCTTTCTATATTTCAGTGTGTGCTGGGTGTTATATAATTTCTGTTCAATAATATTGGTGTTTGAGTGACCCTGGTTGTGTGAGTGCTCAGCTGGTGAGTGTGAGTGCTAAGTTGTTCTTAGGAGAGACATGGACCCTGGTGTCAGAAGTAAATGATGGCACAATGGTTGGCACTGCTGTCTCACAGTGCCAGGGCCGAGGCTTGATTCCTGGCTTGTGGCACATTCTCCTCATGCCTTTGTGGGGCTTTCTCCAGGTGCTCCAGTGTCCTCCCACAGTCCAAAGATGTGCTGATTAGGTGCATTGGCCATGCTGAAATCTCCCTCAGCGTTCCCAAATAGGTGTGGTGACTATAGGTTTTTCACAGAAACTTCATTGCAGTGATAACGTATGTATACTTGTGACTAATAAATAAACTTTACCTACTTTTCTCACCTCATGGCTATCAAAGCACAGATTGTTGGACATTAAGTTTCTAAAATATATGTTCCCACACGCCTTTAATGTCAGAAAAAAAAAATTCTTGCGCCTAGAGCTTACCTCTGATGGCACATGAGTGAGTTATTATCTCTGGGGTGGGATGGTGGCATTGTGGTTAGCACTGCTGTCTCATAGCACCAGGGATTGGGTTCAATCTCCAGCTTGGGTCACTGTCTATGTGGAGTTCACACCTGCTCCCCGCGTCTGCATGGGTTTCCTCCAGATGCTCTGGTTTCCTCCCACAGTCTGAAAAGTGTGCCATACTGGAGATAATAACTCGTTCATGTGCTATCAGCAGTAAACTCTAGTCACAAGAAAATGTTTTCTCTGACATTAAGTTACTAAAATATATGTTCCCACTCACCTTTAAGGTGCTCTGGTTTTCTCCCATAGTCTGAAAAGCGTGCTGGTTAGGTGCATTGACTCAAACAGGCGCTGTGGTGTGGCAACTAGGGGAATTTCACAGAACTTCATTGCAGTGTTAATATGAGCCTTACTTGTGATTAATAAACAAATAAATGAACCTTTAAGAGCACATGATTACCTGGAACGAGAAAAGGTTATTTGAAGCAATGAGCCCAATCCTTGCTCCAAGCCATGCCTGAGATTACTGACATGGTCTTGATATATGTATTTAATCTCCCATAGGAATTATCAATAATGTGGTTCAACTGATTCCCAGATGTCTGAGATTGGCATTTTGAGCACCTCTGGGTTAGTGACTGTGATGAACAAAGCAACTTATGGAATCAGATTGCAAGCTAACATTTTCAACACCGATACACATAAAAGGCAACAGGAGGGAGCGCTTATCAGTTGAGAAGGATTTGCAGGTGGATCTCTCATCATTTCCTCCCTGGATCAAAAGGTTTCCCTCGAACCCGGTAAGCTGCCATTGGCTCAATTTTGCCCTAATGCATTGAATTTCAATTGTATGCTGAAAGCTTTGTTTGTAAGACCATAACCATAGTAAACATAAGTAAAAGTGATGTTTATGAGCAACCGATACATCTGAAAGAAAAATGGGTGTGCCCTGGAATTGTTTATCTGATTGAAGTGTGGCTTCTTACTGAACTCCTGGCTATGCTCAGCGAGGCATCAGCATCCTACACATAAAGAAAACATAATAAAGTGGGAGGTTTTCTAAATCACCTTGTGGAGGGGGTCACCTTCAAATGTGACTATATATTCCACCTGCGCATCATGAAGCTCCAGGAATATCAGAGAGTGTGAAATCTGTCAGGAGAGCGTTGAATCTGTCCTCAAAGTACAAATGCAGCGTCACAGCTTGAGACCACAAAATTATGACACAGTTTAAAATCGAAATTGGAAAAGAATCTGCATCCAAAGGGGCTTAGGCAATGTGATAGAAATCCAGGGGACCTAACAGAGGATACACTCACACAGCTTAGAATAACAACAAGAAAACTGATCTGAGCTGATAGAACTCAGGAAGAGTTTATTGTGAAGGTGCAATTGGACCCATTGACATTATTAGTATTGCTGCAGGAATCACTAGGTTCACAATGAAATTGATCAATGTGAGCATCAACAGGAGAGGAATGTGAGACTGGACCATACCAACCAGGAAGGTGCTGGGTATTTCCAAGATGATCAGTGAAAACCTCTAAGGTGCCTTTTCCAATTAGCATGCCTAACAGATTAAAAAGTATCCTGTTATTCCAAAAGTGCAGGTTAGGTATAAGCAAGTATTCCAGATCAGACGCAGTAAGAGTGCATTAAGTAAGCTCCTTCTGACCCTTCTGCAGTTAAGATGTCAGGTAGCTGGGATAGCATCTTGGTCACCTGTATCTGTGAGATTGTATCTCATCTGGAATTCAGAATCAGGAAAAGTGAATAGTGCAGACACAGCTCTAGGGCTTTCTGGCAGTGATTGGGATCTCTACTTTAGTTGTCTATTACTCTTTGATCTGTTGGATCAATCTGTCCCACAGGAAGAAGGAGGATTGAATAACAGGCCTTTGTTCAAAGCTGCCTTCTAGATAGCAGTGAACCAATTGAGGAAGAGAGGAAATCCCCAGTGCTACATAACACAGCTTCAAAAGGAAGATGAACTGGGGACCATAGTCCAGGGGAGCTCCAGCAAAGTCTAAAGGTTGAGGAGGTCAGTCCCATTTCATGGAGGTGACTCGTGTGGCCAAAGGTCTACCAAAGACACGGCATCAATCTGGAGATGAGTAATAACAATGCCATGCACATTTATGCTCGTCATGAGATGTGATGGTTCATATCTGACAGATTCTATGGGAGAGCTAATGCTACATGGACTAGAAGGACTTACCCTGCGAATGGACTTTTAAGGTCATGCAATTCATTTGCCAACAGATTATTCCAGGAATCCACAGGAGCTGTTGGTAGCATTTCTCAGTCTTCAACACATAAATGTATCAAAGAGGTGATGTATACCCTCTACAGTCAGTTTTATCATTATGAAAAGTTAACACCAGATGAAGCAACACAAACTGCTAGCTTCCCAGGGTCTGCAGCAATCTCTGGTTTCCCAAGAATACAGGGTACGATTGATTGTACATATGTAGCTTTGGGAGTTCCAGTCCCAAAGCAGTCTTGGATGTTCATTAACGGGAAAGGGTTCTATTTCCTGAATTCAACTGGGATGTGACCACCAGAAACACATCACGCATGTTTTGCACAGGTACACTGGGAGTTCCCATGATTCATATACATATTAAGGTATTCTCCCCCCCCCCCTCAAATGCCTCAGATATTTGAGGGTCTCTGGTGCTTTCAGGCTGGCTACTTGGTGATAAGGGGTACTCACTGAAACAATGGTACATTACATCAGTGCATCATCTTCAAAATTCCTCAGAGGAAAGATACAACATGATGCCTAATTCTAAAAGATCCACTATAGAGCAGACTCTTGGCATTGTAAAGATGTGTTTCCAGTGGTTGGACCATTCAAGTGGTCTGCAGTACTGTCTAGAGGGAGAGGGCGCATTAACATGGTCTATTGTACTCCGCACAACCTGAAACTTCAAAGAGAAGATCACTTCCTAAATCAAGACCATATTCAATAAGAATAGGCAATAACATCTCCTCCACAATAATCCTCAACATCGGTGCCCCACAAGGCTGTTTTCTCAACCCTCTACTACACTCTTTAAAGACCTATGACCATGTGGCCAAATTCCCCTCCAATTTGGTTTTCAAGTTTGCTGACGACACCACCATAGTGGGTCAGATCTCAAACAATGACCGGGCAGAGTACAGGAATAAGACAGAGAATCTGCTGAACTAGTGCAGCAACAATAATCTCTCCCTCAATGTTAACAAAATTAAAGAGATTGTCATCGATTTCAGGAAGAATAGAGGAGAAAATGTCCCTGTCTACATCAACAAGGATGAAGTAGAAAGAGTCAAGAGCTTCAATTTTTTATGTGTCCAGATCACCAACAACCCATCCTGTTCCCCCCATGCCAATACTATAGTTAAGAAAGACCACCAATGTTTCTACTTTCTCAGAAGACTAAGGAAATTTGACATGTCAGCTACGAGTCTCACCAACTTTTACAGATGCATCATAGAAAGCATTCTTTCTGGTTTATCACAGCTTGGTATGGCTTGCCCAAGACCACTACAAAAGTTTGTGAATGTTGCCCAATCCATCACGCAAACCAGCCTCCCATCCATTGACTCCTGCTATACTTCCCACTGTCTCACCAAAGCAGCCAACATAATTAAAGACCCCGTACACCTCAGACATTCTCTCTTCCACCTTCTTCTGTCGAAAAAAAGATACAAGAGTCTGAGGTCATTCAGACTTTTAACTGATTCTAGAACAGCTTCTTCCTTACTGGTGATAGACATTTGAATGGACTTACCTTGCATTAAATTGATCTTTCTCTACACTGTAGCTATGACTGTAATACTATATCCTGCACTCTCTCATTTCCTTTTCTATGAACGATATGTTTTGTTTGTACAGCGCACAAAAAATAATACTTTTCAATGCATGTTAATATATGTGACAAATCAAATCAAATCAAATCACTGCCAAAGGGAGGTTGGAGAATGCTAAGAACTTCTTGAACAATGAAGAACTGGAAGGGCAGGAACCTGAAGAGGATGATGTTGGGAAGCTTCCATGTAAAGATGTGATTGAAACCTCAAGATACAGAAGACGTGCCCTTGACCCACTCATAATAACAAACTTCCAGGAAAGAAAAGAGCAGGTTGGGTACCCAAGCATATTTCTCCTGTCCCTTAGATTTTGTATTTTGTTATGATTGCTAAGCTATTTGCCTTTCATAGTTATTTATTTATATGGCACTGCAGTATTTAACTGTCAGCTGATGGCATACAATAAGATCTTGCAGACATGATAATAACACTGTAAGAAAAATATAAATAAAAACATATAGCGAGAATAAAATATTGAAAACAAATTCAAGAAGAAACAAGTACAACAAAGTAAACAGAAAACTTATAACAAGTGCCAATAAAGTTGTCATGATTAGAGATATGGTTGAGTAGTAAGCGAAGATACAATAACCATTTGAATGCTGATGACAATTGGCTGATGCCACTGGATAGTCAATTACATATTTTTGAGCAGAAAATGCTGAAACTGACATTGCAATTATCATTGCACTTTGGGGAAAAGGCAATTAAGGTTGAAGTTGATTTTTTTTAAGTAAAAGCTGTATGAGCCGAGAGACAGCATATTCGAAGAGCTCTAGTGTGAGATAGTGAAAACATTTGAAAGTGAAAACTACTAAGTAAAATTTTCACCTTCCAATCTGATGGAACCTGCTTCACTGAAAGATGTGCAGATGCTGGCGTTGGAATGGGGTGGGCACAGTAAGTAGTCTTAAAACAGCAGGTTAAATCCAAGCTATGACTTTAACCTGGTATTGTGAGACTTCTCACGGAAAGAAGAAGAAAGCAAAGCAATCAATGAAACTTGAAATGACTGATGTTTCTGAAGAAATAAGAGTTGAAGAGCAGTCAAGTCACATCTTGATTTTAAAATGTTCGTTCTTGGTTTCAATGGCCTCACGCCTTCCCACCTCTGTAATCTCCTACAGCTACAAAACCCAATGAGATATCAACACTCAGTTAACTCTCGTGAGTATTCCCAACTTTCATTACTGTACCATCAGTGACCATGCATCAGGAACACCATTTTCACTGCAACACTCCAAACCAAGTTCCAAAAATGAGCTGCAGATCATTATTAGATTTCTAACACAAATATGTAATTGTACTCACAGAAAGAAACAATGCTTGTTTAGAATATTAGATACCTGGCTTGGGTCACTGTCCATGCAGAGTCTGCATGTTCTTTCCAGATTTATATGGGTTTCCTCCGGTTACTTTGGTTTCCTCCCACAACCCAAGTAATGTGCTGTCAGGCCTGTTAAATTCACTTACAGTGTACCCAAGTAAGCATCGGAGTATGGAAACTAGAGGATTTTCACACTAACTTCATTGCAGTATTAATGTAAGCCGACTTGTGACACTAATGAACTTTTAAACTTGAACATTATTTTTTATCATGTGCGTAAGCTTCTAAAGAAGATGCAATGACATTCCCAGATATCTTATGGAAGATAAATAGCTGAGCATTGACCATCAACTAAAGCAAATAATTTACAGTAATCATTTTGGAAAGTTTTGTTCTTTCCTCAAGGTTAACGCTATGAGGAGCTGGAACTGGTAGCATAGCTACCGAGAAATTGAGGACATTTCAGCTAAAAGAACATCAAGCACAACAGATATAGATGAGGGATTATCAAGCAAGGCAACAATGTCTGCATACATAAAGCATGTTTTTGCCTTCAGTTGAAATATTAGAATACATTTATGTATAACACAAAAATGAAATGGGCCAAGGACAAAGCCCTTAGAGATGGCAGCAGATATCAGTGTAGGTCAGTTTTTGAATCCATACATTTTTTTAAACATAAATTGGATAGCTATCAAGAAAACAAGCCTGTTATTATATGACAATGTTCACAGTTGCAAATGTTATAGCCAGAAGCAGGCACACTTAGAAACACAGCATTAGCACAATGATGCTTAAGTAAGAAATATTCAGTGAAATTTAGGAGTCTCAAAAGGAATTGTAAATACCAGAAACCAAACTGATAGATTTCTTCTGCTGGAAGGAAGAATATAGCTGATGATGAACAATTTGTTCAACAATTTGCTGCATTGTGTCAAATATTGAAAATACGTCTGAATGGAAACTAATGGCCTGACCTCCTTAACAAAAGAACAACACACTTGATACAATCTTTTGCAAATTAGGTACATAGAAATTTACATCAGCAATTTTTTTCAAGGAATCTGCATTTTATAGTTAAGACATCTCAGATGTTACAGCAAAGTAAGAACCAATTTGGCCTGGGGCTAGCTCCATGTTAACTCTTCTCATTTTGAGTACTGCTTACCTAGGATTTGGGCCAGAGATTCCTCAATGTTTGCATGGCACTTCAAAAAATATAATACCATCCCCTTGTACAAATGAAACAACTGACATAGAGCTTCTCTGTTAACATCATAGACAGAGCCAAATGCAAGGCGCTTGAACCACTGTGGTCCCTGTGACATAGGTACACCCAGTAAGAAGTTTCACAACACCAGGTTAAAGTTTAACAGGTTTATTTGGTAGTAATTAGCTTTCGGAAGCTGCTCCTTCATCAGGTGAGTGGAGAATACAGTGCTGTTAGGGAGGGAGTGCTAGGATTTTGACCCAATGACAGTGTGGGAACGATGTATTTCCAAATCAGGACGGTGAGTGATTTGGAGGGGAACTTTCTGGTTGTGTATCTTTCAGGCCCATGTATCTCATGGCTCATATTCTTCTAGGTGGTAACGGTCATGTGTTTGGAAGGTGCTGCCTAAGGAACCTTACTGAATTCCTGCAGTCATCTGTTAGCTGGTATGAATGGCTACCCCTGTGCATTAGTAGTGGAGGGAGTGATTGTACGATGATGGGGTGCTTTGTCCTGGAAGATGTCACATCTGTTGGATGCTGCACCCATCCAGGCAAGTGGAGAGTATTCCATTACGCCCCTGACTTGTACCTTGTAGATGGCGGACAGACTTTAGGAAATCAGGAGGTGATTCACTGACCACAGGATTCCTAACTGCTTACCTGCTTGTAGCCAGGTCGAGTCAATGGTAATGCCCAGGATGTTAAGAATGGGGGATTCAACATGGCATTTTTAAAAATTCGTTGGATGCATGCATCACTGGCTGAACTAGCATTTATTGTCCACGCCTGAACTTGGTCAATTGCAAGGAGATTTCAGAAAGAATGAAAGAGTCAACCACATTTGGAGTCACAGGTACGGAGGGTAGATGTTCTTCCTTAAAGAAGAATAGTGAAACAGGTGGGTTTTATGACAAATGACAATGCATTAATTTTAATTCCAGATTTTTATTGAATTCAAATCTCACCATTTACCATGGTGGGATTCGAACCAGCTCCTGAGAGCATTATCCTGCTTTGCTAATCTAATGGCAATACTTCTACAGCACCACTTCCCAAATAATGTTATTAAATGTTAGGGAACAGTTGTTAAATTCTCTTTTGTTGGTGATAGTCATTACCTGGCACTTGTGTATTGCTAATGTTACATGCCACTTGTCAGCCCAAGGCTGGATATGATCCCAGTCACGCTGGATTTGGACATGGACTGCTTTTCCAACTCACCCCATTTATTGGTTATTGAAATTCATTTTTGAAGCGGGTGAAGATGTTTGGGACCAGGACACTCTGAGGAATTCCTGCAGTGATGTCTTGTGACTGAGATGATTGACATCTAACAGTCACCTTCCTAAATGACTCCAACAATGGAGAGTTTTCCCCGGATTTCCATTGACTTCAGTTTTGCTAGGCCTCCCTGATGCCACACTGGTTAAAGGCTGCCTTGATATGAAGGGTTGTCACTATCACCACACCTCTGGAGTTTTGCTCTTTTGTCTAAGTTTGGATCAAGGTTGTCATGGGGTCAGGAGCTGAGTGACCCTGGCATTACCAAAACTGGTCATCACTGAGTAAGTTAGTGTTGACAACACCTTCCATCACTTTACTTTCCAATACATCCACTGAGTAAAACATTGAAGTGTAGCAGATATCCCGTTAAAAACATAAGTACCAAGTTGATTTTTTTCTACACCCTAACTATGACTGTAACAATTCATTCCGCACACTCTCCTTTCCTTCTTCATGTACGGTATGCTTTGTCTGTATACTTTTCACTGTATGCTAATGCATGTAACAATAATAAATCAAATCAAAAACTATTTTGGCTTACTGCTTTCCCAGATTGCTTTCCGCATGTCAGTCAGGGCCTGGCCACCTAGGGGATGTCTGCCAAGACCATCATAGACAATGGGGCATGCATCACTGCTGGATAGCTCCACCTCAGATGCGCACCCTGGGGTAGCACCTAGAAAAAGCAGTAGACCGCATAAAGTAAGAAATTTGTAGTTCACCAAGAGGCACGGACAGTCATGGTTTATTAATCAATAAAGTTAAGAACACAATAAGCTGCTAACTGCACCTCACACCTGTGACTAATATATCTCTGATTCCACATCCCTCCCCCTCCCTCTTCCCCACAGAACTGAGTGGTGCCAATCCCCAAACATACAATTGCTGTCTGTTGAGCTTTGCAGATTCAGCCACATGTTACAGAGCTCCTGCCTTACCTCCCCCAACATTCACCAGACCCTTGGTGTAAGTACCATCATCACCCCACCACCCACAAGCACCTCCATTCTCCCCAACTTTGGCCAAAAAGCAAGTGTCCCCAATTCTTACAACTTCATGGGCCAAGTGGCACTGTGTATTGGGAGTACAACAGGAGTCAGACTTGAGTGGTGCCAGGAGCAGGATCCTAGAGTGCGTAACAATGAGTCATCCCGCCTTGAACCAAGACTCGCAACCATTGCCAGCCTATGCACAGTAATAGATTTGGATATTTCTGGGGGATAGGGTAGTGGGATGATACGAGCAGGGGAAGGGTGGAGCGGTGGTTTGAGGGCCCAGGTCGGTTTGCAGGAGGAATAGTGGCTGCACTGTCTCCTGGGGTGTGGTGGTTGCAGCTCCCTCACCGCACAGCACCAGCAAGGTGAAGCAGGCTGCATTCAAGGTGTCCCTCACTGCCCTTACCTGACGGACATCTGCCATCACCATCCGCCCTCTTTCCTCTGGCTCCTCGTACAGTAGGAAGTCCACCTCACCCTCTCGCTACTCCTTCTCCTCCTCCTTCTCTTCCTCCACCTCCTGCTTCAGCTGGTCTCCTCGCTGCTCTGTGATGTTGTGCAGAGAGCAACAAACGATGATGATGTGTGAAGCCTGCACGGGCCCCATCAGAGCAATCTAAGCAATGGAGCTGCATTTTAAGCAAGCCAATGCATCTCTCTACAACAGACCAGGTGGCTGCATAGGCCTCATTGTAGTGGGTCTCCACCTCGATCTCCGGCCTCCGCACAAGTATCATCAGCCATGATATTAGCAGGTAACCTTTGTCACCCAGTAGCCATCCTGGAAGCCTGGAGCTGGTCCTCAAAGAGCCCAGGGATGTCAGGCTGCCTGAGCACAAAGCTATCATGGACACCTTCTGGATGGCATGCATTGACCTGCATGATCCTCACATAATGGTCACTCAGGGAGTGGAAACCTCTTCCTGTTCACAAATTGCTGTGGCCTAGCATATGGGGCCCACAAGGCGATGCGTGTCTCATCCACTGCTGTCTGGACATTGGGTATCCCAGCAATGGCAACAAAGCCTGGAGCCTGGGCTTTCTGCTGTGCATGATACACATCGAAATTAATGATCTGCCCTATCTGTGCATACAGGGCATCTGTGATCTGCTGCACACATCTGTGCACGGAAGCCTGGGAGATCCCAGTTACATCACCACTGGGTGCCTGGAATGATCCGGAGGTGTAAAAATTCAGGGCAGCCGTCACTTTCACATCCACAGGCAGGGGTGGGCACCCTCCCCTGTGGTGTCAGTTGTGAGAGCACTTCACAAATGTGGTGAACTGTGGTCTTGGAGAGGCACAGCTGGTGATCCCGATAATGGCACACTACGGTATGTAAAGACATGCAAATCAACAGCCCGTCAGTTTTCTCCACATTCCAAAGATGTGCATGTTAGGCTGATGGGCCATGCTAAAAATTGCCCCTTAGTGAATGCTTAGGTTAGAGGGATTAGTGGGTAAAATGTGTGATGGTGATGGTGGTGGGGTCTGGGTGGGACTGCGGTCAATGCAGATTCAATGGGCCGAAGGGCCTCTTTCTGCACTGTAGGGATCTATGATTCTATGATTTCTGGTGGCCCCATTTTTCACTGGTTGGGAGATACCCACAAAATGGCTGACATATGCCTCTCCCACCAGAAAAGTTGTATGTCGTGATAGAAGAATGGGGCCCTTAATTCCTGAATCTTGTAATTCATAGAATTCCTACAGTGCAGAAGGAGGCCATTCAGCACCGACAACAACCCCACCCAATCCTCACAACCACACATATTTACCCTACTAATCCTCCGACGCTAAGTGGCAATTGAACATGGCCAATGAACCCAGCCCGCACATCTTTGGACTGTAGGAGGAAACCAGAGCACCCGGAGAAAACCCACACAGACACAGGGAGAATGTATAAACTCCACAGACAGTGACCTGAGGCCGGAATTGAACCCAGGTCCCTGGTGCTGTGAGGCAGCAATGCTCTAATCACTGTGCTACTGTGCTGCCCACACAATAGCACTGAGCAACAGGCAGCCTGTCCATTAGCAGTGAAAGATTTCACGCCAACCATTTAAAATCAGAATACAGCTCTTAAAGAAAGTGCATTGAATAACCTGGGGGTTAATTAACCAGTAACTTACACAGGAATGACCCTGGTGGACTGTTTACAAAAGGGTCAAATTGTGACTATCACTTTGAAAACCATAGGAGGCCTTGAAAGCTCTTTTTTGCTGCTTTGGGAAGGGTCAAGTTCTTGGGTAAAGTGGACAACAGCCCTTTAAGTCCAGACCAGCAAAATGTGAATGGAAGCTGCTCCGATGTTGCCCTAAACTCTGAGATTTACTGCTTGCTAACTTTCCCCGAAGTTCCCTGGAAAAGTAGTCTTAGAGTCATTGATTGTTTCCCAGAGCAGTGTGAAGATGTCAGATATATAACTTAGACCCCTACTACTTTACATTGAGCAACACAGTGGTTAGCACTGTTCCTCACAGCGCCTGGGACCCGTGTTCAATTCTGGCCTGTATGTGGAGTTTGCACATCCACCCGTGTCTGTGTGGGCTTCCACCGTGTGCTCCAGTTTCCATCTACAGTCCAAAAGATGTGACAGATAGGTTCATTAGCCATGCGAAATTGCCCTTTGTGTCAGGAGGATTAGCAAGATAAATGCTTGGGATTACAGGGATAGGACCTGGGGGGGATTGTTGATGGCGCAGGTTCAATGGGCCAAATGGCCTCCTCCTGCATTGTACAGATTATATGTCTGTTTTCCCTTGAACTATTGACTTCTAGCCATTTTGGCAGAATTCCTCACTGTTATTTTGTTATTTTTCTGCTGTGTTTGGGTTTGGAAAGAATCGTAACTACACTTTCAGTTTGCATTCCATATATTAATAAGCTTTACAATTCTACTTAATAAGCTTGGTTTTAGAATAATTTAAGAATTTCATTTTTATTTTAAGAAGAAACCTGAGGACTGAGTGGTTATTCTGAAATCAATAGGCAAAGTACATAATTTGCTTTACAACTAGCTGTGATCGGTAGAGACATAGAACGAGACAGACAATGCACTTCTTCCCTCTCAGTCCAAACATATCCAATTTATTCAAACAAAGGAAACAAGGAAAATTCATTTACACTTCTAGAATTTTCTGTATTTAGTTTCTTAACATAAAATCAAAGTTTGTGCACTGGGGTATTTATTGAGCTGGTATGGATGGTGTGGGGAATAACAGGATAATGTCTTATATTACCATTTGAATTTAAAAAAAACTTCAGTATTTCAAAACTAAAATGGATTTAAATTATTTTGCTACTGATTGTTTTAATTGTATTTCCATGAATACTGAGTGTCAGGATCTCTCATACTGTTCCGCAAGTTTCCAAGCTTTTGTTTGCATTTTCAAATGTCAGTTATAGAGCGCAGAAGGAATCCATTCGGTCCATCAAGACTGCACCTACAATAATCTCACCTAGGCTCTACCCTGTAACCTTACATATTTACCCTGCTCATCCCTTGACACTAAGGGACAATTTGGCATGGTTAATCCACCTAACCTATTTACATTTGGACAGTGGGAAGAAACCGGAATAGCCGGAGGGAACACACACAGACACAGGGAGAATGTGCAAACATCATATAGACAGTCACCTGGGTCCCTGGCGCTGTGAGGCAACAGTGCTAACCACTGTGCCACTGTGCTGGAATAAAACAATTGTCTTTTAATGAAAAGAATGGATGGCACTGTTAAATCCTATGTTTCTGTTGCTGAGAATTGTTCCTCAGTATGGAATGCTGATACAGCATCGGCAATGTAGGACTTAGTGCACTTTTTGTCTTGGATCTCAAACAAAGCTGAACAGCGTTCCATCACTTTTGATAATGTTCGACACATTCCAAAAGACAACATTTTCAGGGTTTCAGCTTTTTAACTGTAGGCAGCATGAGTGAATGCAAATGTTTGTGCAGCAGAATTTCTTTGCTGAATTCGAACCAAGTGGAAAACATAGTAATGAGAATCCAGTCCTTTATGTACATTGGTAAGTGGCAATCTTACAAGAAATTCTCCTTTTGCATATTCTAACAAGAGACATAGCAGTTTACACTAAATATTATCAATAGTGGATCTATGAATTTACAGCTGTCACCTCAGAGATGTGACTTGTTGTTCTTTATTCAAAGTATTGAAATTGCAGATTACAATTTATGCTGTTTTCACCATACTGTGCAACTTTGACTTCAGCAGCATTATTTTATTATATAAATGAGGTTGCCATTACCACCTTAAGGATTACTCTTGCTCTGCTAATGATAAGACCATAAGATGTACGGGCAGAAGTAGGCCATTTAGCCCATTGATCCAGTTCCACCATTCAATGAGATCATGACTGATAATTCTCAATTCACTTTCCTGCCTTATCCACATATCACTTGGTTCTCTTATTAATTCAACATCTGTTTATCTCAGCCTTGAAGATACTTAACCACCCAACCTCTACTGCCTTCTACATCATAGAATTCCACAGATGCCCTACCCTCTAAAAGAAGAAATTCTTCCCCATCTCTGCTTTAAATGGATGGCTCCTCGCTGTGAGATTATGCCTTCTAGTCCTAGACTCTCCCACAAGGGGAAACAACCTCTCAGCCACTTAAGGATTACCCTTGTCTGCTAATGATAAATCATTGATGGTTATTTTGCTCTTAAAGGTCAACAAAGATTAACTATGCCCACACCATAATTTGTGTGCACTGCCTCAGGCTTTTCTGTTTTGCGGTCAATGGATCATTGCTGAACCTGCCTCTTTAGGCTGACAATGTAACTGGATTGCAAGGGTGCAGTGAAATATACCTTGCAACATAACTGGTGTCGTCGGATCCCTGAACATTGAGAAGCTGAGAACACCATTGTGCTGTTTCTCACGGAGTCAGCGGGATATGAGGAGGTCTAAAGAAACAGATTCTGCAGTACGAACACCTTCCCTCCACCTTCCTTTTGACCTGAACTATAGAAGGTCATTTTTAAATATTCATGGCAATTTAATTTGATCAATTCAATAAGGATATTGTATAGGTAACATAAATCACTGACCATTCAGAGGTAAATAATTATTGATGATTTAATAACTGGCTTATTAAAACAAATGCATTTTATTTTGCAGCAATTTATCATTTTTTATTATTATTATTGATAATTTAAGCTGTGTCAATGGCCTTTTGGCTCACCCTCTCAAATTGATGAAGGTTACAAGGAGCTTACAAGGAAAAATGGAAGACAAAAGAATTGATGCAGGTCAGGCAACTGTTTGTTAATGCAATTTAATTCCAGTCTTAAATGTTGCATGGTATGAGTTCCAGCCTTGAAGATATAACTTTCATTGATATAGACATTGGAATAATGAGGCAGTAAGGGTCCAGAAGTTTGGGCAGTGCAGTGGCACTGTGGGTCACTGTCTGTATGGAGTTTGCATCTTCTCCCTTTGTCTGTGAAGGTTTCCTTGATACTCCAGTTTCCTCCCATAGTCTAAAGACATGCCGGTTAAGTGCATTGATCCAAACAGGTGCCAAAGCATGGCGACTATAGGAATTTCACAGTAACTGCATGCTGTGTAAGCTTTACTTGCAACTAATAAAATAAACTTTAACTTTGGAACTTATAATGATAACAAGTGGCAATTAGACAGTTAGGAAGGTAAATGCTATGCTAGCATTCATGTCGAGAAGGTTAGAATACAAAAGCAGTGATGTACTTCTGAGGCTGTTTAACGCTCTGGTCAGTCCCCATTTGGAGTATTGTAAACAGTTTTGGGCCCCGTATCTAAGGAAGGACGTGCTCACCTTGGAAAGGTTCTAGAGGAGGTTAACAACATTGATCCCTGGAATGAGGCACAGTTGAAGACTCTGGGTTTGTACTGATTGGAGTTTAGAAGAATGAGGAGGGATCTTATTGAAACTTACAGGATACTGCGAGGCTTAGATAGAATGGATGCGGAGAGGGTGTTTCCACTAGTAGTAAAAACTAGAACCAGAGGGCACAACCTCAGTTAAAGGGACGATCCTTTAAAACAGAGATAAGGAGGGAACTCTTTGTTGCAGAAGGCTGTGGAAGCGAGGCCATTGAGCGTCTTTAAGACAGAAACAGATAGATTCTTGCTAAATAAGGGTATCAGAGGTTATTGGGAAAAGAGAGGAGAATGGAGATGAGAAAAATATCAGCCATGATTGAATAAGGGAGCAGACACGATGGGTCGAATGGCTTCTGATCTAAGTGTTTCTATAGATTGTCATGGGGTGGAGACAATTAAAATATTGTAGTTGGACCATGCACAGAGCTGTGTCATTTGAATGATTAGACTGAGTAATTTCTACAAACCTTTCACTAAAACCCTCAATGGCTGAGTTTAACTCTTGTCTTACGCAGTAGGAAGTTGTAGAACAAAGTACATTTACGATGCTTTTTAAAAATCTATCTCAAGATACAAAGTATGATTATAGTACATTGGTAGTTAAGACAAGATCCACAACTTATATCAACTTATATCCAGATGGAGAAGAGCAGTGGCTGTCTGGGCGCGTCACTATCTGCAGATTCCCACCCCTCCGCCAACTTCTCACTACCCTGAGCTAGAATACACAGTTGTTATTCCTTCACTATTATTGGATCAAACCCCTAGAGCTACCTACATCTCTGAAAAGCACTGTGAAGGTAATACACCAGATGGACCAGAGTAGTTCAGCTCACCACCATCATCTCAAGGGCATTTATGAGTGGGCAACAAATACTGACAGCAACACTTGTAAATAAAGCCTAGAAACGGAATTGTGAATCAAGTGGCAATGAAGCCCAGATTACTAATGTGTCACAGAGAGGAAAAGTGCGCACATTTCCTATCTGAAGTGTGCCACTGCCATATTGAGCACATACAAAAAAAAAACCACATGGCAGTCTTTAATCTATGCACTTAAAGAGATTAATACCAATTCCTCCAACTGGGTTGCCCTGAAGCAGCTTATATCATCATGGGCTGCATTGCCTCAAACTACCCAGAGATAAATAATTAGATGCAGTCACTTACTACCAGCTGCTCCCACATTCCAGAGTCGCAACACATCACCTGCCCTGCTATCTTAATACTTAACTTGTCGATTAATTAATAACCTTAACAGAGTCAATTACTTAATAAACCCTATTACACACAATAACCTTTATTACTGATAATGGACCTAAATACTGCGAATAAAATATCGTTATTAATGAAATATATAGTTTTGGGAGATAAATGTGCTCAATGACCTACGAATCACCGACGGTTTCTATCCGATCTCTCAATTTGATTATTATGCTCTCACATTCTTTTCCTGTTAATAGCTCCAGTAATTTCACACTCTCTTACTGTTCACGACCCCGCTCCTCACACACTCTCTCACTGTAAAAGACCCCGTTCCTCTCACACACTCACTGTAAAAGACCCCGCTCCTCACACTCGTTCACTGTTAAAGACCCCAGTCCTCTCACACTCTCTCACTGATAATGACCCCACTCCTGTCTCACTCTCTCACTGTTAATGTCCCTGTTCCTCTCAAACTCTCTGCATCAATGACTACACTCCTCTCACACTCTCTCACTGTTAATGACCCCACTCTTCTCACACTCACTCATTGTGATTTAACCCATACCTCTCTCACACTCTCTCACTGTTAATGAGCCCACTCCTCTCACACTTTCTCACTATTAATGACCCCACTGCTCTTACACTCTCTCACTGTTACTGACCTCGTTCCTCTCACACTCTCACTGTTAATGACACCTTTCTCTCACACTCTCTCATCGTTACTGACCCCATCTTCTCACACTCTTATGGGAAGAATGAAGCTTGATTGCACCAAACCTTTTCCCTAGTCGCAAGCCTTGTATTATTACACTTTTGCATGCCAATCTTCCAATTTGATTCCAGAACAGATCCATTCTGAACCAACTGAAATTGAACCTGCTCCAATTATTTTTTTACACCAGATTGTTCCTTTGTCTTTTCCATAATTAATCTAAGCCTTTTGCCATATTTATTAAGAAATTCTTCCTCCTCTTTGTTCCTTGCATTATTTCAATCAAAGATTATTGCTGAAAGAAAATGAGGTTCTTGAAACTTTTTATCTTTCAATCATCAGGATTAGTATAAGAATGCCAAATTTCAAATGTTGACAACAATTCTTTCTAGAGGAGAAAAGCATACTGCTGTTCACCAGAGTACTTTGGTAGAAACATTGCGATGGAGAAAGCAAAGGCGGGGGGAGGGGGAGGGGGGTTACTCTCTCCAAACTCCAAATTGTAAGGTTTGAACATATTCCTTTCATTTTAATAGAACGGGTCCTTGCATATGAATATATGTCACTTCTACCAAGCATACATCATTCACATTATGGGCTTGACTGATCATCTTAAATTGGTTGTTAGTATCACTGTGTGCATACTCAGGATTGTTTAGCAACTACTTCTCAATAGCAAAATCATGTATAAAAGTGAATGTTTTGCTTTGGGTTTTGCAAATGCGTGTTGGTTGAGTATGTTCTGTATTTGCCGATTATAAACAAATGAAGAAACATGCCAATCACTGAGATGTATGGCCCATGCACCTGGCTTGGTACTGGCACTGCATAGTGCTGCTCAACTGTTCAGTAGACAGAACATCATTTTGGACAGACAGTAGCATGATGTTATTGGCAAATATTATTCATGTAGCCACTGCATAAAGCCTGGAGCACAAGAATTACATTTTGCGTCTTTTTAGTCTTCTCAGCCATTTTGGTAGTTAGAGGAAGTAATTTACTTTCTGCAATTCTATTGCTAATGAGACTTTGGGAAGTTTGTTGACTTTCTGAAATCTCATACTTCAGGCATGCATTTGCCTTACAGTGTTGTTAGCATCACAAAACTGAACAGCTTCAGAACTTGTTTGACTAAAATAAGCAGTTTTCCGTCTGTAAAAGGGAGCCTTGCTGTTTGAATTTACATTTCACCTTCATCTTCCAGGCTATGCTGCCACCCAAATGCAATATCACTTTCATTAGTGTTCACTGGAATACATCAGGGTATCTAAAGCGCCTTATTGGTGCTTGAAGCAATAGAGTTGAATGATTCAACCTAACTTCTAATTGGGTGTTTTAAATTATCATCGGTAATAAATTCTGTTCTATTATGGCATTAATTACCATGTTACTTTCTCGGCTGCATTAACACCCACATATTGGGAAATCAGTTCCTACAAATTTTACAAATAGTAAAATTAATGACGATGTCTCCAAGCTAATATACTACAGATGCATCATTGGTCAATCTGTTTGGAGGAGTACACGAGCAGTGCAGAGAGGGACTCCTCTCTCATATTTCCTCCCTTGTCCCTACTCCCACTCCAACAAGTGACCTTGTAAAGAGAAACACATTTCATTCTTAAGGAATACCCAAGTGTGTCGGTCATTGGAATTGCAATCAAAATTTGAAAACCTAATTAATGAAACAGGCACACTTGCAATCTTTTTTCATGGAGTCTTATGTTTGCATCTATTAACAAGGGAGAAAACACACTTAATATGGTACATGGTTTATATCAGTAACAATTTATGACACAATATAGAATTTTGAAGAAGCTTTATAAGTTTGCACGGATCGTATTTTTCATTGTATGGAAAGAAATTCCTTTGCTGCAGTTTTCACTGAAGATGCTACCAAAAGAGAAAATAAAAGTCACAGAAAAAGTCATGAGAGATTCATGAGAAAGTAAACGGTTAAAATAGAAAGAAAATAATGCTTGAAAAGTGACCATATTTTTTTTATTCATACATGGGACATGGGTGTTGCTGCTGGCCAGCATTTATTGCCCGTCCCTGGTTACCTTTGTTCAGAGAGCAGTTGAAATTCAACCACAGTGCCGTGGCTCTGGAGTCACATGTAGGCCAGACCAGGTAAAAATGACAGATTTCCTTCTCTAAAGGACATTAGTGAACCAGATGGGGTTTTTTTGATAACGATTTCATGGTCATCAGTAGATTCTTAATTCTAGTTACTTATTTAATTCAAACTCCACTATCTGCTGTGGTGCGATTCGAACCTGGGTCCCCAGAACACCAGCTGAGTTTCTGGATTAATAATCTAGCAATAATATCCCTAGGCCATCGTCTCCGCAGACGGAGCTTCCCTACAAGGAGACCTTAAGAAACACAAAACCCTGGCTTGAAATAGACTGCACCCAAGGACACACAAGATAACTGGAGAGAAAACAACAGAAGTACAACTATCCACTGCTGGAGGTGGAACATCGTTTGACCACAAACTTGATTCTGACAGACAAAATGAGAGACATAATTAATCATGAATTTGATACAGTTTGAGGGGCATCTATGACAGGAAAATCATGAGATCTTTTGCCCAAAAAATGGTTAAGAAAACATCTATAAATGGAAAAAGTAGTAAAAAGTCAACATAGATTTCTAAATGGCAGGTCACATTTAACCACCCTTAAATCTTTGAACAGGTAACAGAATTAGTAGATAAGATCAATATGGTGGGTGTGATATACTTGGAGATTCAGAAGGCCTTTGTAAGAGCATCATGACAAAAGTCAAAGTATATTGAGTCAGATGTCAGATGTCAGGTAACAGAATGCATTGAAAGGTAACTACAAAATAGAAATAAGTTGTGATTCTTAAATTGGCAGAAAACGTATTTTTATCATAAACATTATGTGGGCTCAATTGGACATTGATTAAGGATATGATTTTGAAATTTGCAGATGAGGTTAAATTGGGAAATATTGCTAACAGCATGAAAGGCTCGACAAAAATAACAGGAAGACATAAATAGTTTATAGATAAAAGGCAAGTATGATGCTGTGAGCTGGAACATTTTGTAAAAGAAATAAAATGGCTGCTTATTTTTTAGAAAATAAGAAACAAATGGATTGGAGGAGCAAATGAATTTTATATACAGTTTTTTTTTATTCATTTATGAATGTCACTGGCAATGGAAGCATTTGTTGTTCATTCCCAATTGCTTTTGAGAAAGTGTCCGTGAGCCAGTTTCTTGAATTGAATGCAGAAACATGCACATTTCTGTTAGAAATGGAGTTCTAGGAATTTGACCCAGCATCAATGGAGAAAGAGTGTTTATTTTCAAGTCAGGTTGCTCTGTGGCTTGGAGGAAAAGTTGCAGTTGATGCTGTTAATGTACTTCTGCTGCCTTTGTCCTTTCAGATTTCAGAGGTTGTGGGTTTGGAAACTGCCATCGCATGAGCTTTGGCAAGTTCCTGTAGTGCAGGCAAGTAAAGAACATTCTATCACACTGTTGGTTTGTGCCTTGTTGATGGTTGATGTGTTTGGGGAGTCAGATGAATCATTTGCCATGGAATTTCCAGCCCCTAACCTAAATTATTCTTGTAGCCATTTTATATGACTGGTTCAGTTCAGTTTCCAGTCAATAGTAAGCCCCCCACCCCTCCCCACTCCCACTCTGTCATCTCCACCAAGGTGTTGATAGTGTGGGTTTCAGTGATGGAAATGCAATTGAATGTCAAAGATAGGTTGTGCAGTTCAAGTGACACTTATCAATCCAAGCCTGACCTTTGTCCAGCTCTTGTTGCATGAAGGCACGTGGCTTCATGACAGAGGGAAAGTCACTGATGAAATCGCTGGCAATGATTCAACCTTGGATTCTGGATTTTCTTGATGGAGACAGGAATTGAGAGTGGGAGCATTTGTCAATATCGTGATTACTCTTCTGTCTCAGCAGTGACTGCTGGCAGAATTTTTATCAGAAATGCAACAGAGTCAGAGTGGAAATGGGCCTGAGGCCTCCTGTGCCAGCATGGAGGCATAAGCGAAGGTGGGCCAATTGTAGCATGGGCCCAATAAACTGTCTGCCTCCACTGACCATTCTACTCTATTAGAATTTACTGAGTGTGAAACATGTTTGGAAATGATGCCTGAACTGTGAGTACTAAATGTCATTGCAGATGTCAATATTGGCCTTATTAAAGTTGTCCCAACATGAAAAAACCCTCAGTAAATTCCCAACCTTTTACGGTCTCCCGACTTTCTGCTCTGCTGCATCAGACACAACAATTTGTCCCTGCACTCCCCTACAAGTGGTTGCATTCTCATCTGAAAGGTAAGGGAGACCTCCAGCTATTCATTGTCTCCTTTTGTTTTGCAGACTGCAACATACACAAAAGTTAGAAGACAAAGGAGAAATGCTGCTCTTCCCTATTGGATGAGTTTGTGGACAAGGGTGCAGCACCTGGCTACATAAGGGTTCTGATGCACTTGACTGTGGAAGAGGCTTATGCCAATATGGTGTGGTAATGGGGGCAATTCTAATTGTGATGTTTTGAGGAATGGTCATAATGATGAAGAATTGTGAGAAAAGGAAAGTAATGTGAGTCTTCATGTATGTCCACTAAAATCCTAGTTTTCCAACATGCTGGTTGTGCCAGATGAATGGTCTTAATATCATAGAATCATCGAACCCCTACAGTGCAGATGTAGGTCATTTGGCCCATTGAGTCTACACCAACCACAATCTGCCCAGGCCCTAACCCCATAACTCCACTTATTTACCCTGACAATACGGGGCAATTTAGCATAGCCAATCAACCTAATCCACACATCTTTGGATTGTGGGAGGAAGTTGGAATATCCTGACGAAACCCATGTGGACACAGGGAGAACATGCAAGTTCCACATAGACAGTAACCCAAGGCCAGAATTGAAGCTGGATCCCTGGTTCTGTGAGACAGCAGTCTTAACCACTGTGCCACTGTGCCACCCTCAGTGACAGCCATACTAGACAGATCGCTCCCTTTGCAGTGGTGCTGGACTTCCATTTGGGGATCGCCTGGCATGTTACGAACCATCTTTACAGTGGGTAGCCCTTATTGGGCAGAATACAGACAATTACCAGAAGGATGGGCTGAAAGAGCTGAGGCAAGCTTGGCACTCATCGTAAAAACATAATATGCAGCTGCATGGAAAGCATGTACAGCTATGCAGTGGTTTTGCACCAACTGGACATTTACAGAATGATAAGTCTTCATATTTATGAATTCCACCAACCCCTCAGATCTTCATCTGTCACAGCTACCCTTCTAATTTAAGCTTCTCTGCTGTTTGGCCATTCACACTTTTTAGTCTCACTATGGGCTACCATTAGCAGCCTATCTGTGGCTATGAAACATTTTTCATTCCATCATCCTACAGTATAATCTTCTTCCACTTTCTATATCTTTTAGCTTTGACAAAGGATCATCTGGACTAAAGCTCTTTTGTCTTTTCATAGATGCTGCCAAATTTTCCAGCATTTTCTCTTTAGGTTTCAGATTCCAGCATCTGCAGTAATCTGCTTTTATATTTATGAATGTTTCAGGCCTGTCCATGGGTGCCTTGTTGGTAAAATGTGTGGAGCCAGTCCCATAGCTTTGCTATATTGGAAAAAAGCCATGGCCCTTTATCCTGTTGTATCAGGGAAGCTGAAAAATCAGTCACCCTTGTGAAAAGAGTTTTTGTGACATTGTAAAAGCAGTGGCAAACAGCTGCCTGAGAGACATCACATTGCACAACAGCTAAGCCCTAAAATGGATTTCTCACAAAGGAACCAACGGTACTGTTGCATTCAGTGCAAGCAGCAGAGTTTGTTAATGAATAGTACGAGGTGAGAGATCACCATTAAAGAGGGAACAGGTATCCGTTTGCATCTCCCTGGTAGTGTCCTACTGCACTAGTGTTCGGACCTCTTCATATAGGTGAACCTGTTTTGGTACATGATGCCAGGATCTTTTCAAGTCTTCCTCTTTGGTCTTGGTTCCTGAGTTTCATCCTCTTGCTACCCATGGACCGTTGATATTGCATCTGCTCTTTCTTGACAGACTGTAGCTGTGAGGAAACTGTACCATTTTCAGTTATAGACCTTCTTCCTTTGGATAGAATTGGCACAAGATTGGCTAAATGGCCAGATGTTCCATTGGTGGCATATTTTTGAGCAGTGCCTGAGTTGCTCCTCCATTCCTTATGCACCTCCAGCACTATCCCTGGACCTTTCCAGTTCACTTTGCCATAAAGAGCTGCTTACTTGCACTGGTTTCAAGACACTTCTGCCCTTCAAATTCCCATTCCTTTCCCAGCTGCACTGTGCTAGTGTGATATACATAACTTCTGAACTCTGTCCACCACAAGAAAGTCTCAGAGTTTTAGCATTCAATTTAACAGCACACCAAAGTCTCATGCCGCATTCTCAGCTCAACATCTTTCCTTGTCAACAAAAACAGCCAGGTCTAGGAGTGTGGGCAAGTTTTCTGGATCTGTACCCCAGTCTACATTCGTTTCCTGTTCAATTCTATGTGAAATCTGACGATGGGACACTACCCAGAAAAGTAGCTGCAACAGTATTCAGAACCTGAGATGATTGACCTCCAATAGCCACAACCGTCTTCCTTTGTGCCAGAAATGGCACCTGCCAGTTGCCTTGATGTATCACACATCTCAAATTCAACTCTTTAGTCAATGTTTGTGTGAAGTAGCAACACAAATTGTATGGTCATAAATAGAGGAAACAAAGTTCTTAAGTCCATTTCTGGAGGAATAGTCTGTGAAAGCGAGATGTTAATGTTACATGACTTGGAATATTGTTTTCAGTTTGATCTTGTAAACAAAAATAAATTGAAGCATTGGAGAATGGGCAGAATGATTTTACAAGCTTTCTCACAATTGAGAGTGTAACTGGGAAAAATGAGCAGGAGTTTCATCTTTTCTCTGTAAGATAATAAATTAAGAACAAATCAAACAGAGGGTCTCAAAGTTATGATGGGGATTGACAGGATGGATGTGGGTAAGTCCAGAACAAAGGGTATAAGTATTAAATAACCACAAAGAAACAAATAGGAAGCATTTAATTACACAGTGATTGAAGCAGATAATATCAACAAATTTAAGGGGAGGAATGATCTGTCTGGGGGTGGGGGTGGGTGTGTAACAGATAGAGGGAGACTGGTAAAGAGTGGGGATAAGATAACTAGTGTAAAAAGAAACTCTTGTGGAGTTTCAACACTGACCTTGTCCTGTTGAGATAATGGCCTGTTTCAGTGCAGTAAACTAGACATAATTCTACTTCTGACAATGTATTATAACGTAACTTGAATCTGTCTGGAATAGTGGAGCAATTGAAGATAATTGTGTCATTTAACTATAAGGCTACAGATTGAAACAATCCAAGAGACAAACAATGTACAACTTGAATGATGACAGAAAGTGAGAAATACTTTTTGTAAAGTGTTAAAAATGTGGAAGAAGGGATTGCAGAGATAATCTGCTGAAGAATGGTTATTGCCTTGTCAATCATTCAATGGCAGAACTGACAGGTTTAGGCAAAAATAGATATATCAACTCCCACTTATTTGGAAGCTGATTCACTTTTTATCATGTCAAACTCATAAAATTGGTAGTCTTCATATTTGTGAGTTGGACCAGAGGACTGGAAAGCTGCCTCTCACATTTGACTGAGAAGCTCATGCTCAACAGTATTTATCAATTCACTCCCTAAAACAAAGAAACTTTAGAATTGGCCGCAGACAAATCATAGTATTGAAACTAATCCAGACCCATTTTTAGTGCTGTGCAACTAACACTCTGCCAAAACAGAGAAGGTAAAATTATTCCTGTGATTTGATCTGCATTATGGGAGCTCAGTTGCAGGCACCAGCTGCACACTCAATGGCAGCTCGCTCAAGGGCAGGCATCAATTCTGGGTTGTCAGCAGAGACCCTCATAACTTCATAAAGGGGATTGGATTGTTACAGAAGGCTGTAGCATAGTGTCAGGGGTAGATGGATTCAGTGGCTGACATTGGTCCACTGAAGAATACTGAATGTCATTTTTTTTAATATTATTTATTGGGATATGGGCATCATTGGCAAAGCCAGTATTTATTATCCATCATTTGGTGCCTTTGAGAATGTGGTGTGAAGCCTTCTTGAATTCTTGCAATCCATCTGTTGTGTAGCTTAGCCCATGGTGCTGCACAGAAGGGAGTTGCAGTATTTTGATCCCATGATCATGAAAGAATGAGGATATTGTTCCAATTCAGAACAGTGTGACACTCAGAGAGAAAGGTGTGGATGGTGTTTATGTGCATTTGTTGCCCTTGTGGTTCAGCATGTAGAGGTCTTAGGGTTTGGAAAGTGCTGTCAAAGCAGCCTTGGTCAGTTCTAGTTGTACACCTTGCAGATGGAGTGCAGATCAACTGGGTTGCTTTGTCATGGATGGTGTCAAGTGAGTGATGTTGGAGCCTCACTCATCCAAGTTAGTGGAGGTTATTCCATCACAATACTGACTTGTGCCTTAGAAATGGTGAACAAACTTTAGGGAAATAGGAGGTTTGTTACTCACTGCAGAATTCCTACTTTCTGACCTGGCTGGTCAGTTGTACAGGGTATGGGGACACCACATCTTGAGTATTGTTAGTTTGTAGTTAATGCTGTCTCCTGTGATAGTGGGAGATACAATGATGGTAATGCCATTGGATGCCAAGCAGAGAAAAGTAGATCCTCTCTTGCTAGAAATGGTAATTGAATGGCATTCATTGACTTGCATTATTTGTGTCAGAGATCAGCCCAAGTCTGAAAGTGCCCCAGATCTTATTACACATGGAAATTGAATATTTCAGTATTTGAGGAGTTGCAAATGGTATTGAGTATTGAGCAGACAACAATGAATGCCCCCATTTCTGATCTTATGATGGAAGGAAGATTATTGACAAAACAGATGAAGATTGTTAAGCTCAGCAGTGATGTTTTCCATGCTAATGTTAAATATAACTATATAATTAGCACCATCTCCAAAATGGTCCTCCAATGCTACTTCATTCACCGGCTCAGCTTCATTTCTTTCCTCTCATTGGACTTGTTACTTGCTGATTAAAAGAAGTTTTCTTGAATGGTGTTCAAGAATTTTGCACGCTTTATGTCCTTTGCACTGTTTGCATCTCAATTGATCAAGGTGGTAGTTTAAGTCTTCAATGATAGCTGCCCTATTGTTTTTGTTATCAGAAATCTGCATATATATTTGCTCTTTCATCTCCCCTACACTATTTGAGATCTGTATTATACTCCTAGCTGTGTGGTTATCCCCCTTTCCTTATTTCTGAACTCATTTGATGCTTCAATTGTCATTTATTGAAGTTTGTTCCAAACTTCTACCATCATGTGTGTGAAGTGTTTCTGAATTTTAGTTCTGAAAACTCCAACTCTAATGTTTTTTATTATAATTTGTAGATTCTCCAAATAACAGAAATAGTTTCTCCCTATATATCCTCTTTATGTCTTCAATATCTTGAAAACTTGGAACAAATCATTCCTTTAACCTTCAAAATTCCAGGGAGTGTGTTCCAGTTTGTTTAATCTATCTTTTTAATTTAGCCCATGGAGTCTAGGTATCATTTTAGTAAATCAGTGCTGTGCTCCCTTTGGGGACAATAAGTCACTTCCAGATGTGGTATTAACCAGGTACATGTATAACTGAAGTGCAGCTACATTGTATCAACCAATTTGCTTACTTTTCGTTCATAACATCTTAATGATCTATATACCTGGCTCCTCAAGTTTCTTTGGGTTTCTCTTGTTTTTCACCATTTAGAAAGTCTAAGGTAGGTGAAATTCACATTTTCCCATGTAATTAATTTTACAATTCCATTCATATTGAACTCCCCTCTCCTCACCCCAAGCCACATTTTTTGCTCTTGAACTGGCTATTTTAACATTAATTGTGGATCTGGAGTCACATTTAAGTTAGACCAGGTCAGGATGGAGGGATAGGCAGAGCATTTATATCGGCAATGGTTTCATTGTCATTGTTAGACTTTTCATTCTGGCTTTTATTAAATTCTGCACTGGTAGGATTCAAAACCAGGTCTTCTGGATCACTATTCCAGTGACCATACCATTACTGGAATCTTATCGTCATTCATGCCGACGGGATTTTCCCAACCCCTTGCAGTGAACAGAGATTTGGCTGGCTGCCAAATTCTTTGATCTCGCTGCAGTGAGAGAGTGGCATAGGTGACCAATAAAGTTGTGTCGGCTGTCTCCCTGTTACAACGTCTAACATATGACATGGATAAATTTAAATAAGTGACTTTGTATCACATTGTCTAAGTCCTTATTGAGTAAAGTGACTATCCCAACACAGATCCTTGTGAGATATCACTGGTCGCATCCTGTCAATAGTGGTATTGTTTCAGAGATTGTCCTGATGGCTTGCCCCTGTTTCTGAAATTCATTGGCTTGCTTAGAATGTTAACTCCGTTAATGGTTTCTGAAATTTTATTCACAGATGTTTGACATAAATCTGATCATTATTTTTGCATTTGTAATATATTAACTCAAATGCCCTCAAAGATACATTGAATAATTAGCCGGAATAATATTAATCTATATTCATATTATTACAAATATAAATTCAGCACAGATTTAGCATATGTGAAGGAAATTCAAACGCATTTGATTTATTTATTCTTACCTCTAAATATTTAAATGCTCATTACTGCCACCTTTGGGCTTTGGCGCCCCTTAGCCATTTTGTTTGAAAAATCTAAAGGCCAATTTTAACACCCTTGTAGAAGCTAGTAGAAACCTCCTCCAGGAGTAATCATTGGATGTCTGGGAGATTTTAACTTCTCTGCTCACCCATTTTGAGTAGGCAGCATCAGTTAATCAGCAGCCAGTGCCTGATTTAAACTTGCAAAGGGAATAGACAAGCCAGGGGATTGGAAGGGATGGGATCAAGGTTGAGGCCAAGTGGGACATCCGAAGACGTTGCCTGTGCGAGCCCATTGTGGTTTCAATGTATGGTCCGTGTTTAAAAATAATTTGATGAATTGACCATTCAAATGCAGCAGACAGCAAACAGCCTGCCTGTTTTCAGTATACAGATTCTGACCAACGAGGGTTAACTTAATGGAGAGTAGAACTTCTTAAAGGGATTTTGTTGGCCTGATTTTGTTGAAACTATAACCTTGAGAATAAGGAGTCAGACTGAGATTTACTGATGCCACTCGAGGTGCTGGATGGGGGGAATCAGGATATGGAGGAAAATATTGTTTCCCAACAGCCACAGGAATAATCTCCAGGCTATATTCAGTATGCTTGCAGAGGAGCTTTAGCATCAAGATGGCTAAAGATGTGAAGAAGTCTCTGTGAAGCTTGCCTGGTGTCATCTCACATGGCATCAATACTGATTGTGAGGACCTGCAGGACAATGCAGTCAGTTCCTTATAAGAGCAGCCAATAGTACCAATTATGTGTTTCTGTTCTCTTAGAAGGAAAAGGAGAGGTGTGACAGTGCTCCCTTATATTCTAATTACTAGTTGAAGAGTGTGATAGAGGGAAAGGAATTTTTGACAGCATTGTGAGCAAGTAAAAAGACTGCAATTGTTGAGAGAGATGGGTAGGCGAGGAACCAAACTCACATTTGCTCTGCTTATGCTGATATGCAAATCCTTTTTGCAATTACTAATATGGTTCCTGCAGAAAGCCAGAAAACCATCAAGTCAACAAAGTTAAATGGAGAATTTAACGGAGCCCCTCTATTCTCATTGCTTCCGTGCTTCCTTTCCACTGACCAGGAAGAATTAGAATCCCCAATGATAGATGTAAAGTTTTAGATTG
Source organism: Sphyrna mokarran (assembly GCA_024679065.1). Classification (NCBI taxonomy): domain Eukaryota; kingdom Metazoa; phylum Chordata; class Chondrichthyes; order Carcharhiniformes; family Carcharhinidae; genus Sphyrna; species Sphyrna mokarran. The sequence continues at coordinate 42,785,135 of JAGIQG010000001.1, read as the reverse complement.
TAATTGTTCACTCTGTAATAGCTACAGCCATTTTCTGAAATAACTATGCCACAGTCATACTTCATCACTGCTAAACAGCTTGTAATCTCCATGGTCCTGCATCTAACTTCCTGCAAACAGTAAATTAAACTATTAATTAAAAATGTATTTTCAGTATGATGTTTGTTAGCTTAATTGGTTAGAAACTAGTTAGGACATGAGAATTCCTTGCGGGAATCCAGTTAGGTTCAGAGCCGTACTCTGGATGTAATGGATCATACCAAATAATATATTAAAATAACAATATTTAGTCAAAAATTATTTATGATTGAAAGAAAAGGGAAGAAAAATCGTGCCACTAAAAAGGAAAGAAAGGAAGTAATAAAAAAAATGTAGTGACAGGAAAAAAGACAGACAGCTTATAGTATGTGCCACTATTTCCCAAATTGGCAAAACATCCGCAAATTGGTCTGACCGAAATAGGTCCCCCAATGCTAACATTTCCCTTGGTTCATACATCACCAAGTCTCTGAATAAGCTTGCATGGGGACGGATTTTCTGATGAGTTACTCCATTTAAAGCCCATTGTTCATGAATATGAGTGAATGATCACCCAGGCTGCAGCCCTGAATATTGGAAGCTTTGCCTCCATAAGTCCAATAATAGGTCCACAGCATGAAAACAGGTCCTTCAGCCCAACTTGTCCATGCCTCTCAGTTTTTACCACTAAGCTATTCCTAATTGTCCGCATTCTGCCCAAATTCCCCTACACTCATCTTATCCATGGAAGACCCATGTCTAAATGTTTTTTAAAAGACAAAATTGTACCTGCCTCTACTACCACCTCTGGCAGCTCATTCCAGATGCACAACACCCTTTGTGTGAAAAAATTGCCCCTCTAGACCCTTTTGCGTCTCACCTTCTCACCTTAAACCTGTGCCCTCTAATTTTAAACTCTTCTACCTTTGGGAAAACATATTGACTATTTAGCTGATCCATGCCACTCATTATTTTATAGACCTCTATAAGATCACCCCTCAGCCTCCTATGTCCAGGGAAGAAAGTCCCAGTCTATCCAGCCTTTCCTAAAAAATCAAACCATCAAGTCCGGATAGCATCCTAGTATATCTTTTCTGCATTCTTTCTAGTTTAATAATATCCTTTCTATAATAGGGTGACCAGAACTGCACACGGTATTCCAAGTGTGACTTACCAATATCTTGTACAGCTTCAATAAAAAGTCCCAACTCCTGTTTTCAATGTTCTGACCAATGAAACAAAGCATACCTTCTTCACCAACCTTCCACCTGTAACTCCAATTCCAAGGAGCTATGAACCTTCACTCTGAGATCTCTTTGTTCTATAACTCTCTCCCAACACTCTACCAGGACTAAATCCTGCTCTGGTTCAATCCACCAAAATGCATCACCTCATATTTATCTAAATTTAACTCCATCTTCTCTTCATCATCATTGGCCTAATTGATTAAAACCCTAGGTACCCTTCTTCACTGTCCACTATGCTACCAATCTTGAAGTCACCTGCAAACTTACTAACCATGCCTTTTAAATTCTCATCCAAATTATTAACATTCACAACAAATTATAATGGACCCAGCACCAATCCCTGAGGCACACCACTGGTCATAGGCCTCTAGTTTGAAAAACAACCACCCTCTGGCTTCTGTCATCAAGTCAATTTTGTATCCAATTGGTTACCTCACCCTAGATCCTATGAGATTTAACAATCCATGCAGTCCCTTTTCAAAGGCCTTGCTAAAATCCATGTAAACAATATTGACTGCAATGTCTTCATCTAGTTTGGTTACCCCTTCAAAAAACTCAATCAAATTCCAGCATTTTGATTCTTCTGTTCAGGCTTTGTCCGAGACAGAGCACAAGTTAAGAAAAATTGGAGTTCTAATTCACCACCTTGATTATTGTAAAGGGTTTACAATGTCATCTCAGAATGCTGCAATATATCAAAATGTATTAAGCAAATGATTTAAAATAAAATGAAAATGTACTGATGTCTAACTGATGCCACCCCATTACGATAAATATTACATCCATCATGATCAAGGAAAGGATACTTCAAACGATCCCACAAATCTAGTAATACACCACCAGTTAAGGGAAGACTGACAAAGAACAAAGGCATTTGGAAAATTCAGCAGGTGAGATGAAGATTTCTTGAGGGAATTTATTTGAATGAATGGCTGACAATGTGAATTGGTAAAGTGTGAAATCTGGATAGATTCCCATTAGCAAAGGTGAAAAGCAAAATAATTTTGAAATTATTATCTACCGTTCATAGAAAATATCCAATTAATTCAAAATTATTGTCAAGAAGTGCTCTGAGATACCTTAAGAACATCATCATACTTCATAATGGATATTTGATTTTTTTTTTGTCTCATTCATTGGCTGAGGATATTGGGAATAATGATAATATTTCCTTATGTGTATAATATTTTAAATAAGTACTGTGCAGTTAGAGTTTATAATGATAGCTGTTAATAATATTTTTTAACTTTTTATGTGCAAGAAGCACGTGTTTTCTTAAGTTTACAACTTGAAACATGTACTTATCTATTTGTGTCTTGGAAGTCGATTCAGAGAAGATCGAATTCTGAACATTATCCCATGGGTATATTTGACTAAAATTTACCTAGATTTCAGTTCAGGGAGACTGAGGGGAACTTGACTTAAGTCTTCAAAAAGTTGAATTGTCAGTCTAAATGAAAACAAATAACCTGCGTTATATAGAGACTGGAATTCTCTGACCACACTCGTAGCTGGGAGTCTCCAGTCCTGCTGCAGTGATGGAGGTTTGGCTGAGCGCCAAATTCTCCATTGTAGCTTGCAGCAGTGGCATAATACAGAACATTTAGCCCAAGAGTTTCATAACCTCAAGATGATATTGGCTGATGTGCTTATTTTTTGAACTATGGTCACTTTATAATTTGGGCAGTCACTTGGGCGAGGCAGAGATCCTTAGAAACAGGAACTGACCCATTGAGATAAACTTTATTTATTTATTAGTCACAAGTAAGCTTTACATTAACAATGCAATGAAATCACTGCGAAATTCCACTCGTCACCACACTCCAGCGCCTGTTCGGTTCAATCATGAAGTACCTTTTTTAAAAGATGCCTCAATCACAGGGAGCAAAAATGTATCTACCCCCTCCCCACCATGAGATATCTGTGGTCTAATCATAGACCACCTCTTCGCTTCCTCGTGATCATCACCAATATCCCTCACGATCACCTCAGCCTCAACTCCCTTACCCCGATCACCATTAGCCCCTTCCCTCCTAATATTTGGGCAACAAACTATTTCCTCACTGCCACCCAGCCCCCAGCCCCCTGTCATCCAGGCATCAACCCTTGGTGGCACAGTGCTTAACCCAGCGCCTCACTGCGTCAGGGATCAGGGTTCAACTCTCCGCTTAGGTGACTGAGCAGATTCTGCACATTCTCCCCACATCTGCGTGGATTTCCTCTGAGAGCTCTAATTTCCTCCCACAGTCTGAAAGATGAATTAGATGCTAAGTTCTTCTTCAAGAAGCCAAAGTGTGGCGACTCTGGGCTTTTCAGAGTAACTTCATTGCAGTGATAATGTAAGCCTACTTATGACATCAATAAATAAAATTAAACTATCACCCCAGCATTGGCCTCCCTCCCCACTATCATCCCAGTATCTACCTCCTCCCCACTCAACATCACCAATATTGGCCCCACTGCCCTCACAAACATCACTGGCATTCCCAGCACTCAGACATCCTCCACCTTCCCCCTGACCTACCACACCACTACAAATAAACAAATCTTCACATATGACAGACTATGGCACATGTATCCCTCTCCCCCAGGGCTACACTGCCATTTGTGCCACCAGTGGAATCCCCATAACAGGTTCACATAAGGTTGCAAACTTCATTGATGTGACGTGTCAGGCAGGATACGAAAATCCAGTGAGAGGGAAAATCAGGAGAAGGAGTAGTTAATTAGATTTAATTTTTTTTAAATGAATGTATCAAAGAACATAAGAACTAGGAGCCAGAGGAGGCCACCTCACTCCTTGAGCCTGCTCTGCCATTTAGTAAGATCATGGCTGATCTTTTTGTGGACTCAGCTCCACTTACCTGCCCCTTCACCATAACCCTTAATCCTTATCTGTTCAGTAAATGTAAGTTCAGTTCTTGTCCATTATCAGATACCAGTGAAGGGGCGGCGAAAATCAGAAATAGTAATCTCGTCATTTGATTCAGATCCGAATCTTCTGCACCACTACTATTCCCACTATTAGCGCGAGTGAACGAAACGACCACTATGGATCCAGGGTCTAGTTCAATAATGGCACGACTTTATTTTCTTTTACGTCAACAGAGGTGCAGTCAGGACATACAATCGAACTGTCCCAAAAGCACTCTAAAGATCCACTGCAATGGACTACAGTTATACCTGAACTTCAATGTATTGTAGAATTCAAATGCTAATACTTTATTTGCAGTATTCAACTTTAGCCATCTTGTCTTGATGTTTTCAAGTATTGGGATGATTGGTTTAAGTGTGTGTTAATCGTTTTTGTCTGATGGGTTATTAATGGTCTAGGATCCCCAATTTCATAAAATTTGTTGTCTGATAACACCACAAACTGTGAGTCTAGGCTTAAGATTTTGCCTCCTATTTTAATAGAAACAGAAGATAGGAAGAGGAGGAGCCCAGTAGGCTCTTTGATTTGAAAAGCACCATTCATTAACATTATGGCTGATCATCCAATTCAATAGCCTAATCCTGATTTTTCCCCATTACCTTTGATCCTATTTGCCTCAAATGGTATATCTAGCTGCCCCTTGAATGCATTTAATGTTTTGGTATCAACTATTTCCAGTGATAATGAATTCCACAGGCTTACCACATTTTGGGTGAAGAAATAGTATGGTGGTACATTTTGGCAGGTCAAATGGGATGAGGGAATATAATATTACGAGTAAGACTCTTAGCAGTGTGAAAGATCAGAAGGATTTTGGGGTCCGGGTTCATAGGACTCTCAAATCAGCTTCGCAGATAGAGGATGTAGTTAAGAAGGCGTATGGCGTACTTGTCTTCATCAATCGAGGAATTGAGTTTAGGAGTCAGGAGATAATGCTGCAGGTTTATAAGACCCTGGTCAGACCCCACTTGGAGTACTGTGCTCAGTTCTGGTTGCCTCATTATAGAAAGGATGTGGAAGCTATTGAAAGGGTGCAGAGGAGATTTACAAGGATGTTGCCTGGATTGGGTGGCATATCTTATGAGGATAGGTTGAGAGAGTGCAGTCTTTTCTTCTTGGAGAGACGAAGGATGAGGGGATCTGATAGACGTGCATAAGATGTTGAGAAGTATTGATTAGGTGGATTTTCAGAGGCTTTTTCCCAGGTTTGAAATGGCTGCCACAAGAGGACACAAGTTTAGGGTGCTGGGGAATAGCTACAGATGAGATGTCAGGGGTAAGTTTTTCACTCAGAGGGTGGTGGGAGAGTGGAATCAATTACCATCGGTGGTGCTGGAGGCAAATTTGATAGGATCTTTTAAGAGACTTCTGGATGAGTACATGGGACTTAATAGGATTGAGGGTTATAGATAAGCCTAGTAGGTAGAGATATGATCGACACAATTTGTGGACTGAAGGGCCTGTTTGTACTGTAGTTTTTATATGTTCTATGTTCTAAATGTCTCCTCACCTCTATCCTAAATGGTCTCCCCTGAATCTTCAGACTATGATCCTGGTTCTGGGCTTCCCCACCATGGAAATTTCCTCCTTGCATCTATCCTGTCTAGACCTATTATAATTTTATAGGTCTTTATGAGATTCCCCCTCATTCATCTGAAGTCCAACAAAAACAATCCTAACCTTGTCAATTTTTCCTCATACGTCAGTCCGGCCATCACTGGTAAACCTTTGTTGCACTCCCTCGAGAGCAAGAATATCCTCCCTCAGAAAAGGAGGCACACAATATCCTAGATATGGCCTCACAAGGCCCTGGATAATTGCATCAACACATCCCTGCTCCTGTACTCAAAACTTCTCACAATGAAGACCAACATGCCTTTTGCCTTCTTTACCAACTGCTGCACCTGCATCCTTATCATCAGTGATTGATGCACAAGGACACCCAGGTCCCTCTGCACACTCTCCTCTCCCAATTTACAACCATTCAGGTAGTATTCTACCTTCATTTTTTTGCTTCCAAAGTGAAAACCTCACTCTTATCTAAACTATACAGCATCTGCCATTGATGTGACCACTTACCCAACCTATCCACATCATTCTGACAAATCTCTGCATCCTATCACAGTTCACCCTCCCACCCAACTTGCAAACTTGGAGATTATTCATTTTATTCCCTCATCCAAATCATTAATCTATATTGTGAATAGCTGAGGTCCCAGCATCAATCCCTGTGACACTCTACTGGTTATTGCTTGCCAATTTGAAAGGCACCCATTAATTCCTCCTCTTTGTTTCCTCTCTGCCAACTAATTTTCTATCCATCTCAATACCCTTCCTCCGATCCCACTTTAATCTTGTAAGATTATCTCTTGTGTGGAACTTTATCAAACATTTTCTGAAATGATGTTTGTTGAGGGACAGATATTGGCCAGGACAAAGAGAACTCTTTGAATGGTGCCATAGGATCTTGGACATCCACCTGATATTGCAACATCAGCCCATATTATTTGTTTATGATTGTCAATTTAAAAGATAAAATTTTAAAGCTTGCACTAATGATTAGGGGAAAGTTTTCCCCAAGTAGTCAGTCGGCTAAATTTCTAATTGGTGTTATCATGACATTAAGGTAATGCCAAGTAAAATAATGTCAACTGGAAAATTTAGCCTCATATGTTCAATCAGCTCTCAATAAAAGTAGTTAATGCTATCTTGGCTAATTACTTTAAATAACAGATGGAGGGATGTTTGGTTGAGAGGATTGAATGTTATAATAATTATTGACATTGATGATCAAATATTTGGAGCACTGGTACTTGTCTTACTAGGCCAATGGCAATCATAATGTCAAATAAATATACTCATAGCTGTGAGCCATTTTATAGAGATTATTTTCTTGGAATCATATTTGTTCTTCATTTTGCCCAGAGGCTTTAATATATTGGTGGTAAAAAAAATAGTTTGTTGTCTGTTGAAATAACAAATTTTGATTGATTGTCACTCAATGCTTTTTGTGTTTTCTGGTATTATGAGCCACTTGTTATTCTGTGTAATTTATTGATGAAGTAGTTTGAGAAGACAAAAACCTTGAAGACTGAATTGTCCTCCTTGTCCAAGATTTGTGATAGACTCTTTGTAGTTTGAATATGTCCAATTTGTAAATGATTTCATCGCCTTCTGTGGATCCTCTTATGACTGGAGGACCTGATGTAAGATGTTCACAGACTTGGCAGTCCATGCTATCATTGTTACTTGTTGGGAGAACTTCTGCTTCACCTTTGATCTTCCTCTGAGCATTTTGGATATTATGATTGTGTCACAGATGAAATATGTTGAACCAAATTTCAGACCTTATCTCCATGTAAGCTGCAGAGCTTTCCAAGGGAAATCACCATCGAACTTGAATTCTCTGGAAACTCACTTACCATTCCATGATGACCTGTTCAACCCTCACCTACTGCTTGGCTTCCATACTGATATTTCATATGAAGCACCCTTGCTGAGCAAGATCTACCAGTATATATCACTTGTCTATGTATTTGTATTGATTGTTATTGGCTTATTGAAGCTCAATTGTATTAATGTATTCACATATGCACTGGAACTGATGTCATAATTCCCGAGCATAGAGAACAGGCAGAGGAGAAGCAATGTAAGGTGAACACATACTTGTAAATAAAACTCCGTTGTTTTAGACCCTCCATTCTTCCTAGCATCATTCTTCAATATATAAGATAAAAAAACTGGTGATGAGGATGATGAACAGCATTGCTAGGCATCCAGAACAAAGGAATCAGCAGAGAAAAATCAGGAATAGTATTGTTAAAAAAAGAAATTTTACTCATGTGTTCCAGATCTGACGGGTGAGGTGGACATGAGTAACGATAATCTACTGCAAAACATTTATACAGCTGGTTGTGTTGAAGAAAAGGCTGAAGCCCAGGTTGTTACTTTGTGTGTAAGAAGAATCAATGTTGCTGCTGGAAACACATTGTGAAGTATGCAACAAAAACAGAAAATGTTGGAAAACCTCAGCAGATCTAACAGCACCTTGTGGAAAGAGAATAAAGCCAACTTTTCAAGGAACCTCCTAAACTCGAACCTCCTAACTCACTTCTTCATACTAATTCGTTCTCTCATTCACTAACTTCCTCACACTCACTCACCACCTCACACATGCTCTCCCAAGGTCTCCAGTCTTTCACATACTCAGTCGCCAGGGGCCCTTGCTCCTGTGCTTCATGCTCGACTCTGCCTGCCTCACATCCTGCTCTAGACACTAGAGTTCCATTTCAGATGCCTTGCCCCCAAGCCAAACCTTTAGCTCCCAAGCCTTAGGCTCTCCGAGCCTCACACTTGGGCTTACAGATTGTTTCTCCACTACACTTGCTGCTGATAATTTCATGGCCTAGCATTAGAAAACATATGAAAGGAACAGCCTGCAATTGGAGGAGTGGCTCCATGCAGATTCTTCCATTCAAATTGAACTATTTGAGCAGTATTTTGAAAACTAGCACGGGGGAGCTGAAAACAGGGGCTTCGAGGATGGCATCCAGCCCTCAGGCCATATATTGGACAAGCCTCATTTAAGGCGATAATAATGTTCTTGAAGAGTTTGACATCTAGCTTTGGTCATGCCTGGCAAATTGATTTATGATGTTTTGTCTGGATCTTTCAGCTCAGCTTGCTACAGATTAGATAGGGCCCTTTTGAGCAGTCAGCTGCTTGCACAACATATGTTGCCCGTCTATTGTCACCGATGAGGACCTCGGCACCATTAGTCATTTTTGATGCTGGATGCGGTGTGTATGACGATGACTGATCAGGCCAATTCGGACACAGAATGTCCTGGCACATATTGGACAGACTGTGTAGGCACAGTAGTTGTTGCACTGGTGGCTCTGGACTTGCGCAGCTCCATGCTTAAGTTGTGCTTCAACAATACACCTTGCTTCATAAACTTGACAGCCTTTGTGGATAAAGCAGCGCCAGGTAGGGTGGTTTTGTGCCAGCGTTTCACAGGTGGTCGTGTCTATATCAAGTGACTTCAAGGAGACCTTGAGTGTGTCTTTGAAACATTTCTTTTGCCCTCCATGCAAGCGTCTTCCAGCAGAGAGTTCCCCAAAAAGAAGCTGCTTGGGTATGCGTTCGTCTGTCATAAAGATATGACCTGCCCACCAGGTCTGCGTCTCATCAGCAGACTGATGGTAGACTTGGTCTAGAGAGAATTTCCGTGTCCGGTACTTTGTTTTGTCATCTGATGCGTAATATTCTGCGAAGACAAGTCATGTGGAAATGATTGAGTTGTCTTGCATGCCTTCGATGCACAGCTTGTTTCACAGGCATACAAGAGGGTAGTGAGTACCACAGCACTGAAAAACAGTTGTTGCTCGATGTTCCTATACAATGGAGTGCAGTCTACCAAAAGCTGAACTTGCCTTTGCTATTCTGCAGTAACTTCTGTATCAATAGCCACTGTTTGGGAGAGGATGCTGCCAAGATAAATGAACTGGTCCACTACCTATAGTTTCTGCCCTTTGATTATGAATATCGGTTCTGTGTATGGAGTATGAAGAGCAGGGTGGTGCATGACTTCGGTCTTTTTAATGTTGATGATGAATCCAAAGTTGTCATAAGCTGTCAAAAATTTGTCCGTGCTGACTTGCATCTCTGGCTCTGAGCCAGTACACAGTGCACAGTTATCAGCAAAGAGGAAGCCTCACAGAACAGTCTTTCACTTTGGTAATAGCTTGAAGTCTCCTCAAGTTGAAGAGCTTCCCATCCACTCTGTATTTAAGGCTGATTCCAGCAACATTGTTCTAGAAGATATCATTCAGCATGGCAGTAAACATTATGCTGAACAATCTGGGTGCAAGCACGCAGTCCTGTTTGACGCCATTGGTTACTAGGAATGTCTCAGAGGATTCTCCACCATCCAGTACTCTGGCCATCGTACCATCTGAATGAATTTGGGGGGGCAGCCGAACTTTGACATGATCCTCCACAGGCCTTGTCGGCTTACAGTGTCGAAGGTTTTCACGAGGTCAACAAAGGTTGTGTAGAGCTTGTGATTCTGCTCCTGATGCTTCTCTTGAAGTTGGCGTGCAGCAAAAATCATGTCAATAGTCCCACGACCTTTGCGGAAGCCACATTGACTCTGGAAGCACATGCAGCTCCAGATGATCATTCACATCCTAGGTAGACTATTAAATTTCCGAACAAGGTGACTCCTGATGGCAAATCCAACTTCAGCATCACGATGCTCATCACTGCCGCGGCCACTCCAGAAGAAAGAGTGTCCGCCTCCAATTAACTGACCTACGTTGGCAAGGTGAGTTTCACTCAGGGCTGCCATGTCAATGTTGTATCTTGCAAGCTCTCTGGCAACTAAAGCTGTTCTTCTTTCTGGTCTGTCTGCTGTAGGGTTGTCCAAACGCATGCGCACATGCCAAGCGCCAATGGTGAGCGGTGTCACCTTGTGTTTTATTTTGTTTGTTCGATCACAAGATGCGATCCCTGCCAGCAGCAGTAAACTGGCCAGTGTGTAGTGAAGCAGGCAATGTTTAGGGCACCTTTTCTAGCCCCTTCCTCATTCTATGGAGGTGAGCAGTACATTCCTGAAGACGTCGAGTTTCATGCTGCTTCAGTCAGCGGAAAACAACAATTAGACCTGAGCTGCCTGTGTGCAAGTCTGTGACTACAGCTCTCAATGTATCTGCATCCGCTGTTTCGTTGCTCACCCATCGCCACAGGACTTCAAAGGTTGAACAGGATAATGATGATGATGATGATGGTATCAAGACTAGCCTTGATTTGGATTAAAGTGAGGGAGAGTTGTACAGCATCAGCTTCACTCTCTGTTTCCAATTCCCATCTGGATCCAGTGGCAAGACAAGAGTCAAGACGGCTGGAGATGTGGCTAGGTGCAGTGGATGACCAGCACATTGTTGCATTCCACAATGCTTGCAGACACTGTCTTTTTGACTGTTGGACCTTCCATTGCTCTCATCTGCTCAATCCGCCAGAGTCTGTCTTCACATGCTAAGGTGCACATCTTCCTACCTCACCGAGGGTTGAGACCCGTTGGCTAACTTCACCTGGTTTAGTCGGCTTGTCAAAGCCATTGCCTGGGGTGTGGTCGCTGTCACATGCAAACAGCTACAGGGAGCCATAGGTGAGAGCTGAGTGTCAGATGGGGACAAAGGGTGGATAATCCACCCTGAAAAGGACGCGACATGTTCCCTCATCAGAGATACTGCACCCCTCTTATGCCCTATACAATCCACATGGTATTTTCATGTCAATCTTATCCATTTGTATGACAAGCACATAGCCAGACAGTGCCAATGCTTAGATGATGAGTGTTACCAAGTTGGATTAGATTTTGCATTCATAGTTTTGATTAAGGCACCTAATAAAGGAGCAGCGCTCCGAAAGCTTGTGATTCCAAATAAACCTGTTGGACTTTAACCTGGTGCTGTGAGACTTCTTATTGTCCCCACCCCAGTCCAATGCCAGCATCTCTACTTCTTCATTATGGCAAGGTCATGCTTGGCACACAGCAGATACAGGCAAAGCTCACTCAATTTTTTCCTTTCCAACTTCATACTGACAGAAATTGCCTAACCATGTGATGTAGTCATATCCAGCTCTGACTTCCACAGCAGCACAGTGGTACAGTGGGTTAGCACTGCTGCCTCACAGCACCAGGGACCTGAATGTGATTTTCAGCTTGAGTCATTATCTATGTGGAGTTTGCACGTTCTCCCTGCGTTTGCATGGGTTTCCTCTGCGTGCTCTGCTTACCCCATACAGTCTGAAAGACATGTTGGTTAGGTCCATTAACATGTAAAGACACCAAAGTGTGGTGATTGGGGGAATTTCACAGTAACATCTTTGCAGTGTTAATTTAAGCCTTATTTGTTACTAATAAATGAACTTATAACTTTTGGCATTGAAATTACCCCCATGGATAGCTCCTTAATCCTGAGGGATCAATGGCAGAAGATGGTCAATCATTATTGAACATTTTCTTTACATTTACACTGTCAGTCCTTGTGGGGTATGGGTTGTAATGCCTGTCATGTTGTTGCAAGGGAAGGGATAGGCTCGTCAGACATTCACTAATATCTTTGGGAAGTCTTTCCAGATCCTTCTCCTGATAATAATATCAACTCCTGCCTCTCTAAGGAGGAGATGGAGAGTTCCAGGCAAGAAAGTGTATCCCACTTCTATTCCTTCAGCCTGTATAAGGTAAGAGAGGGTGGACCTTCCCCTTTGGAACAGTGTGGTAGCATGAAGCAACTCCTTTGGAAGAGAAGGGGAGAAAACTGAAAGTAGGCAGTGAAAACAGCACAGGAAGCAAAGAAAGAAAAATGTTACATTCATACAACATCTTTCTCCATCTCAGGATGGCCAAAGTACTTGATAGCCAATTAGGCGTTGAGGGGAGGGGGAGGAGGGAAGGGAGACTAATGAAGAGACAAAAAGACAAAGGGAATGTAAATGGTAGTGATCATGGGTCAGAGGGATGCTGATAATGGCCCCAGTTTAACTTCTCATCCATAATACTGCATCTTTAACAAAATCGTGTTCTCTCAGTATTGCAATGTCAGCTAAAATTATGTGCTTGATCGGGGCTTGAATTCACAACCTTTTGCCACAAAGATGGGAGTGTGACCATTAAGCCACAGATGTCACAGTATATCATTGAAATGTAATCACAGAAAGGGTGTATTCTGATCTATCATGCTCGTGGTATTGTGTCATCTACTCTGGTTCCAGTTTCCTGCTCTTCTTCCGTAGTTCAATATTTGTCTTTAAATATAAATGTGGCACTCGAATTGCACAATTAGGATCTTTGCTCAAACAATGCATTTAATATATTTTTACATTTTCAGGGGAAATTAAACTTTAAAAAAAAACAACAGTGGCTGCAAAATGTGTGCACAAGATTACCACAAAAACAGTAAAAAAAATGCTATATGTTTATGGCTGAATGTTGCCAACCTCTTGAGAAAAGAGCATAGCAACATGACAAAGTGTTCAATAGTCATGATTTCATTTAATCTAGCCTACCTCTTGATAATTGGATTAATTGGCATTTTTGTTATTGTGTTAATCCATTAAACTGTGTTTAATTCAACCCTGAACATTCAGTAATTACAGCCAAATAATCACCCTACTGGAAATGGTAAGGGATGTCAACATTCTTGCAATCAAGATGATTCTGCCACTGTTTTTAATCATGTTACAGTCCACCCCAGTGGTGATACATATCAGACCCAAAGACTTCCACTGATCTAATTGATCCACATTCATACAAATCGTTGGATTGCATTTGGTAGAATGTGCATTCTAACGTAAAAGCAAAGAATAATACAATATTGCTTTGAGTGGTAGCATGGTAGCACCATGGTTAGCACTGCTGCCTCACAGCGCCAGGGACCCTGGCTTGGATCACTGTCTTGGAGGAGTTTGCACATTCTCCGTGTGTCTGCATGGGTTTCCTCCTACAGCCCAAAGACATGCAGGTTAGGTGAATTGGCCACACTAAGTTCTCCTTCAGTGTACCCAAACAGGCACTCGAGTGTAGCTACCAGGGGATTTCATAGTAGCTTCATTGCAGTATGAATGTAAGCCTACTTGTGACTAACAAACTTTATTTTATTTTAACAATTTCCACTGCAGCTTCCCCTAACTTGAGGAGGATTGATGAGTAAAATTGACAGGAGGTTTGATGTAATGGCCACAATAATGCCCCTGGTCACCAGCTGAAAAGGAAGGGGTAACTCCAACATGGTCATTTTCAGAAGCCATAACAGAATTCAGTGTCAATTCAGCAGAATTGCCTCCAGCACAGATTTCAAGCTTTTATGGATGGAGTTATTGCCTCCAAGAGCTTCCAGCCAATCAGTGTGCCTGCAACTCTTCATCCAAACACTGCCACTGGGAGCCATGGTCACTGTAACAAATCCCAAAGCAGCCAACAAGGAGTTCGTCCCAAAGCGCAAGTCAATTGGTCAGGCTTGCTGGGATATTGATGGTGCCCTTTCAGAAGGAACATCCTTTGCTACCATGGGGAGGTTGTTGGGGGTTGGGGAGATAGGGGAATAGGAGAATGTTCTTCCATGGACCACAGGGTGCCTGATCAAGAATGCTCTCTCTCCCCACCACCACCCCCCCACACCCACTGTCCCCCAATCCTCCACCATTGCCTCAATGTCGCCCCACTTCCCTGCCAACCTCCTCACCCTCCCACTCCACCCACTCGCTACCCCCAACCCTGCTCTGCTAACAGCCCCCCCACCCCCAGTTCCCCCAGCTCCCCCCGCTACACACCCCCTCCTCCAATCTCCCTGCTCCTCCCATCCCCTCTGCTCTCCCAACCCCCTGCTCCCCCAACCCCACCATTCTCCTCGCTTCCACCCAGCCCTTCCACTACTCCCCCATTCCCCCTCTTCCCATTCCCACCTCCTCCCCTCCCCACTGCCCCCCCCATCCCCCTGGTGGGGGTGGAAGAGGGGATTAAATTTCATCTAGGAAGTAGCTTTATACTGAAAGTTCACCTGAAGTATGATGACATAGAATGACCTCGCAGCTCGAATGGGCCTAGTCCTTGCCAGTGGTCATCAAAGTGTTGCCTCACTTATCTTTCACTTTTTTACCATTTAGAGATCAAAATCATATCTTCCATTCCCCAACCTGGTCTTATACAGTTCTCAAACTCTCTTCATGAAGTTATAAAGTCTCTATTTTACTGTACTGGCAGAAAAGTGGTATAATGGAATTGTTTCATAGCCACTGAGATTGGCTATATCCAAAATGATAGAGACAAATCGATTTAAGTGGATCCACCATGAAAGTGTCAGCTCCCAACTGATGTGAACTGCACTAGAGCCAGGAACAATACTCGAATTTCCAGAGGAATCTGGAAGTGGCCTCAGACATGCTCTTGGGGTGAACAGTGGCTAGCAATCTCACTTCCTCCATCCACCAATCACAAGTTGACCTATTTGTTGCACAAAGCAGAGCCACTTTGCATCCAAAATGTGCCAACCCCAAGAAATTGATTTGATTTAATTTGATCTATTATAGTATTGTACATGTCTTAGCATACAGTAAGAAGTATTGTTTCTTGCATGCTATACAGACAAAGCATACCATTCATAGAGAAGGAAACGAGAGAGTGCAGAATGTAGCATTACAATCATAACTGGGGTGTAGAGAAAGATCAACAAGTCTGATGGCAGCAGGGAAAAGGCTGTTCTTGAGTTAGCTTGTTCATGACCTCAGACTTTTGCATGTTTCCCCAACAAGAAAGGGTGGAAGAGAGAATATCCATGGTGCGTAAGGAACCCACCTAAATATTTCCCCACCTAAATTGGTATTTGCCTTTATATTTTATTTCAATCATTGTGGGGTGCCAAACTTAAGTATTCATTTTTATGAGTTCCTTGTTTGTTGATATATCATGTTTGAGATCTGATATTAAGCCTAAATAAAGATCATGAGGTCAGTGTTAGTAAACTAACTGGAATTGTTTATTAACACCAGAATGGAGCTTCAGTCCTGGGTCACCTGACCCATTCTCTTAAAGGGGCATACCCTAACACATGTAATAGTTGAGTTTTAGTAATGTTTCAAATAACATCTAACTCTTAGAGTCATAGAGGTTTACAACATGGAAACAGACCCTTGGGTCCAACTTGTCCATGCAACCCAGTTTTTACCACTAAGCTAGCCCCAATTACCCACATTTGGCCCATATCCCTCTATACTCATCTTATTCATGTAACTATCTAAATGCTTTTTAAAAGACAAATTGTATCTGCCTCTCCTATTGCATCTGGCAGCTCATTGGAGACACTCACCACCTTCTGAATGAAAAACATTGGGCCCCTGGACCCTTTGTATCTTTCCCCTCTCACCTTAAACCTATGCCCTTGAGTTTTAAAGTCCCCTACCTTTGGGTACATTTAATTATTTTTTTTTTATTTGGTTTCAATGCAAAAGCAACATCCAACAAACAGTTGTAAGATCATGAGTCTTTACCTCAGCAATAAGACTCAACTTTAATGAGATGAAAATATGCTTTTCATTTGACAATAAAAAACCAAATGTGTCAAATCACACCTGATCTTGCACATTGGTTTGTGACACGTGAGATTTTGCCACCTTAAGCTGTGCCTCATTAAAGCCTTAGTTAAATTGGCTGAAATAAAATAAGCTTTTTATAGTAATTTAACAAAATATTCAACAGTTTCTGTTTATGTGTATGAATGGGAATAAAAACATGTTTATTTGGAAATAATTATATAGAATGCCTTTACTAAGTTCCTCTGTTCAAGAAACATATAATTTGAGCTTTAATGGACTAACCAAATGCAGCTGTGGCATCACAAATTGAAGCAGGAACAGGTCCAGGTGTTCACACTTTGGAGATAATTGAGCAAGGAGGGAAGGAGGGTGAGTTTTCATGAGTGTAGTAGAGCTGAGTTGTTGATTCAAGATAAGCACTAGCTTTTGCTGAAGGGAACCATGTGAAGGCCCACAGTTCTTACTGGTTTGCTTTGTACTCAAAACTCATGGAATGAGTTATAATGTACCTTATAAGGAGCTAGTCACTTATCTTCTTGCAGAATATTGTGCAAACAGGTTTTATTGCAACTGCTAATCCTACAAACAGATTATGTACTTGTTGTGGAGTAGCAGATACTTGTTCTGTGCATTGCCGTATGGGACCAACAGCAACAACATAGGAGATATTTGGTGTGCAGAGAAAGTGTGGTTCAAACATCTCTTACCTGAGTGCTAGTTTTTGACAAGCATCACAAAATAATCACCTGCATCAGATAAAAATCAGAAACTGTGATTTTTTTTTAACTCTTTGTGTCTGATAGAAATCATAACAAAGTCCTGATATCCATTTTCATTTTACACACTATTTGACTGTGATTTTTGATCCTAAAGTTTTAGAAGGCAGGTGAGGCACATGACAGACAGGCAGGAGTCCCATCAACAATCCAAAGTCACTTGAATTCCACTGCAATTTAACTACAACCTGTGCTCACCGCATCAGTGAAAACTGCCCCAAATTGGATTGAAGGCCAGATAAGTCTTGTTGCAAAGGTTTTCTAAGGTAAAGTTTATTTATTAGTCACAAGTAGGCTTACGTTAACACTGCAATAAAATTAAGGTGAAAATCCCCTAGTTACCACATTCCCGTGCCTGTTTGGGTACACTGAGGGAGAAGTTAGCGAGGCCAATTCACCTAAACTGCACATCTTTGAACTCTGGGAGGTGCTGGTAGGATTATGATCCTGTAGAAAATTCTTGGACCTCCTTGCCCAGGGTTTCTGTTCTGCTTTACTATCATTCTGATCATGCAACACTGAAACTCTTTACCACTGCCACCATCACGTACCCCACTGAGAATCATTTCCTTTAGTCCCAGTAACGACCAGCTGGTGTGATGGTTCCCAGCTATCACACCATTCTTGTCAGCTTTGGACAGGAGTCTGATTTAAAATATTGTAATGAGGCTCAGGGTTAAAATGGTCTGAGCCTTTCAGGAGTGAAGCCTTACAAGTTTGTCATGTAATTTGTTGTTATAATCTTTCTGCCAATGAATGTGAGAAGATCGAATGTGCAATTTCCAATTATCTACAGCCTTCATGATTTGATCAGTGTGTATTTAACTCTCAATTCTTTTTTGAGATGTGAGAAGTGAGATCACTGTGCGATTCTGGCATCAGTCATGGCTCAGTGGTAATGCTTTCATTTCTAAGTCAGAAACATATGGGCTCAAGTGACTCTGCACCACTGAGTGCATGACCTGAACTGATGCTGTGTAGTACTGAGAAATTGGTGCAGGTATTGTTTTCTGACTGTGATGTTAAACTTCCCGGCCCTTCCAAGCCGATGTAACGTATACTATGGCATTATTTGAAGAACAAGTAAATTTTTCTGACATCCAGATCAATATTTATCCCTCAACTAACATCACTAAAACAATTTCATTGTTCATTTATTCCTGCTGTTTTGTGGCATTTGGCTTAATGCAAATTGACCACTGCATTTTTCCAACATTACAACAGTAATGTTGTACACTTTGAAAGTAAATAATTGTCTGTGGGGGTATCATGGTGGCACAGTGGTTAGTACTGCTGCCCCACAGTGCTAGGGACCCGGATTCGATTCCCAACTTGGGTCACTGACTGTGTGCAGTTTACACATTTCTGTGTTTGTGTGGGTCACCTCCAGGTGCTCCAGTTTTTTTCCTACAATATGAAAAACATGATGGTTAGCTGCATTGATCTGAGCAGGAGCCAAAGTGTGGTGGCTGGAGATGTTTCATAGTGATCTCATTGCTATGTTAATGTAAGCTTACTTGTAGTTAATAAATAATTGACTGCAAACTGCTTTGGGTGACCCGAGATCAGGAAAGGTCTACATAAGTGCAAGTTCCTTTTCCAAAATCTTTTCTGACCTATGCAAAGGAAGGTAGATGGAAAATGTAACAGTTTAAAAATATGAGAAAAACCAACAAGCTACTGAAAATATTCAGAAATAACAGATTAAAATTCCAGAAAGAAATAAGTATTATTAATTATGTAAAAAGATATATTGACAGTGCCTTGGTTTAGGTTTAGTGCCACTGGGGCACTCTGGAGTGTAATGTCAGAAAGAGCCATTTGCACCACTTCTCTAGAATTTTGTTGAGCTCCAACAATTATGGAAGAAGATCAGAAAACCAATTGTTAAAATTCTACCTCAGCTGGTGGTCAGGTCCCTGTAATGCACACTCAAAAGATTTGTCAGGAGCAGCAAAGGAATTTATTAATAAAGAAAAACTGTACTGAGGTGGCTGCCCTGGGGCTGGTCCAGTCACTATGTGTATTCTGGATGTTGTCTTTCCAAAATAGGACTCCACTCCCTGGGATGATGTCCCAATTTGTCCCTCAAGCCAGTGACTCTGTTCTGTTGTGTTGCCACAGTAGTGATTGTCTCTTTAAGGGCAACACAGCAGAAGACCAATGGTCATTTTCCAACTATCCCCATGATGGGCCATTGGCAACTGCTTCTATGAGTTCTGATTTGGAAGGTGCTTCAGGCCGACATCTTCCGGGCGGAGCTCCAAACCTATGACTTAAACTCAGAAAAATAACAATCACAGAAAAGCAATATCTGAAAATATCGACCACTGCATTTTTCCAACATTACAACAATATCTACACTTTGAAAGTAAATAATTGTCTGTTGGGGTATCATGGTGGCACAGTGGTTAGCACTGCTGTCTCCCAGTGCCAGGGACCTGGGTTTGATTCCCAACTTGGGTCACTGACTGTGTGCAGTTTGCATATCTCTATGTCTGCGTGGGTTACCTCTGGGTGCTACGACTATCCGCTGTGGATAATCAATCATAGCATTTAAAAGGCAATGTAATTTGTGTGTGATTTCTGTGCTGTTGTCAAGAACTCAGCAATGTGTTTGAGGTAGCCTCACTAAGGAACGTTGAGGGACATCTGAGATTGTTATACATGTCACTATCTTGCAACTGCAAAATTAAAATGGGCACAGCCATGGCCAGAACCATCCCCCCTCCAAACTGACACGCACCAATGAACCTTTTTTGATTGAATGCTTTTAGACAAGGCTTCCGTTCTGATGCACCCTTGCACTCCCCATCTATGTCTGAAGAGCAGCGTCTACCTCCAGCCTATCATTCAAGTGGGACCTTCCAATGGGCCTCCCACCTTCAACCTTGGAAGTGAACATGGTGCGATTGGCCTGGTAATTGGCTGCCTTCCAGAAGATCATGCTGCACGGCAGAGCTCTGCATTTGAAATCCGCAAATGCTCTTAACACTTGAATTTTTTTAAAAGTGGAGACATTTCTACACTTCACGGTTCCAATTTTTACCACAGAGAATTGTGAATTAATATATTTTGATTAGAGAAATGAGGAGGGGAAATATGAATAAATCTGGTACAAATTGTAAGAGGGTTCAGAATCCCTACGATGCAGAAAGAGGCCATTCAGACCAGCAGGGCTGCACTGACTACAATCCCACCCAGCACCCATTCTTGGAACCCCACATGTTTACCTACTAATCCCCCTGACACTAAGGGTCAATGTTGCCAATTAAATAAAACAGAGAGAGGCCAGGGTGTACAATGGGAGGGGTGGAGAGAGAGAGAGGGGCTGGGGCATAGAGTAAGAGAGACAGAGAAAGAGACCAGAATGTAGAGTACAGGAGATAGAGAGGCCGGGATGTACAGTAGGAGAGAAAGAGATCAGTTCATTGAGTAGAGGAGAAGGAGACAGGGCTGGGGATTTCTCTGGGCTCTGAAACCCTGCAAGAAATCCTGACAACGGATTTTTGTGTGACAACGGGGTCAGAAATCAATCAGGGCTGGCAAGGCCTGCTGGGTGAATCCTAAATGCATTCATGCCTGCAGGAATCTCATTTTCGGCCTGTCAACCCACTCTGGTCCCCACTGATTTATTTTTTTACACAAGTGAGTTGTTACAGCCTGAAATGTATAGCCTGAATAGATAGTTCAAGTAGATTCAGTAATAAGTTTCCAAAATATAATGGATAAATATTGAAAAGGCACGGAAATGTGACTAATTAGATAGCTCTTTCAAAGAGTTAGCACAGGCAGACGGGGCTGAGTGACCTCCTAAAAAGTATAGATGCTATTAACGGACTGTGGTCTGTGGTACACAAGAAACCATCCAGTGTACTGCATAGCTTATGGTTGTTACATTCAAATTGTTTACTGAAGCAGAAAAGGGTTTGATTTCATTTATTATTGTCACACGTATTAACATATAGTGAAAAGTATTGTTTCTTGTTTTATACACGACAAAACATACCATTCGTAGAGAAAGAAACAAGAGAGTACAGAATGTAGTGTTACAGTCATAGATAAAGTGTAGAGAAAGATCAACTTAATGCAAGGTAAGCCCATTCAAAAATTTGACAGCAGCAGCGAAGAAGCTGTTCTTGAATGTTATGTTGCTACATGACTTCAGACTTTGTGCCTTTTTCTTGAGGGAAGAAGGTGGAAGAGAAAATGTCCAGGGTGTGTGGGGTTTTTAATTATGCTGGCTGCTTTGCCAAGTCAGCGGGAAGTGTACACAGAATCAATAGACAGGAGGTTGGTTTGTGTAATATATTGGGCTACATTCATGACCTTTTGTAGTTCCTTGCCGTTTTGAGCAGAGCAGGAGCCATACCAAGATGTGATAAAACCAGAAAGAATGCTTTCTATGGTGCATCTGTAAAAGCTGGTGAGAGTCTTAGCTGACGTGCCAAATTTCCTTAGTCTTGTAAGGACACATAGAACATAGAACATTACAGCGCAAAACAGGCCCTTCGGCCTTCAATGTTGCGCCGACCAATTAGGAACAAACAGTGACCCTCTAACCTAGACCATTCCCTTTTCATCCATAAACTTATCAACTAACACGTAGGTGCATGAACAGTAAATTTGAGGGCTTGAGGACTTGGCACCAATGATGTCTATGATTGCTACTGAAAGAACATATGCAGTAGGATTCCTGGTCATTAGGATGTAAAATTGTTGTGGTACTTCCATCCCATTTGTCTGAGATGGATTTGATATCAGGGGCAGTAGATTCAAAGTGAACAATATGCAAACTGCTCCCCCCTGCCCCCACTGTCCACCATGTGTTGGAGAGCTCCTCATGTCTCCTCTCAAATCAAGAGACTGGATATCCTGTTGTACACACTACAAGCACATCCCCCTCCCTTTCACTTCCGATCTCCTGCAGTAGAGATCAGACCTTTCCACTGGTCTTTTATAAGGCTATAGCAGCTCCAGAGATCAGTCCCAACTCTTTGGAAGCCAGGCCTATCAGTATCTGCAAACATATTACTAATGAGGTCCATTAGGTATCAGTCCAATCTTCTTGATGAATCAATTAAACTGAGGGGCAAAGTAAAAGGGGCAGGTGCTTAAAGGCCAGAAGGGTCAGGGAGGAGGGGTGGGGGTGCTGAATTACTGCCCAAAACAAAAGACAAAGTATAAAGGAAACATTCAACACCAAACCATAGCGTGATTTAAAAGGGTCAACAATACACCACAACCCTGAGAGGCCCAATAAGCATGAAAGACCTCAATGGTGTTCATGGACTCTGCATGGCCTCATTCCGGGGACACCTGGCCATGAATGTAGCCACGGCGGACAGTTGGATCGGTTGACCCCTCCAACACCCTCCCAATCCCTGTTAGTTGCCTGCTACCTGGACTTGTTCATGGTGAACATGTAATGTAAAGATGCCGTGTTGGACTGGGGTAAACGTAATAAGATGTCTGACAACATCAGGTTTAAGACCAACCGATTTATTTGATAGTAAACTCGCAAGCCTTCGGGGTTTACCCCTTTGTCAGGTGAATGGACAGTTCGGAATGGCACCAAGGCCTATCCAGGCAACACGCGAGTGTACAGTAATAGGTGTGCAGCCACAGCCCATACAGGAAATCCCTCTGTGCAGTGGCAAAGGGCATGGTGGGTATTTCCATGAGACTGCTCCAACTGTGGGATACCAACCCCTGGGTGTGGATCTGAGTTTGTGGGCCATTACAAAAGTCCATCCAAGCAGGCATATGCTCAGATGGGATTCCCTGCACAGTTGTACCTCCTGGAGACCGGGTGTGATGTTGGGTCCCCGGATGACCATTCTGAGGTCACAAGTGTCTTCGGTTGTGAACTGAACACTCACTGCTGCATACTCAGCAGCTCATCCAGCCCACTCCTCCAACACCCAGCACGCCTCCAATCCTGGTGACACCAGCAGCCACAGCCTATCAATCCTAGGCTCACTATTCATTATGGTCTTTATGAATGGTCTAGGCAGCAGTATTAGGAATATGGCAAACAAATTTGCAAATGGCACAAAAATCTGTATGTGTTTAAGATAATGCAGGAATGCAATCAAAGCGCAGTGTTGTACAATGTGAGTCTCATTCAAGATAGTTCTGGCCATTTTAAATTTGAGAAAAGCTGTCCTTCCAGGTTGTCCAAACAAAGGTTGTTTTTTTCACTTTGTTGCCTATCAGCCCCCAATGCATTGAGAGGCAGGTTTCAAATTGGATAAGCTGGAAATAGGATAAGATCAGGGCATGTACAAAGATGGCTGGATGGCAGAGCGAAGTAGGCCACAGCCATAGGATAGAGGGGAGTCTGAGGCAGGTGAGTAGAAGTCAGGGAGCAGATAGTGAGAGAGAAAGGAAATGGAGAGGTGAGAGAGATGGGAGGGTGGGTTGGGAAGAATTGGGAGAGGTAGAGGAAGTGATGAAAGGGTAGTTGGGAGAATGAGAGATGGTGGGTGGGATAGGTATTAAACAGATTGATGAGCAAAAGACGCAGCATCATTTAATCCACTTAAAAATGACAGAAAGTAAGATTTAAGTACTTGTTGATTTTTTTTAAAAAAGACCTTTCAATGAAAGAAGTATATATGAAAGAAATAGAAAATTCTTTTAACTGTTTTTGTATATTTGTGTCAATGCACAAAAACAATCAATCGATTGGTTTAATTCTTCAACATAACATCAATGTTTCTTAGGGATTCATTAGTATTCTTGGGAGGTCAAATGGGTTTTGTGGCTGGAATTGTTTAGGAATCACTGTACTAGGGCACTGGGCCATATGGCGACTGGTGGCATTTAACTTGGTGTCATACACATTGGTTGGGTCAACACCGAATGTACTTAGCATTTATAAAGAATAACACTGGAAGGTCAGGAGAGGAAAATCTACCTCCACAATGTTATGCATAGATTACTGAAGGTTTATGACCAATTTGCTAAAGTTAAGACAGTATTGGGTTATATTAACAGAACCGTCCTCATAGGTCAAAGGACACCATTTTGTTGGTCAGATTCCATCAAAGGACTTTATGCCAAGTTTTGGTTCCCCCACATGGTGAGTGATGGTCTTGGGACTGATCCAAAGGAGAATTGTTCCAACAGTCTGAAACCTTAGTTCTCTTAAGCTCAAAGACCTTTGTCATTTACTTTAGAACAGTATAAATTGAGAGATGATCTCATGGAGGTTAACAAGGAAATTTAAAGAGCTGAATAGAGTTCAGGTTGGTGGATTACTCCAATTCACCAGCTTGTGAAAGCCTTGGATACTTAAGTTAAATGCGTCCCTACTTTTTCAGAGAATTGTGAACTGCTTGAATACGCTATTGAGTCCTATGATAGTATAGCTTCTTTGTATGCATCATTTTGTTTTAGCTTGTTTGGTCCTTGTGATCTTCTCAATTTGTGATCATCTGACAGTATTGGATAAAACTCTTAGAGAGTCTTTCCTTTATTGGACCTGGGTCTTTTGTAGCCGCATAGTTGGATGTAAGCGGGGAGCTGTTTGATGCACCAATTCTTGATGTCATTTTGACATGTTCTTTATGGAGCTGCAGTGAAACTATAGTAAGTAATATGTCATTAACCATCCATTTTGTACTTCCACTGAAAGAATGGCTCACTGATAGCACTTTGCTATACTCAACAGTGCTGTTAGATTTATTAATGTTTGGCAGGTTTGATGTCTTGAAAGAACCAAAAGGCAAACTGGTTTATCAATTAATGTACATCCCTAATGGAAATCTGGATTGTTGTCTAAATTGTGCAGCTCCCTCAAATGAGAAGGCAGGTTGTATGCAGCACAACCACACTCCTCCTTCCTCTCTCTGTCCTCCCCTCCCTTGTAAGATTAGCTAATGATTTTCCACCAGCCAGCTGACAGAGCAGAAGTTCACTGTGTGTCACTGTTGAAATAAAAGGCAGCAGCTTTGTACCAATTGCCTTCACAGGCATTTTACCAGTTATGGGGGGGGGGGGACATTTTTATTCCTTTCTTGCAGTTGCATTATTGATGTGCAGAACCAATGGGCCGCTAATCTGTGTCCTTGCTTGCTTCAAAAACTGAATTGAAGTCAATCATGGTCCTGCCAAAAGAAGCATACTAGATCCAAGCCAATAAGATAGGAGAGGTGATAGCCTAGTGGTATTATTGCCAGACTATTAATCCAGAAACTCAGCTAATGTTCTGGGGACCTGGATTCAAATCTCACCATGGCAAATGGTGGAACTTGAGTTCAATTTTTTTTTAAGTCTGAAATTAAGAATTTACTGATCACCATGAATCCATTGTCGATTGTTGGAAAAACCCATGTACTTCGCTAATGTCCTTTTAGGGATGGAAATCTGCCGTCCTTACCCAGTCTGGCCTAACATGTGACTCCAGAGTCACAGCAACGTGGTTGGCTCTCAACTGCCCTCATGCAGCAAGGGATGGGCAATAAATGTTGGCCAGTCAGCACTGCCTATGTCTACAAACTGAATTTACAAAAAGAATAGGCATTACACCTAATCTCATGTTTGATCCTATGCTTGACCAGAGTAATAATCCCAGTTTACATTAGAACTGTACAGTAAGATTTCAGAATGGAATCCTGGCTCATAAGACTTTTTTTCTTAATCAAACATGGAGAAACACAGTCGCAAAACCATTAATTAGACTTAACAGCAAGAAAACCAAAATATTGAACATGAAAAATAAATTATGAACAATACTCCTTTAGTGTAACAATTACACACAGATGTACACAGGATGACAAAATACATTTGAAGCTACACTTGTCATTAGCACACGAAGTTAACATTTGTGAATTTCTCCTCAGAATCCCCCCAATTGACTGTCATATTGGAGTTTCCATCTGACTCTCCACTCCCAAAATGCACTTTAAAATCTTCTCTTACAGCAATATATTACATTCCAAAATCCAGTTCATGGTTTTCCAAAAGATCCATTTGACCAGGGCTTCGGCTCCACTTCCAGTAGCCAGCCCATGTCAGGATTTCAGATTAACCCTTTCAGGTTTTCACTGTCACAACAAATCTGATATCCAATCAATATTTTATAATTTAGACAATATTAATATATTTTAAATTTTAGGATCACTTTTAGGGAATCATTCTCTGGTAACCTCACAAATCAATTTCTTTTCAGCATTGACTGGTGCTCCTGAGCAGAATCCTATTTTATTTCCTGGTTTCTCATTTAGAACCATAGAACCTACAATGCGGAAAGAGACCCTTCAATCCATTGAGTCTGCTCCGAACACAATCCTGCCCAGACCTTACCTCCATATTCCTACTAATCCCTCTAACCTACACATCCCTGGATGCTAAGGGGCAATTTCTTAGCACAGCCAATTAACCTATCCCACATATCTTTGGACTGTGGGAGGAAACAGAGTACCCAGAGGAAACCCATGCAGCCACGAGGAGAAAGTGCAAACTCCATACAGACAGTGACCCGAGCCAGGAATCGAATCCAGGACCATGGAGCTGTGAAGCAGCAGTGCTAACCACTGTGCTACCATGCCACCCTTTTGTTCCCTTTAACTCCAGATCTTCTGGATTTTTTTTTTCATTTCTCTGGCTTTTTAACTAGTTGCTCTTTAGATCTATGGCTTTCTGAACCGTTAATCAATTGTAGGGATTTTCTTACAGCAAAGTGAAAGAGCTGGTTCCTCTTTTATTATTTCCACCAGTAAAGCTGAAAGAAAGTTGCTTACTGCTTCATTGTCTGTCTCCAGCTTTCAGCTGAAACTAAAAGAACAAAGAAAGCTGTTGCCCCCTTTTCACAGCCCCTCTAGTTGCTAAGAAACTATCTTTCCTCATGCCATACCTCTCTAAACACAATGGTATCTCAGCCTGAACTGAGACAAGTTCCCACACAGATAACCACTTCTGTTCAGCATGAGGTCTAAATACAACTCCCTCCAAGGCACAGAAACATTAAATTAAAACCGCCTGAAACTATACTTTATTTTTAATGTTTACTTATACAAATATAAATCCCTTAAAACCAACTTTGGTTTCCTAGCAACAGGCATTGGGTGGCTTGCTCACCTGTGGGCCAATTGAGGCCTTCAAGAAATGACCACTTGAGAGTCTTCTCCTGCCAGTACTGGTGCTGCGGTGAAATTACAGGAAGAACATACAAAAATGACTGACATAAAATGACTCCCTGGTCCATGAAGTTTCTGCACCCAAAATCCCCCGTACACCCACCTATGCAGGCATGGAATCTCCTAGGATAAATAAAACAATAAACAGGAAAAACCCATCTCTAATAAAGGGAACAAATGTTAAAATTCCTATCCAACATTTCCAAGAGATCACATGGACGAAGTACCAATTTAAAAAAATATCCTTTTTTCTAAAAGACGTAATTCGTATGATGCCTGTAGAGATTCAGCACCACCGCTGGCGATGGCAATATATTCCACAATTTACAACTCACTGGGAAAAGAACCACTAAATAGCCAATCTCTTCCTTCTCTGACTTAATTTAACTCCTATCACTTGATGCTCCACCATCTGGTAAATGAGAGTAATCTATCAATAGATACTTTGTCCAGCTCCTTAATTTTCTTCTTGACATCTATCACACTATGTATGTAGCCCACACTGTAAAATATGGCCACGTGGCAGCTGGGTCAGGTGAATGACGTCCCTCTGTTTTAGCACTGGGCCCATTAGAAGTCCCACAAATTAATCCACTCCTCCTAATTGGCTCCACAAAGCACTTCACCCAAGACCCCCATCTCACCTTCCCAGAACCTGGTGAGCCTCCACACACCCCTTGTTTCCAAGCTCTTGGCTTTTCTTTTTTAGTGGCTCTGGTACTGCTGGGATAGGAAAGCTATCATAGAATTCCCATAGAGCAGACAGAGACCATTTGGCCCATCTGGTCTAAACCACCTCTCTGACAGTGTATCTTACCCAAACCCTCTTTCCCATAAGCTCACATATTTACCATGGTTGATTCATCTAATCTACATACCTTGGTATATTAAGGGACAATTTAGCATTGCCAATTCATCTAACCTGCACATCTTTGGGCTGTTGAAGGAAACCCACAGCCACGTGAAGAAAGTCCACACAGACAATGACCAAGGCCAGAATTGAACCCAGATGCCTGGAATTATGAGGCAGCAATGCTAACCACTGTGCTGCTGGCTTCTCAATTTTGCGAGGTGAGGCTTCAACGCAGTTGGAGATGGGAGTTCTACCTTAAGCCAATCAAAGACCTCCAAGCAGTTGAATGGCTGCAGGGAGAGCTGAACATGTGCAAGTGAGCTGGCTTCTAAGCTTTTCACAAAGGTTATCCTGTCTCCCATCATGTAAAATTCAGCCCTGTGTAATTTAGTGCGATGGTTAAATATCCTTTTACTGATGGTTAAATATGCACTTGAAATGAATGTTTACTTAATGACATTTTACACTCTTGCTTTTAATGTCTACTAAATTTCTTCTCATTTTGGAAATTAGCAAATTGAAAATTAGATCCAAAATATTTATACCATTTATGTAGCTAATGCTCCTGTCAGAATGCATGGACCTGACATATTAAGAAAGATGCTTGGAGACTGAATGTCACTTGCCTTGCCATAAATAATTCAATGGAAAAAAGTTAGATCCTATATCAAAGGACTGTTATTTTGCGTTGCACATTATTAAATGTAGACATGGCCATGATGGGTTCACTGGGAAACTCTTATCAAATTTTAATTAACTTTTAAAATCTTGGTACAATATTACTCAGCAGCATTCATGCAGCTCTGGAATCACACCTCCCTAGTCACAGGTTCCTATCCCAATGATAGCTGACATTAGATTAATTAATACCCTTCTTTTGGCATTGCATTATTGGTACTCTTGAAATGATCTCTTGAAATCATCTCTTGAAATGATCTTTGGATTTTCCTGAATGTATCGAATGAATCCTGCAACAGTAACTTAAAAAGAAAATAACAATTTGCACAAATGATCACACAGCTTTGTGATTCATGGTGGAGAAATTAATCACTAATGAATAACTGGTACATATGATCTAATTTTAACACACGGCATAACTTCTGCTAATTCCACCCACATTTCTATCTTTGTTCCTGTAATTATATGAAGCACAAGAGTGAGATTCCCAATTCTTTTATGCTGCAGAATCTTTCTGAATTTTTCAGTCAAAATGAACCTGTGCTCCAGACCTCCCAAGCGGCATTTGTGTTGTGTGATGTGTAACACTACCAAAGTGTGCCTGCACTTTTGAGGTGTATATGCCTCTTGGTTTGACAGCGTGAATGAATCTCATGCTTCCGCAACCTACATATTTAAATGGAGAGGATCTGGGTGGCAGGCGGAGAGGGAGTTACCTGCTGCTGTGTCTGACTCATTTTGTCAATGTTATCTGAACATAGTTTCTCGCCTGGTGCTGATAAATCTGATACAAGCTTTGCACCACCAACTGGCAGAAAGAGAGAAGCAAAAAGGAACAAAAGAAAGAAGCTTGCTCAGCTGCGAATGGGATAATCTTGAGGGTGAGCAATCCTTTTTCCTTTCCCTGCTCATACTAACCCTCTATCACTGCAACTGTGTAATGGGAGGAACCAAACAAAACAGCATCTGTATCTTAGAAAAATGAACTCAATGTCACCAGCTAGTCTGAAATGTTGAAAAATGTTAAAGGGGCTTATTTGGCATTTATTATTTTAGCCTCCTTAGACAGCATCATCTAAACCCATGACCACCATCATCTAGGAAGACAAGGCCAGCAGGCACATGGGAACATCACCCATGTGGCAAGTTCCCCTCAGAGGCCATCATCATCCTGACTTGAAAATATATCACTATCCCTTTATTGTCACTGGGTCAAGATCCTAGAACTCATTCTCTAATAACACTATGGGTGTACTACAGCACATGGACTATACTGGTTGAAGAAAGCAGCACACCACCACCTTCTGAGGGGCAATTCGGAATGGAAAATAAACATTTAGCCATCAACACTCAACAACGAGTTTTTAAAAATGATTCATTCACAGGATATGAGCATTTATTGGCTGTCTATAATTGCTCTTGAGAGGGAGCTGGTGAGCTGCTTTCTTGAACTGCTGTAGTCCATGTGGTGTTGGTACACATAGACACCCATATAGGTGCTGTTAAGTTTCAGGATTTTTACTCAGCAACAATAGAGGAGCAGTTGTATAATTCCAAGCTATGATGGTGTGTAGCTTGGAGGGGATCTTGCATCTGGTCCTCTGTATCTTCTGCTCTAGATGGTAGAGGTTGCAAGTTTGGAGAGTACTGTCAAAGGAACTTTAGTGAGTTAGAACATAGAACATTACAGCGCAGAACAGGCCCTTCGGCCTTCGATGTTGCGCCGACCAATTAAGAAAAAGCAATGACCCTCTAACCTAAACCATTCCCTTTTCGTCCATAAACTTATCTACTAACCTCTTAAACGCCACCAAACTTGGCGCATCTACAACTGAAACTATTGTTGCTGCAGTGCAGCTTGTAAATGGTACATACTGCTGTGACTGTGCGTTGGTGGTGGACTGAATGTTTAAGGTGGTGGATGAGGTGTTGATAAAGCAACCTGCTTTATTCTGGATGATGTTGAACATGTGTGTTGTTAGAGCTACACTCATCCAAGTTAAGAGTATTCTATCAAATTCCTGACTTGTGCCTTGTAGGTAATGGACAGACTTTGGGAAGTTAGGTGATGAGTTGCTCACCAAGAAATTCCAGCCTCTGACTTGCTCTTGTAGCTACAGTATTTATATGGCTAATCCAATTCAGTTTCTGGTCAATCGTAACTCATAGGATGTTGATTGTGGAGAGGGGGTTTCAACGATGGTAATACTATTGAATATTAAAGTAGGATGGTTAAATTCTCTGTTGGAGATGGTCATTGTCTTGTGTGATGCAGATTTGTATTTTACTTATCAGGCAAAGCCTCAATGTTGTTCAGGTCTTGCTGCATATGGACAGAAGTTGTTTCAAAAAAGAAACAGCTACTGGAGAAATTCCATTTTCATTACTCTTTTTTTTAGAAAAATGTTAAATGTTGAAGACTTTATTCCCAGATCAATGTTACAAACATCTTGAATGTGATTATTGCTGGAGCAGTAAAAGTGAAGTAACAAGGCTGATGGCCTCAATTCAAATCAAAACTTTCAGTCTACAGTCATTATAGCATGTTTGTCTTGAGCAATACTTGCCTGTTTAAGGCCTAGTTATTTATATTGCCAAAAAAGGCTGAGAATTGGGAGGATTATAAAATTCAATGAAAGAGGACTAAGGAATTGATGAAAGTTTGAATATGAGAGCAAGCAAACAGATTGCAATCATGTCTATAGGCATGTAAATTATCGAAGATTAGTGAGAGTTAATAGACCTCTATTACTAGCAGGAACAGGTGGAATTATAATGGGAAATAAGCAAGTGGCAGAGACATTAAACAATACTTTGGTTTGAAATTTCTGGCCATTCTTGCTGGTGAGAGCTTAACATAGAACATAGAACAGTACAGTGCAGTACAGGCCCTGCGGCCCTCGATGTTGTGCCAAGCTATGTCCAAGCCCAAGATCAAGTTATCCCGCTCCCTATCATTCTGGTGTGTTCAATGTGCCTATCTAATAACTCTGCTATCACAGCAGGCAGTGCATTCTACAGCCCAAGCACTCTCTGAATAAAGAATCTATCTTGGGCATTCCTCCTATATCTCTCACCATGAACTTATAGATAGATATGCACCCTTGTAACAGCAACATTCATCCGAGGGAACAGTCTCTGAATGTCCACTCTATCACTTTATCACCTTATAAACTTCTATTAAGTCACCTCTCACCCTCCTCTGCTCTAAAGAGGAAAGCCCCAGCTCCCTCAATCTTTCCTCATTCGACTTATCCTCCAAACCAAGCAGCATCCTGATAAATCTACTCTGCACTCTTTCCAATGCTTCCACATCCGTCTTATTGTGATGTGACTAGAACTGCACACAATATTCCAAATGCAATCTCACTAAAGTCCTGTACAGTTGCAGCATAACCCCATGACTCTTAAACTCAAACCCCCTGCTAGTAAACGCTAACAAACTGTAAACCTTCTTCACAGCTCTATCCATTTGAGTAGCAACTTTCAGAGATCTGTAGATATGAACCCCAACACCTCTCTATTCCTCCACATTCCTCAGAACCCTACTATTGACCCTGTAATTTGCATTCAAGTTAGTCCTACCAAAATGAGTCACCTCACACTAATCAGGGTTGAAGTCCATCTGCCACTTTTCAGCCAGTTCTGCATCCTATCAATGCCTGATCTTCTAACAGGATACTTAGAAAGTCATATGGTTAAGCAGAGTCAGTGGAGATTTTTAAAAGGCAAATTGCATTTGATAAATTTGTTCAAGTTTTTTTGAAGATATCATGGTAATGTGGGCATAGAGAAAGCCAATGAACATACTGTTTGTATTTTCAATAATCATTTAACAAGGCACCACACAGGAAGTTGTCACACAAAATTATAATATTGCGGGCTAATATATTTGCATGGATTGAGCAATAGAGAGTAGGAATAAATGAGTCCTTTTCAGATTGGCAGGCTGCAACTAAGGCACAACAATGTATCCAGCCAAGTCTCAAATACTCAATCTATATTAATGGCATAGATGAGGGGTTGAAAGTAATGTATCCAAGTTGCTGATGATGCAGTGTTAGGTGTGAAAGTGAGTTATAAGGTGATGCAAAGAATCTGCAGAGAGATACCAAAAGCTTGGATGAATGGACAAAAATATGGTGGATGGAATACAACATAGGAAAGCTTGACATTAGCCAGTTTTGTAGGAAAAATAAAAACATAGTTTTTTTTTGAACAGTAAGGCTCTGGGACATATATGTTCAGAGAAATCTGAATCACTGAAAGTAATCAAGCAATTAGCAAGGCAAATAGTATGTTGGCTTTTGTTGTAAAAAGATTGGAGAATAATAAAAAAAAACTTACTACAATTATACAGAGCATTGGTGAGACCATATTTGGTGCAATTTTGGTCTCCTTATCTAAGGAACAGCATCTTTGCCTTGGAGGTAGTAAATTAATGATTCACTAGCCCCATTCCTGGAATTGAGGAGAGATTGAGTAGACCAGGCCCATATTCCCCAGAGTTTAGAAGAACATGGGGTGATCCATTTGAAGCACAGATGTCTTAAAAAGCTTCAAGGGTAAATGCTGAAAAAATGTAGGACATAGGATTAGTCTCAGAATAAGTCTGCCACTTCGAACCAAGAAGAAGACGAGTATCTTCATTCAAATAGTTTGGAATTTTCTACCCTTCAAGAGCAGTGGTTATTCTGCCATCGAATATATTCAAGAGAGA
The DNA here is from genome assembly GCA_024679065.1 of Sphyrna mokarran. NCBI lineage: Eukaryota > Metazoa > Chordata > Chondrichthyes > Carcharhiniformes > Carcharhinidae > Sphyrna > Sphyrna mokarran. Next base: position 42,751,667 of record JAGIQG010000001.1, on the reverse strand, counting down.
AGTTGATAACTTTTGAGATATTTAGAGAATTATGTAGGAAGGAAGAGTTGATGTAGATCTGCCATGACGTTACTACTGTCCGAACAAACTCAAAAAGGACCAATGGCTGACTCTATCTCCTGCTTATGCCTTTACTTTCTTTTGTTCATAGTTCTGATTTTCCACAGTTACCATTGTATTTTAAATGGAAAATTGGATAAATATCTAAAAAAGTGTTACATGAAAAGGTTTGGAGAGAGCAAAGTAACTGGATTTATTTTATATTGCACCAGCAAGGGGCTAGCACCAGCATGAGAGGTCGAATGACTGAACTGCAAATGCTATAGATTATATAACATCACTGACAGTCATTTTGATTGTAATATGGAGACCTATCAAGTAATTTGACAGCATGAATGTTGATAACTATACATTGGGATTTAGATAGAGGAGGTTATGACTCCAAGAACCAATTTGCCCAAATGTTAAATTTGGTGGCGTGTTAAACCTGGGAGCTAACTTGAATAGCTCAGATTATTACTACAGCACATTTATGACTATTAAACAAATTAAAGTATTAAAAGAGAAACTATTTGCAGGATCATCACTTCATAAGTTGAGGCAACATAACAGAGTGGCAGAAGTCTGCCTTATAGCTAAACAACAATTGAACACAGCATATATAAAATGTACTCCGAATACAACAGCGTTTGCTGAATTAGGCTCTACTGAAAGCATTCAAATAAAATATGGTCCCAAAATGAAGGGCATTGTTAAAGTCAAATTTAAGTGCACTAATTCTGTGGGGCAAGAGAAACCCAAGGATGATGATGTTTTTCACAGTTTGACATTCAGAAGAAGGATAGCTTTATAGGAGAATTTAAAGTTTATTTATTAGTTACAAATGAAGCTTACATTAATACTGCAATGAAGCTAGTGTGAAATTCCCCTATTTGCCACAGTCCGATGCCTGTTCAGATCAATGCACTAACAACATGTCTTTCAGACTGTGGGAGGAAACCGGAGCACCCAGAGGAAACTCATAAACATGGGGAGAATGTGTAAACTCCACACACAGTGACCCAAGCCAGGAATCAAACCCAGGTCCTGGCGCTGTGAGGTAGTAGTGAAAACCACTGCGCTACCATGCCATGGTCTCAATACAAAAGGAATACCAGGAAAAAAAAATAGCATGTGGAATAGCATAAGAGTATGTAGGACATTTCAAACGAATCTGAAAAAGATTGTATGTCAGTATAGCAAGTAATTACAGATGTGATTTTGATTTATTACTGTCACATGTGTTAGCATACAGTGAAATGTATTGTTCCTTGCAAGCTATACAGAAAAAGCATACCATTTATAGAGATGGAAATGAGAGTGCAGAATATAGTATTATATTCTACTAGGTTCAAGAGAAAGGTCAATTAAATACAAGGTAGGTCCATTCAAAAGTCTGTTGGCAGCATGGAAGAAGTTGATCTTGAGTCAGTTAGCATGTGACAGACTTTAGTATAATTTTCCCAATGGAAGAAGGTGGAAGAAAGAATGTTTGGGCTGTACTAGGTCCTTAATTATGTTGATTGTTTGCCAAGATAGCAGGAAGTGTCATCAAAGTCAATGGATGGGAGGCTGGTTTGTGTGATAGATGGGTGACATTCATGACCTTATGTAGTTTCTCATGGTCTAGCAAGAGCCATACCAAGCTGTGATACAACCATAAAAAACACTTTGTGTGGTGCATCTATAAAAGTTGGTGAGAGTCGTAGCTGACATACCAAATTTCTTAAGTCTTCTGAGAAGGTAGAGGTGTTGGTGGGCGTTCTTAACTATAGTGTCAACATGGGGGGACCAGGACAGGTTGTTGGTGATCTGGACACCTAAAAACACAAAGCTCTCGACGCTTTCTACTTCGTTCCCATAAATGTAAACAGGGGCATATTCTCCTCTGCACTTCCTGAAGTTGTTTTGTTGACATTGAGGGAGAGATTATTGTCACCATACCACTTCACCAGATTCTCTAATTCATTCCTGTACTCTGTCTCATCATTGTTTGAGATCTAACTCACTATAATGGTGTCATTAGCAAACTTGAAAATCGAGTTGGAGAGGAATTTGGCAACACTGTCATAGATGTATAAGGAGTATAATAAGGTGCTGAGGGCACAGACTTGTAGGGCAGCTGTGTTGAGAATGATCATGGAGAAGATGCTGTTGCCTATCCTTTCTGATTGTGGTCTGTGTGTTTGGAAGTTCAGGAAACCATTCGCAAAGGAAAGAGCTGAGGTCCAGACCATGGAGTTAGGTGATAATAGTGTTGAATGCTGAATGTCTTGCTACAATTGTGTCGGACTTTGATGAGACCACACCTACAGTAGAATATGTGGTTTTGGTCTCCTTATTTAAGGAGGGATACATGTGCTTTGAAAACAGTTCAGAAAGGGTTCACTCAGTTGAGAAAAGGTTAGCATGTTGAGCATCAAGTAATTGGCATTTAGAAGAATAAGAAGTGACCTTATTGAAATGTTTAATGTTTCTGAGAGAGCTTGACAGGGTAGATGCTGAGAGGATCTCCTTTTGTAAGGGTATCTACAACTTGGGGACAAAACTTAAAAATTTCTATCATTTAAAATGGAAAGGAGGGGGAATTTATTTTCTCTGAACCTCATTAGCCTTTGGAATTGTCCGCTAAGAGATCAATGGAGGTTGGTTCATTCAGCAGTTTCAAGGCTGAATTAGGTAGATATTTGATCTACAAGCCAAGAAAGTGAGGTTATCATGGCAAGCTTGATGGGGCAAATCAATTAATTCTTGCTCTTTTTCCTTCTGCTCCTTATGAAACATTTCCTTTCCAAAAAAATTAATTCTAATACAATGTTACTGTCCTTAACTTAGTTCAATGACTAATAAATCCCGAGAAATAAACTTCAGTAATAGGCAATAAAACCACGTTATAGATGTCTCTCTGACAAAACATAATGTCAGATAAAATACCATTTAACTTCAACTTCTATTTCAGCAATATAATTCTTTCTAATTCTTGCATGACCTGTGGTTGGGCCAACAGTTCTTGTCCGTCCCTAATTGCCTTTCAATGCTGAGCCATTTCAGAGACATTTAAGAGTCAACCACATTATAGTGGATCTGGAGTCACATGTAAGCTGAACCTGTAAGGATAGCAGATTTTCTTCCTAAGGGACCTTAGTGAACCAGATGGCTTTTTACAAGTGACAATTTTTGATTTGATTTATTATTGCCCCATGTTTTGGAATACAGTGAAAAGTACTGTTTCTTGCATGCTATATGGACAATGCATATCGTACATAGAGAAGGAAAGGAGAGAGTGGAGAATGTGACTTTTATAGATGCACCACACAAAGTGTTCTTTATGGTTGTATCACAGCTAGGTGTAGAGAAAGGTCAACTTAATGCGAGGTAGGTCCATTCAAAAGTCATACGAATCACCAAATCTGTAAGAGTTTAAAAGACCTAGAGTAAAGTTTTAGAAGCATACAGCAAGAGTAAAAATAGAATTAGTGGGTATGCTGGATACAGTTTACAAAACATCACCTCAGTCCGGCCCATCTTGAAATTCTGTGGTTCTATGATATCATAATTTTCTGGTATGACAATAGTTACATAGTCATCATTAGACTGTTAATTCCAGGTTTTTACATAATACAAATTTTACCATCTGTTGTGCTGGGACTTGAATTTGGATCCCCAGAATGTTATCTGGGTCTCTGGATTAATGTCCCATTGATAATATGATTTGTGACAATTTTTGACTGCCATTTGAAGCCTGCCATTTCTTCCAGTAGCCTGAGTTGGCATCACCATTCCAGGTTATTAAAGCTCATTGGAAGAAATTTTTCATTGTGTTTGTGTGTAAAAGGAAAGTAAACAACCAGAAGCACCATCTTGCCTTGAAGGAGATCTTCCTAAAGATTTTTGGTTTTACAAAGTGATGATCATATTGGTTCCCATTGAGACTGATGCTTGAGTTTGCAATAGTATCTAAATACAGGAATCTTTGTTAATATGTCACATTCACAAGAGAGAATAGAATTCATTCAAATTAGGCAAAATGTAAAAACTGCTCAAAAATGAGAACATTGAAAAGTCATCCTTATTCTGCAAACAACAATATGGTATTCCAAGGATGTGTGCAACCATACCGGTAAGTTTTGACCTTGTACTTGAACTGGCATACATAGGTGTAATTTTCCTGTGGCCTCTGGTCACTGAGTGTTATACGTAGCAAGCATCCTATTGTGAGCAGTTGCCTATGTTTCCAATAAAGTGCCCACTACATGCAAGGCTCTCAAGGTGGTGTAAGGTCTTAAAATCCTGTCATAAATCAATTTGGTTCAGGTCTCTTTTGAACAAAGTGGTAAATTATATCTGTAATTTACAAACAGCTGAATCAAAATTAAATGTACTTGATGCATATCATCATATTAATAATTATTGATAGATGTAAACTCACAGGATAAAGAGATTTAAACAAAAATGTATATGACTTACAGAGCAGCCATGCATGAGCTACAGCTTAATCACTATGAGTGACCACACACATTTAAAGTTGAACCTATAATGCAGTCTGCCAACAAGCAGAAAGGCCAATGATGAAACGCAAGTAAATGTGATTAATGTACTTGACCTACAGCTGTCATCACCCCCGATTGCACTCACAAGTTACTGTAGATATAAAATAAAAGGTGACATACCGTGGAGCTTTCCTAATCGCTCGGTGTACTGCGCGATACTGAGCCACAGAAACTAGAAGAGTTCCAGGCACCACAAAGCGTAGTTATGTCAGGAGAAGCTTGAGATGTCAGCAGGTATTTTCTCTAGAGCAGGGAAGATTAAAGGAAGTGGAATGGGAATGTCTTTCAATTGTGAGTGCTTTTCTTAGGATTGAATAAGGGAGGTTGTTTCTGTCATCTAGTTGAAGTTGTTACTAAGATGTTGGGAGGAATGTATTGATAATAAGACTTGTTGGAATACTTTGTCGTATAGCATTGATCGTTGTAATTTCTAATTATTTGAAGTGAAGAGCAATCCAAATATAAAGGGAGAAGGCAAGGTGCTTGGATTAGTTTCAGGTTGCTTTTATTAGGATAAGGCATGGATAGGATTAGCAAAATGCCCATTCTGTGCTATAAATTTCTAGATTTAAAGCCCCAGTGCATTGAATTGTTTGATTTCAGCCGGTGGGATGTAATTAGTCTCCGTGCTCCATTTATGTTCCATCTCCGAAAGTCTGGTTCAGACAGGATGTTCTCTCTCTTTGGCAACCAGTGGAATGTTGAAGGGTGTTCCCAGCAGTACAATCAAGTGACCATATTCACCAAGAATCTTCTCTCCAATATACAGTTTGAATTCTAACTGGCCGCTTTGAAGTGGGGTCAGGAGGAGGAGGAATCCCTCCAATTGTTGGAATAATGCCTAACACAAAGGAAAACAGTTGTGGCTTTTGGGGATCAATCATCTCAATCCAAAGACATTGTTGCAAATGTTCCTTTGGGCTGCTTCATCAATCACTTTCCCTTCTTCGTAGTAAAAAGTCTCACACCACCAGTTTGAAGTTCAACAGGATTATTTGGAATCACGAGCTTTCAGAATACTGTTCTTTTATCGGGTGATCTTCAGGAAGATAGAAGGTATTTATTTTAACTTGCACTGATTCGAGAGTGATGAAGGAGGATTGCAGGGTCACCATGGGAAGATCCTTCATAAGATCAGGAGTAGATATGTTTGGTACCATTGAACAGGAACCTAAATGGAGTGACCATAAATGCTCTGAAAACAATATCTACTGTTCTTCCTACTCATTTTATATTTTACTTGGAATATTTGATTGTAAAACTTACTTTAATTGTGACCTTATGCTGCAAACATACAAATTAAGAGCCAGCACAGACCAACTGACCCATCATGCCTCCTCTGCCAGTCAATAAGATCATGAGAGATCTGATTGTAACTTACCTCCACATCACTGCCCACCTCCTTTCACCCCCTTGGTTATCAAGAATCTATCTAGCTCTGCTTCTAAAATGTTGGCAAACTCTGGATGAAATTTTCCAGTTTCCCCCCATCCCATCCCACCCACCGATGGCAGCTTTAATGACAGATATTGGGGGGAACTGAAACAGAAAATGCTGGAAAATCTCAGTAGAATAGAGTCAACATGTTGAGTCTAAAGGATCCTTTGTCTCACCTAGACTCGAGACATTGGCTCTATTCTCTCATCACAGATGCCGTCAGACCAGCTGAGATTATCCAGCATTTTCTGCTTTTGTTTGATTTCAGCATCCACAGGATTTTGCTTCTCTTTTAGTGGGTGGAAACCATATGGCTGGAGATGGAAATTTGGTTTCTGGTCAGGATAAGATGGCAGTGACAACAAGCGCTCCTGCCGATCATGGAGTATCACCATTCCTGTTAGAGGCCAGCATGAAACCATTTTGCAGCTATTTATGGAGTGCAGATGAAGGACTGACCAGAATTTTAGCCTCCCTACCCAATCAGCAGGTTATCGTACTGGTCCAGAACACATCAAGACCAATGTGATGTAGATATATAGGGAGATACCCAGAGAAGGCCTGGAGCAACCTGCTGAGATTAGGAAGGAGGCCTCCAACAACTATGAAATCTGGAACACTGTATAGCAATGGATTAGTGGAGCATCAATCATGTGAATCCCTTCACTGCAGGAGCTTACAGAAGTGGATCTTCATTCTATAAATTCCTCCGGGAAGGTGGAAAAGGCTGTGCTATAGGGTGGGGGTGAGAAAGTGCACGTGAGGAGGTAGAGTGTTTGTGCTGGTGTGAATTGGCATGGATGGATAGAATCATAGAGGTTTACCACATGGAAATAGGCCCTTCAGCCCAACTTGTCCATGCTGCCATTTTGTTTAAACCCCTAAGCTAATCCCAATTGCCCGCAATTGGCCCATATCCTCTATATCCATCTTATCCACGTAACTATCTAAATGCTTTTTAAAAGACAAAATTGTATCTGATTTTACTACTACTCCTGGCAGCTTGTTCCAGGTACTCACCACCTTATGTGTGAAAATATTGCCCTCTGGACACTTTAGTAGCTCTCTTCTCTCATCTTAAAACTATGTCTTCTAGTTTTAGACTCCCCTACCTTTGGGAAAAGTTATTGACTATCTAGCTGATCTGTGCCCCTCATTATTTTGTAGAGTTCTATATGATTACCCTCCTACGTTCCGGAGAAAAGAGTCCCAGTCTATGCAGCCTCAGGTCCCGGTAGCATCCTAATAAGTCCTTCCTGCACTCTTTCTAGTTTAATAATATCCTTTCTATAATAGGATGATCAGAACTGCACAAACGTTCCAAGTGTGGCCTTATCAATGTCTTGTACAACTTCAACAAGATGTTCCAACTCTTGTATTCAATATTCTGATGGATGAAACCAAGCATGCTGGATGCTGCCTTCACCACTTTGTGCCTCCACTTTCAAGGAGCTATGAATATGTACCCCTGGATCACTTTGTTCTGTAACTGTCCCCAGTGCCCTACCATTAACTAAATAAGTCCTGCCCTGATTCAATCTACCAAAATGCATCACCTCGTATTTGTCTAAATTAAACTCCATCTGCCATTTGTGAGCTACTGGCCCAATTGATCAAGATCCCGTTGCAGTCGGCGATAACTTTCTTCATTGTCCACTATACCACTAATCTTTGTGTCATCTACAAACTTAATAACCATGCCTCCTATATTTTCATCCAAATCATTAATATAAATGACAAATAACATGGACCCATCAGTGATCCCTGAAGCACATCGCTTGTCACAGGCCTCCAGTTTGAAAAACAACACTCTACAACCACCTTCTGGCTTGTGCAGATTGGTTTGAGGTAGGGGGAGAGAGGAAAGTGGTTCAGAGTGGAGGGTCTGTGGTGTAAACTGATTTCTGAATGACCAACTGAGAAAATTGGTGATAGAAAGAGATGGTGAGGGTTGAAAGGAATAGTGGGAGTGGAAGGGTGGGTGGTGAGGCTTTGTCTCTGGTAGCTGAAAGGGCACTGAGAGTTGATGGAAGTGATAAGGAGGGAGAAGTTGATTCTGGGAGTTGTCAAAATGAGGAGGGAACTGATCTACTGTCATGGGGTGAACTCCTTGGAGATAGTAGGTCTTGACTTTCATTTGTACAGGTCAGAGAGTGAGGGAGGAGGATTGCAGGGCCACTATGTAAAGATTAAATGTTATACCTGGGAAGTCCAAAAACAGTCAATAAGCCATTGACATGCTTATCCATGCAAGTGGAGAATATTCCATCACACTCCTGATTTGTGGCTTGTAGCTGGTGGATGGGCTTTGGCATGTTGTGGGCGAGTTACTCACATCAGAATTGTTGGCCCCTTACTGCCCTTGAAGCCGTGATATTTATATAGTTTCTGGTCAATTCAATGGTAACTTCCAGGATGTTGGTAGGGGGAATTTTGATTTGATATGATTTATTATTGTCACATGTATTAGCACACAGTGAAAAGTAATGTTTCTTGCACATGATATATAGGCAAAGCATACTGTACATAGAGAAGGAAAGGAGACAATGCAGAATGTAGTTTTAAAGTCATCTCTAAGATATAGAGAAAGATCAACTTAATATGAGGTATGTCCATCCAAAAGTCTGTTGAATGCAGGGAAGACATTATTCTTGAGACTGTTTATATGTATCTTCAGATTTTTTTTTATATCACTCCAAAAGACATGCTGGTTAGATGCATTGTACATGCTAAATTTTCCCTCAGTGTACCCATACACGTGCCAGAGTGTGCCAACTAGGGAATTTTCACAGTAACTTAATTGCGCTGTTGATATAAACCTACTTGTGACAATAATAACAAATAATCTTTTTTCCTGATGAGCAAAGATGGAGGAGAGTGTCTACACATTCCGCTGTCTCAGAAATGCAGCCACTGGATACAGAGGGAATGATCTGGATGAATTGGAAACTGGGAGAGTTTCAGATCCGTCTTTTGGGCATATTTTCAGCCCCTTCTCCCTCCCCCCACTCCCTCCTGCTACCAATTGCTGCAGAATGATAGCGGATTCTTTCCCCTACTGGCCCTGTCTCCCACTGGTCCCTCCCACTACATTAGCACTGCCTTGTGGGCATTGCGCAGGTCCTAGGTGGCGCTGTCCAACAGGCACCCCTTTGCCCTGGGCTCCCTCACAAGGCCTCAATGGTCCCTGGTTCCACCAGTGAGATCAAGTTAACTGTTCCCTATTCTTGGTGAGCATGTCTATTCCTCACTGGCATGAACATTTCCTGGTGACTTTTTAAGGGGAAGGGAGGTGGTCTGAACAATTGAGCACTGGGCTAGCAAAACAGCATAATAATAAATTTCCATATATTAATCTGCCTCTTGCCCATTTCTGGCATGAGGCTGTCTGCTCTGGAATTCCAAAACTCATAAAATGGTGGTGGGCGCAAAAACTAGTGCCAATCATGCTAAGCACTTTAGGCCCAACTTTACCACTGTGTCACATGTTTGTTGTTTGGATTTGGGTGATTTCTAAAATATAGCATTTTTGTTCATCTTTTATCATCCTCTCAAAGTGATGTTGGGCCTTTTCCTTAACCTGTTGCCACATTGAGGAGGGGAATTCTAAAATTCCAAGCCAGAGGGGATGAAGGAATGGCAATATCTAATATGTGTTTAATTTGAAGTAAACTTGGAGAGAATGGTGTTCCTCCAACATTGTTGCCCTTATTCTTTTTCAGTATAGATGTAGTTTAAGAAGTAAATGTTGCTTAAAAATAGAAAACAAAGAGAAGAGCTCCCAGCAGAATGCCTCAGCTACTTGGAGTGTTCAGGGAACAATTCTCCTTCCTGAAGTTCAGCAAGGGACAATATGCAAGGCAAATCTTCAGTATATAACCCATCTGCTACAGCTCCAACTGCAACCTCAGAACAGGACAAGAACTGACTTGTCAGTGGCTGCGTGCCCATGAACATGCATGCATCTGGTTGGAGCTGGAGATGGTTGCAGCCTCACACACAGTTTGTCATCCACTGTTGCAGAAGGGAAGAAACTGAGACTTTCATTCCAATGACATCCAAGTTCATTTCATCCTGACTTGCCAGAGAGTAGCAGGTAGAGGGAGCATACTTCTTCACCACCATTGTAGACTTCCATGTGGTGCAGGGTGTCACTGACAGCCTGCACGTTGCTTTGCAGGTGCCACATTTGCCAGCTATTGCAACTGAAGAGGATTTCACTCCCTTTGGTTTCCAGCTGGCAGCAAATCACACAGGTCAAAACCCGATATCCAGACAGCCGTCATGATGCCTTCATTTTGCTGCTGGCTGCCTGTGCCAGCTGCATTTCAGCCATTTGGCAAATTCAAAGGTGGCTACTGGGACATAAAGTCGACTCACGAATGGCAGGATTCACTGGCGTAGAACAGAAGCACACAGATGTAACTTACATATGACAAAAATTATGTTGCCATGCAGAATGTCATAGAAAAGAGCTTTGGTATGTGTTGAAACAATGCATCCGCTGACAGCAATGCTCTGGGAGATTCCTGAAGCACTCAGCAGAGATTTGTGATGTTCTGCCGCATGCTACACAATCTGGCCATGTGACAAGACAGCTCCTGTCTCCAGTACCCTGACAATCACCTGAGAAGCAAGAGGCAAGGGAGATAAGATAGACAGCTTCTTTCTGACTGGACTAGACATGGAGAATTCATCTGAGTGAGGTATAGATACCTGACCCAATTTACTTTTCACCAACAATCCCGTTGTCTTCAGCACATCCACTCAGCCAATATGGAAAAATAAAAGCCATTGTATGCTCAACATTCTAGTACACATTTTGTTATTGAAATCATACCACATTAAAAGTTAATAATCACACTTGTATATTCCCTGAGCGCTTGTCTTCCATGTCTGCCCTAGTGTTCTTAGGCTGCCCTATCACCATGGCTGGTGAAGACAGCTGCCTTTCAGTGGTGAAGACTGCAGAGAGCCCTGATGGTTGATCATGAACAAGTCCCACTTTGGACAGTGTCTTGTCACCCTGGGTGGCAGCAGTTTGACCTGGATGACAGGCGACAACAAGGACATTAGACAGAAGCCTAAATTCTCTCTTTGAGAGAGGATAGCGGTTTCATGTTGCATGGAATCATCATCACTCCCAACAAACAAGTGCCGGGAGGTGTTGGAGATCAGATTGCCCATAAGAACATGCAGGCACTCGAGATGGCCTGTCTCACATTTAATATGATCAGGATTGATCTTGAATTTCAATTCTACTTTTTCTACTTATTTCCCAAAACCCTTGATCCACTGGACATTCAGAACACACTATTTGCTTTCATTATATTCAATGATAAAGCTTCCATAAACTCATGGGATAGAGAATGCCAAAGATTCTCAACTGTCACTACGAAGAGTGATCAACGTCTTACCCTGAGACTGTTCCCCATGCCCTTGATTCCACCCCCCCCCGCCACCTCTGTCAACATCTATAACATCTGTGTCTACTCTGTCAAACCCCAAAAGAATTTTCTATGTTTCATTGAGATTTCTCCAACTATGGATGTGCCAGATTTTTGTGAAGGAAGTTGAAATCTTGTCAGCAAGTCTCCTGACTCACCCATCTCCATCGAAAACATTGTCTGCATATCTGATTTTCACTCTTGTGGGGATCGGGTAGAGGGGGTGTGAGTACATGATGGAATCAAGCCTGCCACTTCCGGTGGCAGCCATGAGGCAGACAAATGTTGAGGTGGACTGGTATAAAGGCCTATTTTGCTTTTGAGACTTGAATCTCAGTTATATAGAAGATTGATTGATCCTTCCTAATCCTCACTGCTCATCCTTCCATTCCAGCAACACACCTAACATCCACTTAAGACTCATGGCAAGGAATTAAAATTAAACTTCTAACAATCTACTGAGCTATTACTCATACACACTTGATAGAGAGAAAAGGTTTATTTATGAAACCCATTCAAAGATTTTGGGTGGGTTTTTCCTGTTGCGTTCACCCTAAAACCAGAAAATCCTGTCCAACATCAACAGGCCTTTGCATGGTCCACCCCCCCACCCCCCACTATCACCCACAATGATTCTCACAGCGGGCAGGCAGGGAAAATCCCCCTCCCCCTTTAAATTCCTTCAAGTGATTAATTTGTCATCAAATAAAATCAAACTTCTATTCGGATCTTGTGTCAAGGACAGTTAGATCTTGTAACACAGCCTTGCTGCTGAGATCAGTGGTTTTGGAGCTTTTGAAACTCAGTCAATCATTCACAATGGGGCCAACCTTAGAATGAACCATAGAATCTCCATGGCCAGAAAGTGACATTCAACCCATCGTATCTGCACCAACTCTTTGAAAGATCATCTTACCCAGGCTCTTTCTCTGAAACACCACTTATTTTACCATGGCTAATACACTTGACCTATACATCTTTGGACTGTGGGAGGAAACTGGAGTGCTCAGAAGGAACCCATGCAGACACAGGGAGAACATGCAAACTCCCCAGGCCAAAATCGATCTCAGGTCCTGGACACCATGAGGCAGAAACTGTGCCATCCTTGGGAAATGTGAAACTTATGGGAAACAGATGGTAATTTTTTTTCTAAACAACAGCAGATGCCCTATTAATAAATGTACTCAAGCAGCGTGTTTTTAAAATTCTATTTGACAACTATAGCTTGTGTTCTTTCATGTTTAACGGGCTGTGGGTTTAAATAATTTTATATAATCACACTTAAACACCAGCTTCAGCTGTTGGTGCATTTACGTCTGTTACATCAATTTGTGACTACCACAGCTTGTGTTGAAGCCTTTGGAACAATCAAAATGGAGTCTGCTTGAACTCAAAACTAATTTAAAATGATCCTGCTGAATTTGGAGTTCTTATGCATATGTGATTCACATCTCTGCCTCTTCCCTGTCACTGACAAAAATGAGATCTGCTGGAAGAGAGGGTGGGACTCCTGCATCCTGGTATCACCATTAATAAAGGCTGACAGAATCCAGCCCTATATATCTAATTTACTCTAGCTCTGATCTTTGAATACTCTTCTTAATCCAGGAATTAATTAAGTGAAAGTCACAGTGCCGGAGACCCAAGTTTAATTCCAGCCTTGGATGACTGTCTGGAGTTTGCATATTCTCTTTGTGCCTGTGTGGGTTTCATCTGGGTGCTCCAGTTTTCTCCTACAAAAGATTTGCAGGTTAGGTTGATTGGCCATCCATGTGTAGAATACAGGGATTAGTGACATAAATAGGCTAGTATGCTGTGGACTAGTGATATTATCACTGGACAATTAATCCAGAAACTCCACTCATGTTCTGGGGACCCAGGTTCAAATCCCTCCATGACAGATGGTGGAATTTGAATTCAATAAAAGATATCTGGAATTAACAATCTACTGATGACATAAAATGATTGTCGATTGGCAGAAAAACTCATCTGGTTTATTAATGTCCTTTAGGGAAGGAAATCTGCTGTCTTTACATGGTCTGGCCTACATGTGACTCCAGAGCCACTCTCAACCGCCCTCAGTCAGTTAAGGTTGAATAATAAACACTGAACAATCAGTGACACCCGTGTCCCATGAATGAATAAAAGAAAAGTATGGGTATAAATATGGGTAAGGTGCTCTGTTGAAATGTTGGTGTAGACACGGTGGGCTGAGTGAGCTCCTTCTGTATTGTAGGGAATCTTTGAGGAACTTTGCTCCATGTCTTGGAATAAAGTGTGTCTTGATACTCCCAGTGTAGTCTCGCTAAAATTCTGTCCAACAGTAACAATGCTTCCTTATTCTTGTAGACCAATCTATTTAACCAATGTACCACTTCTTTTTGTATTAAGGCAATCGTGGATCGTGGTAAAGCTACTGAACTAGTAATCCGGAGGCCCAAGTTAATATCCTGAGTATGAGTTCAAACCACACTACTACAGCTTGTGAAATTTAAATTCAATGAATAAATTATAGCTTCTATTAGTTACATCCTCAAAACTCTAATAAATTTGTCTTTTTTCTCAAAACCATGTTGACTCTGTCTGATCAAACTGATTTTCTAAGTACATTGTTAAGGATTCCTTAATAATAGATTCCAGTATTTTTCTAATGACTAATGTCAAACTTATTAGCCTGCATTTTCCTGTTTCTCTATCTCTCATTGAATGCTTTTGAGGCAAGGATTTATGGATTATTGAACAGTGAAGAAACTAACGGTTATGGTGAGTGAGCGAGTAAGTGGACCTGAGTCCATGAAAAGATCAACAATGATATTAAATGGCAGAGCAGGTTTGAGGGACCAAATGGTCTTCTCCTCCTCCTTGTTCTTATGATGTTTCTTGAATAACAATGCTATTTTGGATAACTTCCGAACCACAGAGATCTTCTGAGAAATTAAAAGACAGTGAAAGCTGAATCCTTGAATATTTTAAAGGCAGAGGTGGATAGATTCTCAATAAGCAAGAGGGTGGAAAGTTATTGAAGGTAACGTGGATTTGAGGTTGCAATCAGGTCAATAATGATCTTATTGAATGGCAGAACAGGCGCAAGGGGCGCAAGGGGCCCAATGGCCAAATCCTGGTCCTTATTAGTATGTTCGTAGAAGCTCTTACAATTTTTTATATTCCAGGTCAGTTTGCTTTCACGCTATTTCTTTTCCTGCTTATATCAATTCTTTGGTTACCTTTTGCCAATTTCTAAAATTCTTTGGGCTTACTACAACTGTTCACAACATTATAAGCCTCTTTTAACCTAATACTATCTAAATGTTCCCTCATGAGGCAACCCATCTTTTCTTGATGGGTTAGTTGTTATGGACGTATTTTCATTGAACATTTTGAATTTTTTTTAATTATATTTTTATTGAAGACTTTTTTTTTTACGAGTGATGCAACCACCTCTCAAAGATTGTGACAGCACAGTGAGATCATTTTCAACCAACTAATGTAGGAAGAGACAGAAAAAAATACCAGCACATTTGGTTTGGATTATTCATTGTATTCAGCACCTCCCATCATACATGTAATGAAAGGACACATTGAAGAATGGGGACAATCAGGATAACAGGATATATCACATTGGTTCTTCACCGCTGAGCCAATCTCACAGAGTAACAACAACAAAGCCATGGAACTAATGGAAGTAGCTTCTGCCATTGCTTATTCAACCTTATAAAATGAGGATTATTAGCACAAGTAAAATGGCAATTAAAGTGCCAAGGATTTCCGTGCCACACTTGGGCACGCACCAAAGGATATTTTCCCATCCCGTCCATCTTGGAGGCACCAATGATACAATACAATGTATTTTCCCAGGACATATAGTCTGTTTGTACCATTAACAAGTGTTAATCCAAGATTCTATAATCATAAAAAGCCTGAAATACAAATGCCTGAGTCCATAAATTCAAGAGAGCTCTACTCGCTACTTCCATATTAAATCATTTGCCCACCTCCCTTACAATGGCACTACTAATTTTAATCATAATTATAATAAAGGATCAGGTAAAAGTGTTCACCATTATATTTGCCAGAATTATAAAATGAGAAGATAGAAAAAATCATACAGGTCCAATAACATACAACCTACATCTCACAGTCTTCAGAAACAATAAATACTTTGCAGGATGTATTCCACTGAGGATGAATGAATGTTGCTGGATTCACCAGGATATCAGGAGACAAATAAAAATTCAGTACCATGCTCACGCGTAGGATTGTCTTATCAATGTGATGAACTCACAAAAGAATCAATTAAGAGACTAAATTACAGGGGATAATGATAATGAATCCTTGGACTCACCAGGATATCATTGCCAGAGACTCAGGTTTAATTCCAGCTTTGAGTGACTACCTGTGTAGCGTTTGCAAGTTCTCTGCATATCTGTCTGGGTTCCCTCCGAGTACTCTAATTTCCCCTCACAGTCCAAAAGTGTGTGGATTAACCATGGGAGATATGTGGGGATAGAGTGGGAGAGGAGATTTGGGTAATAGACTGTCAATGCAGACTTGATGGGCTGACTGGTCTCCTTCTGCATTGTAGAGATTCTAATTTCATCAGCAGAGCAGGACAGCAAGCAAAGCTTTGCTACCATGCTCACAATATTGCCCCTATAAATGTGATAAATCATATAACAGGATCAATTAAGAGCTGAAATTACAAGGGATATTTACAAGGATTAACAGGGATTAATGAAGAATTGCAGAATATGACTGTAAACAGGATAATCGGCAAAATTCACCTCCAAGCTCAGTTATAGATGCCCCCATCAATATGAAAAAAAAGCACAATACAGGATCGACACAAGGATATAATTACAGGGAGTATGATCGAGGATTAACGAATTCTAGTTGTCTCAGTGTAACAGAATAACAGGCGACAAGTGTCTCTGTGCTCATATATCAAACACCCTTGTTAGCATAAAAGACAATGGGTGGAATTTTCCTGTCCCGCCCACCATGGGAATTATAGTGGGCAGGACAAGACCTTGCAATTGTCCATTGACCTTGAGTGGGATTTCCGGTCTTGGAGAGAGTGTGGCAGGAAATTAAAAATCCCACACAACATTACAAAATCAGGAACATAAACAAAAGGGAACAAAGTTCAGGATTAATGATGAACTTCAGGATAACATAGAGCTTGAAAAGTCCAAAGACATGATAGGATTGTTCAGCAACATCCAGGATCCTTTCAGAGTTTCACCAAAGCCTTTGCACATCCACCACCCCCACCAAAGGAAACTTGGCATGTCAGCTACGACGCTCACCAACTTTTACAGGTGCACCATAGAAAGCATTCTTTCTGGTTGTATCACAGACCAAGGCAGCAAGGAACTACAAAAGGTTGTGAATGTAGCCCAATCCATTACACAAACCAGTTTCCCATCCATTGACTCTGCCTACACTTCCCACTGCCTCAGCAAAGCAGCCAGCATTATTAAGGACTGCACACACCCCAGACATTCTCTCTTCCACCTTCTTCCATTCGGTAAAAGGTACAAAAGTCTGAGATCACATACCAGCCAACTCAAGAACAGCTTCTTCCTTGTTGCTGTCAAACTTTTGAATGGACTAAACTTGCATTAAGTTGATCTTTCTCTTCACCCTCACTATGTAGGTGACATTTACATACATTACATTACTACGTTACATTTTGCACTCTCTCATTTCCTTTTCTATGAACAGTATGCTTTGTTTGTGTAGCACACAAGAAACAATACTTTTCACTATATGCTAATACGTGTGACAATAATAAATCAAATCAAACTGAAAATCAAAATATTGTTGTTCTGAAGTCCAGGTAAAGAGAAACCTAGGCCTCAATAGGTGGCAAACACTCATCATACCTAGCTGCCCCCTGCCCTTCTCAATGAACACCAAAGACAAATTAAGACCATTGATCAGAATCTTTGACCAACTCCAGGCGTCAAAGACTAGATATAAATAAATATATTTATATATGTAAAATGATATTGTGCCTATTTTTGGGAAACTTGAACACTATGATACCAATGGGAAAGAACTACAAAAATGCCACAAAAGTGGTCAACATTGCTGCCTCACAGCCTAGGAATCTGGGTGCTAACTGTGTGGAGTTTGCATGTTCTCTCCGAGTCTGTATGGATTTCTCCAGGTGCTCCAGTTTTCTCCCACAGTCTAAAGATGTGTGAATTAGGTTGATTGGCCATGCTAAATTGACCCTAGTGTCAAAGGGATTAGCAGGGTAAGTATATGGGACTATGGGAATAGGCCCTGGGTGGGATTATGTTCAGTACAAGCCTGATGAGCCAAATGCTTCTTCTGTACTGTAGGGATTCTATGATTTCTATAATATGCTCCATCGAACTCAATGCCCAATATGAGATTGTAAAAGAATGGCAGCCAATTCTCAAATTCGGAAAGGAATTTCACTCCCAGTTTCCCTTGGGAGAAGGGATGCACGATTACTCCTTCTCCAGCCTTGTCTCCCGAATCAATCTGAATGTTCAATATACAAGGCAGGTTTCCAGTGAATGAAGGTGAGCTCCCACTGAAGAAACTTCTCCACTGACAAGGTTTCTTTCTCCACTCCATATCTTTAGGATATCTCACAGTTCATCAATATGAGCACCAATAATCTGGACAGGAAAGCGAAGACTATTGTCCACAATTTCACTTACAATGGCAGCCATCACCTCAATGTCCATGGCACAGCCAAGATATAAACCCAGTAACCAACAAAATCACCACTACAAAATGTCCCCTACTCTGGCCGCCTCCAACTGCTTCAATTAAACAAGGATTTTCATATTTAACTGGATTCCCCAACATCAAAATTTAGCTAGGATCTTCCAGGAATAATTCAAGAGAAGGGTCAGCTGATATCAGCATGAGAGTGAATGTGTTTTTGTGTGCTTTGGCGCTACTCATTTTTTCATCCTTTTTTATTCTGATGTATAACCCATAGTTATTTGATGCTAATGTGTATTGGCGGGTCAAGAGTGGGAGGTCGGGGGGGGGAGGGGAAGGAGCAGTTCATTGGTTAGTGCTGCTAATTTGCAGCTCTAGGAATCCAGGTTTGCTTCCAGCCAAGTATCTGTCTGGGTGAAGTTTGCATGTTCTCCCTACATTGGCTGTGTTCACCCCAATCCTCCCCATGGTCAATGGAAGTTTCCATGGTCTGCCTCTCATCTGCTATGAAACCCAGGGCGGGTGGAATGGGGATATTCACCCCAATAACTCTAAACCCCAGTATTCGTACCAGTGTCCCAAGAATTGGAACACCACCGCCCCCCCCCACCCCCTTTGTGCCACTCTTCGGTCTTTTTAAATTATGTAATCTACAATTTACGCAGGCTCAGATAATAATCCAAAGGTAATTACCTCTCCTTACTTGGAATCCAGTTCCTCAAACTCGTTCTGCAGAAACTCATTCTTGGTTACCCATGTTCTTGGTTCCTAAGTGGACCATCACAACTGGATTCAGCCCCAAATCCTTCATCACCTGCAAGAAAATATCCCATACCCTGGCATCAGGCAAGCAACACAACCTGTAGAAATTCTGATCTTGGCTACAGGAAACAGTATTTATTCCACTGATGATACCATGTTTTCTTGACAGCACATTCCTTATCATTCTCCCAATTGGATTGCCTTCTGGACTCTCGTGCTCTGGCTAGTTTACTCATCTTCCCTGCGGACCTTGTTTTCATGCACACAAATAGCAGATACTGCTAACAAGGAGTGTGACGGCCTCCTGTAATGAAGTGTCCGCGTAATTTTCCTCCTCCCTGATATCTTGCAACATCTGCAGCTCAGACTCCAATTCAGCCACTCTGAGCTGAGGTTCCTCGAGCTGTGGACATTTGTCACAGGTGGTTGTCAGGGATTGCAATGTTCTTCACAAACTCCCACAACATGGCACACTACCTTCCTTTCCATCTCTATCTAAAATGTATACACATTTAATTATTTAAAATGATGGTTCAGTTGAGTATTTTAGCTTTAGATGTTAATTTGTTTATCTAGTTGTTACCTTAATAAAGTAGTAGTTTGTCACTCCAAAACTTAATGCACGTATCCAGCTTAAAGAGCAAAAATAAAACTGGAATCCTATCAGCTACCTGCTGCCCTGCAATGTTACTCATTGATTTTTGTGTGTGTCTGTGTTGATTGATGAGCTTCCTTTGAGTCCTCAGCTGGAGTGCTGTGACAACCTGCAAGCTTCTTTGCGCACAGTAATCCACAGATATGATGGCAGCAGTCTGAGCTTCCACTACAGCACTCAGAATGTGGAAGGGTGCCACTTGCGCCATGAGATGATGCTGTATCATGGTCAAGTCCAGATGGTGCACAAAAAGTTGGCTACCACTTTGATGCTGGAAATAATGGTCTCCAAGCTCTACTGAAAGCCTAGGTCCAGGTTGAAGCTGCGTTGCTCCAAACTCCTCATCAGTGACCACAGCAGACGCAATTTCCCTTGCCCTACACTGAATCCTGGAACACTGAGATAACATTGGTCTGACACCTATGTTAGACTTCTATTCATCGACTACAGCACAGCCTTCAACACCATTATTTCTAAAAGACTTATCACTACACTTCATTGTCTAGGGCTCAGCTCCTCCCACTGCAACTGCTTCTTAGACTTCCTAACAGCAGTCAGTAAGTACAGGCAAGAACATCTCCTCCATGATCATCCTCAACACCAGTGCCCCAAAGGCCATGTTGTCAGCCCCTTACTATACTCCTTACACATCTCTGACTGTGTGGCCAAATTCCCCTCCAACTCAATTTTCAAGCTTGCTAATAACATTGCAGTGGGTCGGATCTTAAACATTGACGAGATACAGTACAAGAAAGAGTTAAGAATCTGGTGAGCTGGTGCGGCAACAATAATTTTTCCATCAATGTCAACAAAACAAAGGAGGTTGTCATTGACTTCAGGAAGTGTAGTCAAGGGTAGGGCCCTGTTTACCTCAATGGAGATGAAGTAGAAATTGTCAAGCCTGTCCTGGTCCCTCCATGTTGATGTTATAATTAAGGAAGCCCACAAACACCTCTACTTTCTCAGGAGACTAAAGAAATTTGGCATGTCTGCTTTGATCTTAACAACTTCTACAGATGCACCACAGAAAGCATTCTTTCTGGTGGTATCACGACTTGGTATGGCTCTTGCTCAAGAAACTATGAAAGGTCATGAATAAAGCCCAACCCATCACGCAAACCAGTCTTTCATCCCATTACTTTCTCTACACAACTCTTGGACACAAGCACCTCCATCAAGGATGGTCACCAGCACATCAATGTACTGCAAGCCCATGGATAACCTCATGATGATCCACTTCTCCATTTCCACCCTAAACACATTAACAAAGCCCACCCCTACAGACAAACACACATAGAATCTGCTCAGATGGGGAGGAATGCAAAAGACATATATGCTGAAAAACGCCCTCATAAGAATAGGATATGGCACTCTACTCATCAATCAACTGTTCCAATGAGCCACAGTGAAAAACCACACAGGCCTCCTCAGGAGGAAAAGATTGGACATGGCCGACAGAGTACCCTTCGTCGTCTAGTACTTCCCCAAAGCAAAGAAGCTACACCACCTTTCTCAGAGCCTTCAACATGTCATCGATGAAGACCAACATCTCGCCAAGGCCATCCCCACATGCCTACTACTTGCCTCAAACTGTGCAACCTCAAACAGACCATTGCTTGCAGCAAAATATCCAGCCTTCAGATGAACAGCAATCATGACACCACATGGCCCTGCCACAGTGCTGGATCATCGACATAGATGCCATCATTTCACGTGAGAACAACATCTGCCAGGTACACAGTACATACTTATGCGACACAGCCAACATTGTCTACCTGATACACTGTAAGAAAGGGTGTCCCAAGAATGGTACATTGCGAGACCATGCAGATGCTACGATGAATGAATGGACATCACTCGATAATCACCAGGCAAAATCCTGTTGGGAAACACTTCAGCAGTCAAGGGCATTCAACTTCCCATCTTCAGGTAAGAATTCTCCGGGGCAGCTTTCAAGGCACACGACATCACAGAATCGCCAAGCAGAAACTGATAGACAATTTCTTCACATGTGACGACAGTCTCAACTGGAATCTTGGGTTCATGTCATTATATGTGTAACCTCACCATTTAGCTTGGTGAGACATGTGGAGTTATGGGGGTGTGGCGGGGGGTGGGGTGGGGCTAGAGAGGAGGGGGTGGATGTGGGGTAGACCTGTGTAAGATGCCCTTTGGAAAGTATTGCAGACTTAATGGGCTGAATGGCCTCTTTCTGTACTGTAGAGGTTGTATTGTTTGAATATATCCAATGAGTCTTGAATCCAATACTTTCTGATACAGATACAGTGTTTACCACAGAAGAAAGGCTAGTTTTGATATGGCCTTGCTTCTGGTTCAGGGAACCATGACTCAAATGCCCTTTCATAGTTTGAATTTATAATCTTAAATGATATTCCAGTATAATATGAAAGGAATATTGTTTGCAGAGGTGGAAATAAAATGTTGACTTTAGGTTTCTTATTGTGATGATTACAGTGGACATTAAAGATGCCATGGCAAAAGTCAGAGAAGTGCATGCAACTGTCCGAATGTTTTGGTCAACATTATTTCTTCAATTAATGTCACTGTAAATGAACCATTCATTATCTGGCTAATTATAGAACATAGTTAAGAAAATCTTGTATTTATCCGTGCAAATCCACCACATATGAAAAAAACATAAACCATTTTGTGAAGGGATTTGAGATACTTGGCTTGATTAGGAACTATTTACAAAAATAATTGTTATTATTTACTTTTTATTTGTTCACAAGTCTCATGAAGCATTTTCCTTATGATTCATGCAGGATCCACATTTTGATCAGAAAGTTGCATTTTGATTTGGAATACAAGAAATGGAAGCAGGAATAAACTCTTAGGCTATTCAAACCTGCCCCATCATTCAGTGAAATAGTGGCTGATCTATGCCAGCCTTAATTCATTTTCTGTGCCATTTTCCCATAGCTCTTTATTCCTTGATCCACAAGAATAAATGTGACTCAACCAGATGTGGCAATGTTACAAAGCAATTATGAAATTGTCCACAGTAACTATTTCCAGAAATATTAAGTAAACCATTGGTGTAATAATATGATTTACTATAGAATAGAAAAAAAATGCTGCTGCTTGAAGGTGCTTTTCCAATGGTGACAACAGATCAAGTAGCAAATCCATACACAGAGATGCATAGGAAAAGCAATATAAAATGAAGCAAAACAGTTTGGTTTTTCATCCTCTATTCTACGCGAGGAAAATTTGAAAGCAAAACTGCTTTGAGCGTTTGAGGACTTTGGGTCTCTACTCAGTGGAGTTTAGAAGAATGAGGGAACATTGATACAGAATACTGAAGGACCTGGAAACAATGGACATGGGGAATATATTTTCATTCGTAGGAGTGACTAGGATTGGAGAACACAGCCTCAGAGTAAAGGGACAACCCTTTAGAATCAGATTCTGTTCTTTTTTAACCTTACTTTGGGGCAGCGCATTGGCACAGTAATTAGCACTGTTGCCTCACAGCATCAAGGACTCCGGTTCAGTTCCAGGCTTGGGTCACTGCCTCTATGGAGTTTGCACATTCTTCCCATGTCTGCGCGGATTTCCTCTACATGATCCAGTTTCCTCCCATAATCCAAAGGTGTGCATATTAGGTTAATTGGTTATGCTATATTGATCCTACTGTTGGGGAGATTAGCAGGGCTAATATGTGGGGTTATTAGGATAGGGCCTGAGTGTGATTATGGTCGGTGTAGTCTCAGTGGGCCAAATGGCCTCCTTTTGCACTGTAGGAAATCTATGAAGCTATGATCTATGAACTGAGATGAGCCAGAGAATAGTGAATCTATAGAATTTATTGCCATGTAAGGTGTGAAGCCCAAGTCATTGAATGTATTTAAGACAGAGATAGATAGATTCTTGATTGGTAAGGGGACCAATCTTACAGGGAAAAGATGGGAGAATGGGGTTAAAAAAATTATCAGCCATGATAGAATTGTGGAGTAAATTCGATGGACCAAATGGCCTAATTCTCCTCTTATGCCTTCTGATCATATGCTGAACCATATCAACCTCATGTCATTTTCAACTGTTCATGGTGCCCAACACAAAAATTGTAACTCCCAAAACTTGGATGTGGATTGCCTTCCTATCTGAAGGTGCAAAATCTAAAGAGAAACAAATACCAATAAAACATCAATGTACTAACAGTGTTCAAATGTTTTCAAATGAAAAACTGTTGCTACACTGGGCCATTCTGACAAAACACAAATATTTGCATTCCATGAATTAATTTAGGAAAATTGTTAATATTTGCGATTTTAATAGCTATCAAAGTCAATATTTTCAGTTGATTTAAAACAAAATATATGTTGAAAATATTTTACTTTTTTTTCAGAATATATATTATTTAAATTACTTTTTTGCTTTATTTGGAAGAAAGTGAAGATGTGCCAAATGGTGGGTTGAAGTTGGATGTGAAAATCTGCACTGTAAAATGCTATCAGTTAAGATTATTTCTACATTTAATTTAAAAAGCTGCATAATTTAAAGGCTTTACAATAAATTACAACGCTGATAATGGAATCTCTAACATATAGTAATTAAATATAAATAATATGGTTATTTTTAAGTTCTGTGTTGACGCAGTATAAGTTGCACATAAACCATGGTAGTCATAGAAAAATCAGATTGATATAACTTTTGACTAGAGAATGATGTTAAAAATCAATAAAAACAAGAAAAGCTAGAGATTTTGTTGACTGGATTCAATTATGTAATCATAGAAACATCTTGAATTTTTTTATTAGTTCTAGATACTAGGGATAACAGTTCCATTCCTTTATGCTATCCTTTACCAAACACAGAATGTTGGATTACCGTTTACCCTTGGTGTCATGTACAGTGCAGAGTGATATAGTTATAAAAACCGAAAATAAGTGATTGTTTAAACATTTTAATTTGATCGTCATATTTAACTGTCTAAAACGGCAGAGATCACTTTAAAAAACTTTTGTCTTTAATTCAGTTACTCTGGAATAGGCAACATGCAATTGTGTTTATTTTCATACTGTTGAATGATGAGCCAGAACATATTCATTCATAATGTTTATTTGGAATAGTTTTCAATTCAAGGTCAGGATAGTCAACTCCCAATAATGTTTTAAATTTATGCCCTTTGTTATTTAGTCAATACATAGAACAAGTACGGTTAGTTTCTGGCTGTGTGAGGAGCGTTGTAATGTTCAGAAAAGAGTTTTCACATAAAATCTCATAGGCATAGTCGCATACATCAAACTGATAAACCTCAGTTGTTAACAGTTTAATCTGATGAAAAATATCCTTTATTAAAATATTAATGGTAAATAGTTTCACACAGAAAAGGAGAAAGCATATGTGTCGGCATCAACATTTGCAGAACAAGATGCTGATTTTTGTGCAACATTGTATGCTATACACTTATGGGATTATTAGAAAGTGAACATTAAACTACTTTACAGTTTGTTTATGATCGACATTAAGCTGTACTCATTATCACAAATTTACATCACTCTATTTGGGATGCACAGCCGTGCACAGCCGAAGTTTAACGAGAAAGGGCACAGCACTTTGTAATTATTATGAGAGTTTTGTGCTGAAATACTGTCGGAAGGGACGGGGGCGGGGTGGGGGGGAGACAGGGGAGGGGGAAGATTTACAAATATAAATAAATCACTTTTAATTTAGTTCCTTACTTTGAATTAAAAGCTGTGACTGACCGCCACCAGTTTTCTCTTCTAGTTACCAATAAGTCGGTGAATGAGTTCGAGGCAACTGTGCCTCACAAACGTTCCACACTTTGGGCACATTCCGCAGTTGGAGAATTGAGAGGGTTTGCTTTCGCTGGGTTCACATTAAGGCGACCATCCTGTGGCACAAAGGAGACTTTTAAGAGGTTACATCCAGTAAAACAGGTTGTTTCCCTTGCTCGAGAACCGCTCCCCACGACCCACTCCCCCCCTCCCCCCGTCCCAAAAAAACTGCTTCTAAACGTTGAACCCATTTGTTTATCGTGCCTCAGGCCGGGCCCCGTTGTGGCTAAGAGGGGGATGTGTTATCAGTGACCGCCTTCAAAATGTTCCTTGGAATAGCTGTTCAGCTAACTGTTAACTAACCCCTTGCTGCCCTGTCGGACTGCAGAAATATACTTTGTTTTATTTTTTTCTCTCTCCCTATCGGGTAAGAGTTAAACGTCAAGGAGATTTTGATCAGCTAAAGTAAAAGAGGATGTTCGATTCAGAATGTACACCGCTCGTCAACACCTACAGGCAAACACAATTTTTGTTGTTGTTTTCTCTTTCCATGGCGCTTACCGCACCGTGCTCCCCCCCCCCCCCCACAAAAAAACTGTCTTGTAGGAAAAATAAGCAATTTAATATGTATTTTGTTAAGGTAAAGAGATGTGGCTTGCTGGAAAATGTAAAAAAAAAACAAATTGGAATAAGCCAGCTTTTAAGAAGTGCTGCTATTTCTGAGTCATTTGTTCAAGACTATAGCCCAGCTTGGAAAGAAGTCTATTAGCGTCAACCAGCCAGAGATTCTTCTATCCTTCTCTGAACCTTCAGTGTTTCGGTACATCGTGTGGACTAAGGGTTTCTCTCTCTCTCTCTCTCCCACCCTTTCTCTGCAATGAAACTTGAACAGATTTGACGTCAAGAAACTCGGATGAGTAACAGGCGTAATTGTTGTTAATAATTTGTGTGTACAGTGCTGGTCACAAAAGGAAGATAAAGTGTAAGAGACTGCGTTCCTTAGCAACCCGCGTGTATGTGCGAAATGGCAAAGTGTTTGCTAACAGCTTTTCATTCCAGTGAGTCTATTTCAGCACCTTGGATAGAGACACCACCAGTCCGAGATAGATTCACTCCACTTCAGGGACAGCTCTGGGAAGTCGATTCTTTTATTTCTCCACCCCCCTTCCCACCCACCCCCCCCCCCCCCCCAATAATGTAACTTGAAAAGAAAAACATGTACCAAATTGCAAGTTAGAGGGCGGGTGTTTATAGTTACATCCAACGCACCGCCAAACGTACCAATAATACTTCATAGTTGCTCTTAATCTAGATTTCAAATGTATAAGAACACATGTATGACAGATTTGGGAAAGGAACCAATGCAGGCAATCCGTGAAAACAAAAACAGAACAAGAAAAGGGTGCGTGTGTGTTTGGAAGGTTGGGGGGGGGGTGTCCCTCTGGAATAGAAAGGACTCGGGATAAAGCTTCAAATATCCCATCCGTCTTTTTTGTGGAGAGTAAAATATTGCATCCTCTCCCCCCGCCGCTCCCTCCCTCCCCCCCCCCCCCCCCCCCCCCCGACCTCACAACTCACCCACTCACGGCAAATGCACTGATTTTATCTTGAAGTAAATTTGGACTTGCATTGATTTGACCAACATTAGGCGTAGTCTTTTTCTAAAAAAAAACAATCATATCATACATCTGAAGCCAACGCACCTTCAGATGTTTTCTGGTCGTCGCTGTTTGAAAAAAAAAAGCTTGTTTAGTTCGGAAGGGTTTTGTTGCCATTTTCGGAAAGCTTCGCATCTCTTGGCTGGAGTCGGCAGAGCCTGCCTCTGGAATAGTATTTAACAATAGGTGTACTTCAAACTGGAGTGCATGTCTGCTTGTCTCACCACCCCCTCGCCCCAAAACCTCCCTCCCTCGGTCTGCTGGAAGAGATAAAATCAGCAAGGTGCTCGGAAAGTTTTATTTTAAATCACCATTTGAATAGTTTTGGATTGATTTCTGAGCAGTGGTCTGATCTCACTCGGACCTTGTCGGCTAAGATGTTAATCGCCCCAGTTTATTTATGTCCTGCAAATCTAAAAACATTCAGGGAAGCAGGTGGAAGTGCGTGACAAAATCTTCCCCAAAATACGACCAGAGAGAGAGGGGGTGGGGGGAATCCGATGTGAGGGATGAAACCACCCATCTTCTCCCCACCCCCAACACCCCTTTCTCCACCTCTCACCCGCTCCCCACTGAATATAACGGTAGTTAAAAGAATTGTGTTTGATTTAAACAGGGGGGTCGGCATCGCTGGAGCTTTTCCGTGACAATGCGAGGCAGGAGTAAAGTCGGCTTAAACAAAACACCAGCTCGTTAGCCTTACACTTCCCTGTCTTTCTCGCAACCCACTCCTCACCCCCCACCACCCACCCCCCCAAAAAAAAACAGATACATCAACTCAACAATAAGAGATTGCCCAGTAATGTCAAAATCAAATGTCATCATCTTTCAGTTTCCATATTCGGCAACTGATGTGGACACCCCCTTTCAAAAAAAAATCCCAGTTCTACTCCCTCCCAACACCCCATTACCCTTCCAAAATAAAATGCCAGCCCCCCACCTCACCTCCCCCCGCCCCCCACACACCAAGCTCTCAAAGGCTGGGACCATTTCTCTTTGTTCCCGTAATCACATGCTTTCTAAGAATGAGTTGGGGACCTCCGCACACAACATGAAAGTGAAGAAAAATATTGTGTATTGTGCAGTGCAAATAGCCGAAATGGTCAAAAATATCGCATCTAATCCTTCCAACAACATTCACAATTGCATTTCCAATACATTTCACCAGCGATCCGGATGGAAAATAATAGTTTGGGGTGGAGGTGAGGGGGGGGGGGGGGGGTTAGGGGGGAGTGGAGGGAAGGGGTGGGGGGGGGGGTAGAGGAGAGAGAGAGAGAGAAACCCAACCCGTGAAATCATTTGTTGTCAAAGCGCTTTTGTGTTTCCTTTTTATTTGGTAGTAAAGAGGGAAGGGATTTATTATTATAACCAGGGAGAGGGGGAAAAATGGAACGTGCGCAAGCTGCCTTTTTATGGCTGGAAGCTACCACTGTCTGGGGTGGCGGTGGATGTTGAGAGAGAGAGAGGGAGAGAGAGGGGAGAGGCTGCTTTTTCTCCACCCCGGCACTGCGCCGACCTTGAGCCCATCCAGTCTGTTTAAACGGCCGAGTCAATGTAAAGGAAAGTTGCCTGACGTCACGCAGTGTGGGAGAAAGATGGCCACGTTAACGAACGGCGTGCAGCAGCAAGCAGATAGCCTCAACAACAACATCCAGATCAGCACTGCCAACGGGCCTATGAACGGACTCAGCCACAGCCAGAACAGCACCATCCCCATGAAGGACCACGACGCCATCAAACTTTTCATCGGCCAGATCCCCCGCAACCTGGAGGAGAAGGACCTCAAGCCCCTCTTTGAGGAATTTGGCAAGATCTATGAGCTCACGGTGCTGAAGGATCGCTTCACCGGCATGCACAAGGGTCTGTACACATTCAGTACTCTCCTCCCTCCTCCCCCCACCCGCCCCCAGCGCTCGGAGCCACTTAAGGGAGACAGAAGGGGGAGGCTGGGGTGGGCTTTTCTAAAGTCGGTACAATCCCAGTGTGGCTATTTTGTTTGTTCACAATTTAAACGTTTAGGTCAAGCCAGCCAGTGGTGTGGTGCTGAAGGATAGCGTTACTGGGAGAGAGAGAGAGAGAGAGCATGTAACACCAACTCGTTCCCTATAGTTTTCTGTGTGTGTGTGTGTGTGTGTGTGTGTAAAAAGAGCAGGAGCGATCTGGGATTTGAAAAGAAGCCAGGGAACTGATGGGTGCTGAAATCTAGCTTCTCCCACGCACACTTCGCACAGATTGAAACAACTTAGGATTTCAGAGCGGCCGGCGAACAGTGTAAGCTGTTTGCCTCCATCCTTTCCTTTTTCTTTTTTGCGTGTAGATGTTTAGTTTTATTTTTCGCGCTCCCCCCCCCCCCCCCACTCCCGCAGCACTTCTGTCTTGTTTGAAAAAGAGAGAGAAAAAAAAATCTCCCGCGAGTTAATAGTGCTGAAAGATAGCGCTTCCGGCTCGAACGATTCACTTCTGTATCTTCTTTGTCAGAATAAGACAACTTTTTAAATGCATTTTCTTTTTTGAATGATTTGCAGGACTTGGGTGGCGCGATTGAAACTATATATTTGGGGGGGCGGGGTGATCACTGATGGTGCTAAACGCTAGCTTCGCGCACACACACACACACATACACACACGGGGATAATAACTTGCAGGATTTGTAGTGGTGATTTTTTTTTGACAAAAAGGGAAGCGAAATGACCCTGCTACTGCTGCTGCTGTGTGATATGAAGGAAAGCACACAAGGGTGTGCAGGTGCACCGTCAGTCTGCGTATTGGGGAGAGGGCAATGGGGGGTGGGTGGTAAAAGTAAGATATGAAAAGGGCCTTGGGTTATCTGTAATTTAAAATGCAATATTTATGAGCTCGCCGGCCGCATACTCAGAAGCGGATAAGACTGCTTGCTATTTTCACTAAGCGTGGATTGAAATTTCAGAGATACGAGTGATGTGATTGCAAGCACTAGTTCTTGAAAGCTGCAGATAATTATTCACTGATGGCATTAAGATTATTGCCTATGGTCTCCATCTCCCCCACCCCACCACCCTCCCCGCCGCCGTCACAATTTCAGAATTAAAAGTGCAGCGTCCAATTTGTGTTCATGACTGGTGGGAATATTCGGACTTTGAATTATTTCCATGGCATGTAGTCACACAAGCATCATTTGCGCCTCTCCTGCAAATAAGCTAGGTCAGAACCTGAGCCCCCATTACCACCTCACCCCTTCTTCGCTCAATCCCCTTTCCTCCACTCTACAGGGCTGGTGTGAAGCTGCAGAGTTATAAGTTCCTGGGTGAGAGTGAGGGGGTGGTGAAGGCGGGAGGGGGTGGGAGGTAGTGCGCTCTACATCAGCACTGACAACTCCTGCGGGTTAACTTCCATTGCCAGACCACATATGGCACTGTGCAGACAGCCCAGACTTCTCATAATACAAAGGTGATTGTCGCAGCCTCAATAGTTAATGTCAAAGGCTGCATCCTCTGCTCTAGAGTTTTATCCAGTATCCTTTTTAAATGAAATAAAATGCTGTTGATAATCTGGACCGAAAGCACCACGCATTTTTAAGTATCAACAAATATGAGTACTATGTTGGGGCTATGTTTGAAGGTACACTTATGTGCTGGACTCTGTTATTTTGTAATAAAAATTACATTCCACGGTAATTTTTACACCCTTTGTTCAGGCACTAACAATGCAGAAGCACACACATTTGCAAAAGTGGATGCAATAATATATTCCAAGTAAAATCGAGTTAGAACATAGGTCGATCAGATACAAGTGATCTAGTCAGGCGCACATTACTGATCATGGCACCAGATTGCATATGTTGGAACAATAAGAAAGTAAAATCATTTGGGGGGAAAAAGGGGGGTGACGGCAAAATTGTAATCGCAGTGTCTTTGTATGTTTTAATTAAATAATTAGGTTGTGCCTTCCTAACGTACTGTGCCAGGGAATCTGCTCTGAAGGCCCAGAGTGCACTGCATGAACAGAAGACATTACCTGGGGTAAGTTTAAGAAATTCTTTCAAGTTTCCGTGCCTTGGTGATGGATCCGAGCCATCGCCTTTCCCATGCAAAAAAGAAAAAAAAAAGTTGCCGCATCTCCTCAGGCACTGCTTAGAATTTCAGTAATAATACTCTAAAATGAAAGTCGTCCATCGTATTATTGGCAGCGTGGTATGTTTTATTTATTGGTGTATTTGTTTCAAATTGTACAGTGTGGGGGGGGGGGGAGGAGCGGAATCAAAGATTCCAACATGGTGCGGCTTTGAGAGAGAGAGAAAGGGGCAAGAAGTGGTTTAATTTGGTGAATGATCGCCGTGTCACGGACCAGTGACCTATTCGTTTGTGTCACAGGGAGTCTTTAAGTAGCCCTTTTGGCGTGTGGTTGAATACCGATGTCTATATAAAGGAGTACATGACAACTTTTAGCAGTCAGCATATCCAGGTGCAGATGAGCAGCTTTAGACAATGAACCACGTGGATGATAGTGGACAAGTTCTTTTCTTGTAAAGAGCTCTGACTATCTTGTCTCGATAGTCCTGGGTGCATTTTTTTTACCCAAAGCAAAACAGATCTCGCCCAGGGAAGACTGTAGTGTGATTATGGACATTTTAAGACTGGCTTTCAAAAGTCATTTATGCAATCAGCTGTGACATCCTCTCGCATCGATTAATTCTGCTGCTGGAAATACATATTTTATAACAAGCTGACAGATTCAAGCAGGCGTGTTACAAACCAGCGCGGTTTGGGGCTGGGAGGTAACGCGGGCCATGCAATATTTGCAAGAAAACTCTAGCGCCTGATCATTGTTTCTCGTATCCACCCTCCCCGCCCCCTCCCCCTCCCCCCACCGCCCCTCCAAACAATAATTGGAAGACCAACCTTTAAAAAATTTCGAGAACCACCCGATACAACTTCATCAAACCCTTTCGTGCTTCGTTCTCTCACGCCTTAATCAGCCTCTGCTCTCCCCCCCATCCTCCGTCCCTCCCGCGACTTCTGTCACTATACATATGTTTTTACATTTGCTTAAATATATGGGTGTGTGAATAAGTTGTGTCTGTGCCCATCTATAGAAATGTTGTGTTATATAGAAATCACACACATACATCTGTGTGGATGGAGGATGGGGAAAAATTTTGTTTCATGCGGAAAGATGTATAAATGGCAAAAAGCAAAAGTATACTAGAGTTATCCCCAGCAGACTAACAATGAGGAAAATAAATTGCGATTGAAGTTTTTAGATTGATGCCATCCGGATGCCACCTCTGATCCAATCTGTGTTTTCACTGCGTTCGTATTTACACACATATTTTTAATCAGTACTGAGTCTGAGATTTATACTTGGTAGCTGTAGTGAGAATCGTTATGTATTCAGCGTGTAACCACCTACTATCATGGGGTTGTGTGGCTTTTGTCAAGACTTATTATCATACAGAAGCCTTCAGCTTTCCCATGGCCTGTTTCATTTCCATTGTAGAGATGTATTTAAGTCAACAGCTGTCACTGCTATGAAGCAGCCCTCTAAGTTTTAAAAACGACCACTACCAACACCCCACCCCCCCACCCCCATCCTTATTAATCCTCCTCATCGGATGTAATAGTCTGTCATTCTCAAATCTTCACAAACCTAATCACATTTGAAGCGGGACGTGGGGGGAGGTGGGGGGAGGTTTGGCCACCGGGCACTTCACTGTTATATTGTTAGGCAATGTTATTAGTTTACACAGTAATTGGTGGCCATTAGACACAAATGATTAAGAGCCGAAAGACCAATCTTTGTGCACGCATGGTGTGCAAGATAAAGGCTGCACCATCCTTTTGTGCACTTTCAGCTGCCACCCACTTTTGATAGCTCCATGGCACCCGGCCGTATCATCCCTGACAACACACTATTTGTGTTCGCATGTTAAAGGTTAACGCCAGTGTGTGTGGAGTGACGAGGATGCTGTATCCGTATTACTAAAGGACCTTTCGAAACGTCAATGACATCATCCTATCCAGCTCACCAACAAATAGGAAACAACCTAAAGTAGCTCCACTGCAGAACAATTATTCAAACAAAACCCCGGTTCCTGCTTTTCATCACTGTAATACCAATCAAAGAAGGCCGCCTGACTTAAATCCACGTTCTTAGGTATTGATATATTTGTGGTGACATAGGGGGAGAGAATGAGACAAGAGTCTTTTCTAACTTAATTTCCCTAAATCCATTTCCTCACTGTCCAGTAACGTTTGGCTGGTTGGTTGATTTTGAAGTTATGAAATCAATTTTCAAGTTGGTAAGTAAATTATGGGGGAAAGGGATGCTGCAACCTTAGACATCCACATCTGATATTGTTGGCATCCTGCATGCATGAGGCTGTGCAGAACAATAAAGGTTTCGTTTCATTTGGATTTGGTCTGCACATAACGCAGCTCTCAGACCTGCTGGAGACAGTCTGCAAAAAGACTCCTTTCTAACTTTTTAGCAGCCTATTGGACTAATCTGGGAGCTATGGCAATACGGATATGGGGAAGAAACATGATTCCTGGAATGATTTCTTAACATAGCGTGTTTGTCAAATCTTTTAAACATCTTTACAACGTTTGAACGATGCTTATCAGCAATATTTCAGATTACATTTGTAGCATTAGAAATCTCATTGCATGCTGTGCACTAGATTGCAGACAATTATGATTTTATTGTGTAAAGTGAATGCACACGAGTGTTCATATGAAAGTGAGAAAGACAGGGCAAATAAGACACTGATTACATGAATTGGAGTCAGTTTGGTCTTTGTTGACCTGCTAGAAACTCGGGGGCATTATGAAGAATTGCAGACATTTAAAAAAAATGGAAAAGCCAGTAAGAACGTCTAATGGGAGGTGCAAGATGTATGCAAAAAATGTGTGCCGGGATGATTACACGTGTTGTTCCATCTGAGTCAGAGCGAGCGAGCGAGCACTTACACTTCCTCATTATTGTCTATTGAATGGCTGAAACTGAAAGTAATGAGATGGAGCTTAATAAGGAAATGCTTCCTTTCAGAGGATGAGAGTTGTGTGCCTGCTGTATCTGCCATGTCTCATTAACAGGCTGCTGCGGAGCACATGGTGTCGCACAATAATGAGAGTTTTGAGGGTGGGGGTTGGAAGTGAGCATGCTGCACTCCAGAGATATCTCTTTTGTGTTGCCAAGCATTTAAGTTCATTCCCGAGCAGACACCCGGCACAGATTTTGTAAAAGAAAATACAAAAAGATGGATATTAGAAGACTAGGCAACGCAGAAATAAAACGTGTATCATTTTTGTTCTGTGTTCGATGTCTTCAAGTTCTCATCCCAGTGATGCCTGACAGATTTTATTATTCAGCAATACATTAAGTTTTTTAATTCCTGACTAGACGACTGGATGGTGTGTTTTTGCACTGGATGAAGTGCTTAGCCTGGGCAGAAGAAATTAACATGTACCACTTTGCTTTCCATCAATAAGCTACATGTCAGTTCATCTAACAGTATATTGTACTTCTGAGAAGATAACAATATGGAGAAAAGTGTTCAGAAGGAGAATTAGCTCGTACAAAATTTTGTTTTGTTATGAAATTATTTTGTTGAAGATCAAATACTGAATGGTCTAACTAATACCGTCATTAATGTGAGATTACTGTTAGTATCGGAATATTGTGATATCAAGACATTTTTGGATCAAGGTAAAGCCTTGGGTCTATTTCTTGATTTGGTTTGCCTGGAAAGTTTCTGATCCCACAAGATTAGTTTTCTCAGGTTAAATCTTCTTTGCAGATTTGGAAAAGGCAAGGACCAGCTTAACATTATGACAGTATTACTGATGTGAAGGTTTCTAGTGTCAAATGAGCGTCGAAGGAAAATTAATCCTAAATATAAAGAAATACAATGTGAACTGCAAATGTGTATGGTCAGAATATTCATACAGGAATGTATAAATTAACATGTAGATTATATTTCCCCTGGCTGTGGAATCTATAATCTGGGGGCACAGTTTAAAGCCATTTAGGGTTGAGGTGAGAAGGAATTTCTGCACTCAGAGCATGGCAAATGTTTGGAATTTTCTGCCCCACAGGGCTGTGAAGGCTCAGCCATTCAAGACTGAAATCGAAAGATTTCTATGTATTAAAATCATCAAACATTATGGCATAGTGCAGGAAAATTGTGTTGAAACAGAAGATCAGTCTTGGTCTCATTGAATGGTGAAGTGGATTTGAAAGGCCAAATGGTCCACTCTTGCTCTTATTTCTTATGTTCTTATCTTCATGCTATTTTTGTAATTTGAAGTGTTGAATAATTTACTAAGTTGCAAGTAAGTTATGATAAACATCAATATCAATGTAGTAAAAAGTATCAACAACAATTTTCACATTGACCTGATGAGTTACGATATTGGGCTTCAGCATATCATAATATATCTTGATTACTATTTGTCCTGACACCTATTATAACCATCTATTAATTCTGTCTGAGACAAGTGTATAAGAATAAAAAAGAACCTGATGATGGATGGAACAAAAGTTAGATAGCTAGCAGCTAAATGAAAAAAAAACACATATATGACAAATGAAAAGAGTAGTGAAACAATGTAAAAAATATGGAAAGAGAATAATTTAACTTCATAAGTATAGTTGGTCTACATGGTGTCTAAGACACAAAGTATTTAAATAGTTATCACTATGAAATAATGAACGAAAAAGAAGCTGGTATCATTCTGTCAATTTAACAAATGAAGCATGTTATCCCATTTTTATGCCAGAATAATAAGGGAGCTTTTTTCATCTGCGTATGACGTCCAAAGATTTTACCCTCAGCACTTTTCTGAACACCAAGACAAAATAATCTTTCACACTGAGTCTTCTGTGAAACAATTGTATTTTATAGTCTAATACAAAAACACGCCATAGAAGACCTAAGTTTTACTTTAATAAACAAGAGTTCTGGATATTTTTGCTTTGTGATTGAGCGAAAGTTGTAGAAATCTGCATTAAAAATGTTTTGAGTTTGTTATAAAACATTTCACCTACACAACAAAACTGAGATGAAAATTTTCAGGACATTCTTTTTTCTAATTTCTAGCTCTCTCTTTCCCACTCATTTCCGTATTTCACCCTAAATTCTCAAGATATTTGCTGAGTCATCCATAAACGAATCCCTTCACACAATCTACTTAATAAACTCCGTATTACATAATAATCCCATTCATGTAGTATATCTGATAACTGCTCAGTGTTCTTTGTTGAATACTCCACAGCATAGGTTTAATAATCCTTTGTGCTTTCTGTGTAAATTTGAAGTCTAAAAGGTATCCTCCATGATATCCGCTTGATAACTTTTTTGTGTGAAATGCTGACAGCCCCTCTACATGCTCTACTTAATGTGTCAAATAGCACTTCCATGTAATCAACTTGTTAACATTCCGACTGTTTGTCAGGTAACTCCTTCATGTGTTCGACCCTAACAATCTTTTGACATGATCTACGTGTTGACCTTCCATGCAATTCGCCAAATAGCATTTCCATGTTATGTACCTGATATGTCAGGTAACCCCTTCATATGATATGCAGGGCAGCACTTCCATAATCTATTTGAATATCCCCGATGTGATCTGTGTGAGTCACCTAGTGATGGAACAGCTTGATAGCTTTCATAAAACCTACTCAATAACTCATCTTTGCAACAGCCATAATAAGCCTACTATAATCTATAAAGGATAGAATCTTTTCCATAGCTCTTTTCCCCAGCACCTATGTGCCTCACAATGTAATATGTCTCATAAACATTAATAGAATATAATATAGGAAATAAACAAGTAAATGCCCACAGCTCATAACAAATCTATCTCCCCTGGATCTTAGCAATTGGATGTTGCATTAGTGCAATGTGTGTGGCAATATAAAAACAATAAAAGGTATCTCTCCTAATAATTTATCTTAGTCCTTCATTGTAATATTCATAAGCATTCCATTCTTTTATAAAATTACTGCTAATTTAGTATGGTTCAATATTAATGATCTGAATTGTAACTAGTCACAAAAATTTGTCTCCTTCTATCTGCAGTAGCTTGTGTTAACAACCCTGGTGGTCCTACCATTGGACTAACATTATACCCAGAAGGAATAGCAGAGACTTGGAGTTTGCCATGATGATGCAACATAGTTATGGGACTGCACGACATAAATTGTGAGCAGAAAGTTCAAATATCTTATGACAGCGATCCAGACTTCAACATCATTGCAATCTCAAAATAAAGTTCCAGTACCCACATTATGCTAGTTATGTAAGTGTTTGCTGAATTTTATGCAGTTTGTTCACTTAGCTTGAGGAGTTGGATCAGGCTGCGGATCTGGATGGAGGTAGTATTGAAGCTGAGGACAGAGATGATTACCAAGTTTTGACGTGACACATGCAAGTAACAGGGCAGGTTTTTGGGAAGATGGATTAGAATAACTATGTTCCTGCCACTATGTTCTGATCGAAGCCTTACCAGGAAGCCGGCTGTATGCTCAGCATTTAGGATGCCAGAGCCTTTGGAACCAGCATTTGGGTAGGCTGGGCCTTCCTAGCATCCAATAATGGGATAGGTGTGGGGAAGTATATTGGAGCCTTGACATTATTAGGAAGGGAATCCATCATTTTTTTCCGGGGATTGTGCTTTCCATTACTGTGGGAATGTTTTATTTGAGGCTTGTCTGTCTCCTGCATTTTAGTGTGTGGTTCTGCAACAGCTGACAGGAAGAGGGATATTTTGAAACATTATGGCATTGCTTCAATGTGATAATAAGGTCACTCAAAAGAAAGGAAGGGTTTTCCTTAAATAGTAATGCTCCATTGTCTAGATACCTAACACTCTTTCATATACTATATGCAAATAAACCCCTGGAGTACAGAATGTGCTTTGCAGCTTTCAAAATATTTTTAGCCACATGCATGTGTAGAAAATGCTGAGTAAATTTTTAATGAGGAGCAGTACCAAGTAACATTTAAAGAGCTGTCTGGAGTTTCCCAGCAGGACTGCTTTTTCCACAGAGCTGTCTTCATAAACATTTTTTTTTAAAAAAACAGGTTTCTTCACGAGATGTCACTGTAGTCTTCAAAGAGTTAAATTGTGCAGCTGTGCTGTAGATAAAGCCAAGATGAGGGAAAGAAAGAAATTACTGAAAAGGAGAAAATGATAGATTACAGATGGATACAAATAATACAACCAGCTTCATGTAAACACACAATAGCAGGTGCAGCGAATATGAACTGCTGTGTCAGAGAAACCAATTGTGACTTGTCAGTAATGACATACTCCATCTTCTGTGAATGAAGGTAATACCACCTGTTGGATAAGGTTGCTAGAACAGCCCAGTATATCTAAGCAAGAAAGCACAGGACTACTTAACTCAAGTGTGAACTACCTGGAATCTGGGCCTTGACCAGCTATTCTTTCCTGCTTATACCATTATTACAGCAGGAGTCATGGGTGGAGAACTAACCGCTGGACGAGCACAGGAATCATTATCCCCCCATTTGCAGAAAATACTTCCTCCTTTTACTTATGATAAACAACTTAAACCACTAACAATGACCATTTGGGCCATAGACTCAGTGACCCTGCTACCAAGTTACTTTGATTTTTGATTTGATTTATTATTGTCACATGTATTAGCATATAGTGAAAAGTATTGTTTCTTGTGCGCTGTACAGACAGAGCATATTATCCATAGAAAAGGAAACGAGAGACTGCAAAATGTAGTGTTACAGTCATTGTTAGGGTGTAGAAAAAAATCAACTTAATGCAAAGTAGGTCCATTCAAATATAATTATGTAATTATGAAATGTAATTGTAAGCCTCAGACTATTTGTGCTATCTCCTCACTCCAAAAAGTTAGGATAGACTAGTTTGAGGGTCCAATTTAAAAGAAAAGTTGAGGGGAAACATTGTTTTTTTTTTCACCTTTGGAGCCAGTTAGAAAACAAGACCACCCTGGAGGGGAAGAATTAGTGTCTAATTAGTGTCCTCAGTGCATTTCAGCTCTGATCTGGAAATTGAAGTGATTGGGAAATCTCATTGCATTGGTGAAGGGTAGCTATTTGAACAAAGGTTTAAAAAGAAAACATCACTTTTCCTGATGAGAGACATGGGCTATAATTAATGACTAAAGTAGCAAAACCTTTGACCTAAAGTCTCTGGATAAAGGGCAGACCAAGATGAATGAGTCTTCTAGTGTAACTCAGCAGGGCTTTGTGCTTCCGTACTCCCTAATGTGCTACCTTGATGGTTTTTCAGTGCAGGAGGAGTTTTTTTTATGAAGAGAAAAAGATGCTCCTATTATGCAAACTATAAAATTCTTGAATTGACCATTTTAAATGGATATTTTTATTAACAGGGTACCGGCAAAAGAACAGCATTTTGTAAAATCACAATAATAGCATAAACTCTGAAAAATTTTCTTTGATCTGGCATTACCTTGAACACAACATATCCTTTTTAAAACTAGAACATACAGCCCTGATTGTAATGGGTCCATTCTGTGTGGCACTTCTTTGTTTCCCTAACATTATCTGCTCTGCAAAGCTGGTGTACACAGGAAACGCTATTAATATAAACAATTGTTTGTTCTTGTGTCTTCACATAGATTTTTTATACTTTACACTCTTGTTGCAGTGGTTTTTGATCTGTAAAAATAAATTCTTTCACAGCTCATGGGGCTGTGATAGAGGAATGACAGAAGGCAGAAAGTGAGGGGGAGCCTGTGTGTTCCAGCTCAGGGGAGGGGAAAAAGAACTGAAGAATGACTCGTATCAGCCCATCATTGAACAGCCCTCATCTCCTGAAATTAGCACCATCAAACTCCCATTCAAAGTGCAAGTGGAGCCACGTGTAGGAGGAAATAATCCTGTATTTTCTTGCAAATTCCTTCTTGATTTTTAAGCATTGATCATAACTGTCAGTGAAACTGCTTTAATATAGACGGGCCTCCAACAGAAAGTATCAATATATCTGGATTAGGGAGTGAAGAATTTTTTTTAAATGAAATAGGCATCTCATGCATGAACACGGACTAATTACTCTAACTTATAACTATTACAGATGTAGATTTATTTGAAATTTGCCGAAACTTAAAAGAGGTTATTTAAAAAAAAGTATAAGGGAGGATTTGAAAATAAAGATTATGTTTTAGCATCAAAAATTTTTACAAGAGATTTTTTTCCCCCCCTCATTCGTTTGTCAAATATTTTTGCCTGAGCTGCATCCAAAAGATAGGCTGAGAGAAAAGGGGGCTGCACAGGGAGAAGGGTCATGACCTGGAAAAGGAGAACAATAACACTCATTAAAAAGTGAACATCTAAAAGGAGGATTTATAAAAGTGCAGAGGCACGAAAAAAGGAAATCAGTTTAATGTGTGAATGAGACCCCTCATAAGAACCAGATTAGAACATAAAGTTTGACTTACAGTTTGAGTGTAATATATATCATTTGAATATTATAATTGTTCTGGCATGCAAAACACGATGAAGAAAATATTCTTTGATAACATCTTTTTTATTTAATTCAGTATTTCATAAAACAACAGTTATTCCATTATAAATTTAGCAATTACAATTTTGATACAAATTACATGAACTCACACTTGGATAATTGTTTTTAAGTGAATGCTTTAAATTCAGCAGTTGCTTTTTGATCCTTCGTATCTCTCCAGCTGTCTTTTCACGTAGCGCACCAAAGTCCAGAGCAACACATTTGTGTTCTCCATCATATGGAAACCACAGCCAAAGGAAGCAATTGCTTATTCTGCTCCTGCATTTTCCATTTGAAGCCTCATGGTAATGCTCCAAAAATGCTTCTGAATTAGGTTCTTAAAGCTCCCAACGTAACAGCAACAATCAAAAATTCATGCTTAGGGTATGTCGTTTGCCGTCTGCTATCGAGAAATGCACTCCATCATCTGCATAAAATACAGGCTGATAGAAACAATTACAATATGGATACAATATTTGAAAACAGCTTTGGGCTTATGAGTATAGTTTTTACGGTTCTTGAACACAGGACACAATCAAAATAATGATTCCATGCAAATCAAATTTGTAGGTCATGGGGGCTATTTTCCAACCTTGCTGTGCCTAGCGCAGATCACGCGGACTCTGGAATACAGTGAGCTGGCCTAAAAATCAGTTCTGCACCCTGCACTAAATGATTTGCAATCATCCCAGCCCTTTTCTCCTGGTGCAAAACCAGAAAGGGCATAAGGCTGATTAACATAAGATTGACTGGATGTGAGTCTCATTAGTGAGTTCAGCACGTGATCGTCCCTCCTCCCGGAATCTTCCCACCTCTCTGCCAGGATGTCACATGAGTGCAAGTTACATGTGGTCTTCATTCTCAGAGACCAGGTATGATGATCACCTCAGGTGATTTGCAGGTCATTGAAGCCCCAGCTGGTACTCTAACACTGTTGGGCAATGCCAGTGTGCAAGGGTCAGTGCTGAGGAGCCCAATTTTGGATAGGGAGTGGAGTGGGGGCTATGTTGGGGAGTAGGGATGGGGTTTTGCAGAATGTGAACGCTGTGTGGAGGGGGAAGGGGTTCGTGAAGTGAGTCATGAGGGGTGGCCATGCTGGAGGCCCAGGTGGGGGACCCACCTGGAGGGCCCCGATAGTGGTGATCCTTACCAGGGGTGATGGGA
This sequence comes from Sphyrna mokarran, assembly GCA_024679065.1. Taxonomy (NCBI): domain Eukaryota; kingdom Metazoa; phylum Chordata; class Chondrichthyes; order Carcharhiniformes; family Carcharhinidae; genus Sphyrna; species Sphyrna mokarran. Next base: position 42,709,974 of record JAGIQG010000001.1, on the reverse strand, counting down.
AACATGTCACCGATGAGAGGGAGTGACCCTGACAGGGGAAGGGAGGGGTCTCCCAGTGCCCTGTGAGATTGGGGTGCCCTTGCGAAATGGTATGCCTGACATACCTGCGCAGATTACTCCAGTTTTCTTGCCATTGTGACATTTGGGGAAAATGTTGCCCCAAGTGTGGGGTTAAATTCCTTCTGCTGTTTTTCCAACAATCACACAATAGTTTCCAGCAATGATTAGTGATAGCAAAAGAACTGGGAAATTGGCTTATCCTTCCCTTCCTTTCAGAGGGCTGCTGAGGCCAGCTACTGTGTCCTTTCTGCCACTCAGTTGACATCTGCTAACTGAGCACAGATTTTCTATCAAACTTGATATCTTGCTGGCATGTGCAGTTGAGTATCAGTGCATTCATTTATCGAGCCTGATGGGGAGCTCTAAGAACTTATTATCTGATCATTTTAAACTGAGCAATATTGAAATAAGTGACAGCTTTCTTAAAGAGCTCTGCTACCCTGAAGATTGAAGGTAAGATGCTGTACTTTACAGTTAGGCTTCAATGTTGATGGCAACAGCAATTTTCTAATGAGAAGGCATTTTTAGTACGGTAGCTTTGATGGAAAATACACCTTACAACACTATTGTTCGCTGTACTTAGACGTGAGATTATGTGTAATTGTTTTGCTATGAGCATCCTTCCTGTGTTTTCTGGGTTTTGCATCTGTCCATTGTTGTGAGCTACAAAGAAACATAATTTAATATTCATTCATATCAAAGTATACAGCAGTGCCTATATCCATATGCAAATATTATAATATGAGTCCTGGTATACATTTGTGTCAGACCTAACCTACTAACCTGAACTGAGAAGACTGAGGGATGTCACAAGTAAGTCACGAGGATAGTCAAACTTTTGTCCCCATACAGTTATTTTTCCTATATTTGTTTATTTTCCAAGTTTCTCTGGTGGCCCAGTTGCTAAATGTTATGTGCGCTAAGCTGCATAAATTGCAGGTTCAATCCTTCCAATGCTGAATTAATGATCTCAGATAGTTCAATAAGGAAGGTATTGCATGCAGCCTCTGGTTCCCAGGATCAGGCAGTAATCAATTCCCATTCCAAAATGTTAAGTTTGTATTTTGAAGAAAAGTCATATCTATAGCAGGCCTCCGCTGGATGTGCTTACACTCTTCCTGTTGCCGTCATGCTCACCCCCCCCTTCCCCCCGCCCCACCTCCCCACCTCCCCAGCATTGCTGCTGGCAAGGCAAATGGCCTTCAATTTATGTGTTGCCATAAGTAAGTGAAATGGCTTATTTTGAGCTGGGCCCCCACCTCATTCTCCCTGGTTTTGGGCCTGCAAATGAGGACAGGCGAATAAGAGAGCAACCGGGGTGACACGGTCGCACAGTGGTTAGCACTGCTGCCTCACAGACTAAGGACCTGGGTTCCATTCCTGACTTGGGCCACTGTCTGGGCCGAATCTGCACATTCTTCCCGTGCCTGCCTGGGTTTCGCCGGGTGCTCCCCCAAAGACATGCTGGTTAGGTGCATTGACCATCCTAATTCTCTCCAACCGTACCTGAACACTCAGTGGCGAGTGGCAACTCGGAGATTTTCATAGTAACTTCATTGCAGTGTTATTGTAAGCCTAGTTGTGGCACTCATAAATAAACTTTAAACTTAAGTGAATACTGTTCACATCTTCAACTTATATTCAGAAACTTTGGGAAAAGAAAAAAAAACATATCCAATTGCTACAGAATGAAATTGTAACTGCAAAGATGCCGGATTACAATTATGGATTAAAACTTCGTCTATAAATCAAGGTGAGCTACACTTAATTTCTAACATCAGCAGCTTTGCTCAGTTGGATGAAAGGGAGGAAAAAAATAATAATAACCCTGTCTAAAGTGACCTTTCTTTCAGCTTATTCTATTGTAATTAGGATGAAGTTGTCCTTTAATTAACAGCAGAACATGCTGCAAACATATTAAAAGAAAAGGACGACTGCTCCTGCAGAGTGTAATGAAATCAATGCTGGCATTAAAATGGAATTTTTTTGAAAGCAGTTCAATAACATGAAAAATTGTTGAAAGATCATTGATAATGGAAAAAACATTGAGTATTTTTCTTTGCTTAGTAAGTGGCAGGGGGTCATGATTCTTATACAATACATGATTATTGAAGCCAGAGCACAACATCTTTCTAAAAGAATTCAAAAAAATAAGAACACTTGTCTGGGAAATAGTTTCCGAATGCTGCAACATGAATAGACAATGTAAAATATGCACAAATAATTCAGTCTGCATCTCAAAAAGAAAAGACGGGTTAGTGTTTTGAATATACTCCCCTCTTCACAACCAGATTAAAAAATGATTTCTCTCTTCTCTTGGAGATAATGTGTGCAATATATTATGTTGTGTTCTTAATTTTTACATCAATCAAAATCTGATGAAATACCATATTCTGTTTTATTTTCAAATGAAAAGATTACTGTTCTATTATGTAATCATTTTGCAACTTCAGAATGAATTACATTAATTACTTTTGGACAGTTATCTCGTAGCTGAGTATTCTGAGAAAGATTACACACCAAACACAAGCATTTTTTTTTGTAGCAGACACTGACTGACTAGTCATATAGTCTATTAATATTTTTAAATTTCCATTTTTATTTTCTAAAATCTTTAGTTTTAGTATTCTCCATTTTCTTTTGAAATTTATTTGTTTTTGAAACAGTGCTCCTTTTTTCCATAGAATAGAATTATAGAATTCCTGCAGCGCAGAAGGAGGCCATTTGGCCCACTGAGTTGGCAATAATAATAATAACGATCCCACCCAGCTATATCCCATAACCCCATGTATTTACCTCTGACCCCCTGACACTAAGAGGTAATTTCCCATGGCCAATCAACCTAAACTACGCATCTTTTCCACACTCCTATAAAAGTTTAATCTGGTTACTCATCCAAATCAGATCTCATTTGTTTTTCCTTCCATTTACATGAAATAGGGACAGTCATAACTCCTTATAGTGAGTGTGCTCGCATTTGCACTCACAGGATGCTTTTGAAATAAACAAATCAATTCTTTTTATTTTCTCGCCCCAGTCCTCTTCCTCTTAGTCCTTAAAAGTACTCGGCTGTGCTGAGGTGTGGTTTTCTTGGCATCAGGTGGTTCTTTTGGCATCAGGCATGCTGCAGAAACTTGTCCAGGTAAAGACTTGTCGCATATGAGCCTTGGCATGGCAGCTAACAGGTTATTCAATATGGAGCCCAATCCAATTCTCAACCACTATCCACATCTACATGCTTGCAATATCTGCAAAGCGGTCAGGAACAAGTATGGTACTTTTCTTTATTCATTCATGGAACATGGATGTTACTGGTTAGTCAGCATTCATTGCCTATCCCTAGTTTGCCTTCAAGGGCAGTTGAGAATCAACCACATTGCTGTGGTTCTGCAGACGCATATAGGCCAGAGCAGGTAAGAATGGCAAATTTCCTTTCCTAAAGGACATAAGTGAACCAGATGGTTTTTTTCTGACAATCAACCGTGGTTTTATGGTCATCAGTAGATCCTTAATTCCTGATTTTTTTGTTATTGAATTCAAATTCCACCGTCTGCCATGGCAGGATTCAAATCCCGGATGCTGGAACACTAGCTGAGTTTCTGGGTTAATAGTCTAGCAATAATACCACTAGGCCATCACCTCTGCCAAATAGTGTCATGAGATCTTTTACATCCACTTAAGTAATGCACTGGAGGATCACAGATGATTTCTGTGCTCATGCCTTAGAGTGGCACTTGAAATTGAAACCTGATGATTCAGAGGCCAGAGTGCTAATAACTCAGCCACAGGTGACACTCAAATGGTATTTGATATTGCCTTCCCTGACTGATGAAAACTAGGGGAGTAAACTTTATCCAACCCACATTTGAATTCCCTGCATTTCTTAAATCTCTGTTACCTTAGTCCTTGTACCATTTGTTAATATAAACAGCTATAGGAAAGATGTGATTGCACTGGAGAGAACGCAGAGGAGATTCACCAGGATCTTGCTGGGATGCAGTGTTTGAGCTGTGAAGAGAGGCTGGATAGGCTCAGCTTGTTTACCTTAGAGCAGAGAATGCTGAGTGGCGAGGTGATTAAGGTGTACAATATTATGCGGGGTATGGACAAGGTGTATAGGAAGCAGCTGTTCCCTTTAGTTGAAGGATCAATAACTTTAAGGTGAGAGGTTTAAAGGGGATTTGATGAACAAATTTTTCATCTGGAGTGTGGTGGTACTCTGGAACACACTACCTGGAAGTGTAGAAAAAGCAGGAAACTTCACAACTGTTAGACGGTGTAGGGATGGACACTTGAAATGTCATAACAATCAAAGCGATGGGCCAAGTGCTGGAAAGTGAAATTCATGTAGATTTAATGGTGTAAACTTAATGGGCTGAAGGGCCTCTTCTGTGCTATATGACTGAATGGCTATTCATTGTGTACTTTAAATCTGTAATAATCTTACACATCTCTATCAAATCACCTCTCAATTCTCTTTGTTTCAAGGAGAGTAACCCTAGCTTCTCCAACTTAACCTTGGAGCTAAAATTCCTAATATCTGGAAGCATTCAAGTCAATCACCTTTGCACCCTTTCAAGAGCCAGTATTTAATGGACATACCAGGAGTCTCACGTGCCAGCTGAAGACCCACTCAGGCACTTAATTGGACAACAGTGCCAGGGATCAAGAACCATGGAGGCAGAAGTTCCACCTGTTGAGAGCTGCTAGCCAATCAGAGAATGGCAACTTTACTGAATGGCAATGCGACCGGGAAGGGGTGTCTGCTTCTGATACAACACCCACACAAAACTAAATTTATTGCTGAGTCCCAGGCCACACGTATGTGATGGGGGAAAAGGGTGGTGCGGTTTAAGTTATGGGGAATGGGGAAGAGCTCAGTGGCCTTTCCCCTTCCTGATGTTGGGCACGTCAATCAGACACTGAGTGCCTTTGAACAAGGAGCGCCGTCCTCAAGCAACATGGGATTGCTGGTTATACTGCTGACATGGTGAGCCCACCATTGGCTTAATACTAGCAGCAGCGAAGTGAAGCCCTGAAAGGGGCATTAGTTACATGTTATGAGGTCCAAAATAACAGATATCCAGCAAACTGTTTGTCGAAGAGCACAAAAAAAAATCTCTTCTCAATAAATGGTTCTTTTTCTCAGTTTTTCAAAAGGGAATACTTTAAAAGGAAAGTTTATAAAGTGTTGAGTAACACTCCTCTTTCTTGCTATGAAGAATTTTTTCCAAAATAAAAATAATAATAATTATTCCATTTTGTTGGGCTGGAAGATTGAAACTTAATAAAAGCATACGTTTCAATAATGCCTCTCACTATCCTGACTTAGAAATCTAATGACGTTCCGACACAGTAACTGAGTCAAAACCCTGGAATTCCCTCCCTCCTGACATTGTGAGTCAGCGCACAGCACGTGGACTGCAGTGACTCAAGAAGGCAGCTCACCAGCACCTTCTCAAGGGCAACTACGGATGGACAATAAATGCTGGCCATCTAGCAACACACATGTTCCACAAATGAATTTAAAAAAGCCATTGCTTCACATTAAATGGTCAGAATTTATCTACTAAATCGCCTCAATATTATGAAGTGACCTTTTCTATTTCACAAAGCCAGTGAGCAGTCACTGACTTCAATGAAATAAATCTAAGTAACTGAAGTTAACAGTAAAGAACAGGTTTGAATGGTGAATAAACATTCTTGTCAGATGAGCTTTACTTCATGACAACTGTAAAAAGGTAGCAAGGTGTAGATGATCATTCACCATCCCATCTACTACAGGAATTGGAGCGAGTAAGGGTTGGATGATGGAAAGATCCGCTGACTTTGGATGGCATTTTATGGTTTCAGGACGAGCAAGGCCATAAAATACCCATCTATTGAGAATATAAATGGTATTTTTATTAGACAAGGTGTTAATGAAGAATGATCGCTAAACTGAAAGAACTGTTGATTCGAACTCTTGACCACTTACACTTGAGTCATTCCTGTAGTGACATGGACTGCAACAGGTCACTTTCACAGCCATGTTACTATTTTTGATTTTATGCACCTCAGTGATAAACACACCTAAGAGGGAACCATCTTCAAGGAGAAAAGATGTTTGCCAAATCATTTAAAATTTGCCATTGCCTTTTCGAAGATGGGATGTTCTCCTGTTTTCCTTCTACAATAGTCATCATGTTAAATGGAGATATTATTATGAATATTGCCATTTGTTTCATTGGTATTGCTGATGAATGTCTTATTTCTGTTTCTGGAACATCACAATTTCAGGTATATAAGTACTTCCATGTGACCTCCTATCTAAAGCAGAGTTCATGTTGAACATTCCAATGCCCCTGTTTTGTTTGCATGAGTTTGGGGCAATTTTAACAATTGGTGGAGAACTGGAAGATAAATGAAGTATTTGCATTGGATCAGTGTCTTGTAGGATTAAATCAAACCCTCTGCAGCTGCTGGCCAATTCCAATGGACGAGAAATTGGTCCTGATCTTTCTGAACCACTGAAGTAACGAATATGTATCCTGGGTTTTTACGTGATCCCTTTAAGGGCTACTAGTTAGGCCATCCATCAAATGATACAAATGGATTGGTGTTATACCAATTTGTATCTCAAAATCAACCTGGATTCCTATGTATGACATTGGAGTCTAATTTGCTTAGCTGAATGAGACTTCCACCTGATTGATATGGTCTGCTTTGTAAAGGCCCTGGGTAAACTGCTGGTGGATAGTATCAGAGTAGGCCAGAGTGGTTAATACTAATATTGCTCCATACCTGCCTGGCAGACTGAGTTTAAATTGACCCTAATCTCCATGAGGCACACTGAGCCATCAATCCAGCATGTTCGCCATTCTACCATTACCACCAAACAAACATACAAACGGGTGGTCTAGTTAGGAACACATGATTGGTGCAGGCTTGGAGGGCCAAAGGACCTGTTCCTGTGCTGTATTGTTCTTTAGAAGAACTAAGTGATCTTCCCCAATGATTCAGTAGATCTAAACTCTGAAATTCTGCCACAGAATGGTGATGGATAGTTAAATAACTCACAGGAGGAGGAGGTTCTGCAAATATCCCCTTTTTCAATCATGGGAGAGCTCCAGGACATCGCTGCAGGAGTTTCTCAGGATAGTGCCCCGGGCCTACCTATCTTCAGCTGCTTTATCAACCTTCCTTCCATTATAAGGTCAGAAATGGGGAGGTTTGCCGATTACTTCACAATGTTCAGCGTCATTCTCATCTCCATAGATTCTGAAGCAGTTCATGCCTAAATGAAATAAGTCCTGGGCGATAAGGCTCAGGCTGGCAAGAGGGCAAGTGACATTTGTCCTACACAAGTACAAGACAATGAGCATCTCCAACAAGAGGGAATCAAACCATTGCCCCTTGGCATTCAATGGCAATTATTGCTGAATCCCCCACTATTAACATCCTGAGATGTACCTTTGACCAGAAACTGAACTAGTCTAGCTATATAAATACTGTGGCTGCAAGAGCAGGTCAAAGGCTAGGAATCCTGTGGTGTGTAACTCACCTCTGAACTCCCCAAAGTCTGTCCACCGTCTAAAAGGTCCAAGTCAGAAATACTCCCCTTTTCCGAGATGAGTACAGTTCCAACAACATTCATGAAGCTGAACACCATCCAGGATAAAGCAGCCCGCTGGACTGGCACCGCATCCACAAACATTTACCTGCTTCACTGCCAATACACAGCAGCAGCAGTGTGTAACATCTACAAGTTGCACCATAAGAACTCACCAAAGCTCCTTAGGCAGCATCTTCCAAACTCATGACCACTACTATCTGGAAGGATAAAGTCAGCAGACATATAGGAACACTACCACATGTAAATTCCCTTCCAAGACATACATCATCCTGATCGGAAATATGCCTTCACTTTGCTAGGTCAAAATTCTGGACTCCCTAACAGCGCTATGAGTGTACCTACACCACATGAGCTGCAGCAGTCCAAGAAGGCACCTCACCAAGACCTTCTCAAGGAGAATTGGGGATGGGCAGTAAATGCAGGCCTAACTACCTAGAGGGTGGTTAGGGAGTGGAATGCCCTGCCTGCGGCAGTTGTAGATGCGCCAAGTTTGGTGGCGTTTAAGAGGTTAGTTGATAAGTGTATGGAAGAGAAGGGAATGGTTTAGTTTGGAGGGTCATTGCTTTTTTTTTCATAATTGGTCGGCGCAACATCGAAGGCCGAAGGGCCTGTTCTGCGCTGTAATGTTCTATGTTCTATGTTCTATGTAGTCATCACTGTCACAATCTGAAAATTAATACCAAAATCAGTGGATAGAAGATAAAAGTTGGAAAATTAGAAATGTGTAACGATATCAAGCAGAATTTTAAATACATAGTGAATTATAGTAAAGTAGTGGGATTAAATGTGTTTCTGGAGAAAAAAAGTTGAAGGACATGACTTTAAGTTGTCTTGAGGTAATTGAGATCCTTCAAGCAATGGCCATTTCCTGTTCCAGACTTTTTTTTCATCTTCTGATGCCAGCCATTGAATTACAGTAGTTCACTTATTCTGTGTGGAATTCTGAATATAGAGACTGGTTACTAATAGGCTGGCTTTATAGTGTTGTAAACATCCAAATGTGTGACCTGAAATAAAGAGAAACCCCAGGTGACCACTGATCCGAGAAAAAAATGAAAGCTCTGTTATGAACCTTTTACTAATTTCTTTTTTCAATAATAAATGAGACTAATCTTCTAAATTACTTTAAAACCTCCCAGGTTGCATAAACTGAGTTTGTATTCTCTGGAGTTCAGATGGGGATCTAATAGAGGTCTTTAACCTTGATAAAAGATTAGTAGATGCAGCATATCTGATCGGAGGATGATGCAAAATAGACAATGTTATTTAAATTTGAAGTGGAACCAGAGAATTAAATTAACAAGCACATTTCCACACATAAGATTGTGGAATCTAGAATTTTCTCACCTATTAGGTTGTAGAAGCTAAATGAATTGCAATTTAAAGCCTGAAATATATAGATTTTTGTGAGCTCAGAATATCAAAGGGATATGGAGCAGAAGTGGATAACTGGAGTGTAGGGACAGATCAGACATGATCGGATTGAATGGTGAAGAAACTGAAGGGCTAAATCGTGCTATCCTGTTCCAATGGTGAGTTAGAGGTTAACGAAAAGCAAGTGATCAGCTTTTGGAGTTTTCAGTGTTCAAGGTATCGCAATATGTCTGTCACACGCCACCACCTAACACAGTGATGGGCCATGTAGCAGTGATACCGTATAGTTCATAAAAATACTTCAACTGTGCATTTTCATTTTTTAACAGCTTTCATTGTAATTTCTCCTCTAAAGATGTAGGACTTTATGGGCGCATTCTTATCAGTCAGCTGTTCATGCCCCACTCCTGCTGCAGTGAGGATGGGGAATTTGGCACTCAGCCAAATCTCTGTTCACTGCAGCAGGAACAGAACATCCCACCGGCATGAACAGAGGTGAGATTCTGTCCTGTATCTTTCCAAACTGATAACTTCCTTGTTTTTCATTGCCTACCTGTATCTACCCTGCCTCTGATCACACTACAGAGTGGCATTTTCCAGCCCTTTCCACGAGTAGGATCTTCCAGTGCCATTGAAGTTGGTGCCCTCCTTGGATTTCCTCGGCACACTGCTATGGATTTGGCAGAACCAGAAGGCCCAGCCACAGACAATAGCTAGCTGTCTCCACTGCAAGAAAATCCAACACGACAGGGCAGGAAAATCCCGATTTAGAATGCAATTAAATTTTAATTGAGTCCTTCTGTTCCCTTACCCTATGCCACTGTGCTTTACTTATTTATTTATTTGCTTACTTATTTATTTGCTTACTTATTTATTTAACAAACCTATCTCCATATTTTTCCAGAGCTTTGATTGTTGAACTGAATTCAAATTCTGCAGATTGACTATTTTCATCATAATCTTCCCAACAAAAGGCATTATTTATCCCAACAAGAATAATGGTATGTTTCTCTCCAGATATCTTACCACACTCTGTCAAAAATAAAAGGTAGGCATGTTTCACACCATCAAGTAGGAGATCGGATCTCAAAATGCTGGCAGAGCCTGGCTGCATCGAAATCGGGGCACCACTTTGCAGGGTTCCCCAATCGGAACAACCAATGATGCCATTCCACCCCCCCCCCCCCCCCCCCAATTGGAATTGGCACCTCTGCTTCTACCCGGTGACACAAATAAATAAATCCCTCCCTGTTCCCCACGAGACTCCCACTGAGGTTAGTCCCTGACACAGGTTGGCATTGCCAGGTTTTCGCAGTGTTAACATGTCAAGGAGCAGTTTCAGGGAGCACTGCCAAGGCACTGTCTGGCCATGTCTCTCACCTCCTTGGGACAACATTCAACTTTAATGCCTCTTGGGGATCCCCATGACAACTTCACACCTTGGTGAACCTGTTGTAAACCATGCCAACATGACGTCTGGCGATGTGGTTTGAATATATGCAGGAGGTCACTACCTGGCCGGGGGGTTTAAATCATATGTAAATCCATTAAAATGAATGTATATCAGGTTTACGGACATTATGGTTGTCATAATGGAGGTTATGTGACATCCTCTCCTTTCCAACCTTTTGAAGGTTAGAAGGACATCTGGAATGAGTCATGGTTAGTCAGGATAAAGCCTTGGTCTGCTTTAAAAAATACAATAATAAATTAATAGAAGAGGCAGGTCAACATAGACATGTACACACATCCTTCCTCTCCTCTGGCTGGGACAGAAGCAAGAGCTAATACTTTAAAAGGGAAGAGGTGGGATAGTAACAGAAATAGGGAGGTGTTAGTGAGTTGAATGGTTTATAAGAAAGAGAATGGGGTGTAGGTTCCAAACCAAATAAGGAAGTGGAAAAATCTTTGAATGAAGGGGAGAGCAGCTGGAGGTGAAAATCATGAAGGAGGCATTATTTATGTAACCCTCACCCTAAAGGAGTCAGCATAGCGCTTTCCCCCTGCCATACCAAGACATTTCAACAACCGATTTTCACTCAGAAGAAAAAATAAAACTAAGGTAGAAAAAAATAGGATAGAAAGAGAAGCCAAAAAAAGGAAAAGAATTAACAATGAAAAGAGGGACAGAAATATACATAGAAGCATAGAAACTAGAAGCAAGAGAAGGCCCTTTGAACCTGCTCCGCCATTCATGTTGATCATCAAATTCAATATTCTGATTCCACCCCCACCCTGTTCTCCCTTATCCCTTCATTCCTTAGCCCCAAGAGCTATGTCTAATTTCTTCCTGAAATCAGACAACATTTCAGCCTCAACTACATTCTGTGGTAGTGAATTCCACAGATTCATCAATTTCTGTGTAAAGAATTTTCTCCTCACTTTATTTCTAAAAGGTTTATCCCTTATCCTCCAACTATAATCCCCCTGTTCTGGACTCTCACACTATTGGGAATATTATTTCTTGATCTATTCTGTCTAACCCTGCTAGAATTGTATAAGTTTCAAGGAGAGATGCGAGAAAATACAACACAAAAACATCAAAGATGGGAATGAGAATGAATGTTCTTTACCTTGCCATGTGCTATGTCACCCATCCAAAATTGAAAGGAATTGAAATTAATACAGCATTGTGAGCATGAACTGAAAAACAGTCTCAGTTCCCAACATGTAGCCCTGGTTACGTACTTCAGTGCAATCCTCACGTAACAAAGAGTAAGGTGGTCACGCTCAGTGAGGACGGGTTTGTTTTACACACCTACTTTTCACAAAACTGAGAAAATGTGTTCTGAGCACATACTTATCAAAGCCATGGTACACCACTCTGCCTGTAGGCAACTCCATAGGTTGTAGGCTCTCCAGAGTCTCTCTATACAAGGCCTCTCCACTTTGTCAAGTCTATTATACCAATTGATCATGGTAATTAGGATTAGAATATTGATCACCAGCCTCACCACGAATTTCGAGTAGCTTTAGAAATGCAGTTGTAACACGTAACTTAAGCCAGCTTAAAGAATGTTTCTTACCTGACCCCTTTTGGGATTTTGTCTCCATTTAATCTACCTGTAACTTTCTCTGCGAGTGCAAGTTTTTATTTTTGAACACTGTACTAAAGACTCAAATGGATTGATTTTCATTTTCTACCCAGCGCAATGAATTAAAGCAAATATGATGTTTTGGAGAACTGATCCATGGGGTTATCACGTAGATTGAAGGTAGTGTCACATCAGGTGATTTTTCACAGTAGGAAGCCATCCAATAGATTACTTCACTGCTTCCTTTTGTTATTTTGACCTGAAGTGATGCTTTTGAAAGACATTTGCAAACAGCAAAAACCTCCTCTGGGAATTGCTGGCTGTTAGCTTCCCTTTCCCACCTAAACCCCTTTGATTGTACAGCAAAGCAAGTTGGAACCAAATACTTTCTGAATAGCTGATCTATGGACAACTTGCAGCACTGTTTATAGGCCATGCAATAGCAGATGCAGGAGACGGAATTGCAGGGAGGTTCCTTGCACAGAGTGTGAAGCAGATTGCCAGCTTTCTTACATTTGGCAGCAGCTCCACATGGGTGATTGCCATCTCCCGCCCTTCGATCTGAAAGTTGTAATCTCCGATGTGTACAGGCTGTGCCAGTAATTACTCACATTCTTCTTTCGGGAGAATAAGGGAAAACAAGATACTATTATTGGGTGGTGAGTGGATATAACTGAATTTATAGTCACTATACATTTGTTGGAAGGCTTTCATTACAATAATGGTTGCGGGATAATCCTCGCTATGCAATGTGTGCCGTTGTTTCCAATGGTCAAGCAGCTGCAAAGAAAAAGAACCTGATAAGTAAATTAATAATGGTATAAATAGGACAAGAAAATAAGTGGACAAACATACAGATGCATCTTTCCATTTTAGCCATGTTTATAATTTTGACACTAATGCACGCCTTAATATTACACCTGCCACTGAAAATTTCCATTTGTGGGATTCATTCTATGCTGACACAAGAATGGAAAGTGTCATTACAGTGCAGCTCATTGAAGGATTCAGTTGTTAATTTTATATTGATTGAGTGTTTATTTGCATTTGTGTGGTGGGGATTAACTGGCAATTCATTTGCGCTCCAGTTTATAAGAGCAGACTGACATTATGGGTGTTGGGTTAGGAGACACATGTTTGTCATATGTGTCTCTATGAATAAAAACTTGTAGCATGTATGCACAGATTAGGCTGCAGTTCTATCCTTAACTGCCTGGTTTTCAGGAACTGAACGCAAATGGTACCGGAAATCACGTGCAGTTTGTCATTATCTGAACTCCAAGATAAATATGTCTTTCAAACACACTAACTATTCAGGTGGAATATCATTTGTTGCATTTTCAATGAGACGTTTTCTCTGTGCTGGTGGCAGCTGTCATGGCGATGAAGATAGATTGATAAAGTTGATCCAAGATAGTTGTTCACACTGACAAAAGTAACAGATAATGTGAGAGATTGATGAGTAAACAGCAAATTCTGTAGAACTATTTCACACAAGGAATATGAAATGTGTAATAGTAGCTTATACCACTTCATGCTCCCAGCAGTGAAGCTTCATCTATAGGGTCAGTGTCTTCTTGCACTGTTCTCAATGGAAGCAATTTTGCATCAGGAACACTAATTAATAAATCCATCCTAATGAACACAGAAAAATCCATCACAAATAAAAAAAACTAATTCACTCATGCCCATTTTGGATAATCACACGGTGTCAGAAGTTACTGAACCGATGAATGATTTGGAAAATATTACATTTGAAAGTTGAGAAATGGACACTAATGCTAAAAAGACAATAAAGCAGTAAGCTGAACATTCACTTTGAGCCACATTCCAGGGCAGGGTAAATTTTCAGTTTTAGTGAGGGTATTAAAAATGGCAGTATGGTTGGACTCCTTGTCCAATTTGCTTTTTTGATGACTTCAAATTATAAAAAATAAATGGTTGCCAAAAAAAAAAAGGTGACATTAACATAAGGATAAGATTGGAGTCTGTGGTCAAGTGATGAAACAATGCAGCTCTTAAACCAAATATCCACTCTTCCGCAACCACCGCCCCCTTCCCAATCTCAATTCACTGGCAAATTTGAGGTGCTGCAACATGAAGTTAGTCCAAGTAAGTCTTTCAAGTGTAAGTTGATAGGGATTCAGGGCCAGCACATTCTTGTGAAGGATAAGTATGGCAAGTTTTGCGAACCTTGGATGACGAGAGATATTGTGAACCTAGTCAAAGAGAAAAATGAAGCATTTGTCAAAGCTAGGAGACTGGGAATACACAAAGCAATGTGGAATATAAGGAAAGTAGAAAGAAGGTAAGCAAGGAGTAAGAAGAGCTAAAAGGGATCATGAAAAGTCATTGGCCAGCAGGATTAAGGAAAATCCCAAGGCTTTTTACACATATATAAAGAGCAAGAGGGTAGCCAGGAAAAGGGATTGGACCACTCAAGGACAAGGAAGGAAATCTATGTGTTGAGCCAGAGGAAATGGGTGAGGTATTAAATGAGTATTTCACATCAGTATTCACCAAACAGAAGGACTTTGTGGATGATGAGTCTGGAAAGCATGTGTAGATAGTTAGAGTCATGTTGAGATCAAAAAGGAGGAGGTATTGGAGTTCCTAAGAAACATCAAGGTAGACAAGCTTCTGGAGCCTGATGGGATATACCGAAGAATACTGAGAGAAGCAAGAGAGGAAATTGCTGAGGTCTTGAGAAAAGTCTTTGTATCCTCACTAGCTACAGAGGAGGTCCCAGAGGATTGGAGAATAACCAATGTTGTTCCTTTATTTAAGAAGGGTAGCAAGCACAATGCAGGTAATTCCAGGCCAGTGAGCCTTAGTGGTAGGGAAATTGCTGGAGAGGATCCTTTAAGATAGGATTTATTCCCACTTGGAAATAAGTGGATGTATTAGCGAGAGGCAATATAGTTTTGTGAAGGGGAAGTTGATCGAGCTTTTCGAGGATGTGACAAGGATAATTGATGAGGGTAGGGCAGTGGATGTTATCTACATGGAGATAACAAGTAAGGCCTTCAGTAAGGCCTTTGACAAAGACCCTCATGGCAGACAGGTGCAGAAGGTGAAGTCATATGGGTTCAGAGGTGAGCTGGCAAAATGAATACATAACTGGCTCAATCAAAGAAGACAGAGGATAGCAGTGAAAGGCTACATTTCTGAATGGTGAGCTGTGACAAATGATGTTCCTCAGGAATCAGTGCTGGGAACTTTGCTGTTTGTAATATATATCAATATTTGGAGGAAAATGTAACTGGATTGATTAGTAAGTTTGGGGACAACACAAAAGTGGGTTTGCAGATAGCGATAAGGATCATCAGAGGATACAGTAGGACATAAATAAGTTGGAGACTTGGACGGAAAGATGGCAGATGGAGTTTAATCTGGACAGATGTGAGGTAATGCATTTTGGAAGGCCTAATACAGATAGGAAATATATAGTAAATGGCAGAACCCTTAGGAGTATTAATAGGCAAAGGGATCTGGGTATACAAATACACAGGTCACTGAAAATGGCAGCACAGCTGGAGAAGGTAGTCAAAAAGGCATATGGCATGCTTGCCTTCATTAGCCGAGTATTGAGTTTAAAAATTGGCAAATCACATTGATACTTTATAGAACCTTAGTGAGGCCGCACTTGGAATATAGTGTTCCATTCTGGTCACCACACTAGCAGAAAGATGTGGAGACTTTGAAGAGGGTACAGAAAAGATTTATCATGATGTTGCCTGGTATGGAGGGCATTAGCTACGAGGAGAGGTTGGAGAAACTTGGTTTGTTCTCACTGGAGTGATAGAGGTTGAAGGGAAATGTGATTGAAGTCTACAAGATTATGAGAGGCATGGACAGAGTGGATAGTCAGAAGCTTTTTCCCAGGGTGGAAGAGTCAATTACTAGGGGACATAGGTTTAAGGTGTGAGGGGCAAGTTTTAAAAGAGATGTACGAAGCAGATTTTTTTACACAGAGTGGTGGGTGCCTGGAACTCATTGCTGGGGAGGTGGTGGAAGCGGATACAATAGTGACTTTTAAGAGACATTTTGATAAGTACGTGCATGAGATGAGAATAGAGAAATATGGTCCCCAGAAGCATAGGGGGTTTTAGTTAAATCAGGCATCACGGTCAATGCAGGCTTGGAGGGCGAAAGAGCCTGTTCCCTGTGCTATAAATTTCTTATCTTTTTGTTCTTTAAGTCAGTGCTCTTGTAATTAGAGCAGAGCAGTACGTTTGATCCGAAACCATGTTCATCACTATGTACAATATACACATGAACCTGGCAACAGGCATGAGGAAGGATGGTAATTTTTAAGATACTATCAATGTATGGTCATCAAGCAATGCCGTATATCAAGTAGATGCCCCAAGAAAGCAACTTGATGTACATTACACTTGGCAAGCTTCTGCATTGCTTCTCAAGCTGCAAGTTACAATTGAAAATCTTTGTACAGTCAAGTGCCCAAAGTAATGTGTTACATTTTATCTTTGTAACAACAAATATTGGCATAATGCAAGATCATTTACTGACCCACAGAATCAGCTGTGTGGTTACCGTTAATGGTTTCTCTGCTTTAGCACTGCAGTGGGTAGTGTTGATGTGGTGCTTTGTAATTCAATTGGAGAGCAGGTGATTGTGCTGACAGTCCCTACAATGCATCAGACATTTGTTTAATACATGCGTGGGCAACATAGGTGATGAGTAGGGGCAGAGCTGGTATTCCTTTGGTGTAGATTAGTCACTGGTATTACTGCAGTTAATGGAGCAGATCTGCAACTGACTCTGCCAAATCAGATCCCTCGTTCATTAGAAGGTAGGTGTGTCATGGCGTGCAGAAACGGTTAGCAGAATCATGATGGACATGCATGTTGCAGTTCTGGTGCATGCCAAGCTTCCTGATATGCCTGCTTTCATTTTGTGCCATTCTCACCATGTTGGTGATGTTTCATCCCTCTCTGTTCATCTTAACTCACTGACCATCAAAGGATTCTTTACTTAGAAGTTTTTGATTAATAGGTATTATGCAAAATGCACTGCTCTGTGTACTTGAATTTCACAAGATGCACCAATAATGCTTAAGTCTAAAGTTTATTTATTAGTGTCACAAGTAAAGCTTACATTAACACTGCAATGAAGTTACTGTGAAATTCTGCTTGTCACCACACTCCGGAGCCTGTTCAGGTCAATGCATCGAACCAGCATGTCTTTCAGACTGTGAGAAGAAACCACAGCACCCCGAAGAAACCCACAAAGACACAGAGAGAGCGTGCAAACTCCACACAGACAGTGACCCAAACCAGGAATCAAACCTAGGCCACTGACGCTGTGAGGCAGTAGTGCTATCTATTGTGCCATCTTGCCACCCCTGAACTTGCAGCTCAGCATCAGGTGCATTCAAACAAAAATAAAACTCAGAATTTTTTTTTTGGAAAAAAAACTACATGAATGACACATTGTAAATCTGGAGATGCATTCTGGTCATGTTTAGTAGTATCATAGTAGAATAGCTCTGATCTAACCAGATCAGTACCGTATTAGTGATGAGCATGATCTCCTACATATAAATCTGGAAAACAAAGAGCTAATAAAAACCTAACCCTTTGATAATTTCACTGCCTGAAGGCTCGTTCCAACTGGAGGAAGGAAGCATCCTAAATGGTTAGAGTATTTCTCTGTTTGAATACATTGTAACATTTAAATGCTGCTATGTTCTTGGTTGGATCTTTACAATTTTTTTATTCTTTCCTGGGATGTGGGCATCACTGGCGAGTTTCCTTGCCAATAATGTGACACATGAGCTGGTGTCTCCCTTGCTCATCACTGGGCCACTGTACGGTGTCACTGACAGAGAACAAACATCCTTTTGCTTCACAGAACAACTTCATTTGGAATGAGTGACACAGTTTATGGCTGTGGAGAGGGTCAGCCCCAAATGATAGGATACAGGGAAACCATGAAATCAGCTGGAGATGTTATTTATCTGGCTGTGAAGTGGTGTAGAAGATAATGTTCTGTCAATTATTTTGCTTCCTTCTGTATGCAGAATCAACTCAGCGACTCACCAATGGTAACATCTTCATTGGGCTAAAAGAACATATAGGCCCAAATAAAATAAATAGATAGAAACTGGAAGCAGAACCTACTGTCAAGTCTACTTTGCCATTTATTTCGATTATGGCTAATCATCGAATTTAATATTCTGATCCCCATTCCTCCCCTTTGATTCCTTGATATTTTGGCACCTAGAGTTAAAGCTAATTTCTTCTTGGAATCAGGCATTTTGGCCTCAACTACTTTCTGTGCTAGTGAATTCCACACATTCACCACCTTCAGGGTGAAGACATTTCTCCTTGCCTCAGTTCTATAAGGTTTATCCTTTATCCTCAAACTATGACCCCTTGGTCTGGATCCTGCCATTGAGAATAATCTTTCTGAATCTACCCTGATTGAATTTTATGAATGTCTGTGAGACCCCCTCTCACTCTTCTAAACTCCAGTGAATATAATCATAACCGATTTAGCCTCTCCTCACATGATAGACCTGCCATCCCAGGAGTCAGCCTAATAAACCTTCACTGTGCTCTCTCTTAAGCAAATGTGCACTATTGCACTGATTCTGTTGGATTAGTTATCCCCCAGCAATGCACAGCATAGGAATGGGTGTCCACCCCTGTTATTTATTTAACCTTTTTCCTGTGATATGTCAGGTGAAAGCAGTGGGAAGATGTTCTGTCATTCTGCACTTCTGACAGTAAAGCAGTCACCCTTAGAATTTCTGAGACTGTATGTTTGCAGACTGCCTCACCACAATGGACATCACACCCAAGTCCAACAATGTCCTCATCTGATGTCTATACATAGTCACTTTACAGAAGGGAGGACTGGTGTGCCAACATGAGTGGGAATTCAGGCTGATCCTTCCTTCTCTAGCCCAACAATACTAAAGCTTATTGTGCTGTCCTTCTTGATAGTGGCATTACCAATTGAATCAATATTATAATTTTAAATGACCACACTACAGCATATGTTTCATATGTATGATGACAACATCTTACTTACACTTTTGACAGATTCCTTCAGGCACTAATAATGCCATTTGCATTCGATGAGTTAGGGCAGAAAAATTTGCATTTGTACGTTCACATGAACAATAAATATATTCATGCATTTCTTTTATTTCTTTGCATATTACTTGAATATTAATGAAGAATGCTTTAGTTGACCCTGTCTTCAATCATTACTGGAGCCCACTTCTCGCACAAACTGAGCAGAACGTTTTGATTCCACCTGATCATGTTTTTCATATACCATACTGGATGAATTTAATATATTTGCATGAAAATCTTTGGTTTTGATTGAACTGATAACCCATTTGTTTCAAATATGTTAGGAGCTCTATTAAAGAGATTGAAAGATTTCATTATGAAACAATTATATTTTGTACACCAATAGTTCACAGCGAGAGTTCAGTACTTATGGGGAATGAAATTCATAGGACTCACTTTTACACTGTGAAGATGGTACCTGTGCAATTTAATAAACATGCAACGTGTTTTAATTTCCTGTATAATGTATTAATTCATAGTAGGGCCCAGATAGCACAGTTGGCGAGGAGGCTAGCATGCGGTTCAGAAAAACATCAACGGCATAGATTTAATTCCCATTCCGGCCGAGGTAGACACAGAACTTGCCAAAGTGCCAAGGAAACAGCTCAGGATGAAACAGACAATGAGCCCACAGATCTGACTTGGGCCAAGCATCCATAAATAAATGAATGTTAATTCCCATGGCAAATTACAACACTAGCCCTAAAATTTTCAACTTAAGTTCTTTAAAACAATCAATATCAGATCAGATAGCCATTCCACACCCTTTATTGATTTAAATGGAAAAGAAAAATGGGCAATCTAATGTCACCCATTGCAGATACCTTCCTGTGGTTGAAAATGCCACCCATAAGAGAGATTGCATGGCAACACACAGCACCATTTAAAGTCATGTTAATTATTTATATATAATATGTATTTACATACATACAATTTATTAAGTTGTGCAATTTTGTCACAGGACAGTTAAAGAAGAATAAGAGCACCTTGGACTCAAGATGATTTGAGGGTCAATGGGTCAAGGGAATACTATAGATCTTCTCTCAAAGAGAGACCTTTCAGAATTGGCTCATTGCCCTTCATTGAGTGCGGTTAGTCTGTACTTATCAGCCAAGATTACTTAACAGGGATATGCCAACATTGTAGTTGTGCTGCATCTCTAATGCACTCATGTGCTGTATATTGCCTGGAACGACAGGCCTCTAATGATAACAGCTGCCCATTTCAGCTTTGTATATATTTCAAAAGTTTTTAAAACTACATTTAAGAATACGAGAGAGAAGATGGTGCAGTGGTAGTTTCTTGGATTTGAAATCCAGATGCCCAGGCTAATACTCTAGGATATGAGTTAAAACTCCACCGTAGCATTTAGTGGAATTCAAATGCAATTAATAAAGTCTGGAACTAAAAGCTAGTCTCAGCAATGGCCAGCATGAAACCATCATAGGATGTTGTAAAAACCACTCTGGTTCACTCATGTCTTTTAGGGAAGGAATCTGATGTCCCTAAATGATCTGGCCTAAACATGCCTCCAGACCAATACTTTACTCTTTCCTCCCCTCTGAAATGGCTGAGAAAGCGATTCAGTTCAAGGGCAATTTGGGATGGCCAACAATGTGATGCCAGTGATGTTCATATGAAAGAATTTTAAAGAACTGGAAATTCTTTGGAGGCAGAAATGATGTAATTTACAGCATAAGAACAGATAATTTAATCAATTGGTCTATGAATGTCATTAAACTTTACATAAACCACCTCATGTCAGACTTCATTGAACCTGATCTTCATTGCTGTCTACTCCTTTCATGTTAATTTATTTACCTACCTTCCCCTTAAAGAAATCCATGTTTTTCTGCATTGTATCATGCATTTTGGCATTGCTGGCAAGGTCTGCATTGGTTTCGCCCATTCTTCATAAGTAATAATAGTAAAATGGAATATTATTTAAATGATGAAAAATTACAACATGCTACTGTGCAGAGGGACCTGGGGGTCCTTGTGCACAATTCGCAAAAACTTAGTCTGCAGATGTAGCAGGTGATCAAGAACGTGAATTTTTTTTTTTTATTAAGCAACACAGCACGGGAAACAGGCCCTTCGGCCCAACGAGCCCGCGCCACCGTAATACCAAATACATTATCCTATTTTAATATTCCTATATAATAATATATATATTAATCCTAATTTGGAAAATTTTCACCATAGGGACAATTTGTTACCCAATCAGCCTAAGAGCGAATTTTTGGGTTGTGGGAGGAAACCGGAGTGCCCGGAGAAAACCCACGCAACCACGGGGAGAACGCGCAAACTCCCGCAGACACCGGCCCAATTCCAAGTGTCTGCACAGCCACATCGATAGTCTCTGAGCTGTCATGGTGCCCTTCAGGTGGTCCACATAAAGCACTCATATACGACATGAGGTACCAGGCAACCCATGAATCAACATCCAAGAGCTGTACCCGCACCACCTGCCGAATGCGTGCTCAAATTATGGACCGAATTACCTGTGGAAAAAAGCCGTAGTTAAACAGTCCTAATATATCCCTCTATCTGCATACCGCTCATGTGGCTGTCCAAGAGACCCTTAAACAGCCCCAGCGTGCCTGCTCCCACCACCTTACTCGGCAGTGCATTCCACACCCCCACTACCCTTTGTGTGAAAAACTGCCCTCTAATATTCGTCCTATACATAGCCCCCTTCACCCTATGGCCATGACCCCTCGTCCTATCCATTTCTAAAGGCGGAAAAAGTTTACCTCCATTTACTCTATCTATACCCCTTATAATCTTATACACCTCTATGAGATCCCCTCTAAGCCGACGTCTTTCAAGGGAAAACAACCCCAGTCTTTATCACGTTGGCCTTTATCACGAGGGGGATAGAATATAAAAGCAGGGAGGTCTTGGTGCAACTGTACAGGGTACTGGAGTACTGTGTGCAGTTTTGGTCCCCTTATTTGTGAAAGGATATATTGGCCTTGGAGGGAGTACAGAGTAGAGAGAATGTTCACCAGGTTGATACTGGAGATGAGGGGGTTAGCTTATGAAAAGATATTGAATAGACTGGGCCTGTACTCATTAGAGTTTAGATGGCTTGGGGGGAGCTTATAAAGACATATAAGATCATGAAGGGACTAGCTAGGGTAGAGGTAGAGAGATTTTTCCCGCTTAGAAAGGAAAACAGAACTAGAGTACTCAAAATAAGGGGAGGCAGGTGCAGGTAAGAACAGAGTTGAGGAGGAACTTCTTCACTCAAAGGATGGTGAATCTTTGGAATTCTCTATTTGTTGAAATGGTGGAGGATACCTCGTTGAATATATTTAAGTCAAGGGTAGATAGATTTCTGATTGACAAGGGAACTAAGGGTTATGGGAAGAAAGCGGGAAAGTGGAACTGATCCACTTCAAATCAGCCATGATCTTATTGAATGGTGGGGCAGGCTTGAAGGGCTAGATGGCCTACTCCTGCTCCTATTTCTTATGTTCTTATTATGTTCTTGTATAAGTGTCACTTGATGGCACAGGCACCATGCATTTATCCATAACCTCAAATTTCACCCTGATTTCTATTGGGATACATTTTTACTTTGAAAATTTGGTATACAAAATGAATATTCAATAAAATTCAACTGACCTGATTACTCCCTTCAGAACAAGCGTATGAAAAAAAGTGGCAGAGCTATTGTGAAACTATATTACTGGTAGCAATGTGATAGAGGAGGATTTCTTGGAATGTTTTCTCGACAAATATGTTGAAGAACCAAACAGAGAGCAGGCTATCTTCGACTGGACGTTTGTAGTGAGAGAGGATTAATTAGCAATCTTGTAGTGCAAGATCCTTTGGGGAAGAGTGACAATAATATGGAAGAATTCTTCATTAAGATGGAGAGTGACATAGTCAAATCTGAGACTAGGGGCCTGAGTTTAAGGAAAGCTAACTTTGATGGTAAGAGATGAGCGTTGGCTAGGATAAGCTAGCAAAAGATATTTAAGGGTTGACAGTGGATAGGCAATGTCAGACATTTAAAGAACACATGGCTAAGCTTCAGCAACTGTACATTCCTGTCTGGCATACGAGTAAACGGAGAAGGTGGCTCATCCATGGCTAATAAGGGAAATCAGGGATAGTATTAAAGCCAAAAAGGAGGATTACAAATTGGCCAGAAAGAGCAACAAACCTGAGGGTTGGGAGAAATTTAAAATCCAGTAGAGGAGGTCAAAGGTTTAATTCGGAAAGGGAAAATAGAATACGGGAGTAAGGTTGCGGAAAACATAAAAACTGATTGCAAAAGCTTCTATAGATATGTGACAAGAAAAAGACTAGTGAGGACAAATATAAGTCTCTTACAGTTAGAATCTGGTGAATTCATAAAGGGCAAAAAAGAGATGGCAGACCAGCTGAATAAATACTTTGGATCTATCTTCATTAAGGCGGATATAAATAAACTATCAGAAATACTAGGGGACAGAGGGTCTAGCGTGAAAGAGGAATTGAGGCAAATTCTTATTACTCAATAAATTGTATTGAGGAAGTTGCTGGGATTAAATTCCAATAACCGTAATATTACAGACATGCCCACTGCAGAATTAAAGCAGGCAGGGTTCGCAAAACAACATTCTCCATTGGCCTGAAGCAGGAGAGCCTTGGGCAGGCGAGGTGGTAAAATTCCAGCTAATAAGTTCCCAGGGCCTAATGCTCTGCAGCCCACAGTATTCAAGGAAGTGACCCTAGAAATAGTGGACAATGTGATTATTTTTCTGCATTCTATAGACTCTGGAGTTCCAGTGGATTGGAGGATAGCTAATGTAACCCCACTTTCTAAAAAAAGAAGAGAGACCAAATGGGGAATTATGAACCAGACATCAGTGGTGGGAAAAATGCTGACATCAATTACAAAGGATGTAATAACTGAGCATTTGGAAAGTGGTGACAGAAACAGTCCAAGACAGCATGGATTGACAGTTTTCTGGTATGTTTTGAGGATGTGACTAAGTAAGTAAACATGGGTGAACCAGTGGATGTTGTGTATTTGAACTTCCAAAAGACTTTTGACAAAGTCCTACACAAGAAATTAGTGAGCAAAATTAAAGCTCATGGTATTAGGGGTAATGTATCGATGTGGATAGAGAACTGACTGGCAGACATGAAGCAGAGAGTGGGAATAAATGACTTTCCAGAGTGGCAGACAGCGACTAATGGGATACTGCAGGGTTCAGTGCTGGGACCCCAGCTACTCACAATATACATTACGGGATGAATTGAAAGCAATATCTCCAAATTTGCAAACAACACTAAGATGGGTAGTGATATGTGCTGTGAGGAGGATGCTAAGAGGCTGCAGGGTGACTTGGATAGGCTAGCTGAATGGGTAAATACTTGGCAAATGCAATATGATGTGGATAAATGTAAGGTTATCTACTTTGATGGCAAAAACAGAAAGAAAATTAATATATGAATGGTGGCTGCTTAGGAAAAAGGGAGTGCAATGTAATCTGGTGTCAAGGTGGAATAGTCACTAAAGGGTGGCCGGGGGGGGCGGGGGGGGCGGTGCCAGTACAGCAGGCAGTAAGGAAAGCTAATGTTATGCTGGCCTTCATTGCAAGTGGATTTGAGTATCAGAGTAAAGATATCTTGCTGTAGTTATACAGGGCCTTCATGAGGCCACGCCTTGAGTATCATGTGCAGTTTTGGTCTCCTCCTTTGCAGAAAGATATTCTTGCTATTGAAGGAATTCAACAAAGGTTCCCCAAACTGATTCCCGGAATGGCAGAACTGACACACGAAGAAAGGCTGAATTGGTTGAGCTTATACATACTGGATTTTAGAAGAATGAGAGGGACCTCACAAAAACATATAAAATCTTAATGGAACTGAGCAGGCTAGATCTAGCAAGAATGTTCCAAATGTTGGGGAAGTGTACAACTAGGGGTCACAGTTTAAGAATAAAGGAAAAGCCATTCAGGGCTGAAATAAGGAAGAACTTCATTCAGAGAGTTGTGAACTTGTGGAATTTTCCATCACAGAAACCTATTGAGGCCAGTTTGTTAGATATGTTCAAAAAGGAGCTACACTTGGTCCTTACAGCTAAAGGATTACGGGGTTAGGACAGAAAACAGGAGTGAGTCAATGAAAGTGCATGATCAGCCATGATCATATTAGATGGTGATGCAGGCTCGAGAAACCAAATGGCCTAATGGTGCACCCATTTTCCATGCTTCTATGTTTCTAAAGTTTCTGCAATAGCTCACCAAAAATGTTAATATCTTCGAGCCCATAAGACAAAGGAGCAGAATTAGGCCACTTGGCCCATGGAGTCTGCTCCACCATTCGATGTGTTAATGTATCTTAATACACAAGTTAATTATTGATGATGACAATAGCAATTGATTTTTTTTGTTTGATTTGTTAACGTACAAATGTTTGCAAAATTGAAAGTTCATCTGGAATTAGGATTACACAGAACATCCTGGAAGGATTGGTGTGAGCTAAATGAATGTTGAATGGAGGTGTGGTTGCAAAAGTGGTTGAGGAAGATTGCAGCAAGTCAAGTGATAAGATTACTGAATCATTGATGTGAGTTTCGAATATTTTCTGAAACTCATTACTTTGCCTTCTGCCATTACTGTGGTCCTTTCTTTTGCTGCTGTCAATATTTATGCTAATATGAGTAGTATAATGTTCACAGAGCATTTTGGAGATGCTGATTTTATTGCTTTGTGAATGATAAGTGTGGTTGGGCGTACACAGCTGTGGCATCATTCAGATATATTAGCATTTTAAAAATAAATTTGACAAGACTTAGTGGCACACTTGAAAAAAAAACTAAGTGAAAGTGCAGTTGATACTCAGTCAAACATTTAAAATTCATAATTTGCGATAAAATTAGTGAATACATAGAAATGCATGGGCCTAGCAATGACATTCAGCGCAGATTTGTTAAAAGCAAGTCTCGCTTGACAAATTGAGTTTCCTGAATATGCGACCTAATGGACCCATGAAGGGAATATGACAAACGTATTGCACAGTATATGGACTTTCAGATGGCACTTTACAAAGTAGTTTACAAGCAGATTTTTTTTTGCCAAATTCAAGTATACGATGAAAGGTGGTAACATGTTGATTGACAGACAGCAAATGGAAAGTGTCGGAGTAAGTGGCCAGATTAAAAAGAACTTAAATATTTGTATCCTAGCAGTCAGCGATGGATCCACTTATGTTATTTCTTTACAAAAATATGATTTTAGAAATCAGAAATACAACTTCAAAATCAGCTTAGAATAGAAAAAAAGGGGAGGTTAGGTAACTTCTGATATTTGTGAGAGATTTCAGGATGATGGAGCTGGGTTTGCAGGATGGCCACACAGCCTGGCATATTATGGTGTAGAGTTGTGAAGTAGAACAACTTGAAAAAGGGAGAAAGAATGAGTGTATACATTTAATGGAGATATGATGGATGGAGGATGATCAGAGAGAATACAGGGGTGGGGATGCTCCTGCAGTTGAATACTCCGCAGTAGTGACTAACCTCATTTAAATGGTAGTAAGATGCATCACTATTCCTATCCTTTCCCATATGTGCAAAAGGACAGACTTGTGTTGCATACCTGTTTTTAAAGCAGAACCCATGAGACTAAATGCCACAGGCTCTTCAGATAGGGAATGATAAATCATGAATTTTTTTCTCAGTCTTTTCACCCAAGACATCTTTTCCGTTCTCTACTTAGAAACATAGGAAATAGATGCAGGAGTAGAGTAGACTATTCGGCTCTTCAAGCCTACTCCACCATTCATTACAATTATGGCTGATCATACACTCTCAGTGACCTGTTCCCGCTTTCTCTCCATATCTCTTGATCCCTTTAGCTGGAAGAGTCATGTCCAGCTCCCTCTTGAATATATCTATCAAACTCTGAAAGTCCCACTTCTGGACTTGATAGTCATGGAAGGTGCGCTCATTACTTGGTCAAACAGGTAGATTATCAGCCTGTGCATCTTTCCAATACACCTGATGGCAAGCAATAACAATGGAGAATTTCCTTGTCCACCATACTGCAAAAAGCAAAGACAAACCACTGCAGTACTCTGCCAAGCATAATTATTAACCAATCCAATGGAGGTCTATGGTCAGCAACACCCTCTTAGGGCATGATACTTGAAGGAGGAGGATTGTTTGCAAATGCTCCTGCAGTTGAATACTCCGCAGTAGTGACTAACCTCATTTAAATGGTAGTAAGATGCATCACTATTCCTATCCTTTCCCATATGTGCAAAAGGACAGACTTGTGTTGCATACCTGTTTTTAAAGCAGAACCCATGAGACTAAATGCCACAGGCTCTTCAGATAGGGAATGATAAATCATGAATTTTTTTCTCAGTCTTTTCACCCAAGACATCTTTTCCGTTCTCTACTTAGAAACATAGGAAATAGATGCAGGAGTAGAGTAGACTATTCGGCTCTTCAAGCCTACTCCACCATTCATTACAATTATGGCTGATCATACACTCTCAGTGACCTGTTCCCGCTTTCTCTCCATATCTCTTGATCCCTTTAGCTGGAAGAGTCATGTCCAGCTCCCTCTTGAATATATCTATCAAACTGGCCCAAAGAATTCCACAGGTTCACAACTCTCTGAGTGAAGAAGTTCTTTCTAAATATTTGATCCCTTTATCCAAATCCTTGATAAAGATGATAAATGGTTGAGGTCCCAGCACTGATCTCTCTGGGCTCCAATACTTACAGATTACTAATACAAAAAAAATTATCTGTACTCTCTTCTTTCTGTTAGTAACTAACCCTTTATCCAAACTAATATGTTCTCCCTGTATCATGTTTCTTCAACTTGTGTTGTGATCCTTGATGTAGTTCTTTATCAAATACCTTCTGGAAATCCAAGTGCCCCCCATCTACAGGTTCCCATTTATCGCCTTGTTTGCCACTTCCTCAAAAAACTTTAATTGATCAGAATATTGAATACAGGAGATGGAACATCTTGTTGAAGTTGTACAAGAAATTGGTTAGGCCATACTTGGAATATTGTGTTGAGTTCTGGTCACCGCGTTATAGAAAGGATATTATTAAACTAGAAAAAGTGCAGAAAAAGATTCATTAGGATGCTACCAGGACTTGATGGATTGAGTTATAAGGAGAGGCTGGATAGACTGGGACTTTTTTCTCTGGAGCACGTGAGGCTGAGGGGTGATCTTACAGAAGTCTATAAAATAGTGAGAGGTACAGATCAGCTAGATAGTCAATATCTTTTCCCAAAGGTAGGAGAGTCCAAAACAAGAGAGCATAGGTTTAAAGTGAGAGGGGAGAGATACAAACATGTCCAAAGAAGCATTTTTTCCACACAGAGGGTGGTGAGTGTCTGGATCAAGCTGCCAGAGGTAGAGGCAAGTACAATTTTGTCTTTTAAAAAACATTTAGGTAGTTACATGGATAAAATGGGTTTAGAGGAATATGGGCCAAATGTGGGCAATTAGGATTAGTTTAAGGTTTTCAAAAAAGGGCGGCATGGACACTTTGGGCCGAAGGGCCTGTTTCCATGCTGTAAACCTCTACGACTAAGTGAGTTAAACGTGAGTTATCTTTCACAAAGCTTTGTTGATACTGCCTGAACATCTTTTGATTTTCTAAGTATTCTGCTATAACCTTCTTAATAATGGATTCTAGTAATTTCCATATGACAGATGTTAGGGAAAAAAATGAGGGAAAGAGATTACAACGGGTGGAAGATGAACGGACCTATTGAGACCGTCAGAAGTGCAAAGAATTTGTTGTTTATCAGTTGGCCTGTGCTCCGACAGCTGAATGTGGAAAAACAACATGGTGTCAGATGATAGAAGATAGGCCTGCCTTAAAGGGGTAGGCAGCAAATTTCTGAGAGGTCTACAGCTTGACACATTGAGCTCAAACAGTTTTTTTAAACTCTGGGTAGTGGAAGAAGCCCACCCAGTTCTCCACATTCAACCAAACACATACTGTGTGATTTATTCAGTTGCGTGTGTGACAGTTTGAATCTGACTGTCAGTTATTAATATCCCAACTATTGGAAAAAAATATATATATATATGGATGTTTGTCTGAGTTAAGTGGAGTTAGGCTGAATAGAATTGAAATAAAAATCTGTTTGGAACTTTCAAGAGTTAAGTCATCTCATTCAAAATCTGCAGTGATATGATGTAAGAAAAGAATCATTAAATTGTTAGAATACAATTTAAAAAAAAATTGCAAGGAATACAACTTCTATTATTTTCCTTTCAAGGAACTAACATCTGCAGTCAATGTCCATGTGTTCTATTATGGTTAGTTATCCATTTTCCATTTTTTATTCAATAAATTTATTTGATTAATTAAACTTAAAACTAGGTTGTGATACTCTGCAAGTCTCCAGTTTGAGATGAGCTAATTTAAAAATAGGCTTGAGATCCCCTTTAAAATATGTTCCTGACTCCTTTTTTCTATTGAAAGTGAAATCCCGTGAGAATGCTGAGCCACACTAGTTTGTGTGGTAAGCTGCTCTTGGGCTTTGAGTAACGGTATTTTAACTTGTAACATAAAGGAAAAGTCAGTATAGATGGGCCTCTGGATCATAAAACATGACAACATAAGAAGAATACAAAAGGTACCTTTTTTAAAAAAATAATATGTTTTGTTTCTATTCTTCGGAGATTAGAGCACAGTATGGGATCCTGTCTTAGGAACACTGCTTATTACCAAATATTGCTATGGTAACAGAAGCATAATTAAGACCTTCTTCTACAGTGAACAGCTGTGAACATTTTGTCTGGCTTTAAAAAAATAGCTTCAATTTATGGACATCTTCCTTTTTTGAGGGTGTACTTAGCTGATGCCCTAATTATTTTTCCTCCAGACTACCTTAGCTCAAATAAACTAGAGGAAAGTTTGTGGACCTGGAAATTATTTTCATGCAAGCTAAGGAAAGTCAGTGTAGATGGTAAAATGTGCAAACATTTGAGCAACAGTAGAGAAGGTCCCTCTATAAAATGGGCCTTAGAAAGCCTTACTCCCAAACTTTTGATTGTGGACTTCAAATCAGAGTGGCCTACCATTTGGCAGGATGAGGGAGTCCATGTCAGGAGTTTTTGCACATTTGTGGGTGAATGAAGAAGAAACAATACATATGCCAAGGCATGAAGGATGCTAGGCTGCCATCGTCTGCTAATTGCCATGCCAAGTAGTGGAAGTGACCATGATCATCTAAACTGTCTGACCGCAATGGATACTTTAATGTTGGAGTTCTGGTTAAGCGTGTTCTTAATGCTGTCTAGCTGCTTCCTTCACTATCAGCGCCTTGCTCTTCTTCTGTTAATTTCCTCTGTGGTGTTTACATGGCTAGCATATACAAAGAATTCAAATTTTCTTCTTTTAATAAAAGCTCTCTTGTTCTTCCGGCCTCATTCAGTATTGCTTTCTTAGTTCTCTCCACCCAGCTCAGCATTAGGATCCTTCTTCAGCACCACTGATGCTGATTTCCTTTTCTTCCTTTGAATTTGATTTGATTTATTATTGCCGCATGTATTAGTGTAGAGTGAAAAGTATTGTTTCTTGCACTATACAGACAACCATACTTTTCATAGAACAGGAAATGAGAGAGAGCAGAATGTAGTGTTGCAGTCATAGCCAGAGTGTAGAGAAAGATTAACTTAGTGTGAGTTTCTAATGCTCCAATCTTCACATTCATGATTCTATTACTGACCAGACATAATGGTTGGAATTCTCCAATGTAGGATGTCTGGCCACTGCCACCCCCACGCCCCACCCCACATCCCCCGCCTCTCATTACCAGTGAGAACAGAGAATTTGGTTCTCAGCCAAATCTC
Organism: Sphyrna mokarran; assembly: GCA_024679065.1. Lineage (NCBI taxonomy): Eukaryota > Metazoa > Chordata > Chondrichthyes > Carcharhiniformes > Carcharhinidae > Sphyrna > Sphyrna mokarran. The sequence goes on along the minus strand of JAGIQG010000001.1, from coordinate 42,678,937 downwards.
CATTTACAGCTACGAGACTGGGGCAAAGTCGGAGAACTCAAGCCAATATTTTAGTGCACACAGGCTCATTTTAAGACTCGAACTGACCTTTCTTGGAATATTGCTTAATTTTGTAAAAACACTTTGTTCCACTTCTTTTTTGAATTTCAACACTGCTTTTGACATTGGATGTTATTGTGCTTCCCAGAGAGTTGAAATGATTACCATGTCATTATGTACCTATCCAGAGCCACACAAATTCAATGACAATATAGCAGCAAACAAATAAAATCCAAATTCAGTTGGAGAGAAAATAGATTTGGAAAATGGCATTCAGTTCAGTTCTTCTTTGAATGTATACACCAAACAAGCATTCCCTGTGCAAACCAGGAATCATGTTTTCAAAATTATCTATACTTTGTCAAAAGAGGAATCGTCCAACATCTAATCTATTTCTACCCTTGCATATCTTATAAACATGATCCCCGGTCCTGCCAACCTTATCTAATTGAAATGATTTGCCAGTGTGGACACAGAGTAGTCTCTTCATTATTTTGAAGACATCAATCAAATTTCCCTTGAGTGTGTGTCACTTGAAAGTAAATAGACCCTGTTTGAATAGTTAACGTATTTTAAAACAGGAATCAATCTTGTGGCCTTCCTCGGAACCTTTGCTAAAATTTCAATATCACCTAGTAAGTACAAAGAGCCAAACTGGGCACAGAGAGCCAAATAAGGCCAGGGACAACATGGTATGTTATTATGTTTTATACTGAATAATCCTTCAAATACAGTCTAATACCCTATTTGCTTAAGTATAGTTTCACAGCATTTCTCATGAAAGTTAGTGATCCATAGAGGCTCTAAATGATGGGCTAGATTCTCCAACCTCACCCTCAGCTGGAACTTTCCGGTCCTGCTGACTAAGTGCCAAACTCTCTGTTCTTGCTGGTAGCGGTGGAAGGGCATGAATAGCTGGAGAATTTCAGCCAACAACTTTAACTTGATGAACCCTTGTTACTAATCAGCTCACCAGAGGAAATAATCTCTTTATATAAACTACAATGTACTACATTCCTTTTATCTCTCCAATTGGTCAATTCTTCAAAGGGTACTATTAAATTCTTCAAAAATTATGTGTTTAACAAATGAATACCAGTTCTGTGTGATTAATCTTATTTCTAAATGCTTCCCAATTTTAACTGGTTTATGCTAAGAAATTTTAACATTTCCACAATTTGCAGTGTTTCCTGTAATCAGGTTCAATCAGTTTCCTACCTTTGATTTATGTAGTAAATTCTCTTAAGGGACTTATTCATTTATTTTCAGTAACCTGTGCATGAAGTATACCCAATTAGTTCAGCTAAATAACCAGTCTATTCTGAATTATCCTTTAATAAATTCATTCTATAAATATTGGATCATTTGACATCAAAAAATATCTCCCCTCCACACACCCACACTCGCCCAATTTCTAATTAACACTTTGTGTGATTAAATAAGGAAGTTCAATTTATTTTAGAGGAAAGAATTTTGAGCCCAGTGTCCATTCACTGTAGAATGGTTTAGTCAGATTGATCATTCCTGCTGATTGTTGTACACCAAGTGAGTCATCATGGGCTGGGTTTTATGATGGAATGGTAGTGATGCATGTAATTAACCCCCTGAAACTGACCATAACTTCAGGATGTTGGACATTGCTGATCAGAAATACTGAAGTTGGACTCCATCACTCAGAATTTTAATACAGGTTGATGTTGTTATGGTTCTCCCCCACCAAAACCTACACTCACTGAAATCAGCAAGAATTTCAATTTTCCTATTGCCATATCATCATTTGAAGTGCCTCAAAAAGTTATGCCTTGTTGTAAGTGGGCTTCTAATGGTGATATGCTTAGTAAAATTTGACCCACAATAAAACTGAACCTGGAAAAAAAATGTGTGCTGTTGAATGATTAATTAGTAGATTTTTTTAAGCTTCTTTAAAGAAGTTTGTTCAAAATATTTTAATTTCTACACTTATCCTGAATGTGTCTCTCCAGCTTTAAATTTGCTCTATGCTTTTCAAAAGGATTACAAGTCACATTATTTCGGTGTTTTTGATTTCTTGCTTGTTGGCCTGTTATAAATTCTTTGATGTGATAGGCTGCTTGTACGACCTGAGAGCATCACCCCAGCTCCATGCTACGCATGCCTATTAAAGGCTGCTGCAGGTAGCATTGGAGCTGACATTCTTGCCAGAGGGATTGCAAGACTTACTTCATGGTCAATGGCATTCTCCACTGACTGACTGTACAGTCCATCCCCATTCATATTCCTGACTCTCAAGTTCCCAGACATATTCCCCTATTTACCCTAACGTTGGAGGAAACAAAAAGTCTCTTAGCAAATGTTATTTACAGCGCAGCATGCATTACTTCAGTGTCCCCCTGTGCATCATATCGAGTTCCCTTCAAAAGCTTAATTTTTTGACAGCTTATCCTGAGGTTCCTTAAAATGAAATGCTTGGCAGATCTGAAATGAGAGTTGCAATTCAATTTTTTTTATTATTTGTACATCTTTGCTATTTACTCATTAGAGATAAATACTTTCGAGCTTGTATAAAATCTCTAGCTGTATTTTTGGCATATTGCGTCATTGATAATATTTGATTTTTCTTTCCAGACTGACTTCTTATTGCTTATTATCAAAGCAATTGCCATCCTGTAGGGCCATACACTGTCTGTACTTGAATCTGTCTCCAGAGTTCAAATCCACTTTGAAGTTGACAACCATAGCTCCAGGCAATGTACCAAACTCCCCAAACTTTGAAAATATAAAAATATTGAGCCAATAACATTTTACATAAAGATGAATCAAAATATCAGGGACATTCTACTGAATTTGATTTTATTTATGGGTAATATAGATTCACATGTCAGTCTTCAGGCCCTTCATTCTCTGTCTGAACACAGCTTTCCTTATCCTTTGATACGTGCAGGGAAGAGATAGTCACATTAAAAGGTTTATGTGTGTAAAGGGTGCGGGAAGAAGAGGTAAGCTGACATGTCTGATAAAGCAGACAGCTCCTTCCTATTCAGACGAACATTTTCCGAAAGAAAAAACAAATGTTGATTGACTTTCCAAGAATTATCTTTCCTCCTTTCCGTTCCAATCGAAGAAAAACTCTTGCCTTCGTTTCTCATGTTTTCCTGAGTTGTAAGAAATAGCAGATTGAGGCTCTTGTCATGTTCTGGAGAGTTAATAAATCATCTGTCTACAGTGCCTTATTAGTGTGTAAAGATGTACAATGTAGTAATGTCTACGATCCCATATAAATTCAATCAAATACAATGAAATTCCACTCTTTGTTAATTCATTGAAAAGCACATGTTCGAATAATATAAGCATATTATTTTTACTCATGCCCACATTTTTCCTAGACGCCGAAATTTTAGCCACATTTATTCCAACCCACTAATAAACTAGATGTCTTGCACCAGATTAGTTAAAAGCTAGTGCGAAACTTGGAGTGACTAGCAGGTGAGAATGTTTGCCTGTGACCTTGGGCAATGAGCCAGACATAAGTGATGCCAGTCCGAAATTATCTGAGTTAACTCAGGAGGTCTGGTTAATCTTCTAAGCAAAAGGCTTCAGGCAATACTAGTCGTGCTAACTAATTAAGGCTGTCAGCAGACCTACTGACGGTGGGAGACTAAACTAAATTTGAGCAGCTGAAACTTTGCGGCAACATCAAATGCTGTTAGTACACCTTCAAAAGTCTGCCCTTTTCCAGAGCTGGTCAGTGGGGGTGGTAAGTCTGAGAGTGAAATGGAGGGGGTAGGAAAAACCTGAGCCAACATCATGATGCAGACTGTTTTTGGGTTGCTACAGGAGAAAGGTTAAAGTGCATTATTGACCTAGTTACTGGTGGGTTGATTAATCAACTGAGCTGCTCTAGCCACCTCTGTGCCTATAATTACTTGAACCCCAATTAAGAAATATGAGAATAAGGTTTTGTATGATTCAGCTACAAATCTGTAGGTTTCAGGGGATGTTTTAGTCACAACACAGCAGAGATGACAATTTTGATTAATAACGTTTATTTTTATTTTTAATTCTTTACAAATCACTCCTGTTTAAAATTCGCTCAGGATGCCAAATGCATGTGAAACATAATTAATTGCACAAGTGGAAAGAGCAGAACAAACAGAATTACGGGTTCAATCTTTGTCATAATCATTTAGGATTTATGCTTTACAAAGCGATGTATGTATATTCTGGCTAGGGAGTTGTACGCACTTATATAAAAATCTGTCCAGTGTGATTTCTCTGCTGATGCATGGTTTCACTGCTGATGTGAAATAGAATGGAGAAGTAGGAAATGGATGTTGTTATGCCCAGAGGTTTAGAGGCACAAACCAGGCGCAATGATCCCAAATTTGGGGCCCTGTGTCTCCAGAATTCCTGAAAGAATGTGGCAGTGAATTGGATTTGAAGATCTATTGATTCATAGTCTATGCATGCAACAGAGGAGTCCAAGACTTGTTTTAGGCTCAAAAACAGAAAGTGCTGAAAATCTCAGCAGTTCTGACAGCATCTGTGAAGAGAGAATAGTGCCAATATTTCGGATTCCAGCATCTGGATTAATTTGCTTTCAGCCTGCTTTAGTATGTATTTTTGGAAGTGAATGGGCAGAATAGTGTAAAATTCAAAAGAACATACGCAAGTTGTTGGAGTAGGTTGATAAGTGGGAGATGACATTTAATGCAGAGATGTGTGAAATGTCTAAAGTTTAAAGTTAAAGTTTATTTATTAGTGTCACAAGCAGGCTTACATTAATGCTGCAATGAAATTACTGTGAAAATCCTCTAGTCGTCACACTCCGGCACCTGCTCAGGTACATTGAGGGAGAATTTATCATGGCCAATGCACCTAACCAGCACATTTAGGATAGGAAAAGAAGGAAACCCAAGCAGACACAGAGAGAATGTGCAGACTTTGCACAAACAGTGATCCAAGCCCTGGTGGCATAGTGGTTAGCACTGCTGCCTCATAGTGCCAGGTCCCTGAGAGACATAATGAGTGTACAATTGTAAAGGGGATGTAGAGCAGAGGGATCTGGGTGTATGTGTACATAGATCATTGAAGTGACAGGACATGTTGAGAGATTTATGGTAGTTAGCAAAAGAAGCAATGGCTACAAGAGGAAAAACTGTTTCATGCAGCGAGTGGTTCTGATCTGGAATGTACTGCCTGAGAGGGTGCTGAAGGTAGGGTCACCTACTGCTTTCAAAATGCAATTAGATCTTTATCTAAAAATGAAAATTTGCAGAGCTACAGAGAAAAGAAAGGGGAGCGGGCTAGAGGTAAATTACTCATTCAGAAGATCAGCACAGATGTGGCAGGCTGAATGGCCTTTTTTATGCTGTAATAGTTGTGTGCGTCTAAAGAACTTGAGCAAAGCCTGTTGTAGATGCTGTCTATGAATCAACTGACCCTGCAAAGATGTATTTCAGTATTTTTTTTTTAAATTTCTGGAAGAACCCAGACAAACAGTTCCACAGCACACGTGACCACTGCTCCTGGCCATCATACTCTCAGAGCAACTCGGGAAGTTGTAGTTATGAGGAGAAGGTGAAGAAGTTTGGTTTGTTCTCAGTGAAACATTGGAAAGTTTGAAGTCCTCGGATAGAAATTTCCAAAATGGTAAAAGAGATTCAATAAAATTCATCCAGGTAAGTTGTTCATAGCTGGTAAATGGGTTTTAAAAAGCTATGGAATATGCTTTAAAAATGCTAAAATTAAGAACAGAAAAGGAATTTCTCAAGATCCCTGCAGTGCAGAAGGAGGTCGTTTAGCTGATTGTGTCTGCATCGACTCATCGAGGACATCGAACCCAGGCTCACTCCTCTGCCCTATCCTCGAATGTTGTCAGGACTGTTTCATTCAAATAATAGCAGCCATACAACATAAGGTACCAAAGCAGGCCAGTGAAGCTGACTGAACAAAGTTCATAAGATGCAGTAGAATGAAGAAGGTGATAAAAAAGCAGAAAGATGTGATTGGTATCATTTATAAATAATCAAACTTACTAGGCCCGACTCCCCCATTGTTAAAATGCCTGGATTAAATATCAATCAGCAATGTTCTGCTGCTGAGTATTAGGCCTAAAGTATTTACAAAACTGAGTCCTCGTGACAGAGATAAAAACAAAATATTATGGGTGTTGGAATCTGAAACTAAAACAGAAAATGCTGGAAAATCTCAGCAGTCTGACAGCATCTGTGGGGAGAGAATAAAGCCAATGTTTTGAGTCTGGATACCCTTCGTCAGAGTTCCGATGAAGGGTTATCTGGAATTCTAGTGTAATTGAAGAAGCACCAGTGTGAATGTATTCAATGTGGACAGAAGAAGTGGTCCAATTGCCTTCTTTGTCCATTGTGACCTTGTGAAGTAAAAGAAAAATCTGAAATAATAACCTGGTGAAAGGAAAAGATTGCTTTGATAGAAAGTATTGGTTTTGGTTTATACAGTAATAGCTAATTGTTAACTTCCTCTGTCCATTAGCACACACCTTAATTACATGTAATGATGTTGTGTTTCATTGCTAATGGAACAGTGCCAGCATTTCCCTATACTCTGAAATTACTTTTGAAATTAACTGTACTCACCCACCTTAATTAATCTTTCAGTTCTCAGGAACATTTTAAAAGGTGAAGACTGAAAGCCTTTCTTATACACTTCTGAAAGGGCTGAATCATAAGCCACACAATCGTTAACCTAATATTGGAATTTGCGTAGGTCTTGTAAGGGCTGATTGTTCCCAGTGCTGGAGATTCCAAATCAGAGGGATCTGGAATAGGATTATTGACAACACAGCTGATGAGACATGAATGATTTTAGTTAGACATCTTCCTTTGGTGCTAATAAAGATCTCTAACTTTCCATATGCACAGTAAGAACTCTCATAACTCCAGGTTAAGGACCAATAGCTTGAAATCACAAGCTTTCAGAGCACTACTCCTTCATCAGGTGAGTGGAGTTAGGTTCACAAACATGCCATATATAGGCAAAGACACAATTGCAAAATAATTACAGATTGGAATGTGAAGAATTGTTGGAATGTGAATCTTCTTGCTGTGCCAACCCTAGTCCAATGCTGGTATCTCCACATCATGGTTTCCAGATGCAGATGGACCAAATGTTCAATTCCAGCATTTTCTGTTCATCCATATTCTCATAAACCTATTCCATGAGCCATTCATATATAGCTTTTAGTTGGTGATCACACTGATGGAAAAATATAAGAGGGCAAAACCCACATGCAATTATTCATCCCGTACCTCAGTCTTATGAGTAGAAAAATCAACTGTTTTTTTTTCATAATATACATGAGCAAATGTACAGCCTTCTTGTGAAGACTGAGCTGGTTAGGATAAAAAGGCATTTGAGATATTCAGATGATGTCAGAGAAAGAGCCCGTACTAAATAGTTAGCCGCTGAGTAAGAATCTGCAATACAATTACATCTTTGTTCTGATGAGTCATTTAATGCAATAGAGATGAGCCAATCAGGAAGCATGCTGCCCTGATCTCCCAACACAGCAAAAAAAAGTCTAAATAAAGTGTCATTTTTGTTTAGCACAGCTTTAATTATTTAAAGAAAAATGAGTCCCATATGCAATAATGAGAGGCACAGTCTGATATTGTCAAAATGGAAAAAAATAGTCTGGTGCTATTGATGGGAACTGGAACTCACTCATTAGATTTTAACTCAAGCCACCCAATGTTACTGTATTTACAAATATGTTCACTGATGTGCAGAAAACATGACAGTGATCAAGGAATCTTTTACGTCTACCTGCACAGATAGAGCTGGGCTTGATGGCTTATTCAAAAAACACCTCAGATGATGCAGCACACAAGCCAAAGTGCCAGTACAGATTATGAGCTCAAGTCTCTTGAGTGGGTTTTGAGCATACAATCTTCTCACTCTGACCAGCACTGAATCAAAGTGTTTAGAGAGTAGACCTTAGTATAATTCAGCTGTTGTAAATATCAAAGCCTGAGTCCTTCTCATATTAGATGCTTTATAATGCTGCTTCGACACTCTTGCCCATGATTTGGAAGTTCAGTGAGTTCTGAGTAAGTTGGGACAAAAGAGGTTGGTGTGGTGGCTAAATATTTGCTTTGTCATGGCCTGGGACTTTGAGATGTCTGTACAGGAATCTGCAAAATCCACATTCAACTCAATATAATTTGAGGTAAACTTGCCCTTTGCTTCCTTAACTTTTAACATGTTCCCTGATGCAACGTACTTTAATTTTGCAGGGTACGTACTAAATATTTCCCCAGCTATTAACCTCGCTCCAAACGTTTAACTCTGAGCTGTCAGTTTATTTAGTCCACCTTCAATTTGTGTGCAGTGAGGCCTGATGTATTGCATTGTGTTTGACAATGCTGTCACAGAAAAGTAAAATGGCAATCCGAGAAAGTAGTGGCAGAGCAAACATAATGCAGGAAATTGGAGCATGTGCAGGCCAGACTGTGCTAGTGGGTAGCACTCGCTTCCCTCATATTTTCAAACAGAAACCAGATCTGATGACCATGCCGGTGAGGTTCAAAAGTTAATGGAGACATTGGGTGGTCATGGACATGGTCCTCTGGCACCATTGGACTGCCAACCTGGCACTGCTGGGTTGGCATTGCCAAAGTTCTGGGCCTGAAGGGAATATAGAACATAGAACATACAACATTACAGCGCAGAACAGGCCCTTCAGCCTTCGATGTTGCGCCGACCATTATAAAAAAGCAATGACCCTCCAAACTAAACCATTCCCTTCTCTTCCATAAACTTATCAACTAACCTCTTAAACGCCACCAAACTTGGCGCATCTACAACTTCCGCAGGCAGGGCATTCCACTCCCTAACCACCCTCTGGGTAAAGAACCTACCTCTGATATCCGTCCTATAACTATCACCCCTTAATTTAAAGCTGTGTCCCCTCGTGCTAGCTTTCTCCATCCTAGGAAAAAGGCTATCACTGTCCACCCTATCTAAACCTCTAATCATCTTATATGTTTCGATTAGGTCCCCTCTTAGCCGCCTCCTTTCTAACGAAAACAACCTCAAATCCCTCAGCCTCTCTTCATAAGACCTGCCCTCCATACCAGGCAACATCCTGGTAAACCTCCTCTGTACCCTCTCCAATGCCTCCACATCTTTCTTATAATGTGGGGACCAGAACTGCACACAATACTCCAAGTGCGGCCGCACTAGAGTTTTGTACAGTTGCAACATGACGTTGCGGCTCCGAAATACAATCCCCCTACCAATAAAAGCTAAGACTCCGTATGCCTTCTTAACAACCTTATCAACTTGACTGCCTACTTTCAGGGATCTATGCACAAATACACCAAGATCCCTCTGTTCATCAACACTATTAAGAATCCTACCATTAGCCCTATACTCTACACATTTATTATTCCTGCCAAAGTGCATTACCTCACACTTTTCCACATTAAACTCCATTTGCCACCTCTCAGCCCAGCTCTGCAACTTGTCCAAGTCTCTCTGCAAATGGCATGAGGAAGATCTGAATGGGAGCCTTTGTTGGTTTGGTGACCTCAAAGCAGTGTGTCACTCACAAGGGGGAAAGTTGGTACTAGCAATTGAGTAGGAGGAGCCTGAAGCTGGTGATGGGGTTGGGGGAGGAGGTTCTGTGGAGTTGGTCCATATTGGCAAGTAGGGGGTTCTGTACCATTATTTTGAAATCAGGGCACTTCTTTTAAAGGATGCCCCGATTTCTGAGAAGCCATCCTTACTGGCGTCCTTGGGACCTATGCGCCTCTTTCACTTTTTCATGGCATAAATCACGCTACCTCCAAAACATTGTCTGAGTGGCCGTGGATTGTGATCTGAAAAACACAAACCACCCACAGGGAATTGCACTTCGAAATTCTTTGGAAACAATAGTGCCCAGTGTATAGTGAGTGAGTCAATGGGCATGGAAGTGCCAAATCTTGACATGGGGGCATGAGGGTCCATGGAAATGGATGCAGGATGTATGAGGGGCCAATGAAGCAGCATTGAATCGCAGAGTTAGATAGGGTGAATGAGCAACCATGGATGGTGAGGGCTTGTGAGGGTTGGAGGGCCTCCGTTTTTACTTTAATTGGGAAAAAGTCCCACCTCAACAAGATGGGTCTTTTAAACAGCCTGCCTCAACATCTAACAGCCCCGAACTTCTTCCCAGGTTGGCTGGCCCAACTTAATCTGCATCTGCACTGGCAATGAAGATCCCACCTTTGTGAGCACTTTCTTCTGAAGCTGGCAGACCAAGCCTGGGATTCTCCCATCTTAGACTTCCTGCCCCAAAGATGAAAATTCAGGCAAAAACATTTGTTCAGTTTCTTGACCATTTCCTTAGTCCAGAGTGTAAATTTGCTTCTCTCTGTCTGTAATAAGTCCAAATTTGTCTTTGCTAATCATTTCCTTTTGACATACCTTTTACAGTCCTTTTTTCATCTTTCTCGATAGTTTACTTTTATTTTCTGTATTCCTTACTTAATCAGTTTCTTGATCTTCATTTGCTGAGTTCTAAAATGTTCACAGTTATCAGGCTTACCATATTTTTTGGGCAATTTTATCAGTTCCAACCTTTCTAAATGTCAAATACTCCTGAATATTCACTTCACAGCTTTGGCCATGTTGCAGCCACATCTCCATCATACTGGTTTGCTTCTATTTGTACCATCAGTTCATCAACAAATACTACATTCAGGTAGAATGCATTTAAGTTTGTCTTTGGGACACTTTTGTTCATATTTTCACGATATTTAATGCTGGACTTTGTTTCGGCTGCCTTCCAATTTACCTTACTAGTTTCCTTCCATGCGTTACTAGTATTGTCACTTTCCTATCTTAATTCCCTCTCCAGTTCCCCTCACCTCCCCAACACCACCCCCACACCCCACCCCTCCTCTCAAGTTAGTATAAATTTTCCTCAACAGCATTAGTAAATTTCCCTGCAAGGATATTAGTACCAATTCTGCTGAGATTTGTTTTGATTTGATTTATTATTGTCACATGCAGTGGGATTCAGTGAAAAGTGTTGTTTCTTATTTCTTGTGTGCCATACAGACAAAGCAAACAGCTCATAGACTACATAAAGGAGAAGGAAAAGAGTAAGTGCAGAATGCCGTACTACATTCATAATTAGGGTGTAGAAAAATTTCAGCTTAATAAATGGTAGGATCATTCAAAAATCTGATCGCAGAAGGGAAGAAGCTGTTTTTGAATTGGTTGGTACCTGATCTTAGGCACTTGTACCTTTTCCCAATGAAAGAAGGTGGAAGAGAGAATGTCCAGGGTGTGTGGAGTCATTGTTTATGCTGGCTGCTTTTCCGAGACAGCGGGAAGTGTAAAAATTGTCAATGGATGAGAATTAATTTGTGTGATGGACCGGGCTATATTCACAACACTTTGTAGTTTCTTGTGTTCTTGAAAATAGCAGGAGCCATGCCAAGCTGTGATACATCTGGAAAGAATGCTTCCAAGGTGCATCTGTAAAAAAATTAGTGAGAGTTGTAGTGGACATTCCAAACTTCCTCTGCCTCCTTAGAAAGTAGGGACATCACTCAGCTTTTAGACTTACTCATCTTCCTTGCCCAGGTGCCACCTTCTACAGATCCAGTCCCAATGCTGCAGTAATCTAAAGGCCTCCCCCCCACCTCACCCCACACCCCCAAAATATCTGAAGTCACACATTCATTTCTCAATCCTCAGATTTCTGTACTCATTAGTGTACGGAAATGAGAGTGATCCTGAGATCACGACCTTAAAAGTTCTGGTTTCAAACTATTACCTTGCTCTCAAAAACCTGTTTTCAGGATCACATCCCTCTTTCTGTCTGTGTCATTGCTACTGATGTGGACCATGACTTTTGGCTGTTCATCATTCCCCCATAAGAATATCCTGCAGACATATGATGACATTCTTGACCATGGCACCAGAGAGGCAATATACCATCCTGAAGTCATGTCTATTGCTACAAAAATGCCTGTCTGTTTTCCTAACTATTGAAATCCCTAGCATTATTGCTCTTCCAATCTTTTCATTTCTTCCTATGCAGTTGAACTATCCATAATGCTATGGACTTGGCTTTTGTCGCACTCCTCTGAAGAACCATCTTCCTCACCATACCTAAATTGGAAAACTGACTAGTGAGTGAGATTGATTCAAGGGACTCCTGCACCACATGACTGATGCTCCTAGACAGATTATTTACTCTCTGCCTGCACTTTCCTAAGCTGTAAACCTCCCTAAATGTGCTGTCGATATAGTTCTCAGCCCCAGGATTTGACTCCAGCCATTGAGCTCTGAAACCTGGACCCTGGGTTTCTGCAGTTACCCTCACTTCCAGCACACGTGATCATCTAGGCCATGGGATGTATCCACAACTTCCCATGTGTCACAGGATGTGTAAATTCCCAATGGAAAAGCTACCCTGCAAGGCCTTAACTTTACTCCACAGGTTATTAAAGGGATTTAAATGTCCATGTACATGAATCACTCGAATGCACAGGTACAAAAAGCAATCAAAAAAGGTAATAGAATGATGGCCTTTATCTCAAGAGGGTTGAAATTCAACTGTCAGGAATTGATGCTTCAGCTGTACAGAGGTTAGGAATAACACCATTTGGAGCACTGCATTCAAATTTCGGCAGCATAGCTCAAAAAGGATACATTGGTTTTGGAAAGGTTACATCACAGATTCAATAGTAAGATGGGGCCAGTTTAAAGGGCTAAATATAAGGACTGATTGGGTGCAAGTACTTCCTTCTGTATTGAAGATTGAGGAGTAATTTAATCAGGATGCTTAAAATGATAGTGATTCCTCTCATTGAAAAATCAACACAGGAGAGAATAATATTAAAATTAGAGTTAAACCATTTAGAGGTGAAATCAGGAAGCATGTTTTCTGATGAAGACTGGTGGGACTCTGTAACTCTCCCCTCCAAAAGGCTGTCAAAGCTCAATTAATTTAAACTTTTTAAGACAGAGGTCAATAGATTATAGTTCAAAGTATCAAGAGATATGAAACAAAAGTGGGTAAATGAGTTAAGCCACTGTCTAATTGAATGGCAGAGCAGGGATTGGAGGATAAATGGTCTCCTTTTGTTCTTACACTCGAGCTTTATTTATATCATTGTGATTGAGTAAACAAAAAACATTTAAGCTGCCCCACACTCACTCCATCTACCTCCACCAAAGTTCGGTAAGTTTGTCTAATGACTAGGTGAGCAATGCAAAAAGATGTCCAAGGTCCAATCTGAAATTTTTGAGTGATTGGGTCATTTTGTTTGGGCACCCATAGAATTCTTTAATTAATGTCTGATTGAAGAGAGAAAAAAATCCATCTGATATCTATCCTGCATGCCCAGATGCTTTTTGAACTGCTCTTTTAATCTGATAAATTGAGAACAAACCAAGGAAACAAACATAATTAGTTACTCCCGAACTTCTGGGCTCCTCAGTGTCGGATTGAGGGATTACCAAAGATGCGCTGAGGAATCCCTCTCAGAAGTTCCCAGTTAATGTTTTACCTAACAATTATCCAGAAGGACTAACTTCTCCTGAACAATTGTACCTGGCTGGGAACCATCCATCAAAGCCATTTAACTTGCCAACTTTGGATAGTTCTGTCAGTTTTACACTCATAGTTCTCATAGTTACTCTGAAAGAATTAGAAGGAAAAATAGCTTCAAATTTCAAAGTGACTATCTTAAAAACCCAGACCGGGCTCTGTGCAGCACATTCCAGATGCCAACAACCCCACAGCTAAGCACTCCATCCCTAACATGACATTCTGCATGCTTGCACCTCTCTCCCGACCCCACACTGGTCTGAGCACTGTCTGAATCCAAACTACCGTCACTTATCTCAGAGTCAGATATCTTTCTAATTCTGAACTGGAGTGGCACAGTGGTTAGCACTGCTGCTTCACAGTGTCAGGCATCAGGTTCAATTCCCAGCTTAGGTCACTGTCTATGTGGAGTTTTCACATTCTTCCCATATCTGCAAGGGTTTCCTCCAGGTGCTCTGGTTTACTCCCACAGTCCAAAGGTGTGTGTGTTATGTGGATTGGCCATGCTAAATTGCCCTTTAGTGTCAGGAGGACTAGCCTGGGTAAATGCATGCAGTTATGAGGATAGGGCTGTGGTCATTATTGACTTGATGGGACAAATGGCCTTCTTCTACACCGTAGGATTCTATGATTCTGTCAACTGGTGGACAATTATATTTTCTTTTTTAATTATTGAACCTCAATTCTTTACTTGTACTGCAAAACTCAATAGGTTGACACACATCTAGCACTAAATGGTTACACGTGTTTCATTGTCAATTCAATATCCCTGCACTATAATTTGCATGGGATATAGATCCAGGTCAGCATGAGTTGACATTTAAAAGCAAGACAAAGCTGAGATGGTGATGGATGACTTTATATTCAGTTGTCTTTCTCAGATAGATGCAGAGCTCCAATTAAAATGTTACATACCTTTTATAAAAATTGAGAGCAGCTCTCGATTTTTGGGTTGCTTGTAAGGACAGTGAAACTGTCTGTACTCACCGTTAATACTTTGCAAAGCTAATACTCACACATACACAGTTAATTGTTGAAATCTAGAAGTTAGACCGTGCACCTCCACAGTGTGCATCATGGCATTTTCTCAAATGCCATCAACACAGAAACAGTGGGCAAAATTCTCAAGACCCACCAATGGGTTCACGGGGGGAGGATCAGGTAGAAGGACCAAAAACTGGTTCCATGCCACTGTGAATTTACGGCAGGACTTTGCATTGATGTTCTCCATGATGGAAAACCTAATTTGCTTTTGTTAATAGAATGTAGATGAATGCTAAAGCAGCCATGTCCAACGCCAACCACCACCGCCCCCCCCCCCCCCCCCCCCGCACCCCCCAAACCAACAGACCAGATTCTCCACACTACAGATGGGAAAACAGGCTAGTGTGAAACGAGTTGAAACAATGTGACTTGAAGGTGCCGGGATTCACCTGAACAATGCATGAGGCTGCCACGAGAGTTCAGGATGGAGGCCGTCCACAACCTTGGACCCTAAAACACCTCAGCAATGGGTGACGGGTGCACCTGCAGGTGGACATTCCAGGTTAGGCATCCTGGTGGGGTCCATCTCACAGCCTCAGAGTTTTCCTACAAATCCAATTTCATTCTCAGGAGATCCATCCTATAATTTGCATGGAATATACACAGTGACGTAGGTAGGAGGTGGTGGGTGGGTAGTGTGCAGGGAGACCAACCACTCCCCCGGAGCACATTTTTCAGAAGTGGTGCCTTTTATACTCACTAACTCGCACCCACACATTGAGCTGACTGACAGCTCGGTAAACCAATCCGGAGCACGGCTGCTTACTCAATAACTCCCACCCACCTCCAATCCCCTGACCTACAGCTCGATAAGCTAATCCTAGGACGATACGTCACCCCCCCCTGCTCTGCCAATCAGGTGCATGGGACCTCACATAGTGCTGACTGACAGCTGAGTTCACCAATCACAGCACGGCTCATCCACAAGCTCCGCCAATCTTGACACGGCTCTTCAGCCCCATTCCATCAGTGGGACGGCCCGGTCTACGGATGAACATCAGGATTTAGCAGTGGTCATTTTTCAGAAGTGGCGCCTTTTCAAAAATAAATGTTTTTTTAAAAGGAAAAAACATAAATTACTGAGAAAAGAACGGTTGTTTTGCATGTGATGTGATGACGCAGGACTGTGATGATGTCAGTGCAGGGTGGGGCCTGGATAGTGTGGGCTGGGATTGGCAGAATAATAATGAGGGGATAGTCATTTTTTTAATTTGTGATGCCTTTTTATGTGCTCCCTCCAAGGCTGGAAAATCCCACCCGAAGTCAGCAGAACTTTGCATGGTCTGTGTCCCACCCACTATGAATCCTGTGGCAGATGGGCCAGGAAAATTCTGTCCAGTAAATTAATTTAATCTCTCGCTGACTCGAAGACTGGTAACAAAAGTTAGTTCCACTATAATCATTATATATACAACTTCAATAAATACAATCTAAAGTTTAATTGGAATTTAAATTTTGTTTTGAAGGATATATTGAACTAGCTCAAGCTGTAGCAGATGGATTTTGTTACTTTTCAAATTGTAGCGATATTTGTTGACAAGTCAGATTTCTGATGCTGCTACAATTACCCTCAAATTTATGTGCTGAGCAAATTGTAGTTCAAATGTGCATCTTAATTACAGGTTGGAGCCAAGTAAGTAATATCTTCCTTCACCAAATCCGGCATTACGTCAAGACTGCATTAAGGCCGACAGAGTCTCCAGGAAACATATACTATACATCCCTTGTTCAATCATTGGCAGAGGCAGCTTGGTTACATAAGGCTATAGGGACCTGAAATAAGAGAAAGTGAGCTTTAGCTTTTTCTAGAGGGTTTACAGCTTAGATTTTCTGTTTGACATTTTTTTTTAACAATGATGCCAACTTATTTAATTTGAATAGTTAATGCCAATGTTAAAACTAACTAGAAAATCTGGGCAGTTGTGTCTTGCATGAATGGACTACCCCTGCAGAGATACTTTTAGGTCAACCTACGAACCCATAACTGGCACATTTCAGGAATCATTGATATGTTACAATGCGCAAGACACAACTGTCTGCAATGCATGTGACAATAATAAATCAAATCAAATCAAGTGTTTCGCACTTGTGTGTTGCTATGCCACCAGAGCCTTGCCAGTACCTGAGAAAAAAATGCCAGTAGTATGTCTACATAAAATCTTTGTCTGCTCATTGCCTAATGTTGCTGATATTTGGCAATTTGCCATTTGTGCATTGGTCAAACCAATAGCTACTGTTATGGAAACAAAGGCCTATAACATATGTGATGTCAAAATATACAGCAGCACAAAGAGCAAGCATTATGATTTTATATATTTAGTGCATCTTAAAGGTAACTGGGACATTAATTTGCATGGAAGTAGACTGACACGTATCTTATAATTCTTTACTCAGAGAGCTGGTGCAATGAGTCAAATGGTTTCCTTCTGTACTATAACAATTCTATAATTCTGTTATGAAGTTCAGTTGAACAGAACATTAACAATCAGGCATTTATTAATAACACTGAGTCCTCCATGTCTCCTTCAACATATCCAAAGCTGTGCTGTTTGAGAATGTTTACATGGCACCGCTGACGTTAAGAGTGGCTGATGTAATGGCCATAAGTTGAAAGCCTAACTGATGGCTAACAGTATTCAGGGATATAAAGCAAAAAGGGAATTAAATCACAGATCAGTTATGATTTATCAATTAATGATTATGTTCAAGGTTCTAAATGGCCTTTTACTATTTTTGTGTCTTGTCCCAAATATCATATAGCACAGAAGAGAAGAGATATAACCACATACTAACTACCACCATTATAAAAACAATCTTAGGAAAGTTGAAAATATGCTTTAGATGTCTAGGTCAGTGGTGCACTATATTATGACTATCAGGAATCAGTGTGCTACATGTTACATTAGATATTGTTATCTCTTAGAGCAAATATTGAATTTAGCATGGCACGAAGTAAGTGATTTTATTTTTTTTCTTTGTATATTTAAATAAAGACAAAAATATTGGGTAATCATGTCAATTGCAATTGCAATATTCAGCAGTGAACCAACATAGGCTGTATGGGCATAATGGTAGCACAGTCATTCACATTGCTGCCTCACAGCACCAGGGAGCCAGATTTGATTCCTGACTTGGGTCACTGTCTGTGTAGAGTCCACAAAATGTCCCCATGTCAGCGTGGGTTTCCTCTGGTTGCTCTAGTTTCCTCCCACGGTCTGAAAGGTGTGCTGGTTAGGTGCACTGGCCATGCTAAATTCTCTCTTAATGTCCCCAGACACAATGAATTAATTGCAGTGTTAATGTAAACCTATTTATGACACTAAACTAAACATAGAATATGTTCATAACCACTGGTGCATCTAGCAATTCTCCTTGTTAAAGATTGTGCAACTATGCTTTTCAGCTATTGTTTGCTTATCATAGGAACCAAATTTTAGGCCTGTGCCTGGAAAGGACAAACTTTATTCCTTCCCCAGACACAAAAAGTACGAGATTGCTCAGTTATATTAGCACTTGCATGTCCACCATGTTCACTGCGATCTCAGGATAAATCATATCAGACACATTCCTGAAAATTATTGAAGGAATTTGCTGCCAAACATCTGAATGACCAAATAAACCATCTTGTGTTAGGTCTCTCCTGTTTCTTTTGTACAAAATCCTTGGGCTTGCTTGAGGTGGAGGATTCACTTAGCACAAAGTGGAGCCTATTTATTTAAGTTCAGCTTGAATTGCAACCTTCTGTCACCAGATCCAGCCAGCTTCTAGCCCTATCCACTCCCTGCGCAATGCCTCCAAGTCATCTGTTTCACCTTTGTTTCAATAGATTTATTTATCTGATCCAGGTTGATATGAAATGGGGAAGATCCTTCCTCTTTCACCTTCTGAAAATTTATGGAAAATGCAAGATCTACCCCAGACCAAATTGACTGAGGTGCCCTCCTTTGTCTTGCAGATGGTGCTGTGGTTCTTCCCCATTGAGGTAGTGCCATCTCCTCTGTGGATGTACCCAGGCTAGTAACCGCATCTTGGACCTGAATGGCTTTCTGTGGATCCTCAGCAGTACACGTGATGTTCAAGTGTGGTGTTGCTTTGCTTCAGATCTGGACGGACATCTTACTCAGTGGGGCTGAGGTCCCAGCTGTATCACTGGGTGTTGGTGGTGATAGAAATAGTGCAGATGAGGGTAGTGGAGGTGGAATTAATGGGTCATTTTGACTGACGGACCATCAGAAACTTTATAGAAAATAAAGTCAAGAAAAGGTGAAATTGTTTGAAATGTGTTGATGGAACCAAGAGAACATGTAAAGGCTCATTTGCTGATTTAACAACCTCAGTGGGGAGCAACACCAGCTGCAAGTATGTATTGTGAACTTGAGTGTGAGCTGCACATTGTTTTTTTAACTATTTAAAATCATAGGCAGGATAGACCTATATTTCTAATATGTGTTCTTGGAGTGAAAGGCTTCAAATCAGAATTACAATGTTTGGAAATTTTCACGGTAATACAAGTGCATGCCAGTATATCTTTAATCTATGTTAGCTTTTATCATCGTATATATCCATTTGGGCAACCTGTTATGTAGGCAATGTAGATATATACTAGTCAGCCACTGTATCGTGATGCGTTATCTGTTTTTAATATTAAAGTTATGATTCCTATTGGCTGTCTTCTTTCCTTTTTGGCTTCTACGTTTAATTGTATATTTGCAAACTTTTCATTGAGTTAATCTGCAGCCAATTTCTGTACCTTCCAACCTTTCAAATTGTTAACTTAATTTGACTGGAAGCATATGGGCTTCTCAGTCTTAAGATTATGGGTGCATGCTCACTTTGGGACCAACATAACCTCTTTTTTAATGATTTATTTCACTGCGTGACTCCTTTAAACTTTTTGCGGGACACATTTAACATTTAAATGTTAAATAGGCTAACTTGCGTGTACTCTGCATGCAAAATTTCTGGTTGCCGTGCACTCAGCAAAAGAAACATTGTTCACGGCTCGAGATATAATCTAAACCAAAATTCCAGTACAGCACAGAAGCAGTGATGTGTTGTCAGAAATTAATTCTTGAGATGAGACGTTAGACTGAGCTACCAAATATCTGATCTGTTAGTTTAGGTGTACATCCAAAGATCAATGATATGATTGGAAGAACTCTGCCTTTTACCACTGAGCCAAAAATAGATTGGTCATTAACTTGTCATTCATTGCCGTCCTGTTTTCTGGATCCTTTGTGTGTAAACGGGTGCTGCTGTTATCATGCATAATTGTTACTGTGCTTCAGTACAATCCATCACATGCGAAGCACTTTGGGGTGTTTCTTAGGGATCAGCTCAGCTGCAAGATGAATGCAAGTCTTTCTATATCATAAAATCAAAATGCTGCAGACACTGGAAATCTGAAATAAAAGCAGGAAGTTCTGGAAAAACTTTGGAGGTCTGGCAGTGCCTGTCGAGAGAGAAAAACAACTACCGTTTCAAATCTGTATGGCACTTATGCTTGATTTCATCGGTCAGAATATTGAATACAGGAGTTGGGACGTCTTGTTGAAGTTGTACAAGACATTGATAAGGCCACACTTGGAATACTGTGTGCAATTCTGGTCACCCTGTTATAGAAAGGATATTATTAAACTAGAGAGAGCTCAAATAAGATTACTAGGATGCCACTGGGACTTGGTGGATTGAGTTATAAGGAGAGGCTGAATAGTCTGGGACTTTTTTCTCTGGAGCGTAGAAGGCTAAGGGGTGACCTTATAAAGGTCTATAAAATAATGAGCAGCATAAACAAGATAAATAGTCAATATCTTTTCCCAAATGTAGGGGAGTCTAAAACTAGAGGGCGTAGGTTTAAGGTGAAAGGTGAGAGGTACAAATGTGTCCAGAGGGGCAATTTTTTCACACAGAGGTGGTGAGAATCTGGAACAAGCTGCCAGAGGTAGTAGTACAGGCAATACAATTTTATCTTTTAAAAAGCATTTAGATAGTTACACGGATACGATGGATATAGATGGATATGGGCCAAATGCGGACAATTGGGATTAGCTTAGGGGTTTTTAAAAAAAAGGATGACAAGGATAAGTTGGGCCAAACAGCTTATTTCCATGCTGTAAACATCTATGATTTCTTTGGCATGATTTATAAACAGAAAGTTTAATTTCTTTTTCTTATGACATCATGGGTGGCATTTCACAGGCTCACTCATCCTGGAATTGTAAAATCCCGCTAAGGGTGAATGAACCTTTCCACGGTCCGCCCTCCACCACTCCGATTCCTGTGGTAGGATGGATGGTAAAATTCTGGCTGCTATATTGAAAGGAATTTATTTGTATTTTAATTTGATACTTTCTGCAGCTCTCTTTTCTTTAAAACTGAGGCAGTCTATGTATTTTGTTTTTTTTTTAAATAATTGAAGTTTCAAGAATAAAATGGAAGATGTATTTCTTACATCTTAAATAATTGAAGTTTCAAGAATAAAATGGAAGATCTTTCTGAAGAGGATAAGTACAGGGTTTATGGACATCATAAATAACTGGCTCAGCAGTGACATGCTAAGCAAATATACAAGGACATATTTCATTCTCCACTTTGATTTGGGGTGGCACGGTGGCACAATGGTCAGTCTGCCTCACAGCACCAGAGACATGGGTTCGATTCCCGGCTTGGCTCACTGTCTGCGAGGAGTTTACACGTTCTCCCTGTGTTTGTATGTATTTCTTCCAGGGTGCTCCGGTTTCCTCTCACAGTGCTGGTGAGGTGGATTGGCCGTGCCAAGTTCTCCCTCAGTGTATCCGAACAGGCACCAGAGTATGGCAACGAGGGGATTTTCACAGGAACTGCATTGCAGTGTGAATGTCAGCCTACCTGTGACTAATAAATAATCTTTAAGGTAGCAGAGCTAAAGTAGAGGAGGCCAAACTCTTTTTTTCCATGAAAAGGGACTTTGGACCTATCTGTTTTACATTTGAATAACTTGCTTAAGAATGAGAAACATTCTGGGCATCCGTTGTAGACCCACACGCTCTTCAATATATCAGGTATAGATGGCAAATCATCTTAGACGCGAATGATGGAGTGTTGCATCAAACAACTGGCCCTGGAGTCCTATAAGCAGGAGTGCTATTTAACTTGATATCAAATATTAACCTGGCAGTGGTAGAGACAGCCAGAGTCAAAATAAAAGCTTTGATGATACTGATTATTATTACTGAAAACAAAATATGTACAATGAAAATATTCAACTTTTTGAAAGGATGATAGATGAAATCAGAAAACTCAACTGACCAGAACTATTACAGGAAAAAAGAAATAATCATATTTGGGAATATGGTACAGAACACACACACTCACCAGTAGCAAAGATGGATATGAACAATTATATTATTGATGTAAGTAGGGCTTGCTACCTACTGAAAGTCTAATTTCGTTATGGCAGTCAGTTACATAAATACCAGGTTTTTCTACAAAAGGACTTAGAGACCTTGAAGAACATTCTCTACATCAGGAGCTGTTGGCACTCCTTTTCATTGTTAAAAGTTTATTTATTAGTCACAAGTAGGCCTATATTAATACTACAGTGAAGCTACTATGAAAATTCCCTAGTCACCACAATCCAGCACCTGTTTGCATACACTGAGAAAGAATTTAGCATGGCCAGTGCACCTAACTTGCATATCTTTCAGTCTGTGGGAAGAAGTCTGTGGAAGCACCCAGAGGAAACATAGGCCGACATGGGCAGAACATGCAAACTCCACATAGTCATCCAAGCCGAGGATCAAACCCAGGTCTAAGGTGCTGTGAGGCAGCAGTGCTAACCACTTGCTTTGCCTTCTCTGCCAACTTCTTTACCCATCCAATCCAACACCAGAGAAATTATTAATTGAGACCCGGCTACTTAATGGAAATATCCTTGATCCTGAAAAGTCAATTGGCGATCAGGGCATCTCAGTGCAGCTAATGCCAACTAGTCTTTACCATGGTTACAGTCACAGAGAGTGTTTGCAGATTCCTGAAGTTAGTATGATAATTGACAACAAGAGTGAATTTACCAGAGTTATTTTGTCTTGACACATCTATCAGAATTATTTGAGGGAATGATAGAACATTCTAGTAATAGAAATTCTAGGGTTTAATCTATTCAAGTTTCAGTGTGGCTATTGGTATTACCCCACAGAAACAATTCAGTCACAAACTGCGGAGTAGAGATAAGCTTTGAGGTGAATTTAAAAATGGTTAAACCAGAAGAATCCAAGAGTTTGTTGATACATCAATGAGTCATGAACTGGGTGCTACTGGAGTATACGCTGGTTAGTTTAAATTAAAGTGAATATGAAAGACTTGGAATTACAGACAGAATTAAAATTACATTTTCAGATGACTGCCAAATTAAAGATAACGTTAAACAATAGGGGATGATAAACCAACTACAAATATCACCTGGCTAGATTGAAAGGGTGGATTAATGAGTGGCAAATGAAGATGAAAAAATAGTAAGTAAAAAGATTAGGGTTGAAAAATATACAACTGGAAGGGAAGATAGCTAGATCTTGAGATGTACTGCCAGATAATTAGATCAGAAATTCAAACAGGTGATAATGAATCAGTATAAGACACTAATACATCCAAACCTGGAGTGGCCAGAATTTTATTGCCCTGCCTGCCAAGGGAATTGGAGCAGGTGAGAGGCAGGCAATGTGAAGGCCCATTGAAGTCAGACAGTATATTACATGTTTTAGGACAATGAGGCCGTAAAGGCCCTCTGTTTTATTCTGATGTTGGAGTAGGGTAAGCACGGTAAGAAGCCTCACAACACCTGTTGAACTCTACTTTCATTCTGATCACTTTAAAGACATCCATAATTGAAAGCAATCTAGAGGACCAAATAGACTGGAAGTTGAGTGCCTTAGATTATTTATTCTAAAGAAGGGATTATTCTAGCAATCAAGTTTCCTCATGAAGTAGATAATTTGAACCCTGATTGCATATTTCAGATCATCAAACTTCTTGAAGCAGCAGAGTTGTACTCAATTTCTAAGCTCCTTCAAAAGTTTGGATTCAAATAAAGTATGCACAAATGGACCAATTGTGAGATCATTGTGGGAGCGGAGGGAGGGGGTGTGAATTGGGGGGTGTGGGACAGGAGAACCAAAAATGGGACAGACATTTATGGGAATGAGCAACTGAGGGAAATTAATTTTGGGACAAGTGAGATGGACTATGAGCCTTTCATAGATCTGCACTTTCCACATTTTCACTGTCAATCCTTGTATTTGTTTTATTAATTCACTTGGGACCTTTGTGTTCTGTACTAAAGAATTGTTAATGATCCTAGGTTTTTATTTGTTTCCAGGAGGGCTATATGTTTATACGGAAAGAATACTGTACAGACAGGAGACAATTATTTCAATTGGTTCTTTTTGTGTTTTGTCATTATTTACCAGAGAGCAACACATCTGGCATTTCTCTCAATTGTGTTACTCTTAAACGGTTATCAGCTAAATGTTTTCTTAAGGACTTTCTTTGCATTAATAGTATTAAGTACCACAGAGCAAACTGTGTTCATTCAAATAACAGTAACGCAGCAGAATTAATGCTGCGCCAACTGACCGACTTGTGTGCTGTGAAATTTTATTCTTTGAATAAATAAAGAAAATTGCACAAACTAGGTTTTTTTTGAAAGTGCTTGTTCACATCTAAGGAAGGTCCATTACTGAAAAAGGAGCGATAAGAGAATTTTGGGTTTTGCCCATCACTGGAAGAACTGCTCAAACACCCCGTAAAGCTGCAAGAAATAGTCTTTTTTGATGGGAGAGAAAGCAATTTCTGGAATCTTAGGCAGCCTTTAAATTAATTCTCCAATATTCTGCGAAATGTCAGGTGATAATTCACATGCACAATTATTGTTTTTAATTTTTCGTTGGGGTGAATTATCACTCCACTGGGCAGTAAAATTATCACTTGCGCACAGGATAATTTGTATTAACAATTGGCTCCAGCAATAGCCTTTCTGCCTGATTTACACGTTGACCAGCTGAAGCTGTACAGGAATAGATTTCTTTTTAATTATTGAGAAACTAAAGTGAAAGACCAAGACTCACAGTGCAGGACACCACCAAGGTTGCAAAGAGTAACAAAGTCAAGATAAATCGAAAGCCACAAACCCAGACTAAGCTCTTAGTTGTGCGGTTTCACTCACGTTAACTGCAGACGGCTGATCTCTTTTTAATTGGTATAGAACTGTGTAAAGCCCTAACATATAACAAAAGCCAATTGAGACAGGCTGCCATGTCATAGCCGGGCTACTAATTTTGTTATTGATCTCTATTCAGTAAATTCTACTTTATTTTAAAATCACTCCATGTTTCGTGCATTGTTTCTAACCATGTCAGAGATTGGTTCTGATTAAGCTGGACACCAGTAAATAATTGCTTCATCTGTTTTGCTTCCTTGCTCCTGCTTTGCCTGTACGCACTGGGCCACAGATCAGCTCCAGGCATCTAATGTTACCTGAGGTTTGGATGTCAACCGCACACCTCAACCTACAGATGCAGTCACTGCTTATCTGATTAGTGCAGAGAGGGAGGAACCCTACAGGAAGAATTACTGTAAGAGGGGAATGGAGTCTTTTCCCAAATCTAATCTTAGACAGCACAGCAGAGACAGGTAGAGAATGGGAGGAGTGGCATGATTTCAGTTTTAGCATTTGAATAACTACCGTGATGTCAGTTTGATGTCAGCACAATTGGTAACATTGGTGTCTCTCAGTCAGAAATTGTGGATTAAAATCCTACTCCAGGACTTGAGCATGAGAATCAAGGTTGACATTCCATTGCAGTACTGAGGGAGTGCTGCATTGTCAGAGGTGGTGTTTTTTTTGTGTATGAAACAGAATGGAATCATAGAAGGAAGCCCGGCATCTGTATGCCAGGTCTTTGCAAACCACCTCAGCTAGTCCCATGTCCTTATTCATTCTCTGTAGTCCTGCCACTGTCCTCTCTTTAGCTGCTTATTCAATTTTTGTTTGAAAGCCATGATTGAATCTGGCACCATCACACTCTCAGGCATTACATTTCCGATGCTAACCACACACTGTGTAAAGAGGGCCAAAGCACGAGGGGACACAGCTTTAAATTAAGGGGTGATAGTTATAGGACGGATATCAGAGGTAGGTTCTTTACCCAGAGGGTGGTTAGGGAGTGGAATGCCCTGCCTGCGGCAGTTGTAGATGCGCCAAGTTTGGTGGCGTTTAAGAGGTTAGTTGGTAAGTTTATGGAAGAGAAGGGAATGGTTTAGTTTGGAGGGTCATTGCTTTTTATATTGGTCGGTGCAACATCGAAGGCCGAAGGGCCTGTTCTGCGCTGTAATGTTCTATGTTCTATGTTCTAAAACGAATCTGACAACCACCTCACCATTGGTTCTTTCACCTAACATCTTCCTGCTGTGTCTTCTGTTTTTCAATCTTTCCCTGATCATTTTGAACATCTCTATTAAATTTCCTCTCAACAATATCTTCTCAAAAGAGGACAACTTTAGTTTTTCCAATCTGTCCAAGGAAGCTGAAGTTCCTCATCGCTGGAAACATTCTCATGAATCTTTCCTGCACTCTCCATGAAGCCTTCGCACCCTTTCTAATGTGTGGTGCCCACAATTGGATACATTTTTTTAAATGTGACAAGTAGGCTTGCATTAACACAGCAGGGAAGTTACTGTGAAAGACCCTGAGTCACCACATTCCAGCTCCTGTTCGGATACGCTAAGGGAGAATTCAGCATAGCAATGCACCTAATCAACACTGGGAGGAAACTGGAGCACCTGGAGGAAACCCACGCAGACACTGAGAGAATGTGCAAACTTCACAGAGTGACCCAAAGCCAAGAATTGGACCGGGTCTCTGATGCTGCGAAGCAGCAGTACTAACTCCTGTGCCACTGCATCACCACTGTATGTCAGCTCAGGCCAACACAGTATTTTATAATGACTCATAGTTTCCATCCATTGCACTTTATTTCTCTATTTATAAAGCCTAGGAGCTCTATACCTTTTTAACCACATTCTCAATCTGCCTTGCCATCTTCATCAACATTTTGTGCATGTGTGCGGGTCTCATCAGCTGCTTTAAAATTCTATAATTTATTGTATACATTTTTTCCTGTTTGGATTACTCTTCTTTTTTAATCAGATGTCTATCATCACCACAACATCACACATTGGCATTATTTGTATCTGCAGCTCACCAAACTTCATTAACAGGCTTAGTGTATTTTCATGCTGCAACTGCCTTGAGTAGGAAACCTAAAAAAGACACCTTCAAATCCAGACCAGGGTCATGCAAGGCTGTGTGTTAGCTCACATACCATTTAAATTCTATCTGACTGATGTTACTCACTTCATCAAAGATCAATGCGCTCTGACCTTTGTATAAATAGCAGCTAAATAGGAAACTCTTTTAATCTCAGTTGTCTCCATGCCAAAACTAAACTCACTACCAAAAATAAACATGATTTATAGTTTGCAGATTACTGCAAATAAGAGAAGAAAAGAGAGAGTATGAGAAGATTCTGGTAGCTAACATAAAAGGGAAACCCAACATTTTCCATGAGCATATAAAGGGTAAAAGAGTAGTAAAAGGAAGAGTGGAGTGAATGAGAAACCAAAAGAAAATTTATTTTTGGAGATAGAAGGGCCAGGTGAGGTAGTACATGAACAGTTTGCATTTCTCTCTACCAAAGAAGAAGATAATTCTAAGGTCAAGGTGAAAGAGGAGATAGTTCAAATAGTTGAAGAGTTTAAAGTTGGTAAAGGTGTGTTACTGTACAGGTTATCTATACTTGAATTCGATAAGGAACCAGGACTAGATGAGATGCATCCAAGGTTATTGAAGGAAGAAAGAGGGAATATTGCAGAGGCACTGGCTATAATTTTCCAATCTTCCTTACATGCAAGAGTGGTGCCAGACCACCATCCTGAATTGAAAAATATATACCGCTATATGTTCACTGTCACTGGGTCAAATCATGAAACTTCCATTCTAAGAACACTCTGAATGTACCTGCAACACATAATCTGCAGCAGCCCAAGAAAATGGCTCACTGGCACCTTCTCAAAGGAACTTGGTAATAAATTCTAAACCAGGAGCAATGCCCATAGTCTGTGAAAGAATAAAAATAAAATGTAATTTAATACAGAGACATGTGAAGTGATTCATTTTAGTTGGAAAAACATAGGCAGTTCAAACTAAAGGATATAATTCTAAAAGGGGTGTGGGAGCAGAGATATTTGGGTGTATTGGTGCACAATAATTGAAGGTGACAGAGTGGATTGAGAGAGGGATTAATGAAGTTGACAGCATCCTGGGCTTTATCATTAGGGGCACCAGGGGAGATGATAGCCTAGTGGTATTATCGCCAGATTATTAATTCATAAACTCAGCTAATGTTCTGGAGACCAGGGTTCAAATCCCGTCACGGCAGATGGTGGAATTTGAATTTAATAAAACATATTTCAAATTAAGAATCTATTTAAGACCATGAAACCATTATTGATTGTCAGAAAAATTCATCTGGTTCGCTAAAGTCCTTTAAGGATGGAAATTTGCTGTCCTTACCTGATCTGGCCTACATGTGACTCCAAAGTTGCAGCAAAACGTTTGACTTTTAATTGCTTTTGGGTAACTAGGTGTGGGCAATAAATTCTTGCCAGACAGGGATGTCCATATCCCACAAATGAATAAAAAAAAAGAGTACAAAAGCAAGAAAGTCATGTTAAACCTGTTAAAACATTGGTTTGGATTCAGCTGAAGTATTATATAGTTTTCTGGGCACCACATTTTAGGAAGTATATATGAGTGGATTAGAGCAGCTGCAGAAAAGATTAATCTGAGTATTTCCAGAGATGAGGAACTTAAATTGCTTGGCAAAAGTGGAAAAGTTGGGACTATTTTCCTTGGAGAAGGAAAGGGAAGCTTGAGAAAATATTTCATAGAGATATTCAAAATCATGAAGGGTCGGGACAGAGTAGATGGAGAGAAACCCTTCCCATTTGTTCTCTATTCTTCATCAAAGATTGAAGGTGATTGTCAAAAGAAGCAATCATGGTGTAAGAAACTTTATCATCCAGCAAGTCGCTAGGATCCGGAATGCATTGCCTGAGTGTGATGAAAACAGGGTCAGCTGAGGCTTTCAGAAGGAATTGGATCATTTGTTCTTTTCACAAAATCACAGAATTGTTACTGTACAAGAGGCCATTCAACCCATTATGTCTGCACTGGCTCTCCAAATGAATAATTCATCTCGAGCCATTCCCCTGCTTTTCGACATTACCCAGAACATTTTACTTTCAGCTTTTCAGCCTAATTTCCTTTTGAATGATTCAGCTGAACCTGCCTCCATCATTCTGTCAGACAGTGCATTCCAGATGCCGTGTTTTTCCACGTGTTACCATTACTTCTTTTGCCAATTATCTTAAATTTGTATCTTCTCAATCACACCAACAAATGAATTAGAAGCAGAAGTAAGCCATTTGGCCCCGCAGTTCAATGAGATCGTGGTTGATGAGACAGTAACTACCACCAGCCCCCCAAAACCCCCCCAGTAATCTTTCATCATCTTGCTTCCATAAAGTCTTCAACTAATGGAAACAGTTTCTGCCTATCTATTCCACCCAGAGCCGTCATGGTTTGGAACACCCCTAGCAAGTTTCCTCTCAAATTCTCGCTTTTAATGTGACTCAGAGATTTGTGTGTAAGTGTGATCTCATTGATTACAGGCAGAGTGGCAGTGGATCCCTCCTTCCTCCTCACTGATCACAGGCAGAGTGGCAGCGTAACTCCCCTTCCACCTCACTGATCACAGGCAGAGTGACAGCTGACCTCCTCTTCCCCCTCACTGATCACATGCAGAGTGGCAGCAGACCCATACCTCTCCACTGATCTCAAGCACAGAGCTGTCAGACTCTCTGCACTTCCCTCTGTACTAGCTGGAGCACCCAAATCAGACTTTTGTAGAGCGTGTCTGCTTTCTGCCGATTCTGGATGGGCGAACGCGGTGCTAAAGGGGGAAGTGCCAGTAAGGTTGGCGTGCAGCTGATTAAGTCAATTTAAATGCATGCAAATGCATTTAAATGGCTGTCACGTCCATTTCGGATGCCATTCCAGTTGTGGCCATTTTCGGGCCTTGGTAAAGGGGGAAATCAGCGTGGAGGCAGGCACGGATTGCATTACTCAACTCACACTCAACTCTACCAAGTTTTTGTGCCTGAAAATGGGCACAATGTGATGGTAAAATCGGACCATGTATATCAGTATTGACAGGTCTGTATGCTGTGGTTTAGAAAATTTCATTTCAATCCATCATAGAATTTTAAGTTTCAGAAGGAGAGCAATAATCTGTGTGAACATCATCTACTTAATCCTGCTTGACCAACTCTTTCAAAAACACATTTTTTCCAAATATTTTTCTTTTTCTCTTTAAAATGTAATTCTGAATTCTGCTTCCCCACTTTTTAGGTCAGGTATGTTCCAGTAACCTATTGCATTCTAAAAAAAACTAGTTCTGTCCACCTGTTTCTTTATTCCTTTGGTGCTGATCTTACACATTTCCACTGAAAGGATTGACGTATGAGGAGAGTTTGGGCTTACGCTCACTGGAGTTTAGAAGGATGAGAGGGGATCTGATTGAGATATATAAAATTTTAATCGGGATTGATAAAATAAACATGGACCAAATGTTTCCCCTTGTTGGCCAATCTAGAACAAGAGGCCACAGGTATGGGTTGAGAAACAGTAAAAAAAAAGCCGAGATGAGAAGGAACTACTTCTTGCATAGGGTGGTGAATTTGTGGAAATACGGCCCCATAATCATTCTTATACTTGGGAGTCCTGGTTCATGCTCAAGAGCCTGTTCCTGCCTTGTTTTTTTCTTTGTTCTTTGTTCTAAGATGGACAACCTTCCTAAAGTAAAATGTTCAAAACTGACATAACATTCTAACTGCAACCACACCAAATACTTTGGCAATTATGTTGTAATTTTCATTTTGTTCTTTATGTCTCTATTCGATCTTTTTTATTCTTTAATGGGAGTTTGCTGGTTTAGCCAACATTTGTTGCCCATCCCTAATTGTCCTTGAGAAGGTGGTGGTGAGCTGTCTTCTTGGACAGGTGCAGTGCACGTGATGTAGGTACACCTACAGTGCTATTAGGGAGGGACTACCAAGATTTTGACCCAATGACAGTGGAGGAATGGCGATATATTTCAGTCAGGTGGTGTGTGGCTTGGAACTTCCATGTAGTGATGTTCCCATGTGTCTTTTTTTTCATTCATAGAGATTGGGCATCACTTGATGTACTTGTTTTTATCCTACAGGTGCTTTGGTCCACCTTGTTGTCTAATGAGGGGCATACACGTGATGGGTCGTGAGAGGACTGCTCTTGGACCTTTTTCAAGAGTATCCTACTGCTTCACATCGTTAGTGTATGCTTGACCTGGACTATCTGATGGGCAACATGACAGCGCAGTGACTATAGCTGTGCTGTGCAGATACATGGATTTGGGCCTGTGTCTGTGGGAGTTTGCGCATTCTCCCCATGCTTGTGTGGGTTTTTCTCCGGGTGCTCCGGTTTCCTCCCACATCCCAAAGATGTGCTCTTAGGCTAATTGGCAAAACAAATTCTCCCTAAATTGTCTCAAAATTGGTTTTTAATCCATAGATCTATAAACATGGACAGGGATCGCGTGTAGAAGTGGGAACATCGAGGTGGCGGCGCGGGCTCGTTGGGCCGAAGGGCCTGTTTCCCGTGCTGCTGTTTTGTTCTTTGTTCTTTGTTCTTTCTACGCTTCGGCCAGCATCTATTGCCCATCCCTAGTTGCCCAAGAGTGGTTGTGAGTCAACCATATTTCTGTGCCTCTTAAGTCACACATAGGCCAGACCAGGTAAGGATGGCAGTTTTTCTTCCCTAAAGGACATTAGTGAACCAGATGGATTTATCCAGCAATCGATGATGATTTTGTGGTCATCAGTAGATTCTTAATGTGACTGCTGCACTTGTCCTTCTGGGTAGTAGTGGTAATGGGCTGTAAGGTGCTGTTGAAGGAGTCTGAGTAAGTTGGTGGTGCTAATGTGCATCAGTGATAGAGGTAGTGAATGTTGAAGGTGATGAATGGAGTGCCAAGCAAGCAGGTGCTTTGTCCTGCATGGAATCGATTTCTTGAGTGATGTTGGAGCAGCACTCATCCAGGCAAGTGGAGCGTATTCCATCACATTCCTGACTTGTGCTTTATACATGATGGACTGGTTCTGGGATTCAGGAGGCTAGTTACTTTCCTTAGAATTAATAGCCTCTGACTTATTCTTATAGCCATTGTATTTATACGACTAGTCCAGTTCAGTTTCTAGTCAATGGTAATGCACAGAATGTTGGTAGTGAGAATGCAGCAATTATAGTACCATTGAATGTTAAGAGAAGATGGTTAGGTTCGCACTTATTGGAAATGGCCATTTGCTGGCACTTGTGCAAGCAACATTCATGCCTCTTAGGGCAGCATGAAATATGTTATATATGCATAATGTTGGCTCTGCAAATTCAAGTTTTCTTCTCCCAGTCTATCAGTGGTTCCTTTAGACAGTGTACTATTGCTTTGCACTGAGCTCCTAGCAGCATATCTCTGAGGGATAGATAATTACACCAGATGCAGTAAACAACTTATTAGATTTAGCATACTTCATGTTTGCTCCTAAGCTCTCTTTGGTTTGAAGGATATTATCAGACAGGCTAAAAATTTATAGATTAAAGCAAATTATATCTTCATTTGCAATGATTGATGTGACGTGTAAAATTCAGTAAATAATAAAATTACAGCAAGTATAAATATCCTTTTACAAAAAAGGGTCAACTTTCTTTTTTATAAGTCATATTTGGATTGCATATACAACATTCTGTAGATTTTAAATGAAATTTCTGATTTCTGACTTGATGAATTTTGTTTGATAATAAAACTTTCTAAATAAAGCAGGCGGTGAAACCTAAACATTGGCTGGGATGAATCCAACCATTTGCAGCCAGAGGCATGGAGTTGTGCCCAGTTAATTACGTGTCAGTCCCCAGCGGCAGCAAAACCTCTTAAATCAGAGGGCAGAACAAAGAAAAGTACTGCACAGGAACAGACCTTCCATCCTCCAAACATTGCCGATCATGATGTCTTAACTAAACTGAAATGTTCTGCCCTTACCCGATACATATTCCTCTATTCCTTCCCTTTTCATTTTCCCATCTGGATGCCTGTTAAAATATTGCTAATGTGCCTGCTTCGACCACCTCTACTCCCTGCCCGAAAAACTTGTCCTGAACATCTCCCTTTAAATTTCCTCCTCTGACCTCTGCCGCCTCTTGTAATCGACAATTATGCTATGGGAGAAAGCCTCTTATTTTCCATCCTGTCTATGCCTCTCTCATAATTTTGTATATCTCTCTCAAGTTTCTCCGCAGCCTCCGTCTTTCCAGTGAAAACAATCCTAGTTTATTCAACTTCTCCTCATAGCCAACGTCTCATGGTCAGGCAACATCCTGGTGAACCTTCTCTGCGCTCCCCCCAGTGCTCCCAGTTCTCCCTGGTAGTGTGGTGACCAAAACTACATGCAATACTGGCAAATACGGCCTAACAAAGTTTTTAAATAGCTGCAATATGATTTCCCAACTCTTTTGGGAAAAAACAGTAAAAGGAAAGAAATAAGAATATTAATCCAAACTGTTTTTATCCAACTGAGATATCAGTTAGCTTTAGATATCCATTATCCTTGAACACACTACAATTTAGAGGTGACTCAGAGATTAAAGAAGAGCAAAATGGATTTCTGAGCCTAACAAAGATTGTTCAACAAACCCTGTTGGGGCATATCCCTCGTCCTTGTGCACTCTGGGTGTGATCTTACCTGCTGTTCTAGCCATGCTCCTGCTGCGATGAGGTCAAAGAATTTGGCCACCAGCCAAATTTCTATTCACTGCAGCAAGATGGAAAAAGCCCATTGGTGTGAACGGTGATAGAACTCCAGCCTCTGTGTCCAGCTGAGATGCCCAGAATTGGGAATGTCATGGTATCACTTTAATGGGATATGTAAATACTGAGTTTGCATCAACACTGCAGAAAGTGATGTCATATAGCATGTGATATAGCAGTGGGAACTGTGTCGATTCCTTGGTAAGGTACGCACGTGGAGCTCTCCTGTACCTTGTATATGGCACCCTGAGCCTTCAATAAAAACAAAGTATTTGTTACATTCATCACTGTATGATTGGAAATTTTGTATGGGATTGGAAAGTTTGTGTGAAGAATCCAGTAATACAGCATGGTGGTAGCTATGCATTTTTGAACACTATGTTGCAGAAGTAAAGTCATAGTGCAACATTGAAAATAGCAATTGTGGTAACTTGCTGCAGTGCAGAAATCAGAGAATGGAACAAGTCCAAAGATTGGGAGAAATCAGAAAAAAGAAATTGGGACAACATGACCAATCTGTTACAAAAGCAAAAAACATCCAAGGGGCAACAGGAGGTGTCAACGCTCAAAAAACAGTGAGAGACTGATAAGGAATATCACTGGATTGGTGGTCATACCAAGATTAATAAGTACATTCAAGATCAGGCTCTGAGTGTCAGTTTGGAAACAGGCTGATAGATTGGGGAGCCATTTCAACACTGCGAATTCCTGATGAAGATATCTAGAGGATAAGGCCAAAGATAAAGCACGTGAAATAAGCTATAGCACAGAGTTGATAGTAGTATAAAAACTGAATGTGCGTGTGTTCATGACTCAAACTGCAGGCACAGAACTCTGCAGCACTGTTTAGTATTGCCATCAAAGGAAGCCCAATCCACAGTAAACAGGACAAAGTCTTGGGCAAAGAATGAGCATCCAGACAATAACTATTAAATTCCCCATCTTGAATTGCAAAGCCACAAATATCCAATCCAAGTTTAAGCTTTCCCGCCAGAGAATAGAATTAGGTTTTACCATGCTGAACCTGACACGCAGACAATTAAAATTAAAATAGCCACTGGAAATGAAGGGCTCCGTTGAATTAACACATCATGTTTATCTGATGAGACTCAAAAAAAAGCCAGTGAAATCCTGGAGTACTCGAGATGATCAATTCTAGGTCATGGTGAATTTCAAGATCTACCATTTAGAGTTAATGGCATTCAGACAACAACCGAAGGAGTCAATTGATCAGTTTGTAAGCCAATGTCAAAATCAGGGTAGAGAATGTTATTTCCCTGAAGCTGAGTCGTTGGAAAGAATCATTGCTTTAATGCCAATCAAAGCCTTCCAGAGAGAACTCATAGTAACAAAAGGGCCATGACAGACACTTTATTGAAAGGAAGTATAAAGGCATTGTGGCAGGAAGGTAACACGTGCAAACACTGGGTGTCACTGCAACTGTTGGTGAAGTGGTCCAGAAGTAAAAGCAGAATAAATCCTGTGGACAGTGTGGTCTCCCATACACTAGCCACAGAATTATCTGGTGTTATTGGGCATGAACTCAGTAAGAATTTAGCAACACCAATTATTAATCCAACCGATTTATTTGATAGTAAATCCGCGAGCTTTCAACACTCTTGTGTCTTCCTCAGGCAAGTGCAGTGTACATTCATGTACATTCATACAACACTGCACTTGCCTGAGGAAGACACGGGAGTGTTGAAAGCTCGCTTTTTTACTATCAAATACATCGGTTGGATTAATAATTGGTGTTGCTAAATTCTTACTGAGTTCTTACCACCCCAATCCAACGCCGGCATCTTTACATCGTTATTGGGCATGACAGTGCAGGAAATCTATGGGAAATAAGAGTGTGCAGTGTACTTGCAGCAGTAAGATGGAGTGAGACAGATGTCAATGCGAGCATAGGCATGTACATGAGATTGACAAGGGGACAGAGGGGGTAAAAAATGCTGTGAAGAAAATGAGCCAGCTGTCCACATTGTAACTGTGGCATGATCTGAGTGCAAATACACAGCTTGAGGTCTTTGCTGCATTCCACATGTAAACTGGATTTTGTGGGGCGCCATATTCCCCATCCCCTCATCGGAAAAGTCAGTTGTCAATCTGCCTTCCCAAAAGCCTGTGGTAATATTATTATATAAATAGCTCTAATTGTTTCAGAGTGTGACTTACACCTTGTCTGATTAGCTGGCAGCTCTGTTGTCCCAACAGTGTTCAGATGAAATAATAACCATACCGGGGTGGCACGATGGCACAGTGGTTAGCACTGCTGCCTCACAGCACCAGGGAGCTGGATTCGATTCCGGCCTTGGGTGACTGCCTGTGTGGAGTTTGCACATTCTCTCCGTGTCGGCTTGGATTTTCTTCGGGTGCTCCAGTTTCCTCCCACAATCCAAAAGTATGCGGGTTGGGTTGATTGGTCATGCTAAATTGCCCCTTAGTGTCAGAGAAATTAGGAGGGTAAATACATGGGGTTGCAGCACTAGGACCTGGGCGGGATTGTTGTTGGTGCATGTTGGATAGGCCAAGTAGCCTCCTTCTGCACTATAGCGATCCTATGGTTCTATGATTCATTGCTGGGACTATAGGCAGTCCCAACAGAAAAGTGATAGAGCCCAGACTTCTAGCTAAGTCCACGCTTTGGATCCAGATAGCAGACCCCAATATTTGCGTAGAGGATGGGTGGGAACCCACACAGCCAGGTTTGAAAGGTGAGGGTAGAACATTAAAGGAGTGGTACAATCTTGGAGGTGCCTCAAGTCCCCTTCAAGTATCCTAACGGGATCTGTAAAATCCAACCCTCTTTGAACAAAAATGA
Organism: Sphyrna mokarran; assembly: GCA_024679065.1. Lineage (NCBI taxonomy): Eukaryota > Metazoa > Chordata > Chondrichthyes > Carcharhiniformes > Carcharhinidae > Sphyrna > Sphyrna mokarran. Next base: position 42,642,471 of record JAGIQG010000001.1, on the reverse strand, counting down.
CAAACACATGCTCAACGCAAAGACAGATGCTGGAGCTGGTGGAAATATTTTGCCACTGGATTCTTCAAAGACAGGGATCTTGACCAATGTGAGTTAATGGTACAGCATACAACAGCCAACAGTCAAGAGCTGACTTTGAGTCATCACCAATCCATTCTATGGGTATGCTGATTTTAGAAGGGAGGTTTGGCAAGTCTTTATGGTCATTGCAAGGTTTCTAACCGCTGAACATGAATGTTCCAGCAAGTGTAAAATGACCAGTGTGGACACAACTCAAAATTGTGACAATATGCTAAATCAACAATGTACCATTGATGGAAGAAAATGATTAAAAAAAAACTCTATGGAATCAATCCATGACTAACAGACACGTTCACTGCTGCAGGGTGTTTCAAACGTGGTGTTGTTTTGCATTTAAGGAAAGATGTGATTTCTTGAATTGAAATGCAGTGTACATATGGTGAGTCTGTGGAATTCATTACCACAGGAAGTAGTTGATGCCAAAACATTGTGTTCAAGAGGCGGCTGTATATAGCGCTTGGGGATCAGAGGTTATGGGAAGAAAGCAGATGAGGGTATTGAGTTGGGTGAACAGCCATTATCATGATGAATGGCTGAGCGGGTCTAAAGGCCTCCTCCTGCTCCTATCTTCTATATTTCTGTATCCAGAGAAGGCTACAAAAGGAAGTTGATGAATGTAAACAAAGGTTAAGGCATATCCAGGAAGAGCACTCAGCCATACTTGCAGATTTACAGGATCACAATGAAGTTCATGCACAGTCAAACCAGGAGAAAATGGCCAGAATAGAACAACAGCTCATTGCACAAGACATGGAATCAACCAGAAGACTGCAGAATATTTAATCTGCAAGCTGCATGACCTCATAGAGTCATAGAGGTTTACAAGATGGAAACAGGTCCTTTGGCCCAACTTATCCATGCTGTCCTTTCTTTTTGAAAATCTCTAAAATAATCCCAATTGCCTGTATTTGGCCCATATCGCTCTATACCCATCTTATCCATGTAACTATTTAAATGCTTTTTAAAAGATAAAATTGTATCTGCCTCTACTACTACCTCTGGCAGCTTGTTCCAGACACTCACCATCCTCTATATGAAAAAATTGCACCTCTGGACACTTTTGTATTTCTCCACTCTCACTTAAACCCATGCCCTCTTGTTTTAGACTCCCCTACCTTTGGGAAAAGATAGATACTATCTAACTGACCTGTGCTCTCATTATTTTATAGACTTCTATAAAATCATCCCTTGCCTCCTATGCTCCAGAGAAAAAAGCCCAATTCTTCCAGCCTCTCCTTGTAACTCAAACCATCAAGTCCCGGTAGCTTCCTAATAAATCTCTTTTGTACTCTTTCTAGTTTAATAATTTCCTTTCTATAATAGGGTGACCAGAATTGCACACACCAAGTATGACCTTACCAATGTCTTATGCAACTTTAACAAGACATTCCAACTCATGTATTCAATATTCTGACCGATGAAACCAAGCATGCCAACTGCCTTCTTCACCACTCTTCCACCTGTGACTCCATTTTCAAGGAGTTATAAATACATACTCCTAGGTCTCTTTGCTCTGTAACACTCCTTGACACACTACCATTAGCTGAGTAAATCTTGCCCTGGTTCAATCTACCAAAATGCATCGCTCGCATTTGTCTAAATTAAACTCCATCTGCCATTCGTCAGCCCAATTGATCAAGATCCCATTGCAATTGAAAATAACTTTCTTCACTGTCCACTATACCACCAGTCTTAGTCTCATCTGCAAGCTTACTAACCATGCCTCCTATATGAGAAACCTAACTGAGAAAAACCAGAAACTGTAGAATGATTTGACCATAGCTAATGAAAAGATTCTAGTGCAGTAGGAAAGACCACAGAAGAAGTAAGAAGAGTTGAGATCTACACAGGGTCAGCATGCAGCTGTGAAATTGCTTTATTTAAACAGCAAAAGAAGGAACTTGATATCTTTTAAAGTTGAAATTTATTTATTAGCCAGAAGTAGGCTTACATTTACACTGTAATAAAGTTACTGTGAAAACCCTTTAGGTGCCACACTTTAGTGCCTGTTTGGGTACACTAAGGGAGAATTTAGCATTCTACTTCTAATCTGCACATCTTTGGACTGTGGGAGGAAACCAGAGGAAACCCATGCAGACTTGGTGAGAATGTGCAAACTCTACACAGACAGTGACCCAAGCTGGGAATTGAACATAGGTCCCTGACGCTGTGAGGTAGCAGTGCTAACCACTGTGCCACCATGTTTACAGCAAGCCTTTTTCATATGAAATCACACATCCAATGGAGTAACATTAAGGAGGAATAAATGTCAACCGAGGGTATTGTACCAAATGCATCTTGTCCAATACTCTGATAACATTGAGAACATGTGGATCTAAAAGTGAAATTGTGGAAGGCCACTGTGAAGACAACCAGTGTGCAGGATATTCATTCGTCTACATTGCTGTGTCAAGAATACCATGGTGATGATTCTAGATTACAGAAGAGTTTTACCATTATGAGTTCAAGACACATTAGTGAACTACCAATACATTTTTTACTTATTGATTCTCTTCCTATGCTGACAGGTGCAAGAGGCAGCCTGTTTCTATAGTTAGTTATTCCCAGAGCAGGTTGTGAGCCTGTTGCCAGGGGCTATACCTTGAGGGGCACCAATCTACATAAAGCATGGCTAACCAGGAGATTCTGTCACTCCTACTGCCTGCAATAGATATATCGGAAGTTTTTGCAGATTGGTCATTAAACTATTTGGCCAAGACCTGGAATGTAACATGAATCCAGAGCTCTGATTTAGAGACAAAGACACTAACCACTGTGCCACAGAATCAAACACCCAAAAAAACATTTTAAGCAGTCTTAAATGATGGATGGAGGTATAACTTGTATGCAAAGAGTGTTCAGATCAGTTCTGTTGTGTTTTTATTTTACTTTGTAATGTTCAACTGAAGGACACTATTTATTAGAATTTGCAGATAGTGAGTGTTCATTATCATTGCAGGAAGTGATATGACATAGCATGAGACACAAGAGGAGGAGTTGTGTTGACTCACAGGTAAAAAGTATATGTGGAAAGTGTCCTAGTAGCACGGACAGACAACGAGAATCTGCCTCTGGCTGACAGCTCCCAGTGGTTGGGATTTTCATTTCTAGGGTCCTGGTCCCTGGGGAAGGTCTGACCTCACAGTAATATGATCGGGCCTCTCCCATGGAGCTGATGAGGCTTCAACTGGTGGGCAAGATCCCTGCCAAACTAATTAAATCGTATTTTTTTTAATCCTGTAATAGGATCTAGATGTCACCCGACAAGGCTTACATTTGTTGCCCATCCCTAATTGCCCTTGAACTGAATCATTTCAGAGGGCAGTTAGTCAATCATGTTTCACATGTCGGCCAGACCTGATAAGGACAGCAGATTTCTTTCCATAAAATGCATAAGTGAACCAGATGGGTTTTTACAACAATTAGTGATTGTTTCATGGTCACTATTACTGACACTGGCTATCAATCAATTCCAGATTTTATTCATGTCAAAATACAGCTATTATAACTGCTGGAATATAATTTTTCAACTCTCATTGACACAAGCAGGCTTTTCTATTTCTTAAGGAATTGGGGATTAAATAACTCCACTGCTTGACAGTTCTATGGACTTTATCCACAGTCCACAAACTTTTACTCCTGGTCCATATATTTGTGACCCCCATTCTGATGAGGAGCAAAAATGGAATTTGTTTAAATTTAGTCATGTTGATTTTGGGATTCTGACATGTCTGAGTTCCTCTTACTTGCAGAAATAGGATCTGTCAAAAATGGGTCAAAAACAACCAAATCTTAGTCCCACTCATTATATTTAAATGTCCGTAATGTCTCCATGGTTCTGTGAAATCCAGCTCATATTCTCAATCTAAATATCTTGTGTGTATGCAGAGTTGTGGTTACTCCTTATAGCTATTCCTGATAGGAGATCTGTAGTTCATCTGCAGTCACTCTGTGATGCCCATCATCCAACTATACCTAGGCCAATTCCTCTTTCTGCTGCCCTCCACTTTGCCCTCAAAAAAACTCTCTAGCTTTTTTCAGCTCCGAACAAATGACCAAAAACTGACCTTGTTCTTGGATATTAATTTTTAAGAGTTCTTTTCCTATTTCCAATTTCAAATACCTCTTCATTTGTCTTATGATGTGTATCTGAAATGTTCACATAGGCCTTAGCACCCATATTTCAAAGGCCACTATTTTCTTCCACAGAGTTTTATTTACTATCCAGGTTTCTGAGGCAGAAAGGAAAGTTGATGGACCATAGCCTTTATGAGTTCTTTTCTTGTTACAAGCTTGAGTTTTCTTGTTGTGAATACATTCTTCATCTTTACAAAATTACTTCTACCTATCTCTGATCTTCTAACTGCCATATTTTTTTTAATTCATTCGTGGGATGGGGCACCACTGACTGGCCAGCATTTATTGCCCATGCCTAGTTGCCCTTATTCAGAGGTCAGTTGGGAGTCAACCAATTGCTGTGGCTCTGGAGTCACATGTAGGCCAAACCAGATAAGATGGCAGATTTCCCTCGCTGAAGGGCATTAGTGAATGAGATGGGTTTTTCTGACAATCGACAATGATTTCATGGTCATCAGTAACTTCTTAATTCCAAAAAAACTTACATTGAATTCAAAATTCCACCATCTGCTGTGGTGACATCTGTCATCTTCTGTTACCTTTTGTCCTAAATAGGCAAACTGATCTACATGTTCCAATGTGACACCATCCACTTCAATCTTCTCTCCAATTTCTTCTAATGTATTCTTTTTATGTATCATTGTTTTTGCCTTTCTGTTGATTATATTCAATTCATATTCTAAACCACTAGGTTTTTTTTGATTTACGATATTTTGTAGGGCCTTTTCTGATTCTGCAAGTAGTGCTGTGCTATCAATGCATCATAAGTTTGTTATGATCCTGCCTCCAATTTCTATCCCTGGAAGTACATCTAATTCTCTGAATACTTGTTCTGTTTACAGATTGAATGATCTTGGTGTTAGGACATAGTGTGTTATGTTTCTGTCTTCACTGAGTCATAGAATCCCTACAATGTAGAAAGAGGCCACTTGGCCCATTGTGTCTGCACCGACTCTCTGACTGAGCATCTTACGCAGAACCTATCCCTGTAACCCCACATATTTACTCTGCTAATCCCCCTAACCTACACATCTTGGAACACTAAGGGGCAATTTAGTATGCCAATTCAGCTAATCTGCACATCTTTGGACTGTGGGAGGATACCAGAGCAACTGAGGAAACCCACACATAAATAGGGAGAATGTGAAGACTCCACACAGTCACCCAAGGCCAGAATTGAACCTAAGCCTCTGGTGCTGTGAGGCAGCAATGCTGACCACTGTGCCATCGTGCGCCCTGAAATCTGCTATTCTTACCTGGTCTGGCCTACCTGTTGATAAAGACAGGGCCATGTTCTTCACTTCACTTCCTGAAGGAGACTACCTCCTTCATTTTGTTGACATTGAAGGAAAGCTCATTGTCTTTGCTCCAATTCAACAGATTTTCTATGTTTTTCCTGTGCTGTGTCTCGCATTGTTTGAGATTCAATGCACATTGATGGTGTCATCAGCAAAATTGAAAATTGAGTTGGAGGGGAATTTGATCATAGAGTCAGAGAAGTATAGGGGCTGAGGACACAGCCTTGCAGAGTTTCGGTGTTGAGAATGATCATGGAGGAGGTGTTGTTGCATAACCTGACTGCAGGTTATGGGTTCGGTAGTCCAGGATCCAGTTGCACAATTCCAGCTGAGCCCAAGGTCATGAAATTTGGAGATGAATCTTGGAGGAATAATAGTGTTAAAGGCTGAACCTTTGTGAAGAATTTATGAATAGGAGTCTGATACAGGTGTCTTTGTTATCTAGCTGTTCCAGGGTTATGTGCAGGGCTAGGCAGATGGCATCTGCTGCAGACTTGTTGTAATGATAGGCAAATTGTAGTGGATCCAGGCAGTCGGGGAGGCTGGAATTGATTTGTGCCATGACTGATCTTTCAAAACACTTCATAATGATGGATGTCAGAGGCACCAGACAATAGTCATTAAGGCATGCTGCCTGACTTTTCTTTGGTAGCGCAATGATGGTTATCTTTCTAAAGCAGATAGGAACCTCGGATTGTTGTAAAGAGAGATTGAAGATGTCTGCGAATACCCCCGCCAGCTGGTCCATGCAGAACTTAAGTGCTTATCTGGGTACCCCATCCGGTTCAGTCACTTTCTGTGAGTCGATTTTTAAGAAAGCTGTTCTGACGTCGGCATTGGCGACTTCGGATATAGGTTCATCCAAAGTTTCCAGGACGGCAGACTCACTCTTGCTGACCTATTCTATTATCACTTCTAATTCTGCTTTTCCAAGGTCTTTTGGATATGGTGGTTGTTACTTCACCTATACCTCAGGCATTTCCTGTACTCATTAATTTCTAAGTATTCTTAACCTCTGGCGTAATATTTGGTCCATCATTTGCCTCAATGTCTTGATTTGGGTCATCGTACAATTCATTTATATATTGTGGGCATCTTTTTGCTTCTGCATCCCTTTTAGATAATATTTTATGAGTTTTTTACACACCGCTATCTGTTATCCCTTTCTCTCTATCTATCAAAGATTCTAGCTACTCGTGCAGAACTCTCATTTTGTGATGTCTTTCCACAGCCAATACTTCATCACACATCTGATTATACTATTTCTCTTTAGCCTGCTCACATGCATTCTTTATTTCATTTTCAATTTCATCATACTCAGGTGTGTTCCTTTTCGATCAGCAGTGCTAGCATCTCATCTGTCATCCACTCCTTGTCTCCTTTAGGTAATATCTCATTTGCAACATGTTGTATACTCATTTTCCTGTTTTCCCATTTGCTTTCTATTTCTTATTCTGAGACCTCAGCTTGATCTGATTCCTCAATTTTGAGACATTCATACTTGTTTTGTTTTACTTTAAGAGTGATTGCGTCTCTGATATTCTCATCTTCAGCATCTTCAAGGTCTAAATGATCACACATATCTTTTCTTTTTTCTGTATTTTCATACAGTCACAGAGGTTTACAGCATGGAAGCAGGCATTTTGGACTAATTTGTCCACGCCACGTTTTTTTCAATACCTAAGCTAGTCCCAATTGCCCATGCTTGGCCCACATCCTCGATAGCTATCTTACCCATGTAACTGTCAAAATGCTTTTTAAAAAACAAAATTGTACCCATCTTACTAGCACCTCCGGCAGCTTGTTCCAGACACTCGCCACCCTCTGTATGAAAACAGTTGCCACCTGGACCCTTTTATATCTACCCCCTTTCACTTTAAACTTATGCCCTCTAATTTTAGACTTCCCCCACTTTGGGAAAAGATATCAATGCCTCTCATTATTTTATAGACCGCCATAAGATCTCCCATAAGCCTTCTACGCTCCAGAGAAAAAAGTCCTATTCTATCTAACCTCTCTTTATAAATTAAGCATTTTCAGCTTCAACTTAATTTTTGCCCAGAAGGAAACAAGCAGCTGAATTTATATTTGTGGCAGAATATGTTCTATATACTGTTTCCCTATCATAAAGGCCAGAATTTTACATTGATTGGGCGGACATGTGGACGACATAGAAGTGCTTGATATTGCAGGAATAGATGTGCATCCCAATGTTATTGAGCAATAGTTTAGTCAGCACGCAGGTACGAGAGTGGAAACCTACCCACTGAAAAGCAAACAGGTGATTTAGGGGGCCTTAAGGGTTCAATTGATAGCAATTTTATGTGGCCTATCTGCTTTTACGGTTAGTGGGGGCCTTAACATTTTAGCTGCAACCTGGATCCAAGTAGGGGTAGACTCTCAGCGCTGAAATAAATGTGTCTGAGGACAGAAATCAGTGTATGATTGTAGTGTCTAGACACACATGGCCTTGTTTTAACATCGATATTTGTATTTCATGGGCCTGCAGTTCCCTGAGACAGCTCTGCAATAGTACAGAGGGAGCACATTGGAAATGTCTGCCCATACATTCCTGTTTCTCAGTATTCACCCTCTCCTTGCCCTTCCCAACAGCGCTCAGTCTCTTGCAGAACTCTGGATGACCACAGCTAGGAACATATTTTATGTCTTCTCCCAGACCCATCAAGTGTGTACACCCTGGATCAAGGTTGCAAGTAAAATGCAAAAGTCACCTGCCAATTGGGTGAAAAATTCAGGACGTAGTATATTTGATTTCTCGTCATATCACCTGGGCTTCTCCAAGTCTACAGTCTTTTTGTTTGTTGCTTAAGGAAGCTGTTTGCACAACTGGATCATGTTCTTGACAGTATTGTATCTCTGTCCTCTTTCATTTCTTAATCCAAGGTCATATGGCCAGCATACATTCCTGAGGTTCCTTCACTGATTTTAGCATTTAAGGCAGCACGGTAGCACAGTGGTTAGCATTGCTGCTTCACAGCTCCAGAGATCAGGGTTCAATTCCCGGCTTGGGTCACTGTCTGTATGGAGCTTGCACATTCTCCTCGTGCTTGTGTGGGTTTCCTCTGGGCGCTCTGGTTTCCTCCCACAATCCAAAGATGTGTGGGTTAGGTTGACTAGCCATGCTAAATTGCCTCTTAGTATCCTGAGATATGTAGGTTAGAGGGATTAGTGGGCAAAATATGTAGGGATATGGGGGTAGGGCCTGAGTGGGATTATGATTGGTGCAGACTCGATGGGCCGAATGGGCCTCTTTCTGTACTGTAGCATTTCTATGATTTTAAGTCATCATTACATCAGTTGATTTTGCTTGATCATAACACTTCAGGATTTGTTTTTAGATTCTTTCCTGGGATTTGGACATCGCTGGTTAGGCCAGCTTTTATTGCCTATCCATAATTGTTCTTGAGGACGTAGTGGTGAGCTCCCTTCTTGAATCACTGCAGTCCATGTGGTGTATGTTTATCCACAGTGTGGTTAGGGAGGGATTTCATAATTTTTACTCAGTGACAGCTTGTGGTTTTGAAATGAACCTGCAGTTGTGGTGTTCCCATGATTCTGCTGCCTTGGTCCATTTAAATGGTAGAGGTCACAGGTTTGGAAGGTGCTCTCAGTAGAGCCTTGGTGAATTGCTTCATTGCATCTTATATTCGGTGTGCGCTACAAGCATCATGCATCAATAATGGAGGAAGTGGATGTTGAAGTTGGTATTTGGGGTACCAATCAAGCTAGCTGCTTTGTCCTGATTGTGTTAAGCTTCCAGAGTGTTGTTGGAGCTGCACTACTCCAGGCAAATGGAGAATATTCCACTCCTGGCATGTATATTGCAAACAGTGAATTGGTTCAGTGGGGTCAGGAGGTCAGTTACTCTCTGCAGAGTTCTCAGCTTTTAACCTGCTCCTTGGTCGCAGTATTTATGTGGCTGATCCAGTTCAGTTTCTGGTCAATGGGAACTCCCAGGATATGGGGATTCAATGGTTGTAATGTTTTTGAATGTCATAGGGAGATTTTTGAATTCCCTCTTGTTGGAGATAGTTATTACCTGACACCTGTGTGGTGTGATTGCTACTTACCACTTGTTAGACCAAATCTGAGTGGTGTCCGTACCTTACTGCATATGGATGCAGATGCTTTAATATCTGAGAAGTCGCAAATGAGAAAAGAACAATGGTGCAGAACAATGTGTAGTCATCAGTGAACATCCTCACTTCTGACCTCAGGATGAAGGGAAAGTCACTGTTAAGCAGCTGAAGGTGATTCTTTCTAGGGCAGTACCCTGAGTAACTCCTGCAGTGATGCCCTGGGATTGTAATGATTGAGCTCCAACAATGACCACCATCTTTTTTTGTGCCAAGTATGACTCCATTCGGGGACTTGTCAGCGGCGGGGGGTGTTTGGGGGGGGGGTGGGGGGTGGGGTTGGGGGTGGGGGGGGGGGGGGGTAGGTGGGGGGGGGGGTTCCCTGGATACCATATTAGACAAATGCTGCTTTGATGTCAAGAGCAGTCATTCTCATCTCACTTTGTGAATTCAGATCCTATGACCATTTTTGAACTAAAATGAAGTCAGGCATTGAGTGGCCGTGATACAGCTTGAATTGAGTATCAGAGAGCAGATTATTTCTGATTAAGTGCTGCTTCATAGTACTGTCAATGACCTTTTCCATTACTTTGCTGATAATCGAGAACAGACTGATGGGGCAGTAATCAGCCAGTTGGATTTGTCTTGCGAACTGTGGAGAGGATATACCTTGGCAATTTTCCACATTGCTGGCTAGGTGCTACTGTTGTAGCTGTACTGCAATAATTTGTCTAGAAGCAAGCTGGTTCTAGAACATAAGTATTAAGTACTATTGCCAGAATGTTGATGAGACAATCATCTTTACAGCATCTGGGGCCTTCAGCCATTTCTTGACATCATGTAGGATGAACTGAATGGACTGAAGACTGGCATCTGTGATACTGAGGACTTCAGAAGAAGATCACCATTTTATGTCACCATAAAATACTTTTATTTCTCCTTATTGTGATCTTATTTTGGGCATAACCTTGTTTGGCAATCAAATCAAAAGACTTTGCCTTCAGTCTTAATGGTATCAATCTTTCTGAGATTTGCCAGGAGCTCATTATGCCAGGCCTCATTATGCATTATTGTCTGAGAGCCCAGATTGCCATTAGTTTGTTGAAACAGTTGTGCCATGGGAAAAGATTGCTGGATTGACAACTTTCTCATGGATCTGTTTTGCTAATTGCACAATGTTTATTTAGACAAGATAAATCCATGTCAAATGTTTTTTGTTTCTGCTACTGATACTTTAAAAGTTTGACACTTTTATATGGCTGTAGCAAAAGTAATTATTTACAAAAGGTTGTGAACAATGGACAGTTTTTATAACTTTTCCATGCATGCCACTCTTCCTACAGGGTACATTGTTTCTGTAGCCTGTGTGAAGGAGCATTGACCTGCCTGGGTTGCCATGGAGGGAATAAAGGGCCATTGAGTGTGGGTGGAGGGGTATGAATTAGCATGGCTGGGGCACGTGGGGAGAAAATGAGTAGTGAGGGCTAAGGGGATTTTTTTTGTTTTACTCTTTTTATTATAACTGGAACTAAATGTCTGAACTTCATGGCAGCCTTTTTAATCAGTCCACCTTAACATTTGGCTGGGAAATCCCCTGACTCCTGCGACCTGCCTCTTGGATGGAAATCTAGTCCATAAATGTTTGTGTTTTAAAAAATGCAAATGTGATTTACGACTGTAAATGTAGGATTTACATTATAATATTAATTACATGTAAAACAAATTTCAAAAAGATATATTAACACAACATTTACTATCAAAAACAAAGTAATTCCATGAAGAGGAGATAGATAAAAAAAAACCCAATCCAAAGCTGAAAATAAATTATTTTAGTATCAGCTTCCTGTACTCGGTGCAATGCAATGTTTTGGACTAGAAACTTTGAAAGTCTGGCATAAGTTGGCTATGGCATGACATTTTCTGGGAAATTACTTTTGACCTGAAGAGGGAAGATTTATATAGACAGAACATACAGTTCAGACAAATTAATCATTAATAACTTCCTTAGAAACGCAGTTCAGTTTAGTCAATTGTTGTGAGGTACAAATTCTATTTTAAGTTCTCTCCCCCCACCACCCCCTCAACACATTTGGACATGAATTAATCAGATTGACGGCAAATACCAGTGTGATAATTTTAACTGAGCTTCAAAGGCTTCTCCTGCTTTCTAAGTCTGACCAAACAGTACATACAGTAATGGTGTGCCAGCCAGCGCTGAATCTACAGAAATTGTGGCAGCTTATCACTTAGGTGATTTGGTGCATGACAGGTAATTAGCTTCAGCAGCTGCTGAACTGTGATTCCCATTGCTAATGAAATAGGGCTTTGTCCATTAAAGGCCACACCTGGTGTGCTACTATTTGATGGTTTTTGAGTTCCAGAACCTATTGGACTTTCATCTGTTTCCCTCGTACTCGCACCAGTCTCCATAATGCTCGCCTAAGCCGTCCATGTGTTTGCTGTTTTCTCTTCATCGGTTAATGAAAGGCTGGAGGCCCCTGACTTCAAGTGGGTTTGAGAGCAGCTGCATCGAAGGAACAGAATTACAAAAGGGTTCAATTAGTCAGCAGCATGTAGTATGTAAATGTGATGACAGGATCTTTGAAGGGAACATTCAATCATGCACACATCGCCTTACTTTTATAGCGGATTTGCAGTAATTCTTAATCATTTGTCCATGGCTAGAGAATGCATTTAAAAAAAATAATTGCTAGGTTCTTTTGACATTTTGTTTTTTTCTCCCCCTCTATCTCTTATCTTATTCCAATGCAAGTCTCCTTAGTTGCGAGCTTCCCATTAGATCTCAAATGGAACTTAATGCTGTTTAATTAATGTTTGACCTTTTCATGTGGAAGCAGGAATGGTAAAACATGGAGAAGAGTCCTTTATCAAACTGGGTGCAGAATTCAAAGCAGATATTTATCAAAGTCTGCCAAAATAATTTCTCCAAATAAAACAAGCACAACAGACCACTTCATTTTTCAATTTTGGCTGTAGTAATAATAGATTTCTACTTGAAATTTGCACAGAAAGCAATAATTAGCTGTACAATTATTAAGACAGAATAGATAGTTCTATTACAAATTCTATGGAAATTAATATTTTGGCTTATATTCATGGATATGGGGAGGCAATAGCATAGTGTTATTATCGCTAGACTATTTGTCCAGAAACTCAGCTAGTGTTCTGGGGACTTGGGTTTGAATTGTGTAATAGCAGGTGGTGGAATTTGAATTCAATAAAAAAAATCTAGAATTAAGAATCTACTGATGACTATAGAACCATTATCAAAAAAAAGCCCATCTAGTTCACTAATGTTCTTTAGGGAAGGAAATGTGTTGGCCTTACCTGCCCTGGTCTACATGTGACTTCAGAGCCACAGCAATGTGATTGACACTCAATTGCCATCTGGACAAGGACAGCTAGCTATGGGGCAATAAGTGCTGGCAGCCAGCAATGCGCATGTCCCACGAATGAATAGAAAAAGCTTTTTTTTTCACTTGGCCTTCGTTGAGATACCTGCTCGCTCTGTAGATGAGTGTTCTACAATCTGTCCCAAACTGTTCCAGTATCTCACTTAACTAGCCATAATTTAAAGTAAAACCCAGCAAGTAAAATAAAAGTAAAGTTTATTTATTAGTCACGTGTAAGGCTCACATTAACACTGCAATGACATTACTGTGAAATTCCACTAGTCGCCACACTCGGGCACCTGTTCGGATCAATGTGCCTAACCAGTACATCTTTCAGACTGTGGGAGGAAACCAGAGCACCTGGAAAAAATCCACACAGAGAATGTGCAAACTCCACACAGGCAGTGACTGAAGCTGGGAATCAAACCCGGGTCCCTGGTATTGTAAGTCAGTAGTGCAAACCACTGTGCAACCATGCCACCCATAAAGCACCATTAGCTGATATGACTGAGCCAAGTGTTGTGCCAGCATGGACTCAATGACTTACTTGCATGCACTTTGCACCAGAGGTCGCTTAAACCTGTCATGAGTGGGAACACAGGGTGATGGATGTCCTCACCAGTGCTGTTCTAGCATGAGCATCGAATGGTAGGGAAATAGTGGATCCAACATAGGACCTTGTTAATCCATGTAATTGGTTATCATCCCATGCAAATGCGCACTTACCAAACCACAGCAGAAAGCACTATTAATATTAAGGTGCTGTAATTAATTGATTAACTTTAAAAGATGGCAGCTTTGATTGCCTTCTTCACTCAACGATTTGTATAGAAATACAGAGAAATTAGAATCCAGAATTACTCCAAATCAGTCAAAGTTGAAGTTTAAGCTCCAAGAAGTATCACTTTTCTTTCTGTGGGTGCTGAATAAAATCATCTTCTTCATCCTTCAGTTACAGGCTCTGACAAAGAACTTAAATCGGCAGCAAAGCCCTTTCTTCACAAGAATACCGTAGTAATATCATTCATGCTCCTAAATAGTTAGTAGTCAGTCCTAACCTGATGACTTTTGGAATGAAACTAAAAAAAGACAATTATCCGGAATTCTTCCAATCCTTCCCATATCTTGAGTAATAGATTGGAGGAATCCTGAAGTAATTAACTCAATTATTTAAACATTTTCCTATACAAAGTTTTCTTGGGAAATCCAACAAACTTACAAAGGATGTGTAGGGGAATCCATCAAAAACTCCCCCCTCTTGAAACGTGATCCAATTTACAAACACCCGCAGTCTTACTGCAAATCAGAGGAACATGGTAGGAATTGTTAAACTGTAAAAACCCAAGATACTGCTAGTTCAACCTTTAACAACCGTGGCATGATGTTGTTTGTGAATCACAAAAAGTAATATCTATAAATTAATCAACAACAAATCCAGAAATGGGTTGGAATTCCCTGACTTCACCATCTCTGGGGATTCTCTGGCCCCGCTGAATGGAATTTTGGCTTAACAAAACAGTCCAAAGACATGCTGGTTAGTTGCATTGTCCATGCTAAACTATCCTTCGATATACCCGAACAGTTACTGGAGAGTGGATTTTCTAGGGGATTTTCACAGTAACTTCATTGCAGTGTGAATGTAAGCCTACTTGTGACTAATTAATTAACTTATTTTAACTTATGTAAGACATGATTGTGTTTTAGTCCATTTCCTATATCAAGCCATTTTTTTGTTATCAGTTTAGCATGATGTTAGTGCACCTTTAAATGCCATTCAAGAACTCATGTTTCTCACAGGTATTACTCTGGCTGAACTTTAGTTTTGTTCTTACAACAAAGAAGATTTGTGTTAAACTAACAACTTTGGGAGGATTCTACGTTTATCATTGTGTTCTGGGTTTACTGGTCTCAATGGAGGCTACAACTGCACTACCGAGGAGAATGAAAACTGATATTTCACTTCATAAATGTTTTTATGTCATATGAGGAACATTATTTATAATACACTTCCATCATGTTTGGGACAACAGAGTGGAATTTCAAACTTTTTTAAAAATAAGCTGAAATTCAAAAATAAGAAGGAAAGCAAGATCATGTACATTGTATGGTCTATTGCTGTTCTCAACTGTATCTCGAATGTTGGCATGTCAAAAGTTGACAAAGTAAAAGTGAGTGCTTGTTTTCCTTCAATAGAAGGAAGAAGACAGTAGGTAGAGTGCAAAACTTTCAAGTTTTATATCCTCAATTATTTAAACAATTTGCTGTGTTGCTCTTAATGTGATTTATTGGAAATAATTATATTGAAAGGGCAGGAGATAAATTTAACACCATCCTTATTTTTCTAATCTAGCCCAGACTACTGGGATATGATCTCTTCCAATTGCTGAATACAACTTCAAGATGAGGGGGGGGGCAAGATTCAACACAGATGTCAGGGGAACGTATTTTACACAGAGGGTGGTGGGGACCTGGAATGCATTGCCAAACAAGGCGGTTGAGGCGGACACGCTGGGATCATTTAAGACTTATCTAGATAGCCACATGAACAGACTGGGAATAGAGGGATACAAACAAATGGTCTGGCTGGGCACATGAGTGGCACAGGTTTGGATGGCCGAAAGGCCTGTTGCTGTACTATACTGTTCTTCGTTCTTTGGTGCATGTTAAATAAGGTTCAACAGCCTCAATCCACTCACAAGAAGCTATTGGTCCACAATACAAACTGATCCTTATCAAGCAATCCCACTCGTAAAAAGCACTTGAGTGGCAAGTGAAAATATATCACACACATTCAGTGGGAGATGCTTGCCTGAAAAATATTGTTGGGAAAAGTACAAGTAGCTTTACTATACATCGAACTATACTCTTCAGTAAAAGGAATTAATGCAGATATAAAGGATCTGCAATGATTAGCATGTACATCTTTCACCTTGGTAAGGACCAAATTCACATATAAAATAAAACAATTTGCATCGTCACTCAATAACTTAACACATACTCTTAATGATGTTGTATTCTTACAAAATAATGGGTGTTTTAAATTCAAAAAATTGTTTTGCATCATTTATACTTTTAGTCATTTTTACGTTTTATTGCCCAATCTGCCAAACAGTCGGGGTGATTCGCCAGCACAGCTGGCCAGGAAATATCAGCAAAGGCTATTTAGTAGGCATTCCGCTGAGTGCCACAGCCTCCGAATGTTTCCAGGACCCCAATTTCTAAGGCCATCACCTCCATGCTGGAAATCAGTGCTCACCTCCCTGCTGCACCCCCTTTCCCTCCTGCTAGGAACATTCACTCCAGCGGGATTTGCAACAGCTTCCCACTAATGGGAAACTGGCAGCCCAACCCTGCTGGAGTGAAAGGAGGCCAAGAAGGACCCCCAGGAGCCCTGCTGTAAGGTGATGTGCCCCCTGGGCATTGCCAATCTGCCATTGTCTGCCTGGCCCCCTGGTGCTGCCCAAGGAGCAACGTGGCAATGCTCAAGGGTCACCTTGGCACTGCCCACTGGGCATCAGACCATGCCCAAGGGAGGTGGGGTCAGAGGGGGCAGGAGCTATGTGGGGGGAGACAGATGGGGGTGTGGGATCCTGCTGCCACTCTGCACAGGGATCGGTGGCAGAGGGAGAGAGTGCGGTGATCACATAGCTGTGGGTGGATGGGGGTTAAGGATGAAGTTTGGACCAGAGACATCAGAGAGTCCAATGATTGGGGGGGTGGGGAGAGTTGGAGGGGCAACATGCAAGGTCACAGGACTGGTCAGTGATTGGACTTGCTAGCCGTTGGGAGACTGGCAGTGCGGGGCTATTGCGCTTGTGCCGATCTCTGTACTGATATATTGGCACAGGCTCAGTGGGCTGCTCAGCACAATGCTGCTGGCCTTTCCAACAGGTTTTCCCACCAACCACCCCCCCCCCCCCACTGCCCAGCAGTACACCACCAACACACTCCCCTCCCCACCCACCCTGGGATTTTCAATGTGAATCTCATCATGGCATTCTGCGGTGCTCAGAATGTCGGAGATTAATTTCGAAAATCCCACCAAAAAAAATGGGATTTACTCCAGTTTTTATGGGAATTCAACACTTAGAAATTTTTTTGGGAGAATGTTTTTGGGACAGTCCCAGCCTATTAGTTGTATGGAATGGAGAACCAAGTATGAAAATTAAGAGACAAGTATGAAAAAACAAGAGACCTACACTATGTAAATTTGGAGCAAAAAATTACCTCGCGTCCAACTTTCACAAGCATCGATGTGGTTTTATTCCTTCCTCACACATAACCCAGTTTTTTGCCACCTCCTAGGCTGACTGAGTGTGCCTATTCAATGTTTCAGTAATGTCAGTACCCATTTGGCTAGGTACATTTGGGCTCAATTATGGTGAGTCCATTGCTGGAAAACTTTTGCTGATGAAGGTTTAAAAACCTGGAGCTCCCTGGTTGTAAAAGCCAAAAGCAAGCATCACACCATTGTAGATTGATGCCATTTAAACCTCTTTACTTAATACCTTTGCTGCCTTATGTAGAAAGAAAACTTTCATTCTACCATGGCTTGATTCAAATCAAGGTTGCAAAGGTAAATGGCAGGTTATACAATGGTTATAACTGTTGCTTCACAATGCCAGAGACCCGGGTTTGATTCCTGGCTTGGGGTCACTGACTGTGTTGAATTTGCACTTTCTCCCTATAAACCCGTCTGTATGGGTTTCCTCCGGGTGTTCTGGTTTCCTCCCACAATCTGAAAGATGTGCTGGTTAGTTGTATTAACATGAACAGGTGCTCGACTGTGGCGACAGGAAGAATTTCATAATAACTTCATTGCAGTGTTAATGTAAACCTTACTTGTGAATAATAAATACATTTGTTAATTTTAAAAAGAAAATATCATCAGGCAACTATTGCTTTCTTGTTTAATTCTTTCTGTCTAATGAATTTCATATGTCAAGATGCATAGTTTTTTTACCTTAGTTAATTGTTCCCTTGCATTAAATTCTTTGAAACTCCCATAGTCTTCCTGCAATCTTTTCACAATTATTTAAAACTCCAAATCAGCAACAGTTTAATTGCTACTTCCTGATACACCTCATCTTGCATGTTCAACCTCAATAGTGTCCTGCACAGGGCATTTTGCCCTGCTTCCTCAATAATATATACTTTTTAATGCATCAACCAACAAGTAGGAGAGTGTAAAATATGCACTTCTCATCAGAATAAAGCTTATTGCTTTGCATAGCTATTTAATAATAAATGGTGAAACCATAATGTGCTCACACACCCTGATATTCTGTGTTGGTCAGCAATAGAATTACATTATTTCATAATCAAAAGTCATCAGAAAGCTGACCATTGTATAATCCCTATTGAATGGACCAATGAAACAAAAATGTAGTTAAAAAAAAAGTTTATTCAGCAAATAGTGTTTAATTTAATTGCTGTGTGACCTTGGATTGATATCTCTGCATTTCTACCGGAGGCGGAAAGTATTCAATATTAACATACAATGAGTGCGGCAAAATTTCTATTAAGTTGCTGCTAAAGCATTTCATGATATTGAGTATAATTGGGACTCAAACCCATGATAAATTCTCAGATCAAATTCTTTCTTTGTAGAAACAGAATACTAATTTGTTAAGCTTGTGATACAATCGTTAATAAATGTTTGCTTGCAATGCTTAACGCTTGACGATTGCAGTGCTGCATCCAAAGGCTCAATAACCACTTTCCAAGGTATCTTTGGATCTCAGAAAACCAGGACAGTCACTAATCGAACAAAATGATTTCACTGAGAACTCAATATCAATATTCATACTAATCTGATTGCGGGAGGCTCGGCTGTGGCTAAGACACCAGCATTAAAATTAACTCAGTTCCCCAGCGTCTATATGATGAGAGGTTACTTTAGTTATGTCACAAAACTGCACTATTAAGAGTCTTCAATATTCCCATTAGTCACACTCTGACCGCAATATAGACCATACATAGTTAGCTCGGCTGGACTTTTGTTTCTTTGAACGACTGTCCAAGGATGGTGCTTCAAATGCCAGTCTTTAGGGCCCATACTACCTGATTGTCCACTGTGAGATTTATGACAGAATGTACCAGAAAACTCTTTGAACACACCATAGGAAGCAGAATTGTGAGTCAGAAGAATCACAGTAAATATTCAATGCACACCCATGGCACTCGGACCATTCACAGAACAACATAAGTTTATATTTTCGTCAAAGCAAAAAGAGCTAAACAAATTAAAACTGTGTGTTTTTCCATATACGTTTTTTTAAATCATTTTACCTAATCTGATTAATATAAATTAATCTTAAATAGATTAGTAGAAATAAAGGGGCAATTCTCCCATCCCGACACACCAAAAAACGTGCGCGTTGGGATGGGAGATTTACGTGTTGGCCGTTTTGCAGGATTTGCGCATGCATTCCTGACGCGTGTGCATCTCCCACAACCAGAGAACAGGCACAGTTGGAACCAGCCTGGAAACTAGTGGAAAGAGAGTTAAATCATTTAAATCTGTTTTTCACATATTTTAAGTGTGATTGTTGGGCCCGGCACAAAACTTGCTGGCCCAATAGCGTCTCTCACCCCACCAGAAATACTTCATTCCTGCAGGGTTAGAGTAGCTCCCCACATTCAGGGGATTAGCGGGAGACCCCACTGGACTGAAAGGTAGAAATCAGGGGGTCTAGCGGCAGGGAGCATGGACATCCTGATAGTGCCAGCCTGTGCCCCCAGCAGTGTGCAAGCGGCAAGTACCAATGCACAAGGGACAGGGCCAAGGGAGCAAGGCCTTAGGAGCATGGGACTGAGATCTAAGGGGGCAAAGGTGTGCAGCCTATGAGAAGGGGCAGGGCGTAATGTGAACAGTGTCTCAAGGGTGATTGATAGGGGTGAGGGGAGTTCCGCTGCAACTCTGCATTGGGATCATTCAGGGCTGGAGAGAGGCCAGCAATCTGGACAGGCTGGGGTGAAGGTCTGGCAGAGGTGGGGAGGTTCTGCCTGAGGGGGTAGTGGGGTCTGCCTCCCGTGGGTGAGGCCTATTGAGATGGGGGAGTGCTGGACATCGGGGCGTTGGGGATCAAGGCTGGCCCGGGAATGCTTGTGGGGGATGCAATCGACTGTGGGAAGAGATGGAAGGGCAGCACTGCAGGTATCCAGGGCTGCCCAATGATCAAACTGGCCAACAAAGTGTGTTTCACAGTTGTGCCGTCTGCATTGCACAGAGTGGGGATATTCGGGTCTGAAGTTGAACTGCAGAAACAGTCATGATTTATATTAGTTTTCTTGGCAATTCAGCACTTTTGGGAGAATCGTTCCCAAAGTATTGATTTCACCCAATGTACTAATGAGAATGGTGCACATATGCGTAGTTAATTAAAGTCAATCATATTTTAAAGGCAGACTGTTGTAAACTACAAAGAAATTGTAACACAGCAAATCTCTTATGGATTGACAATTGGTTTAATAGAATTTAGATCTTATATACAGGTGAGTACTTTGAATAGGGCCCAACTATGCAAGTACATGCAAAATAGATATCTGCATTTATATCTTTAGGCACCAATTTAAAAATAGTTTATAGGTCATGGCATTATCCCCACCTCTTATGTTGGACAGTGGAGAGTTGGAACAGGATAAAAAGTGAGATTCAGGAATATAACCTCAAATGCTGGCAGATATTGGGGCATCATGATGGGACACATAAATGTCCTTTATCAATAGGTCACTGAACTGTAATTGGGAACTGATTTAAAATTAACTGTTGCTTCTCACATTTCATGGGGCAATGGGGACAGAATTTACACCTCGGAAAGATAAGTGCCATGCTCAGCACTCCTCATGGGTCAGGGGGAGTAGGAACATTCCCCCAATTCCTCCAACAGTTTTCAGTCTCTCCAATGCCAATCACCAGCTTCCGCACTTCACTTCCAGCCCTGGTTGCCAATTTCCCCAAACCCTCATGATCATTGTCTCTCCCCCTACTCTTGAATGGTCAGGGAACCTCTTCCTAAGGATCTTGAGCTGAGACCTCCAGTTGCTAGTATTCCCTCCCACCCACTCTTCCCATTTTAGTTAGATGCTAAACAGTTAAGGGAAATGAGCAGGAGCACCTTGACATTCCTAACCTTGCCATATTCTTTGACCATTTTCAGTCAGACCCATACGTTTCTTACCTTCCTGTGAATATCAGGCCTATATGTCCAATAGTTTAAAAGTTTACTTATTCGTGTTCCAAGTAGCCTTACATTAACACTGCAATGAAATTACTGTGAAAATCCCCTAGTCACCACACTCCGGCACCTGCTCGAGTACACTGAGGGAGAATTTAGCATAACCAGTGCACCTGACCAGACATCTTTTGGACTGTGGGGGGGAAACCAGAGCACACAGAGGGAGTCCACGCAGACGTATGGAGAACATACAAACTCCACACAAACCGTGATCCAAACAGGGAACCAAACCCAGGTCCCTGACACTATGCGGCAGCCGTATGGAGGCTAGTTTGATAATCTGTTTCAAAAGAATGTGACTGGCAAGCAGTCATTCATTTGCATAGAAGTCAGTAAAAATGGTAACCTCAATGACTTGATTCAGATGAAGACAGCTCTGAACTTTAAATTTATTCTAAGATAAAGCCAATCTCCAGATATCGGCACCCACTGAATGATAATTTTACGAGAGAGTTTACCAGAACCATTCTGTTACCTGCCACCCTGGTTTAGTACTCACCATAATTTCCTGAATGCTTGCAAGGCCCCACTGAGACCCTAGACCTTTAAATATCTTTGGTAACTCTGCCATCCCCCTCTACCCCACTCGGCCTGATGTAAATCAATCTCAAATTCAAAATTGCCATTGATCTAGACAAAGTTATGTTGAATGTTTTTGATGAGATTCTCCTCGAAAATCACATGGGATTTGGGGTGGGCTGGCGAGATAGATACAGAACTGGCTCGGTTATAAAAAATACAGTAGCGGTGGAAGGGCATTTTTCAGAACACAGAGCTAGTGGTGTTCTGCAGGGATCAATGCTGGGACCTCTGCTGTTTGTAATATATATAAAGGATCTGGAGGAAGATGTGGGTGGTCTGATTAGTAAGTTTGCAGATGACATGAAGATTGGTGAAGTTGTTGATCATACTAGGGATTCTCAGAGGACACAACAGGATATAGATAGATTGGAGACTTGGATACAGCAATGGCAGATGGAGTTTAATCTGGACAAATGCGAGGTGAAGCATTTTGAAGGATCAAATTTAGATGCGAATTATACTGTAAATGGCAGAATCCTTAGGGACATTAACATATAGAGGGATCTGGGCGTGCAGGTCCACACAGGTGGTTAAGATAATTAAGAATGCATATGGCATGCTTGTCTTCATCAGCTGGGGCACTGAGTACAAGAACTGGGAAATTATTCTGCAGCAATATAAAACCTTGGTTAGGTTACATTTAGAACATTATGTGCAGTTCTGGTCGCCACACTTCTAGAATGACATGGAAGCTTTCGAGATAGTGTAAGCAAAGTTCGCCAGGATGTTGCCTGACCTCGAGGGTGTTAACTATGAGGAGAGGTTCTATAAACTAGGATTGTTTTCACCGAAAAGATGGACACTGAGGGGAGACCTGATAGAGGTCTGGAAAATAAGGGGGCATAGACAGAATGAACAGTCAGAGGCTTTTGCCAAGGATGGAAGTGTCAATTACAAGAGTACAGGTTTGAGGTGAAAGGAGAAAAGTTTAACAGATGTGTCGGGAAGAGTGGTGGAACTCTTGGGTGGCTCGAACGTACTGTCAGAGGAGTGGTGGAAGCAGGCATATTAGCAACTTATAAGAGGCATCTGATGGGTACATGGAAGGGGAGGGAATAAAGAGATATAGACTGAGTAAGAGCACATTTATTTTAGTTTAGCCAGGGCATCATGATCAGCGTAGGCTTGGCAGCCTGAAAGGCTCATCCCTGTGCTGTACCTTTTTTTGTTTTTTGTTCTAACCAAGTTCATCAGCCATTACATGCCATTACTCCTACCATACCGTGAATCGCTAGAATTTCTGTATCATAATAGTGGTGTACAACAGTCCCATAATTTCAGGAAACACAGCCCATTATATGTGATGTTTAAGAAAATTGGATTAATGTAACTGAGATATCTTCTGGAGGGACTGGTTGATGAAGGGGATTGGGATAAAATCTTTCCGTTTTTGAAACTCTGGTTCAAATGCTGCCTGAGCTTATCAGGTGAAAATATCCATAGTCCTAAGGCTCCAAAGCAAAATGAGTTCAAGCATTTGCAATCCTGTTGCAAGCGAGCAGAAATCCTTAATAAGATCACAATAAGTGAGACCATCTCCTCCTTGGGCTGTGTTTGGGGATAGTGCAGACATGGAGAGATTTTTTATTCTTATCTAATTTGGCAGTGTTTTGATGCTGACACTAGGTCCAAAATGGAAAGTTGTGTCATTCCTCAATGCTGACATGCTTCAGTTTGATAGGCACAACATATACAAAAACTGACCAGCTGCCCGCTGGCACTCTTTAATTGAAGTTTCAAAGAAGGTAATGTTACGCTCAGCAAGTTAAATTTTAAATTAGAGCCAAACCAACCAGTGAAGATAATGCAAAAGGAAGAAAGGCAATAAATTGTTTAAAATTATTAGTTTTGTTTTATCACAAGTAGGCTTATATTAACACTGCAATGAAATTACTGTGAAAATCCCCCAGTTTCCACACTCCAGTGCCTGTTTGGATGCACAGACGGAGAATATAGAATGGCCAATACCCCTAACCAACATGTCTTTTAGATTGTGGGAGGAAATCAGAACACTCAGAGGAAACCCATACAGACAACTTGCAGACTCCGCATAGACAGTGACCCAAGTCAAGAATTGAACCTGAGTATCTGGTGCCAGGGGGCAGCAATGTGAACCACTGTGCCACCATTCCACCAATATATCCAAAGAAAGCACAGCTTCAGCACAGCACACCATGAATGTTGAAGAGAACAGAGGACAAGATGAATTGCAAAGGAACAATCAAGATTGGGCTTTAACCGTTCTAGATTAATTGGAGATGTGAAAAGTTGTTTTGAGGCATTTACATAGGTAATGGTGAAATTAATCTTGAAAGAAAAGAAAGATGGCTTGTTTGCAGTTTAGAAGGAACAAGAAAAAGATCGAGACATGCCGGCCACAGTCACATTGATAGCACTGAGAGATAAGAAAGTTTGCAACAGAGAAACAGAGGTCAGAGATGAAATAAGGATTGGCTGTGAGATCATAAGCTAAGCAGCATTAAGAATATTATGACTGGAATTAACACCTCTAAGTTAGGAATGCAAAAAAGCAGCCAGACTTCTTGTTTCTAATCATTATCAAGCAAAATCAGCTGGAAGTGCATATGTGTCGATATCAAATAATAAAATCTAGCTCAATTGGTCCATGGTCACATTGCCCAGTGATACTTATTGTAGTGGCTATTTAGGTGAGGAACCTATGGGTTTATACCTTACGGTTCTGTCAGGAGAGCAATGAGAAAGATTTAGGGGGGAGTTGTGGAAAGAACTGTGTCCATTTTACTATAATAGACATTACAATTTCCCTAATTTTGTGTCAGCATGCTACACTAAATGAGTGCATTTCCTGCGACAACAGTTGCAATTTTGAATTAAGAAAACTAACTGTATTAAAATCACAGGGCAGTCCAATGTATTTCTCTTAGTAAATTGTTATGCTGTAGCAACACAAATTTCCCTTAGGAGTGTGGTGTGCTTCAGGCCATACTAACTTAATTCTTTGTTTTACAGCTGTTCTGCAGAAATGATGTTAGACTGAAAAAAAAGAAAGAAATGCAGACATTGTATCTTTGACCAGCTGTGTGATAAGGAGACACTTTTAATAATGGATTTGTTCTGTCAAACACTGCACTAGTTTCACAGCTCAGAAATTGAGAATCTATTCTGCTGGAGGATAGAAATGCTGCTGTGCTATTTTCTCTATCCTGATCCTATGTTCGAGCACATGGGGGAAGGGTTAGTAGTTTTTGCTGTCAAAACAGATATGTCAATACTCTTCAGATATGGGTCACTAATGGTATTGAAGAGCTGAAAGTACTGACTGTGCTACTTATGTCAGAAGGCCTCTAATTCTGCCATTCTGTTTCCTGTATTAAAAGGAAAAGTGTTGTATCTGAAGAAGCTGTATCCTTCTTTATAGACTCTCCATAGAAATCCATAATAAATTAAATGAACGGCTGAAGGAGCTTTGTGATTAAGTTGCCTGTTTTGTGACCAGATGCTTGTGAGAGTTAGTCCCAGGACTGTCTTATTGCCTCATTCACTGGTCATGAGGGTGATGCATTTTAGCAGGCCTTGCTCAGGTTGCTAGGTGGCAAACCCACAACAGTGTAGAGTTCTTACTCAGGGGAGAATCAGGTTGGGAATAAATCTCTCTGTCACATCTTATGGCAGCCATATCTTCTGTATGCTAATTAAACATGTGAGTTTTACATATGAAGGACAAAAACATGTACAGCATTTGCCATAAATCAGAGGTTGTCTCATGATTTCCTCAGTTGCAAAGGAACTGTTTTGTCTCTTATTTTGCATTCAGCTTGCATTAAAATGACTTACACTTCCAAATGTTCATCTGTAAAGTGCAATAAAACATATAAATACAAAATATATTTCTAATGATATAAGGAAGCTGGTGTGATGAGAATAGTGTTGTAGAATATGTACACAACGGATTAAAGATTATAATATACAAAGCTCTTCAGTTGATGCCATAAACTTTGGTAAATACTAACTGGACACTCAGATGAGTAAATTATACCATTTTGCATTTTATTATAAATTTTGCTATAAAAAGTTCATAGTATTAAATGGAATTTTAATACTGTGAAATAACACACATTGTAAAAAAAATGAAACTGGGGTTGTGGCACCAGGGAATGTGATCAAACAGATTAACAGTGAATGGGACTTAAGGGAGCAAGCGTGGCAGACAGCCTGATATTATGGTGTTGGATCATCCTAACTCAAATGATTTTGTTTCAAAATCATTCTTTAAGGCATGGGCATCAGTGATAAATGAAGACTGTCATTTATCACCCACCTCTGGTTACTTTTGAGAAGGGGTATTAAACTATCGCAGTGTATGTGGTGAAGATACTTGCAAAATATCATTACAGAGAGGCTTCCACAATTTTTATCCAGCAATTGTGAAGGATTTTTACTCAGCAATTATACTGCTGTTGTTCTTCTAAGTGATGGAATCATGGATTTCAGGGGCTTGGCTGAGGTGGTGCAATGCACTTTATAAAAAGTGCACACTGCAGTCAGTGGTGAGGAAGTGAATCTTTAATGTAGTGAAATGATCAAGCAGATTGCTTTATCTGTATGGTGCCAAAGTTCCTGAGTGTGATTTTACCTGTGGTTCACACCATGCTTCCACTACAGTGAGGTCGGAGAATTTGGCAGCCAGCCAAATCTCCGTTCTCTGCAGCAGGATGGGAAAATCTCACCAGCCTGAACAGTGATAAGATTCTGGCTGTTGAGAATTTTGTTGCAGTTACACCGATCCAATCAAGTTGAAAATGTTCCAACTCATTCTTCGCTCATTTCTTGAAGATGCTGGAGAGAATTTGGGGAAGCAGCAAGTGAGTCACTCACTGCAGACCACCCAATCTTCAAACTGCTGCGTGAATGGCATTAGTGTGATGGTCCAGTTGAATTTCTAGAAAATGATGATTCTCAAGATAGTGATGGTGGGAGTTTGATGTAATGGTATTTTCATTGCAAGGGATTGTAGCTTCCCAGTTGTTGGAAATGATCATTGCCCTGGCACTTGTGTGGCACAAACCTTGTCACTTAATAACTGAAGCCTAGATGTTGTCCATGTTTTGCAACATGCAGGCATGGACTGCTCCATTATTTGACGAATTGCCAATGAAAGAGAATGCTATACTACTGTCAGTGAGCTGTCCACTTTTGACCTTATGATGGAATGATCTTTCATAAGCTAAATATAGTTGAACGAAAGGTCTCTGTGGAACACATGGAACAATTGCCTTCCGACAAACACAATTCTCTTTTTGTGGCAGGTGACCCCAGGCAGTAGAAAGCTTCCCACCCGACTCCCACTGATTTCTATTTGACTAAGGATACATTGATAGTAATGTCATATGATTGATACTTGGGTTTAAATATTTTTATTTCTGAATCTGGAGTGGACAGAAACATACAGCAATTACTAGTTTGGAATATGTTACAATAGCTGGAATACAACTTAGAAGTTTTAGTCAACACATGAACCATAAATAGGAAATATACACAGTTCAGAAATCTTGAATGGCTAAAGATTGTGTTACAAGTGGAATTATAAATAATGCAATGCAGTAACCTCAATACAAAATCTGCTCTCCAAATTGCAGCTGCCTAGTGAGGAATTGGGCCCCGTGGATGAAGAGCGTCCCTAAGTTTGGCACTAAGATTGTGCTACTCATTTCAGTCAGGGGACAATTGGCCTACTACAATAGGCCTCCATCATCCTGAAATGTAGCTTGCTACTTGTGATTACTAATCTGAACTGGAAAACATAGTTATATGAATGTCAGGTTCAGATAGAATTTGTTTCAGCCAACCACTGGCCTACCACCGCCATGATGAACATGCAGCTCATCTTGAAGCTTAGCACTTAGAATGTGCTCAATTGTTTCAGCTGAAAATTTAGCTTTCCACCAAAGCTTACTCAGTCCCTGAGATCAAATGACAGGTGCTTAGCCTCAAGTGGCAGGCAGTCTTTCTGATTTAAGCAACAAAAAGTTTTTTTTTAACAAGTCATTACAATATATTCACCATGTACTGGGAGAGAGTGTGTCTTATTCCATAACATTCTTCTCCTTCTGGTCTGAAAGTGCTGGTCCACGCTATGGAACACTACCAGTGCCACTGACTGCCTTCTGATACCTTGCAGTCCTTTGTTTGCTTGTCATGGCAGTGAGTGCTGGTAGGCTGAAATCACTTCTGTCCTCACCTGACCTCCATATTAAGTGTCCTTTTCAGCATGGGTCATTTGTTAGCAATCAGAAAAAACACGCTGGTCACCATGGGCAGGGAGGCTAATTGTAGCGTGCCCCTTCCCCCTGACTGAAATGAGCTAACTTAAATCTAGTGTCAAACCTGGGCATTCCTCATCTGCGGGGCTTAGTTTTCCACTGGGCAGTTGACCATCCAAACTGTGCAACAGGGAGAGTGCATTTTGTGTTGAGGTTACTGCGATACATTAATTATGTTCCCACGTGTATGATATTGACTGTGTGCTAGCAACTATATGGGTTTTGGAATGTGCCACTTCACTATACTTAGGTAGGTGGGTGTGATCAAATGGAATGAGGGTGAAAATGCCATAGAATACATTTTGATGGGGAAAATATGTTGACTAACATTTGTATACAAGAGATCTGAATGGACAAAGCAGAATGGCCTGCTGTAGTGGCTCAGTTCTCTTTCAGTAACCTTGTTAGTAATGGTCATGCTCCTTTTGTAACGTGAGTGACGGCCTCTCTTCATATCTAATTTGTCAAAAATGCTGCTGGAAAATACATTTGACAAACCTTTGTTTGGGGAGGGTGGGTAGAGGAGATGATGCAGACGAGTCATGTATTACTTTCTTCAGGAAGACAACAATGACTGATGCAATGATCCATCTCAAACAATTGAAGTCACTTTGCCAAGTGCTTGTAAACAAACAGATAAAACATAAAGGTTTCTCAAATAACATTTGTGGGAAACATCTCTCAAAATGTAAGATATCTATAATGCATTAAAAAATGTCTGTGCCCACTTCCAGTGAACTTTCTACTTTATAAATTACTCAATCTAGTTATTTCTGATTTCTTACTTATGTAAGCTTGTCGTACTTTAATTACATCCTCGCATTAGTGGTGAGAATTCAGTACCTCTGTTTTTGTCTCCTGTCTCTTTACCTGGTATAACAGACAATCTATTCTCTACTTTGCAAATTGTCATATTTAAAGTACAGTAAAAAGCAAAGATTATTTATTAGTCACAAGTAAGCCTTACATTAATACTGCAATGAAGTTACTATGAAATTTCCTAGTTGCCACACTTCAGTCATTGTTCAGGTCATTGCATATCTTTCAGACTATGGTTGAAACCAGAGTTGGCAGAGGTAACTCATGCAGACACAGGGAGAATGTGCAAACTCTACACGGATAGTGACACAAGCCAGGAATCGAATCCAGGTCCTTGGCACTATGCAGCAATAGTGCTGATCACTTGCCACTATGCTATCCCCAACAAATAATGTAGCATAGAGGTATTACATAAAAAGGAGAAATTTATAGCTGCTCACCCTGGTCCAATAAACTCACCTCCCCCTCAGGTGACCCATTTCACCTGAAGATGGTAGTTGATCTTGATTTCCTTATGTGCAACACCACAATTCATCAATTAATGCATTTAATATTTAATATTACTGGGGAGCCAATCAACTTTATTGACTGAGAGGGACTGAGTCTCTATTTTGAGAAGGTGTCATTCAGCTTAGTTCCTCTAACCATCAAAGTCATAGATATGGAGTTTATTCAATGGGTGCATGCCAGATGTTGGCTTAAATAAAGACAGCCATTACTGCATTCCACTTTGAAACGGTCAGGTTTGCCCAATTTCCCAAACTCATTGGAAAACACCAAAATTAAAATGGGTTAAAAACCCAATATTTACAATCCAAGGAAAATACTGGCCCCATTCCATATATTTTTCTCTCGATGATCCTTTAAGTTGCAACTCAATTAACCATCATTCATGCACATCAGAACCAACAACTTTGAATCTGACTTTGTCACAACAATACATTCAAAGAAACAGATAATATGGATCCCGGTAAAGATATCTTTTATAAATCCACAAAGAAGAATGCAGTCAAACATCTAAAAAATAGCTTTGTTTCCTCATGCACCTAAAGATCTGGTCACAATGTTATGAAACCTTCTGAACAATTAGAGGATGCTACCATTTTGAGAGTTGGATGATGTAGCCATTTAGTGGCAGAGATTTGCTCAGATAGAGTTTTGATGTTGGCCGTAAAAGATCGAAGAATCACACGTGTATTTTCATTACACCTCTAATTCTCTCATGCCTAAAATTCTGCAATCTGTTAAGCCATGTAATTGAATTACGCTCAGATAATGGATGAATTTGCAGAGAAAGCTCAAGCCCACGATATGATGCCATGTGCAGCCTGGTCTGCCACCGAAAGTCAATCATTTCAGCATACTGTTTACCCTTATGCCAAAATTTTTATTGAAACCAAACTTATAAAAATCAGGGTGATATTCTGACTTGTATTGTTGGCAAGGAGCTTTAGCCTCCAATAGCACACATCAGAAATTCAGCTGGACATTGTGCCCAAAATTCCAAATAATTCAAATGAGTGGTTGGAAAATGGTGCTCCTAAATATTTACGACTAGAAGTTGTTTCAAAATCAATTCCTTGTAATTTCAGGAATTCCCGTGATGTTTTTCTTTTAATCGTATAATTTATTTGCGACATCCAGCCAGATTCTCTGAGTATTAAAGACTGAGACCGTTCTTCAAGTAACATGTTGCCTAACTTCCCACTTCAGCCAATATATAATGATCATATTCGTATACGGCAGAATTCTAACCAGGCAGAATAGCAGCATGATGGCATATTGGTTAGTACTGCTGCCGTATAGCACCAGTCACCCAGGTTCAATTCTGGCTTGGGTGACTGTCTGCAGAGTTTGCACATTCTACTTGTGTCTGCATGGGTTTCCTCCAGGTGCTTCGGTTTCCTTCTGCAGTCTGAAAAGACGTGCTGGTTAGCTGCATTCACCATGCTTAATTCTCCCTTAGTACCCTAACAGGTGCCGAGTATGGCGACTAGGGGATTTTCATGGTAACTTTATTGCAGTGTAAATGTAAGCTTACTTGTGACACTAAATAAAAAAACTAGCAAAATCTGTAGTATTAGGTCTGTTATTGTAAATGAACATGCTTCTTTGTGAGTTTGTTTGGCTGACCGCAAGTTCACTTCATTTAAATTTCTCAATAACAATCCTGAGCTTTGAAAAGCTGGAACATTTCTGGCTCAACCTATCTACCCCGGCAAAGGAGTCTGTGGAGAGACAAAATCTTCATTCCTGCCAGGGCTGAGGGGCTCGCTCTTACATCAAGCCAAGGCAAACTATCCATCTCCCCCATGGCCCCTTGTTTCCCAATTGCAAAGCTATGCCCCTTCACCCACCTTCATGATCCCTCATATCCCCTGTGCAATTTATACCCACCTCCCATGACATCTCAAATGCCCAATGCCAAGCTGTACAATCCAACCATGGTCCCTCAAAGTGCACTGCCAAGTTATGTATTTCCATGCTCATTAACCGACCATACACTTTACAAAGCCAATGAACCTTATAATGATACTCATATTGTAAAAACAAAGATTTTTTATAAAATTTATTCATTCAGTAATTTCCATGTTTTAAAATTACATAATTTCACCACAATGTTCAAATCCTTAAAAGTTTCAATAATAAAAGCTATAAACTCTTAAAATCACTTAAAAATTGAGAGCCTGGCCAGCCCCTTGTTTTCTCTGGGATGCAGCTGTTTCAACAAGACTATTGGATTTCTGGACTCTTAGCTAAGCCTCACATATGCTCTTATTGAAACAGTTGTGTCAGAATTGGAACCTGCGTGCCTCTTTTCAAAGAGCATCTGAGTCATCCTTGTTTGGCGAAAATTCAGGTTTAAGCATTGACTATAGTGCTTCCATAACGGAAGGTAACAGCATGTGTGGTGCTGCATTTGGTAAATCAGGATTTTATCACAGGTAGCTTAGTCATTTTCCATGTTCAAAATTTCCCTCTTGGATCAACAAGCCTCTTAGTACATTTGTGCCAGTTAAATTGTTCGTTATCTGCTTGAGAGGCAATAGAGCATCATTATCTCAGATGCATTGTGATTGGCTGCATGCTTTTTCTTTAGCGCTAATGAACTCATGTTCATCGAAGGAACGCGCTTCCTCAATTTTATTGGGGGTTCATTAATTTATTTTTCGTCTTTCAATAAAATGGAAATTTTGAAGCTTTATTTTATGCTTCCTCCAGCCAGCTTATGAAGTGGAAAGTAATTTACTGAAGGTAGGTGATGAGAAGGAAAACTCCTGGTTATCATAGCTCGAGGCAGCAGAATATCAAGTGCTGGTTTATTTAATGATCAACGTGATTATTTTTTATTTGACTGTCTGCTTCCAGATCATAAAAAAAAGTGATGTTATGTGCTCTCCTCCACTCCATTCTTTAAGGTTCTGTGGTCTAGTAAAATAAGTATAATGAGGGATTAAAATTGTATTACAAATGCCTAGCACTGTAGGAAGATGCTCTGAATACTTTGTGACAGAGAATGGAAATGAGGAGTCATGCTAACTCTTTCCACACACCCTAGTTTTGGAAAATCCTTGATTAACAATGGAACAGAAATCCTTAAATTTAAAGGTGAGCCATGTTAAATGATTGAAAATTGCCATTATAGACAAAGTGAGCTCATGGCATAGGAAGAATCTGCTAGGTTTCTGGTCATGCATGTCAATTTTCCCAGCTTGCACTTTTCAAGTTGTGTGTTCCTGATATCTGTGGAAGTCCTCCACCATGTATACCAAAAAATATCCATTAGTGCCCTTTATTCACTCACGTGTCAAGGTTGGAGGAAGTTTACCTCACCAGCAGATGTACATTGGGCATTTGCATATATTTTGATTTGATTTACTATTTTCACATGTATTGGGATACATTGAAGAATTTTGTTTTTTTGTGTGCTATACAGACAAAACATATCATTCATAAATGTTTCTCCTCATAGGGGAGAAGGAAAGGATAGGGTGAAGGATATAATGTTGCAGTTACAGGTAGGGTGAAGAGAAAGAACAACTTAATTTAAGATAGGTCCATTCAAAAATCTGATGATAACAGGGAAGAAGCTGTTCTTGAGTCAGTTGTTATGTGGTCTCAGAGTATTGTATCTTTTTCCTGATGGAAAAAGGTGGAAGAGAGTATGTCCAAGATGCATGGGGTCCTTGATTATGCTGGCTGCTTTTCTGAGACAGTGGAAAGTGGAGACAGTGTCAATAGATGGGTGGTGGATTCACACCCTTTGTAGTTTCTTTTGGTTTTGGTTAGAGCAGGAACCATACTAAGCTATGATACATCCAAATAGATTGTCTTTTTAAGGTGCATCTGTAAAATCTTTGATTCAATTCACAATTTGCCCTGATTTGTTTTGGACTCTTTTACTCTAGATTACTGTCTGCTCAAATGTCAGCATGGCATCTTGTGGAATTTAAATCCAATTAATTAAAAGATCTTGAACTGAAAATCAGTCTTAGTAATAGTGATTTTGAAACTACCATCGATGATTAGAAATTCATCTAGTTCATCCCTGTCCTTCAGGGAAAGAAATCTGCCATCCTCATCTGGTCCTGGCCTACACGTGACTCTAGATCTATAGTAATGTGGTTGAATTTTAACTGCCCCCGTGCACAATAATGAATAGGAAACAAATGCTGAACTTACCCGCAACCTGCACCTCCCATGAGGATATAAAAAAGACATGCTGTTTTGGAAAGGTGGATTGGGATTTCTCTTGGGTGTCCCAGTAACTTTTACCCTGAAACTATCATGTTCATAAACAGATTAACTGTTCAAATAACTCATTAGTATTTGAGATATATCTAGTTGCGTGAAAACTGACAGTCACATTTGCCTATATAGCAGTGTTTATAATTGAGAACTAATTATTTGGTTAGCTTGCACTTGAGATGCACTAAGGGCATGAAGATTGTGAAAAACAATGTAACTTTTTTATGTTTACAATTAGTTCAATTACAATAGTGAAATTTGTAGGGCTAAATTTAGAACAGCAACACTATCAGTAAAAAACAATATCCCATTTAAAAGTATTTATTAGTTACTAGTAGGCTTACATTAAAACTGCAATGAAGTTACTGTGAAAATCCACACTCCAGCATTGTTCAGTTACACAGAGAGAATTTAGCATGGCCAATGCACCTAACCATTATGTCTTTTGGACTATGGGAGGAAACCAGAGCATCCAGAGAAAAATCACACACATATGGATCACTGGCTACTTAGAGTTTGCACATTCTCCCCAAGCAAGGGATCGAACCCAGGTGTCTGGCACTGTGAGGCAGCAGTGCTAACCACTGTGCCACTGTGCCGCCCACAACTAGACCTGAAAACCACTCCATTTGTGGCACTTGTGATAAAACCTATGTGTCACAGATTGATCTCTTCAGCCATCATTCAGCCATTTTTCATTCAGAGTTTTTCACTCAGAGAGTGGTGAGTGAGTGGAATCAGCTGCCGTCGGTGATAATGGTGGAGGCGAACTCGTTGGGGTCTTTCAAGAGACTTCTGGATGAGTACATGAGATTTAATGGGATTGGGGGGTATAGATAGACCTGGTAGGTAGGGATGTGATTGGCGCAACTTGTGGGCCGAAGGGCCTGTTTGTGCTGTAATGTTCTATCTTCTACCATCTGCCATTCGTCAGCCCACTGGCCCGATTGATCATGATCCCGTTGCAATTGGAGGTAACTTTCTTCACTGTCCACTATGCCACCAATCTTAGTGTCATCTGCAAAATTACTAACCATGCCTCTTATATTCTCATCCAAATCATTAATATAAGTGACAAATAACAGTGGACCTAGCACTGATCCCTGAGGCACACTGCTGGTCACAGGCCTCCAGTTTGGAAACTAACTCTCAACAGCCACCCTCTGGCTTCTGTCAAGAAGCCAATTTTGTATCTATTTAGATAGCTCACCCTGGATCCTGTGAGATTTAACCTACCATGTGATAACTTGTCAAAGGCCTTGCTAAAGTCCATGTAGACAACATCAAGTGCACTGCCTCATCTACCCTCTTGGTTACCCCTTCAAAAAAACTCAGTCAATTTTGTAAGACATGATTATCCACTCACAAAGCCATGCTGACTGTCCCTTCTCAGTCTTTGTGTCTCTAAATGCCTATAGATAGAACATAGAACATAGAACATAGAACACTACAGCACAAACAGGCCCTTCGGCCCACAAGTTGTGCCGAACACATCAAAACCTACCCAGCCATAGACCTATCTATAACCCCCAATCCCATTGGATCCCATATACTCATCCAGAAGTCTTTTAAAAGACCCCAGCGAGTTCGCCTCGACCACCACCGACGGCAGCCGATTCCATTCACTCACCACCCTCTGAGTGAAAAACTTTCCCCTAGCATCCCCTCTGTACTTGCTTCCCTGCACCTTAAATCTGTGCCCTCTCGTCGCGACCATTTCAGCCCTGGGAAATAGTCTCTGAGAGTCCACCCTATCTATTCCTCTCAACATCTTGTAAACCTCTATCAGGTCGCCTCTCAACCTTCGTCTCTCCAGGGAGAACAGTCCCAGCTCCCTCAACCTGTCTTCATAAGGCATGCCTCCCAATCCAGGCAACATCCTTGTAAATCTCCTCTGCACCCTTTCAATAGCTTCCACGTCCTTCCTATAGTGAGGCGACCAGAACTGCGCACAGTACTCCAAGTGTGGTCTGACAAGGGTCCTATAAAGCTGCAGCATTACTTCCCGACTCCTGAACTCAATCCCTCGATGAATGAAGGCCAGTACACTGTAAGCTTTCTTAACCACATCCTCCACCTGGGAGGCCGATTTGAGAGTCTTATGGACCCGGACCCCAAGATCCCTCTGCTCTTCCACACAGCTAAGACTCCTACCTTTGATAGTGTACTCATTCATCCCATTGGATCTGCCAAAATGGACCACAACACATTTATCCACATTGAAGTCCATCTGCCACTTCTCCGCCCAGTCTTGCATCCTGTCGATGTCATGCTGCAACTTCTGACATCCCTCCAGACCATCCACAACACCACCGACCTTCGTGTCATCGGCGAACTTACTCACCCATCCCTCCACTTCCTCATCCAGGTCATTTATGAAAATGACAAACAGCAAGGGTCCTAGAACAGATCCCTGGGGCACTCCACTGGTGACCGACCTCCATGCAGAAAAAGAGCCATCCACAACCACCCTCTGCCTTCTGCAGGCAAGCCAGTTCTGGATCCACAAGGCCAAAGCCCCTTGGATCCCATGGCCTCTCACCTTCTCAAGAAGTCTTGCATGTGGGACCTTGTCAAATGCCTTGCTGAAGTCCATGTACACCACGTCCACTGCTCTTCCTTCGTCAATGTGTTCAGTCACATTTTCGAAGAACTCAATTAAGCTCGTAAAGCACGACCTGCCTTTTACAAAACCATGCTGACTATTTCTAATCAACCTAAACTTCTCCAAATGCTCGTAAATCTTGTCCCTCACAAGCCTCTCCATCAGCTTACCAACCACTGAGGTCAGACTCACCGGTCGGTAATTTCCAGGACTATCCCTGTTCCCTTTCTTGAAAATAGGGACCACATCCGCAATCCTCCAATCCTCCGGAACCTCTCCCGTCTCCATCGACGACGCAAAGATCATCGCCAGGGGCTCTGCAATGACATCCCTCACCTCCCACAATAACCTGGGGTACATCCCATCTGGTCCCGGAGACTTGTCTATCTTGATAGCATTTAAAAGTTCTAACACATCCGCTTCCTTAATATCTACATACTCAATCTTTTCAGTCTGCCGCAAACTTGTAGTGCATCCTCCCAGATCACTTTCCACCGTGAATACTGAGGCAAAGTACTCATTAAGCACCTCTGCCATTTCTTCCGGTTCCATACAGACTTTTCCCCCTTCACCTTTTATAGGTCCTATCCCTTCTCTTCTCATCCTTTTACTTTTCACATATTTGTAGAAGGCCTTGGGATTCTCCTTAATCCTACCAGCCAAGGCCTTCTCATGACCCCTTCTGGCTCTCCTAATTTCCTTTTTAAGCTCTCTTCTATAAGCCTTATACTTCTCTAGATCCCCAACATCTCCTAGCTCTTTGAACCTTTTATACACCTTTCTTTTCTTCCTGACTATGTTCACCACAGCCTTCGTGCACCATGGTTCCCACGTCCTACCAAAACCTCCTTGTCTCACCGGAACGTTGTCGTGCAAAGCTCCAGACAAGCATTCCTTGAATATCTGCCACCTTCCTTCTGTGCTTTTCCCCAAGAACACCTCCTTCCAGTTTATTCGCCCCAACATCTGCCTGATGTCTTCATATTTCCCCTTATTCCAGACAAACACCTTCCTAGCCTGTATAATACCTGTATAATACCATCCAACAATTTATCTATCACAGATGTAAGGCTCAATGGCCTGTAGTTCACAAGGTTTTCC
Source organism: Sphyrna mokarran (assembly GCA_024679065.1). NCBI lineage: Eukaryota > Metazoa > Chordata > Chondrichthyes > Carcharhiniformes > Carcharhinidae > Sphyrna > Sphyrna mokarran. The sequence continues at coordinate 42,605,047 of JAGIQG010000001.1, read as the reverse complement.
CTCTGCCTTTTTTAAACAAAGGCACAATGTTTTCCACTCTCCGATTTTCAGGCACCTCACCCGTGACTATCAATGATTCAAATATCACGGCTAGGGGACCCACAATTTCCTCCCTAGCCTCCCACAATATCTTGGGATACACTTCATCAGGTCCCTGGGATTTATCTATCTTGATGAGCTTTAAGACTTCCAGCATGCTTTTCTCATCAGTACATACTGATGAGAAATATTCATTTAGGATCTCACCCATCTCTTGTGGATCTGCACATAGATGACTTTGTTGACCCTTAAGAGGCCTACTCTCTCCCTTGTTACTCTTTTGCCCTTTATGTATTTGGATTCTCCTTTGCCTTGTCTGCCAAAAAAATCTCATGTCCCCTTTTTACCCTCCTGATTTCTCTCTTAACTCTACCCCTATACCCTGTATATTTTTCAAGGGATTCACTTGATTCCAGCTGCCTATGCATGTCATGTGCCTCTTTCTTCTTCTTGATCAGGGCCTCAATATCTCGAGTTTTGCCAGCCATGTCCTTCACACTAAGAGGAATATGTTATCCTGAGCCCTGGATAACATACTTTTGAAAGCATGCCACTTACCAGATGTCCTTTTGCCTTCCCACAAATTTCCCCAGTTAACTTTTGAAAATTCCTGCCTGATGCCATCAAAATTGGCCTTGCGCCAATTTAGAATTTTAACTTTTGGGCCAGACCTATCATTCTCCATTAGCTATCTTAAAACCAATGGATTTATGGTCACTGATCCCAAAGTGATCCCTCACTAACATTTTTGTCATGTGCCTTCCTTATTTCCCAGGAGGAGATCAAGTTTTGCCTCCTCTCTAGTCCAGCTATCCACATACTGAATGAGAAATTCCTCCTCAATACTCTTAACAAATTTCTCTCCATCTAACCCTCTAATACTATGGCTGTCCCAGTCAATGTTGGGACAGCTAAAATCTCTGACTATTACCACCCTATTTTTCTTGGCGCTATCTGCAATCTCTTTACATAATCACTCTTCAATTTCCTGCTGACTATTTGGGAGCCTACAGTATAACCCTATCAAGTGGAATGCCCTGCCTGTAGCAGTTGTGGACTCGCCTACTTTGGGGGCATTCAAATGTTCGGTGGATAGGCATATGGATGATATTGGAATAGTTTAGGTTAGAGGGTCCACTGGCCGGCGCAACATCGAGGGCCGAAGGGCCTGTACTGCACTGTAATGTTCTATGTTCTATATTCTATGTTCTAAGTTGATTTCCCCTTTCTTATTTCTCAGTTCTACCCTATAGATTAAGTGGTCGAACCCTCAGCTATATCCCTTCTCAGTATGGCCGTGATGCTTTGCCTAATGAAAAGTGTAACTCCCCTTCCTGTCCCACAGATGGAAAGATGTTAATAAGGAAGTTAATGAAAGAACTATGGCCAGAATGCTACCACCGCCTCCCCCCACCACGGGATTTGGAATTGGAACATGTGAGGGACGGAACATGGAAAGGTCCATTGATCTCGGGCAGGTTTTTATGGTTTCAGGACGAGCGAGGCTGTAAAATCCTGCCCTGTAAGTTCATTGCACTGAGCAGCCCATACCACTATGTAGCCATCACTGCATTTTTCTTTATTTTTGATGGATTTACATACTGGCAATATGCAGTAGCCCAGAGGAACAATACTGCTGTCCAAGTTTTGCCTCAATATAAATTAAATAAATTCAATTCCCTCTTGCATCTTGTGAACTGCAAATTATAATCCTTCTGTCATTCTGTTAGATCTTCAACTTCTATGGAAATTACAAGCTTGCCATGAACATTTGGTCCACTTTTAGGTCCTGATGCCATTTTGAAATTGCACACACATAAGTGAATCAAACGCAAACAATAACGCTTAAACTGAAGCTAACGCATTCATACCCATGATTGTTCAATGTCAGAGGGAGAAGAAAAGTAGATTTGTACTGCCTGCAAAGTCATGGGGCTAACACTCAATGAAAAACAAGTTGAGAATCTCAGAAGTCTTGTCCAAGAGCATTCTCACTGAAATGATTAAAGATGTGGAAAAAAAGTCCATAAAATATGGTAGTGTGCTCTCATGGAGTTAAGAGTTAAGCCTTAGGCTTATTATTAACTGAGTTCATTGAGTTAAAATCACTGTGCCATTCAGAATACCACATAAAACAGCACAAGTTAATTCAAGAATGGAATTACTATGAGACTGCATGGCTAGAACAGCAGCAGTTTTTTGACATTCAATTTTTGTTGGCTTACCAGTGTGGAGCGGTTATATTTTTATTGACATTTGATTTATTGCACTGTCCCCATATGATAAGCTATGTAATCCCTATAAACGTACAGTATCTGGTCAATTAGTAGAGCGTCTGGCTTCAAGACAGACAAGCTGACGTAAACTCCTCGAAAGAAATGTAAATCTCTGCCTGTGGGAATATACCTTGGCTTACTGTATACAGCTTGGTCTGCTAAAAAGAAAAATTCTAAGCAATCAACAGCCTTACTCTGAATGTAACTTACAGTTCACAAGGTGCAAGAGGGAAATTAATTTTTCTCATCAGTATAAATTTTTGAAACAAAACATGGGCAGTTGCATTCTTTGCTTGGGTTACTGAGTGTAGGCAATATTTAGATCCTTCAAAATAAGTTTGACTTGCAGTGGTGATGTTAATTATGTGAAATATGACTGTAGCTGAGCGAATCAAGAGCTTGGCACGCTTGGCACAGTTTAAAGATATGCTCCATTTGATCATCAGAATATGCAAAATCCGACTCCAGATCACCAAAATTCGAGACGTAACAGATCACCGGTACTCCTTAGTGCAAAGCTACTTGCTCATCAAGGAAAAAAGCATACACTTGAGCCTTCATCCCTTGAAATACCTGAAGAATCAGATTCACTGGCCAGAATTTTACTGCCCCACTTGCCATGGGAATCGGAAGGGGTGAGGGGTGGACAATGGGATGGTCAATTGATCTTGACGGGATTTTATGGTTTTCAGAAGAGCGAGACCGTAAAACTCTGCCCATTATTTTCCCCTCAGCATCAGACTTAAGTTCAGTTTGAGTGTATGTTTACATTCTCTCCCCCAAATACACACATACCAGGAAGAGCCTAAATGAATGCACAGTCCTTCTAGGGGTCTGAAGAGCTTGCCATCATTCGATCAATAGTAAATGAAAGTAGATTTCTGTCGCAGAAATTTGTTTGAAAAGCAAGTTGAGAATCTCAGAAGCCTTGTCCAAGAGCATTCTCACTGAAATGATTGAAGATGTGGAAAAGAAGTCCATAAAATATAATAGTGTGCTCTCATGGAGCATTTGTAAATTTAATGTGTAAAATAGGTAATTATCAAAGAAAAATGTAAAAGTCAGCTTTATAAAATGTGGAAAATAGAGACCAGCGTCATAATCCAAGACTAATTGTTTACACTCTCCCCATCAATTCCACTAAATCTTTAATAAGCACCTCAGGTGTTTGTAAATTACTGCGGATATTGGAATCTGAAACAAATCAGAAAATGTTGGAAAATCTCAGCAGGTCTGACAGCATCTGTGGAGAGAGAACAGAGCCAACATTACAAGTCTGGTGACTCCTCCTTGGAGCTAGCTTTTCTGTTTTTCTGGTTCAAAGCTTTGAAGGTCTTTTGACTGTTTTAATTCTGCAATGCAGGATTTGTTAAGACAGGTGGCTGGGAAATGTAGGATTGTTATTTTCACAGATTTATGAACATCTAAAGAGGATAATTGTTCTTTATTTGCCTATTCAAGTAATATTTGTTTAATTTGATTAACTTAAGAGCTTCTGGAGAGAACAATGTTTTTATCAGAGTCTCTTCAAGTCATGTTTGTTTAGTTTGAACTTACCAAAGACTTCCAAGTGTTATTATAGGACCTGTGAATTTTGTTTATAGTGAATAATAAGCAAATAAGTTAATTTGGTTTTGATTTATTCTTGTCACATATAATAGTATGCAGTAAAAAGTATTGTTTCTTGTGCACTATAAAGACAAAGCATACCATTCATAGACTACATAGAAGAGAAGGAAAGGCAAGGGTGCAGGATATAGTGTTATAGTCATAGAGAGATCAACTTAATATAAGGTAGGTCCATTCAAAAGTCTGATTGAGAGTAAGGGGGTAAGGATGGGATACATGTAAGGGAGTAAGGATGGAACACATGTAGGGAGTGAGGGTGTATGGATGAGGAGTGTAAGATTTTGGCTTTAACCTGATCTACAGAACTGGAACAATGCCTGTGTGAACAGAAGGTGGCCTTTAACCTGGCTGTTTCAGCATTGACTCTCTCTCTTGACTCTAGGCTAGCCCGGCCTCTGCCAGATGAAAATCCAGCTAGCCAGCATTGTCAGGATTGGGGTTGGGGGGCTTGCAATTTTGGGAAAATTCCTGGCTCCTAATTCCTGCCTCTGTGATGAAAATCCAGCCTTTGAACTCAATGGATCAAGGAATTGCATTGTCTACATAAGCTTGTTTCATCAATTGTGTAGCACGCTTTGTTAGTCAAATGCTTTTCAAAAAGGACATTTAATTTTTTGTGAACTTATTCTATTCTTGAGTTGTTAGTGATGACTCAGCTGGTAAAACATTTGTCTCTGAGTCAGAAGGTTGTGGGTTCAAGTTCTACTCTAGAGAGGTGAACACATAATTCAGTGTAGTGCTGAGGGGTTGCTATGTTGCTGGAAGTCTGTGTTGATAATCAGTAAACCAAGGTCCCATTTGTCCTCCCAGGTGTGCATAAAAGACCACAGGGAAATGTTCAAGGAAGACTTTGTGAGTTCTTTCCAGTGCCCTGGGCAATTTTAATCCCTGAAATAACATTAGATTATCTTGTTGTTATCACATTGCTGTTTGTAGTACCTTGCTATCTGCAAATTGATTGCTGCATTTCCTATTTTATAATAGTGACCACTCTTACTTAGTTGGCTGCAAATTACATTGTGATGTCCTGAATTCATACATGGCATGAAAGAAAATAGTTATGGTTGATGGAGGTCAATCATTCAGTCCAAGGACATCGCTGCAGGAGTTCTTCAACACGGTGCCCGAGGCCCAAACATCTCCAGATACTTCATAATTAACTTCCTTCCATCATAAGGACAGAAGTGGATTTTTCACTGATGATTGCACAATGTTCAGCGTCATTCATGACTCAGATATTGAAACAGGCCTTGCCCAAATGCTGCAAGATTTGGAAATTATCCAGCTTGTGGTGATAAGTAGCAAATAACATTCATGCCATACAAGAGTCAGGTAATGCCCATCTCCAACAAGAGACAATTTAACCATCACCTCAAAAACATTATCATTGCTGAATTCCCACGATCAATATCCTGGGTGTTACTATTGACAAAAAACTGAACTGGCCATAAATACCCCGTCTCCAAGAGCAGGTCAGAAGCTAGGAAGCTTGCATTGGGCAATTCACTTTCTGAATCCCAACAACCTGTCCACCATCTACAAGGCACAAGTCAGGAGTAATGGAATACTTTCCACTTGATGAGTGCAGCCCCAAAACCACCCAAGAAGCTTGAATCCATCCAGGTCTAAGGAGCCCGCTATCTTAACACCCTATCTCCAAATTTTCACTCCCTCCACCATTGACACATGGTAGCAGCAGTGTGGATCATCTATAAGATGCACTACAAGAACTCAGCAAGGCTCCTTAGATAGCACCTTCCAAACTCATAATCACTACCATCTAGAAGGTTAAGGGGAGCAGACACATGCAAACACCACTATCTGGAAGTTCCCTTCTAAGTCACCACTCACTATCCTGGAAATATATCCAGATGTGATTTAGAAAGACTTCCAAAGCCTGTTGCCCTGAAAGTTGCTGGAGTTCCGAAATGCCCACTTCTATGCTTCAACATGTGGGAATCCTGACCTGTTCCCTTTCTCGTTTGGCTGAAAATAGCCAGAGACAGAAATGAGACTGGAATTTCCGAAGACTTTCTCCAATCACTATTTTGTTCCTCCTGTCGATTCCTTGTGGTCCCAAATTGCATTCTAATCAGCAATCTGTAAACTGTCTGTGCTGATATGTGGCCTTCACCTGACGAAGGCCACAAAGGCCAAAAGCTGGCAGATTTACTATCAAATAAATCGGTTGGATTTAAAATTGGTGTTGCCAGACTTTACTCAAATATTACATTCAAAGAACAAAAGAACAAAGAAAATTGCTGCACAAGAACAAGGCCTTTGGCTCTCCATGCCTACGCTGACCCTGCTGCCCAACTAAACTAAAACCCCCTAAACCAGATCTTCTTTCTTTCCAGGGACTGTATCTCTCTATTCCCATCTTACTTATGTATTTGTCAAGATGTCCCTTAAAAGTCACTATCGTATCTGCTTCCATGACCTCCCCATGAATCCCAGGCACCCACCACTCTGTGTAAAAAACTCGTTTTGCACATCTCCTTTAAACCTTGCCCTTCGCACCTTAAATCTATGTCCCCTAGTAATTGACTCTTCCATCCTGGGAAAAAACCTTCTGACTGTCCACTCTGTCCATGCCCCTCAGAATCTTGTAGACTTCTATCAGGTCTCCCCTCAATCTCTGTCATTCCAGTGAGAACAAATCAAGTTTCTCCAACCTCTCCTCATAGCTAATGCCCTCCATTACCAAGGTGCCCAAAATCTGGTATTTTTTTTTTCTGTACCCTCTCCAAAGCCTCTATATCCTTCTGGTAGTGTGGCAACCAGAACTGAACACTATTTTCCAAGTGTGGCCTGATAGGCTCTGTTTTCATTTGTAAGCTTTTATTTTAAGTCTAGTTATTTTTAAATTAGATAAATGCCCTGTGTTTATATGGTCAAACATAGATGACACACAGAGGCCTTCCAAATTGTCACACTGTCACTCAACATCAAGATACCCTGCCAAATTAGCTATTCCTCACTTGTGTTCAAAGGGAGAATATGTGGCAGCAATATGACAACCCCAGCTAAGCCTGATGCTGGCCTCCCTGACTCCTGACATGGGCACCAAGACCTTTACTCAGAGACTATATGGTCTGAAATCACTGGATAATGACTGGGAATCTTGGTTATATTCTCTGTTCCCTCACCCCATGGTGCTGAACATATTCTTATAGTATATGCTGAGATTAGTTGGCTCAAATTAGACAAGGAATCTCAGACTTTCAAGTCCATATGGCTCAGTTTAAAGTTCATTTATTAGTGTCACAAGTCGGCTTACATTAACACTGCAATGAAGTTATGGTGAAAATCCCCTAGTCACTACACTCCAATGCTTGTTCAGGTACACTGAGGGACAATTTAGCATGGCCAATGCATCTAATCAGCACATGTTTTGGAATATGGGAAGAAACCAGAGCACCCACTGAAAATCCACGCAGATACATGGATTGACCCATGAAAACGTACAAATTTCACACAGTGACCCAAGTCAGCCATGGAACCCAGGTCCCTGGTGCTTTGAGGCAGCATTGTGCCATCATACTGCTTGAGTTCAGTATTTCTATCAACTAAGCTACAGTTCACATGTTCAGATGAACATTTTTTTTCCATTCAGAATCCTTTGTAATATGAAAGAACAAGGATATAATGATACAAAATTAGTCTAATTGGCATAATAAATTATTTTCGGCATTTGTCTATCACTACTCACGTTTCAGTGAAACTAGATAGTCTTCTGGAATGATATTGGGCTTGAATGGTGAAGATTTATTTATAATATGTGGATTTCAGAGTGCCTGTACACTTAAAACAACACAAAATAATTACACTCTGGCACTAAATTGTATTTTAAAATATAATTGATTAGGTTCCCTTTTAAACAAATGGAGAACAGATTTTTGTCAATTGTATGATGCTAGTCATGTCACTCAAAGAGTGAATGTGGCAGTAAAACTGATTGAATATTCCCAGATGATCCCCAGTCCATCACTCAAATCACACTCCCACCCTTTGACACTGTCTACACTTCCCGTTGCCTCAGAAAAGTGGCCAGCATAATTAAGGACCTCATGCACCCTGGCTACATTCTCTTCCATCTTCTTCCATCGGGAAAAGGATTCAAAGTCTGAGGTCACGTACCAACCAATTCAGGAACAGCTTCTTCCTTGCTGCCATCAGACTTTTGAATGGATCTACCTCACATTAAGTTGATCTTTCTCTACATCCTAGCTAGGACTGTAACTTTACATTCTGCGCCCTGTCATTTTCTTCTCGATGTACTGTAAGCTTTTTCTGTATGGCGCACAAAGAACAATACTTTTCACTGTATACTCATACATGTGACAAGAATCAATCAGCCCAAAGATTAATATTTTATTATCCATTAGCCAATTGTGTGACTAAATGTCACTAATATTTTTGAGTATTGCCTCAGTTCTTTCTCTTCTTTCATGGAGACACTCAGTCATTCTGGGGCAGGATTCCAAGAGCACCTGTTGACCGTCCATATCTAACTAAATTAGCCATTCTTCGTTTCTGAGTTTCAGCATTAAGTTTTGACTGGCTATTTGATCTGAGGGTGCATCACAGCTAAGATATCATTTAATATCCACAAAGGCATAACTTGCAGAAAGGTCAGGATCAGGGCAGGAAACCAATATTCCCTCAAAGTTACATGGCTGGATGGCTGTGCAACAGTCTGAAATGCACCACACTGTGAACAAATAGGCCACGCACAAGTATCGATCCCTTCAAGATCCACACACATGCATGACTGCACTCAATCTGAAAGGGAACACACAGTGCAACAAACAGACCGCACACAGCAAAGAGAAATTAGAGGAAACATTGCTGGAAACCCTTTTGTTTTTCTATTCTTGGTTACTGCAATCCATTAACTGACCTCACAATCTAATTTTTGAGCACTTTGATTAATATTGTGATATTTAAAAAGCAAACTAGCATGCATAAGAGATGTCCACTGTTCTAACAGCATTCGGGTGACATTCAGTAATTGGCAAACAGCTCGGTGATACTACGCATGCTGTCCAAACAACATTCCAGCCGTGAACACATGATCCAGGATGACCATTCACAGCAGGACTGAAGGATTCCTGTACAATCAGAAATTTAGTCTTTGGTTGAGACATTATACTGAGGCCCTACTGCCCTGTCAATGGACACAAAGATCTCTGGGCATTATTTGAAGAAGAACAGGGGATTTTGCTTGTTTCAACCAGTATTAGTCCCTCAATCAATATCACTGAAAAAGATTGGCCAAGATCTTCTCATCTCTGGTGGGATGGTGGGGATCCTGGAAGTGTTTAGGAAGTCATGCAAAAGATTGCACAGGAATTGCCAGGGAACTTTCAACTTCCATTGGGCAATTACCCTGTGTCCGGAACCCAATTTAAAGTCAAATATTTTTTATTATTTGTTCATGGGCTATGGACATCATTGGCTGGGGTAGCACTTGTTGCCCATCCCTAGTTTCATTAAGAAAGTGGTGGTGAGCTGTCTTCTTGAACTTCGGCAGTTCTTGAGGTGTAGGAACACCCACAGTGCTGTTAGGGAGCAAGTTCCAGGATTTTGACCGAGCAGCAGTGAAGAAAGGACAGTATTGTTTTTGTCAGGATGATGAGTGACTTGGGGGGAACTTGTAGGTGATGGCGTTTCCATGCATCTGCTACCCTTGTCTTTCAGATGGTAAAGGTTGCAGATTCGAGAGGATGTTTCTGATTTACTTAGCAAAATAGTTTCCCAGGAAAACTCAGAAAAATTAAAATCAATTCTAACTCTTAGTAACTATGATACTGAACTCCCATTGGACATACAGACTACCTACTCTCATGCTTGTCCCATCTCTGACGACTCACCTTTTCCTCAAACTCTCTCTACTATCTTAAAACCCCTCCATCCCTAACCACTCCAATTGCCCAACTAACTGACCAGCACATTACCCTCCCAAGTACCTCCATAGTCCAGACTATCCAATCCCACTTCACCACTTGACTTCCACTGGACCCCCATACTCAAATACTTCCCTCACTTTGACTATTTTCTGACCACCTGATCCCTCCACGCCCAACCTGCCCCATCACTCTCCCACCACCCCAACTACTCCCAATCACCTCCACCCCACTGACTACTCCACCCACCTCCTGACCACCTCATCCCTTAACTGTCTGAGAGTCCCCAACCATGCTACTATATAGTATGACGGCGGCGCGGGCTCGTTGGGCCGAAGGGCCTGTTTCCCGTGCTGTGTTGCTTAATAAAAAATAATTAATAACCACACAGTTCTTCCCTGATCAGTCGGTGCCCTACCACACCCCCCCCCCCCCCCCCCCCGCCTCCTCCCCCACCGCTCTCTTCCCACTTCTGGCCTATCCCTCCCCAATCATGCTGCTCCAGTCTGAGATGGGAAAAAGGAGCAAAGTGGCAATCCGATGTTGACCGCCACACCACAGAAGATATAGTCCAATATCGATTCTTTCGCTTGATTGCTCTTTGTGAAGTCTCAGTGGTGCAGTCTGGTTCTCGTGCTGGCTTACATTACAACAGTGCCCACATGTCAAAAGCACTTCATTGGCTGTGAAGCAGATCTACTGAGATCATCAAAGATAATGTATACATATGCAAGTATTTCCTCGTTGGTTAATCCATTCCTTGTGATGTTATTTCAACTTGTTGGTGGTAAAACATTCATGTGTCTTCTAAGTATCTGGTTACTACACATACTGACATGGTTCAAATATCACATATCTAAATAATGTTTAAACTTATTTCATTATTGGGCAATGAGCCCCTGAAATAATTTTTCCAAAGGTTATCTTGTCTATCTTTGTAAATAAAAAAAAATTAACAGAAAAATGCAACAGACCCACCATCATCTGTGAAAGGAAAAGACAACTTCACCTTTGAGATAATGTCCCTCCTTAGTAAAAACTGAGAGACAAGCAAATTTTTTTATACGAATGAATGTGCAGATAATTTCCAATATACATAAACATTTCCCTTTTAATCACCATTGTAAATATGGTAATGTCTTCAACCTGATCAGTTGGCATAGCAAACTTATATGTACATTTAATCTTTAACTGAAGATGGCAACTATGATATTTAATGGAAATGAACATATATTGACAGGTTTACCTTTTCAATTATTATGTACTTCTGAACCTGCTCCCGTTTTCTCCAGATAACTGCTGGGCATTGTATATTGTCTGAGTGGATATCTCTGGAGTTACATCTGACAGATCAATGGAAATGATTCAGCTTGGAAAAACTGAAGTAAAGTAACTAAGCGCAGACATTACAATTGCCTTTCCTTTAAAACAATCTCAGGCGCAATCAAATCTTCTCATACTGGATTTCTCTTTCACTCTCTTCTCTGCAATCATGTAACTCCTTACAATAAAAAAAACCTTGGGGAATAAGAGGGGAAGACAAAAATTGCTGAAAGGGGAAGAATAATGAAATAAAAAACCTTTCAAAAAATGTGGTGCATACCAAGTTTCTCGACTGATGAACATTTTTAGCATGAATTTCCATTTCGTTTAGCTGTCAGGCTAATGATATGCACTTTGACGGGAGCAGCAAACCGTAAAGGCATGAACCAATAGTATTAAACTGAATCATGTAGACATAGCTCTGCAACATAACCACTGGCCCTTGCTTTAAATCCTACAATGTGCACTGATTCGTATATATTCACTACATATCATATCAAGTATTTATTCACACTTCAATGCAGAAACGATGCAAACCTTGTTGATATCCAAGTTGTACAACATCCTAATGTTCTTCCTGTAATTATTAATCTTTTCCTAATGAGAGCTAATGCTATCAGCATTAATGTTCATAACGTTGAGTATTAATGGATCCAGAAGTTAGTCAACACATGGCACAGGAAGCAATGCAGTCCAGCCAGAACAAAAAAAATCTGGTCAATATTTCATAACAGCCTGTGGAATATTATTATAAATTATTTCAAGTATGCATTTGTTTGGAACTAATGATTAAGTTCAATAAAGAACATCAACTAGCTTTTTTAAAAACTTACTTCCTCTCTAACCTTAGCTGAAGATGCTGAGTTCTATGAAGAGAATATTTACACTCTGTTAATTCACTCAAAAGGACATTCTGATTTATGAATATAGTGTTGGCAGCATATTTGTTTACCTGGCTCCAAAAGGGTGCAATCTTGTCTTCACGTGGACACAATTTCCTAAAAGGATCACTTGATAGCATCAGATATGAGAACTATGGCTGCTTTTTCATCCATAAAATCTGAAACCTAGTATATTGCCAAAAATTGTTGTGCTGGCTAAATCATCCAACACACACAGACCAAGAACCAAAGCTAAGAACTCCTTTGATTACAGACCAATTACATTGAAACTGGTGGATGGTTAAAATGGCCGTTGGCAGTTTCTCCCAATATCGATAATCCATTTTTAGGTTAGCATATCACCCCAGTGATTGCAAGCCTGGGAAAAGCACCTGCCAGACGCCTCATCAACATAAAAATATCAATGATGTTGTTGGAAACCCAAATGTAAATTTAATTCTGGTGAAACCTGAAAATGCCATCCAGGAAACCCTTTGGGTCTCCCGTACCTCAGGCACCCTCCTCCATCTTCCCAGACTGCTATTGTCCAGTAACCACTCCTATTCACTGGCCTTCTTATCATTCCAATTAGCTTCAGGCAAAAATCTAATTTGAGTCACTTTAATGAGGGCTGGGAGTTAAGATCTCCCAAGTGTTGCAGTGCTAGGGGCAGCTGGATGCTTTGGCCCATGCATCCCTTGCCGAAACCCCAACTGAATGGGAATTTAGGCTTCTTGTGTGTTATTGAGTCTTATCTATTCAGGTGAGCCAAAGCTTTCAACTGTTTACAGTTCTGGTCACCCGCTTATATAAAGTATATTATTAAACAAGAAAAGATTTACTAGGATGCTACCAGGACTTGATGATTTGAGATATAAGGGGAGACTGGATAGACTGGGACATTTTTCTCTGGAGCATGCAATGCTTAGGAGTGATATTATTGAGGTCTATAAAATAATGAGGGGCATAGATCAATTACATAGTCAATACCTTTTCCCAAAGGTAGGGAAGGGGAGTCTAAAATCAAAGGGCATAGGTTTAAGGTGAGAGGGGAGAGCTACAAAAGAGTCCACAGGGGCAATTTTTTCACATAGAGGGTGGAGAGTGACTGGAACAAGCTGCCAGAGGTAGTAGTAGAGTCAGGTACAATTTTGTCCTTTAAAAAACTTTTAGATAGTCTTCACGTGGACTTCTGCCACCATTATCAACTTTACATGTCTTTGCCATCTTAGCCAAATAAGAAAGGCCTGCAACATTAAGGAGCAAGGTTCCTGTGGTGTTCGCACTAAGAGAAATCTAAACAGAAAAGAAATGGACACCTGTTTTGATTGATGTAAAAGCAGAAGAACATAAGAAATAGGAGCAGGAGTAGGCCATCCAGCCCCTCAAGCCTGCCCCACCATTCAATAAGATCATGGCTGATCTGTAGTGGTTCAGTACCACTTTCCTGCTTTCTCCCCGTAACCCTTAATTCCCTTGTCAGTCAAAAACCTATCCACTCTTGACTTGAACATATTCAGCGAGGAAGCCTCCACCACTTCATCAGGCAGACAATTCCAAAGATTCACCACCCTTTGCATGAAGAAACTCCTCCACAACTCTGATCTGATATCACTGTAACTGACCAATAAGTGAAAACCTAAATAAGGGATAACTATTTTGCAGGATTATATCTGTAACTAGTAGAAAATAGTGGGCAATTGTAATACCAAAGACAAGGAAAGAAAAGAAAGCTTTTGAGAAAGTATCCTGTTTATTTTACCTGTTCCAAGAGCATTCAGAATCTGCTTCAAATGTTCTTCAAGGATTCTGTAATTTGTCAGATGCTTAAGGTTTACATGAGCATTGCATGGTTCACTGACATGCAGATTCAACAAACTGCATGATAGGAAAGGGTGCCAATCAAGGAATGACATTACCCAATGGAGAGGAAGTAAGAGGCAATCAACATTCCACCCACCTCATCTAAGTAAATTAGAGAGACATTGGCAGATGTTTAGTTTGTGGAGGGAGATGATCAAGACTTTGGAAAGGGGGTTAATAAATGCATACTTCTTAAGAACAAAGTAATATGTAACTTTTCCTGAAATGGTGGCAGTGGAGCAAAATCTTGTACAGAACTTGTTATATGGCAATGGAGTTATTCTTTGGTTTACGAGTTTAAACATGTCTCTTATTATTATTGTTCACTTTGTGTGTTCAGGGCCTAGAATATAACTGCTTGTGACATGATGCAGTTCCACATGGAATGGTTACGTAAATGGAGATTCTAATAAAGAAATGTGAAAGTATTCCTGTGTTTGATCTCTTGCTTTAACATCCATAGTCCCATAATACTCCATACTCTTTACTTTATGCCTAAATGTTGCTTCCTTTGCCTTGCAAAATGTTGCCAATGTTCAACATGCAATCTGATGTCTGAGCATTCATTCTCCACATCAATCAAATTGAACTGATCTTACAGAGTGGGCAGCATGGTGGCACAATGGATTAATATTGCTGCCTCACAATGCCAGAGATGCGGGTTTGATTCCTGGCTTGGGTCGCTGTCTATGTGGAGTGTGCACGTTCTCCTTCTGTCTGCATGGATTTCCTCTGGGTACCCCAGTTCCCTCCCACAGTCTGAAAGATGTACTGGTTAGGTACATTGACCATGTTAAATTCTCCTCACTGTATTTGTACAGTCACTGGCGTGTGGCGAATAGGGGATTTTCACTGTAACATCATTGCAATGTTAATGTAGGCCTATTTGTGACACTGATAAATAAACTTAAATTTGAACTAGAATGGTCGAGATGATGAGTCCCACTATGTTCCAGATCATTCTCAGTAACATGCATGTTCCTGCACGGTGAAACTTGTACATGTCACATACTGCATTAGTTCAAATTAATATCCTGATCTGTAACATTGCTACCTATACCCTAGAGCTACAGAGTGGTATAATTCTGTAAAATACACTGTAGTAGATACAGCTGATATCATTCAGTATAACATATCATTCTAGAACAATCTGAAATCTGGACCACTCTTCCTCCAAAAAACATTCAATGAAAAAATTCATAACTAAGACTGGTGAATATTTTGTTTACATTGACTTACCTCAGCTATATGGCACAGAAATAGGCCATTCAGCCCAACCAATCCATGTAAGTGCTTATTCTCCACTCAAATTTCCTCCCATCTAACCCCCTCCCATCTTCCCTTATGTAGATATACCATTGTAATCCGCTATTCCTTTCTCCCTTATCCGCTTACCTGACTTCCTCCTATACACATCCATATTATTCACTTTAACCATTCCCTGTGGTAGATAGTTTCACATTCTCATCTCTCTTTGGGTAAAGAAGTTTCTTCTGAATTTCCTATTGGATTTCTTGGCAATTATCTTATGTTGATGATCTTTAATTGTGCTCTTCCCCACATGAAGAAACATCCTCTCTGTGTCCACTCTATCAAAAACTTTCTTTTTATAACTTTTCTGGAGTATATAGATCCAGCTTGTCAAAGCTTTCTTGATATGTATATACATGCATTATTGGCTTCATCCCCACAAATCTTCTGTACCCTTCCTGTACCTCTGTGTCTATTATAGTGAACATTGTGATCAGAACTGCTTGCATTACTAAGTCTGCTTGAACCAAGATTCAATAAAGGTTTTACATAACCTCTCTACTTTTTAATCTAATCCCTCTACAAATAAAGTTTAGCACTTACTTTGTAGTCTTGCGATCCTATAGCACAACTTTCAGTGATTGACATACCTGATCCCTTTTGTATTTCTAACCCAAGATTTACACCTTTCAAATAATAACCTTCCAATTATTCCTACTAACACATTCTAACTCACATTTATTCACAATAGGAGAGATTATTGAGGGTTGGGGAACCAAGGTAGGTAGTTGAAGTTATGATTTAGATCAGCCATGATCTAATTTAAAGTTTAAAGTTTATTTATTAGTGTCACAAGTAGGCTTACACTGCAATGAAGTCACTGTGAAAATTTCCTAATCATCACATTTCAATGCCTGTTTGGGTACCTTGAGGGAGAATTTAACAAGGCCAATACACTTACCAGCATGTCTTTCAGACTGTGGGAGGAAACCGAAGCACCTAGAGGAAACCCATACAGGCATAGAGAGAGCATGCAAACTCCACACAGAGCAGTGCTCCAAAAGCTTGTGGCTTGTGCTACCAAATAAACCCTTTAGATTTTAATCTGGTTTTGTGAGATTTCTTACTGTACTGTGAGGCAGCAGTGCTAACCACTGTGCTGCTGAAACAGCAGAATGGGCTTGAATGGCCATGTTCCGAGAAAGGCAGAGGAGTATTTATGAGAGATGCAAAGAGTCCACTGCTTAAAGAAATCCTTTCAGATCATTACCATATGGAAGCATGTAGCAGACAAATAAAGAATATGTTTGGCAAACATCATCATGAAGGATTTGCACATTTAAAACATTACATTAAGAAGCATATAGGAAACAGCAGTTTAACAACAAAAATAACAATGAAATTCAGTAACAAGACTGTCAATGTGAGAGTTAAATAATAAGTGCAATGCCCTTACATAGATAGATTATAACCCAAAAAACTTACTACGTTTTAGCCTTTAACATGCTAGTTGCTGCATTTATTGCTCTAACTAATAAATGTTCCGTTTAATCTGCAGGGCAAGGAGGTTACATTATCATTTTTAATACACCGCAGCGCCTTGTTAATTTAACCTGTGGAAAAGCACATCTGAGCTAAATGTCTCAGTTGCTTAAATGATAGTTTTGCCCTTTCAACCCTATTATTTCCTTTTAACCATCCACTTTAGTCCATTAATGGTTAAATACTTGACTAATTGTCCTGCTCCTGCGATAAACAATAATTTCCTCAGTTCCATAAGCATTTTCTTTTTTAGAGGGAGGAAATAACACAAAGGAAACTACACAGAAAGTAGAAAAAATTGATGATGGAACCTCCCAAGAGCATTACTCGAGCATAACTTACTAGCTCATAGGGTTGTCTGGTAATATTTTTGTTCAAAATCCATGCACAGATACTCTGCATTTAGAAAATGAGGATTGTGACCTTAATGTTTACCTGTGGTACAGTCAATTTCAATGCTATTATTCCATTGCAATAAAAAGATGATTTGGATTACAGACTGGAATATTGGATGTTTTAATATATTGCATGAACACACAAACATCTTGTGTTTATTGTTTGGGAGAGGAATGAATATGATTGGCTCTGCAATGTCCAAGGTAGTGTTCATAGCTATGAGGTTATAGGTCATAACCAATCAAAAATGACACAAAATTGAACAGTGTAAAGTTAGGCTTGAGAATTATCTATAGCCATTGAATTGAAAGGACCATTGTAGGCATATCTCATTCAGGAACGAATCAAATGATAATCGATGTACTACCATTAACTTTTTCCAGCCCAGAAATGGAATGGTGGTTGTTAAGGCTTACACAATAAAGCATCAGCAGCAGTCTGTGGGCATAATTTTACCTTCTCTGCTGGAAGGTTTGTAGGCAAGTGGTGGCTGTTAAATTCTTCGGATAGCCTTCTCACAAAGCTCTCTCTGCCCTGACCTCTCCGCAATTTAACAGCAAAATGCGTGAGGCATAGGCTGCCCCCACTGAGGCATTTAAGTGGTCAATTAAAGATGACATTAGGACCATTTCCCACCTAACCTCATTGTTCAGGTGCAGGGAGGAAGTTGAAGAATTGATCTTCTGTATAGAACCAAGGCAGGTGGGGAAATGAGGGGAAGGAGCACCTCTGTCAGCAGCTTTCTTTTAATATTGGGCACCTTCTTCACCTCTCCCCCTCACTTCCCCAACTCCACAAACCCCCAATCCACATCCCTCCCCATCATCCCACCAGAAGATGAGACCATAAAAGATGTGGCTTTCTGTTCTGCCAACCTCTCCATCAGCACCCAATTCCTCCCTGATCACACCCTCCCCCCTCCAGCCTGAGACTCCCAAAACTGACCTGGCCCCGAACCGGCTGGATTTAGGGCTGCATATAGCCACATTTTAGAGCACTGTAGCTATTTGTGCTGCCAGTACGAAAACTGCCAGACTATCCCAACTGAAGGGCAGAATTCCTGCTTCCAGACAATTATGTACTATACACGGCAGGCAGTAATGGTGACAATCTGTTCACCTTGGATGGTGGGAAGGAAAACTGTACCATCCAGAGCATGTGAGTTCTTTTCTGTGAGTTAAATTTATGAGTGGCATAATTGTGAGGCCTATCAAGCTCACTTAATTTTGCTTCAAACAAGTCAGCTATTTTGACCAATTTTCATGCTAAGAAGAAACAAAGCTCCCTATTTTTAAGTGGTTTATGATCTGTCTCACACTTTACGATCACAAATTTGACACATAGCATGTCCCTGATGTGGATAAATCTGATAATTATTAAAGCGGTGCTTTTTTATTGTGATGAAGAATCATACATTTTTCACTGACGTGATAGATCATAAATTTTTGATTCAAGAAAGAGAAAATAAGTTAGTGGGAAAATATTATTCTTTCCCAGCACGAAAATGTCCCCTGAACCCCTCACCATATCACCTCCCAATTTAATCTGAAGATGTTTATTTATTTACTTATTAATCACAAGCAAGGCTTACATTAACATTGCAATGAAGTTACTGTGAAATTCTCCTAGTTGCCAGAGTCCGGCACCTGTTTGAGTCAATGCGCTGAACCGGCACATCTTTCAGATTGTGGAAGAAAACTGGAGCACCCAGAGAAAACCAATGCAGACAAGGGGAGAACATGCAGACTCCACACAGACAGTGACCCAACCTAGAATCAAATCTGGGTCCTTGGCACTGTGAGGCAGCAGTGCTATTCATTGTGCTAACATGCCGCCCACAACTTTAGATTGATAACACTGCAGTCCTGGCTAAAAAGCATGAAAGATCATTTGCCAAATTTGATTCTTCCTGCTGTTTTTATATTGGTAATAGTCATTTTAGCTAGGGTCAGTGTAAGATTTTACTCTTTCAGCCAGAAGGAAGATGGTGTATTTTGACTAATACTTTTGTACAGCAAATGAAGATAAACTAATCATATGAGGTGTAGTTTTTCTGGTGGAATTAATGGCTTTCATTTGTGTTCAGCAATGAAGGAACCACACTCATCTTCATTATATGTGCAGTTGCTCACTGACCTGTTGCAACTGACAGTACTTAGAGATCATTTAAAGTGGAATGCCATCTGCGGGGGATCAATGGCATATGTGCATAGAACAAATAACAGTGGATAGAATTTTAGAGGCATTCTTCTGCCCCAGAAAGCAGTCCGAGAGAAGCCCAGTACCACTGACTCTCACAGTGGCAGAGTGGTTAGTACTACTGCCTCATAGCATTGGGGAGACAGGTTCAATTCCAGCCTTCGATTACTATCTGTGTGGAGTTTGCATGTTCTCCCCATGTCTGCATGGGCTCCCTTTGGGCACTCTGTTTTCCTCCTATCATCTAAATATGTAAGGGTTAGGCTGATTGGCCATGCTAAATTGATCAGTAGCATCAGAGGAACTATCAAGTTAAAGACATGGGGTCACTGAGGTAGGGCCTGGGTGGGATTGTTGTCAGTGCGGGATTGTAGGCCAAATGGCCTTCTTCTGCACTGTAGAGATTCTATAATACTATGTGTTTCCCATTGCCCCTACCAGATCAGACCTTACCCTGCCTACTCTAAAGTTCACAAGGGAAAACTGCAGAACATTTTGTTCTGCGTTCAAAGATTTTGCACAATCCTTTTGCTCCCTGATATTGGTGTGCAGGCTTGCACTCCTCCGAGGACAGTGAGAATGCACAGACATAACACAGAAGAGGGCAAGTTGCTCAGACAGGGAAAAGGAGAAAAGGGGAGAAGGATTCTAATGCGGCCATATCTGTCCAGGATATTCAGGAAAAAATTCACCTGCTGAACCTTAGTGAGGTGGCCGGGGTGGAAGCAGACAAAAGGTCAGAAACCCATCAGCATAATATCGTTAATTACTGCCCACCTTCATTTGGACTTCCAATCTTGTGTCATGTCAGTGGGAAGTTAGGTTGATCTAAAATCCAATTGATAAATGCCAGTGTGCACAAGATGGTCCTCAGTTCTCAAGAGACTTTGAGGTGAATGCAACATACAAAGTCTACCTGCCGTTGCGCTGCACTGCTCCTCATAAGTTGTCCGGCACTCTACTGAGGCAGACCAGTTCATGCCCTCTATCTCCATGCCAATTTGGTCTATACAGATAGCTGTGTGCAGCTGGATCCATGAAACATCCCATATCACCGAATAGGATCAGTACTGTACCTGGAATTGGAGAATGCGGGGATTTCCGTCCCCCTGGTTCCACACATCAGTCTGTCTGAACAGGACTGTGCTGTGAGGCTCATGTAGCCACCACAACAAAGATCTGGGATGCATTCTTACCAGCTCGCTGTACTTGCAAATCAGCATGGTGAGCTGGGAAGATAGCGTGTGAGGCCAAAAATCTGATTCGTGCAAATCGGATTGCTATCACCCTGGCCCGGTTTTACTGGTGAGAATGGCCTCTGGAAAGGGTGTGAAGCTCATTAACATTAAATTGCCTGCATCTGCATGTGATTATAGAGTCTGGCATGTCTGTTCTCCCCTCCCATCCCACCCCCCTCCAATGCTTCCCATCATGCTAGTGAGATGTCACATCAGTGAGAATCATTCACTATTGCTCTGCAGTAGTGGAGACCAGGCATCATAGCTACACGGGGGGGGGAATCGGAGGCCATTGAACCCCCAGGCTGTCAGGGGCATGGGCTGGCAGCGCCAATGTATTTTCCAGGGCAGTGCTGGAAGATGGGGCCTGAGTGGCGTTGGAGCTATAATGGGAGGAGCTAAGAATGGAATGGGCTATGGACAATGAAGGGGGTTATGCACAACGACGGGAGGGTTATGGGAAGAGTGTTATGCAAGGATGGGGTTGTGCAAGGTGGGGAGGGGGACGTTGTGCAAGGCGAAGGGGTCATGCAAGGTTCTAATTACATCAAAAATCAGGAAAAAGATTAAAAGGAAGGAAAATTCAAGAGGTATTATTAACGGAGGTGTTAGAATTCAAATAAAAGGTACAAAAACTAACATAATGGGACTTTATTTGAAGGCTCGTCACATTCAAAACAAGGTAAATAAATTGATAGTACAAATCATCGCGAACGAGTATGATTCGGTGGCCATTACAGAGACGTGGTTGCAGGATGGTCATGACTGGAAGTTCAATATCCAGGGGAATCAAACTGTTCGACAGGACTGACAGGAAGGGAGGTGGTGCAGCTCTGATATTTAAGGATGATATCAGGGCAGTAGTGAGAGATGATATGGAAAAAAAGGTGGAAGTTAGAAATGTCACTGATAGCTGTAGTCTATAGGCCACTAAATAATGACATCATGGTGGGATGAGAAATAAACAAAGAAATAACTGATGCACGTAAAAATGGTACAGCAATTATCATGGGGGATTTTAATCTGCATATCAATTGGTCAAACCAGGTCAGTCGAGGCAGCCTTGAGGGGAAGTTCATAGAATATATCTGCAATGTTTCCTTGAACAGTATGGAATGAAACCGACAAGGGAGCAAGCTATCCTAGATCTGGTCCTGTGTAATGAGACGAGAATAATTAATGATCTTGCAGTTAGGGATCCTCTTGGAAGAAGCGATCACAGTATGGTTGAATTTAAAATACAGATGGAGCATGAGAAGGTAAAATCTAATACCAGTGACTTGTGCTTAACAAAGGAGACTATAAAGGGATGAGGGAGGAGTTGGCTAAAGGAGACTAGGAGCAAAAACTTTATGGTGGGACATTTGAGGAACAATGGAGGACTTTCAAAGCGATCTTTCACAGTGCTCAGCAAAAGTATACACCAGTGATAAGGATGCTCTGTAGAAAAAGAGAATCAACCATGGATATGTAAGGAAATAAAGGAGGGTATCAAATTGAAAGAAAATGCATACAAGGTGCAAATGCGTAAATGGGAATCCAGAGGATTGATAAATCTTTAAAGGTCAACAGAACACCACAAAAAAAGCTATAAAGAAAGGTAAGATGGATTATGAGACTAAACTAGCTTAGGATATAAAAACAGATAGCAAAAGCTTCTACAAATATATAAAATGAAAAAGAGTGGCAAAAGTAAGCATTGGTCCTTTAGAGGATGAGAAGGGGAATGTATTAACTGGAAATGAGAAAATGGCTGAGGCATTGAACAGGTATTTTGTGTCGGTCTTCAAAATGGAAGACACAAATAACATGCCAAAAATTGATGACAGGAAGGCTATGGCAGGTGAAGACCTAGAAACTATCATCAGGAAAGAAGTAGTGTTGGACAAGTTAATGGGGCTAAAGGTAGACAAATCTCCTGGTCCTGATGGAATGCACCCCAAGATACTAAAAGAGATGGTGGGAGAAATAGCAAATGCACTAGTGGTAATTTACCAAAATTCGCTGGACTCTGGGGTGGTTCTCACAGATTGGAAAACAGCAAAAGGATGTAACTTCAGACTAGTTAACTTAACTTCTGTAGGAGGGGAAATGCTTGAATCTTCCATCAAGGAAGAAATAACAAGACATCTGGAGATAAATTGTCCCATTGGTAAGACGCAGCATGGGCTCATGAAAGGCAGATCACATTTAACTAATTTGGTGGAATTCTTTGAGAACATTGAGAACTGCACATTACATGTGCAGTGGACAATGGGTAACTTGTGGATGTGGTGTATCTGGATTTCCAGATGGCATTTGACAAGGTGCCACACCAACGACTGCTACATAAGATAAAGGTGCATAGTGTTACAAGTAATGTATTAGCATGGATAGAGGATTGGTTAACTAACAGAAAGCAAAGAGCTGGGTAAATGGGTGTTTTTCTGGTTGGCAATCAGTGATTGTGGTGTACCTCAGAGATCAGTGTTGGGTCCACAATTGTTTATGATTTACATAGATGATTTGGAGTTGGGAACCAAGTGTAGTGTGTCAAAATTCACAGATGATGCTAAGATGGGTGGAAAAGCAAAGTGTGCAGAAGGTGCTGAAAGTTTGCAAAGGTACATAGATAATCTAATTGAGTGGGCAAGGGTCTTGCAGATGGAGTACAATGTTGGTAACTATGAGGTCATCAATTTTGGTGGGAATAACAGCAAAATGGACATTATTTAAATGTAAAAATTTGCAACATACTACTGCACAGAGGGACCTGGGTGTCCTTGTGCAGGAATCTCAAGGAGTTGGTTTGCAAGTAAATCAGGTAATTAAGAAGGCAAATGGAATTTCATCCTTCATTGCTAGAGAAATGGAGTTTAAAAACAGTGAGATTATGTTGCAGCTGTATAAGGTGTTGATGAGGCCACACCTGGAGTACCGTGTACAATTTTGGTCTCTTTACTTGAGCAAGAATATACTGGCACTGAAGCGGAGGATATTCACCAGGTTGATTCCAGAGTTGAGAGGGCTGGCTTATGAGGAGAGATTGAGTAGACTGGGGCTATACTCATTGGAATTCAGAAGAATGGTGGGAGATCTTGTAGAAACATAAGACTGTGAAGGAAATAGATAAGATGGAAGTTGTTTCCATTGGCAGGTGAAACTAGAAGTAGGGGACATAGCCTCAAAATAAGGGGAAGCAAATTTAGGGCCGAGTTGAGGAGGAACTCCTTCACAAAAAGGGTTGTAAATCTGTGGAATTTCCTGCCTAGTGAAGCAGTTGAGGCTACCTCAAAGAATATTTTTAAGGCAAGGATAGATAGATCTTTGAACAGTAAAGGAATTAAGGGTTATGGTGAGCGAGTGGGTAAATGGAGCTGAATCCACAAAAAGATCAGCCGCGATCTTAATGAATGGTGAAGCAGGCTCGAGAGGCCAGATGGCCTACTCCTGCTCGTAGTTCTTATGTTCTTATGTTCTTAAGATGAGGTGGGGAGGGGGGGAGGTGGTCATACAAGGTGGAGGCAGTCATGCAAGGCGAAGGGCTAATGCAAGGTAAGAGGGTCAAGCAAGGCGAGGGAGTCATGCAAAGTGAGGGCGCGTGCTGGGCGGTATCATGCAGGGAAGGAGTTGTGCAGGGGATTTCCTACAGGAATGGGGGGATCGTGCAGAAGGGGTTGTGCAGGATGGTATTGCAGACGAGATCATGATTGGGGGTGGAGCATGTTGGGGTTCACCTGGGAGGTGCCTGATTAGGGAAGGAAATTTGTTGTCCTCACTTGGTGTGATCTTCATGTGACTTCAGACCCACAGCAATGTGGTTGACTCTCAACTATCCTCTGACATGGCCTGGCAAACCCTTTAGTTCAAGGTCAGTAATTGTGAACAATGATGTCCATAACCCCCTGTAAGAATAAAAAATGATTAGTTATTGACCTCCTTTGATAATTGTGAAGAACTGGCTCTTCATTTTTGCCTACGAAACAACTGTGAATATGTTTCAGAAGTAATTATTTCATAGAATGCGAGCGTCATTGTTGCCTATACCTAATTGCCTTTGAACTTAGAGGTAGTTAAAACTACATTGCTGTGGGTTTGGAGTCACATGTAGGCCGGTTTTCCTTCGCTAAAAGTCATTGCTGAACCTGTTCGAGGTGTATGAGATGTTGAAAGGTATTGATCGAGTGGATTCTCAGCGGTTTTTTCCCAGGACTATAATGGTTGCCACAAGAGGACACAAGTTTAAGGTGCTGGGGAGTAAGTACAGAGGAGATGTCAGGGGTAAGTTTTCACTCAGAGGGTGGTGTGTGCGTGGAATTGGCTGCCGGCAGTGGTGGTGAAGGTGGATTGATAGGGTCTTTTAAGAGGCTTTTGGATAAATATATAGGATTTAGTAAGATAGAGGATTATAGGTAAACCCAGTAGGTAGAGACACGTTTGGCACAACTTGTGTGCTAAAGTGCCTGTTTGTGCTGTAGTTTTTTTGATGTTTCTATGATGGATTTTTACAATTAACAATGATTTCATGGTCATCCAGCAAATTATTTTTATTGAATTCACATTTCACCATTTTCCATGGTGGGATTCAAACTTGCATCCATCGAGCATTACCCTGGATCTCTGGAAAACTAGTCTCCTGACAAAAGCACTCCGCCACTACCACCGCTTAGGAAATAGAATGAATGTCCTGAAGATAAGATGAGGCAGTGTAAATTTTCCTCTGATATAAAATTCATTTTTGTATTTGAGTGTCACTTTCATGTTGAAATATTGCAAATATTTCATGCAAATGAATATTTTTCAAAATGCATTGGTTATGGCCAATGTACCTCTGATCTCTGATGCCCCAGATAAATCCTCAGACACACTCTTCCCTTATTTTACAATCTATCAGACTTTGAAAACCCAACCACAGAATTATTATTTCCTGACTTACATTCTTTTCTCTTTTCATACATCCTTCATTACCTCAGAAAGTAGTTGTTGCCAAAACATTGAATGTTTTCAAGATGCGGCTAGATATTACACTTAGGGCCAGGTTATTGAGTGTCTTTAAGACAGAGTTGGTCGGTTCTTGATTAATAAAGGGTCACGGATTATGAGGAAAAGGCAAGAGAATGGAGGTGAAGATAAAGAATCAGCCATGATTGAATGAGGGAGCAGACTTGATGGGCTGAATGGCCTAATTCTGCTCCTATGTCTTATTGTCTTATGGGTGAATGGGATCAAAGGTTATGGGGAGAAAATAGGCCTAGACTATTGAGCTGGATGATCAGTCATGATTGTGATGAATGGTGGAGCAGGCTTGAAGGGCTAAATGGCTTCCTCCTTCTCCTGCCTTGTATGTTTCTATATCCTGCATTTTGGACGATTTTCTCCATTAGAAAACCGATCAATTTACGTTATTACAGTGAAGGCAGAAGCAAATTTCTCAATGTTTACTCAATAGAAAAAAATAATTTTAAGGAACAGCTTTCAGTTCATCTTCTGGGGAAAAGAATGAGGGAAGCTGAATTTTCAATGTAGCTGTTGCCTGCTGCTGAAATAACTTCTTGTCTGCTTGTTTACTACAGCACTTCTCCACGACCAGTTTGTAAATTGAATTTCAAAAGCACTCTACTTTCCATCAAAATGAATGGGGTGTAAAATGTTGTCAACTCCAACATGGCAGGACATCATTGGCATTTATTTATTTATGGATTTGTCTAGGGGGAGGGCTGTGGCACTGGGTGGACTGGCTTGTCTAAAAATAGCACAAGGCTCTCTGGAATTCTCAGGGGAGAAGGAGAGTTTTAATAATACTTTGGAAGCACCCACTGGGACACTCAGAATATTTCCCCTTTCCTTTGCCTATATTTATCTGCTTGTTCAGACAGAGGACTGATGAGGAGATTCTGCAACTATTACCAAACAAGACTTTCGAGACAAAAATGTTCCAAGACAAACTTCTACCCAAATGTGTTCTGATGAAAGATTCACAGGGACTGTTGTTTTTCTCTTTGAGGTATTAATTGCAACATAGCCTTTTCTTAAAACAAAATAATACTTGTGGCAGCATAACCTCTTTAGCTGTAAAATATCACTGAAAAACAATTCAGATTTCCATTTGGAAGTGCAAAGCTCATTACCATTGCATCTCAAGGAACACAATCTCATTTCTTTATGTTAGCAAAAGACTGTTGAGTTTTATTTGTGCAAAGAAAATTGCTAACATTCAATAATTATATACTTAAGGAAGTATTTGGAATAGATTTATTTCAGTCACCCCTCCCTCCCCCATCCCTGTAAGAATATCTGGTCACATCAAAGAGGTGAAATCCAACTGATCTCCCAAGGCTTGTGCCACGGAGTCTCTCGGGAGTTCTCACGTGAGTGCAGAGCTCATGGGAAAGAAGCTCATACCCTGGCAGTGCCCAGACAGTGTCAGAGTAGAGGTGGTGGGAGGTTGATACGGTTTCAGGATGAATTTCTTTGTGTTGGACAGCCTTTAAAAATGGCAGCAGGATCCTCGAGAGATTAAGGGTGGAATTTTCCTCTCCCGCCCGCCACGGGAATTGTAGTGGGCAAGACACGGACCATGCGACAATCCATTGAGCTCAGGTCTTGGGGCAAGCACGGCCAGAACATTTTGCCCTAACTTGCTGGTGGGATCATCATGTCAGGCTACACGGCAGAGAAAGCCACTGTTGCCATCGGTATCTTCAGCGTCGCTTTTTCTGCTATCGGCCTTTGCTGATATCCAAGAAAATCCCGTCATTCCACTTTCTCTCAATCTGCTCAGTTCCAGAATCTATCGCTACTCTTCACACTGCTGAAGTAAGCAATTAGCATTCAGTATTTCCGATTTTTTTTTAAATTCAGACTTCCTAATGAGTATGAACTCAATAAGCCTGCAGGCCTCCATCTGTAAAGTTCACAAAGAAATAATCAAAAATCATCTGTAACCTGGTAATGGATGTGAAACATGTATGCAATCAATTTATCATAACTGTAAACTTCTTCAGAGAAAAAGATACATACGTCCCGCAGTGCATCCATGTGTTTAATATGTTTCCGATGGATACATTTTATTTATTAGTCACAAGAAAGGCTTACATTAAAACTGCAATGAAGTTGCTGTGAAATTCCCCTAGTCGCCACACTCCGGCCCCTGTTCGGGTCACTGTACCTAACCAGCATGTCTTTCAGACAGTTGGAGGAAACCAGAGCACCCAGAAAAAACCCGCGCAGACACGGGAAGAATACGCAAACTCTACACAGACAGTGACCCAAGCTGGGAATTGAATCTGGGACAGTGATGCTCTGAGGAAGCAGTGCTAACCATTTTGCCACCCAAATCTGCTCACTCAATTATGCTCACACACAATTCAATGTATGGGCACAACTTTGTCAACATGTGGCCAGACTCCACTGGGACCAATTTAACACTCTCACTCTGAGATGCTGACAGGTGCTTTGAATGCACAGAGATGAATGAGAATGTTTGTGGTGTCATACTCTGACAATGTGCCTGCACTACAGCTGTCTAACATGGGCCTCACATTTTTTTAATTTTTATTCAATTGTGGGACATGGGCATCGCTGGCTGGCTAGCATTTATTGCCCATCCCTCTTTGCCCTTGTTCAGAGGGCAGTTGAGAGTCAACTGTGGCTGTGGCTGTGGCTCTGGAGTCAAATGTAGGCCAGATCAGATAAAAACAATAGATTTCTTTCCCTAAAAACATTCGTGAACATGACAACTGGCCAGTCAGCTTCAGGTCCCATTCACCATTCAGTTCTCAGCTTACATTCCCAACTGCAGCTGGCCTAGAGAATGTCATTAGGATTTCATCTGATATATATTTAACCATTCAAAATATTATAGTATGTGAATTTTAAAATTATTTTTCAGAGATTGGATGGCACAGGGACTAACAAAGTCATTTCACCTTGTTGTCGATTAATTTCTGTTGGCTCTCGTTGCCAGTAGAGAAGTGTTTAGTGGTGTCCAGAGTTGTAAAGGGAGTAGTGTGCCATATACACTGTCAGAACTTGACCTGACTTCAAGGACTCTGCACAAACCTTTTGCTACCTGGTGTAGGGTCACATGCTGGCATCCATTTTGAGCTACAACATTTCAGGGAGAATGATTCGGGTGACACTGAGCAGCACAGGCAGCTAGATGAGGGAGGGGGGACAAGGAGAAAGAGTAGGGTTCTCAGTCAGAGGCTATTTTCTGTCCAGAGCATTCAGGGAGCAATTCTCCCAGCAAAAGAGTAATGAAGACATCCTCACTGAAGTCTGCCACCTAATGAAGTCACAGCCTTAGCCTCAGCAACACCAGGAGAACTTTGCCAATAGCTGGAAAGGCAACCATGGTTGTGAACCTTTAAGCCTCTGGCTCCTTGTAGGCTGGAAAAGGATGTCTTCAATGTCTCCCAGTTTGCTGAATACATTTAAGAAGGAAATTGATTCCTAGACTTTAAAGGTGCCAAGGGAGAGTTCATGTGCATGGTGTTGAGTTAAAGAATCAGGCATGATCATATTAACAGGCTTGAAGGGCCACATGGCCTACTCTGGCTCTTATTTTCTATGTTTTACCATATACTGCTGAATAAATGAGGTCAGAAGCTCCATATTTCAAGAGAGCTGAATATATTTTTCTGTAAGTTGAAAGATCTTTACTTGATGACTGGTACTACAATACTCTATCCTGACCTAATCATGTTCAGTATGGCTAGTTGATGCCTAATGAAAAATTTTCCATTTCTGAATGCTGAAAGCAGCACAAATATTTCTACCCATCTTCTCAATTCTTCTCCCCGCTTCTTCCCAATCCCTCCCCCTCTCCACAAAAATTGATGTAACATCGATTCAAGCAAAAAGATCCATAGAGTTTATAAAAAAAGAGTCCTTTATTCCACTGGCATCAAATCTATACAAGCATTAATGGCAAATATTAATCAAACTATTCACATTCGTGGCCAATGCTCCAGATTCATCATATCATCAAGAGTTTAATCCCTGATCTCTAATAAACCAGATAGTATAATTCAGTTGGTGGGGCTATTATTATCCTTGACGGGTGAACCTGCTTATCTTGTCTCCCAACATGAAGGGAATGCTTTCCCCCTGCACCCTCCAGGCTCCTCCCCCAACCCCCTCCCCAACACACACACAAACACACATACACACACACACACACACACACACACACACACACTCCACTTGTGGCTTCTCCAACTTGGGATATGGCCAAAATTCCAGCTAGGTCTCCAGCAATCATATGCCATCCCACTTCCCTTTCCCAGTTTTCTAGTCAGTTTCCCAGTTTCTTGAACTGTCCCATTTGTGGCCTTAGTTCGCAACTCACTAGCCCCCACTCCTTTGTTGCTACCTTTGTTCTCTCCCCTCATGGCATCTGGCTCCACATTCTGGCTTGCCAAGGACATTGCATCCTGTGGGGAATGCCTGATCAGTTCCTCTGGTTAGCACTCTCCTCTACTTCCACCACCTATTGGCAGAGGCCTTGCTACATTTATATGGCTTCAGATGCAATACAGGTTGTGATTTTCCCAAGCCCCTGTTTGGCAGCACCGATGGTAGACATGGTGAGTGGAGGTCCAGAAATCAGTCCCCGACTGGTGTAGATTTACAACAGGAACCTCCGCTGGTGCCCGCCATGACAGGTGAGAAAACACGCCAGAAATTAGCATGAAACTCATCTGCATCCTGTTAATGGGATGCAAATCAAGGCCCGCCACCCATCCCCTGCCAGATTCTCCTCAGTGCCAGTCAGGACACAGCTGGCATGAAACATGTACAGAACAACATGATGTGCCGATATCAGAACCCAACTGAACAATGCCTGAACGTGCCTCTGGTGTTCAGTCTGGTGGCTGCCCACAACCTTAGGCCTTGGAATGCCTCAGCAGTGGAACGGGCAGCATCTGTAGGTGAACCTTCCAGGATAGCAGGGATCCTGGCAAGAGTCCAACTTCTAGCCCCAGAATATTCCTGGAGATCCACCTTTGTTCTCAGGAGGTCCATCTTCTTTCATCATTAGTAGGTCTGTGATGGCTGGTGCCATGCACCCTCCAGGCTTGCCCACCACTGAATCCGGCATGAAAAATATTTAATGAGATCAGGGCTGGAAAATTTGACGTGTTTTCCCACCAATCACCCACTGTGTGAAATATGCTATGTTCCTGCATTCACCTCAGCCCTTACACCCTTATTCTCCAACCTCGCCCAAGGCTGTGAGTCCCTGATCCTAGTGCTGTGAATGGAGATTTGGCTGAGTACCAAATTCACAGTTCTAGCTGGCAGCAGTAGCAGAACACAGAAGACCAGAGACTCACGGCCACAACCTCAACGTTGGGAGGATCCTCCTCCCAGACTTCAGTTACCTTTGCAATTTTGCCAACTGGTGTTCCAAACAATGGAACTGAAGTGAAGAAATTAACCAATAATTAATTTACAGCAATGAAATCATGAATAGTTTAACTGTTGTACTTTTAGCTGCTTCTCATATCTTATGGCAATTATTGTCAGGAGAACGGCACTAGCTATGAGCTAGATATAAAAAGCCTTTCAGTCAGGCAGCCAAAATAATTGACTTCAGAGAGTAGAAATAACCATTCCTCGAACCCTGGTTGCTGCTTTCTGCACTGGCTGAGCAAGCAGGTTCCCCAGAAAACCTGATCTTGAAAGGGAACTCTATAGGGCATCTCACACGGCACAGTGGTTTGAAAATAATTTGGGCCCAACTGGGCAGCATGGTAGCACAATGGTTAGCACTGCTGCTTCACAGTGCCAGGGACCCAGGTTTGATTCCTGGCTTGGGTCATTGTCTGTGTGAAGTTTGCACATTCTCCCTGTGTCTGTGTGGGTTCCCTCCGGATGCTCCGATTTCCTCCCACATTCTGAAAGACGTGTTGGTTAGATGCATTGAACAGGCACTGGATCATGGTGACTTGGGGAATTTCACAGTAACTTCATTGCAATGTTAATGTAAATCTTAGGTATGACTAATAAATAAATAAACTCAGCAGAGTTTATTTACTTGTAATTTCTTAAGCATCTGTCATCAGGCGACTGCCATTATACTCTGCCAAACAACACATAGTCTTCAGTGAATGTACAAGTTCTGCAAAAATAGAATGTTGGGTTGGGAGGAGTGGAGATAGAGAATCATTCATTTATTGAATGCAGTAGGTGTTATTGAATTTCAACATTACTGCACTTGCTGGAGAAAAGGAGAAATATGTGTCATGTTCATCTTTCACTGAACTGAAGGAAATGTTTAAATCATTAGTTACAAACAGGGTGGCACAGGGGTTAGCTCTGGTGTCTCACAGCACCCAGGTTCAATTCGGGCCTTGGGTTGCTGTGTGGAATCTGCACGTCTTCAAGTGTCTATTATGTGGGCTTTCTCCGCATGGTCTGATTTCCTTCTACAGTCCGAGAGACGTGCTTTGAGGCAAAGTCTGAATTTAAGCAGCAGTAACTCTGAAAATGTCCAACACGTGCAACACAGGTCCTCAGAGTTGTAAACCTCAGTTTCATTAGATATGGTTTCTAGTGCTAACCTTTGGGTATGTCACAGGTCATATAGATAGTTTGTAAAGGATAAGTAGATGTTCAGTAAGATTTGATTTGATTTATTGGGTTTTGCCTACACACCCTTAGCTTGAAACATGACATTGAGCAAAGAGTTGTCACATGGAAAGAAGCTTTTGCTACTACCTATCAACATAGCAGTATGTAATGCCAGTAACCAATTGTAAACTCTGTCAATGTTATATAACTCTAAGAGACTGCATAACTAAAAGTTTATTTATTAGTGTCACAAGTAGGCTTATATTAACACTGCAATGTGAAAATCCCTTAGTTGCTACACTCCAATGCCTTTTCGGGTACACTGAGGGAAAATTTAGCCTGGCCAATGCACTGAACCAGCACACCTTTCGGACCATGGGCGGACACTGCAGCACTTGGAAGAAACCACCTCAATACAGAGAAAGTGTGCAGACACTGGTGCAGTGATCTAAGCCGGGAATCAAATCTGGGTCCCTGGTGTGGTGAGGCAGGAATGCTAACCATTGTGCCACTGTGTCGCTTTATATGTTGTGCATTTCCTTGGTCGTAGGAAGGAAATTGTTGCCCTTAAAATAAATTAGAACCAATGAACAAAGACATTACTGAGAGTTATGAATTTAAATTATAATGAAACATAATTTTTTTTTTGAACAAGAGGCAATGTCAATGCTTTTATGGATGTGAATTCTTATGCAAAGATCTATGCTTGACAAGCCTCACAAAAAGAGTTGATTCTTTCAACCTAACATTTCTAACATCTCTAAATTTTTTCTAGTGTTCATTTTATATGTAAGTAAAGCCCAAAAGTATAGTGAAAAAATATGACTGCTGTTTTGCAAGAAAAATTAATATGCCATTTAAAGAGCTGAACTTAATTGTATGGTAAGATGTTTGGTTTGTAGCTTCATGTTACTTGTGTCATTGGTCAATTTTAGTTTTGACATGGAGATAGCTTAGATATCAATAAAAGATATAGAAAATATTTGAACAAAAACAGATAAGTCAGAGAACCATTTTGGAAAACGTATCTTGTAACTGGTGTCTGCCATTTGGTATCCATTCAGTCGTAAGTCACGATTAGCTATAATACAAAATTAGATGGTCTCCACATCATGCCAGCTCGCACCAAATCTGAATTTGTCCTGGGTATAGAAAAGAGGAAATGTATACATATAACTTAATTGTTAACAGTGAATACATTAAAAGATAAAATAAATGTGTGGGAGTGGAGTTCCGCTGTTAATATTACAACCGCTCAGTTTAGATGACTCTTAGAAAGCCTTACTTTCTACAGTTTATAGTGCTATCCAGTTGACTGGATTACAGTCTTGTATTGCACACCCACATGTCTATTATTCTATGTATTTCACTGAGTTTTTCAGCTTTCCAAAATTTGTGGCAATGATAGATCAAACGTGAAGCTTTTGGCAAGGGCTCTGTCACTTTCTTTTTTTGAAAGGCAGTGGCTGAAGAATCTTTGCTTTCTGTTAGAAATGTGATGATTGGAATAAATTCACAATTAGAGACTGTAACATTATTTATCAGAATTCCTCAATGTGTGTGTGTGCGCGCATGTGTATGTGTACATATGTCACTGCACCTATGTAAATATGCCTTTATTTGAGTACTTGTCTGTATATGTAAGTGCGTGTGCGTGTGTGTGTGTGTGTGTGTGTGTGTGTGTGTTTGTGTGTGTGTAGGTGTGTGTGTAGGTGTATATGTGTCATTTGCAGGTTTCTAAGTATCTCTGTGTATGCGTGCATGTGTCTTGTAGATCAGCTCTTGTCTTTAATTCTTTTCCAATGCATCTCTCAGTCCCAGTTTCTTTATCTTCAATAATTCTGTATGAGCTATAATTTGTCCCCAAGGATCTTATTAGGGTTCTACAAGAAATGGTGATAATAATGCAAGTTTTGACCCAGAAATCTATAAGAATCCTATCAAATGCTTAATTAGGATATCCTATAGGTTATTTTAGTGATTACCCTTAAGCTCTATTCATATTGTGTTTGAATGAACACTGTCCTTGGGTGATTTTCTAACACTACCTTAGGGTGAGCAGTAAAATAACGCAAAAGTGTAAACATAAAAAAAAGCTGTGGAGAATTCTGCTGCAGCAATTTTTGGAGAGTCATTATGCTGATTTTTTTTTATTGTTGGCTTATGGTTTTCATTCCACACTCCTCCTTTCCCACCATCCCCCATTTCCCCAATCCCTTGGCCCTTTCCCATCCCCATGCACATTCTTATCTCCTATTCATGAAAGCATTGACTTGTGTTTGAGTTCAGTCCCATGGTACCAACGATAAATCTTCATGTGTGAGCCCAGACGGTGATCCTAGAAGAACATGTTCTCGGGCCTGTTCCTCTTCTCACTTGGCACCCGCATGTGACAACTTTCTGGCAGCAGTCTGTGGATAGCAATGGTAACTGCCTTTTTCCATTATGTGGTTGAGCCTTAATGCTCTGAGAGTAATGAAAGATGGTCTATAAATACATTTCCAGTGTTGACCACATCCTAAGAACAAATAAAAATAAAATCACTAACCAAGTGGCACTGAAGCTGATAGCAGCAAAGCTCCCTCCGCCTCCCAACACAGCCCAAATGAGATCAGTTAACTAAACACAGATTAAGGATCAAATATAGGGTTCTTGTAATCAATGTAGCTCAGTACTACAGTATAAGTAATGCATTCATCCACTGGGCCAGTGGGCGAAAGTTCTTTTTACTTTTTTCTTCATCACATTTTATTCTCTATACATCTGTTGCTCATCAGTTACCCTCAATAAGTTCTAAGGAGGGCATTGGATAATATCGCAAGCATTTTACAAACAAAAACACTCTGGTTTTATACTAAACAACACAATATTTGAATGGATTTGAAATTACAGAAATATAAATTGTATATTTATTTTAGTCTCTTTCACTTACACGAGATTCTTTATATTTTCTTAAATGGATTTCTGATTTGTTTCATTCTTCTTGATCACAAGTCTCACTATTGGATGCTATAAAACAGAACCAAAACTCTGTTTTATTTACTGCAGAGAGCGTTTTCTTTTCCTCTTACATTTGTAACATTTCATGCAGAGGCATTACTTATTAAAAGGGAAGGAAAGTCTAGTAGGAATACTCTTTCTTCAAAGTACTTCTTCACTGTCAATTTAACGAAAATATGTGCGACAGTTCCAGCCAACATTATATTTTCCCAGTATCGGTTAATTGGTTTCCAATGTGGTCTAAAGTCATAGCCCACCACACACCCCCACTCCACCCCAATTGTAGTCAATGAAACTGATCAAAACTACTCCCCTTCAATCAACAGTGACATCCCCAGAGCAAACATATCCAACATGGCACAGCACTATGTAGGTTGTTTGACTTTTTAAGTTGTATTGTTTTTTCTTTAACAAGCCTCATTGTGGGGAATATTCTTCATTGACTTTCTTTCCCTTATGGCGATTAGTTTCCATTGCAGCAAAGCTAAGATTAGCATGCAAGGTAGGAATTCATTCCTTGCTGCACATCCCTGTACAACTTTTTGATAGGAGTTCGCAAACTGTGCCAATCCTAGTTAGCTCCATCTCCTCACCCACTGCAAAACCCCATCAAAATGGGGTATTTGCCCATTTGTCATGAAGTTACATGTTATCTGTTACAGCTATGCAGAGCATTGACATGTCACTAGACCACCAACTCCTGTATTAATGGGTTAATTTCTTATGTGAAATGAGTAATGCACCCTTCCTTTCCCTTCTTCATTTTTCCAGTTGCAAAATGAGTTTCTTAATGTATTTTTAATTTTCCCCCTTGGCGGGTTTTTTTTTCAATTCTCCCTGTAGGAAATGTTCTTCCTTATAACTCTAGGTTGCAGAGGTGATAAAACCTCCCATTAAGCTGCTCAGTTTTGATGTAGGTACAGGTATCATATCATTTGGTTTGCTTATTGTGCAGATCATAATGTTGCACTTGGAGCATTGCATGGTTTAAACACCTGGCATTTACATTCATTATAACCTCCCAGCCCCGGCAAGATGTCCCGTGAGAGCCTTCGAATTGGTCAAATGTGTCTATGAATGTTTTATGATTATGATGAATAATGTGATGAGTTTGGTGGGGGGTGGGGGAGAAGAAGAAGAGCGAAGCTTTGCAAAGCTGCTTAGCAGCTGGATATTTTTGTAAACTGTTTTTTTTTACTTTAAACACTACTTGTCAGTCCAGCTTGCTGACAGGATATGAAAAAAAGGGGAAACATTCTACGCAGTAAAAATGTTGGGAAACGGAAGGAGTGAAAAAATTCATTATTGCACAAAGAAAAGAGAAAAAGGATATCATTAAACTGTCAACCTTTTGGTTTACTGTTGCAAATTTGCTGTTTGTGGGAAATTGGTTACAAGATCAGCAGATATCAACACATCACAGGGGTAACTTCAGAGCCATTCCTCACAACGTCATTTGGGATTCTGCCAAGGTGCAAATATTTTATTATATTTTGAAACAGCAAGTGCTAATAACACTGCTTTATGCATTATCTTATGTTTGTTATGTACTGTTTACAAAGACTTGTCTCTAAATTTTGGTCCTAATCCCTATCATTCCTTCTTAAATCATCAGTTCTTTGAAAGTTGCACTAATTGGTACTTGACTATTTAATATGCATTCTCATTCACTCTTTAACTTTATCCAAAATAACTTTATCCAACTTCGTTAGCCTGCAGCGTGGGTCTGGGTCATTCACTTGATTATTACAAACTTATAAACATATTTCTTTGTCATATTTCAGTGAAAGTTAGAAAAGATGTACACCAGAGACTTGGGTTCAATTCTGGCCTTCGGTCACTGTGTGTATGGAGTTTTCCCCATGTCTACTTGGGTTTCCTCTGGGTGTTCTGGTTCCCTCCCACAATCCAAAGTTGTGCAAATTAAATGGATTGACCAGGGTAAATTGCCCCTGAGTGGGGT
The DNA here is from genome assembly GCA_024679065.1 of Sphyrna mokarran. Taxonomy (NCBI): domain Eukaryota; kingdom Metazoa; phylum Chordata; class Chondrichthyes; order Carcharhiniformes; family Carcharhinidae; genus Sphyrna; species Sphyrna mokarran. The sequence goes on along the minus strand of JAGIQG010000001.1, from coordinate 42,567,979 downwards.
TACGGGAAATAGAGTGGGGTAGAGGGCCTGGGATAGATATTCAATCAGAGCATTGGTGCAAACTCAATAGATTGAATGTCCTCCTTCTGCACTGTAGAATTCTATGATTCTATAGGGAATGCAACCCCTTGTAACTTGTCACAATACAGGGAAAAAATAAAAGATGGAATTTGTGTATTTCAAATTCCCTTCCTCAATTAAGATCTATCATTTTGATCTTCTCTTCTGACAGAGGCACTCCAGTGGAGGAGGAGCCTGCATCCTGATTTGGCTTTATTTATAGAACATAGAACATAGAACACTACAGCACAAACAGGCCCTTCGGCCCACAAGTTGTGCCGAACACATCAAAAACCTACCCAGCCATAGACCTATCTATAACCCCCAATCCCATTGGATCCCATATACTCATCCAGAAGTCTTTTAAAAGACCCCAGCGAGTTCGCCTCGACCACCACCGACGGCAGCCGATTCCATTCACTCACCACCCTCTGAGTGAAAAACTTTCCTCTAGCATCCCCTCTGTACTTGCTTCCCTGCACCTTAAATCTGTGCCCTCTCGTCGTGACCATTTCAGCCCTGGGAAATAGTCTCTGAGAGTCCACCCTATCTATTCCTCTCAACATCTTGTAAACCTCTATCAGGTCGCCTCTCAACCTTCGTCTCTCCAGGGAGAACAGTCCCAGCTCCCTCAACCTGTCTTCATAAGGCATGCCTCCCAATCCAGGCAACATCCTTGTAAATCTCCTCTGCACCCTTTCAATAGCTTCCACATCCTTCCTATAGTGAGGCGACCAGAACTGCGCACAGTACTCCAAGTGTGGTCTGACAAGGGTCCTATAAAGCTGCAGCATTACCTCCTGACTCCTGAACTCAATCCCCCGATGAATGAAGGCCAGTACACCGTAAGCTTTCTTAACCACATCCTCCACCTGGGAGGCCGATTTGAGAGTCTTATGGACCCGGACCCCAAGATCCCTCTGCTCTTCCACACAGCTAAGACTCCTACCTTTGATAGTGTACTCATTCATCCCGTTGGATCTGCCAAAATGGACCACAACACATTTATCCGCGTTGAAGTCCATCTGCCACTTCTCCGCCCAGTCTTGCATCCTGTCAATGTCATGCTGCAACTTCTGACATCCCTCCAGACCATCCACAACACCACCGACCTTCGTGTCATCGGCGAACTTACTCACCCATCCCTCCACTTCCTCATCCAGGTCATTTGTTTTAGTAACATTGGAAAGGTGATGTAGTTAGCAGCCAGTTTTCCTGGAATTGCTTTGGTTTGGACCTGTGGTGAAGCCAGCCCAAGTCACCTTTCGCTTTTTCAGCAGGCTGCCTACCAATTATAATTAGACAATTTGAAACAGTTAGGAAGACTCAATGAACAATTAAGCTCCAGTGCAGTCAATTGGCTTTGTTTTTTCTCTTTGCTTTGGCTTTCTTTTCTCTGTGAGTTACACAGATTTGCTAAGTATCTTTGAAATGGGTATAAATTTTCATAATATTTTGAATTTTTCATTTTTATTATGAAAATCAGAAGATTCAAGCCAGCAAACCTTGAAATGCACTATTAAGGCCAGAATTCTCCAACCTCGCCCACAGTTGCGATTCTCCAGTCCTGCTGCTGTGAATGTTATTTTGCCGAGCACCAAATTCTCCATTCTTGCTGGCCCTGGTTGTGTATACCAGACCGGAGAATTCTGGCCTATTTATGTATATCAATACTAAGGTACAAACATTATAATTGCAATATCTTTTAATATTTTAAAAGCTTCCCCATTTACGTGCAGCACTTTGCTACATTCCATTTTCAGCTGAACCTCTATTTACAAAAGAATCATGAGGAAATTTGCCACATCACAAAGAACAAAACTCTAAATACTTTGCACACCATATATTGATTTATGCTTGAAAAATGTCACATTGTTATCTGATACAGATGGTCACGCACCAAAATCAGTTTCTAATCAATTCTTATCCAAGAGATGCATCTATAATGAATCTCTTGTAAATGCTTCTATGGCTTTTTAAAAAAAACACGTGTGTCTGGCAGTAAGTAACTGCACACCCAGCCTGCCTGGGGCCATAGGAGAAAGACAAACTGGGCCAGAGCCTAAATTTGCTGTGTCACCGGTGGTGCAGGCAAAGGAAAAGCATCTATGGAGGAGCTACTCTATGTCACCACTGGTACTAGTCTCATCTTATTGATATGACAGCATTGTTCAGAAGTTAGGTCAGCTGCTGAAGACTGCAACCCTTTCCCTAAATTGGCCCATCGCATTGCTTCCCTTCCCAGATTCAAACAATTAATTTAAAATCTTTAGCCAGTGCTGTCCATGGCCAGCTCTCCGAATTTCCTCTCCTACTTCCATTTGGGTCTATTCCCCAGCAATGACATATCCTTTTGCCACTATCGAGGCTTGGTATAACTGCAAACCGCCTTTCGATCTGAACTGGCTTATTTTCAACAGTGAAATTCCTGACATTTCAAGAATGGTAAAATGGGTTCAGGCTCCTTCAGGATAATTATAATTTATGTTCTCGAAGCAGAATCAAAGGCAGCACAGAAATCCATAATATGGGCCAGCTGTCATCATTACATCTTCTATGTATACCTACCTATCTGTGATGATATGAAGACATGTTGACAGTGTCATCTGATAATCAGCATGTGTGCTATCTGTGTAACTACTGCTGGGCTGGGACACTTACAGTTCATTCCTAATGATAAGTCTTTTTGACAAGTAATCAGTCGCTGGCGATTATTAATCAATTGCAATGGTGATGCGGCAGCACTTGCTTTTGACTGAGTGGAATTGTTTTAGTGTACTGTAGCTACTGGGAATTTGGAAAGGACAGCCTCCTTGTTATGAGACATATTAAATTGAAGTTTGTGCTGTGCCTCTAATCTTTCCCCTCTGTCCTGGAATCTGATCGTGTGAGCAGCACCAGCCACTTTCTGCTTCCTCACTCCAGAGTCAGTTTGTCACGTGTGTGTGCTCAGTCAGCAGATTGTTTCCTTGAGAAGATCCCTGCCGTCATACATGACACTGCACTGTTCTCTTATCTACACATAAACATTTTTCAGCACTGCATGCATCAGGAGCTGGAAACTTGATTTTATTTTGAAACTATCAAGCTATTATTAGACAATTTTAGAGATCTGCTCGTGCCCCAGTGGATATCAGATATCTCGGTACAACAACAGCAAAACCTTGTATTTGTGGTAGGGAGCTCCTCGGCTGGTAGGGAGGCCACCAGCTTTTACTGGGTGGCTGCCCTATGCTACCAATGGCAGTGGGAAGAGGCCCTTAAGTGATGCTTAATTAGACACTCATATGCCTGAATTTGCCTCTAGGCTGGAAGGCCTGTCCCTCGCTGAGATTGATAGATGGATTTGAAAAGCTGAAAGGTGCCTTGACCAACCCACACCCCACTGCCCCTAATACCCATCTTCTCTCCTCATTCTGTAGCTCACAGCTCATTACCCTCCTATGAACCACTTTAAATTCTGCCCATGGACTTTAGTAAAGCATTTGACGAGGTCCCTCATGGCAGGCTGGTGCAAAAGGTTAAATCATATGGGATCAAGGGTGAACTAGATAGATGGATTCAGAACTGGCTTGGCCGTAGAAGACAGAGGATAACGGTGGAAAGGTGTTTTTCTGAATGAAGGTCTATAACTAGTAGTGTTCCACAGCGATCAATGCTTGGATTTCAGTTGTTTGTAATATATATAAATGACTTGGAAGAAACCATAGCTAGCGTGATTAGAAAATTTGTGAATGATGCTAAGTTTGGCAAAGTTGTGAATAGTGATGGAGATTGTCAGAGAATACAGTAGGATATGGATAGGCTGGAAAATTGGGCAAAGAAATGGCAGATGGAATTTAATCCGGACAAATGCGAGGTGATGCATTTTGATAGATAAAATTCAGTTGGGGCTATAAAATAAATGGCAGAACCAACAGGAACATAGATACACAAAGAGATTTGGGAGTACAGGTCCAGAAATCCTTAAAAATGACAGCACAGGTGAAAAAGCTGGTAAAGAAAGCATGTGGCTTGCTTTCATTGGCTAGGGCATCGAGTATAAAAATTGGCAAATTATGTTACAATTATAAAACATTGTTTAGGCCACATTTGGAATGCTGTGTCCAATTCTGGTCGCTACACTACCAGAAGGATGTGGAGGCTTTGGAAAGAGTACAGAAAAGATTTACCAGGATGTTGCCTGGTAACAGAGTATTAGCTATGAGGAGAGATTGAATAAACTGGGATTCTTCTAGTTGGAAAGATGGAGGCAATGGAGCAACCTGGTAGAAATTTATAAAATTATGACAGCATAGATAAGGTGAACAGTTGGAAGCTTTTTTCCAGGGCAAAAATGCCATATTCAAGGGGGCACATATTCAGGGTAAAGGGGGAAAGATTCAATAGAGATGTGCAGGGGAAGATTTTTACACAGAGGCTGGTGGGGGCCTGGAATGCACTATCAAGTGAGATGGTTGAGGCAGACGTATCAGTGACATTTAAGACTTATCTGGAAATGTACATGAACAGGTGGGGAATAGGTTGCTTTATACAGTTGCTCTAGACGAGACAACGTGATCAGAGTAGGCTTAGTGAGCCGAAGCGCTTGTTACTATGCTATGCTGTTCTATGTTCTTTTGTTCTTTGCCCACTATTTACTTCTCTGTGAACACATCACCACAAAGTTATTATTCCTTTTTGATTCCAGTTATGAATATTTTACTTGTTAATAGACAATTGAACTCACATAATTAGCTTTAGATCTGCAACTGTTACATTTTTTTCTGATCAGTGGGATTTCCCAAAATACATTTGTATCTAATTTTAACCAGATCAAGATAAGACCACTTATCAGATGTGCTTACTGGTTTATTCCACCACTGAAACAAGGAAGATATAATTGGGAAAATCCCAATAAAATGGATGGGCCCAATTTTAAATCTGTGCCAGCGGATGGCTTTTGAGCAAGTTAAAACCTCTCTGCTTTATGTTTTAGCTTTCTTGTTTTGACTACAATCTACTATTTGTGATGTATTCCACAAAATGTACTGAAGTCACTGTACATGTGTGAATTGTTGTACATGAAGGCTAACTGAGGCTAATTGGCATTACAATGGCATTTGTAACTCTCTTCACTTATAGCCCACCTGCTGTGCATTCTTAACCTAATTTGTTCAGCATTGTGACTGAATGAATATAAACACGTGTACAGCTAACTTAAGCTATGAATGAGATGTGGAACAATCTTACTTTTCGGAACGTCCTACAAAGGGAATGTTTCGGAGCTGAGTCAATGGACTTCTAAACCAACAGATGTTTTCACAAAATCCAAATACATAATGATCAACAGGGCAAAATGCTAAATATAGTGGATTCAAAAATAGCTGGTTGAGAACGTTACAAAAGGTTTTAAAATAAATCTTGCAGGTGCATCAGAAATGCCTATGGCATAGTATGTGATACAAATGTACCTACCATCCATTGGGACTCTCTTTTCATCAACTGGGTCCAGTTAACTTGGTATAGAAAGTCCTCCTGGCACATCAAGAATGGCCAAGCAAAGAAAATTTATATTCACATGGCTCTTTAGGGACTTTTTTTTGTCTGAACTCAGTGGAAATCAACTCCATTAAAGATAGAAATTTGCCATTCTGTTTACAATGCTTGTGTATCTTTAAGAATACCTATTATTCATAGAATCACAGAACCATTGAATCCCTCCAGTGTGGAAAAAAGCTATTCGGCCCATCGAGTTTCTACTGACTCTTTTTAAGAGCATTTTTCATACACATAATCCCTACAGTGCAGAAAGACTCCTTTTGGACCATTGAATCTGCACTGACTCTCTGACAGACCATTTTACCCAGGGTCTGCACCCCACTCCAATCTTTTGGGAACAGGACTTAATATATTCAGCCATTTCCTGGATATTTGCCATTACAGAAACATTGTCTGTCATGGTAGAAGTTCTTGGAAAATCAGTGATGTTCAATATATATAACCCATTGTGGAATTAACACTTAATCTGAACCAGAACCAGGTTGTTGTATTTCCTAAATGCTTTCAATTTAGGAAAATTTCATTTCATTACCTCCAAAATTATCAGTGTACTTTGTTGGAATATAATGGCTGGAATTTTACTGAACCATGTGTTACAGGAGTCACAGCAGTCAAGCATCAGACCACGGACAGGTCTTTTGAATTCGGCTGACATTTTATGGCTTTGGGACGAGTGAAGTCATAAAATCCCACCCAGTGCACGCGTGTGTGTGTGTGTTTGCATGTGTGTGTGTTTGTGTACGTGCTTGGGTTTGGGGGTGGGGAGTGGTGGACAAAAACCCCAAAGATTGAGAAAGCTGCAGGAATGTGTTGTCTTAAATTTAAACTCACCCAATACCACTAAAACAGATTTATCTCACTGCAGTTTGTGCTATTTTGTTGTGTGCAAATTAGCTGCTACATTTGCCTACATAGCAGCAATGACTGCACTTCAAAAGAAATGCATGGACTATAAATTGCTGCAAAACATCCTGGAATGATGGAGTGCACTTTATAAATGCAAGTTTTCTTTTTCTGCTTTCTTTCAGTGGAGGTGTTTTCACTTTTGGTGATAGTGTAAAAAGGATTAGATTGGGTAGGAAACTCATTATAAATCTTGTCCAATTACCCTTTCTACTGAAGACAGTGTAAAGAAATTCAGGTGGAATGTATAACAGACAACTGAACCAATATCATCTATTTATACCATTGTCAATTCTGAGCATTTGAATACCTGCATAATTTTCACATTTTACCTCATTACTCAGTTTATATTTTAAAATTTTACTGAGGCACTGAATGTGAGAGCTGAGAAATGGAACATATTCCCAATTTGGACACAATTTCCCAAGGCTCTGTTGAAAGTAGAGAACTACTCTAGATGTTAATGCAGGGTGGGGAGAAGGCAATACTGTTATAACCCTCATTCTCAAAGGCAGGTTCACTACTACCGAGGCTCCTTAATGGCAATGGTCTTCAATGAACAACTCCTCTAGGGTCTCAAGAAGCATTAACAGGAAACCTTACTTGTCTCTCTTCTGTTCAATATTTCTTAACTACAATCTCAGAGGAGGACTAGCCTTCTTTGTGGCCTCAAAAAGTGAAACTGCCAACTAAATTTGCAGCAATTTTAAATTGTGAATCTTTGCTTGCTGGCTTCTAACTGATAGTAGCATTCGTATCACAAGAAAATAATTGATAAGACATTCAGCTCTTTTGTAACAAAATTCACTTTGGCTTTCTAAATTGAAGAGTTTATTTATTAGTGTCACAAGTAAGGTTTACATTAACACAGCAATGAAGTGACTGTGAAAATCCCCTAGTCGCCACACCCTGCGCCTATTCGAGTAAACTGAGGGAGAATTTAGCATGGATAATTCACCGAACCAGCATTTCTTTTTTAAAATGCTAGCTTTGCACTCAAGTTATATTATAAACCAAAAACCAGTACTACTCAAAGCTGCCTGTGACTCCTTTTTCCATATGGATTCATACCGACACTAAATGCCAACCTGTTGCATATGGAATATATCTGAAAGCAAGTTTAACAAATTGATCATTAGAAACAGAGAGTGCCAGAAATGTTCAACAAATCCAGCAGCATCAGTGCCTAAGTCAACTTTTCAGCTCGATAATGTTTCATCAAATTTACAAGTGCATTTTGATAATGCAAAGATTTACCTACAATTCTCTAATATACTCTCCCAAAGTACAAGGCAGTGTGCTAGAAGTGCACATCATAAAGTTAGCCCTGAAGTATAAAGAGTAGGTAACTCACAGCACCTCAGAGATGTGCAATGGCACCATTGGCCCATCAATCTCCTCTGGATGGTAGCTAGGCCTTAAAATCTATGGTGCAGCCTTGTTACTTTATTCACCTCAGTTATTTGGGAATAGTTTCTTATATTTGTTACCGCACATATCATGAAAAAAATCTAAACATCAGCAAGTATAATTCATCTATTGATGTTAAACTGCTCCTCTTAAAAATAAAATGTAGGTTTCATTATTGTTTTTTTGACATTCTGATGGTCTTGTTTGCAAGTGAAGATTAGAGTTTACACAGAAGAGGGTTCCATTTGAGCTAATTGATTTTCAGTACTGGGATGTATAGTAAAGCGACGGTGTCATATATCATCATTGTCAGGATATACAAGTCTCTGAAAACCACCAACAATTGAATAGTTTAGATTTTGAATGCCAATCAGTCTTACGTGAGTACAGAGGGGAGTTGAACTGAAGTGGATTCAGGAGAACATCTGGATGAGGTACATATCTGGGCTAAATTAACCATTGATTTGATGTTAATGGCACAGGAATACCAGGAATCAGAAAATGCTGCCATCTACTGTGAATTTTACATGAGCCACCAAAGAAGTCTCTGTGTATATTATCAGGCTTTGTGATCATTGCCATTTCAATACCAGTGAGGTAAGCATTGGTGGCAGGATGAGTGATAATTTAACTCTGTGGAAATTGGATAGTGCGATGGATTAATACATTATTCTTTCACCTCTAGGAGCTGGATTCTAATTTAACCTAGAAAAATAAGATAAAAATCTCTTATTCTCTGTTATAAGGATTCTAATTACAGGTTTTAGGGATTTTGAGCCCACTAACTATTGGAAACGTTAAAAGTTGTCTAAAATTTGTTACAATACAGTATTTTAAATTGATTCTAACCATAATTTCTCCTCACGTATTCTAACCAACAACTTGCTTCAGAAATGCATTTGTTTTGCTTCCTGAACCCAGTTCTGCTATTTACTTCAACATCCTTGCCATATCATGGGCATTATTTCTGTCCAAGTATTATTTAATTATCATTTCTTACTGTTAAAATGATCAGCCAGACATCACTGTAGGAAATTCATCTGGATCAAATTAATCAATCTCCATTCTGATTTGATGAACTTCAGCTGAATTATCTTGAGGTCTTCTCTCTTCCGCCAGGAGCAAACAAAACATCCTTAAATGTCCATATCACTGAGATTCAGAATATTCATAATCATCCTGGTTGCTCAGCTCTGCATCTCTTCAAAAATATGTTTGTTGTGATGACTAGTACTGTACACCAATAAGAACAAATCAGCAGTTTATGGAGTCTCTGAGACCAAACAAATAACAGAATAAATCATAGTTTTATCCACAACAATTTCCAAACACCTTTCCTGATCAATATCCTGCAAACCCCTTAATTGTTCCCTGGTCTCCTCCTAAATACCTTGGGGGTGATTCTCCCAAAAAAATTTGAAGGATCTGATTTTACTTTCGCATCACGCCTGTCTTAGGGCACAAAATACTTGGTAAAGTTGGGCTTGAGGCAAGTAGCACGATCCACGCCTGCCTCCATGCCAGTTCCCCCTTTACCAAGGCCTAAAAATGGACATGTTTGCATGCATTTAAATTGACATAATGGACTTTATGCCCAACTTTACTATCAGTTGCCCCTTTAATGCTATGTTCACCCATCCAGAATTGGCACAAAACAGACATGCTCCATATAACTCTGATTTGGGTGCTCCAATTGATGAGGAGGTAAATGCCAAGCATTCAAAGGCTCTCTGCTTGATATCAATGGGGGGTGGGGAGGGTGGGGGTTGCAGTGTGGGGGAGGTGGCTCCACTGCCACTCAGCCTGAGATCAGCGGGGAAAAGGGGACCACTGCCACTCTGCCTGAATCAGCGGGGAAAAGGGGACCACTGCCACTCTGCCTGAGATCAGCGGGGAAAAGGGGACCACTGCCACTCTGCCTGAGATCAGCGGGGAAAAGGGGTCCACTGCCACTCTGCCTGAGATCAGCGGGGAAAAGGGGACCACTGCCACTCTGCCTGAGATCAGCGGGGAAAAGGGGTCCACTGTCACTCTGCCTGAGATCAGCAGGAAAAAGGGGTCCACTGCCACTCTGCCTGAGATCAGCGGGGAAAAGGGGTCCACTGCCACTCTGCCTGTGATCAGCGGGGAAAAGGGGTCCACTGCCACTCTGCCTGAGATCAGTGGGGAAAGGGGGTCCACTGTCATTCTGCCTAAGATCAGTGGGATAAGGGGGAGAGGGGTCCACTGCCACTTTGCTTGAGATCAGTGGAGGGGAACGGTATGGGTGGCATAGTATCACAGTGATTAGCACTGCTGCTTCACAACATCAGGGACCCGGATTCAATTTCTGGCCTGGATCACTGTCTGTGTGGAGTTTGCACATTCTCCCCATTTGTGTATGTGTGTGGGTTTCCTCCGGGTGCTCTGGTTTCCTTCCATATTCTGAAAAGACATGCTGGTTTGGTGCATTGATCTGAACAGCAATGGAGTGTGGCGACTAGGGGAATTTCATGGTAACTTCATTGCAGTGTTAATGTAAGTCTTATTTGTTAAGTAAAAAAAAGTTAACGTTTATTTATTAATTACAAGTAAAGCTTACGTGAACACTGCCATGAAGTTACTGTAAAATTGCCATGGTCCGGTAGCTTTTCGGGTGAATGTACCTAACCAGCACGTCTTTCAGTCTGTGGGGGGAAAGTGGAGCACCCAAAGGAAGCCTACACAGCCACTGGAAGAACATGGAAATTCCACACAGACAGTGACCCAAGCCGGGAATCGAACCCAGGTCCCTGACGCTGTGAGGCAGCAGTGCTAACCATTGTGCCTCTATAACTTTAATTTTAAGGAAAGAGGACAGCTGCCATTGTGCCTGAGATGAGTGGAGGGGACAGGGGGCCCGTTGGCACACTGCCTGATATCGGGGGAGTGGAGGGTGCCAGTTGGTCTGGGTGTTGGGGAGATGAGGGGATATGACAGTCAGTGATGTTGTCAAGGTAGGGCAATGTCTGTGGGGGCCTGGAAGAGGCATTATCTGGCCCAGGAGCAAGTTGCAGGGGAGAGGCATTCTATTTTTTTTCTGTGCATGCGCAGTTGGGGGTACCGATCGGAGCTGGAGGGTTTTAGGAAGGTTAAGCCCCACCCCCCATTTGGACTCACTGATATTTTTGCAGGCAGAGTGCGTACGGGGGCGCCTGAAAACAGGTCTAAACATCTGAAACATTCCCAGTTCCAAATTCGCCCAGCACTGAGAATCAAAAAGGCAAAATAGGGCTCGAAGTGTTGTGTGGAAACTGGAGTAAATCACATTGCTTTTTCAGCAGGAGTTTCAAAATGAATCTCCCACACTCTGTGCACTGCCGAGTGCACTAGCGTAAATCCTGTTGAAAATCAGTGAGCTGATTTCCGCTGGAGAGGCTGGCAGCAGAGTGTTGAGTGAACCATTGTGAGTGGTATTGTAGAGGGATGAGAGTAAGGGGGTTATAGAGGAGAGTTGTAAAACACAGCGGCGTACGGGTGGGGTGGGGCATGGTTTGAGATGCGTATACTTTAATGCAAGGAGTATTCGCAATAAGGGGAAGGAACTTGCAGCTTGGACCAGTACCTGGAACTTCGATGTTGTGGCCATTTCAGAGACTTGGGTAGAGCAGGGACAGGAATGGATGTTGCAGGTTCCGGGGTACAAATGCTTTAGTCGGAGTAGAGAAGGGGGTAGAGGGGGGGAGGAGTGGCGTTACTGGTCAAAGACTGTATCACGGTGATCGAAAAGAAGTTTGATGAGGACTTGTCTGTGGAGGTAGTATGGGCTGAAATTAGAAACAGGAGAGGAGAGGTCACCCTGTTGGGAGTCTTTTACAGACCTCCTAATAGTTCTAGAGAGGTTGAGGAAAGGATTGCGAAGTCAATTCTGATAGGAGTGAAAGTAGTAGGGTAATTGTGATGGGGGACTTTAACTTTGCTAATATTGATTGGAATAGCTATAGCTCTAGCTCGGTAGAGGGGTCAGTTTTCGTACAGAGTGTGCAGGAAGGTTTTTTGACTCAGTATGTAGATAGGCCAACTAGAGGTGAGGCTACATTGGATTTGGTGCTGGGCAATGAGCCAGACCAGGTGTTAGGCTTGGAAGTTGGTGAACATTTTGGTGATAGTGACAACAATTCGGTTACGTTCACCTTAGTGATGGATAGGGATAGGCATGAAGCTGGGGGCAGTAGTTATAGCTGGGGGAAGGGTAATTATGAGGCCATCAGGAGAGAATTAGGGTGCATAGATTGGACTAGGGAACTACAGGGACTGGGAACATCTGGAATGTGGTGCTTATTCAAGGAGCAGCTGCTGCGAGTCCTTGATAAGTATGTCCCTGTCAGGCAGGGAGGAAATGGACGAGTAAGAGAGCCTTGGTGTACGAAAAGAGTTGATTTGCTGGTTAAGAAGAAAAAGGAGGCTTATGTCAGGATGAGGCTTGAAGGCTCAGGTAGTGCAATGGATAGCTATAGATTAGCTAGGAAGGAGGTAAAAAGTGAATTGAGGAGAGCTAAGAGGGGACACGAGAAGATGTTGGCTGATAGGATTAAGGAGAATCCTAAAGCTTTCTTTCGATATGTTAAGAATAGAAGATTGGTTAGGGCGAGATTAGGGCCAGTCATAGATAGCAGTGGGAAGTTGTGCGGGGAGCCTGAAGAGATTGGCGAGGCACTGAATAAATATTTCTCTTCGGTATTCACGCAGAGTGCTGGAAATGTAGCTGTGGAGAGCACTGAGGTACAGGGTTGCAAATTGGGGAGTATTGTAGTAGATAGGGAGGATGTGTTAGAAATTCTCGAGGGTTTGAAGTTGGATAAGTCCCCCGGGCCGGACGGGATTTACCCTAGGATTCTCTGGGAGGCAAGAGAGGAGATTGCAGAGCCTCTGGCTCTGATCTTCAGGTCCTCGTTGGTTACGGGTGTGGTTCCGGAGGACTGGAGGATGGCGAATGTGGTCCCATTGTTTAAGAAGGGGAAGAGAGACCTCCTGGGAATTATAGGCCAGTGAGTCTTACTTCTGTGGTGGGCAAGGTATTGGAGAGAATTATTAGGGATAGGATTTATAGTTATTAGAGAGAAATGAATTGATTGGGGATAGTCAGCATGGTTTCGTGAAGGGTAGGTCATGCCTTACTAACCTCATTGAGTTTTTTGAGAAAGTGACCAGAGAGGTGGATGGGGGAAGGCGGTTGATGTAGTATATATGGACTTTAGTAAGGCGTTTGATAAGGTGGCCCATGGAAGACTTCTACAGAAAATGCAGATGTGTGGAATAGAGGGTGATTTAGCTAATTGGATTAGGAATTGGCTGGCAGATAGAAGAAAGAGGGTGGTGGTTGATGGGAGATATTCATCGTGGAGTTCGGTGACGAGTGGTGTGCCTCAGGGGTCTGTTTTGGGGCCCCTGCTGTTTGTAATTTTTTATAAATGATCTGGATGAGGGTATTGAGGGATGGATCAGTAAATTTGCAGATGATACTAAAGTTGGTGGTGTGGTAGATAGTGAAGAGGGGTGTTTTAGGTTACAGAGTGACTTGGACAAGTTGCAGAGCTGGGCCGAGAGGTGGCAAATGGAGTTTAATGTGGAAAAGTGTGAGGTAATGCACTTTGGCAGGAACAAATAAATGTGTAGAGTATAGGGCTAATGGTAGGGCTCTTAATAGTGTTGAGGAACAGAAGGATCTTGGTGTATGTGTCAATAGATCCCTGAAAGTAGGCAGTCAAGTGGATAAAGTTGTTAAGAAGGCTTATGGAGTCTGAGCTTTTATTGGTAGGGGGATTGAATTTAGGAGCCGCAGCATCATGTTGCAGCTGTACAAAACGCTAGTGCGGCCGCACTTGGAGTATTGTGTGCAGTTCTGGTCGCCACATTATAAGAAAGATGTGGAGGCATTGGAGAGGGTAAAGAGGAGGTTTACTAGGATGTTGCCTGGTATGGAGGGCAGGTCCTATGAAGAGAGGTTGGAGGATTTGAGGTTGTTTTCGTTAGAAAGGAGGCGGCTAAGAGGGGATCTTATTGAAGCATATAAGATGATTAGAGGTTTAGATAGGGTGGACAGTGATAGCCTTTTTCTAGGATGGAGAAAGCTAGCACGAGGGGACACAGCTTTAAATTAAGGGGTATGAGTTATAGGACGGATATCAGAGGTAGGTTCTTTACTCAAAAGAGTGATTAGGGAGTGGAATGCCCTGCCTGCAGCTGTTGTAGATGCGCCAAGTTTGGTGGCGTTTAAGAGGTTAGTTGATAAGTATATGGATGAGAAGGGAATGGTTTAGTTAGGAGGGGCATTTGCTTTTTATTTTGGTCGGCACAACATCGAAGGCCGAAGGGCCTGTTCTGTGCTGTATTGTTCTATGTTCTATGTTCTATGAGTGCACTGATCTGTCAGTGTAATATTGGCGCATGCACAGTAGCCCCACATTGCCAGCCTCCTGATCGTTAGTCAGTACGATTGCAACTCCCACATCATCGACCATGCAATCCTTCCTGCCATGGCCCATTCGCTGGCCCCCCAACATGCCAGAGTCAGCCTCTCCATTCAGCAGCCTCAAGCTCCAGCTATCCCACTCCCTGCCACTGGTCATCCCAAACCCATCACCTCAGGAGTCCCAAACACCCTCTCCTGTAGTGCCAATCCCCCCAGAAGGCTGCCTCCTCCCCACCTGGATTACTGGCCTCCCTCCCCCACCAATCCCAAGGGCAGAATGGCAGTGGGACACCCCCCCCCACCAGCGCTCCCCCCGACTCAGGCCTGCCCACCAAGTATCCCACCCCAATAGCTTCTACCTCAGTCAGGCCCCATTACATCAGGTCCTGCCCCCAATAAGCTACACCCTTTTGCACTGTCCATTGCCCAGTGGGCAGTGCTAAGATGATGCCTAGGCATTGACACTTTGCCTCTTGAGTAGTGCTGGGGACCCAGGCTGGCACTGCCAAGGTGACAATGATCCAGGGGCACTCCTCCCACACCCGAGTCTCCGGGAGGGCACATCAATTGCCCCCTCTTTTCACTCCAGTGGGATTTGGCCACTAGATTCCCGTTAGTGGGGAGCTATAATAATCCCCGTTGGAGTGAAATATTCCTGGCTTGGGGAGAAGCTAGTTTACATTGAAATAATATGAAAATTTCATGCTGCATATATAATGCAGCTCAGCGCCAGCTCTGGGAGATGGGCTCAGGGCTGGGCGGATGGCACTAATCAGACGCTGCTAGAAAGTCCTAGATGGGAAAATTACATCCCACCCCCCTGCTATTTATAGTTTCCCACATTTAACTGCATTCACTATCCACTAGCTCAGTTGAGAAAAATGACCTAAATGCTTGTTAGTCGGATTGCATTTTTCCTTTTTATTTTGTTCTGAATATGATAGATACTGGCCATTTATTTACTTGCATATTTTAATTTAGTTTTATAATTTATTTTTCTAAGATCTTAATCCAAAACCACTCTTCTAAGAAAGTCAATTTGACACTTCTACACACTAAAATTGAATTTATTAATGAGGGAAATTTTAATTCACCAATCGGGAAACTCATCAATACATTCTTATTTTACTCTACATTGAAGTCAATGGAGAGTAACTTTGGGAGGTGCATAAAATTGGATCCTCTGAATTTCCCAGTGACTTGCGTTCAACTTATCATAAAAATGAGAATGTCAGGAAGCCAGTAACCAACTGTAGTACTAATAGCAATACACTTGCAACCAAAATATCCCTGCTGCATTCTATTCTATTACATGACCAAGAAAAAGTAGGTCATGTGGTAATTGAGATGTTTGTAGCTCAGAACCACACAAATGCTGTGCTAGTTACATGTCAATTCAGTCCAATTACCCTTCCAAGATGATGTTATCCTGTCTGTGCTGTCTGTACTGTAAGCAGAAGGCATGTTAATTCCTTATTTTTGGTTCTTCTATGGGTCTGCTATTTTAAAACCATTCTTGTTCCATTCCCTTTAAGAACCTGATGTTTACTTATGCAATCTGTCACTTCGAACACCTTCCCCTACTAAAACATACCCGAAGAAAGAGATTTGTTGAAGCTTTTCGGTCTCGCACTCATCAGGACGTTTTACAAAAGTACCAATATAAAGGAAAAAATAACAATTTATACAGCAACGATTGTTTTTCCTTTAAAATAATATTTTTGTGAAGTGTCCTGATGAGTGCAAAATAAAACATGAATTGTTCAGCAATTCTGTACTACCAAATCACTAACTATAACATCCCTCAATCTGTAGTAGTTTAGCCATGCCTGACTAACTACTTATCAGAGCTTGTGTGTTCAAATCACACATACCAAATCGTTCTGAAATTGAATTCACAAAGGGGGTCATTTGTGGGAGGACACAGGAAAAATAAGCAGGAAAGCTCACAGATTTTTGTTAGTGTCCAACTGATTCTTCACGTACAAGAAGAGGAATGCAAAAAAGTGAAAGTAACAGATCTTTCATGTGGAATAATTTTTGATATATATAATCTCTATGTACAAGAACACATGTATTGCTGAGAAATCAAATATGGTGACCATATTGTGCTGTTTGAGTTTCCTTTTAGCCAAGGTGGATCTGTTTTTTTCTCCCAGGTGACCCCTGACTGTTCCATTGTATGCCTGAAAAACTCTCACTTGAAACTGACATTTTCCAACAACACTTGAAGCTGTCTCCCTCAAGGAAATCAACTAAATTGCAATATATTTGCATTATATCAAAAATATTACAATATATATTCACAATATATTTCTTTAGGGACCATTTCATCTATTCTACTGTACCATAACACTTGCCCAATTTAGAATGACAGATGCGGTCTACTCTTCAGCTGTCAGAGCCAGAAGAGTTGTAGTCATCAGTATATTGCATTATGAAAACTGCTATTCAGTGCTTGGCCTGCAGACAAATGCATATTGCTCTTATTTTTCCTGTCAGTATTCAAGGGGACAGCTTCGAGTTTTGCATTGAAATGATATAATATAAAAATCATTACAATTGTTCACTGATTCTTGCCTACCGGCCCTTTCAAATTGCAAGTGCCTATTTTAAACTAGTAGCTGCTTTGAGAGCAGGAGGCACCTAGTTATACTGTCAGTTTCTCACTGTGATATTTTTGTATTTAAATGCATGTGTAGAACACTACTGAAGATTTTAAAATTATTGAAGAGTCCCTGTGATTCTTATCAACATCAACGATGCACCAAGTTTTAGTAGACACTTGGAATCTTTCTAAACTTAGACTGTTAAGCATCTGTATAGTAGTGTGGGTGGCATGTTCATTGATACATTTCAGGGTCACAAAGCAAATGCATTGTGATGGCAGCTGTGAGGGACTGTGAGGGACCTGTTTTTTTTATATAAAATACTGAGAGGTATGCTCATTGCTATCTCTAAAAATATCAACCCGGACAAACTTTTACAGATGCACCATAGAAAGCATTTCTTTTGGTTGTATCACAGCTTTGTATGGCTCCTGCTCTGCTCAAGACTGCAAAACAATACGAAAGATTGTAAACATAGCCCAATCCATCACATAAGCCAGCCTCCTATCCATTGACTCTGCCTACACTTCCACTGCCCCGGCAAAGCACTAGCATAATTAAGGACCCTGTGCACTCTGGACATTCTCTCTTTCACCCTCTCCCGTTGGGAAAATGATACAAAAGTCTGAAGGTATGTACCAACCAACACAAGAACATCAGACTTTTGAATGGACACTAAGTTGAGCTATGACTGTAACACTACATTCTGCACTTTCTCATTTCCTTCTCTATGAATGGTATGCTTTGTCTGTATAATGTACAAGAAACAATACTTTTCACTGTATGCTAATACATGTGACAATAATAAATCAAATCAAATCAAAAAGACATAAATGGCTGAAACTATGATAGAAAGCAAAATACTTGTATGTCGGAATCTGAAACAAAAACAGAAAAATGCTGGAAATTTTCAGCAAGTCTGACAGCATTTGTGGGGAGTGAATAGAGCCAATGTTTTGAGTCTAGGTGATTCTAGGCTTCCCCTTTCCCCCTCAGATATACCAGAAGATCTAAAAGGGCCAAGGGTTGAAACCTTAGCTCTATTCTCTCCCCATAGGTGCTGTCAGACCTGCTGAAATTTTCCAGTATTTTCTATCTTTGTTACATCTGTCTGACCTGGAGCAAAATAAGCTACCTAGTAATATCAGAGAAACTCATACATCATTATATATAATGAGCAACTTCATTAACCTTGTGGGCTTCAAGGACCAAATTCAAAGCGAAATATACAAAGAACATCAACACTTCATAACCCAGGATGGCCAACAGGAATCTACTTATCTGCTAAGACAAAGGACCTTCCCAAACTTCCTTTCAATTCTTAGCTGTTGAGACATTTAGCAATCTCAAGGACCTGGGTAGGTGACACTTGTGCTTCGACAAAGACAGTATGGAGTTGTAGGAGTGACATTGGCTTCAAGCTTGTGTAGTCAGTAACATTGTCTTACTGAACTGTAAAGTTTCAGTCTACATCTTTGATCATCTGAATAGCAGCCTCACAGACAAGGATCTGTGGTCGAAGTTGTTCATCTGGTCCCATCTACTCTGCTTCTGCTGGAAATTCTGTAGCATCACTGAAAAGCTGAATCATCTCTGATGCCCCTCTTGGCATATAAAACAAACACCATTGGAAAAATGATTTATCAGCATCAGTTATTAGCCCAAGAATACTTCATTAGACTTTGATTCTGGAACCAATGTGAAACAATATTTCTTTTCTGAGGCCTTTGTATTGTAAATATTTCTTGATTTATCTTTCACTCTAAGAATGCATGGGAGGCAATGTTGCCTTATTTTTGTGTATTTGCAAATAAACTAACCCTCTGAATCTATCCTATCTTGAGTTTGCTGTGGGATTATTGATAGAAACTTGGATCACAGTAAAACTAAGGCAACCCTCATAACGGGGGAAGTCAATCAAAAGACTGCTAAAATCAAAAAGGTGATGAGGGGAAAAATTAGTGTTGTTTAAATTAATCCCACTTCTGTTCATAAGATAGCAATACAGAATGCCCAATAATGCAGGGACATGTCTGCATTAAAAAACACATCAACATGTCCACAATGCTGTGCATTCTCCCATTGTGATGCTCCATCAAGCTTGCAATGAAGTGTTATTAAGATGTATAGTTACACAACGTAAAATGAAGCCTTGTTTAAGTGCACTTACCTTGGTGACCCTCTTCAGACCAAAACAAATTACCATTTGTTCTGAGGTTGAGTGGGCAGGCAAAACACTACTTATACTTTCAGATTCCTCCATCCAGGCTACCTCAGTATTGGCTTTGTGATTACTTTTAACCCAGAAGTAGGTCAGTGAGGAACATTTGTAATTTCTTCAAAATATCTATGGAATCTGGAATTGCTTTGAAGAATGTTTGAAAAGTCTTAGATGGAATCTCAGAAGTTATCTCTTTTTTAAAATTTATTAATTCGTGAGATGTGGACATCACTGGCTACACCATCATGTATTATCTATCTCCAGTTGCTCTTTAGAAGGTGGTGGCGGGCCTCTGTTAAAGGTACACCCACATTGCTATTAGAAATAGAGTTCCATGATTTTGACTCAGGGCCAGTGAAGCTGATGAGTGAACCAAACGCTTTGAGTGAAAGATTCCTATGTTCTGGGGACTGAGCTGGAAAGACCGTGAAATTGCCCAGGGTGCCACATTTCTGCAGGAATAAGAAGAATGAAAGGCTAGTGAGATAGCCTTTATAGTCTTTGTTGTGCAATTTATAGTTCATATAAAAAAAATTATTTATTATCACAAGTGACGTTAATGTGAAATTCTTACTTTGGAGCCTGTTCAGGTCAATGCACCTAACCAACGCATCTTTCAGATAGTGAGGGGAAACCGGAACATTCAGAGGAAACCCACACAGACACGAGGAGAATGTACAGACTCCACATAGGCAATGACCCAAGCTCGGAATTGAACCCGGGCCCATGGCGCTGTGATGCAGCGATGTGCTATCATGACTTATTGACCATAATTTGCTTGTTAATTCATGTTTAATGTATGTAGATATTTGGCCACAATTCTTCCACATTGGGCCCAAGTGCTCACCCCAGCAAGAAGCATGATGGATTTACTCCAAGATCCGTGACCTGAAGCAACCTGAATGGAGAGGCCTGATGATGAAAGGGAACTGAGTGGACTTCTGAGGGGGAAGGGAGCCTGAATAATCGTGTCTGAGGGTGAAGGGGGGATGAGTGAGGTCTCTCAGGGAGAAGGAGTGATGAGTGGGGTGTCTGAGTGAGGAAGAGGGGGCTGTATAAGGAGTTCTGAGAGTAAGGTCCTGAGTGGGGGTCTATGGCGGAACCTAGTTTGAGAGAGGTGTCGAGTTGAATAAACCTCACTCTGCATGGTGTGGGGGAAGAATGCTTCTCACTGCTGAGGGGTTGGTGATTCTTCCTCGACTCCCAAATGCAGCATGCCAGTTCCTCACTTGTCAGGGCCTGTATCAAAGCCCGCCCGCTGCAAATCCTGCTGGGGAGGCGGGTGAACAGTGAGGGCCATTGGATCTGGACTACAAGCCTGCTAATTATATCTAAGTATGTGGATTTGAATCCAAATTGGGTTCACACTTGCTTTAGGTGGGAACTCAATCAGAGCCAACAGCATGGCAGCCGAGGAGGGTTCAGTGGGTTTGGCGCCCAAGGCAAAATCTGTGTTCCTGCCGACTCAACTCTCTGGGTGTTTGCAATTGGGACTAGCAAGTCCTGCAAATCCCCGTCTCGTTCATATTAAAGTAATAGCAAGGATAAAGTGTCAACTTATTGGTGATTATTTCCCTTGGGGATTATTGAATAAATGTGATTATTGTGGTTTACTATTCCCCTATCGTGATCATTAACAACTCTCACCACAGGTTGGCCTCATGCTCCAGAGTTTGTCATTTCTTTGCAGAACCCTTGAAATTGAATCTTCAAACCTGTTTTTATTGGGTGGTGTAGTTCTCATGCAAATTCTTACTCTCACAATTTATGTTCCTTTTTAACAGCAGAACAATTTTAAAGGCAATCAGCAACCCTTTAATAGCTGCTTGCACCAAATCACATTCTCCTGAAATGCTGCCCAACGCTTTCATTGTGTAACAAAAGCATTTATTTAGTTTATGAGTTGACAGAACTTTATATTCAAGATCAGTTCGCTGCAACAAACATACAGTGTACCGAAGAAATATCATACCTCTGTCCATTGGACTGTGTGTGTTAAGAGATATAGCACAGAACCTATCGTCCCTGTCAGGCTTAGACCGAAAGTAAGCATGTCACTCTCCAGCTGCGCAGGCTAGTTTATTACTCCAGATCTTGATCCTTTTGAGTAAAGAAAGTGAGTGGGCAGGGCTTCAGTCATCATTGTGTTGGGGAGGATATTGATACAGCCTGCAAGATTAGCTGCACCAAAATCGGGGCACCATCTTTGAAGGGTGCCCAATCAGCACTGAGTTGGAACTTGTCTTGTTCCCCCGTACCAGAGAGGAAATGAGTCCTTCCCCTCCATCAGCACAATAATTCAGAACTCCATGTCCCACCCCAGCAGAATCTTTGAGGGCTCTCTCTCCCCCCTTCAACCACCATGGAAGTATCACTGTCAGTTCCCCCTACCTCCTTTCGTGCCCGCTCCTCCCATGCCTACAAGTTTCCCCCTCATTGCCCACTCTTAGTCCCCCCACACATAACTGGAAACCCCTCTCCCTACCCCTCCCCAACAAGAGTCCTGCAAAGCTCTGCCACAGCACTGCGCCCTCAGAATGCCCCATCTAGCAGTGCCAACATGGAAGTGCTAAGCTGTGCCACGGCATTGCCAGGTGAGCATGTCCATCTTCCCCAGCGGCTTTACTTACCTTTGCTTCCCCAGGTGATCTTCCAACAGCATCTTGTCTTTCAAAACCTGTTGTAAGCGTAGACATAGAACATTACAACACAGTAAAACCTTTCAGCCGATCTGGGAAATCAATCTAAAGCCCATCTAACCTAGACTATTCCAATATCATCCGTATGTTTATCCAATAATCATTTAAATGCCCTGACATAACAGCATGTTGGTGATGTTTGAATATTCATTGATGGGGACCGTTTGGCAGGGGGCTGGCTAATTCTCAGGTGGCACAATGGCACAGTGATTAGCATTGCTGCTTCACAGCACCAGGGACCTGCATTCAATTCCAGCTTTGGGTCACTGTGTATCAGGTTCTCTGGTTTCCTCCCACAGTCCAAAGATGTGCAGGTTAGATAGATTGGCAGGGTGAATGCATTGATTATGGGGATAGAATTGGAGTGGGAAGGGGGTGTTGGGTGTCATGAGCCTGTGTGGCTTCCTCTGTCAGAGATTCAGTGCAGATAGTTAGAATGGCCTTCTGCACCTTAGGGATTCTGTGTTCTAAAATTACATGCAAATGTATTAAAACCCATGAAAATGAGGTTCTCGCCCATGAATATGAACATCATGATGTCACTGGCAAGGGGTGCCGGAAAGTAAAGAAATGCGATCTCTCTGAAGGGAATTGCGTTTCCTGATTCTTTCCAGACTTTCCACCCACATCAGTGGTCCTATGCATAGATCATCCCCATAGCTTTTTGAATATTCAACAATAAAAAGCTATCTTGAGATCATTTGATGAAATTAAGAAATAATCTTTTGTGATAGAATCAACCAACAGCAGCATGTGTTGTATATATTTTTTGGTCCAATTTTTACTCTCATCAAGTTTGTTGAGGTCAAACATACATTGGGTGCGATCTTACTAATCTTCTTTAATATCTTTGATATTAAAACAATGTATGGAGTATTAACATAGAGTAAAATAAGGAAGATGTGCACAAAATAGATTAGTTAGACCATGAATGGTCATCCCTCCAGTATTGCCACATTTCATGAATTGGGATGTAACTCTTCGATTGTCCCATGTAGCACTCATAGAATTTTTGGTGATCTATGTCTATTTTTAAAACCTTCAATCACCCTCTGTGCACTGATGCTGTCTACAAACTTTTATGAAATAGAACGCAGGCAGTTCACCATCAGAGTCATTGTACCAAAAATAAGTTTCTTCAACTAAATATTTAATCTCCTTAGTAAAACGAAACCAGGATTTTTTTTTACTTAAAATTATTTGCAACTGACTTGGAAGAAAAAGTTGCAATTAAGACAGTTTTTATTTTAAGTCAGGAGATGAAATATGTGGAGTCGTCAGCATGAATAAAGAATAGATTTCCTTATGTGCAAGGGAAAAAGAATCATGAATAGGTTCATAAAGAATGGGTTAATGATTTCATGATTGCTCTAAAGAATGTAAAGGCAGAAGAAATAGAAGTAGGAGTGGACTATTGGTTACTCCATCTCTCAGTCGGTCCATGGCTAATCATCTACTTCATTTTCCTACACTATCATCATATTCTTTAATTACCCTGGTATCTAAAAAACCCATCAATCTCTATTTTCCAAACTCTACTGAATATAGTTCTATTCTACTAACCCGCTTCTGGTAGAACCATCCGTTCATCCAAGAATCAGACTAGTGAATCTGATTCTTCATTGCATTCCCTGAAAGGCAATTTTATCCTTCCTTATATAAGGAAACTGTACACAGTGCACAAGATGTATAGGCTCACCAAGGCCCCTTTTAACTGAAGTAACCCCCCTCCTTTACTGTTAAGTTCAAATCCATTTATAACATTAGTTAACTCATCACTTTCCTAATTATCTTATCTTATAGTGCTTCTTTTAGTGGTTTCATGCATAAAGATACCCGGGTTCCTCTGAATGTCATCATTTCCCAGCCTCTCATCATTAAAAAATACTCTACTCTCCATTTTTTATATCAGAATGAATGGCCCAGATTTTTGCTTGTCAAGTGTGCAGCTCTGAAAACCAGACGTTTAAAAGTGGCCACCTGCAGTTGGAACTTCCTTTCTGTGAGGCACTGCAGATGGGATTGGGGTGGGGTGGGGTGGGGTGGAGGGTGGGGGAGTAGTGGGGGGTGGGATGAGCTGGATGAGAATTTAGGCCTGTCTTTGCTACAATGAGTGCGGAGGTGCTTGATTGGGCTGGGTAAAAGGCCTGCCTCAGCACCTTGGCACTTTGTTATTTTTTTAAACTCCCCTCTTGCCCTCAAAGCTCACCGTCCCTTACCCCCCCCCGCCCCACCCATACTCCCCATGCCCTATCCGTGCCAACATGTGACACCTTATGCCCTTCCATTCACTCCCATGGCCCCTCATTGACCCATGCCCCCCATATCACCATGTCCCTGCTTGTCACCATGCTAAGCTGGTGCCAATTAATGTCAATACATACCCACTACTCCATCCTTCTCTCTTACCCGCCCCATGATAATTCACCTAGTATCCTTTGACAACTTTGACAGTTTCTTGACAATTTTGATCATTTTTTGGCAACTTTAACAGTTTCTTGATGGTTCCTTGATGATCTTTGACAATTCTTTGACAGCGTTGATAGTTCCTTAACAATCCTTTGATAGCTTTGACAGTTTCTTGGCAGTTGTCTGACAGCTGCATAAATTTATGCACTTTTTTGCACAATCATATTTACTTTTAACAATTCTAAAGGTTGACTTATCTCTCTCAAAGAGTGATATACCTTTCCCAGTGGTGACCTGGGACCACATCAAAAGGGGTATTATACCTTTTCAAAAGGTTACACTTGTGATCCAATTGAATCTACCAAGTTCAGATGTCTAATCTCCAGAGTTCACATTTCTGGCTGACCAAAATCCCACTTTAGTGGTGACAGCTCCTCCATAAACTACATTCTGCATGAATCCCACCTGACTCCAGTCCCGTCCCAGCAAAGATAGGAAATGCCTTGTTGAAGACAGGACTTAAAACGTCTGGCCATTTCCCGGATTATTGCAATGCTGCAGACCCTCCCTGCCATGGTGAAAACCTTGGCCACTAATCTAATACTTCCTCATAATATACTACATCCCCCATGTCCTTACTTGCTTCCTTACTAGGCTACATTTTACATGCACCAACTGAGTGTGTCTCTGATGGACGCCATGTAAATGAGGGTGGATGCCCCAGCCTGCCACTTTCCCACCCATCCCAGGGGAGAGTGTTGGAGGTGATGGGGGAGGTCCACCATATTTAAGTAGTTAATCAAGTATCAATTATGCTTGTTACCAAGCCAATATGCCTATCATGCCAAAACAAATTCATACGGGCAGTTAGGTATTAGTGAAAAACTGGGATGCCAATTTTCTCAAAAAGAAACTAACTGCCCAACATGCGGGAAAAAAGATGTTCCCACTCATTTTTTTGGGTTCTCTCAGCCAAATGATTTTCTGGCACTCTGTGCTTCACAGAGTCTGCTGTGAGATTCCTGTCCCTGAAGAGAGGCAGGAGGCCTAATCCCGCTGGAGAGGCCAGCATCAGCGCACTAAATGGGCCATTGCATATGCACCTATCTGTTAGTGCAGAGATCAGCGCATGCACACAGCCCCCCAACACCATCCCCACCACTTCGCCAGTCTCCCAGTTTCAGGCCTCCCAATGTCTTCTCCAACATCCCCAACACGATTGCCGGCCCTGTTACAAAATCCCACATAACCTGCCTCCCCACCACAACCCTCTTCCTCTGTCCCTATAATTGCTAACCCCCCAATGTCTACTGCAACCTCCACCCATTCCCTGGTCATCAGTCTCACCATCCCCCCGGGCCAACCCCGGCATTCCTTCCCCAGGCCAACTCTGATTGCCCTTTCCGTCTGCTACCAATCTTTAATGCCAAGTGTGCAGTAATCCTCATGAAGCTGATTCTCAATGGCCAGTAGGTCATCAGTGGGGATTTGAAATGAGGCAGGATTTCTATCTGAAGAGAAGGCCTGGCACTGGCCACACAATAAATGCCCAACTGACAGTTAATCGGCTAGGCCTTCCCAAAGGAGGCAAGAGAGAGATAACCCCATGACTTGGATTAAATTCCACTCGAAGTTCCTGATAAGACCGTAAGACATAGAAGTCGAATTGGGCCACTCAGCCATCGAGTCTGCTCTGCCATTCAATCATGGCTGATATTTTCCTCCACCTCATTCTCTTGCCTTTTCCCCATAATCACTGATCCCAAATTAATCAAGAACCTATCGATCTCTATCTTAAAGACACTCAATGACCTAGCCTCCCAAGTCTTCTGCATCAAAAAGTTCCACAGATTCATCACTCTCCAGCTGAAGAAATTCCTCCTCATCTCTGTTTTAAAGGATCATCCCTTTAATCAGAGGTTGTGCCCTCTGGTTCTAGTTTTTCCCACTAGTGGAATCATCCTCTCCATTTGTCTCTAATTTATCCATTTGCTTTGTTCCATTGTTTTTTTTGTCCCCTCAGTCTTTAAATTTCATTGGCTTAGGAGATAATCTGTGGGCTCTACTCCCTGAAGTCCGAGGTGAGCGTTGCCCCCAGCATGGTGTTGCCATTTATACTTCCAGTACAAAATGTACAAGGTATGGAAAAATGTGGAATAGCATGTGCTGTGAGATAGCCTGTTCCAGCAGAACCTGCTCTAATGCTTGAAGTTCACTTGTGAAGAAAAAGTTTTTTTCACCCGCAGGATGGTTAAAGTCTGCAATGAAATATCCTGAGAGGGTGGTGGAGGCAGGTTCAATCCACATATTTAAAAAGGGAATTTGAATTGGTACCTGAAAAGAGAGAATATACAGAATGTACACAGAGGGGTGTGGGACTAGGTAGAACACTCTTTTAGAAAGCCAATACAGGTTTGATGGGCTCAATGGTCTCCTTCTACACTGTAAAGATTCTGTGGTTTGTTTTAATTATCAGTTGGGTAGCGATTCAAGATGTACAGATGCCGGCGTTGGATTGGGGTGGTAAGAACTCAGTAAGAATTTAGCAACACCAATTAAATTGGTCTAGCTATTCAAGAGACAGAGCTCCTGAACCAGCGGGAGCATGATGAGCATATTAAGATATATATTCAATGGCGTATGTCTCAAATGCCATTTTGTATTAATCAGCAGTGCCAGTGTTGTTTCTTCCCCCTGTTCACTAAGGAGATGGTAGGAGTTGGTTATTTGCTGTGTTACGTAAAGGGATCATGAGCTGCAGTCAGATGCAGCTGGAAGCTCTGGCAATTATTTTTTGTTTGTATTTTGGGAGCTTTTAAGGCTAAAAGGCTCCCTTATTTTCAATAGCTTGCTGTGCTCTTCACAATTTCCTACTACTTTAATCTGATGCTTCATTGACTCCGCCATCCCCAGTTTTTCAGCCGTCTGTTTTCAGGTGCTGCTGTTGCAGGCCCAGGCCAGGCCCAGTCTAGTCCAGTCTGTGCCCTGCTATCCTCCCAACAGTGAGCTGCCTGTAAATAGCACGATTAGAGCTGGCAGGTCACCACCTGTATTTAAATGAGATCCAATCATAGAAATAAATCGGCTGCCATGCCAAGACAACTGGGGTCCATCAACTACACCTGAAATGAAAATCAACTCCCATGGGTTTTTCAAAGGAATTTGGAGCCACAATTCTGCACAAATAGAGATAAGAGGAATTAGGTTTTGATGCATATTGACTGAGGCAAGGAACGGCACACCGATAATGTTGTGATTGCATATAGGCAGTTGTGGAACATTATCATCACAAAGTACAAAATACAGCAGAATTTCAAAGCAGCAGGAAAGACTGTACCAATCATTAAGTTACACAACTGGTAATAAATTTTAGTTCTGGACATCCCACCTGAGGGAGGGGGGATTCCTAATGATCAGGGGAAACTGAAAACTCCAGGGTGCTTTGCTCTGGAAAAGAGATGAGTGTGTGTGTGTGTGTGTGTGTGTGTACGTGCGCGTGCACACGCGCACACTCGCATACATGTATGGTTTGATTAGATATTTCAGTTCATGAAGGAGTCAAAAATTCAAAACTCCAAGTATAACATTGCCTCGAATACATCCAATGAAAATACAAGACAAATTTCTTTGCACGGTGAGTGATTGGAATTTGGAACTCACTGTCCACATGGAATAATTGAGGTGAATAGCATAGTTGCCTCAACATAAGGGCAGGAAAGAGAAAGGAATAGAATGATATCCAGTTAAAGTTAGAGGAGTTAAAGTGGGAATGGGTTCTGAAACATAAATATTGAAATAATCCTGTTGGACCAAATGATCTGTTAGTTACTGTGTTGTAAAGTTTATGTGATTCAGTACAGTCATTTTTTATTCAGGCTGAAGTGTGACAGCATTGAAAACCATTTATCAAAATACGGGAATTCAAGTTTATTTTTATTTTTATCACAAGTAAGGCTTAACATTAACACTGCAATGAAGTTGATGTGAAAATGCTCTTGTCACCATACTCTGCGCTTGTTCAGGTACATTGAGAGAGCGTTTAGCATGGCCACTGCACCTAATCAGCACGCCTTTCTGACCCAAGGGAAATCCACACAAATACAGGGAGAACATGCAGAATCCATACGGACAGTGACCCAAGCTGGGATTCGAAGCTGGGTCCCTGTTCCTGTGAGGTAGTATTAAAGTGGCCAGTCCTTGAAATATTTTTTGGACCTGATTAACAAAAGCTTGTGTGGCCTCATTCAATAGATGTGACCCTGTGTGATCATAATTGTATTTAAAATCATTATAAATAAAAATTGAAGGGAAGAATCTGCCTTTTTACCATCCTCAACAAAGTCCTGAAGCTGCAGCACGTTAAAAAGAAAACAGGTTGTAGATTTACTCCAGTGACATCAATGGAGGAGATGGTTTTGGCGTTTGTCATGTCTTCACATTCGTGCCAATGCTAAGATCTTGTTATTTAATTTCAATGGCAGAGTGACGGGCCTGTATTTAGCAGAGGCGAATGTGAAACTTTTTTCACTTACTATTAAGAAATGCTAGTTGGCTTCTGCTGATAAAGTGCTGAAAAGACAAAGCTGAGTGATTTAGACAGGTTCAAACATGTTTTTTTGTGTCAGTGGCAATTAGAATGGTGGACTTCGACTGGACAGAATTTTACAATGTGGAGATGCCAGCGTTGGACTGGGGTAAACACAGTAAGAAGTCTGTCAACACCAGGTTAAAAAGTCCAACAAGTTTACTTGATAGTTTGCTTTCGCAAACGCTGTTCCTTCGTCAGATGTGTTACCACGCAGGAATTTTACTATCTAGCCCATCACGGGAATCAGCGCAGGCGAGGGACAGACAATGGGAAGATCCATTGGGCAGGATTTTATGGCTTTGGGACGAACAAGGCTGTAAAATCATGCCCATTCTTCACACAAAAAATACGTGTAATGATAAACAATTGTTTCCAATGAAGGTATTCAGACTAAGAATAAGGAAACACCTGTGTGACAAAATGCGAGTCTCATACACTCCTCCTTTAAGTGAAGTTCCAAAAAATACAGCCCAACATAGGTCTTACTGCTGTTCAGCTCCCCTGTGGTTGAGGTGATCAAATGGAAGTTCATTGTTCCCCAGATCTCCACAACACTGCAGTCCCAATTGATGCAAAAAAGTTTTCCATCTATTAAATGGCCTTTTATTGCAGAAAGGTCCATCTCAGGAGCTTCTCAGAGAAGTAGTACATCATACTAAATCGCTTTTATTGTCATTTGTTAGAAGCTGAATGGAAAATAGCACTAAAAAGGTGCCTTGTGTTGCCTGAATTGTTCTCACGTACATCAGAATGACTACACAAAGCCCCTGGCACCAGCAAGACTCTTCTTCCAAACCAAGATAACTACAACAGTGTGATCGCTAAGATGGGATATGTTGCAGCAGGGAAACATTCAGTTAACACTAAAACACCGTAGAAGTACATTAAAAAATTCTAATTTATTACTGAACTACACTTGGCCCTGAGCAATCAATACACCAAGTCAATAACAGCATTAAGAGCAGTGCTCATTGATGGTTCTCTCAACACTTGGATGGAAGTTGTGATTGTCTCTGAAGTTCTGAGTTTGTTGGTTTTAGAATTAAATATTTTCTCCCATTTTTTTTTCCCTCTCCACTTCTTCCACTGAAATTCTTCCTTCAATTTATGTGATTCAATCTTAGGACTCTCCAGGGTGTACTCAGGGGTTTCTGTAGGACGGGGTCACTCAAGTTAGTTTCTCTGTTCACCTGCAAAGTGGAGGACTGGGGCTGAATTGCACAAAATGGGGGAAATGGTTCCATGGAGTCTGTAAGAGTGAGAAACATGGGATGCAGGCTGATATAACGTGGCGGGAGTCAAAATTTTGATCTCCTGACAGTGGGTGATGATGCAGAGATTGAGTCAGTGAAATGCTGTCGAGCCTCACAGGGGCCTCTGGTGGCTTCTGACTTACAACATATTTGCTTGCCATAAATGCTCATTGGCGTAATTTTAAAGTAACAACATAATTTCAAGATAAAATCAGCAATGCGCAACGATCTTGTTCCATCAGATTCACCTTGTTTTAAAGACTGCATGCAATAGTCAGTTTTGTGCGATGGTGTCTGCATTCAGCAGTGTTCCCTGATGAAAGAGAAAGGGGAGAACAAAAATGGCACTTTGCAGAGAGACTCAGAACATACAAGGCTGAAACAAAAATGAGGGAAGTGGTGGGATGGGACATGGAGTAAAACAGCACTGAAGACTATTGATCAAAATACATGAATTAGAATCATAGGCTCCCTACAGTGCAGAAAGAGGCCATTGGACTTAGACTTGGACAAGTTGCAGAGCTGGGCCGAGAGGTGGCAAATGGAGTTTAATGTGGAAAAGTGTGAGGTAATTCACTTTGGCAGGAATAACAAATGTGTAGAGTATAGGGCTAATGGTAGGACTCTTAATAGTGTTGATGAACAGAGGGATCTTGGTGTATATGTGCATAGATCCCTGAAAGTTGGCAATCAAGTCGATAAGGTTGTTAAGAAGGCATACGGAGTCTTAGCTTTTATTGGTAGGGGGATTGAATTTCGGAGCCGCAACGTCATGTTGCAACTGTACAAAACTCTAGTGCGGCCGCACTTGGAGTATTGTGTGCAGTTCTGGTCCCCACATTATAAGAAAGATGTGGAGGCATTGGAGAGGGTACAGAGGAGGTTACCAGGATGTTGCCTGGTATGGAGGGCAGGTCTTATGAAGAGAGGCTGAGGGATTTGAGGTTGTTTTCGTTAGAAAGAAGGCGGCTAAGAGGAGACCTTATTGAAACATATAAGATGATTAGAGGTTTAGATAGGGTGGACAGTGATAGCCTTTTTCCTAGGATGGAGGAAGCTAGCACGAGGGGACATAGCTTTAAATTAAAGGGTGGTAGTTATAGGACGGATGTCAGAGGTAGGTTCTTTACCCAAAGGGTGGTAAGGGTATTGAATGCCCTGCCTGCTGCAGTTGTAGATGCGCCAAGTTTGGTGGCATTTAAGAGGTTAGTAGACAAGTTTATGGATGAAAAGGGAATGGTTTAAATTAGAGGGTCATTGCTTTTTCTTAATTGGTCGGCGCAACATCGAGGGCCGAAGGGCCTGCTCTGCGCTGTAATGTTGTATGTTCTATGTTCATTCAGCCCATCACGTCTGCAGCAACAACAATCGTATACTGACCCTATTCCCTTAACCCTATCTATTTAATCCCCCTGATGCTAAGGGCAATTAAGGAAGGTCAATCAACCTAATCCGTGCATCTTTGAAACAAGGGAGGGAACGAAAGCACCCGGAGGAAACCCATGCAGACAGAGGAGAACATTCAAACGCTGCACAGACAGTGACCTGAAGTTGGAATTAAACCTGGGTCCCTGATGCTGTGAGGTAGTAGTGTGAATCACTGTGTCACCATGCTGCCCATTAAAATGGCTACTTCTTGAAATATTTTTTGGACCTGACAGTAGAGTTGGCAAGTATGATATTCCTGGAGTTGGCACTGCCAGGTTGGCCTGGTGTCAACAAAGCAGTACCAACCTGCACCAAGGGGAAATGCTGAGGGGTATTGCCAGGCCACTGCCTGGACATGCCCCCTCTTCTTGGGGCTATACTTACCACTGTGCAGCAGGGAGACCCTCACAATATGTCCACAAATGTGTGAACCTAGTGTAAATTTTACTGACATTGGCGCAGTGTCAATATACACCAAGGAGTCAATATCTGGCGAGGGGGGCTTGTTAATTATATTAAAATCTATTCAAATACATATAAAGTAGCACATCCCGATGGGCATGAACCTGATGGTGTTGTCAGCGAAGAGTGGGGAAGATCTGAAATCATGTTCTCACCAGTGAGAATGCCGACTACAGATCTTGAGCTCCATCCGGCATTCAGACGAATAGCGAACGAGGGCTCAAGATCGCCTGCACCTGGTGCAATTGCTAATGATGTGATAGTGAAAACATAAGAACATAAGAAATTGGAGCAAGAGTAGGCCATCTAGCCCTTCGAGCCTGCCCCGCCATTCTTATTGGCTGATCTGAAGTGGATCAGTTCCACTTATCCGCCTGCTCCCCAAAACCCTTAATTCCCTTGTCTATCAGAAATCTAGCCACCCGTGACTTAAACATATTCAATAAGGTAGCCTCCATCATTTCAATGGGCAGAGAATTCCAGAGATTTTCCACCCTCTGAGAGAAAAGTTCCTCCTCAACTCTTCTAAACTGCCACCCTCCATCCGTTATTTTGAGGCTGTGCCCTCTAGCTCTGGTAGAACTAGACACGGCATTAATGAATAATCTGGTAGATTTGAGGAGGTGATAAACTCCTTTGCCTGTTACTTTAACCTGTGGAGTTACGGATCCAAAAGACTGCAGAACCTTTGGGCACCTTCATTGCTAATTGGTTTAGCTGGCTGCAGGTTGTGAATATGGTGATCCCACATCTGATACGAGACCGCATTGTAATTGGGGTAACTGACAAAAAAAACCCTTTCTGATCTGCTTCAATTGAACAAGAGAGATGCAGATTATCAGATGATCTGAAGTCCAACAGCAAACCAGATCCATATTAAGAAGGGAAATTAAACCATGGTAGGGAACACTCGGAATGACGGTGTGGCTCAATAAACAGCAGGACAAAGAAGACCATATGCAATTGAAACTTAAAATGGCGGTAAACCATGCTAGCGTTCTGGTGGCAAAAATCCCCACAGCTGTGAACAATTACTGAAAGCATGCCGAAAGCTTCATTGTAACACGTTGGGACTTTTGGGAAAATCTTTACTCTGTCCAGGACAATATGACAGAGAAAGCCACTTTTCCCACCCACTGAGGAGTTTTGTTAATACTCAGGAAAATTCCTTTTTGGGCCTTTCTCATGTCAACATAGCCCAGCGCATCTCAATAAAAGTCACAGGCATGACCAACTGGTTGAATTTTCTCTTTTTTAATTCAATGAACTCTTACAGCTCGTGGCACCCAGCCAATGTCACCCCCCCTCCACCCCTCCACCCCCCCACCCCTGCCCCCACCAAAACCAAAATCCACCCCCAGACAGTTTTAGGTAGCTCAGCAGAAACTGGATGGCAACCTGGCATCATTCTACAGCTCAGTACCACAACACTGAGGAAGTTGCCCTTCATTTTTGTTCAAAGGCTTTATTAGCTTCGCAAGGCAGGGGGAGGGTGATTTTAAAAGAAACTCAGTTTATGTGTTACCTATCGAGATGTGGGGGCAACATTCTCTGGCCTCCCAGCGGTGTGTTTCCCAACCAGTGGGAGATGGCACATTGTTTGCGAGCAGTGGGATTCTCTGTTCTCGCCGCTGTCAATCACAATTCCCATTGATGTCACCCCATGCCGGCAGGAAACCCATGGGTGGGAGTGAGCTGCCACTGGGACCAGAGAATCCTGCTGGTGTGAACAGCCAGAAAATTCCAGCTGTTATATCAACTTTTCCAATGCTATTTCATGTAACATTAGTTTTTCAGTCCTTCTTTCATGTAAAAAAGAACTTTTTAGATATGCTTGATAATGGAAAGGCATTGCTGCTTTACCAATCCTGGCAATGCAACTCTCCTTTCTTTTATAAACTGTTCATTCATCTGCAAGATAATTTTACCAGATGAGAATATCCCATTAAAAACAAAAAACTCAGTCGTATGGCTCCAATCTGTCTTGGGGTTGACTGAAATTCATTTCAACCATGTCTTTAATGTAAACTTAGATGCAGGAATGGTTCAGGATTCAGCACAAGTCCCAGCAGCAAAGCTCCTGATCAGTCTTTTGCTGAAGTGCTCCTGCGCTAAATTCCTGTGCTGTCTCGGTGAGTCAGCAATATCAAGCTCCTGCCCATTCATTCCAACTGTGCAGAAGGCAGACAGACAAAATCCCTTTTCATTATTCCCACTTCATCAATTTCAAATGCATTGCAACCTGGGACCTATCCACTGTTTAGCACCATTCCATTCATTCCAACTACACTGAAATCAGACAGACAAAACCCCTTCCCATTCATGCCACTTTCAAAAAATTGAAACGGAGCAAACCCCTTTCCATTTAGTCCCACCGTATAAGCAGTCAGAATCTATTCCCATTCACTGACACTATATAAAATTCAGACAAACTGAACCCATGTTTCTGTAGTAAAGAATTGCTTTGCATTCGTTGCCCTGATGCAGGGACCTGAACAAGCTATATACTTAATGTGATGTTCTGCTTTAAGCATAAAATGTTCCCCAATTATCTTCTTTCTATTTCTCAGCACATTAAACATGGCCAATCCTCTGCTAAATCTCACCTATCAATGGTAATGTGTTAAAGAAATCTAATCAGTTTCGTTTAAATTCCATGTTTGTATGAGATATTTTCTCTTTTGGTTCAGATTAAACCACTAAACGAGATGATTAATTGGATTGTTTTATAAAAATAATAAGTAGATAGGCAAGCAATGCCCGCTGTTTATTGAAATCCTGCTCCAATTACTAAAATTCCTGGCAAAGCAGATATACATTTAACAACATCTAGCTTCAGTAAAACCAACATTTTGAGTGTTTATAACCCCAGTGTCCATCAGAGCATCGAAGCAGTCAAATATTCATACTTTCTGGGAATATACAAGACAGAAATATTTTAAAATTATAGAATCCTAGAATCCCACAGTGCAGAAGGAGACCAATTGGCCCATCAAGTCTGCACCGACCACAATCCCACATGGCCCTCTCTGTGTAACTCCATGCACTTACCCATGATCCCGTACATTAAGGGGCAATTTAGCAGACCAATCTACCTAACCCACCCATCCTTTGCACTGTGGGAGGAAACCGAAGCACCCGGAGGAAACCCACGTAGACATGGGGAGAACATGCAAATTCCACACAGACAGTGACCCAATCTGGGATTCGAGGCAGGACCCAGGCACTGTGAGTCAGCAATGATAACCATTGTGCCACCGTGCTGCCCTGTGCCAGTAGCCATTAGATGTTACCCTCTTGATATTTGGCATAAGGATCTGGACTTTCAGCCTTGAAGCAGGAATCGTGGAGCAGGTCATTTTCTGACATTGTAATCCCACCTCCTTTCTGGCAGTGGCTGATTATGCTACTTTCATCTTGGAATGGTGGGGGTGGGCTAGAGTTGGATTGGCACCTCCAGCCCACCTCTATTCACTGAGACATTTTTGTGAATAACTGTTTGGAACTCTAGTCATCACACTTCACTCCCCTCCTCGCATGACGTTCCTCATTCCATGCCCCCTCTCTATGATAAAAACAGGAACAGTGTTTCAAAGGATCAGCAGATTTTTAAAACTATATTTGTGGGACATTGCTGGTTAGGCCAACATTTATTGCCCATCCCTAGTTGCCAGTGAGAAAATGGTAATAAGCTGCTTTCTTGAACCCCATGCAATCCAATTGCAATGGGATCTTGATCAATTGGGATGACAAATGGCAGATGGAATTTAATTTAGATAAATGCGAGATGGTGCATTTTGGTAGATTGAAGCAGGGCAGGATTTACTCAGTTAGTGGTAGGGTATTGGGGAGAGTTACAGAACAAAGAGATCTAGGGTACATGTTCATAGCTCCTTGAAAATGGAGTCCCAGATGGACAGAATGGTGAAGAAGGCATTTGGCATGCTTAGTTTCATAGGTCAGAACACTGAATGTAGGAGTTGGCATGTTTTGTTGAAGTTGCACAAGACATTGGTAAGGCCACAATTGGAATATAGTGTGCAATTTTGGTCACCCTATTATGAAAGAATATTGCTAAGCTAGAAAGAGTGCAGAAAAGATTTACTGGGATGCTACCTGGACTTAATAGATTGAGTAATAAGGAGAGGCTGGATAGACTGGGACTTTTTCTCTGGATCACAGGAGACTGAAAGGTGCCCTAATAGAGGTCTATAAAATAATGAGGGGCACAGATCATCTAGATAGTAAATATATTTTCCCAAAGGTAGGGGAGTCTAAGACTAGAGGGCATAGGTTTAAGGTGAGAGGGGAGAAATGCAGAAGCGTCCAAAGGGGCAATTTTTTTCACTCAGAAGGTGGTGAGTGTCTGAAACCAACTGCCAGAGGTAGTAGTAGAGGCAGGTACAATTTTGTCTTTTAGAAAACACTTAGATAGTTACACGGGTACGATGGGTATTGAGGAGTATGGGCCAAATGTGGGCAATTGGGATTAGCTTAGGTATTTTAAAAAAAGGGGCGGCATGGACAAGTTGGGTCAAAGGGCCTGTTTCCATGCTGTCAATCTCTATGACTCAGTCCATATAGTGAGGATACCTTCAGGTTCCCTGAAGGGCCGCATTGAATTGGCTGTGCAATTTGATTGGCTCAGTGGGCATATTTGCCTCCATACATAGTGAAAGGAAACTATGTAGTGTTGATGGATTGTATGTGACTGGAGAAGATTCAATTAAACTAGGCTGAAGTCAACATGATGACAAATGGAGAATTGGGCCCCGCAAGTTTTTTTTTAAAAGCACACTGTTGTTTCCAATGATGAATTAGGGAGCAAGAATGACATTACAGTGTTACCGTAAATAAAAGACAGAAGCCAAACAAAATGCTTAAAGGCAAGGCTGGTTTTGAACCCGGTTTTGCCCCTTCTCATGATATTACCAGCTTGTACAACGAGCCAGTAAGGATATTCCCAAAGGTTCGTTTCAGTATCAAAGATTGCCATTTAGTATCATATCTGCTACTGCATTGTTTCAAAGGGCAATGGATCAGATCCTAAATGGACTGAACAGAGTCCTGTGCCATCTGAGTGGCATCCTAGTCAGTGGAAGAGATGAAGATAAACACCTCCAAAACAATTGGATGTCAGTCTCCAGAGATTGGAAAAGTATGGCCTGAGAGTCCGTGAAGACAAGTGTGAGCTCTTCCAATCCTCCACTGAATATTTGGATTATATGCTTGATGCTTCTGGCCTTCATAAATCTCCTTCTAAGATTAAGGCCATCATTGAGACACCTTGCACCTCAGAATATTACCAGTTATGTTTTTTTCCTGGGATTGTTGAATTATTATGGAAGATATGTCCCAAATTTGGCAACAATTCTGAAACAATTACACAACCTCTTATACCAGAACAAGGCATGAAAGTGCTAATCCATGCAATAACACCTTCATGCAAGCCAAAGAAATGTTACTTAAGTCTGAAGCTCTCATGTACTTTGATCCTAATTTACCTTTACAGTTAGCTTGTGATGCATCCCTTATGGTGTAGGAGTGATGGTCTCCCACATCTTGTCATTAGGTGAAGAAAAACCTATTGCTTTTGTTTCTCAAATCTCAATCAAAGCTGAAAGTGACGATGTCCAGATTGAACAGGAACCATCAGAGATTATTTTTAGAGTCAAGAAAGTCCATCAGTTCCTATATAAGAGAGGGTTGACATTGCTGATGGACCATTGTCCATTCAGTACTATTTTTCGAGCTACACATGGGAATTCTGTCACCAGCAGCAAGAAGAATAAAAAGATGGGCACCATAAAGTAGTGACAATCAAGTTTACACTATAACATGGACTTTCAAGATTGCCACAACCAAGAATCTATAAGATTGCTAGAAGGGGAATTACTTTTACTTGGAACAAGTAAACAACACACATGTCACTTACAGGTAAATGACAAAACACACTCGGAGCGATCCTCTGCTCTCAGAAGTGATGGATATGGTTTTATGAGGAAAGACTTCAGAACTAACACCAAAATTACACCTGGATAAAAGCAAATTACTGCAAGTGCTGGAATCTGAAACCAAAAGAGAACATGCTGGAAAATCTCAGCAGATCTGGCAGCATCCTTATGGAGAAAAAAAAGCTGACATTTTGAGTTCAGATGACCCTTTTGTCAAAGCTAGGTTACACCAAATGACTTGTCAATCAATGCACTCCGGTCATTTTTTTACTGTTACTGAGAACTACAGCCTAATTCTTTTTCATTTAACTTTTATTTATTAATGTCACAAGTAGTCTTACATTAACATTGCAATGAAGTTACTGTGAAGATTCACTAATCGCCACATTCCAGCACCCATTCAGGTACAGTGAGGAAGAATTTAGCATGGCCAATCCATCTAACCAGCACATCTTTGGACTGTGGGAGAAAACTAGAGCTCCCGGAGGAAACCCATGCAGACATGGGGAGAACGTGCAAACTCCTCATAGACACTGACTCAAGCTGGAATCGAACCCAGGTCCCTGGTGCTATGAGGCAACAGTGCTAACCGCTCTGCCACCGTGCCGTGTTGTCACTTTTAGAGGGCTTGGGAATTAAATAATTTCAGAAAGTGGCACTTGAATAGACCTTATCCTCTCTCCAAGGAAGTTTATGTTTCCTCCATATATTGTAGCAGTGAAACTAGATCTAGCAGATTTGTGGTTCACACATATATGATATCTCTCCCGTCAGGAGAAGGATTAGGTTTGAATCTAATATTCTCTTCAATAGATTGGGCCCTGCTGACAGCCACATCCTGAGAAATTGCCTCCAGTTTTGCACCACCTATTCCTCCAGGACAGAGGGTTGGTTAATGTTAATATTGCCCATGGAACCTTTCAGTCAGTGATAGTGGATCCCACTGAAACATTGACCTCTCTTTTTCTTTCAGATGCTGACTGAATCTCTTTGCATTTCCATTTTGCATCAGCAGTTGTTCTTTTTATCTTCATTAAAATTGACTTGAATTAACACTCAGCCAAATTAGGCAGCTGTTGAGCAAGGGTTCCCATTGTAGTCACTATGAGCAGGACACATCAGCAGCTGCCACTGATCACATCTATACAATATCCTCTCTGTCAGTGGTGTGTTTCGTTCTTGGTAGGGTTTGAGCATGTAATACAAATACTCTTCACTGTGTCGCAGCAGTTAGTGGACAGAACACTGCAGAAGTGGTACGTTTTAAGCAATTGAGTACATAAAATATATTCTCCCTTTCATATATTTTATATATCTGAGTGTACAATGCTACTGTATTGTCCTTACACTTAGCAGCTCTTATTTCCAAGCTTGTATTAATCTTTAGCAATGCCATTTAAAACTGCTGATTTGCACTGCAAATTAGAAGTAAATGTCCATTTAAAAAACTGCAGGGGATACTTCAAGTATGCAAAAGAAATGTTTCCAGAAGCTCATTAAAATATACTTAGGAATACAGCTGAGAGCTTATTGTCCGGAATCTCTTAATCCAGCACATCTATCAGAATCTACTAATTAAAACATGTTGGGACCACAGGACATGATTACAGACTTTTTTTTTGCACTCTTAATAAATATTTGCATCCGTATATAATACCCTCTAGTTTACCATTTAAAGTATTTTATGAACGAACCAACAGTTTGTATGGTGAGCAATAATTGTTCAGCATCGCAAGTAAAATTAATTTGCTGTGCTGTTCCGTTCTGCTGTGTGTGTGGAGTTAGTTAAATCCACCTGGGACGGTCAGCCTCAGCATTACTAGATTACAGGAAAAAGTAGTTTTTTTTCTGCTACTAATCACTATTCAATAACCACCAGATCGCTGACTTTCTTATGGTTGGTTGGCTCGCTGAGTTTGTCAAGGTTAAAAAAAAAATTACCAGGAAGTGTTGAAACCTTCAGCAGAGTGCCAGGGAGCTGGGTTCAAATCCGGCTTTGGGTGACAGTTTGTTTGGAGTTTGCTCATTCTTCCTGTATCTGCATGCGTTTCCTCCAGATGCTCCGGTTTCCTCTAGCAGTCCAAAGATGTATGGATTAGGTTGATTGGCTATGCTAAATTGTCCCTTAGTATCAGGAAGATTAGCACAGTAAATAACGTGGCTTACAAGGATAGGTTCTGTGTGGGATAGTTGTCAGTGCAGGCTCGATGGGCTGAATGGCCTCCTTCTGCACTGTAGGGATTCTATGATTCTATGAAAAGACAGGGACGTAAAACCAGCAAGACTTCTCTTTTTGAAAATTGGGGATAATTTTCAGTTTTGGTAGGGGTTGCCTTCTCTTTCCTCTGAAATTCTGCTGAGCCTAGGGAGACTGATCTGCATCCGACAATTTTCTATCTGTGCCAAAAGTGAAAATGAACCCCCTGTTGGAAGGAAAGGAAGGAGTCTAGGATCAAGCAGGAGAGTCTTTTAGGTAAAACCGCCTCATTAGTGCTCCCAGGCATTCAGATGCAAGCCTGATTCACGGGTCATGATTTTGCATTAATTAATTTCAATGGACAAAAAACCATGGACCATGAATAGGCAGCTACCCGAGTTTGTGAGATGTGTTCCCTCATGCAAAACTCTGCATCGGGAAAGCTAAATATGAAAATTTACTCCTTTATTTCAGCTCAGCGAGGGTGCCAAAACACAGGAAACATACTTTGCAGTGAATTTGCACGCCAGGAAATTTCACTGTTGTTTAGATTATTCATATTGAAGCAGCAGTGCCAAAAATGTTGGATGCACAATGAAAGAATGTGAACAAATTGGAATGCCACCATAGAACATGTTAACAATAAACATTGCTTTACCTGTGTCAAAGAACAAATTGAGGCTACTTTGGTTTTAAATTCTTTTCTTGAAAGAAGTGATTTCCATCAGAATACAATAAGACAATATTTGATCCAATTGACCTTTGTTTCTTAAACATGAGATAAAATGTTGCATGCCTATGTACCGTTATAATATGACTGACGTCACAGTTCAAGGCCCACATGTGATAGAATGGAAAGGAGCTGAGGCCTGGGTGCTTTCCCTCTTTCCTTGTTAAGGGATATTGAAGTCAACTCTTGATCATTGTCTTCATGTCAGACCCTGTGCTGAAAGTACCTTTATGTCTTTATTTTGTCCCAGCTGAAATTAGCTCCCTTCAGGCAGCCTCGGAGACAAATGTGGAACCTTCTTTGTTAAGTATGATGTCATTCTGCACAATTGAGTGTTTTTACCAGCTAAATCATCGTTCACTCGATGGCCAGAATTTTACCGGCAAGCCCACCCCAATTCTGGGGCAGACGAGGCTTGGCAAATGGCATTCTCCATTGGTCTCAGGCGGGATCATACGAACTTTGGGCGGGCATGCTGGTAAAATTCCACCCAGTGTGTGTTCCGAATTTCTAAAATGCTGCTTTGCAAAGTTCACATAAGCAACACTACATTAGTGTTTCTTAGCGATAAAAACAGGAAGTGTTGGATAAACTCAATAGGCCTGGAAGCATCTGTGAAAAGAAAACAATGGAGTTTTGAGTCCACGTAACCTTTCTACTGCATTTCTCAGGTTGAGTGAATTGCAATAATACACTCCAATGATAAAATTTGGAATTCTTCAAATCTTTCCATTGTCTTGAGCGTTCCCACACTGATTTCTGATGTATCCTGTCACGGAAGTGTAATAAATGTTTGTAAAATTAGTTCATTGGCATCCTTCTTTTCAGTCGGAAAAGGTTTGGAGGTTAGATTTCCCATCTGGTGGGAAATTAATAGGATAGTGTCAGCAAGCTCCCCCACCTGTCTGACTGTAGTTGCCATTGACTTCAGTTTACTTATGCTGAGGCAAAATGCAACAGACACCTCTTAACACTCTCTCTCTCTCTCTGTCCCCATCTGAAGTTAGCATACATTGTTAAGCCATGAATGATGCAAGTGCTCCAAATCAGGAGCATAGCCATGAGGCAAAACAATGAGCTGGATTCTCCGCCTCCGCTTGCAGCTAGGATTTTCCCATCCCGCTGCAGTGGGTAGAGATTTGGCTAAGCGCCAAAATTTATATCCTTGTGGCAGCGGAGGAGGGGCATGAATGGCCAAAGAATTCCAGCCAACATTTGATGCAAATTTGATTTTATGAATCTTGACAAATCATCCTACACTCAAAAGGAAGAAGTATTCCGAAGAATGTTTATGCCTTAGTTTGTTCTTTTTCTTGTTCTGAGGGTGTCTGAAGGAAGAGACTTCATAACAAAAGACAATGCAAAAACATTCCAGAAAAAATGTTTTCAAAGAATAGAAAGACAGGACCTTATAGAGCTCATTGGAACCAAGAATGAAACAGACCCTCTTTGACTGGGTATTTTACCCAAACAGAGTTTACAATAGTTCCCCACTTGTGGGGATCTGGCAGCTGGACTTTGCTTCAGTGAAATGGGGGGGAGTGGAATCTGGACGCCAAGAGGGTCAGGCAAGGCAGGGGTGTCCCCTGGCTATTAGGACCTTGGCACTGCCAGCCTGCATCCTGAAACTGCCCAAGAGGCAAAGTCCAGGGAGCATCTTGGCACTGCCCATTAAGCATGGGACTGTAACAAGGAGTGGGGCCTGTTGTGATAGGGCTTGATGGAGATGCATGACTTGATGGGGTGGGGACTGATGAGTCAATGGTAAGGGTGGTGGGTCACACTGCCATTCTGCAGTCAGGATCAGTGGGGGAGGCAGGGGGCAGGGATCGACACTCGCCTTCAGGGTGGGGGAGAGGAGAGGTGGTCAGTGTGCCGAGAGGGGTTCAGGGCTACCGGAGGGGAAGTTTAATATTACTAGTGGGATGGAAGTGAATCAGGGGAGTGAGGGAGCTGGAAGTCAGGGCTGTGGTGTGAGGGGGGAGGGGGGGTGGGGGGGGGGGGGGGGGAGGTTTGAAGTGATGGACATGTTCATGGGCCCAGCAAACTGGCCATGGGGAACAGATACACAGACAGATTTTGGCAAGGTGTAAAAGTAACAGGGTTGTTGTGGTTTGACTTCCCCAGTATTGATTGGGATTCACTTAGTGCTAGGGGTGTGGATAGGGAAGAGTTTGTAAGGGACATCCAGGAGGGCTTTTTGAAACAGTACATAGATAGTTCAGTTGGAGAAGGGGTCATACTGGACCTCGTGTTGGGAATGAGCCCCGTTTGTTCTCACTGAACAACTGAGGTTGAGGGACGACCTGATAGAAGTCTACAAGATTATGAGGGACATAGACAGAGTGGACAGTCAGAAGCTTTTTCCCAAGATGGAAGAATCAATTACAAGGAGGCCTAAGTTAGAAGTGCGAGGGGCACTTTTAAAGGAGATGAAGGAGGCAAGTTTTTTTCCACAGAGGGTGGTGGGTGTCCATAACCCGCTGGCGGGGGAGGTAGTGGAAGCAGATATGATAGTGACTTTTAAAGAGCGTGTTGACAAATATATGAATAGGATGGGAATAGAGAACCGGGGACAGTGCGGCAGCATGGTTGGTGCAGGCTTGGAGGGTTGAAGGGCTTGTTCCTATATTGTAATTTTTTTTGTTCTTTGTGATATTTTCTTTTGTTCCTAATGTAAGTCCATTATTCAAAGATGAAGGAAGAGAGAAAACAGGGAACTATAAACCAGTGAGCCTAACGTTGGTACTGGGCAAGTTGCTGGAATTCATTATCAAAGATTTCATCACACAACATTTATAACAAAAATAGTATTTGTTATAAAAACATTCTGGAAGTCAGACCAAGTCAACATGAATTTATGAAAGGGAAATCATGCTTGACAGATCTACTAGAATTCTTTGAAGATGCAACTAGTAGGAGAACCAGTGGAGTGGTTAATTTTAGAAGGTTTTCAACAAGGCTTCCCATAGCAGATTACTACGAAAAATTAACGTGCATCACATTGTGGGTAGTGTCTTGAGATGGATAGAAAACTCATTCAAGAAAAGGAAACAAATAATTGGAATAGTTTTTTTTTAATTGGCAGGCAGTGACTAGTGGGGTACCATAGAGATCTGTGTTCTTACCTCAAATGTTCACATCGTACGTCAAGGATTTAGACAAGGGAACTAAATGTATTATCTCTAAATTTGCTGATGATACAAAGTTGGTTTTGAGGGTGAGATGTGAGGAGTATGCAGAGGTATTTCAGTGTGATTTGGACAGGCTGGGTGAGTGGACATATGCGTGGCAGAATGCAGTATAATGTGGATGAATGTAAGATTATCCACTTTGGTAGCAAAAATGGGAAGGCAGATTATTACTTGACTGGGTGTAAATTGAGGAGGTGGATGTTCAACAAGACTTTGTTGTCCTCAGTTGCTGCAAGTCAGCTTGTGGGTATAGCAGGCAGTAAAGAAGGCAGATGGTTTGTCGGCCTTGATAGGAAACTGATCTGAATACAGGGATAGGGATGTTTTGCTGCTATTGTATAGAGCGTTTGTAAGGCTACACCTGGAGTACTGTGCACAGTTTTGATGTCCTTATCTAAGGAAGGTGCCCTTGCAATAAAGGGAATACAGCGAAGATTTACCAGGCTGATTTGTGGGATGGCAGAACTGTCACATTAGGAAAGATTAAGTCGGTTAGGATTATATTCACTGGAGTTTAGA
This sequence comes from Sphyrna mokarran, assembly GCA_024679065.1. Taxonomy (NCBI): domain Eukaryota; kingdom Metazoa; phylum Chordata; class Chondrichthyes; order Carcharhiniformes; family Carcharhinidae; genus Sphyrna; species Sphyrna mokarran. Next base: position 42,523,372 of record JAGIQG010000001.1, on the reverse strand, counting down.
AGAGTGAGAGGGGTCTCATAGAAATATATAAAATTCTAATAGGATTAGACAGGGTAGATTCAGAAAGAATGGGCCTGATGGTGGGGGAGTTCAGAACTAGGGGTCATAGTTTAAGGATAAGGGGTAAACCTTTTAAGACTGAGGTAAGAAGCAATTTCTTCAACCAGCAGGTGCTGAATGTGTGAAATTCACTACCACAGAAAGTAGTTGAGGCCAAAACATTGAGTAATTTTAAGAAGGATTCAAAAATAGCTTTTGAGGCTAAACGGATCAAGGGATATGGTGGGGAAGGTAGGATCAGGATATTGAATTTGATGATTTGCCATGATCAAAATATAGCAGGCTCGAAGGGCCAAATATCCTAGTCCTGCTTCTGTGCATGTTTCTATTATGTTTGCTTTTACTGTAACATTTGGGAAGGTGAAATTATGCCTTATGGGCTGTGTTTATATATTTTACAGACCATTTTGTTCAAAATAGTATTTGTTATAAAAACATTCTGGAAGCACTTAGGTCTAGCAGCATCTGTGGAGACTTAACAGCAGGAATTCTCCAGCTGTTGACTGGATTTGCTGGTCCCACTGATGGTGCACCCCCATCATGAGTTTACTGGCGGCGTGGGGTGCAGTCAATGGAAAATCGCATTAACAGTTCCCACTGCCGGCAAACAGCATGCCACCTCCCAGCACGAGAAACATACACAGGGAGACTAGTGAATCCACCCCCTAAATATCTCAGGTCTGTGACCTTTCATCAGAACTAGTTCTGCTAAACTTTGTTAAATGTCTATGGTTCCATAAATTGGTTAGGTTTAAACATATTATAATCAGAAGTTTTAGCCTGCAAGGGTCAGATCTGTCTCTGATACTTCCCATCTTTGAAAAGGCATGAGCTGTAGTGGGAATCTTATATTAGTTATTGGTGCCTGGTATTACTGCTAAACAGGACAATTGTTAGCCCTGGGCTACACAACCTAAGGTACAGACCACGAGATCACAAGGGACCTTCACAGTGAATCTCATATAACCACTGAAAGAAAAACAATATTCATAAAAAGATAAAGCATACCATCAATGTTTTTTGTTTATTCCTCGGCTTCTCCAAAAAAGAGATACTCCTGTACACATTTCAGTATTAATTACTTTGTAGATTAAAAAGTTATCAAGATTACCACCTATTGAAGTCATCTTACAATCATGTACATTTCACTGTTCCAGCCAAACGAGGTAGGATTTTAATTAGAGTTGACTTCCTCTTCACGAAGGCAACATTCAAATATTGGTCACAATTATCTACAAAATGTTGTAATCAGTGTAACACTAAGAACCAGCCCAGCATAATTCAGAGAGCCTCTAATATACTGGTAAGCAGCAAGCATTTCAAAATGATTTATCAAAGCTCCCAATCTCCCCAATTGGGAATAGAAATCAATGTACAAAAACATATGATTTACTGTGTGTAGCCATATGCGCTGTACATATTTTATTACTTTAGATCAAAGAACCAGAAAAATAGCACTTAGGAAGCCCATCTGGGGTTTCCTCACCATAATACTAACAGCAATAAACAGACAGATGAGCAGAGGGACAGACAGACAAAAAGGGAGAAACCCAGGGACAAAAAAGGGAAAAAGATAGTCAGACAGAGAGGGACAAAAGAACAAAAAAAAAGAGAGATGGACAGCTAGCAAGGGAAAGAGAAAGGGACAAAGAAAAAGCTGGGCAAACAACAAAAAGCAGAGAGGGACAAAGAAAGAAAAAGGCAGATTTATAGGAATAACAGAACATTTGGAACGGTGCAATAATTCTAAAAGATTATTTTATCAGAACAAAAGTAATTTTTATCCTTCAATAAAAGCTAAATAAGTATTTTTTGCATGTCGATACTCTGGCAAGGATTTATGAGAGCCAGGATGCCAGCACTGTAGGGTGTAAGTTTTGGTCAGGACCAGATTCAGCAGTCTTTTGAAGAACTGTGGAATATATTTTACTACAAAGTGCAAAATAAGAATGTGCACCAACCATGAATCTTTTCTAGCTGCACTATAAATGCGGAAGTATTACCATTTCATTCTTCAAGTCATCCAATCTCTTTTTCAATTATATACTTGTCAATTTCTGGTCAGTTTCTTAAATTAAAAAGTAATTCAGTCAGTGATCTTTGTGTACTTGGTTGATTTAAAGGCATAACCATAAGTGACTAGGCTTAAAAGGAAAATATCATTTGGGTAAAAGAAATGACAGAAATTTGAATGGCAATATAGAATGGAGGGGAAGGTGGGGGTGTCTGGAGCTGGTTTGATTCAATAGGTTAGAATACAACCTTTTTTACCTTTGGGACAAAGTGGTTCTCTAGCTGATAGTTATTAAACAGTTAGGTATGCATGATCTATATTTCTACACTAAGAAATTGGATCCACACCATCCCAGAGCACATGGACACATATCTTCCATTGTTGTAACAGAGCACTTCTCAACATGTTTGAATAAAACTCCTCTATACATTATTTTAATGTCATGCTTAACCAGTTTAATTTAAAACAGCGCACAAATGAGTTTTGTGACAATACGACAAACCAGTTACCCTACTAAAGAAACCGAAACCCTCTTGGGAGCTTTGCACGATGTGTGTAGGTAAACACATTCTTTATAAATTGGTTTAGGGTTTTGTTATACATACAACACAGAAGAAATGTTCCCCTCAGGGTCAAAGCTGATGCAAGCAAGTGAAAAGGAGAGGGAGGAGATTGATTTCCAGATCTAAGGCCTTTTGAAGGTGTTTGGGTCAGAAGTAGCTCTGACCATTTTAGGGATGATGCCATTAATCATCTGAAAATTTTGCAGTGATTTCCTGAGTGACTACAAATGTAAGAAACTGGGATATAGAATGGAGCCAACTATTTCCTACAAACAGGAAAGCAGATGTTTCATCCAACCCTTAGTTAATAGATTTATTCTTACACAAGCCATTTACATAGAAGAATTACCTTTAGTCAGGTAGATGTCCACAGCATGGAACATTGATTTGCCTGTTTGAAGGTGATTGCACAAGGGGTATTTGGGTACGTGGTGAAAAATAGGGAATACAGATAACAAAACAATGATTTATGTTTGCATCTTTCCACAATGATAAATATTAGCTCTTAACAACCAGTGAACACCATTTAAAAGTTAGTGTTCGTGGTTACAATTCCCTTTATTTCATCCGTTGACGATCACACAGAACTAACTTCAACTCTCAGGCATTTCAGCCGTAGTGTTCATCTTATTATGTTAGCTCAGCCTTTCTTAGTTTAATTGCCAACGAACGATGGATGTTTTCAGTATTCACAACCATGTCCTTTTGATCTATTCTATTAGTATTGATCACCGATGTCAAAGGTGCCTCTGTCATGTAGTATCTGGACAGATTCACAATGAATTACTCTACCTGGCCAATTTGAAAAGAAAATGCAGGATACTTTCTTCCTCTCTCCTATTTTCTAACTGTGTACACCCTGCACCCCACCCCCCCACCCTGCCACGACCCACACCCACCTCAACCCACCTCTGAAAGATATGCTGCTCCTGAGTTCTAACTAAGAAAAATTGCCTACAAAAGGGTTCCCATTCTACAGAACTGTTGTGTTTTTGTGCCTCAGTGCCAATTGCATCGATTGATTGCACATTGTAGGCAGCAAAAATTACAGGTTAAAAATGATCATGTCTTTCTCATATGCTTGTGCCATTAATCGAAATAAACATTTAAGTGTGCTGGCTTTGAATCGAACTACTGCTAGGTCAAACAATGGCATTGTTATTTTAACCCTTATGAGATAGTTTGCTGCCTCAGTTACATTTGCTTCCATACAAGTAGAGATGGCAATATCTTAAAAGAGATAAGATGAGAAACAGCAAATGCTGGAGATCAAACTGAAGATATTACAGACATACGGCCAGGATCGAAAAGAGAAAGGATGAGTTCACATTTCACATATGAAACTTTAGTCAACTTGAGTATAGCCTGTGTTCTAAAGACAAACCCATCTTTCTGCTGCTCAGCATTTCACTTTGTTCTTCAACTGTTTGTGGAATATGAGAAATCAGATGAATTTGCTCAATTTTTTTTTTCTAAAAAACAAAATTATTCCCTACTTGGAAAAGAAGTCACCTTTCTAAAGCTGAGACAGTGTGACAGTTTGAACTTCAGTTGTATCTGCAGTTGTCATCCACATAAGTCCAGCAGAATCACAATAAAGAAGAGAAATCTGAATAATCTGTAAGTGCATCAGTTAAGATACATGCTCCACATGATCTGGCCTAACTTAGAAATCCAGCTGACAATGTTGACCCTTTCTTTTCTGAACGTTAGTTCTTAAAATAAGACAACAAGAAGTTTAATTTTCTTCACGGCCCATTTTATAATGTTAGTCATCTGAGTCTGTTACAGAGCAGTGAACGCAATAGCAGAAGTACGATAGTAAATGCTTTAAAGTTACTAATATTAAATTATGTTAATAGACTTTTGCTATCATTAAAGATTAAATGCAGACTGACACCATCTAGGACACATTAAACTTTGGATGGTTAAAAAGGTGGCTTCACACCAACTCCAGTTACATTGCAGCCAGTGTGAAGCCATCACTTGGTGTGAGACTATTTCTTCGAGGCAGCCTCTAACTGCTTGCCAAAATTAGAAGCATCCTCGAATTAGCTGCTTCCAACCACAGTCACATTTTAGTTTCCCTGTCAATGTGATGTGAAAACTGTCATGTTGATGCAGAAATTGCAATATAATTGGCCCTTAAGAATGCTCTTGGAGGGATTCATTTTGTTTTCAATGGCAAAATGGAAACAATAGGAACTTACGTTGGCCCGAATACAAGTGCTGGTTATTGTGATAAACCTGAGGGAGGCGATGGTATTTGAATCGTGTCGGAGTACATTTAAGTTTCATGAGCTTGAATAAGGTCAGATTGAACTTAGCCAAGTCACATTCTTGTTCCTCACTTCTGACAAAAGGTCACAGACCTGAAACGTGTTTCCCTCTCCACAGATGCTGCCAGACCCGCTTAGTATTTTTTGTTTTTCTTTCACATTTTTGTGCTGTCATTCTACATCGCTTACCTAATCATTGCCTGTGGTGACTTTTAACATTCTCCAGGAATGATTTTGAAAGAAGTGCTCCGTTTCATGGAAATGTGCCATCCGGTCCATCTTGGACCATTAATTGCACTTGCAACTTCTTGATCCTTTGAACAACTTTGGCAGTAGTAACTGATATAGCATTTGTGGCCCATTTACATCCTTGCACTGGCAAAAAATAGAAGTTCGGCTATGATTAGCTCAGACAGGAAAGGACAAAATATTAGTAAGCAGGCTGAGCAGGCTTGAGTGGTTCTATCTTGTCTGAGCCGTATAATGGTTTGCACAGTTAGATTGACATTACATATCTTTCCAATTGTCAAATATTTTATTCATATGAGAGGTGAGTTGTTCTATTTATGTTGTAATTTGGTGATTCAGTTCTGTTTACGTTTGGCCCTGGGACTTACATCTTCCATCTACAAAACTCATAAATATGAAATGAAAGTGAGGGTCACCTTGTGAAATGTGTCATATGAGTCACTTCTGCTTTATTACTTTTAATAAGTATCCGGGAAAGACAAAGTAAATAAAAGTGTCAAGGGGCTATATTTTTTTTTTTTGAGATTTACACACTCTTGTACTCACCTTTTAATTTTGACATTAGTGTGGTTGAAGAATGTATGCATCTACTTGGCGGAATTTGCTGGAAGTATAGCCTTGAACTACTTCAGAACCATTATAATGGGATTTAGTCGTGGCTGTCCCGATCTAGGCAATCAATTCAGTCTTTCTGTGAATCTCCAACCTCCACCTCCCTGTCACCACCATCACCACACCTCCTTGCCACTGTGTAAATACATATATGCTATGTGATAGAGTACAAATAACCAAGGGACCAAATAGAACCAGAAGATTTATTAGAATGGCACAAAATAGAGGAGCTGCTGAAAATCTGCTAGTAAGTGCTGGAAAGATCAGTTTGCATCTGGAGCAGTGAGGCTGCCTAACCTTTCAGGGCAGGTTTATTTATTAGTACGCTTACATTAACACTGTAATAAAGTTACTGTGAAAATCCCCCAGTCATCACACTTTGGCACCTGTTCAGATACGCTGAAAAAGAATTTAACATGGCAATGCACTTAACCTGTGTGCCTTTCGGACTGTGGGAGGAAACTGGAGCATCCGGAGGAAACCCATGCAAGAAAAGTTAGAAATTATAGACTCCGCACACACAGTGACCCAAACCAGCAATCGAACCCAGGCCCCTGGTGCTGAGAGGCAGATGTGCTAACCACTGTGCCACCATACCACCTAGCTGTTTTGTTAAAGAGTCCCTCCTAAAACATTAACTTGCCTTTCCCATTCGCATGTTGACCATTCAGGTGTGCAGTTTCTGCGTTTTCTGTCATAATTTCAACTTTAACTTTACTTAGCAAGGCTTCAAGGATTGCCTTTACTGAAATTTAAGTATTTAATTTTCTCCCCTGAACTTGGTGACAATGGAAGGGTCAAAATATCAGCAGCATGGAACACATTATTTGACAGATGTATTTCTGACATGAAGCCCAGGCCCTAGGAAGACAATGGATTGAGATGCAAAACTCTAGGTCTATAATGAGATCATTCAGATACCAACCATTTGCAGCAACAAGTTAGACAGAAGCAGCTTTACCAAGGATCAGAAAGGCCCAGAAGACTGACAAAAATATTCACTACTTTTACTTCTTAAAGGTTTCCTTAGGGTGGAGTGGGGTGGTGGGGATAGGCAACAGAAGCAAAGTGACATAAAGAATTGTTGAATCTACTCAGATCCCATACTGGTCCCCAATGACCCTGTCTAACCCACTCTTTCCCCACATCTATCCATCCTTGCACTTCCCTTCCCTTGTCAGATTTTGTTTTGTCAGGCCTCCAGATGCACCCTGCTGCGATGCTGTTCCAACTTCCACCCTCCAATCTGACTTCAGTGTTGTTGAGTTTGGACATGTATCTGTGCTGTAGAAAAGAATCCTGACAGTTAAAATGACCCGTTCCTTGTGTTTTGACACTGAGTCTGATACTCAGTTCACTGATCACAAGGACTACATTATACGCTGAAGGCAAGCATCCTGCAACCCAGTGTAAATGTTGGGAGCAAGCCTGACTCCGCTGAGCTGACTTGTTCCACTTTAGTTTTTCAGGCTAAGGGTCCTTCAATTAGGCAGGACTGCTATCTACATATAGGAAGAAGTCCCACCTCATTGAGCTGCCAGCAAATTAGAGGCCAGCTTCTCTGTACACCAGCACAGCCAGCAGGAGTGGTGGCCACTGCTGTACTGCAAATAAGGCTGGAGGTGACATTCCTAAATTGACTCTGATATTTTGGCACGTCTGCAATCTCTCTAGAAGCAAGCTTATAATAAAATCTATATTATCAGTAGGATATGCAAAAAAAACAAGTCATTCATTGAATAACTTTTCTGTTACTTAAAATAAACTCTGTTTTACTGCAGCTGAATAAAAGTGTCAATCATCCAGATCCTTTAAAATATCTATAGCTGGAACTGCAAGCACTTGAAACCCCTTTATCCTGTAGAAGTAAATATTATGAAATTGACAGCATAGATTGAAGAGCCAGAACTGTCAATAAAGCAATGTTTTCTCTGGGCTTAGGAATTTTGGTACCACATTGAATATATAGGAGTTTTTTTGAGAAGGTGGTAAGTTATCGATTATTGGACCTGTAAAATGAATGTAGGTGAATGACCATGGAAGTACCATAGCTTGATATGGAGGCAGGAGGAACCATGGATATTATTTGGTGGGAATACTTTGCCTTTGGGTGGAGGGGCCTTGGAGATTGTCCAGATGGCATAGATTGACATGAAGAGCATGATGGTCCATAGCAGGTTTGTGGGGGAATGAGATGGCATGAAATAGGATATGGGGAATGTATGGATGGTGAGAGAATGTGAGAAATGAAGGCTGGAGGGCACCCTTGTATTTATTTTCACTGGGCCATGGTCACATAACATGAGACAGGCCTTTTAATCTGCCTGCCTCCACCTTTGACAGCCCCTGTGACTGCCTCCAAACTTTATTCCTGGTTCAGCCTGACCTCAGCTCATACCCATCCCTCCACAGTGAAATTTCAGCCTCGTGAACAATTCCTCATGAGGTGGGCAGGCCGATTCCCATTACCTGTCTTGATGATGCCTCAGTCACAGATCAGGAACAGAGAGAGAGGGAGTCCAATATAAGATGGAGAAACAATAGTGTCTGTGAGCAGCAAGGAAGAGGTTATCCTGTATTAGTTCCCCAATTGGAAAGCTGATGATGATTTGTTAAGAACAGGGAACCAGTATGAATTCAGGAATTCTGAAAGATTCTTCCTGGTGCAATCACAGGAAGAAAATATCGGGGTAAGTCGTGTTAAGGTCTACAAAATAATCAGGATTTCTCGAAAGACTGAGGATAACAGTTTTCAGTGAATATGAGTGGTACGGTGGCACAGTGGTTAGCACTGCTGCAAGGGTATCCTCTAGGTGCTCCGGTTTCCTCTCACAGTCCAAAGATGTGCTGATTAGGCTGTTTGGCCATGCTAAATAACCCTAGTGTTAGAGGGATTAACAGGGTAAATAGGCAGTGTTATGGGGATAGAGCCTGAGTGAGATTTTTGCCAGTGTGGGCTTGATGGACCAAATGGCCTCCTTCGGCTCTGTGGGGATTCTGTTAGATGCTGGACGCTATGACTCAGTGAAACTGGGAGAAGTGAATAAAGCTGCAAATAACTTTATATGATTTCTTGAGAAAGACTGAACTTTACCATTCTGCTCAACACGGAAATCAGAATGGTCGAGGGGCAGATCATGGAAAAGTCCGTTGACATTGGGTGGGCTTTTCTGGTTTTGAGGTGAGGGAGGGTGGAAAATCCCACCCCACAATCCTGCAGAAAGCCTACCGTAAAGCAAATGTGGCTTGAGCTTATTGACTGTTAAAAGGCTGATGAAGAAATGCATTTTCTGTAGTTTAGAGTTTTAACCTAATAAGTAATACTTAGTTACTGCTGCTTTAAATTTTTAAAAGTTTTAACATTTGAAATCCTATCGTGCAATTCCCCTTAAGTTGGCCTCAGGGAATTAAAATACCTTTTGAAAAGTTATTGATGTCTTTGCGGATTATAAGAGGAACGAATTTTGATATGGATGCCTTTGTCAAATAAAATCTTCCCACTGGGAGTCAGTACCATGCACACCTCAACTGTAATAATGTTCCTTTCACACTTTGGAAGTCTTATTTAACCATTTAAATATGGTGAAAGCTTTAGCAATCTCCTGCACAATGTGCTGTATTATGAGGTGATCATCGAAGGTAGGGCTCACACTAGTGGCTGAGGTAAGAAAAGATATAGGAGCAGAATTGAGCCATTTGGACCATCAAACCTGCTCTGCTGTTCAATCGTAGCTGATAAATTTCTCAGCCCCATTCTCCTGCTTTTCCCCCGTAACCTTTGATTCTTTTACCAATCAAGAACCCATCTAGCTCTCTCTTAAACATACTCAATGTCCTGGCCTCCACAGCATTCTGCAGCAATGAATTTCATAGATTCACCACTGACTGGCTGAAGAAATTCCTCCTTATTTCTGTTCTAAAGGGTCATTCTTTTTTCTGTGGCTATGCCCTCAGCCACAGAGAAAGGAACCAGGTTCAACATCCAGCTCTTCTGTTCATGTCTTGAGGCTACTTAATGCTGGCACTTGATACCAGCAATGGAAATGGATACATTCTCCAGCACCAACAGCTCTTAGCTCAATGAGCAAAAAATGACCAGCTTCTCACACCATATTAAGAAAGGTGGACTGGATACGTATGTGTGTGTGGCAGTGGAGAGGAGGTTATACTAAGGCGATAAAATCATGTACATGGAGGATATTTGAAATTGTACATTGTTAAGTATAATCATAGATAACTGGCAGTAAAAGATGTCTTTCTCTAAATGGTAAATGCAATTCAATAAAATAGCCATTAATGTCAAATAGAGCAATTATTTCTTTGCTCTTTTCATTTGATGTTCCATGTTTAATTACTGATGGACAAGAATGCTGATCACACCAAAAGAATATTTTATATTTAATCTTCATCTACTTTTCTCTTTAGTTAGCACTATTGTAAGAAGATCTGAAAAACATTGATTTTTAAAGCCAGTGTGGAAAACCACCAGATTCTGAGAAGTCTGTAGCTGCTCACCCATTAGTGTGACTACAATCAATTAATCACACTTTATTAATCGTCAATAGGTCAAAATCATCAAGGCCACATTATTTTTCGCACCGTTTGTGCCATTTCCCAAATTACACATAGTAATTTCAGGAGATTATAGGTTATCGACCAGTAGAGAGGCTCAAGGTCAGACAGGAAGAGTGGGATGAGCACAAATCAGGTTCTCCAATGAATCAACCAAGATCACTGAACCCCATAATGAAGGAATATCCTGCAACTGTAAAGACTGACTCTGTCCATATTATCTTGTTACACACAGGTTGTTGTTAAAAATTACAGGTACATGCATTGTCTGCTGCATTGGCTTTTTACTTTTATTTCCAGATATCAAGAGAATGCACCATTCAGAATTAATGTCTTGGGCAAACTGGGTGGCACAGTGGCACTGTGGTGAGCACTGCTGCCTCACAGCAACAGGGACCTGGGTTCGATTCCTGGCTTAGGTCACTGTCTGTGACAATCTGCGCATTCTCCCCGTGCTTGCATGGGTTTTCTCCGGTGCTCCGGTTTCTTCCCATATCCCAAAGTGTGCTCTTAGGCTGATTGGTGAAACAAATTGTCCCTAAATTGAAACCCGCAATCTGGTTTCCAATGTGGATTTCCAGAAACATAGACAAGGGTCATTGATGGAAGTGGGAACTCACGCTGTTAAAATGGTGGCGGGGGCTTATTGGGCCAAAGGGCCTGTTTCCTGTGCTGTATTGTTCTTTGTTCTTGATCTTCTCTCGTTGATCTTAGTAGCTGAAATTCCTCATCTCTGGAGCCATTCCCTTAAATCTTTTCTGCAATCTCTCCAAAGCTTTCACACCTTTGCAATGTACAGCATTCAGAATTTAAAACAATACTAAGATTTGAGATTGAAATAGTCTTTTACAAATGATTATCATAACTTCCTCATACCTAACCTTCTAATTCACAAAACTAGGTTTACTGAAAGGACCAGTGTTAGATGGGATCATGACGACACAATAATCAATTGACAATTTTTTTATTCATTCATGAGACATAGGCATCGCTGCCTGGTCAGCATTTATCACTCATCCCTAGTTGCACTTGGGAAGGCAATTGAGAGTCAACCACATGTAGGTCACACCAGGTAAGGACAGCAGATTTCCTTCCCTAAGGGCCATTAGTGAACCAGGTATGTTTTTCAAATAATCAACCATGATTTCATGGTCAACTTAGTGATTCTTGATTCCAGATATTTTTTATTGAATTAAAATACCACTTACCAGTCATGGTGGGATTTGAACCTGGGTCCCAGAACATTAGCTGAGTTCCTGAATTAATATCTTATGATAATACCACTAGGCCATCACATCCCCATTGACAAATCCTCTTTAAAAGGCGCAAAGAAGATCGCTATTGTACTCCTGAAATCTTAGCTACACAGATATCAGATAACGTAAATTAGGCTGAGGTTTCATCAGACATGTGTGGTACGGTGGGTCAGTGGTTAGCATTGCTGCCTCACAGCGCAAGGACCCAGGTTTGATTCCAGCTTGGGTCACTATCTGTCTGGAATTTGCACATTCTCCCCTGTGTCTGTGTCTGTGTGGTTTCCTCTGGATGCTCCGGTTTCCTCCCACATTCTGAAAAATGTGCTGGTTAGGTGCACTGACCCAAAAGGGCAATGGACAGCGGTGACTCGGGGAATCTTCACAATAACTTCATTGCTGTGTTAATGTAAGACCACTTGTGACTAATAAATAAACTTTTACTTTAAATATTGCAGACGCGATGCCAACAGTTGAGAAACTTTTTATGTACTCATGCTTTGGTGCCAAATTGGCATCAATTGGAAATATGTAAATTTTCTCTGATAATTAGATGCAAACCACTCTTGTACTGTACTAATGCTGAAAGATTTATGAAAAGTTTGTTCTGTAAATTTTAAATAGCCCTTATCTGTATAATTCCACTTGGTTATTTCCCCTATTCTTCAACCATACAATCTGCATCTATAGTCCCACCAATTAGTTTGTTAGTGTTTTCTTTGGCCAAACTGCCCCCACTCTTGTTCCCTCGAATATATCAGAAAGTGATAATTTAGGTGGAGATCTTAAAAAAAGACATCAAGGAAGAGAATAAGAAAAAGAGCAACAAACAGATCAATCAGGTTAGAGAATGGAACTCAGGGTCAGGAGGTGCAATTAGAGATGCTGAACATAAAGGCAGAAAGACAGAAGTAAATGGGAGCAATCACAAGGAGAAATGGAGAAACAAGACTAGAAAATAAATGTTAGCAGACAAGCAACACAGAAGGAAGAAGAAATCAACATTTAGGAAAGGGAATAATAAGGAGAATCAAAGAACTGGAATAAAGGAAAAAGCAATGGGCAAATTTAATGCATGTGTATTACACATCAACACAAGCTAACCAAGACTGATTGGAAATGTAAGAAAAGTTTAACCAGGTCATGGGAATGCTGAGATCTGATTTGGTACTTTTAAAATTCCAAGTCATTTCATTACTTTATTTTCCTGACATACCCATTTCATAATCATAATCAGTTGCAGAACATTCCTGTCTGCCCGTATAGTCCAACTTGGCTTGATATTTAATTTCCAATTACAATTTATAGACAAAGATTGATAAGAATAAAGAATTCCATGATACTAATAGTAGAAATGAAAGAATTAGAAACAGAAAGTTCTGCAAATTTGGAGCTTACCCATTAGCTTCTGAAGTGAGAAAAGACACATGCCTGAAATACCCTTGAATTGACTCCTCATTCACCACTGTAACTTCACTGGAAGTGAATCAGGGACTATAAGCCATTTGCTTGACCCAGTGCATGACAGATAAGTAATCTCTTTAATAGATTGAGTAACTAAAAGAGGGAACGATCAGAGGAATGAAAGGCAGAAGTCAAAGGCAAGCATGCTGACATTTTTTTACGAAGAAAAGTTAATGGTTTGAATTAGCAACAAATGGGTATGATCTAAAGCAGGAATTAGATGAAGGCTGGTAGATAATGTTCAAAACTGAACTGAATGAGAGGGTGACTGCAAAGATGGAGGCTGAGGGGAGACCCAATAGAGGTCTACAAAATTATGAGAGGCATAGACTGGGTGGATGGTCAGAGGCTTTTTCCAAGGGTGGAAACATCAATTACAAAGGAGCACAGGTTCAAGGTAGAGAGGGGGAAAGTATAAGGGAGTTGAGTGGAGTTTTTTATGCAGACAGTGGTAGGTGCCTGGAATGTGCTGCCAGAGAAGTAGTGGAAGGAGGGACCTTAGCAACATTTAAGAGGCATCCGGATAGCTACATGAATAGGGAGGAAATAGAGAGATATGGACCCAGCAAGGGAGAAGGTTTTTTTTCAGTTTAGTTAAGACATCATGATCAGCACAGGCTTGAAATGCTGAAAGGCCTATTCCTGTGCTGTACTTTTTTTTGTTCTTTAAATAAGATGATTAAAAGGCACAGAAATAAAAACAATAGGAACTCTCCAAAATGGAGAAAAATTAAGTGGAATGTAAGTGGGAGAAACAGTCAAGAAATGGGGAAGGATTGTTGGAATGTTGCTGAATTCAGGATTGAGAGCAGAAACCTACAGGAGAAAAATTGGATAGTAAGATAATTTAATTGTCTCTGTACTCCCAGTGGAGATTCTGAGAATAGGAGCCAAACTGAAATCTGACCCACATTCCCTTTTAGTGGTGCTGCCATGGAGGAGTATGAATAACTAACTAATAATGGAAACATACACTGCTCTCTCCCTTCCAGCTTTATATTCTTGAGGTCTGAGGAGAGTGATCTGTGGGGTATCTCCCCATCCTTGAACTACTCCTGCTAGCTGAAAGAGTGCAATCACCACTATATGTGGCCATAGTTACCATCTTAGGTCTCACCCCAAACGCCTTCCATTAGAATCACAACAGTGCAGAAGGAGGCCACTCGGCCCATCAAATCTGCACCAACAACATTGCCGACCAGGCCTTATCCCCACAACCACACCTGTTTAATCCCCCTGATACTAAGGGACAATTTAGCGTGGCCGGAGGAAACCTGCATAGACATGGGGATAACATGCAAACTTCATACAGACAGTTGCCTGAGGACAGGATTGAACCCTGCTCCATGGCGATCTGAGACAGCTGTGCCATCCACTGTGTTATCACACTGCCCGTTAAATTGTTGAAGCTGATGGGAAGACCACCCAGGGAATCTCACTGACACCCCTCCTCCTGCAATGTCACCAGCAGGGGGCTGTAAAATTCTCTCAATAAGATGGGTCAGCTGAAATGAGTCAAGATAAAAGACAAACTGCCTTGGAAGGAGAGCATTTTAACGCTTTTGGCACCAAATGTTAGCACCAATCACGGCCAGGTTCAGCATTGCTTTGTGTTCAGCTCAAATCAAATTTTGTTTGTTCTGTTCTAATAATTAATTTGCATAGTCTGTCGGAATACAGTATTTGAGTTCCCCCATTCCTCAATAACCCACCCAATCAGAGGCATTTACAAAGTCTGGAGCTCGGCCACAATTAATTCGGTGCTTGAAGGTTCAGTACCAGTGCTATTGAGCAGAAAGAAGTCTTGTCCTGGCACATTTCTGATGGAAATGCCCTGCAGAAAATCCAGTTTAACTTATCCAAATTCATTCCAGCTAATACCGTTTCAGTCGATATAGAAACGGCACTTTCATCGCATCTGCTGATTCAAATTTGAACCTAAATCCCAGAAGGAATGTGAAGAGCTCTATGAACCATCCACCCCTCATCCAGTCAAGTTATGTTGAGGCTGTTTGTTGGCAAGTTTCTATATATTAATCAGAACGGCATATTTTTTGGGTAAAGCAATTTATTGAAGTAATTAAGAATTTGAAATAGAATAATGCTGGCTTGGAATGTTTCCCAAATTGCAAAGCTGGAGCACAATTGAGAAATTCCATTTGCTTCCTAATCCTTTCTAACTTTGTAAACCACTGTCGAAATGATAGTACGTAATTTATGTTTATTTCTAGGGTTTTTATGTCTGATGCCTAGTTTGGTCCTTGAGGTCACTCTTCAAATGCCAACTCATTACAAGGACCCATGTAACTCTTGGCTCGTCCAAAGGAAACACATGACTGAACACAATACAAAAAACTTGAGTATTGTATTCATTGGCATTTAGAAGAGCAAGAGGATATCTCATACAAACTTATAAAATTCTAACAGAACTAGACAGGGTCGATTCAGAAAGAATGTAACTAATGGTGGTGGGAGTTCAGAATTAGGATTATAGTTTGAGCATTATGACTGAGGTGAGGAAAAATTTCTTCACCCTGAGAGTAGTGAACCTTTGGAATTCACTACCGCAGAAAGTAATTGAGGCCAAAACATTTTATGGGTTCAACAAGAAATTCTTCTGCAAACAGCACAAATATCAAAGTGGCACAGTTGCACACTGGTTAGCACTGCTGTCTCACAGCGCCAGGAACTCGGGTTCAATTCCCGACTTGGGTCACCGTCTGTGTGGATTTCCTCTTGGTGCTCTGGTTTCATAGAACGTAGCACAGTACAGGCCTTTCGGCCCTCAATATTGTGCTGAGCTATGTCAAAACCCAAGATCAAGCTATCTCACTCCCTATCATTCTGATGTGTTCCATGTGCCTATCCAATAACCACTTGAAAGTTCCTAAAGTGCCTAACTCCACTATCACAGCAGATAGTTCATTCCACGCCCCAACCACTCTCTGAGTACAGAATCTACTTCGGACATCCCTCCTATATCTCCCACCTTATAGTTATGCCCCCTAGTAACAGCTACATCTATCCGAGGAAATAGTCTCTGCACATCCACTCTATTTATCCCTGTCATCATTTTATAAATCCCTATTAAGTCGCCTCTCATTCTCCTCTACTCTAAAGAGAAAAGCCCCGGCTTCCTCAATCTTTCCTCATAAGACCTCCTATAGTCCAAAAGACGTGATGGTTAGGTACATTGGCCATGTTAAATTCTTCCTCAGTGTACTGAAGAGACACCGGAGTGTGATGACTAGGGGATTTTTGTAAGCCTACTTGTGACACTAATGAATAAACTTTAAAACTTTAAATTAGATATATCTTTTGAGGCTAAAAGGATCAAAGGATATGGGGGGAAGTGGGATCAGGATACTGAATTTGATGATGAGCCATGAACAAAATGAGTGGCAGAGCAGACTGAAAGGGTTAAATGGCTTACCAATGATTCAATTTTCTATGCTTCTGTGAATAACTCCTATAATATTCTAGCACTGTGCAGTTTAAACAGGACATTCAAAAACATATTAATTATTTGTTTTTTTGCATTGTACTATGGCCACATTAGCTGATTTAATGTAACATGTAGGAGCTTGGCTCAATAGTGCTTAATTGAAATTGATGCTCCAGCATAGTTCTGAGGAGTGCCATAGCAAGACGGGTTTTTAAGCAAAACATGTTGTCTACTTTTGCTTGAATAGCTTTGCAAGAATTTGTGGCTTATTTGATGAAGAACAGAGGAACCTCCTGGTGTCCTGACAGACATTTATCCTTTAACTAACGCCCCCAAAAACAGATGAGCTGCTTATTCATCTCATTGCTGTTTGCAACACCTGTCTTTGGCAGCCAAGTATGTCTCACACCCAGTGCACATTAAAAGTTATTCATAATATAGTTTTGGTATTTGTGAAGATCTATGAAACATTTCTCCAAGATCTCATTAGGTGCAGTGGGAATACGGGTTTTATTGATTAATTGAGAATGAATTAGAACTGTACCACAGCTGGGATGATTTTAACCAGCATTTCAGTAACACTCAGTTTTGGAGATTCGAGAATATGCTTCACAAATTTAGCCTTTTACAATATATATAGAAAAGCAATTGCACAGTGCCTGTTTATCATTAGATCTAAGGACATTTTACTACAAACAAAAAGGGCAAGAAATATGTTCACAAGTGGTGCCAAGCCAACTAACTTGCCCTGCAAAAACACTTATTTTGGGTAATGCTTTGTGCATATCGGAGGCACACCCCACCAAGAAGGTATCCCCTGACTTTGCCCCTCCTCTTAGCCTTCAAAACCTGACCCCCCCCCCCCCCCTCCCCATCTCCCTCCCCTCTTTCCCCATGGTTCCAAATACACGCCCCCTGCCCAAAAAAGCTCTGGCTTACCTATGTCCAGTATTCATACTGTCTTCTTTGTAGGCCTGCTTGCAGTCCTAGCAGCGTCCACGGCTGAGCTGTGGCACTGTTGGGACTGCAAATGCTACCAAGCCAATCAGGTCCCTCTCAGCTGAATAACATTCAAGCCCGCAGTTGACAGCACCGACTTCACCCTGCTCTGTGGCTTCAGCTCAGCTTGTGGGAGCTGACACAAATCACCTTCTGCCCTCCCACTGACACCATTTAAAGGAATCCACATGGAAATTTCAGTGCCATGCTTCATTTTTCTGTAAGAAGTCTCTCAATACCAAGTTAACTCCAACCACTTTATTTGATAGTAAACTCACAAGCTTTCGGGGTTTGCCCCTTTGTCAGGTGAATGGAGCATTCTCGACCAGAACTCTCCACTCACCTGACGAAGGGGCGAAGCGTGTGGGTTTACTATCAAATAAACTGGTTGGACTTTAGCCTGGTGTTGTGAGACTTCTTACTGTGTTTACCCCAGTTGAACGCAGGCATCTCTGCATCATTTTTCTGTAACAGTTTGGAAATGCCTTTTAGATTCAAAAGGAGATGATGCTGTTTCTTTAGGAGGTCAGAAGAGTTTGGAGATCCAGCAGAAAGCCTACTTTCACTCAGAAGAGTTGCACTCCCTCTATGGCTGCAACATGACAGGATGAATGGGCACAGAGCTCGGCCATCCTGCCTTGAGGAACTGCAGAGATGTTCTGAAACTGAGATGTCAGTTATGAATGATGGTGGACAATTAAACAACTCAGTAGAGAAGGAGTCTCCACAAATATCCCGATCTTCAATGATGAAGGAGCCCAGCACATCAGTGCAAAATTCTGAAGTATTCACAACAATCTTTAGTCAGAAATGCGGAGTAGATCAGTCTTCTTTGGAGATCCCCAGCATCACAAATGTCAGTCTTCAGCCAGTTTAATTCACTCCAAATGATATCAAGAAACAGTTGAAGGCACTAGATATTGCAAAAACGATGGGCCCTGACAATATTCCAGCAATATTACTGAAGACCTACTTCCAAAACCCTAGCCAAGCTGTTCCACTACAGTTACAACACTGACGTCTACCGGCAATGGGGAAAATTGCCTATGTCTTGTGCATAAGAAACAGGACAAATCCAACCTGGCCAATTACTACCCCATCAGTCTACTCTCGATCATTGGCATAGTGATGGAAGGGGTCGTTACTATTATTATCAAGCACCACTTGCTCAGCAATAACCCACTCATTGATGCTCAGTTTTAGTTCTGTCAGAGTCACTCAGCTCCTGACCTCATTCCAGCCTTGGTTCAAATATGGACAAAAGAGCTGAATGCCAGAAGTGAGGTGAGGGTGACAGCTCTTGACATCGAGGAAGCATTTGACTGAATGTGGCATAAAGGAGCCTTAACAAAACTGCGTCAATGGGAATCATGGGGAAACTCTCTGCTGCTTGCAGTCATATCTGGGACAACGGAAAATGGTTATTGTTTGGTTGGGAGGTCAATCATCTCAGTTTCAGAACATCTCTGCAGTTCCTCAAGGTAGTGTCCCAGATCTAACCATCTTCAGCCGCTTTATAAGCAACCTTCCTTTAATCATAAAGTCAGAGATGGAGATGTTTTCCTGATGACTGCATAAAGTTCAGTACCATTCCTCAGATACTGAAGAAGCTCATGTCCAAATGCAGCAAGATCTGCACAATATCCAGGCTTGGGCTGACAAGTGACAAGTAACATTCACACCACCAAATGCCAGACAATGACTTCTCCAACAAGAAAGGAAACTATCACCACTTGACATTCAATGGTATTATCATGGCTGAATCCTCCATTATCGAGGTCCTATGGGTTACCATTGACCAGAAACTGAACCGGACTGGCCATATAAATGCTGTTACTACCAGACCAGGTCAACGACTAGGAATCCTGCAGTGAGTATCTCAACTCCTGACTCCCCAAAGTCTGTCTACTATTACAAGGCAAAAGTCAGGAGTGTAATGGAATACTCTCCAGTTGCTTAGATGAGTGCAGCTCCAACAACACTCAATAAACTCACTACCATTCAGGACAAAGCAGCCTACTTGATTGGCACCTCTTCCACAAACTGCAGAAACTCACCAAGATGCTTAGGCAGCATCTTCCAAACCCACACTGTTGCCACCTAGAAGGAAAAGAGCAGCAGATACCTGGGAACACACCCGCTGGTGGTCCCCTTCCAAGTTATTCAACATTCTGACTGGGATGTATATCGATATTCCCTTACTGTCATTGGGTCAAAGTACTGGAATCCCTCCCTAACGGCACCTAATGTAACTACACATTAGGCAGCTTTCCGAGTGCAATTATGGATGAACAATAAATAAGTGCCTCTCCAGCCAGTGATATCCACATCCTGCAAAATAATTTTTTTTAAAGTTAGTGGAGTGGAGAAGCAGTGCACAGAGAGAAGAAGTGAAGGAGGAACAGAATCCCAATTGAAGGCTGTACCCACTCATCACCCTTCAGGAACTCTTCCCTGCATCGCCCTTAGCCAGGAACAGTATCTGAGGCAACTACATTACATGAAGGAGATGTGTGATGATACCATGCTTTTAAGAAATGTATATAATGCTTCTTGTGAGAAATATGTTTATAATTCAGCTGTTTTACATGGTGCCAGTTTGTCAGGGCAGCAGGAAGTCAGATGCTGAGAATGAAGGCTAATGATTTGATTTTAGCTAGGGATGTATTTGTTTTAATATGAATTAATGCATTTTTGATTATTTGGTTTTCCACTTGGAGTTTCAGGATAGGGTTTGATTAGGTTGATTGACAAGAGGCAGAGTCATGTACTAACAGGAGGACATGGCAAGTGGGGGTTGTCAGAAGATAGATGTCTCTTTCTGTGTCTTTCTCTCCAAAGGTGTACAAAAGGCTCTAGAACTGTTATGATGTAAAAACATGTAAGCCTTTGTTATTTGCCATTTGTTTTCGAAGAGGGCTATAGGACGAAATCTGTAAGAGGAATATTGCTTGAATTGGAACTAACAAAGGTAGATTTGCAGTTAAGAACTGTACCTTATGTTAAAGTATTGCTCAATTCTAATGGAAATAATTCATTTGCTATAGTTAAATTATGTTGTTAAGTGAAGTTTGTTTTGATGAAAGCTTCCCAGTGCATCAGTAGAATTGTGCCTAGAGTGAAACACCATATTCCCACACTAATGCCAAAATCTCATTGGGGTCTCATCTAATTTCACAGTATATTTTAGGTTTTCTGATCTCGTACCCCAACAGGTGGTCCTTGAACTGTGTTACCTCTCACAACCAACCTGCAGCCTCAGAGCGGAGTGTAATAGGTGCTGCAGGTGCACCCCATATGCCTTCAATTTCTAATTAGTTTAACACTGGCTGCACATTGCCAATCACCAAAATAACTAGGTAGCACAGTGTTTGTGTGCTGCCTGCCTTGACCTAATAGGACATGGGATGATCAGACATTCTGATTCCTGTGCTTGAAACTGGGCCTACTCCTAGAATTTCCTTTGATAAACTAACAGCTTAACCAATAGTTTGCAACTATTGCATCTTCCAAGGAGTATTGGTTCTGACATTTGGTAATTGTCAACTAAGATGTTCATAATCTTCTTCCTTTTCAGATTCTATTCTGATTTACTTAGCCACCACTTTGCATGCCCATATATCATTACACTGAATTTAAAATTGTCATAACTACATGTTTTATTTCTCCTTGATCTGAAATTGAACATAATCTAATATCCCTAGTCATGAGCCTGAGTGTTTTGGGTGACAATTTTGCTTCCTCCCATCCAGAGGGTCAGTGGGGAACACATCCCCACCAACTCTGAGTGTCCTGCAGCTATTTCATAGTCGGACGAGCATTAAGTGGCGAAAGGTGGGACTTCCATCCCTCCCCTAGGAGGAAGCTCGGCCTATTCTGTGCCTGTGGCAGCACTGGATGGAATACAAAATGCAGGTGGACTTTGGATACTAAGTCCAATACCAGAGGCCTGGGTGAATTCAAGATGTCCAGGCCACTTAGGACAAGGGAAGATATGAGGGTGGGTGGGGGGAATTGGGAGTGTGGGGGGAGTGTAAAGGGGACAATTAAGATCTCAGAGGAGAGTCAGGTAAGAGGGATTGGAGGGTCCTGAGGCCATATTGGAAATTGGAGGGGAGAAACATCCAACTTTCAAAGGGGGTTTCTGGTCCTGTCCAAGATCTGATCTAACTCTGTTGATTTTTAGCCTTCCTCAATGCAAGTTCAATTCTCCAGCCAGTCTCAAAATTGAGGCTGGGCGGTAGCAGCGCTTAAGTGGCCGACAATGGATATCTGTTGAGATCAAAGTCCGTTAATATTAACTATTGGCCACTTAAGGGCCTCAATAGATGCAAGGCAGACTCCTTACCTGAAGCCTTGCCCATCAAGTGCAAAATTGCTGCATAGTCAGGGTTGGAGGAACGTGAGGGAAATTCCATTCCTTCAATTTCACGCTTTCCCTTCCCCCACTCGCCTAAACACTTGTCATTGGTGAGGTTGTGGGGGAGTGTATAATTCTGGCCGTGGATTTCTTACTGATCTTCAAATCTCTCTCACTTCTGAAATTTATGACGAGAACCATTGCTTATTTAGCTTCACAAGATTGAAACTTAACATCAGGCAATCTTACGCATCAATCATTCTTGACCAAGGTTGAAGTTTCAAGTAAAGCTTTGTCCAAATAAGTTCAGCGCTTAGCTTCAAAAAAGCACTTAGTATGTTGTTGTCAATGAATCCAATTTCAGAATTTGGCAAGAAGCTGACTGAAATAGCCAAGAACGTGGTTTGTTAAACTGATTAAACTGTTGCTCATCAGGGTCACTCCAGGGTTGACAGTTTGACAAACTCTTGTCAATACATTATCCCTATGGTGGTAGGTTTGCTACATTCATTCCTGCAACCATTAAAACCAGGGATTGCTCTTTGAATATATTCAATTCTCAGTGTTTCTGCATGAGATTGATCTGAGCTTGTGTTAGTTCTCCATTTGCCCGTGATCATATCTTTTTCATACTAGTGAAAATACATACACGTGTTTATGAGCAATTTGATAGTACTATCAAAATCAACTGTATGACTTTTTTTTTCCATGAAGCACAAGATTGGTGCTAATGCTACAGGTCAAATGCCACCTACATTTGATTGATAGATAAAGACATGAACTTGATTCAGCCTGATTAACTGAAAGGAATGCAACACGTAGCTGATATTAATAGAATTTATTCTCAACATATGCCTTGATATGAAAACAAAGTTGCTAAACTTATTTTCTGGCATTCTATGCTATTTGTGTGCAGTGCAGCATTTCAAGAAGTATGACATTCATAAGTACCTAAGGTCTCAAAACTATATTAAACTATCAGTATGATATTGGTTGTTAGACTTTTATAGATCTAAAATGTCAAATTTTAGTCAACCAATAATTATGTTAAATAGTTATTTACATTAATCATAGAATCCCCACAGTACAGAAGAGAACATTTGGCCCATCTGCACCAATTCCCTGACAGAGCATCTTACCCATGTCTTCTTGCCCCAATCTCTCCCCGTAACCTCACATATTTACCATGGCTAATCCATCTAATCTAGACATCTTGGGAAACTGAGAGACAATTTAGATGTTCAATCCATCTAATCAGCACATTCTTGGAATGTGGGAAGAAACCCGCACAGACATGATGAGAATATGCAAACTCCACAATCAACTAAAGCTGGAATTGAACCCAAATCCCTGAAGCAGCAGGACAGCTGTGCTAACCACTATGTCACCATGCCGTCCTTCCTTTGCAGCCATGGAAACCCAACTTGTGCCACATGCCAGTGAGGCAAGAAATAGGAACATACAACAGTTCAACACATAGCTAAACAGCTGATATAGAAGGGAGGGTTTATATATCTGGACCATAGAGATCTATTCCAGGGCAGGTGGGACTTGTACAAGAAGGAAGATTGCATCTAAACTGGAAGGGCATAAATATGGGAGACTTGCTGGAGGCAGGGAGCAGGAGGGAGGGGGTGGGGGGAGGACAGGATTGGCAGCTTAACATCCCATGATAAAGGTATTTCAGATGGGATAGAGGGGAATGTAAAAGGGGTAGGGGAGTTGCATTGCTGATTAAGGGAAATATCACTACTGTACTACAGGAGGACTTTTTGGAGGACTCATACTGTGAGGTAATATAGTAGAGCTGAGGAATAGGAAGTGCGTAGTCACGATGTTGGGGGTTTACTATAGTGCACCCAACTGCCAGCGGGAGATGGAAGAACAGATTTTGGCAAGGTATAGAAGTATACCTTGGTGTTGTGATGGGAATTTTAACTCCCTCTACATTGACTGGGATTCACTTAATGCTAAGAACATGGATGGGGCAGATTTTGTAAGGAGCATCCAGAAGGGCTTCTTGAAACAGTATGTAGATTGTCCAACAACGGAAGGGGCCATACTGGACCTGGTATTGGGGAATGCGTCCAGCCAGGTTATTGATATTTCAGTAGGGAAGCAGTTTGGGAACAGTGACCACAATTCAATAAGCTTTAAGGTACTGATGGATAAAGATAAGTGTAGTCTTCAAGTTAAGGTGCTAAACTGGAGAAAGACTAATTTCAACAATATTAGACAGGAACTGAAGAATGTAGATGTTTGAGGATAAATCAACATCTGGCATGTGGGTAGCTTTCAAATATAGGTTGATAGGGATTTAGGACCGGCATATTTCTATAAGGATGAAGGATAAGTATGGCAAGTTTTGGGAACCCTGGATAATGAGAGATATCATTAAAGAGAAAAAGGAAGCATTTGTCAAGGATAGGAGGCTGGGAACACACAGAGCAAGTATGGAATACAAGGAAAGTAGAAAGAAACTTAAGTAAGGAGTAAGGAGGGCTAAAAGGAGTCACAAAAAATCATTGGCCGGTAGGATTAAGGAAAATCCCAAGGTTTTTTATACATATATAAAGAGGAAGACGGTAGCCAGGGAGAGGCTGACCCACTCAAGGACAGGGAAGAGAATCAATGTGTGGACCCAGAGCAAATGGACAAGCTATTAAATGAGTACTTTGCATCATTATTCACCAAAGAGAATAACTTGGTGGATGATAAGACTGGCAAGGATGTGTAAATAGTTTGAGTCATGTTGAGATTAAAAAGGAGAAGTTATTGGATTTCTTGAGAAACATTAAGATAGTAGAAAAGTCCCCAGGGTCTGATAGGATATACCCAAGAATACTGAGAGAAGCAAGGGAGGAAATTGTTGGGGCCTTGAGAGAAATCTTTGTTTTGTCACTGGCTACAGAGGAGGTCTGGTGAATTGGACAATAGGGCTTCTTGAAACAGTATGTAGATTGCCCAACATAATGTTGTTCCTTTGTTTAAGAAGGGTAGAAAGAACAATCCAGGTAATTACAAGCTGGTGAGCCTTATGTCAGTTGTAGGGAAATTATTAGAGAGGATTATTCGAGACAGAATTTACTCCCACTTTGAAATAAGTGAACATATTAGTGAGAAGCAAATGGTTTTGTGAAAGGGAGGTCCTATCTCACTAATTCGTTCAAGTTTTTAGAGGATGTGACAAAGATGATTGATGAGGATAGGGCAGTGGACATTGTCTACATAGACTTCATAAAGCTTTTGACAAGGGCCCTCATGGCAGACTGGTGCAGAAAGTGAAGTCAAAGAAATCAGAGGTGAACTGGCAAGGTGGATACAGAACTGGCTCAATCATAGAAGATAGAGGATAGCAGTGGAAGGGTGCTTTTCGGAATGAAATGTGATAAGTGGTGCTCCTCAGGGATCAGTGCTGGGACCTTTGCTGTTTGTAATATATATATATAAATGATTTAGAGGAAAATGTAACTGGTTTCATTAACAATTTTGTGGATGACACAAAAATTGTGGATTTGCGAATAGCGATGAGGACCATTGGATACAGCAGGGTATAGATATTTGGAGGCTTGGGTGGAGAGATGGCAGATGGGGTTTAATCTGGACAAATGTAATGCATTTTGGTAGGTCTAATAAAGATAGTAAATATACTGTAAATGGCAGAACCCTTAAGTGTATTGATAAGCAGAGGGATCTGGATACAGGTAACAGGACACTGAAAGTGGCAATGCAGGTGAAGAAGGGAGTCAAAAGGATATGCAGCATGCTTGCTTCATCAGTCGGGGTATTGGGTTTAAAAATTGGCAAGTGATGTTGCAGCTTTATAGAACAGGCTGCACTTGGTATATAGAGTTCAATTCTGGTCACCACACTATCAGAAGGATGTGGAGGCTTTGGAGAGAGTACGGAAAAGATTTTACCAGCATGTTGCCTGGCATGGAGGGCATTAGCTATGAGGAAAGATTGGAGAAACTTAGTTTGTTCTCATTGGAACGGTAGAGACTGAGGACTGATAGAAGTCTACAAGATTAGAGAGGCATGGACAGAGTGGATAGTGAAAAGCTTTTTCCCTGGGTGGAAGAGTCAATTATTAGGGGGCATAGATTTAATATGCGAGTGCCAATGCTTAAAGGAGATGTATGAGGCGGGTTTTTACATGGAGAATGGTGGATGCCTGGAACTCGCTGCTGGGGGAGATTGTGGAAGTAGATATGATAGTAACTTTTAAATGGCATCTTGACAAATACATAAATAATGGGAATAGAGGGATATGGTTCCCAGAAGAGTAGGGGACTTTATTTAAGCATTATTGGTGCAGACTTATAGGGCTGAAGAGTCTGCTCCACAGCTGAAATTTTCTTTGTTCTTTGTTTGTACAGGATATGATGTACTGTTATCTCATAGCACTAGGAATCCAGGTTCAATTCCCAGTTTGGATCATTGTCTGTGCAAAGTATGTACGTTCTACCTGTATCTGCATGGGTTTCCTCTGGGTGCTCCATTTTCTCGCACAGTCTGAAAGATGTGCTGGTTAGATGCATTGACTACACTAAATTCTCCCTCAGTGTACCAGAACAGGTACCAAGAGTGTGGTAGCTAAGGAATTCTCACAGTAACTTCATTGCTGGATTAATGTAAGCTGACTGGTGATGCTAATGAATAAACTTTATATGATTGCCTGGAAAGAAAATTTGAACAATAAATCTGAAATTTCTGTGACCTCAAAGACGTGTCCTGCAAACAGGTTCTAGGTGAGATGAAAGCTTAGCACAGCCCCTTTCACTTCATCAGAGCAAATTTCAAGTTGCTCATCACACCTAGAAGAAAAAGCTCCGCGACCGTAATGGTAGTCAATGGTGGGTGCAAATTTGTGATGTCAAACAATGTTTGTGAAGCCTAACTACTTTGAATTGCTGCCTGCTGCAACTTGCATGGGCTCCCGCTTATGTAGCAGGATCAAAGGGGCACCAAACATGAGGGGAAGTTCAAAGACAGTCAGTCCAAAGAATTATTGATTTATTTTGAAGCCTGTCTTCTCAACAGCAGTGTGGCCATTAGCTGTGTTATAATTTTAATCAATTTTAAGCCACAATATTGAAGTCATTAATATCCTGTAAACTGTGTGAGATCTTCAGAAAAGCAAATTGGTTTACATAGAGTGATGCAAAAAGTGTAAAGTTTCCACACACCAGGAACCACCTATAATGAGTCTGACCTTTAATCAACTAATTGCGGTAGCTTTAATGGTGAATAAGCTAATGGTTCATAGCAGAAAATATCACATTACAGCAGTTATTATTTTAAGTTCATTTTACGCTCATTAAGCTCATTAGGAACAATAAATAAGAAAGAGGTCCTATTTTGCAAATATTGCCAATTTAGTTCTATCATCACACAATTAGATGGTAAAGTAAGGCTGATGAATATCATGAAGGTCATTAACCCTGAATTATTGAATCAGTCTGTTACCTTTGCCATCCTGTAAAATGGGATGTATTACGACTGTCAGATTTACAATGCCCCAACAAATGGGCATTTCAGTCAATCAAAACTCATCTCACATAAAAATTGACAAAACAACAAAAGTAATCTGTACAGGAAGATGGATCACAAAACAAAATAAATAGACCTGGAAAGTCCCAATTAATCTTACAACGTCAAGTAATGGATTGATAATGTGAGCCTTTAACAGAAACCAATTCATACAGTCGACTACTGTCTTTTTAAAAGCTGCAAATGGGGAGGCTTGTTCAAATTGCCTTATTTTCTTTCCCATTCTTGCAACTCCTCTGTTTGGAAATCAAACCATCACAGTCCTTAAAAACTACTGACCTTCTGTTTAAGAGGTTTGTACAAATATCCCAGCACAATACATCCAGGGTTATTGGAGCATCATTCAACCAACATTTCTACCATTATAACCACCTTTATTGTCTGAATTCCTAGGAACCATAGCCTCCCTTGTAATTGATGTAATATACATCAGATATACAAATAGCTGTCAGTGGAAATGTGTGGAATACGAGCACGGGAAATTCACACAATGTATTACAAAGCAGAATTATTGGTCAAATAATGCTCCAATAACGACAGATGAAATGTAGCTTTCAAGGAATTGAATCTTTTTTTACTGTCGCATTTTTATGTCGCTGCTTTTTATTACTGCAACCCCTTTTACTTTTTATGAAGCTGCAAACTCTAACTTTAAAAAAATTGCAAGTCCGCACTTTTCACAGCACAGTTTTCATATTTTTAAAGGAAATGTTTGGATACCTTGGCTGACATGTTGTGATGTAAATGTGTCTGTGTAGCACTGTAAATACCTCAACAGCGGAGAGGTTACCAGACATGTTAGAGTAAGACACATGATTAATGGGCTAATGCAGTGCCAAATATGAGAGAGGGCTAGGTCAATCAGGAAGGAATCACAAATGAGTTGTCAAGGCTTCCAGATTGTTTAGGTGGAAGGAAAGAGCACAGAGGCATAGGGCTGGGTCTTATGATGCACTGCATTCTCTGTCCCTCCCCCAACAAACATGTCAGTCAG
Source organism: Sphyrna mokarran (assembly GCA_024679065.1). Taxonomy (NCBI): domain Eukaryota; kingdom Metazoa; phylum Chordata; class Chondrichthyes; order Carcharhiniformes; family Carcharhinidae; genus Sphyrna; species Sphyrna mokarran. Next base: position 42,494,955 of record JAGIQG010000001.1, on the reverse strand, counting down.
GAGCCTATCACGAAAAAGCCAGCTGTCCTGCAGTCATTTTACACTTGCAGAGCATTAACTGGCTCAGGATGAAACCTCCTTACCCAGCTTGGGAGTAAGTTCCACCTTGAAGAGCTGCCATAGTCCCAGCAGGACCAGGTTCAAGCGTTGGCTCATGCTGCAACTACAGGCAATCCCAAAGAAAAGGAAGGTATGAAGGCAAGACAGAAGGTAACTCTTGGATATTGGTGGTACTTGACTGGCAAGCCCAGGCGAGGGGGCTGAAGGGTATGGGAGGCTGAGTTTGAGAGGCTGGGGGTATGGTTAAGGTGTGGGTTTGACCTGAGGGGAAGGGAAGGGTGCTGCCTCTGATGAACATAGTAACGCCCATGTTGGGTGCCACCTACAAAGGAAATCCTGCTCAACACCTTCAGACCAGTAAAAACTACTGGCCTACCACATGTTGTGGGTCTTCTCCTGCCAGGGATAAAAGAGGATGGAGGCAGGACTAGGCACTTAATTGTCCATTAACTAGTCATTTTATGAGCCTCAGTAGGCCCAAGGATGAGCTGCCTGATGTCTCCACCATCATCCCAATAAATGGGAAACAGGTAGGGTCTGGGGGGAAAGCCAGCGGGCAGGATACATTTTACCACCACCCACCTTCAAACAAGTCAACTGGGCAGTGTAAAATCCAATCCATGAGACTAGGAATTAGACCATTTAGATTTAAAAGCCAAAAGCCTTTTGTGCCATCCTGTGAGATCATGGGTGATCGATGACTTAATTCCATAAGCCCATTTTGGCCCCATATATCTCCTAAAAGTTTGGCAATTAAAAATATTGCTATCTCAGATATGAAATGAACAATTGACGCAACATCAGCTGATATTTGTGGAAGAAAATTCCAAACTTTTGACACCCTTTATGTGTAGAGGTGTTTACTAACTTCTGCAAAAGGCCAGAAATCCCACGACTGTTAAATAATGTCGCTAATTTGAATCAGGATATGTTCACTAGGCCCATCAAGTCTGCACTGAGTCTCTGACATCATATCTTACCTAGACCCATCCACCTCCTCCCCGACAACCATTACACACAGAGAGACTGGGAGAATGTGCAAACTCCATGCTGACAGTCATGCAGACCCAAGTTGGACTGGGTCCCTGGAGCTGTGAGGCAGCAGTCATAAACACTGTATCACTGTGCCTCCCTAAAACAATGGCACCCAACATGGGCGTTATTATGCAGCTGGAGTTTTTCAAATTAAGTTTTTCTCATGTGAAATGAAATGATCTCTAATGTTCAGATAGGAGAAGTTGAGTCTTTGGTGTAGAAATTGGAGTCCGCTGACCTGTCTTTCATGCAGAAAACACTAATTTCAGAGTGCTGACTTTCATACTTCAAAATATCTCAATTACTTGCAATCTCACATTTGGGTGAACAATTTTTTGGGTGCCACTGAATAAGTTGCCTCAAAGGGGCGTTCTAGGATTCTCATATATGTTCATTTTTAGACCAGCTTTAAGGCCCCTTCAAGAATCTGTAGGAGGATTTTACTGCTCAGCACCTTATAATTCTCCCTCCACTCCTTCCACACCCCTGACACCCAACTCCCAGAGGATGCAGCGAGCCATTTCTACGCCTCCACTTAGTTCAGCAGGACCATAATCACCCGCTGGGTGGTAGGGGAAATATTTATTGAATCCTACAGTGTAGAAGGAGGCCAATCGGTCCATTGAACCTGCATCAACAACAATCCCTCCCGGATCTGAACTATATGGGGTTATAGGTAATTTTTGAGAAAGTGACCAGAGAGGTGGATGGGGGTAAGGCGGTTGATGTAGTATATATGGACTTTAGTAAGGCGTTTGATAAGGTGGCCCATGGAAGACTTCTACAGAAAATGCAGATGTGTGGAATAGAGGGTGATTTAGCTAATTGGATTAGGAATTGGCTGGCAGATAGAAGACAGAGGGTGGTGGTTGATGGGAGATATTCATCGTGGAGTTCGGTGACGAGTGGTGTGCCTCAGGGGTCTGTTTTGGGGCCCCTGCTGTTTGTAATTTTTATAAATGATCTGGATGAGGGTATTGAGGGATGGATCAGTAAATTTGCAGATGATACTAAAGTTGGTGGAGTGGTAGATAGTGAAGAGGGGTGTTTTAGTTTACAGAGTGACTTGGACAAGTTGCAGAGCTGGGCCGAGAGGTGGCAAATGGAGTTTAATGTGGAAAAGTGTGAGGTAATGCACTTTGGCAGGAACAATAAATGTGTAGAGTATAGGGCTAATGGTAGGGCTCTTAATAGTGTTGAGGAACAGAAGGATCTTGGTGTATGTGTCAATAGATCCCTGAAAGTAGGCAGTCAAGTGGATAAAGTTGTTAAGAAGGCATATGGAGTCTTAGCTTTTATTGGTAGGGGGATTGAATTTAGGAGCCGCAGCATCATGTTGCAACTGTACAAAACTCTAGTGCGGCCGCACTTGGAGTATTGTGTGCAGTTCTGGTCCCCACATTATAAGAAAGATGTGGAGGCATTGGAGAGGGTACAGAGGAGGTTTACCAGGATGTTGCCTGGTATGGAGGGCAGGTCCTATGAAGAGAGGTTGAAGGATTTGAGGTTGTTTTCGTTAGAAAGGAGGCGGCTAAGAGGGGATCTTATTGAAACATATAAGATGATTAGAGGTTTAGATAGGGTGGACAGTGATAGCCTTTTTCCTAGGATGGAGAAAGCTAGCACGAGGGGACACAGCTTTAAATTAAGGGGTATGAGTTATAGGACGGATATCAGAGGTAGGTTCTTTACTCAAAGAGTGATTAGGGAGTGGAATGCCCTGCCTGCAGCTGTTGTAGATGCGCCAAGTTTGGTGGCGTTTAAGAGGTTAATTGATAAGTATATGGAAGAGAAGGGAATGGTTTAGTTTGGAGGGGCATTGCTTTTTATTTTGGTCGGCACAACATCGAAGGCCGAAGGGCCTGTTCTGTGCTGTATTGTTCTATGTTCTATGTTGTATATAGTTAACCTATAACTACATGGGGTTATAGGTTACATGCCTATAACCACATGTAGTTACGTGCTAATCCCCCTGATGTTAAGGGGCAATTTAGCAGAGCCAATTTATCTAACCTACCAATTTTTGGACTGTGGGAGGCAACTGGAGCACCAGAAGGAAACCCATGCAGACATGGGGAGGGATGTGCAAACTCCATACAGGGGGTCGTCTGCAGTAGAAATTGAACCGGCGTCCATGGCACTGTGAGGCAACAGTAAAACCCTGGCCCTGGGCTTAGTGGGCGTGAGTGTCACACTTTAGCTGGAGTTCCAAATCTCAAGACTGTCTATTGCTTGAATCTAGCGGCGACAAATAGATGGCATTTTGTCACAGGGGGGCAGGATGACAACACTGCTGCAAAAACCTGATGCTCTTTGACAACTTCTCACCCAGTTAAATGTAGCTGATCAGTGTAACACTGGCAAATAATATTACAGCTGTCAGGTAAAAGATCATAACCTCGACTGCATCCTTGGCAGGATGAGGCTGTGTGAAAATTATTAATTTTGCACCTAAAAGTAGGAATAATATTGCTGCTTTTTTCAACTGGTACTTCCCACCAAGTAGTGTCACATACCGCACGTTTCCAAGAACAAAGAAATGAAGTAGGAGCGTACCCTGAGCACTTCAGGTGTCCTTCCAGTCATAGGTTATTCTGACTTGGAGTTACATTGTGATTCCTTCGTCACCACGAGGCCACTGCAATATAAAGAACAAAGAACAAAACAGCATGGGAAACAGGCTCTTTGGCCCAATGAGCCCGCGCCGTCACCCCGATGTTTCCATCTCTACCCGCAATCCCTGTCCATGTTTATAGATCAGTGGATTTAAAACCAAATTTGAGACAATTTAGGGAGAATTTGTATTGCCAATTAGCCTAAGAGCACATCTTTGGGATGTGGGAGGAAACCGGAGCACCCGGAGAAAACCCACGCAAGCAAAGGGAGAATGCGCAAACTCCCACAGACACAGGCCCAAATCCATGTATCTGCACAGCACAGCTATAGTCACTGAGCTGTCGTATTGCCCATCAGAAGGTCCAGGTCAAGCATACACTAACAACGTGAAGCAGTAGGATACTCTCGAAAAAGATCCAAGAGCAGTCCTTTCACGACCCATTGCGTGTATGCCCCTCGTTAGACCCCTAATATATTGGAATTCTTACCTAATACTATTTTGGTAGCATTGTTGGCACAAAAACCAAAACAATTTATAGAGTCATTGAGATTTACAGCATAGAAACAGGCCCTACTTGTCCGTACGGCCCAAGATAAAGTCCACCACTTTCTTAGAGCAAGGAGTGGGCAATGAATTGGCCTTATCAGCATCCCAAGTCACATTTTAAAAATGTCTCATCCTTGTCTGTAAGTTTGCAACGGGGAAGCAGGAGAGCTGACAGTAAAGCAATTTTGACCTCAGGTGACCACCTGTATGGAGTTTGCACATCCTTCCCCACATCTGCATGGGTTTCCTCCTGGTGCTCTAATTTCCCCCCACAGTCCTCATTGGATGATGATTTTTTTTTGCTTTTCAGCCACCTTCTGCTGAAGTCTCGCTCTGAAGTGTTTCTGGGTTCAAGTTCCACCCCATGGCTCCAACAAAACTCAAGGCTGTTAATGCAGTTCAGTACTGTAGGAGCACTGCCCTGCTAGAGATGTGGGGTGGGATTTACTGATTTTATTCTGTAAGTGTCAATTCGGTACACTGCTGGATTTCCCTGCTCTATTTTCAAAAACTTAAATAAATAAAATGAGAGGGGCAGGTTCCGTGACATAATGCTGGCTGGACAGGATCTGATTGAGACTGCCCTGCCACTGAATTGCAACACCACCCCCCCCCCCCCCCCCCCCCCGCCCACCAGCACTATGGGGTCTTCCCCTATTCCCCCCACACCCTCTCCAATACAACAACCTATCCTCACAACCACAGGCCACCACCCTCCCCGCCACTCTCCCCATACTTACCCCAATATAACAACCCCTCCCCTCCTCAATCACAGGCCTCCCCCTGCACCCTCCGGGCACTTCCCTCACTGAACTTTGCCCCCCACTACCCTCCGCAGAACTCCCTCCCCCCAACGCACACAAAACACCCCATGAAAAATGCTTTGAGAATTCCGATAGTCGGACGAGTGGGGGATGTAGGTTGCAGATGAGTGGTTGAGGCGGGGAAGTGAGTAAGTGTGTGAAGTGGATAAGTGAGTGAGCTGAGTAAGTTGAGTGAGCGGTGTTGGGGGAATAACTGCGCAAGATGGGTAAGTGGGTAGGTGGTGTGCAGATAGGCAGTTGGTGAATAATCAAGTCGGGAATGTTATTTATTGGCCATGGGTGGTGGGGGGTGTGGAAGAGGAAGTGGATTAGGTGTCAGAGGATGATTCAGTGGATTAGTAATTGGAGAGCTGTTTTTGTAGTTAACCCAGATTTTAGGCCAGGGGCTGAATTTCCCAGCCCATCCTGCTGTTGGCCCCTCCAATGAAGACCTCCATGGTGGTTTCCCAGAGGTGGCTGGTGCGAGCCACACAAAACATCATAGACATAGTTAGGATCGGATGATCCCACCAGCAGCCAGTGTGTTGGGCTGTCTCTGCTGCCGGAGAACACACCTTGCTGGAGCAGGAAATCCCATCCCTGGTTTTCACCTCCTGTTTAGCTGTTCAGGAAAAATACATTGAAACTGACTGAACCCTCCAACTCAAAGTTAAAGTCAGCGACATTCGCAGACAGTCCAAGGGCCCCAGAATTGCCCATTGCAAGCTGAAACTTCCGGGCCTATTCCCACGGAATTCTCTGACGATTGAGAGACTGGGAGATTTGCCTGAAACATAATGGTATGCCATTCTTCCTTTTGCTCAATTGTATGTTACAGTTTACCAATGCTTCACAACACGAAAAAACACAAGTTGCAGCTCAGTCCCTGGGGAGTTGTCTGTGTTGTGCTGCTAGAACCAGTGCAACATAAACAAATTATTACCCCACAGACTTCATACTGATTCTTACTTGAAATGTTCACTCTAAACTCTGCTGTGCATTGGTAATTGTCAATATTATTAATTCTTCCTGCTGAATGCAATTACATCAGGGTAAATCTTCCCATCATGCCCACCATGGCAATCGTAGTGGGCAGAGGATGGGATCATGCAAAGATCCATTGACCTCAGGTGGGAATTTCTGGTCTTGGAGGGAGTGTGACAAAAAAAAATTCCACCCTACGTCTTCAGGGGTTTTCACTAATGCACTTTTTTGTGTGTATTACTCAGCTTTCAAATATTCTTCAAAAACACAGTGCCATGATTATTAAACGCTAAGATTTTGAGAACATGTGGTCGAGTTAAATTGGGGATGGTAATGTCACATTAATAGAACAATGTAAGATAAATAAAGTTTTTCAGTTAGAATGTCAGTGCAGTTAGTGCTGAAAACATAAAAAGGAAATGGTTATCTGTTCTGGCATTATTTGCCTTAATAAGCATCACTTGAGCAGATACCCAGCAAATTGCTTACAAAGTCTTCTGAGGCTGCATTGTATCGGGAAGAAAATTCCCTGTTTTTTTTTGTTCTGAATATAAAGGGTACCCACCTAGAAGAATAAGTTATCACAAATAAATTTGTTAATTTACAATATTACAGAGAAGGGGGCGGTGATGATTACCAGAAGTGAATTTGCACAAAACCCTTCACATTTGTATTCGCTGTCACTTCTGTTTACTTAATGTGACACTCATCCACAACATCATTGGTTGGTTTCTACTATATTTCAAATAAAAGCTAATTTAATCCCCTTCAGTCCTATTTGTAGATAGACTGCAGTCTCTCCAGCCTACAACAATCTGTTGCGTATTCTTGACCTAGAACTGCCTCACCAAATGTCAATATACATATCACAGTAGCTCTAAAAATATACAATGCTTGATTTGGAAACAAAATCAGGAATGCTGAAATGAAACACTTGTGAAAATTGAATACAAGGATTTTAGGGGATGGGTGCTATTTAAAAGTGGCCACGCTTTTTTCTTGAGGAGTCGCACTCAAAGGAATTGTCTCTCCACACATACTAGGAATCACAAGTGATTCGAGCACAGATTGTCTTATTCCATTTCTGATAATAGTGAGATTCCTGTCCAAAGTTTCTCTTATAAATTTCTATGCAATGCTTTTTCAGTTTAAGGTCAAGAACAAAAGAAAAGGGAAAGAGATCACCTTTTCTTTAGCTCCATTGATTCAGAATAAGCTATATCAAGCAATCAAGCTCATTGGAGCCAGTCCAACTCAGTAATATTACAAGTTCCTCAGAGACCCGAGTAGCAAAAGTGAGAATTTGACTCTGTTCCAAACCAAAATTCCTTGTGCAATTTAAATGTTGCTTAAAGATTAGCAATTTCTCGCCTATAATAAAATCATGAAACAAATACCTAACACTGTTTAAAAGGAATTATTGAGGCATTCAAAATAAAATTACAGATTCCAAATACTGAAACATTATTTTTTAAAATTGATTTTATTTGTGTCACAAGTAGGCTTACATTAACAGTGCAATGAAGTTACTGTGAAAATACCTAGTCACCATACTTTGGCACCTGTTCGGGTACACTGAGGCAGAATTTAGCATGGCAAGTGCTTTTGGACTGTGGGAAGAAAGTGGAGCACCTGGAGGAAATCCACACAGACACAAGGAGAACATGCAGACTCTGCACAGACAGTGACCTAAGCTGGGAATCAAACCCAGGTCCCTGGTCCTGTAAGACAGCAGTGCTAATCACTGTACAACCATGCCCATGTGAGGGAAACATGTGAGGAAGTGGATTGGTGGTTGAAGAAGGTGCCAGGTGAAAGCAATAAAACTGTATATTCTGTTATTTTAGAAGAAATTTTAGCTTATTGATGCCTTTGTCTTTATTGTCCATTCCTGAATATCCAGAGAACTTTGACGAAGGATCATTCTGACTTGAAATGTTGGTCCTATTCACTCTCCATCGGTAAGGTCAGACCCATTGACATATTCCAGCATCATCTGTTTTTGTTGCCTTTACCTTGATAGCTGAATAGCCTGCAAAGCCTTTCAGAGGTTAGTTAAAAGCCAACCATTTTGGAGTCTCTTCTGATCCTGTTTATGATCATGTGATCTTATGAGTCATGTATATGCCACACTGGGGTAAAGTTTTATTTATTCCCTAAAGGTCCAGGTCACAACAATCTGGCTGCTTCATAGTCATTTTTCACTGCTTTTGAATTTAAAATGTCAAACTGCCACAGCAAGATTTTAATCTTTTCATTCATTCATGGGACATGGGTGTCGCTGGCTGGCCAGCAATTATTGCCTATCCCTAGTTCTCTGAGTGCACTTGAGAGTCAACCACATTGTTGCATCACTGGAGTCACATGTAGGCCGGACCACATAAGGATGGTAAGTTTCTTTCCCTGCAGGGCATTAATGAACCAGATGGGTTTTTACAACAATAGATAATGATTTCGTGGTCATCAGCAGATTCTGAATTCCAAACTTTTTAAAAATTGAATTCAATTCCTCTGGCAGGATTCGAACCAGGTCCCCAGAACATTAGTTGAGTTTCTAGATTAATAGTTTAGAAAGAAAACCACTAGTCCATCACCTCCCAATTATTTGATTGGATAGTTTCTGGATTACTAATTCAATCCGCGAGAAAATCTGGCGAGTAACGTAATCAGTACAATAACCGATATGGTTTAAACCAAATTGCTGGATCTGGGTAAGATGCCCATTGTAAGAGGACACGTAATCAAAGGCTTGGTATGAAAATCTCATGAGGGAAGTCTGAATGATTCCCGACACCATGGATTGCCCTGGCTATATATCCAAAACTTTGTAGTATTATGCTGTGCCAGGCTGGAACGTAAAAATATTTACAACATCGCTTTCCCTCACCTTCACGAGCAGCAAAAATCAGTTTAATTGCAGACACTGGCCAACTCAGCATAATAAATGGATTCCAGAACATTTCTGGCAGCCCACAATCAACTTGTTCCACTATTGTTTGCACTGATTTACAGCATAATTACAGCTTGCATTACTGCTGTCAATGTCAGCACTGCTGATGTGCGCAAGGACAATCTATAATTATAAAGATTCCATTATAGACCACTATTTTGCTCTGTAATATTCATAAATAAATATTCTGTTAACATATTCATCTGTATTTTGTTCAAAGATCTATAGATGTGTGATAAGAATTGCTAAGCAGTATGGATAAAATTTATTCCGCTCCCTGGCTACCCAATTACATTAACATCTGTGTTGCTGGCAGTTTGAAAAGAAAAGGTCAGCTAACGTACAGCTTGAAACTTCCGTTCCGACTTTCCCTTTTTTAAATCTTGTACAGCAGCCAACTTTAGCATGGAGAATAAGTACAATCTTAAACTACTTTGTGCATAAAATTGTGGCAACTCGATCAAATGATTCAAAGAATTAGCTGCAGTATTTTGTAGTGGGTATTTTTGATTAAATTCCTATCTAACATGCACACATGCACATAAGAACCTTCAAGTCATAACACTGTACTGTGCTAAGAGTGGGTTGAAAAATGAGAGTGCTGCAGCGAGCATTTCAGTACATAATGTTTTGGGTGATTACGGGGTACAGTTTCTCTCATCATTCAAGTGTAAACTTCACGTTATGAATCGGTTGGCCCCTTTGGAAATTGCTCAATATTTATTTTCATCCTTTTCCATAATAGGATTGCCCAGGCAGCAAGTTAAAAATTGATCCCAATGTTATTTTTTTAGAATCCTAAAGCAATACAACATGGAAACAGGTCCTTCAGACCAATTGGTCTATGCCAACCATATTCCCCTCCCAGCTAGTCCCAATTGCATTCCTTTGGCCTATAGTGCTCTAACTCTTCCCCATCCATATACTTATCCAAATGCTTTTAAATGTTGCTCTCGAACCTGCCTCAACCACTTTCCCTGGCACCTTATTCCATATATACACCACGTATATGGTGTGAAGAAATTGCCCCTCACATCCCTTTTAAATCTTTCCCCTTTCACCTTAAACCTATGTCCTTAAGTCTTCAATTCCACTACCCTGGAAAAAGATGAGGGGTGGGATTTTCCATCCTCATGCCCTGAAACTGGAAAGACCTGCCCAAGGTCAATGGACCTTTCCATGGTTCACGACTCACCCACTCTGGTTCCCGTAGCGGTTGGGACTGTAAAATCCCAGTCTATGTCTGATCATTTTATTTAGGTCCATCATGACTTTATGTATCTCAATGTTTGACCCTCATTCTCCTCCATTATAAGGAATAAAGCCCTATCCTGGCCAGTCACTCCCTATAACTCATACCCACGTGTCCAAACAACTTCCTTTTGAAGAGATGCAGTGTTTTCTATTCTCAGTTATTCTTGGGGTCAATTTTCAGCTGTTGACTTCCAATTCTCAGCTGATGAATGGGCCCAAGTTGAAAAGTCCTGAATTATGAGAGTGAATTGGCCCATGGAAAAGCAAATCAGGCAGAATGTAAAACCCTCTGTGCTTCATCTATTGGAAAGTTATTTAAATCCAGTCACAGAGCATCGAAATGCCAGTCTACACCTATGATCCCTGCACAGTAACCAAACTAAAATAAAAACTGGAATTAGTCCTTTCAAATACTACAAAATTCATATTGTATTGCCATTTACTCTCAACAATATAGCTAAAGATATTTGCAGATGTTTTCATAATAACCAGTTTTTAAACAGAAGGTTTTGATTGCACCTAAAGAAAATTGCATTGATATCCACAGCAGTTGTTTTTTCACTTGTAATAATTTTGCTTTATTTGTCCTGCTACTTTCCTAATTTGTCAATTTGCTATTTTCAGCTATTTTTGTTCATTAACGTTGATCGACTTTACAATAGCGATAAAATTAAATATTGCGCTGTTAGTGAAGCGAACCACACTGAACATGGGTTTCACTGATCCTCTTTGATTGGAATAAAGCAGTTTTCTAACTGGTGAATTGTCTGTTTATAGCTATAATGTAACTGTAGATGGAGGACACGCAGGCTCTGTGGGGGGCTTTATAACTACAGTGCTACAGCAGAAAACTAATGATGTAGAGAATGCAGAGACCATTATATAACAAATGTCACTCTCCATTAAAGATGCAATGATAATTTGAATACTGTTTGACAAGTCTAAGTCCCTCTTAACCCTGAATTTATAAACCATGGAAATACATTTTACAAGGCTAGCACTACAAATAGAGTGATGGCTGTCAATCAAAGGATTGCAAGCAATTTACAATTTGTGGGGTGCAGACTAAATCTATAAGAATTGATTTAGGGTCTCATTGACTGATCTCTCAAAAGTAAACCAAAATCAGATCATTTCTTTGTGGTGGTCCTGGTCCAGAGATAATTGTCAACTTGCACACCAGAAAAATGTTGCTTTTCTTTGAGGAGTGTGATTGGATCTTCTGCATCCCACTTCCTCCTTCTGAAAGATAGCTTCACGGTTTGCCACAAGTCCCCTTTAAATCCTGCCTCCTTGAATAAAAGTCGGGAGCCCGACACTGAATGAATTACGAATCCTGACACCCTGTCTCTGCTGCTTCACACTAATGATGCATTTTAAAATACAAGTGCCTTAATTGGGCAGGAGACAAGTTTGGGGGAGGCGATTGATAGACTATAAATCCAGAAACTTAGCCAATGTCCTGGGGCCTGGGTTCGAATCCCTCCACGGAAGATGATGAAACTTAATCCACTATATAAAAATATCTGGAATGAAGACTGTACTGATGACCATGAAACCATTGTCAATTGTCAGAAAAAGCCATCAGGTTCATCAGTGTTCTTTAGGGAGGATAATCTTCTGTCTGTATAGGTCTGGGCTCCATTTGACTCCAGAGCCACAGCAATACGATTGATTCTCAACTGCCCTCTGGCAATTACGGATGGGCAATAAATGCTGGCCAGCCTGTGACATCCATGTCCCATCAATAAATATTAAAGAAAAGATTTTGGCACCCAATTTGTGACACTGAGGGTCTCCAGGAGCCACAAGCTGCTTGCCTGGCATCAGCAGCAAAGGCAGGCAGCAGCCAAGATGGGAAGGACACTGCTTTGCTGAAGAGAGCAGGTTGCTCATTAAAAAGCCAGGACCTGAAGCACAGAGGAAAGTGGCAAGTCAAAGATAGAGAGTGTTGTTCCAAGTGCCAGTAACCATCAAAGTTCAGTATTCCAAAAAGTCAAGTTTTAAAGTTTAGGTTATTTATTAATGTCACAAATAGGATTACATTAACACTGCAATGAAGTTACTGTGAAAATCTCTTAGTCGCCACACTCTGGCACCTGTTCGGGTACACTGAGGGAGAATTTAGCATGGCCAATGCATCTAACCAGCTCACTTTTTGGACTGTGGGAGAAAACCTGAGCACCCCAAGAAAACCTATGCAGACATGAGGAGAACGTGCAGATTCCAGACAGACAATGACCCAAGCTGGGAATTGAACTGGATCCCTGGAGCAGTGAAGTAGCAGTACTAACCACTGTGCCACCGTGAACCTCACACTGATCCCAAAAGCTGGGCACTAGCGTGCATCAGTTTTTATGTTTTAAATTCGTTCATAGGATGTGGCCACTGCTGGCTGGGCCAACATTTGTTGTCCATCCCTAATTACCCTGAGCTGGCTGGGCCAGACCAGATAAAGACGGCAGATTTTCTTTCCTAAAAGACATCGTGAATCAGGTAGATCGGAAACAACCAAGTTATCCACTACCCCCCCTCCCCTTCACCACCACAATCACCCCTCTCCTCCCGTCCCTCCACTGATCCTTTGAAAGTTCCACATTGTTCCAGAGGTGTCAGAATTTTGAGTCAAGCTCAAAGGCCACAATTTTGAAACTGTCCCCATGCCAAGCTCCCAACCTTGCAAGTATTTGAAAATCTAGTCCTCTGCATTCACTTTTCTATCCATTTCAGTCTTGTTCTCTTTGTACTTTCATAGCACAGCACTTTGAGCTGCCAGCTATTTACAATGCCTCATTGTCATTATCTTAATGCCCCCATAGGAACATAGTGGGGGGGAGCTGTCTGCCATTCTATTAGCTGTCTGTATTTCAACTCCATTAACCATCTTTGATCCATATCCCTTGATACACTTGTCTAACAATATTCTAATAATCGTTGTTTTGAAACTTCCAATTGACCACCAATGTTTTTATTGTCCTGCTCATCATTGTACTCTCACCAGAATGAACAAAAAATAAAGTAAGTTAACTGATTATTTCATCTTATTGTTATTAGCGGGAGTTTATTATTTCAAAAAGAGTTATTCTGTTCACTGTACTTCAGATGAATTCATAGCACTGTCCAGTGTTTCCCAGAGATGTGACAAGATGCAAGGGTGGGGTATATCCTATTATTGACCGTGAATGGCCACTTCATCTATTTTGCATGCAGTAAATTTGTTTACGCAAATGATCTTGCAAATTGATCATACAATTAAACACAGGTGCAATTACAAATGAAAAAGCAGTTCCAGCCAGAAATAGAAGAGGAAATGAGCTGTAGGAATCATTTGTAGGAGTGAAACATTGTATGCAAAGGGTGTGTCTCAGACATTGCAAGTGCTAACTGTAATGCATGAACAAATAAGCTGGCCAATTTCTTTGATATGGGTAAGAGCATCAGAGAAAGAAAACAAGAAAGCAACATCATCATGGATAATTGCCTTTTCTTCATCTTCTGCCCAGTCCTAATTTGGTTTGGCTTTCCTTTCTGGAGCTTTTTCATGACGTGCATTCATGAACTGCATTACAGACTTAGTGAGCAGGTGCATGACTTTGTGTGTTCCCAAGTCAAATAGATTCAATTGCAATCTCAACTGGGTCAGTAATACAGCTACTAGAGTGTGCTTGGGCTATCTGGAAAGGGGGATTTAAAAATAGTCAGGGTCACTGCTACTGGCCATTAAACAAGAACAATTGCTGGAAAGTGTTGGCTACATGCATGATAGATTTAGTCATTGTGCCCAGCAGAGTCAAATAGCCTACCAGTATTTAATGTCCGGATTTGCATATAAAGAATTACCAAGGAGACATTGGGATCCATGGCCTCATACTCCTCCATTTACAACTAGAAAGTAGCAAAAATGTACCCAGCTAAAAGGCATTTTCTTGTTCCTAAAAGTACTTATTTCCTGTGCTGCTGGGAGTCATGGCCTTGAGGAAAACAGGCATGGAGAGAAAAGCTGGAATTTGAAAGTAGCGACACAACAGTGAATTATATAGCCTGGGTCTAGCCCCAGGTTCGACACTAATTTGTTTTAGTTCTGCCTATGTGTCAGTAGAGCTCCATGTCCCCAGCACTTTCCATTTACAAACAAAAATATCTATTGCTGGTGAAATGTATCTAAAATCTGTCAATAAACACCACCTATTGTTTTGCTTGACTCTCTCTGGTCTGACAGAGCAATTACAAAGAACATTCAGAGAAAGGGAAATAATGGAGATTTGTGTCGAACATAGATCTACAGTTATTTTTTCAACCACAGAATGTGGTACTTCAAGACTCTTAATGCATCTACTCTGAAGCATCAAATCAAGAAACCTTCCTGACCTTGGCCTTACCAATCTACTTGTTGTAGGTACACAGTTAATGATGATATTGCTGGGATAAATGGAGGCACAGCCTTGCAGAGTCAAAATCCCATACTTACACTGAATCACACTCCATTGTGTTGTATTGCACTACAACCATGCTAAACAGGATAGATTCAGAACAGATCTGTCAGCCCAAACCTGAGCATCCATGAGATGCTGTGCAGTGTGTTATATTCATCCATAATCTGTAACCTTGTGGCCTCACTCCATTATGGTCTTCAAACCATGGCATCAACCTGGTTCAGTGAAGAGTGTTGCACAGCATGCCAGAAAGACAACAGGAATACCTAAAATGGGCTGCCAACCTAGTGAGATTGCGACATGGAATTATAAACTCTTCTTCAAACAGCAAAAACAGCATGCTATTGACAAAACTAAGCAATCCCACCACAAGTGAGTCAGATTAAAGCTTTGAAGTCCTATTTTATCAATTGTGAGTGGTGATTGAAAATGGATTAACTAATGGCAGTAGGGAATAGGAAACTCCATGAGCATCTACATCCATATTTTTGCTGATCAGTAGCAAGTAATGTCTACTACACTCAAGTGACAAACAATGACTGTCTTCAACAAGAGAGAGTCAAACCACCTTTCTTTGACATTTTGGTTGTTGAATTTCCCCCACCATCAACATCCACAGAGTCACGATTGACTAGAAACTGACCTTGAGCAGCCACACAAATACTGAGGCCAGAAGAACAGGACAATGAATGTGTAACTGACCTCTTAACTCCACAAAGCCTGGCCAGAATCTACAAAACACAAGCCTGATGAATAGAGGTACAACAACACTCAAGAAGTTCAATACCCATTACTTTCGCCATCCAAACAGACAAGGGCCGCAAATACATGGGAACGCCATCACCTGGAAGCTCCCCCCTCCTCTCCCAAGCTTCACACCAGCATGACTTCAAAACAAATGGTTATACTTTGGCCACTGGGTTAACATTCTACAGCTCCCTCTTTATAAACCCAATGGATATGCTTACTTCAATAGATTGGCTCATTACCAGCCTTTGAAGGCAACTAGGGATGCACAATACATGCTAGCCTTACCAGTGACACTGGGAATGGGGGGAGAAAGTCAAATATATTTGCCGATACATATTGGACTACCAATGAAGAGAGTTTGTAAAATGGCATTCCCTGGCTTTTCATTATCCCATACCGAAATGCATATATAATAAAAGTATATATTTTTAGTTGTTCGAACATTTGTAATTCATTGCTCCAGGTCATTACTAAAGGATTTTTAAATGCAATAAAACCTACTTAAATACAAGCGTTGAGTACAAACACCCCTGAGAAAGCAAAATGCTTAACAAGCATCAGTGTGTTCCTGTTTTGGGGCCCTATTCACGTATTCTTTTATCTTGCAGTTTTTTCTGCAAATCTTTCCATGTTGGTCATCTAATATTTTATGCTTTGTAGCCTGGCGAATAATGGCTAGTGCGTTTTCTAAGAAATTGTAAGGAAATACTACAATCTATCACAATGATAGTGGTAAGAGCATAAAAACATAAGAAATAGGAGCAGGAGTAGGCCATCTAGCCCCTCGAGCCTGCCCCGCCATTCAATAAGATCATGGTCGATCTGATAGTGGTTCAGTTCCACATACTCACCTGTTCCCTGTAACTCTTAATTCCCTTATTGATCAGAAATCTATCTACCTGTGACTTAAACACGTTGAGCAAGGTAGCCTCTACTGTTTCAATGGACAGGGAATTCTAAAAATTCACTATCCTCTGAGAGAAAAATTTCCTCCTCAATTCTGTTCTGAATTGAGTCCCCCTTATTTTGAGGTTGTGCCCCCTAGTTCTTATTTCCTTTCTGAGTGGAAAGATCTCTCTGCCTGTACCCTATCTAGCTCCTTCATTATCTTATATGTCTCTATAAAATCCTCCCTCAGCCTTCTAAACTCCAACGATTACAGGCCCAATCAATCTCTCCTCATAAGCCAAACCCCTCATCTCCACTATCAACCTGGTGAACCTTCTCTGCACTCTCTCCAAGGCCAATATATCCTTTCGCAAATAAGGGTACCAAAATTGCATACAGTACTCTAGTTGTGGCCTCACCTGTACCCTGTACAGTTGCAGCAAGACTTCCCTGCTTTTATATTCTATCCTCGTTATAAAGGCCAACATTCCATTTGCCTTCTTGATCACCTGTTGCACCTGCAGACTGAGTTTTTGTGATTCATGCACAAGGACCCTCTGCACTGTAGCATGTTGTAATTTTTCACCATTTAATAATAGTCCATTTTACTATTATTCCTTCCAAAGTGAATAGCCTCACAGTTGCCAATGTTATACTCCATCTGCCAGATCCTCGCCCACTCATTCAGCCTATCCAAATCTCTCTGCAGACTTTCCACGTCCTCCACGCAATTCGCTTTCCTACTCATCTTTGTGTCATCAGCAAACTTTGTTACCCTACACTCGGTCTCCTCCTCCAGATCGTATATGTCTATGATAAACACTTGAAGCGCCAGCACCAATCCCTGCGGCATGCCACTAATCACCAACTGCCAACTGGAAAAGCACCCATTTATTCCAACTCTTTACTTCCTGTTAGGTAGCCAATCCTCAATCCATGCTAACACTTTACCTCCAACTCTGTGTACCTTAATCTTTTGCACCAGTGGGTGTGGTGTTTTTAGATTTCCAGAAGGCGTTCAACAAGGTGCTTCACAAAAGTTTGCTGCACTCATTACATCTTCATAAAAATCCAGTAAATTCGTCAAACACGACTTTCCCTTCATGAATTCATGCTGTGTCTGCTTGATTGAACCATTCTTTTCAAAGTGTCCTGCTATTTCTTCTTTAATGATGGATTCCAGCACTTTCCCAATCATGGACGTTAAGCTGACTAGTCTGTAGTTACCTGCCTTTTGCTATCTCCTTTTTTAAACAATGACATCACATTAGCTGTTTTCCAATCAGCTGGCACCTCCTCAGAGTCCAGCAAATTTTGATAAATTATAACTAAAACATCTGCTGTTAATTCTGCCATTTCTTTTAGTACCCTGGAATGCATTCCGTCCGAGCCCGAGGACTTGTCTATCTTTGTCTACCTAGCTATGGACTTGCCAACTTTAAGGGCATTCAAATAGTCAGTGGATAGGCATATTGATAACATTAGAATAGTTTAGGTTACAGGGTTATTCAATTGGTTCCACTGGTAGGCACAACATCGAGAGCCGGGGGGCTTGTACTGTTCTATGTTCTATGTTTCATCCCATTAGCCTAGCAAGCACTACTTCTTTAGTAATAGTATATTTTAAAGTCCTCACACGCCACAGTCCCATGACCATCAATTTTCGGTAAGCTATTTGTGTCCTCTACTGTGAAGATCGACACAAAATATTTGTTTAAGGCCTCAGCCCTTTCCTCATTTCCCATTATTAAATCCCTTTTTCATCTTCTAAGGATCCAACATTTACTTGAGCCACTCTTTTCCTTTCTATATATTTGTAAAAACTTTTACAATCAGTTTTTATATTTTGTGCTAGTTGAGTTACATAATCTATCTTTCCTTTCTTTATTGCTTTCTTAGTAGTTCTTTGTTGTTTTTAAAGCTTTCCCAATCTTCTAATTCCCCACTAGTTTTGGCCACTCTGTACACATTGGTTTTTAATTTAATACTGTCCTTTATTTCCTTGGTTATCCACGGCTGGTTATTCCTTTTCTTATATTCCTTCTTTATCACTGGAATATATTTTTGCTGAGTACTGAAAAAAATCTCCTTAAAAATCCTCCACTGTTCCTCAACTGTCCTACTAACTTGTGTGTGCTCCCAGGCTGCATTAATAAGCTGTTAGGAAGCTGTTTATTCATAATATCTATTTTGCAAGAGGAAAAATGGTTGTGTTTATTGAAGGTAAAATTCTCTGATTTATTCACCAATTTGTCAGCAGACCTCTCTTTCTATTAGTGGAATTGTTAGCTACAGAGCTGCTTCCCTTGTTGGAATGAATGAAAAACTTGCATTGATAAAGCACTTTCCAAGGGGAGATAATGGTGCCTTGGTTACGTCACCAAGTAATATAGAGGTCTAGTTTAATGCTGTGAGGATATTGTTTTGTAGACACCACTGCATCTGGTGGAATGTAAATTCAATTAATAGACATAGTGGGGGATCTTTCATTTCACAGTTTGATAAAAGCTCCAAGTGGTTACAGATTATTTGAAGTGGTATTATAAATTTCAATGCTTGTTTTTATAAAGGATTAAGCACTTGAGCAAAATGTTTGTTCAAATAAGGAATAAAGGCAGTGAATGTGTTTTTTATGAATGAGAGTGTTTCCTAAAAAAAACTCAACTGTAGGCCCTTTGAGCTTTATTTTATTTAATCTCAGCATAGCTCCAGAGGTTTGCTCATGGTGGATACTGGGTGGGAATTTACGGCCTCGCTCAAGCCAAGACAAGAAAATCCCACCTGAGGTCAATTGACCTTGCCATTGGCCCCTCCTGGCCCGTTGGGATTCTTGTGGCAGTTTTGGGGGTTGGGTAGAATTCTAGCGTCTGAGTGAATTGGCATTGGAGGTATAATTGCCAGGTGTGGAAGGGCACGGGTTGACATTGAATTGGCATAAGGGCTATAAATCGTCATGTGTGATGGGTAGAGAGACATAGGTTGGTATGGAATGTACAGGGGTAATAGGAAGGGTAGAGGCCATGAGGTGGCATGAAATGCACAGATGGCCATAACGAGTGCATGAGTGATAAGGGGGTATGATGAGTCCGGGCTCAAGGACTATTTTTTATTTTAATGTATTTTTATTAAAAGAATTGACTAAGTGCCAATGCACCATGGCAGACCTTCTACCAAGATGCCTCAGCCCACAGCAGCCTTCACCCTTGCTTCCCCTGCTCAACTCCCAGGGAACCCTGCTTCCCCAGAATGAAAATTCCAATTTGCAGGGCACTTTTTCCCAGGTCAGGTTTGCAGAGCCAAGAAATAATTCCACTTGGAAGTAAAAATCCATGTCCTAATCAATTATAACCAGCAATATCGTAATGACAGGTTATTATTGATGTTGATTGAGGGATAGTTAATGGTTAGGACACCAGGGATAATTGCGATTCTTTTTGGGCATAGTGCCACTGGATATTTCATGTCTATCTGAAAAAAATAGACGAAGCTTGGATTTTAATGTCTCATCCAAGAGAAAAGATTCTCTTGGACCTTCATGTACCGTGCAATCCTGAAAAGGGCACAGACCTTTTATGAACTGCTCCCCAATTATTTTACACTATTTCAGCACAACAAGGCTTTGAAGAGTTTTTTCAAATTGTTTGGAATTTTAAAAAAACAGATATTTTTTGTCTTTTTTAATTACGATTTTTGTTTATTTCTGTGATATATTTGGAATTCCCAAATTAAAAACTGTCAATTTTTATATTCAGTCACCAACAGCTGACTGTAAGTGAGACATTAACAAGGCCTCATCGATATAGGGATACTGTTTTATGAAAAAGATTTGCAGATGCGGAGGGTGGGGAGGAGCCTTCCTCCCACCAGCCACACCACCCCTCTCACACTCTGTAATTTTACAGGGAACAGGTGAGGCCTAGGGGGGCCATTGATCTTCACCCAGGTTGAGGCCTTAAGTGGTCCGATTTGCCATTTCAGGAATGCTTCTTGCCTGGTGCAATTTTTCAACCAGCAGTTGAGGGACCTCTGCAGGATCACCCTGTTTGAACCCCAAACAAGAAAATGGGTGGTTCTTCTATCACTGGCCCTCATTCCAGGTCACCTATTTGGTCTTGTCGGCATCGACACTTAGAACCTGGTGAATGTTTATAGCCCCGTCATTGACTATTGTTCCTAGTAACGCAACTGGGACTAATGGACTGGGCTACGTTCATAACTTGTCGTAGTTTTCTGCAGTCTTGGTCAGAGCAGGAAATATGCCAAGCTGTAATATAATCAGAAAGGGTGCTTTCTGTGGTGCATCTGTAAAAATTGGTGAGATTCGTAGTGGACATGCTGAATTTCCTTAGCCTCCTGAGAAAGTAGAGAAAGTAGATTAATCAGCAGCTCACGGAAGTGGAACTTTCTCTGAGTGAGGGACAGAAGTTCCATCTCTACCCAATTATCACTCGTCAAGATAATTGTGGGGCAGCCCACAACCCCATTAACCTCTCAGGTGACAGAATGGGAAACACTACCATCCAAAAAAATCCTGTACAAAATCTTACACAATAAAGAATGAAAGATAAGGTGGGAGCAGACACTAAGCTGTACGTGGCTATGCTATCAACAATGTCAACAGACCTTCGTAACTACAAAAATACCAATATTGCCTGAGGCCCAGGGAAGGTTTCTGTTAGGCCTTCCACTGTGGATATAATTTGTCTTTTAAAAAGCATTTAGGCAGTTACATGGGTAAAATGAGTATAGAGAGATATGGGCCAAATGCAGATAATTGGGATTGGCTGAAGGGTTTAAAAAAAAGAGTGGCATAGACAAGTCGGGCTGAAAGACCTATTTCCATGCTGTAAACCTCTATGACTCTATGACTCTAAGTCATCTTGCCAGTTAAGCAGTGTATGGCACATGCACAACAAAAATTTGTATTTGAATAGCACCTTTAATGTAGTAACACATCCCTAACAGCTGCAGTAGGATACTAGTTGTGATGAGAAAATATTCTTGAAGCAGAATAAAAGAAGCATTTCACTGCATCTATATCATGCTACACCTAAGTACCAACTTTGACAATGGTATACATTCCAATCTATCCATTGTAGCAAAAGAAATTCCTGCTTATACCTGTATTTCACTGGAAAAGTTTGAAACAAACTGATACTTCAATCAAAGGATGAGGAATGAGGGGAAAGAATCCATGCACTTCACGCATATTTTCATTGTAAATAGGATGAAAATTGAAACTCGTTGTCAGAATGTAATGCAGGACTTCCAGACTTTCAAGGCTTTTCTTTTCTCTTTAATAATTATGCTGGAACAATGCTAAGTGACAGTCAATCTATTTCATGCTTTATTTCCTTTTTTTTGGAACAGATAAGACCTTGAAAAAGAGTTGAAATATAGAATAGTGCATGGATTACTAATGTGAGCAAGCACACTTCTTATTACCAAACTCCTAGCAGCACAGTGATTAGCGCTGCTGCCTCACAGCTCTGGAGACTCAAGTTCAATTTCAGTTTTGTCTGTGGAGTTTGCACGTTCTACTTGATGGCAGGGGTTCCTTCTGGGTGCTCCAGTTTCCTCCCACAGTCCAAATATATGGGAATTAGATGCATTGGCCATGCTAAATTGCCTTTTAGTGTCCCACAATGTGTAGGGGAATTAGTTGGATAAATAAATGGGGTTATGGGTAAGATATTTCTTTCAAGAGTGGGTGCAGACCTGATGTGCTGAATGGCCTTCCTCTGCACTGTGGGGTTTCTAATGATTGTAAAGCAGAAAGTACTTTATGACATCATAAAAAGAAAATATTTGTGACAAATTGTGGCAATTTTTAACCACTGTGTATTTTCTTTTTCTGTGTTAATTGAGGATTGTTTTAAAAAGTGTCCGTTTTGCCCTCCAAGGAGAAGTGTCTTGGTTCCAGAAAAGTGTAACAAGCATTAGAAATTATTTGAGCCAAACTATACGTATCACAGATTAGAAAAACTTAAGTCCCAGTTCTGTGCTATTGAGTGTATTTACATTTGGCACTGCTGTAAATCAGAGGAGATTGCCCACTGTACCAACATTTCATGCTTCTGTTGCTAAAAACAGATTCCTTCATCATAGTGGTAGAATGGTAGAACCACAACAAGATGATAAAAGGAGCTAGTGACAGCACTGCAGATGGGCTGGGGGGATGTGGGGAGAGGGGAGTAGGGGGAGGAGGGATGGGCGTGTTGGGGGGTGTCAGTGTACAGAGGGCTCCTATTCCATATTGCAGATTATAGATGTAAAAGTTTTTTTACACAGACTGAAAATCACCTGATGAACAGACAGATTGGAAATCACCTGCAAGCACTGATCCACTGGGGCTTGTTTGATGTTAATGTTTAAATTAGCACAAATTCACAATGGTGACTGGCCATTTGTCTTCCAAGTACTCAAATCTGGCAACTCATGGCATCAAAAAATGTGCACAGTATTTCTTATAACCACAGACTTTTGGCAGGATCCGATGATGTCCAAGAAAGAAACTAATGTTTGGAGATACTAATGGGAGGCAATGGCCTAGTGGTATTATCGCTAAACTATTAATCCAGAAACTCAACTAATGTTCTGGGGACTTGTGTTCAAATCTCACCACAGTAGAATTTGAATTCAATAAAAGACGTCTGGGATTAAGGACTTACTGATGACCGTGAAACCATTGTCAGAAAAATGCATCTGGTTCACTAATGTCCTTTAGGGAAGGAAATCTATCATCCTTACATGGTCTGGCCTACAGCAATATGGTTGACTTTCAGCTGCCCTCTAAAATGGCCTAACAAGCCATTCAGTTCAAGGCAATGAGGGATGGGCAATAAATGCTGGCCAGCCAGCGACACTCATGTTCTATGAGTGAATTAAAAAAAAAGCCAGCTTTGTGAATATTCTTGTGAGGCAGTACTTTCAGAACTCCATCTCACTATCACGACCTTAACGTCATTATGACTAGTTGTAAAGATTACAAATTCATAATGATTCAGAAACATTGAGAGTTGCCATCTTTCTGAGTTTTGAAAGAACACTATGGAAATTGCTACAGTGTAAACTAGGCACAAGTTTTTTTTGTTAATAATAGTTAACCTTTCCCACTTCTGCACCCCATGATTTAGAAACATTAGCTAATAAGAGTTTCTATAAATTACCATCAGTATGAAGGAAGGCAGGCAGTAGAACTCAAGCAGAGATCTGACCTACTCCCACAATCTTATCTGGTTTTGAATGTGGCAGAGTTGCTATGTGGTAATAGGTCACACTTCACAGCCAGCGCTGCACACCATCCAAATCTCAATTTGGCACGTACATGCCTCTGCCACTCTCAAACAAGGCAACATCTTAACTAATTACTGTGTCCTGAGGAAATAAAAACTAAAATAAAACAGAAGGAGACATTTGACCGTTCTTAAGAGTGAAGGTTCAGATCATAACCAGCATGCAGAAGCAAATTGAAAAAGTTAATATGAGAAGTTATGAGAAAAAGATTAGTCAGCAAGATTACATTTACTATAAGCAGTTCAGCTCGGGAAATTATGAACCTATTAAGGATCCAAGTTCATGTTGAGGCAAAGACATAGCTGAAGAATTAACTGGATATTTTGCATCTGTCCTCACAAAAGAATCAGATGATGTCAAGGTTACAATAAAAATAGGAAGGGTGATGGGAAGGGGACTGGGTTGTGAAGATGGTAGTAATAGATAGATAAAAAGTAGTAAAAAGATTAGCATTATTCAAAGTTGATAAGTTACTTGACTCAGATGGAATGCATCCTAGATTGCTAAAGAAATGAAAGGTAGAAATAGCAGAGGCCGTGATCACAATTCCTGAATCCTTATTCAGTATAGGAGTAATGTTAGAGGACTGTAAAATTACTAATTTTATACCATTATTTAAGAGGAGAAGGATAAAACAGGGAATTACAGGCCAAATCAACCTTATATTAGTGGTGAGAAATTATTAGAAACCATTATCAGGGACCAAATATACTTTCAACTTGCAAAGCATGGATTAATCAAAGAGCATCAGCAGGGATTTGTTAAAGGCAACTCATACTTGGCTAACTTGATGGAGTTCTTTGATGAAGTAACAAAGAAGTTTTATCAAGATGGTGCAGTAGATGTCAAAGGACTTTTGAAGGAATTTTACATGGTGCTACACAGAAGGCCTAAGCTGATGAAATTGAGGGGGAAGTGATTACAAATTTGACTTAGCAACAGGAAGAAGAGATGGAGGAATACTAATTAGACTGGCAGGTAGTTTACAGCGGCGCTCCCAAGGATCAGTTTCAAGTATATTGTCAATTTCTATGAACAACCTAAACTCAGGTGTAAGAAGCAACATTATACATCTCGAACATTATATGAAACTTGGCAAAATAGAGACAGTGATGAGAATAGAGGCTTCAAGGATGACATAGCCCATGTGGTGAAATGACAGCAATATGTAAAGTCAGTTTGGAAGAACGAAAGTGGAAAAAACATATACTGTAAATGGCTCAGTTATGAGTAGCAGATTAACAAATAAATCTTGGTGTTCATATACTCAAAACCTTAAAAATGAATTGAACGAGTTGTTAAAATAGTTTAAGAAAAATATATGGATTATTTGCATTTATAAATAGAAGCATAAAACATAAAGCAAAGAGAGCATCCTGAATCTTTATGAAACTGATTAGGCCTATTTGGCCCAACTGGTCCTTGCTAGTGTTTGTGTGCAGGAAGAGGCTCTTTGCAAACCCAAAGGGCCAAATAGTCTGACTATTTTGTAAATGAAATAGACCAAATCTGCAAAACCTATGAAAATCATTATCTGGACAGTTAAATTTAAATAAATCACATTAAGTGCGTTAGATCGCATAGCATCTGGGTCAGGTCATTAAAATGTGAATACATTTGTGAACAGTTTTGGTCTCAATAAGCAGAAAGCTCATTAATATGCTAGCTTCAAATCTGGAAATCGTTGATTTTCAAGTTTAGACTTACAACCAGCTAAGATTAGAACCCATTTCTCATCATCTGCAACCTCAGGTTCTTCACCAAAACTTCTTGCTCATTCTATCTCAGCTGGTGAGCTCATTCTTGGACATCTGCATCAATCCCAATAACCACCCTGCCTTCTTCCTCCCAGACCCAACTGAATTATTTCCCCTGCATTCGTTCTGCTCCCCCGACAATCATTTTAGGCATTTACCAACTCTGGTGTTTCAGGTAGAGAACTGAAGAAGGAGGCCATTTGGCCAATTGAGTCTTCATCAACTCCCTGAAAGATCATCTTATCCAAGCCCAAGTATCCTCCCTGCTTTAGCCCCATAACCCCATGCACTTACCATGGCTAATCCACCTAACACATACAATTTTGGACACAGGGGCATTCTAGCTTGGCCAATCTGCCTAACCTCCACATCATTTCTTTGAACTGTGGGAGGATTCTGGATCACTCAGAGGAAACTCACATAGACATGGAGCTAACAGACACTATTGCTGCTACTCTTCCTGCTTTCGCCATAGTCTGATTCATGGAACATGTTTGCAGAGACGGTGCAAACTTGACGTCCTAATTTAAGTGAATGGAATCACAATGAGATTTAGTAGATTTTTCCCCTCAGTGCTATCTTCAGAGGCAAAGGGAATCCAAGTGGGAGCTTTTTTTAAAAATTCTTTCATGTGACAGTCATTGTTGGCTGCCGGTATTTATTGCCCATCCATTATTGCCCAAAGCTAGAAATCAGACATTTTTTCAAAAAGTTGAGTTTATAAATATAAGTATTGGAAAGTTGCTTCAAAGAACAAATTATCTCCAACTGAAGAATGCCGTGGAATGTTTCATTTATTTGCAAACGTACATATTGTCAATATAAGTAAAGATTGTTTTAGGGCCACTGCTGTTTGTCATTTTTATAAATGACCTAGATGAGGGTGTAGAGGGTTGGATTAGTAAATTTGCTGACGATACCAAAGTGGGGGGAGTTGTAGACAGCGAGGATGGATGTTACAGTTTGCAGAGGGACATAGATAGGTTGCAGAGCTGGGCCGTGAGGTGGCAAATGGAATTCAATACGGATAAGTGTGAGGTGATTCACTTTGGTAGGAATAACAGGCATATGAAATATAGGGCTAATGGAAGGACCCTTAATAGTGTTGTCGAGCAGAGGGATCTTGGGGTACAAGTACATAGCTCTTTGAAAGTTGGCACCCAGGTTGATAAAGTTGTTAAGAAGGCGTACGGTGTGTTAGCTTTTATTGGTAGAGGGATTGAATTTAGGAGCCGTGAGGTTATGTTACAACTGTACAAAACTCTGGTGCGGCCGCACTTGGAGTATTGCGTACAGTTCTGGTCGCCGCATTATAAGAAAGATGTGGAAGCATTGGAAAGGGTGCAGAGGAGGTTTACCAGGATGTTGCCTGGTATGGTGGGAAGGCCTTATGAGGAAAGGCTGAGGGACCTGAGGTTATTTTCATTAGAGAGAAGAAGGTTACGCGGTGACCTAATTGAGGCGTATAAGATGATCAAGGAATTGGATAGGGTGGATAGTGAGAGCTTTTTTCCTCGGATGGTGATGACCAACACGAGGGGACATAACTTTAAATTAAAAAGTGGTAGTTATAGGACGGATGTCAGAGGCAGGTTCTTTACACAGAGGGTGGTGAGAGCGTGGAATGCCCTGCCTGCAGCAGTTGTGGACTCGCCTACTTTGGGGGCATTCAAATGTTCGGTGGATAGGCATATGGATGATATTGGAATAGTTTAGGTTAGAGGGTCCACTGGCCGGCGCAACATCGAGGGCCGAAGGGCCTGTACTGCGCTGTAATGTTCTATGTTCTATGTTCTATTATGTACTAGCAGTTTGAAGGATGCCAGTACCTAGGAATGAAAAACCTTTCCCCATTTTCACCAAATTCAAACATTTTTCAGGGCGGAGTTAATGGGCCGTGAGTGTTGGGGCCTTGATGTTGTGGCAATGTGTGGGTCCCGAGCCCACATGAGAACCCTTCTACAGGAACAATTGCAGCCTTGCAGTTCAATTATCGGGTGTTTGTAGCAGTATCTTACAATCTTCCAACATGTTGCCAGGTGGCTGTCTCAGCTTCTGGAAGCGACAGGGTGAGTGCAGCACATATCAGCATGGAATAATGATTGAGCCATTAGACTACCAATTCCCCTGGCAGCTTGCACCTGGGTAAGTTGATCTGAGGTGTCCCTAGGGGGTTTCCATTACATTACTGCCCACCTCACAACCCATCTCCATGAGCTGTGGGAAATTCATCCCAATATAACTGGCTGAAAAGTAGAGTTCACTGCTCTACCTCAAACAGTTTAAGCATCTCTGTCAGCCAATGCTAATTACAAACAGTGTTGATTGCAATGAGGTGGATGATATTTGCAATTGCAAGAAACTAGCACAAGATGAGCCAAGCATATTTCGGACTGACTTCTTACAGCACAGGAGGAAGCACTAGATTGATTCAGACCTCAATCTTTGACATAAAAGGGAAGTGTGCTCATAAGTTGTGCCACTGAGAATTCACTGATTAGTAACTACCAACATGACAGTGATTATAACATAGTTGTTAATCCCTTAATGCAGACATGATCATGCATCAACTTAAGAAGCGCTGTGGCCAATGGCAACCTGCAAATAAAAAACTCATCCTTGCAAACATGACACTAAATATTATTCCATATTAATATGAACACAGGAATAATCTTTAGATTTTCATTTTATTTTGCAGTCTGGATGCCTACTTAGTTTTTCATGGTTTCACAACCTGAATCTTTTGATTGGATTTTGCTTGTTTCTTCACTGGCAGGTTGTGTTATTCTCCACATAATTCTAACTTGACTGCTTGCCCAGTTTGTATGGTAAATCTTTAATAAGCACAGCTATATGACATCTGCTTGAAGATAGGCAGCCTGTTTAAAAGTCTAGGCATCATTGTTATTTAAAAATAAAATCGCCAGGTCAACTTCTGTGACTACACAGAATATACCTGCCACTGCATTTCTGAAGCTGGCCTTCATTGCCTCCTTTTCAGAAAAAAATGAAAAGCTTTTAGACTGTAGACATGTGACTTTTAATCAAGTGTCAGGAAATTATTCAATGAATCATCTTGATTAGTTGACAGTCAATGTATTCACATTGTCCAGTCATTTCCACTGAAAGTTCACAGAAAGTGTTTCAAGACTTGCCCGCTTACATTTGTAGGATGGAGTTGAAACTACAATGTTCATTCAATTGCTCACCAGCAAAGTAAGTGCAAAAACAATGTTGCGAATAGCTTTAGAGAAGCAGCCACAAGTGTTTAGTAGCAGGTTTTCTCTGAATTATGAGGGGAAATTTTAGTTAAAAACTTATTTATTAGTGTCATAAGCACGGCTTACGTTAACTGCAATGAAGTTACTGTGAAAATCCCCTAGTCACTAGACTCCAACAACCTGACTGGGAACACTGAAGGAGAATTTAGCATGGCCAATCTGTCTGACCAATACGTCTTCCAGACTGTGGGAATTTTTCAGAGCACCCGAAGGAAATCCAGCCAGACATAGGGAGAACGTGCAAACTGCACACAGACTGTGACCCAAGCCAGGAATCGAATCTGGGTTGCTAGCATCGTGAGGCAGCAGTGCTAAACACTGCGTCACCATGTCACCCAGGCCAAAAATGGTAAGCTGAAAGCTGCCAAACTAGCCCTTCTAACCCCAACGTCACTAAGGGTGATACTCCATGCTGTTGGAGACACCAGTGACAACTTCTTTCTGTCACAGTGGCGGTCCCCATGTTGTCCAAATGTCAGCACAGTGTCATGCGAATAAATTTGTCCCGGAATGTGACCTCTGGATCAGAAGACTGTCAGCACATGTACCTTTCTTTGTAATCCTTAAGGGAAGCTGGAAGAAAAGGGATGTCAGGTCTTGCAGCAGGAAGCTGGACCCAAGCATCACCACGGAAACATAGTGCAACACGGCTGCTTCATTCCAAGTGCAGTGCATTCTGGGAAGATACAGGACATCAACAAGCTGCACACAGGGCAAATCTGTGCCAGAATGACCATGCTGCTCTATTAATCATGGCATGGTAAGGAAAAGCTGCCCAACTGGAACAATTAAAAAGCATTGCATTATGGAAGAGCAAAATTATTCTCTGGTGAGGACTTGCTATCATCTCAGTCCCAAAGCACTTGTGTAAATCTTCGACCAAATTAGCATTTATTCTCCTGGGGAACTGATGGTGTGGTGATGGGTGAGGGTGATAAATGTAAAAGGAATTCAGTCACAGATTGCAGGTTTTAGTGCAATGCACCTGTGCACAATTTAACAGGCAAAGAACATCTTTATCCTCTGCCCATTACAACATACACTTTCACACATATATCAGCCTGTAAATGTGTGCAAAAATGTAGATAAGCTTAACTCTTCCACCACTGAAGGTAAATCAAGTTGATTTTGCAATATAATGTCTGAGTGAACAGTAAGAGAAACAGTCTTTCCCTCCACATAAAGCTTAGGTTGCGAATGCTTGTTTTCCCAGTACTTATAAATGTACTTTGTTGTGCAACATGATTTTTTTTTTGTCTCTGAGTTGCATTTTTAATGTATCAAAGCACTAAATTCTGCCCTGCTAACCCTCGGTTTAGTGTACTGTAAATATACAGATTCTTCCGAGAAATTAACGTGGAGCATATTTGTTCAATTTCAAACAGGCCATGACCAGAGAAGAAAAAAGCAGGTTGCATTTGTATAACACTTCTTACATCTTCACGATGTCCCAGAGTGCAGCTTGCAGCAAATCATTTATTTTGAAACACGGCACTGTGCAGTATGTTAAAAATATCATTGCAATATGATAGTTCCATGACAAAAACACCCTCATCGTCTTCCTGGCCCCAGAACTAAAACAAAAGATTGAAGAGGAAGAATTGCACTGATGTTGTTGCAAACAGAGACTGCAGCAATTCTACTCCCATGGCTCAATCACTCTTTTCCTGAAAATCATGCTCCTTCAAGTCTAGCACACAATGGCAGAAAACTTGCTTGTCTGCTTTGAGTGACGGGGAGAATAATCGCTTTGCTTATGAGTTAGATAACGTTTTCAATGCTAGTTGAATAAATCTGATGCAAAGCGCATTAGAAAGTAACAAATTTAAGGGAAGCCATGCCTGAAAACTCACTCAAGTGAGCAAGTTTAAAAAGAAAATCATATCATGGGGGAGCAGGTTTGTTGTGTGTGATGAGGATATCTCATCAATGTCAGATTCCAGTGGGAATCATTGGACAGTAAGGGACATGATGTGGAGTTTTCTGATTCTTTCAGATATAATCCTTGGTGTGCCTTTCCCATTTTTTAATTTTTTTTTTAATTATCCCTCTTCCTTTGTTGTCAGCAAAATAAATCAAACAATTCCGATTTCAGTAGAATCCCTGAGATTTGACAAGTGCTTAAACTCACTGCCAGACACTTATTGCTCTTTATTATATATAACCTGCAATTTACCTTTAAGCTTATCCCACCATTGTGCAATGGACAGAGCCATTGGTATTTGTGGACTGAATAAACCAAATTCCTTTTTTATTACAGGGGATTTTAGGATTTGTAGCATTGTTTTGGGGATTGCATTCCATGGTTCTGACTCTCTTATGAATTTGGAAATCCAATGCCTTGCCTTCTATACACAAAGAGGTAGCTACCACCAAGAGGCAGGCTACCAATGTGTAGTGGCCAGAAAGCTCAAATGCTATGTTTTATTAAATGGGATTTCAGAATTCCCACCGGTGTTTAGAGGTCATATTCCATGATTCCATGCATGCAGAAGACTGGTGGCCTTCAGAGATGACAAACAAGTCAATGCAGGTGTTTGTAACCGGAATCGTAATAAAGAGAATAGTGACAAGGATTCTAATGTTTATGGGGCACTATGTATTTGCAACTGTTCAGACTAGCTGTAATGGTACTGAACACCACAATTTTAGCAGGTTAATCTTCTTAAAAGCAAATCCTTTAACAGCTGTTTGCTCCTGCGCGAAGAGGCTGAGATCAATATTAATTGTTGAAGTTTAATCCCCAAAAGGAGCAATTCCTGTTAAAAGTGCAATTTTTGGTTTGAAAATTACTGCCTCTCAAGCGAAATTATCTGTCCTTCTGGGGTTTGCAGTTAAATTTACTTAGTGAACACGATCTCAGACATGACGCAGGCCTATTTACGACTGTTGTGGACAATATGAAATAGTTTAATGAATGTGAATAAAAGGAATTTGGGAAGACACAATTCCTCTGTGCCAGATTTTCTCTACTTTTTCATGCTTATCCTCTCTGCTCACGTACTCTGAAGGCATCAACTCCTTGCAGAGATACTGCTGCTCGAGTGTCACGTCCCCTCCCTTTCTTGGACATTTTTTGTGTGTGGATTTTACAATAACCTTCAACAAACTATCCAAACATTGAATCGGTTGTTAAAAAACATAATGGACCCCAGGTTTCATAATCCCGTAGGTTTGGATTTTTCTGGAGTCATGGAGTCTCCATGGCATAGCGGATGGACCCCAGATCAAGAAAACTTGTCCCATACCCAGCATAATTTTTACAGAGGCTGGGAATAGGAGAGGGACATGAGTCACAGAAGCTGGAATCCTGAACTTAGCAAGGC
Organism: Sphyrna mokarran; assembly: GCA_024679065.1. Taxonomy (NCBI): domain Eukaryota; kingdom Metazoa; phylum Chordata; class Chondrichthyes; order Carcharhiniformes; family Carcharhinidae; genus Sphyrna; species Sphyrna mokarran. Next base: position 42,462,975 of record JAGIQG010000001.1, on the reverse strand, counting down.
CACTTGAAAACAGTACTGAGTTTAAACAGACACCATTTTTGCTGAAGAGCCTTCTTCCATAATGTGGGAGTTAGGAATTTTTAGAACAGATATAAATACTCATGAAGGTGCTGTAAATTTAGTGCAACAGTCAAACTGTTGTTATTGAAATTTCTAGCCCTTTAAAATTAAAAACAAACTTCCCTGCTATATCTATGTGACCAACAAAAAAGTTTTCTCATGGTTTCAATAGCTGTTTGTTGACATGACTCTCGGTGCTATGGTTGGTTTATCTCAATTGACTGGACAGCTGGTTAATGGTGCATAATGGTACCAGTAGCACAAGTTCAACTGCGTACTGGGTAAGGTTTTTAACAAAAGATTTCCTTCTCAGTTTTGCCTCTCACTTAAGGTTAAATCACTGCCAGTCAGCTCTCCCCTTCAAAGTGGAGAGTACCAATCGTCATCTGGTGACTTAATTGATGCTGGATTCTTTCTACAACCTATCAGCATCACAGTGTGAGCTGTAACTTCACTGTTTCTTTGACAGTTCAAAGGATTAGCTATCTTTGATGTGAAACTATAGATACAAATGTTTGCTTTCATAAGGGATTAGGTATTTCTATTCCGAAGAATCACATTTTACTCGAAACTAAAGTGCTGTAACCTGCAAAGCTATGGACCAATTGCTGGAAAATGGGATAAAAATTAATGGCTAGTGTTTTTTCCTCTTGGTCGACACAGACTTGATGGGCTGCATGGCCTCTCTCTGCACCATTACCTTTCTATGGTTCCACAGAAATGTTAACTCTCCACAGATGCTGACAGGCCTGTTGGGATTTCTGAAACTTTCCATTTTATTTCAGATTTCCAGCATCTGCTGCTTTTATTTGCATCTATTAAATATTCGAAGTCGCTTGAATATAGTGAACGGACTTTCATGAATGGGACTATTTTTTACTGTGACCTTAGTGCTAGGCCGTTAGAACTTTATTTTATGTCATTTCAGTATGGCTCCTGAGATCTGCACATTGTGAATACTGGGTGATTTGGCATAGAGAATGTAAGGGCAAAGGGTGGCGGGTACGGAGGTGGGGTCTGCTTGCCCCCTACACCACTCAAAACCCAAACACCCCCCCTCTCCCCACTAGCCCAGGAACATTCTCTCCATTCAGGGCACTTTGTAAGCGATGAGTAGTTTGAACCTAGAATGGACAATTTGTGGAGAAGGCAGGGTAAATCATGGCTTTCCAAAGGAAATTGGTGAAGTGCCTGGAGAAGCAAATTGAGCCTTATGGGGAAAGGGATTGGGAATGGGGCAGGCTGACTTGCTCTTGCAGAAAGCTGGCATGAATACATGATTGAATGGTTTCCTTCTGTGCTGTGGTTCTATTCTATGGCTGGAATCTTACCACCATTCATGCTGGCATGATTTTCCCATCCCGCTGCAGTGAACATAGATTTGGCTGGGCTCCCCAATTCTCTGCAGCAGGAGCGTGGCAGGGATGGCCAGTTATATTGCACCCTCTGTCTCTATGAAGGGGGGACGGTGGGGGGGCATCATGGCTCCACATTATCCTATTGATTGTTGACATCTGCTGAAAAATAATTAGGAGTGGGATCCTTGCAGAAATCCGAGGGGCGATTCTCCGATTGCGACCCACAAATTTTCTGGCAGGTCCAATCGGGAGAACCATGTGTCAGCCATTTCGTGGGATTCCACACGCATTCCCGACGCATGTGCGTCTCTCAGGGACAGGGAACAGATGCAGTAGGGACCATGCCGGAAACCGGCGGGAAGAGAGGTATGTGATTTTAATCTGTTTTAAATGTATTTTTAATATATTTTAAATGTCATTTATTGAGTCTGGTGCAGAACTTGCTGGGCCCAATAGCATCTTCTATCCCACCAGGAGTACTTCAGTTCAGCAGAGTTTATCGTAGCTCCTCATGTTCAAGCAACTAGCAGGAAACCCAAGGAGTTGTGCCCCATGGGCATGGGCACCCTGGCAGTGACAACCTGTGCCCGTGGCACTGCCCAAGGGGCAAAGTGCCCATGCCTGGGGGCAGTGCCAAGGAAGTGGGGCCTAATGTGGGTAGGGCAGAGAGAGTTGATCAGTCAGGCTGGGGTTTTTCCACTGCCATTCTGCATGGGGATCTGGAGGGGTGGGGGGGTGGTCTGCTGTGGTGGGGTGGGGTAGGATCATGATGCTGAAGTGGGTTTGGCTGAACATCAGGGCACTCCGGGATAAGGAGGGTGGAGTCAGGGCTGGCTGGGGAATTGTCATGGGGGCTTGCGATTGGGCTATGGGGAAGCAGTATTGCAGTGATCCCGGGCTGACCAGTGATTGAGCTGGTCAGCAAGCGGGCAGACTGACAGATCGGGGCCACTGCGCATGCGATCCCATTTTGCGGGATTCCACATGCGTTCCCTATGCATGCGTGTCTCCCAGAGCCAGGTAATAGATGAAGTCGGGACTGCGCTAGAAACCAGCGGGAAGAGAGATAAGTGATTTTAATCTGTTTTAAATGTATTTTTAATATATTTTAAATGTCATTATCAGAGGAATGGAACTTGCCGCACTGAACCCAATAATGACATTTAAAATCCCAGAACTGTCAAACTCTGGTGTGACTAGCAGCCACCCCCCCCCCCCCACCACCACTATCCCCCCTCCCCTCTCCACAACTCCCCGGCCCTCCCACCCAAGGTTTTTAATGATATTCATGATTGTGACCTCTGCAGCGCACAGTGTGCGGAGATTCAGATTTGAAATTGCACTGAAAGAACAGTGGTGATCTAGACCAGTTTTCTCATAATTCAGCGCTTTTGGGAGAATCTCCCCCCACTTCTCCATCTTTTCCAAACTCAGGAATGTTATCGCTGTTCTAGTTACTCCCACTGAAATTAGTTAGCTCATTGGCTAACACCGGGACAGTGATGGTGTGAAGAGAACGAAGAGCGGACAGGCTTCTCACTTGGCAATGCCCTGGAGACAGGATTCTTTTCTGTCACTTTCTTCCTCCAGTCAGGACACTGATCCAATAGTCACAAGCATCACACTTCTGCTGTTAAAGAGAACATCGCTGGAATTTGATCCAAAATCCTTATGTTCTGTTGTGACAGTGTGAAGAATTAGGAACAATGAATATAAATCAGAGAGGCCATGAGGTGAATGAATGTAGAAAAACTTCTTTTTAACACTTAGAAGTCAGTGACTTAATAGAATAGACTGCCATCTAGTGCAGTAAATATTGACTCACCTGAATCATTTATAGGGATGAAAGATCATTTATTCCATCTCTCACTCCTATACCCAGTAAATCACTCACATTAAAGCAGAAGTTCAAAATCAGTAAATCATTAGCAAAATCACGGACATTGACCCTGCTGCATTCAGAAGAGATTTGGATTAACTCTGGATTCAGTGAAGGGCAGAGGGTTTGGCAGGAAGAGGAGGAAATGATTAGATCATGATGTGCAAACTATCTGCTGAGTGGTCCTCTGTGGTCCTCAGAAAAGTTTGGTTGTTCCCAGTCCAAATTGAAAGACCTCTGCTATTTAAAATATTATCCACATACCTGTCACCACATACACATTGCCAACAGATTTCCCTGCTGCATTATTCAGGTTATGGATTTTTAGCAAGTATTGAAGTCTGTCAAATTATCAGTATCTTTCCATCAGGCTTTGTTTCCCTTATCCACCTGTCTGCTGAAGTTGATCCACATTCTACTATATTAAAGATGCCATATAAATGTAGGTTCTTGTTGTGATGGCTCAACTGCCTATGGTAAAGTTCTATACAGTATCTTATCCAAATGCCCACCCTTCATTAATGAGCCAAAGGCATTACTAGACATGAGGCCACAGGTTTTCCCTAGCTGATCTTACTCATCTCAAGGCTGAGAATATCAACACCAATTGTAGCATTTCATTCCTACCCAATTGATGCTTGCTAACTCAATCAAACGGAAAATCAAACTTGGAATAGACGTAGCTCAGTGCTATAAGTGTTTTATGTGTAGATAAATCAGAGATCTCATTTCAAAACTGCAATTTCTTAGTGACAAAACATTGTGGCGAATCCTCTCAAATTTGACTCAACTTTAAATCTCTTTGTATGCTCAAGTGTTATGTTGAAGAACTCAGACACTCAACAAAATGCCTCACGCTCATTTTGAAAATAAAAATAATGCTAAAGAGGATATAATTTTGTATCTTTAAATTTGTCTGTCTTGTTCTTTTGCAGAGTAAGTACTCTGGCCTGGATTTTCATCCCGAGACTGGGAGTTGGGATATTTCCCAGCTTCACATTCCTGCCTCGAAGACAAGATCTTCATTGTTGGGGGGTGGCTGTGGTCAGGCCATTTGACTCAGCAAAAGTTCAGAGGCAGCAATAGGTGTTGCCATGTGCCAAGGAGGGCTGTTTAAAAGGTCCACTTTATTATTGTCCCAGTAATAATGAAAAGCTAAAGCCGTCTAGCCCTTGCCCCTCAGACCCACTCACCCCTGTTCATTCCCCATTTCCATGCCATTTCATGCTTCACAAATCAAGCTTTGCCCACGCCCATCCGACTCCCTCATGCCAGACTATGCTTCTCACCAATTTCCATGCCCCTCATGACTCCCTATGCCAGGCAATCAAACAACGTTTTTTTTTTCCTTGGTTTCAGCTGTTGCTGTACTCCAGTGAATATTTGGGATCTCAACCAAGAATGCATAATGAGGCTTGGCTTAGATTCTAGAAATCCATTACTCGGTTGAAATACCTGTACCCCAGGGAACTGTTGCTTGATTGACAGCTGTGATTTCCAAATCCCTTCGGTCAGTGGCACAATGTTTATTTACACAAGCTGTGTTTTCAAGTGCCTGCAGTTTCTGCTATTGATATTTTAAAGGATCTGGATGAATGACACTTCTATTGTCCTGTAGTAAAATGGTTATTTTTAATATAGTGGGAAGTAATGAATAAATTTGACTGTCTTTTTAAAGCTTTTCTAAGACATCCTATTATTACTGTGGGATTGATTGGTTCTGTACAGCATGTATTGGGTCAATGGGCATTGCTTGGTAAAGGTGCATGACGAGTTGGGGCCATGGGTGGGGGGGGGGGGAAACAGATTGGGGCATAGCCTGGTATGTGGACATAAAAGATAACATTGGGATGGGTGGGCATAGCTTGAGGAATAATTTACCTTTTAAAAGATACCTTAATGAAGACTGTGATTTGCGAGACCTCTCACATCCTTAAAAAGCATTCTCAAGAATCAGAAAGCCTGGGGATAGGGTTGGAAATCCTGGAATCAGAACCAGCCCCACCACCCCCCCCACCTCCCACACCCTCCATCCCGCCCCCCCCCCCACCCCCCGCACCACCACCATTTATAAAGGGCTCCTGAGTCATTCCGACTCAGCAAAAATCTAGGCCCCAGTGCTTGAAATGTGAAATGCAATGATCGTGAGCTCTTCTGTCAGGTGACCCTGGGTCAGCACTGATGTTTGAAAATCCCAAAAGATGCCTAACTGATCAAAGAACAATATTGACCCAATCTAAACTGTCAGTGAAACAAACTGCTGGCTGATGTAGAAAATCCCACACGCTGTTGTTTTGTACATGCAATTTAATCTGGACACTTGAGGAATGTCTGTAAACAGCATCAAGTTAAACATCTTCCATGATTTCAGCTTCTGATCTTCAATCATTCATGTATTAATATGTAAAACTCTTCAATATCATTCTTGCTGCACATGAAGTCATATATTGGCCTGATGACATCTCTTGCTCTTTTGGACTGCCTTGATTTTCTCACTCCATACAAATATAGAAATAAATGACTCAAATTAAATTCCCTTCAGCTTAGTCAAATCCAGGCTGCAGGACAATTAAAATGAGGTAGTGAAAACTTATCCATTACTTTCACAGAATCATGCAATCCCTACAGTGCAGAAGAGCCATTCGGCGCATCGAGTCTGCACCAACCACAATACCACCCAGGCCATATTCCTGTAACCCAATGCATTTACTCTAATCAGACCCTGACACTAAGGGGCAATATACCATGACCAATCCACCTAACCTGTATATCTTTGGACTGTGTGAGGAAACCAGAGCACCCAGAGGAAAACCATATAGACAAGGGGAGAATGTCATACTCTACATAGGTAGTGACCCACGCTGGGAATCGAACCTGAGTCCATAGTGCTATGAGGCAGCAGTGCTAACCACTGTGCTACAGTGTCATATTAACATGTGAGAATAATAAATCAAATCAAAAATGTATTAGCATATAGTGAAAAGTATTGTTTCTTGCACACTATACAAAGCATATCATTCATAGAGAAGTAAACAAGAGAATGCAGAATGTAGGGTTACAGTTATAGCTAGGGTGTAGAGAAAGGTCCATTAAAAAGTCTGATGGTAGCAGGGAAGAAGCTGTTCTTGAGTTGATATGATCTCAGACTTCTGTATCTTTTTTCTGACAGAAGAAGGTAGAAGGGAGAATGTCCAGTGTGCGTGTGGTCCTTAATTATGCTATCTGCTTTGCTGAGACAGTGGGAAGTGTGGGTAGAGCCAATGGGTAAAAGGGCCTAAATAAGATACTTGGTCAGAGAGTCGGTGTAAACTCAATGGACCAAATAGAACATAGAACATAGAACATTACAGCACAGAACAGGCCCTTCGGCCTTTGATGTTGCGTCGACCAATATAAAAAGCAATGCCCCTCCAAACTAAACCATTCCCTTCTCTTCCATATACTTATCAACTAACCTCTTAAACGCCACCAAACTTGGCGCATCTACAACTGCTGCAGGCAGGGCATTCCACTCCCGAACCACCCTTTGGGTAAAGAACCTACCTCTGATATCCGTCCTATAACTATCACCCCTTAATTTAAAGCTGTGTCCCCTCGTGCTAGCTTTTTCCATCCTAGGAAAAAGGCTATCACTGTCCACCCTATCTAAACCTCTAATCATCTTATATGTTTCAATAAGGTCTCCTCTTAGCCGCCTTCTTTCTAACGAAAACAACCTCAAATCCCTCAGCCTCTCTTCATAAGACCTGCCCTCCATACCAGGCAACATCCTGGTAAACCTCCTCTGTACCCTCTCCAATGCCTCCACATCTTTCTTATAATGCGGGGACCAGAACTGCACACAATACTCCAAGTGCGGCCGCACTAGAGTTTTGTACAGTTGCAACATGACGTTGCGGCTCCGAAATTCAATCCCCCTACCAATAAAAGCCAAGACTCCATATGCCTTCTTAACAACCTTCTCGACTTGACTGCCTACTTTCAGGGATCTATGCACATACACACCAAGATCCCTCTGTTCATCTAGACTACTAAGAATCCTATCATTAGCCCTATACTCTACACATTTATTATTCCTGCCATAGTGCATTACCTCACACTTTTCCACATTAAACTCCATTTGCCACCTCTCGGCCCAGCTCTGCAACTTGTCCAAATCTCAAATGGTCTCTTCGGCACTATAGGACTTCTATGGTTCAAAGCCTTGATCTGATCCATGGCAATTTTAAATTTTAAAACTCTGTCTCAATCTTCTGGGTTCCTCTTTAAAATGCAATTTGAATTTTGATGATGTTATCAGCCATTTTAATCCGAGGTCTTAGTGAGAGCAGTGACAAGTTCTTCAACTGGTGTACAGCAGCTAGGGCAGTAGAGGTCTGAGAAAGCGAGTGCTTATTATTATTATTATTATTATTATTAGTTTTCTTGCAGGCCAGGAGGAGAAGGATTTTTTCCTTTTATTTCAGTTCTTCTTTAAAATCTGACAAAAAAATATTCCTTTTTGTTTCCTTTCATCAATTCCTTTCACTTCTGTCCCCATTAAATGAGGAATCTGTCCCGTTAGCTTGCAGCAAAACCAGTGAATTAAAACTTGCAAATAATATTTGTAGTCATTTGCCAAAGTTATTACCTCCTGTTTTCTGAATGGTGATTTTCCCTTAATTCCTTGGATTAAGGGTGGTAAGTTTTTATTCGTTCGAAGGGGAGTGGTGAAGCAGAGGACAGAATAACACAAACCAAAGAGAAAAGGAGAGAGAAACACAAACTGAGGAGGAAAAGAGGGAGCAACATAAAGCAAAGAGAAAGACTTCCAGTCAGTCTGCAATGAACACAGTAGTGCTTGTTTTTTATTATGCGAGTCAGGCAGCTTTGATGATATATCCTGAGAAGTGAACCTCACCATCCTGAAACTGGGCTACAGTAAGTGGTATAGGAAGCAGCAAATTAATTTAGGTTTGGATTTTGATTTATATATTATTTTTACAACCTGTTGTATATTGTAAAATGTCATACAATTGTGCAAGAAGTGTGTAAGTAACCAATACTGATCATGTTTTTGTTGAATCTATGGTATTTAATTGGTGTTTCTTATCCCAATTGTTATTGTGGAAGTGTTTTCCTTTATCTTAACATTATATATTCTTACATTTTTTTGTTCTTTGGCATCTTTGTTATCCATTTCATCATAAACCAAAAAGTCAATTTTTTTTCAAGGCTGGTGTTTCTGAAACAGAACAACTAACAACTTGAGTGGCACAATTTCATAGCGGTTAGCACTGCTGTCTCACAATATCAGGGATGCGAGTTCAATTCCCAGCTTGGGTCACTATCTGTGCGGACTTTGTACGTTCTCTCTGTGTCAGCACGAGTTCCCTCTGGATGTTCCAGTTTCCTCCCACAGTCCGAAAGATATACTGGTGAGGTGCAATGAACGTGCTAAATTCTCTCTCAACGTACACGAAGAGATGCTGAAATATGGAGACAAGAGAATTTTCGCAGTAACTTCATTGCAGTGTGAATGTAAGCCTAACTGTGACTAATAAATGAATAAACATAACCTAAAATAAACTAAGGTAAATGTATGAGCATTTTTGGCCAAGGTAAACATTGGACTATGCATGAGCATTGACACGTGATTGAAAGTCATGAGATCAAGTGTCAAATGATAAAATCTCAAGCAATATGTTAAACCTTATTAAAAATACTTTTTCCTATGCCCTGTGAAGTATCACATGATCTCTGAGAGAACTATGTCATGGAGATATCCATAAACAGACTGCTGTCAGAGAGACTTCTTGGTGAATGAATCTCAAGGAGAGATCCAGATAGTTATCACAGAACGTTGCACTACGTTGGACCAAGGGACTCAGTCATTGAATGTTCTCAAAGATACGAGAAAGAGGGCAGTTCTCACCAGGGTCTACTGACATACTGCTTATTTATGCATGCTGTGACAGGGAAATATATTCACACATTCCACTCACCAAGGTATCCAGCTACAGTCTCATCTGACAGGACAACTCAGTCACACCCACCTCTCACTGGTAAATCTGTTCTCATGGCCAGGCTCATTCTCACAAGGAGATGCAAAGCCCTGAAGTAGATTTTGCAACTATCAATCTTAGAAGCTGCAAGATTTGCCTTTAAATTCACGAAACTCCTTTTGTTTCATACCAGGACACCCTTGTTGTTTCATGCTTATGGGTGACAGAACTTAAAATAAAATAGATATAGATAATATATAAATAAAATAAAATAGATTGGCCTCTCATACGAAAATTGATGCCCAGTGTACCATCCAATATCTACACTCTACCTGAGGGTAGTCTACTGAAGGGTTGTTATAAATAACAGCACATGACATTGTTCAGTGGCTGTGTACTGTTAATGATTCAATCAGCTATGAACGAATGCTCTGAGAAAAGTATTTTTTTGATTTAAATTGATTTATTATTGTCACATGTATTAGTATACAGTAAAATGTATTGTTTTTTGCACACTAGACAGACAAAGCATACCGTTCGTAGAAAAAGAAACAAGACTGCAGAATGTAGTGTTACACTCATAGCTAGGGTGTAGAGAAAGATCAACTTAATGCAGGGTAAGTCTATTCAAGAATCTGATGGCAGTAGAAAAGAAGCTGTTCTTAAGTCAGTTGGTATGTGACCTCAGACTTTTGTACCTTTTTCCTGATGGAAGAAAATAGAAGAGGGAATTCTGGTTTGCCTGGGGTCCTTAATTATGTCGGCTGCTTTGCCGAGGCAGATGGAAATGTAGACAGTGTCAATGGATGGGAGACTGATTTGCCGAGGCAGTAGGAAGTGTAGACAGAGTCAATGGATGGGAGGCTGGTTATTTGATGGATCGGGCTACATTCATGACCTTTTGTAGATTCTTGCAGTCTTGGGCAGAGCAGGAGCCATATCAAGCTGTGATACAACCAGAAAGAATGCTTTCTATGGTGTATCTGTAAAAGTTGGTGAGAGTTGTAGCTGACATGCCAAATTTCCTTAGTCTTCTGGGAAAGTAGAGGCGCTGGTGCGTTTTCTTAACTATAGTCTATTTATATTTTTATAAATATATTAATGTGTATAAAAAATCCTCCATTTCAATTTAAAAAAATATGCAGTGGTTGGTCTTTCTGCAGTTTCCAGTGCAAAACTGCTGGAACCTGATTAACTTCGGTCACGCCAATGGAAGGAATGATCCAAGTGCTCCAAAGCTGGACTTAGAACGTATGCCAAGACATTTCCTCCACTTTGGAAGTCTATGGGGAACATTTTCACTTGGAGATCAATAAGTATGTTATTAATAACAATAGTTTTGACATCTGTGCACAAGTTTTCATATTTTCTGCTGTCATTATATGTAGATTTAGAACTTATTTTTTGAGTGTTGGAACCAATTTTCTCCCTTCTAAAGGAATTGACATTGGTTTGGTAAAAGAGTCTATGATTACTGATCACAACAGTAACCTGTTCTATTGTGAGATTGGAATCAAAAGTAATTCCGATAGGCGAGGTGAAGTAAAGTGAGAAACAGCTTATGTATATCCATTCTGTGCTGGGAAATTCAATGTAAGTCTACATTAGCAGATGATGTGGATTGACTAGATAAGATTCAAATCCAATGTGCAATTTGGAAAGAATATATTGACTAAAAACGAGTGCAGTGCAGATTCACTATAATGTTACTCAGGCTCCAAGTGTTATATTATGAGGAGAAATTTAATAATTTTTTTTGTTCTTGGATAAGATTTGCAGGGCCAGCATTTATTGCCCATTGATAATTGTGCTTGTCTGCTCTTGATAGTAATATGCCTTCTTGAACCACAGTAAGAAGTCTCGCAACACCAGGTTAAAGCCTAACGGATTTATTTGGTAGCACGAGCTTTCAGACCGCTGCTCACCTGATGAACGAGCAGCACACCAAAAGCTCAGGCTATCAAGTAAACCTGTTGGACTTTAATCTGGTGTTTTGAGACTTCTTTTTGTGCCCACCTCAGTCCAACGTCAGCATTTCCACATCATGGCTTCTTGAATGACTGCAGTCCATGTGGTATAGTTACACACACAGAGTTATTAGGAAGGGAGTTCCAGGGTTTGGACCAAGTGACAGCGAAGGAACAACAATATAGTTCCGAGTCTGGATGGTATGTGACTCCAAAGGGAACTTTCAAGAGGTGGGCTTCCCATGTATCTTCTGTGATTGGCCCTTTTAGGTAGTAGAGGTTATGTGTACAGAAGGTGCTGTCAAAGATTGCCAGGAATATTGTCAGTTAAAAGGTAATTTGATAGAAGTTTTTCTTGTAGGATTTCAGAAGGAGTTGTTAGCTGAAGAGAAACCCTTTCCTCTGGTGAGGATGGCCAGGGCAAATGGATGCGACTTTAACATCAGAGCCAGACCATTCATAAGAAAAATTAAGAAACGTGATCAGATTGTAAAGTGTGGAACTTTCTTCCAACCAAAATATAGATGCAAGCTTAATTACTAACTTTAAAGCTAATATATATAGGTATTGATAGCCAAGGGTATGGAGGGATAAGGCAGGTAGATGGAGTCAGCATACAGAAACAACTCATTACATTGTGGAGCAGGCTGAAGGATATTAATAGCCTACTCTTGTTTTCATATTAAAAACTAATAGACAGTTGCAAAGAATCATTTAAAATGCCCACGGAATGCTAACCTTCACACCTTAAGGGGGCTCAAAACAATTATTTTTAAAGAAAGTTTAATTAAACTTTGGTCAGTCTTGATAATAGTAAGGCTTAACAATTCTTCTATAAACAGAAAAAAGTGCTCATTTATTCAAAAGTGTAAGTGTCCAATCCGACTCTGAAGATATGTATTCCCAAGAATTAGATTAATTAATGATTTTGCTGCTCTTGGGCAATTAACCTTGGATAATAATTAATTAATAATTAAGCTATTTAAAACAACATTCCTTTGTAATTTTCTTTCATTTTTATTTGCTAGTTCTTGCATTTTTCTGCAATTTGTTACAGTACCTTAGTTCCAAGAATCTCCAAATATTCTGTATTGTCCTAAAGGAGCTCTGAATGAACCATCCTACATTATATTTCTAGAATGAGTGGCAGTGAAGCTGGGGAGACAAGCATATCAAACAGTTCATATGAATGGATGCAGCTATTTTTAAACATTTAACTCTGATTCAACAGATTTGGTACATAAACTCAATGTGCCACAAACTGGCAGGAGGCAGGTTTGTGTCAGTGGTTCTTGACACATATAGTGAAAAATATCAATATCAACTACAAGCAGAAAATGTTGGAAAATACTCAGTAGATCAAGCAGCAACTCTGGGGAAAGATACAGAGTTAAGGAATTTAGACTTGAATTTTCACCACAATGGAGAAGTTTGCAATCATGACGAAACTCCTGCAAATGGTTGAAAATTCTATGGCTTGCCCCAGAACACAGCGTTTCCCACCTTCATGAGGGCAGTACTGGAGTCAGGCCGGGGGTTTGTGCATGCACATTTTACAGAGACCATTTAAATTACTAGCTGCATTCATAAAAGAGGGAATTTTGGAAGAACAAATATGTGGAATCTGGAACGTGTCGATTTAACCAGTTAAACGGAGGTCTGAATTTGGTGGAAGCATTTGGTGTAATCCTTTACAGAAGTAAAGTATGCCTTTGAAGAGGGTCCTGGGACAATTTTGCGGGAATTAAGGCACCTTTTGGAAAAGTGACCATGATAAGGTAATTTTTACACACAAATTGATTGGAACTGTCAAGCTATCAGAGAACTGTTAAAGAGCTGTGCAGCTGCCAAACCTGTAAAACCTGTCCAGGAAGTGTGAAACCTACCAAGGAACTGTTCAAGGATACAAAATGAGTTGAAACAGAAGGGTAAGGTCAAAGGGTGGTAAGTGGGAATGTAATTTGGCATGTGTTGACACTAAGTTAACATAAGACATATGGAGGAAACAAATAACAAAGAAAGAAAAAGTCGTGATACCCTAATTAAACTAAAAAAAAACCTTCTGCCTTTACTCTATTCCTCCCTATTTATGTAACCATCCAGATGCCTCTTAAATGTTGTTAATGTGCCTGCTTCCACCATCTCCTTGGGCAGTGCAGCACCTGCCACTCTTCCCTTGCATATCTCTCTTAAACTTTCCCTCTCTCCTCTTGAACTTGTGCCCCCTTATAATTGACACTTCTACTCTAGGAAAAAGCCTCTGACGACCTACCTTGTCCATGCTTTTTATAACTTTGTAGACCTCTGTCAGGTCTCCCCTCAGCCAGTGAAAACAATCCTCATTTATTCAATCTCTCCTCATAGTCATTACCCTTGAAACCAGGCAACATCCTGATAAACTTTCTTTGCACTCTCTCCAAAGCTTCCATGTCTTCTGGTAGTGTGTTCTGTAGTGTACGGCATGTAGAGAACTGCATGCAATAATCTAAATGTATGCCTTCATTATGTAGTGAACTGCAAGCGATAATCTAAATGTGGTCTCACCAAGGTTTTATATAACTGCAACTCCCAATTTCCCAACTGCAATTTCCCAACTCCTCATACTCAATTCCCTGGCTGATGAAGGCAAGCATGCCATATGCTTTTTAATCACCTTGGCCACCAGTGTTACCACTTTTGGGGAACCATGGACCTTCATGCCCAGATCCCTCTATACCCACGGGGAATGATGTGGGTAATGGGGCACTAAGTTGACAAAAGGGTATGAGAGGCCTTGAGTGGTGGGTAAGACTTGACATAGGTTGCCATTGATGGTGTATTGGAAGTGTGTGTGTGGCATGGGGTGAGGTCTGGGTGGATGTTTTCTGTTTTATTGTTATATTTTATTTATTTAAGCACAGAGTATGTATTGCACCGAGCCCACCTTCATACCCCATATGCAGCATTTGTTTCTGGGTTTCCCTCACCAACTCCTTTCCCAGCACCCCGCCACTATCTCCCCCGCAATCAAAAATCTGACCTGTGGGTGGACATTTGTAAAGATTGGGCTCACCAAGCTGGGACTTCTCCTGACTCAGCGGACCTAAACAGGAGTAACATTCTGAGCCTTGATGTTTCAGGTCATGAACCTTTTATTAAGGTTAAATTTTATAAGTCACTGTGGTCCCTCCCCCTTCCAGCTAAAAGGTTGGTGTGGAGCCAACAAATGGGACAAAATGGTATTCCACTGTCATTTAATGGCCAATTGCTCATTAATAAGCTGGAGGCAGGATTTCCACCCATCAAAGACAGGAGGTTAATACTCAGCGACCTGTCAGCCAATCAGATGGCCGGAAGCTTTGTAATCCCTGTTCAGTTTCTCTTCTATTTGATATAATCGCACCAATCATACAGAGGGATTAGTGACACAATAATGTTGATTCTTTATTTGAAACACATACAGATGCTGTCCATGGCGAACTAAATATAGTGTACTCAACTTCTATAACTGCTGCTCGTTGGTTGCCTATAAGTCATGGAATTACTACATCATATCTGTTTGAAATTATAATGGCAGACAGCAGTTTCAGATATACATCCTTAAAGATATATGCACACCGTATCACAACATCTATCTTTTTTCAACAAAAGATTTACCCTTAAAAATAAAATTACTTACATGATTACATTACATTACTTGGGACTAAAGGTAGGCAAATCCCCGGGCCTGGATGGAATGCATCCCAGGTGCTAAAAGAAACGGTAGAAGTAATAGTAGATTCATTAGTTGTAATTTATCAAAATTCACTGGACTCTGTGGATGTGCCAGCTGATTGGAAAACAGTTAATGTAATGCCACTGTTTAAAAAGGGAGGTAGAGATAAAGCAGGTAACTAGAGGCCAATTCACTTAACATCCATTGGAATCTATCATTAAGGAACAAATAGCAGAACACTTGGAAAAGAATGGTTCAATCAAGCAGACACAGCATGGATTCATGAAGGAAAAGTCATGTTTGATGAATTTACTGGAATTTTATGAAGATATAACGAGTGTGGTTGACAGCGGAGAACTGGTAGATGTGGTATATTTAGATTTCCAGAAAGCATTCGATAAGATGCCTTACAAAAGGTTGTTGCATAAGATAAAGGTACAGGGAGTTGGAGGTAAAGTGTTAGCGTGGATTGAGGATTGGCTATCTAACAGAAAACAGAGTCGGAACAAATTAATGCTTTGGCAGTCGGTGACTAGTGGTGTGCTGCAGGATCAGTGCTGGAGTGTCAACTGTTTATCATATACATAACAAAGTTTGTAGATGACACAAAGATGAGCGGGAAAGCACATTGCGTGGAGGACACAGAAAGTCTGCAGAGAGATTTGGATAAGCTAAGTGAGTGGTCAAGGACCTGCAGATGGAGTCTAATGTTAGAAAGTGTGAGGTTATCTACTTTGGAAGGAATAATAGTAAAATGGACTGTTATTTAAATGGTGAAAAATTACAACATGCTATGGTGCAGAGGGATTTGGGGGTCCTTATGCATGAATCACAAAAATTCAGTTTGCAGATACAGCAGGTGATCAAGAAGACAAATGGAATGTTAGCCTTTATCGTGAGAGGCATGGAATATAAAAGCAGGGAGGTCTTGCTACAATTGTACAAGGTAGTGGTGAGGACGCACCTAGAGTACTATGTACAATTTTTGTCTCTTTATTTAAAAGGATATATTAGTTTTGGAGGAAGTGCAGAGAAGGTTCACCAAGTTGATTCCAGAGATGAGGAGGTTAGCTTATGAGGAGAGATTGAGTAGACTGGGCCTATACTCATTGGAGTTTGGAAGGTTGAGGGGAGATCTTATAGAGACATATAAGATAATGAAGGGACTAGACAGGGTAGAAGACAGCAAGATTATTTCCAGTTAGAATGGAAACAAGAACTAGAAGGCACAGCCTCAAAATACGGGGGAGTCAATTTAGAACAGAGTTGAGGAGGAACTTCTTCTCCCAAAGGATAGTGAATCTTTGGAATTCTCTGCTCATTGAAGCAGTGGAGGCTACCTTGTTAAATGTGTTTAAGTTGCAGATAGATAGATTTCTGACCAATAAGGAAATTAAGGGTTGTGGGGAGCTGGTGAGTAAGTGGAAGTGGACCGCTATCAGATCAGCCATGATCTTGTTGAATGGCGGGGCAGGCTTGAGGGGCTAGATGGCCTACTCCTGTTCCTATTTTTTATGTTCTTATGACAATGAAGCAAAATAACATTTTGTCTAAATGTGCTTTAACACAAAGAAATACATTTAACAGTCAGTGAAACTTGTTGACAGTTTGTTTCTCTGTCCAGTTTCAGTTACTGTGATCTTTGTTCGAGGCTGCTATGTGGTATCAGAATACTGGCTAAAGTGTTTGCACGCACAGTATCTGAGTCACAATAGGATTACTCAGTGTTTTTGGTGGTGGTATTTTTGTGATTGGACATCTGTTGCATCACATTGTTGAGCCATTTGGTGTTGGCACAGGAAACAGTCTTCGTTCTGGGAATATACTGATGATTTCTGCTAGAATCCAAGTGTTATTTGTTGGATTTTGTACCTGACCTTTCTGAATGTTACTTAGACTAGGCCATTTGTTGCCCTCATGTTAATCATGGGTATCCTTCATCTTCTCCTGTTTTTTGAGTGAAGCCTGTACCTCTGGGAAGATTAATGAATGTTGGCTGGGGAGGTTTGTCCACACTTTTTGGCAGAATGGTAATTCTGCACTAGTTTTACAGTGTGATGAAGTCTGGATACATTTGGCTCAAACTGTGTTGTGCAGCCTGTTGGCCAGTGGCACAGTGCTTAACATTGCTGTCTCACAATGCCAGGAAGACAGGTTCGATTCCCAGATTGGACCACATTTTGTGTGGATTTTGCACATTCTCCCATATCTGTGTACGTTTGCTGTGGTTTTCTCCCACAGCCTAAAAAGTGTGCTGGTTAGATGCATTGGTCATGCTAAATTCTCTCTCAGTATATCCAAACAGGCACCGGACTGTAGCGACCAGGGGATTTTTACAGTAATTTCATTGCAGAGTTAATGTAAACCTTACTTGTGACTAATAAATAACTTAAACTTATTTGCATTGCAGAGTATGGTGATCTTCTCCCACAGTAAGCATAGGGTTTCCACAGTAAGGATCAATGGTGATTCTTGTAGTCTCTGAGTCTTATCATTGGAGTTGCCTCTGCAAGATCCTGTAAATCCATCGGCAGGTTAGGTGCATTAACATCAGTATTCTCGCTCAGACCAATATCCACAGCATTGAAGCTGTTCGGCCATCTTCACTGGGCGAGCCACATTGTCCACATGCCCGACCTGGGACTTCTGATACAGGTGCTCTACGCAGAGCTTTGACATTGCAAACGAGCTCCAGGAAAGTGAGGAAATACCTCAAGGACACCCTCAAAGCCTCCTGGAAAAAGTGCAACATCTGCTCTAACTGAAAATCCCTAGTCCTAATCTGCCCAAAGCAGAAGAAAAGCATCCTGGAAGGAGCTGAATCTTGAGTTTCATCACCAAGAGCAAGTTGAAGTAAACATTGACAGCAAAAGGAGTACCTGGTGACCTGAGTACCCCAACCACTCGCTCCTCCAAACACTGTCTACACCACCACCCATCCGCCCCCCCATTCCCACTCCATGACAAAGACTGGAGATTCTGCATTAGACTCCTCAATCACCTCAGAAACTAGTTTTTATTGTGGAAACAAGTCATCCTCAAACCTTGAGAGGCTGCCTAAGAAGAAGCGAAGGCCTTTATTGTCCCTCGCAATTTTAATTTTAATGGCTTTTTTATCTGGTTCAGACATATTGATATTCAAAAAGTATAGATCACATGTTCTAGGAACAAAATTAATTCAGATAAGAGATCTGTTATCTTGCAATTGAGTGTTGAAAATTTTGTGGCCCATCTTTTACCTATTTACAGGATCTTACTGCTATCTGAAAGCCTGAACAGTGATTAAAGTTTCTTGCAGCTCTTGTTAAGAGTTAATTTGGCTCTGAGTGGCAGTACCTTTAGTGACCACTGCCTTAGCTGGTCATAGGTTACTGCTTGGCTGCAATAGTGGTGCTATTGAGCTCTTTCTCAAATTTTTGTCCCCAGTTTAAACTGGAAGCTGTGTCCAGGATGCAATGACTTCACAGGAAAATGGCTGCAGGACTGCCAACGCAGAACAATAAAATAAGACTCCTTACAAGCTTCTTCTTGATGTAAGGAACTGTTGCTGGATAGATTATTGTCCTCAGCCCTGTCTGCATTATTTAGCTTCAGCAGTAATTAATTCTCTTTCTGCAGGCAGAGTCTGACTTACAGTGAGGCCTCACTCTGGGCTCTGCTATTTAATTCCTGTTCCAGCTTAAACTTTTCAGCAGCTATGCTTTTATTAATTAAGTTTTCCCAGCTTTGAACAAACTTACCAAGACTCAATTCCTGCTGGCTGGAGTGAGGTGCAATCCCAAACAAAGGAATCGCCAAGCATTCGAGGGAATGTCAAGGGAATCTCCAAGTGTTCCTTGACTGCGATATAATCAAGCAGGGTAAGCAGCCAATCATATTGAAGTATTCTCAGGCAGTAAACCTGAAAATAAAATGCGCTGGTTTTTTTTTACAGCTAATGATATTGTAAACACAAATTGTTGTAAGATATACACCAGATGAAGGAAAAAGCCAAAATATCATAAAAATCTTCAAGAATATTATTCTAAAAAGGTGTAGAATTATTTTATTGGAATGGAGGAATATGACATTCTGCGTAAACTTTTTTTTTTGAGCGAGTATTATAGTTCATCTGTAATCATCAATTCCATTAAAAGCCCAATTATACCTTGTTCAACAAGTTGTACCATTTTGACGGTTTTTATTGTCAAGAATATTAGCTTAAAAGGGCAAGTTTGCATCAGTTCAGCACTTCCTAATTGATTGCAGTCTGGAGAGACTTTAAAGGTATGACCAGTGATTCATGTTCAGCAACATTTTCATTTCTGTGTTTCACTGCACATGTGCAGACTCAAGAAGTTGTCAGCTTCAGAGGAATAGAGATAGTGAATGCTGACAGCTTTGCTGTCATTACCAACGCGTAATCCGAGCCAATAACTGATAGATCATAAGATGGATGCCAAGAGAAAAGAAATGAACTGCTCTGAAGCTTTGATGTTTCGTGGCTGAGTTGCATTGTTAAACTATTCAAACCAGACTATCCTCGCCAGACAGGTGGCAACAAGAGTCAACGTATGTTGTTCATCTAATATGTGTTTAATTCAGTATTCAGTTTGAGAACAGCACTGGCAGATCACTGATCTTTCTCTCTCAATCAAAGCCAAAGAAAAATAAAGTATCTCAAAAATGTATTACCTACAAATTCAATTTTGGTTGCTCTTGTTTTTCTCTGAATTACATTGCTTTGGAAACTGTATTTATTCTCTGAGTCGCTTTGCTTTAGAAATTGCACCATTATTAGTTAGTTTATCCTGGCTGCTTTCTGGATGTCTAATTTTGGCAGAGGTTTGAATACAAGAGCAAAAAGACAGCCTTTCCACTGTAAATCTTGGCACAGCAGTGAAAGTCTGCTGTCCCTTTATCTCATTAAAAGCTTGGTATCTGATCTACCTTCTCAAGGTAACCTTTGAATTAGTTTACACTCACTGAAGCAAATTGATTTCTCTTACTTACAATTGGAGAGATGGCGGTCTAGTGGTAATGTCATTGGACTAGTAATCCAGAGGCCCAGGTTAATTCTGTGGGGACTTGGGTTCAAATCCCACTCCATCAGTTAGTAAAAATGATATTGAATTAATGAATCTGAAATATAAAGCTAGTTTCAGTAATGGTGATCATGACTGACTTATTACTGATTGTCATTAAAAACCTGTTTGACTCACTGCTGTCCTTTAAAGAAGGAACTCTGCCATCCTTATCTGGTCTGACCTACACGTGACTCTAGACCCATAGTAATGTACATATGAGCATGTGAATTAGCAGCAGGAGTAGGCCATTCAGCTCCACAAATCGTCCAATAAGATTATAGCTGATCTAAATTGTTACGTCAACACCATATTCTGCCTACTCCGATAACCTTTGACCCTCTTGTTAGTTAAGAATCTATCCACCTCAGCCTTCTGCTGTCTTGAGAAGACAGTTCCAAAGATTCACGACCCTCTGAATCTCTTCTCAACTAAATGGGAGACTCCATATTTTTAAACAGTCACCTCCCATTCTAGTCTCTCCCACAAAAGGAAATATTCTCTCAGGATCCATCCTGTCAAATCTCCTCAGGATCTGATATGTTTCAGAAGTGTTTGACTCTTAACTGGCTCAGCAATTCATTAGGGATGGGCAAGAAATACTGGTCCAGCCATTGATACCCATACTAATTTAAAAAAAAGAAACAGATTGTCTCTATGTTAAGCCATTAGAATGAGCTATCTCCAAAAGAAAGGAAACTAAATGCCAAAGTTTCCATCAGCCACAATTAACCAGAGCAAGTGAAGAAGGCATTAGAATATTCAGATGAATGCTTGCAGTAAGATAAAGAACAATGGTTGAAGGACATTGCCTCCAACTTTAGTGAGATTCATGCTTTTTTGTGGAAAGTAATGTCTACACCTATACACACACCACTGCACTGCATGCAAATCTTATCAAACTACTGCCTCCAGACGCACATTGATATGGGGACCCTTTCAAATGTTGACATGCACCCGAGTGATTCCAGGCAAAACAAAGAACAAAGAACATTACAGCACAGGAACAGGCTCTTCTGTCCTCCAAACTTGCACCGACCATGCTGCCTGACTGAACTAAAACCCCCTTACCTTCTAGGGACCATATCCCTCTATTCCCATCCTATTCATGTATTTGCCCCTTAAAAGCTTTCCTTTTGCTATGAATGCATCCTAATCTGGGAAATTTAAATATTTGTAGTACGCAATATGTACCCTTCGACTCAAGCCTATTACAACTCATGGAAAACAGGCAAAATCTTGTCTGATTATATTTTCTTGCAAATGTGCATATTACATAAAGATTAGATGACTTGTTGGCTCTGATGTGCTGAAATTTTCTTCATCAACAGTTACCCAGTTTACACCTTACAATGCAACTGAGAGACATAAAACTGAAACAAGTACATTTCTGGAAATACCTTACTGTCTACAATTTGAAATCTGAAAATAATAAATTGTTAGAGAAAATCTACATGTAAATACTTTCAGCAGAAGTCAAAATCCATTGTCCTCTGTTTAATTTTTTTTTACAAATGGGAAGCAAACTTGGTGTAAGTTTTGGATTCTTACTGTTTTATCTTACCTAGAAGCGGTAAGGTAATACAACAAGAATCAAATAATCTTTTGCATGGATTGTATGTTGTTCACTGTTATTTACCTTACTTCCCCGAATTACTTCTGCTGCATCTAACTCACTAATTCTCAATTTAGCAGGTAAAGTTTTGAGTTTACACATCATAAAGACTGGAAAGACAGAGGTTGAGGGGAGATCTGATAGAGGTCTACAAAGCCGTGAGAGGCACAAACAGGGTGGATAGTCAGAGGCTTTTTCTGAGGGTGGATGTATCAATTACAAGGGGGCATAGGTTCAAGGTGGGGAGGGCAGTTTAAGGGACATGTGCGAAGGAGGTTTTTCACAAATAGGGTGGAGGGTGCTTGAACCACGTTGCCAAAGTGGTGGAAGCAGGCACATTAGCAGCATTTAAGGGGCATCTGAATAAGAACATGAATGGGAGGGATAGAGGGATATGGACTGAGTAAGGGCAAAAGGTTTCTTTTTAGTTTAGTTAGGACATCATGATCGGTACAGGCTTGGAGGGCCAAAAGACCTGTTCTTGTGCTGTACTTTTCTTTGTTCTTTATAAATACTTCAATTATTTTTGAATTTTACTATCATAAAGATCATTCCTTTTTTATTTTAATGGCTCATTTGTAATCAGTATGCTGTATTTCTGAAGAGTCACATCTATACAAAAAGCTTTCTGATGCCTTTTGTGTAATCTGTGCTGGTTTTGCTAGCTTCTACTACTAGATGGTGATTAGCGCTGCTGCCTCACAGTGCCAGGGACCTGGGTTCAATTCTAGCCTTAAGGGGCTATCTGTGTGGAGTTTGCACATTCTCCCCATGTCTGAGCACCCGAAGGTTTTCTTCGGGTGCTCAACTTTCCTCCCATAATCCAAAGATGTGTCGGTTAGATAGATTGGTCGTGGCAAGTATGCTTGGGATGCTCTTTTGGAGAGTCAGTGCAGGCACGATGGGCCAAATGGCTCCTTTCTGCACAGTAGAGATACTATGGATTCCCTGGAAGGTAGTGGCTGAAATGATCCCACGATGATGCAATCTGTAGAGCACAGTTTGCCTGTGTTAAGCCAGATTAGATTTTACCATTCATTATGAACATGTCCGAATGTCAAATTCAATATCCTGACCCTGCCTTCCCGCCATATCCCATTGATACCTTTACCCTCAACAATTTTATCTACTCTCTTCTTGAAATCACACAATGCTTTGGGCTCAATCACTTTCTGTGGTAGCGAATTGCAGAGATTCACCACTCTCTGGGTGAAAAAATTTCTCCTCACCTCAGTCCTAAAAGGTTTACTCCTTATCCTCAAACTGTGACTCGCCCTTCATAGGGAACATTCTTTTTGAACCTACTTTGTCTAATCCTGTTAGAATTTTATAAGTTTCTATGAGACCCCCATTCACTCTTTTAAACTCCAATGAATACAATCCTAATTGACTTAATCTCTCTTCATATGACAGATCTGCCATCCCAGGAATCAGTCTGGTAATGTACTCCCTCTAAAGCAATGACATCCTTCCTCAGATAAGGACACTAAAACTGCACACGATACCCCAGTTGGGATATAACAATGACCATTGCAAATAAATCCTCTTCAACTTGCATGTTGAACAACTGTGTGTGTCATTAATGCTGTGCTGCCATGGCATTTGTTTACCAATTTGCATTCCTTCACATCTCATCACAATGCAGATACCCTGTAGAGCCTCACCTGAATTCCTTTACCTGTACAGCCTGGGCAGTTAGTTTGGGAGATCGGTTAATTAAAATAAGAACAAAGGAAACAAAAGAAAATAAATGTATCCAAGGTGCAATCTGTAAACCAGGTAAGAGTCTCAAATGAACGCATATAAAAGGAAAACAGGAACCTGGGACCTGCACACTGGCACTTTGGTCTCTGCAAAAAGCAACAAAACTCAGTGGTATTCATTTGTACCCAAACACCACCTAAATATTGATGTTATGTGAGAACTGATCAGACTTAAATGTCTAAACCATCATTCATAAAGATTATGCTCTGAGCTGTACTTTTACTGTAGTGGATTTGAAACAAAAAAGCTATCTGACTCCACATCCGGAAGGTGGCCTCACATAACTTACATAATTGCATTTTGAATGGCATTACAAATAAATTAAGCCTCATGGTTTGGATCATTGCAGATGGTGTACTAACTAGCAAATTATATCTATATTCCACTTCCTGCATCTCTTGTGTATGCTATATTAGCCACACCAGTAGCACATGAAACCAGAACAAAAAGCACTCATTAGGTTTGGCAGGATTTGTGGAGTTAATGTTTTGTGTTGAATATAACCTTTCTTCAGAACCACTCCAGAAGGGCTGGGCACTGCAGGATATCCCAGCACGTTTCCTGATGATTAAATCAAATCTCGAAAATTCAGTGGACCAAGGATCGGAGGGTGAACCCCTCTGGAAAGATCCTTGGGCCTGTGGGGTTTGCCTTTCTTGCACACAGCTCCCTCTTTGGGCTGTAGAACCTTGTCCACCAATTATCTCCTGGGCTGCCGCAGGGAGGCACCTGTTCATTGCAGAACATTATCACCTCAGAATAGCCATGACCTAATTGAATGGTGCAGCAAATTCATGGGCCGATTGGCCTACTTCTGCTCTTTATGAAGTGTCATTCTACCATTGACAAAATGCCACTGCTTCTATAAACTGCTCCTTTAATAAGGCTTCGAAGTATGCAAAAGCCTGCCTTTTTGAAGTGGGCAACTGATCTACCTTGCAGTCCATTGCTAGAAAACCTCCATGATGATGTGGTGTACATGGACTTCAGCAAGGCATTTGACAAGGTCCCACATGCAAGACTTCTTGAGAAGGTGAGAGGCCATGGGATCCAAGGGGCTTTGGCCTTGTGGATCCAGAACTGGCTTGCCTGCAGAAGGCAGAGGGTGGTTGTGGATGGCTCTTTTTCTGCATGGAGGTCGGTCACCAGTGGAGTGCCCCAGGGATCTGTTCTAGGACCCTTGCTGTTTGTCATTTTCATAAATGACCTGGATGAGGAAGTGGAGGGATGGGTGAGTAAGTTCGCCGATGACATGAAGGTCGGTGGTGTTGTGGATGGTCTGGAGGGATGTCAGAAGTTGCAGCATGACATCGACAGGATGCAAGACTGGGCGGAGAAGTGGCAGATGGACTTCAATGCGGATAAATGTGTTGTGGTCCATTTTGGCAGATCCAACGGGATGAATGAGTACACTATCAAAGGTAGGAGTCTTAGCTGTGTGGAAGAGCAGAGGGATCTTGGGGTCCGGGTCCATAAGACTCTCAAATCGGCCTCCCAGGTGGAGGATGTGGTTAAGAAAGCTTACGGTGTACTGGCCTTCATTCATCGAGGGATTGAGTTCAGGAGTCAGGAGGTAATGCTGCAGCTTTATAGGACCCTTGTCAGACCACACTTGGAGTACTGTGCGCAGTTCTGGTCGCCTCACTATAGGAAGGACGTGGAAGCTATTGAAAGGGTGCAGAGGAGATTTACAAGGATGTTGCCTGGATTGGGAGACATGCCTTATGAAGACAGGTTGAGGGAGCTGGGACTGTTCTCCCTGGAGAGACGAAGGTTGAGAGGCGACCTGATAGAGGTTTACAAGATGTTGAGAGGAATAGATAGGGTGGACTCTCAGAGACTATTTCCCAGGGCTGAAATGGTCGCGACGAGAGGGCACAGATTTAAGGTGCAGGGAAGCAAGTACAGAGGGGATGCTAGGGGAAAGTTTTTCACTCAGAGGGTGGTGAGTGAATGGAATCGGCTGCCGTCGGTGGTGGTCGAGGCGAACTCGCTGGGGTCTTTTAAAAGACTTCTGGATGAGTATATGGGATCCAATGGGATTGGGGGTTATAGATAGGTCTATGGCTGGGTAGGTTTTGATGTGTTCGGCACAACTTGTGGGCCGAAGGGCCTGTTTGTGCTGTAGTGTTCTATGTTCTAATGATGGGACTGTGTCAGAGAGCAAAAACTCAGAATGCCTTTGAACATGTAGTATCAAAAATCCATAAAGCACAAAGTGAAACATACATACCATTCTGGAATTTTGAAGGGAACTGGAAAACCATTGACTATAAAAATCATAATATACTATTCACATTCTCTTATCAGTGAAGCAGCAACTTTATTGCAGTGGACTTGTGCAAGCCACTGGCATCCAACAACAGCTTAATCTGAATTATTCAGCACTACATCACCCTTAATCTGTTAGATGTTGACTTCCGTAATCACTTAATGCTTATTTTAGCACTGATGCTAGCACAAACCCGGTTGAATTTCAAATTCAGCCTTCAACTTACATTTTTATAGAAAACGCCACAATCAAAGCAATAAAACGTTGTCTAATTTATCTAGGGTAATACTGGGGTAGCACCCACAGGGAGTAGGGGGGCCTGGAACTCGTTGCTGGGGGGAGTTAGTGGAAGCAGATACAATAGTGACTTTTAAGGGGCATCTTGATGAATACATGAATAGAGGGATATGGTCCCCAGAAGGATAGGGAATTTAATTAAGTCGGGCAGCATGCTCGGTGCAGGCTTGGAAGCTTAAGGGCCTGTTCCTATTGCCATAATTTTCTTTGTTCTTTGATTTTTGTTCTTTGGTTTTGGACATTTCCTGATATCACAAATCAATAAATTGTGAAATTTACACAAGTGTATGCTGCAAGTTATGTCAAGGTATTATAAAGAAATTGTTGGCAAATCTCTCAAGATTTAAGTGTATCATTTTAGTAATATTCCATGAAAGTGACATTGTGAATTACTGCATTGTATGTTAATAAGCAAAATGAAAACATGTTCGCCAAACTCTTGGCTTTAAGCAGCTGCCATTTTAAAGTTTTTGGGCAGCAGCTTCAGGTTGGAGCATAAATTGGGAGGCAGGAAGAGAGGGTGATTTCTGTCCAGGGTCAGGATAGCTGGCCACATGTGATCTCGTGTTGATCTAATAATCGTGTTCATTAGATATGCACGTCCAAAGATATGGTGAATCTTGCAGTGAGGTGGGCAGAAAGTCAACACCCATGCCAATTTCTCCTAGATGGACTGTAGTCAATAGGGTTAGCTTGGAGCCAACTTCATATATGCCTGAAGTGGTGTGGGAACAATTTGCAGTGATCTATTTGCTGAACATGTTCTTTGAATCTGGCCCTTGGGCCCTGAGCATTTGAGCCAATGGGAAGCCCATTGCCTAGCTTCAGTCTACCTAAGCCTGACCACAGCAAAGCCCATGCTGGAGGACTGCAGATGAGTTCTCCCTTCGTTCATACATCCCTGTGCACGGAAACATTATCTCAGTGATGAGATAATGAAACCATAATCGAACACCATTGGGTGTCCCTCCATCACCTTCGAGGTACATTTGCGAGGCCCTTTCCTTACTGACATTGACAGACCATCCATCCCATTATCAACCATGATCATCAATCCAGGATGCTCAAGATTCAAAACCAGCACATTGTTGTTCCACCAACACCACCCCTCCCCCCACCTGCTGAGTCCCAGGAAGCTAATCCCTGCTTCCTTCCTTCTGCTCCCCCCCTTTCCCTACTTGCTTTGGTCAACTTGAGTTTTCCTTCAGCACAGATTTAACTGCAGCTCTTGACCTAGCTGGGATCTTTATGCTATGAGACCCATGAGTCAGGGAGCAAACCTAATCGTGTGTGGGCTTCACCATAGAGAGGAGTTCAACTAAGCAAGCTTCTCATGCAGTTGAATCATGATTAATAGGATGTCATTTTAATCAGCCAGTTTTGCTCATCCTTAATGCCATTCACCTGAAAAGGCTCCCCTTCATACAGACTAACTGTATTGCGAAGAAGTGCCTTGAGAAAATGGTGCACATAAATTTTCAGACATGCAATCTCAGTTTCTAACCTCACCCTGTCACCCTTGTTTCATCCAATCAAATCATTGTCTGTTATCCTTGAACCACCCTGTTACCTTTGAACATATAACTATCACCTGCCATGTGATATCTCTTCCCTGAGCCTCCACCCATTAATGTACCCATGCTGACCTAATCCTGACCAGCCTCATTATCCAGGCCACCTATTTTGTCCATATCCATGCCTTGCACCAGCATAAGACCATCACTATCCAACCACATGCCTGGATGTGCTACCCTAGCGCATCCTAGTATCCTGACTGACTGTGATTCATAGAATCTTACAGTGCAGAAGGAGATGATTCAGCTCATCAAGTCTGCACTGACCATGGTCCTACCCAGGCCCTATCCACATAACCCCATGCATTTACCCTAGCTAGTCCCTGTGAAACTAAGAGGTAATTTAGCATAGCCAATCCACCTAACCCGCACATCTTTCAGACTGTGAGAGGAACCTGGGGCACCCAAAGGAAACCCATGTAGACTCAGGGAGAACATGCAAACTCCACACAGACAATGACCCAAGCCAGGAATCAAACCCAGGTCCCTGGCACTGAGAGGCATCAGTGCTAACCACTGTGCCACCCTGCCACCCTCTATTCCCTCTATTAATCAGTACGCTCAGTTCAACGTCCAGGGATCCACTGTGAGCGTCCCAAATCTGCCCTTTAGGATCATCTCTGCTCAGAACAAATCCCCATCCAATACCCCCCCCCCCAACCTAAAATTGAAGGCCTTGCCTCTCTCCCAAGTCCCTGCATCCTAACCTTCCCTTCCTGCTGCCACTCTTGTCCCAGATTTTCTCCTTTGGCAATGGCTATTCACTCCAACTCCAGCAAGTTGATTACATCGAGTCACAGAGATTTAGAGCATGGAAACAGACTCTTTAGCCCAACTTGTCCATGTTGCCCCTTTTTTTAACCCCAAAGCTGGTCGCAATTGCACACATTTGGCACATATCCCTCCATACCCATTTTACGCATGTAACTGTGAAACTCTTTATATAAGACAAAATTGTATCCACATCTACTACTACTCTGGCATCTTATTTCAGACACTCACCTCTCTTTGTGTGAAAATGTTGCCCCTCTGGACACTTTTGTATCTCTCTGCCCTCTAGTTTTAGACTCCCATACCTTTGGGAAAAGATATTAACTAGCTGGTCTATGCCCCTCATTATTTTATAGACTTCTATAAGATCAGCCCTCAGCCTCCTACGCTCCAGAGGAAAAAGTCCCAGTCTATCCAGCCTCTCCTTATAACTCAAACCATTAAATCCCGATAGCATCCTAGCAAATCTTTTCTGCACTCTTTCTGATAATATCCTTTCTATAATAGAGTGACCAGAACTGTACACAGTATTCCACGTATGGCCTTACCAATGTTTTGTACAACTTCAACAAGACATTTCAGCTCCTGTATTTAATATTCTGACCAATGAAACCAAGCATGCCGACTGCCTTCTTCACTATTCTGTCCACCTGTGACTCCATTTTCAAGGAACTATGAACCTGTATCCTGTGATCTCTTTGTTTTGTAATTCTTCCCAGTGCCCTACCATTAACTGAGTAAGTCCCACCCTGGTTTGATTGACCAAATTGCATCACCTCGTATTTATCTAAATTAAATTCCGTCTGTCATTTATCTGCCCACTGGCTCAATTGATCAAGATGCTGTTGCAATCCTAGATTATCTTCTTCACTGTCCACTATGTCACCAATCTTTGTGTCATCTGCAAACTTACTAACATGCGTACTAAATTCTCATCCAAATCATTAATATAAATGATAAATAACAGTGGACCCAGCACTGATCCTTGAGACACATCCTGGTCACAGGCCTCCAGTTTGAAAAGCAACCCTCTACAACCACCCTCTGGCTTTTGTCATTAAGCAAATTTTGTATCCATTTGACTATCTCGCCCTGGATCCTGTGAGATTTAACCTTATGCAACAATCTACCATGTGGTTCCTTATCAAAAGCCTTGCTAAAATCCATGTAGACGACATTAATTGTACTGCCTTCATCTACCTTCCCTTTAAAAAAATCAAATTTGTGAGACATGATTTTCCAGTTACAAAGCCATGCTGACTGTTCCTTACATCTCTAAATGTGTGTAACTTTGCCTGATACATGCCACTTATATGTGGTGATAGATCTGCAGGCACTTAATGTCTCGTTCATCAATAATTTAATTCAGAAAGGACCTTAGTTCTGGTGAGCCAACCTTTTAATAAATATGCATGACATGCAGATGCATGAAAAATGTTTACTGATGATAGCCATCAGGAAGTTTGACTTGTCTTCAAACTTGCAAACCTTCATCCTGCCATTGGAAGACTGAGTTTTGGCCTCCTGCTCAATTTCGTTCCCCTGCCACCTTGCTTTCCATTTTTAGGAACAGCACAAGATTCCACCCTTGAATCCCACAGCCAGAGTCACTTTAAAATGAAATACACTCGTCTATCTGAATAATGAATAATAAGTAGAAGCAGCATGTTACAGACAGAGCCCAGCAAACAGGTCAAATCAAATCAAAGCTCTGAAATTTTGCTGCCATCTTATCATGAATAGTGGATGAGTAAACAGCTAACTGTAGGCGGAGGCTGCAAAATTATTACAAACTTCATTGATGGGGGAGCTCAGCATCTCAGCACAAAAGACAAGGCATTCGTAACCATCTTCACTTAGAAGTACTGAGTGAATGATCCATCTCAGCTTGTTCCTGAAGTCCACAGCATTACGGATGCCAGTCTTCAACTCGCTTCACTCCGCATAATCTCAAGGCTGAAGGCATCGGTTACAGATGAGTCTTTAGGTCCTTCCAATATACTAGCAGTAGTATAAAGACTTCTGCTCCGAAACTAACCAAGTCAAGTTCTTTCAGTACATTGACATCTTTCTAACAATGTGGCAAATTGTTGAGATGTGTCTGTCCATTAAAAAAAGGATAAATTTCACTGGCCAATTACTTTTGCATAAGCTCATTCTCAACCATCAGCAAAGCGATGGGAAGCATCATTGATAGTGATGTCACTTACTCAGCTACAACCTGCTCACTAATATTTAGTTTGGGTTCTACCAGGGCTACTCAGTTTCAGAGCTCATTGCAGCTTGATCTAAACATGGACAATGCACTGAACGCCAGAGATGAGATTAGCATGGCTGCACTTGATATCGAAGTATCAAGGAGCCCTAGTAAAATTGACATCAATGGTAATCATTGGTAATTTATTAGTATACTACTGGGACTTGATGGATTGAGTTATAAAGGAAAGGCTGGATAGACTGGGACTTTTTTCTCTGGAACGTAGGAGACTGAAGGCTGATCTTATAGAGGTCTATAAAATAATGAGGGGCACAGATCACATTGATAATCAATATCTTTTCCAAAAGATAGGGGAGTCTAAAACTAGAGGGCATAGGTTTAAGATGAGAGAGGAGAGAGATACAAAAGTGTCCAGAGGGGCACTTTTTTCACACAAAGTGAGGTGAGTGTCTGGGACAAGTTGCCAGAGGTAGTAGTAGAGGTGAGTACAATTTCAACTTTTAAAAAGCATTTAGAAGTTAGATGGGTAAGATGGGTATGGAGGGATGTGGGCCAAATGCAGGCAAGTGGGATTAGCTTAGGCGTTTTTAAAAAAAAGGGTGGCATGGACAAGTTGAGCCTAAGGGCCTGTTTCCATGCTGTAAACCTCTATGATTCTATGAAACTAGGACTCTAATCAGAAGGAAAGCTCTCCGCTGGTTAGAATCATACCTAGTTGTGGTTGTTGGAGGCTAATCATCCAAACTTCAGGTCATTGCTACAGCAATTCCTCAAGATAGTGTCCTAGGCCCAACCATCTTAAATTACTTTGTCAATGATGTTTCCTTCTTCATAAGGTCAGAAGTGGGACATTTTCTGATGTTTGCACAGTGTTCAATGCCATTCACAACTCCTTAGATATTTAAGCATTTTCTGTCTGCATGCAGCAAGAGCTGAACAACATTCAGGCAGGATTAACAGTGGCAAATAACATTCCTGGCACACAATTGCCAAACAATGGTCATCTCCAATAAGAGAATATAACCATCTTCCTTGACATTCTATGGGATTATCTTTGATGAATCTCCCATTATCAATATCTTAGGGGTTACCATTGACTACAAGCTGAAGTGGACCAGCCATACAGTGGTATGAGAGAGTAATTCAATTCCTGACTCCCCAAAGTCTATTCACAATCTATAAGGCACAAATCTGGAGTGTGATGGAATGTTCTCCACTTGCCTGGATGAGTGCAGCTCCAAAAACACTGAAGATGCTTGACACCATTCAGGACAAAGAAATCTGTTTGATTGCCATTATATCCATCACGTTCGCTGTACCATTTAAAAGCAATTCACAGTATCTCCTTTGATAGCAACGTTCAAATCCATGGCCACTGTCACCCAGAAGGACAACAGCAGCAGATACAGGAGAAAATCACCACCTGATGGCGAACCAAATTTCCTTCACTATTGCTACACCAAAATCCTGGAACTCCCTTCCCAAAAGCATTGTATGTGTTCCTATAAAAGATGGAACTGCAGTGGTTCAATAAGAGACTTACCATCATCTTCTCAAGCACAGTTAGGAATGAGCAATAAAGGCTGGGGAGGTCTTGCAGCACAGTAGGTAGTGCCCTCATCTGTGAGCCAGAAGCTCAGATTCAAGGACTTCATGGCCAATGGTGGTGCATTCATAACTCAATGAAGCAGGTTGAGCATATCAACTTGTAAATCATTCCAATCTGCCAATGGCAGGCACTAAGAGTTGGAAAGACTCCTGATCAGCCATGCTTGATGTGGAATGGCACCCCTCGAGCTATACGCCTCTGGCAATAGACTAACAACCTATTCCGGGAATTACTAGCTATGGAAACAGACAAAAGTCTGCCTTAGTACACCACTAGGTGCGGGAAGAGAATTGGAAATGAAATAAATGCTGGCCCAACCAGCGACGTACACGTCCAATACAAAATCTCTACTACCTAGAAGAGGTAGAGCAGCAGACCCATGAGAATATCTCCAAGTCACATACCATCCTGACCTGGAAGTATATCACCATTTCTTCACTAGTATTGGGTTAATGTCCCAAAATTCCCTTCCTCACAGCACTGTGAATGTGCCTGCTCCATGTGGACATGTGCTCGAACACTAGCTTCTCAAGGCCCATTAAGGACGCACAACAAATGCTGGCCTTGCCTATCATGCTCACATCTCATGAAAAATGAAAAAGCAGACATAAAAAAAATCTTGCATTTGTCCCTTAGAGCCTGATTTATCATTCAATAAGATTATGGCTGATCTTCTGCCTTATCTCCATCTCCACACACTTCCCCCATATTCCTTGATTCCCTTAGTATCCAAAAAATTTATGATCTGTCTTAAAACTCAACAACTGAGTGTCTCTGGGGTAGAAACTTCCGAAGATCCAGAATAATTTGAATAAAGAAGTTTTTCCCAATCTCAGTGTAAAAGACCCAGAATCATCCTCACTGACCTGGGCCCCTTTCATTCTTTTTAATTGGACAACACCAAGAGATTTTGCAAATGCTAGATCCGGGCATTCAGTTCTCATTCTTGCTCTCTGCCTACCATTATTCTGTTACTTATGGCCATCTTCCAACTGTGTACTGCCAGCAAGTTTCCACAAAATATTTATCTAGTACATGGTAAAATGTAGAATTCTTTACCACTGGAGTAGCTGAGATGAATAACATAGGTACATTTGACAGGAAGCTAAGTAAACACAGAATGAGAGATGCAAAGAAGGATGTGTTGCTGGGTTAGATGAAGACAAATAGGCGGAGGCTTGTATGGAGTATGAACATTGCTGGCTTGCTAGGTATGACGTCTTGTTTCTGTGCTGTAAATACTTTGAAATACTTTGTATCTGGATTGCTGAAACCTCTGAAGGATTGGTCAGCAAACTTCAAGAAGCAAGTCATTAATTGCTATGAAACTATGGTTTTCTGCAGTAAAAGAATTTTAGTGCTATTTGCAAATTGCTCATTGAGCATGAAATATATTTACTGCTAAAAGTTTACATACCATTCACTGTAATTACCATTAAGTTAAATGGCATACTATTAATGTGAACATTTATTTACATGAAAAAGACCATTTTTAAGTGCTGAGTAGAATACCATTGATGTGAAAATTTCAGATTGTGCAGTTATATGACACGGTGGCTGAACTTTAGACTGGAGATAAAACTAACAGAGAATCAATCACTTAACTTTGAATTGAGAATTGCTATTCATCCACGGGGCTGCGATCTGCACACAGATTGAAGCCTCAGGTAGCTTTATATCTCTCTCCCTCCCCTTTACTCCCAGTGATAAAACTTTCTATTCTTACTGCCCTCCTGTTTCAGGCATGGTCTTGTGATTGATTGACAGGCTTCAATGTCACCTATAATATGTGTCCTTTGAAACAGCATCCTTTGCTTTAGAAGACCAACAAGAATAATTGGAACTTTGAACTGGTCTCTCACATTCAGCAAAGATCAAAGAAGGCTATGAAATGAGAAATGAAATCTGCAAGAGCAAATAGTAGCCAGGTTTTTCACTTTTGCACACAACAACCCATAATTTTATATTCAAAGTGTTGGGAAAAATGACATTGTGCTTATAGTATGGGCCTATGAAGGAAACTTTCTCCGTATCATTGTGGTCTTATCATTGCCTAGTCAATCACACAATATGATTGTCTCTTCATACCCTCAAAACAAGCAGGATAAACAACAAATACTATCCAAGATTTAAACACAAATACTAGAAACTCTAGCCAATACGGCCATATAGTAAAGTTCAAATTGATCTTCCAAGGTATGAAAGCAAATTGCACAGACAAGCAGCTGAAAAGTCTTTTAGGTGTTTTAATATGCCCCAGGAACCCAGAACTAATGAGAGAAAAAAAAAATAGTCCATTGGAGTTCTCACTGCTAAATCTCCATTAGACAATATGTATTGGAACGTGTTTAT
Source organism: Sphyrna mokarran (assembly GCA_024679065.1). Classification (NCBI taxonomy): domain Eukaryota; kingdom Metazoa; phylum Chordata; class Chondrichthyes; order Carcharhiniformes; family Carcharhinidae; genus Sphyrna; species Sphyrna mokarran. The sequence continues at coordinate 42,428,498 of JAGIQG010000001.1, read as the reverse complement.
TGGAATAAACCCAAAAATGTACGTTGACTTGTGGGTCTACATGATGAATTTTCCATCTCACTTAACACAGAACATAGAACACTACAACACAAACGGGCCCTTCAGCCCACAAGTATCCAGTTTCCTCCTACAGTCTGAAAAATTTGCTGGTTAGGTATATTGCCTATAGTAAATTTTCCCTCAGTACACCTGGATGCCTGAATGTGGCAATTAAGGATTTTCACTGTAATTTCATTATGGTGTTAATGTGAGTCTACTTATGACACTAATGAATAAATAACTAAATAAAAACAATGCCAGTATTGCAAAGGTAATGATTAATCTCCTGAAATGTCTCCATAGCAAGAAGTCATGTTTGGAAAATGCTTATGCATCATAAAGTATGTTTGATTTAATTTGATTTATTATTGTCACATATACTAACATACAGTGGAAAGTATTGTTTGTTGCTCGCTACATAGACAAAGCATACCATTCATAGAGAAAGAAAACAAGAGCATGTAGAATGTAGTGTTACAGTCATATGAAGTTTTAGAAGCATAGAACGAGAGTAAAAGATACAATTAGAAGGTATGCTGGGCACAGCTTGTAAGAAGTTGCCTCACTCTGGCGCTATCTTGGAATATTTAGTGGCAAGCATGGTGCTTTTGCTGTGTTAATTTTATTTAATTTTGACAGACACAACCTATTCTGGTTAATTCTACTGCAACTTTTTAAAACTTATACGAAAGTATAATATGGCAGCTGACAGTTCACCGACCTGACACATTCACCCTGTTTCTCTTTCTCGACAGATGCTGCCAGGTGTGCTGAATATTTCCAGCATTTTATATTTCTTTTTAAAGTTTTATTTATTAGTCACAAGTAAGGTTTACATTAACACTGCAGTGAAGTTACTGTGAAATTCCCCTAGTCACCACACTCCAGCGCCTCTTCTGGTCAATATGGCTAACCAGCGTACCTTTCAAATTGTGGGAGAAAACTCACATACGTGGAAGAAATCCATGAAGACACAGAGAGAATGTGCAAACTCCACACAGACAGCGACCCAAGCTGGGAATTGAACTTGGGTCCTTGGTGCTTTGAGGCAGCAGTGCCTTGTAGTTAATTGAAGATATAAAAAAAGGATAATAATTTAATTCAAGCGTGATCTTTTTACTGCAAAAGCAACTTCTACTTATGGGTTGAAGCTTGTGCTGCTGTGTTCCATATATAAAAAAAACTTACATATACCCAGAATTTTCACAATGAGGCACTGCATTCCAATATGACAGAACGTGGTCGGCATTCTGAGCAAGGAGATTTTCTCAATTTTCAATCATGTGCTAGTGGCAGCAAAACTCACCACCTGGGAAAAATGTATTATAGTGAGGCTCACACACACCTGCCTTTGCGTTGACAAATTTCAGCCACAGGGATCAATTTAGTCCAGACCAGAGCTAATGGTAATCTATATCCACAGTACTTAGAAGTAATACAAATTGCAAAAAACCTGCGTTCATGTGGAGGGCAATTTTACACAATTCACTCCACTTTGATATACAGTCAGCATCTAACCTCACATTTCTTAAGCAAAAGATGACTATTTATTATGAAATGACAGCAGCAGTGAACTAAATAATTAGAAATGCCAGCAGATGTATCATCGTGATTTGTGCTGCATTTTGCTCCCTGGGCTGTGCTGTGTTGTGTGCATGTCAGCCTCAGGCCAAAAGCAATTGTAAACAAGCCTTAAAGGGAAGTGTTAGATTTGGCGGTAAAAATGGGAAAGGCTTTCAATGTAAAGCATCTCTGCAGAAATATGGCAGAAAAATCTTTGACCTGAGGGAATTTATTTTTGATTATAATTAGAAATGAAAAAGCAATCGTGAGAAAGACAATTGATATGGATGTGTGATATTGCACAAGTGCTTTGAAATTCTGCTAGATTTGCCTTCAACCATTAGCAGTTATCTTTGGGGAATATTTACACAAGTATGTTGGGTACAGTCCATAATAAAACGTTCAGCTTGTAGAAGCAATGCAATCAGTGATCATTTCTTACACTGTGCTGTAAGTTTCCATATTTCTGTTCAAAGCAATTTCTAATGATCAGATTTTTGGGATGTAAAGTATCTATTCTGGTAACTTATTTGACTTGTCTTTCCCCTTCTGTCATTCAGCGGCACAGCGGTTAGCACTGCTCCCTCACAACACCAGGGATCCAGGTTGAATTCCAGGCTTGGGTCACTGTCTGTGTGGAGCCTACAGGTTCTCTCCATGTCTGTGTGGGTTTCCTCCCACAGCCTGAAAGATGTGCCAAGCTAAATTCTCCCTTTGTACACCCAAACAGGTGCCAGAGTATGGCTATTAGAGGATTTTCACAGTAACTTCATTGCAATGTTAAGCCTTACTTGTGAGTAATAAATAAACTTTACTTTAAAAAGAAACATAAAATGCTGCATTGGAGGGGGTACAGAGAAGGTTCAGCAGGTTGATTCTGGAGATGAGGGGTTAGCTTATGAGAAGAGATTGAGTAGACTGGGTCTGTACTCATCGAAGTTTAGAAGGTTGAGGGGAGATCTTATAGAGACATATAAGAAATGGAGGGGCTAGACAGGGTATTTCTATTTAGAATGGAAACAAGAACAAGGGGGCACAGCCTCAAAATACGGGGGAGTTAATTTAGAACCGAGATGAGGAGGAACTTCTCTCAGAGGGTAGTGAATGTTTGAAATTCTCTGCCCATTGAAGCAGTAGAGGCTACCTCGTTAAATGTGTTTAAGTCTTAGATTTTTAACCAATAAGGGAATTAATAGTTATAGAGAGCGGGCTGGTAAGTGGAACTGAACAAATATCAGACCAGCCATGATCTCATTGAATGGCAGAGCAGGCTCGAGGGGCTGGATGGCCTACTCCTGTTCCTATTTCTTATGTTCTTATGTTCCAAACCTACTTCTGACACTAATAAATTAAAAAAAGACAATGAACTGGGATCAGCAACCAACAACAGACTATTGAAACATTTTATTCTGAAATGGGAAAAATGACCAGGGCAAAACAGAAGCAATAAATATTTTTATTTTTGACGTCTGATAAGATCATAGTGAATATAATATTTACTCTAGATTTACTCCCTCATTTGCCTTGCTTTACTACAATCTAAATGCCTTGTCTGCAATAGATCATGCCACATCTAACTTTCTTGCAGGGTTCTTCATGCTTCATTTTAAACCTGTAAATAAATCATTCCGAGCCTTGCTTTGTGACTTATCTTTGTGATGGAAGAATTGTTCCCGAGTAGTTGCAGTTGACCTTGGACTGGATGACGGTATGAAAAATCACACACAATTTTGTCTCTTTAACATTATAATCCATTCTCCCGCTGTCTTTGTCCCCAAAGGTTTTATTGCATTTCATAACAAAATCAGTTTGCTTAATTTTCTGTGATGATTATTTAATTCACTAACCAAATGCTGCCCTATTCATTTGTTTATTTTGGGAAAGTACACTAAATGACCAAACAAGTGAAAAGTTTGCAAAGCAGCAGTCGGCTGCTAGATGTGGCAATCCAGGCACATATACTGCAGTTTAATTCTACTCAGTTCTTCAGTTTAAGTAAGTAAATCTCCTGAAGTGTGGTATGTTTTCCAAGAACCAAACCTGCTAGGTTTGGAGGAAGGAAGAAGAGCATAATGCATAAGCTCCTGGCAGGTTGAGGGTACCTCCTGTCTATCACGCACTGGAAAATCAAGAATAGATTAATTACTGGAATATTGGCTCAATCTTCCCGAAATTGGATTCCTAAGCCGAAGCGGAGGGGATCTAATCACCCTGAATGTTATGGAGTTTCAACACCACTCTGTGAGCTTTGTTTTTTTTTCCAATAGAATCCCTACAATACAGAAGGAGGTCATTTGGCCCACCAAGTCTGAACCAACCACAATCCCATCCAAGCCCTATTCCTGTAACCCCGTATATTTATCCTGTTAGGAGTCCCCCTGACACTAAGGTTCAATTTGGCATAGTCAATCAAGCCAACCCGCACGTCTTCGGTCTGTGGAAGGAAACTGGAACGTGGGGAGGAAACCCACACAGACATGGGGAGAACGTGCAAACTCCACACAGATAGTAACCCGAGGCCGGAATTGAACCTGGGTCGCTGGTGCTGTGAGGTGGCAGTCCTAACCATTGTGCCATCGCAGTGTCACCCAGGAGTCAGCCTGATTGACAGGCTTGACTTGCAGGGAATGTTACAGAAAGCCGAGAGGACACTTTGATTGAGCTATTCAAGATTCTGAGGGGTATGGACAGTGTAAATAGTGAGTAACTGTTCCCACTCAAGAAAGCATCAAAAAGTGGAAGGCATAGATTGAAAAGAATTGGTGACAGGAGAAAAAGTGATGTGAGGAACGATGTTTTCACCCAAAGGGTATTTCTGAGAGAGTGGACGAGACAGGCTCGATTGAAGTATTCAAAAGGGACTCGGATTGCCATTTCCAAGATCTGGTGAATCTTGGGCCTGCTGCACATGCACTGTTTATATTTGTTACATTGTTACATCGACAATGGAACCTTGAACTGAAAATAAAGATCCCATGCACCTGCAGAATAAGCAAAAACTCAAAAACGGCTCAAAAGCCATGGGAGAAGTGAGACAGACAATGAGAGGACAGGGAGAAGTTAAAAATTAAGCTTCCAGTAAGAGAAAAAGTAAGAACTGTGCCTCAAGAGTTTTTATATAGTATAGGAGTTGTGCCATGACATACAAAAAGATTGGGAACTGTTTTCCTAGATATCGACTCCTGTTTTCCCAGATACTGACACCATCCCTCTACATAGCAACTACCTGAAGTTGATCCAGACTATTCGCAACATTAGTGTTTTTTTCATTCCTGGTCATATGTCTGCACCATCACCGAGACAAATCATCAACAACATTATGTTGTATGAGAATAGAATGCTGATATGTTGGCTTGTGGACTCTGATTGGCAGAGCTGTTGGTAGAGGTAGAGGAAAATGCACCAGTTGTTGGTAACTGTCAGTTAACTGCTAAGCATGGTTTCAAATTTGAACCAGGCAGCTTGATTCTGATTGGCCAAGGCATTGCCTTGAGGAGTGAACCAACAAATAGCTGTCACTTATTTTATTTAGCTGAAACAAGCACAATGTGTATACATGTTTATTCTGTCTACAAAGAACATGGCCCTATGTATTCATTTATGAAGCCTCCAATCCAAGCAAATGTGCCACACTGCAAGCCCAATTGACAATCTTAAATTGGCTGTCAGTGTAATTTTTAGCTCACTCCAGATTAGTCAGATTTAGGGGATTACATTTCAAACAATGCTTAGCAGTTAACTATCATCAGTTTGTGCATTCTCCACCAGTCAAACTTCACATGCCTATCAATCAGTATCTCTTACTTTGTATTCTTTTGAGAATCCTGATGAGCTGAAGATGAAAAACTTAAAAATAATCTAATTTTTCAGCAGTAAACATCGAACATTTAGGTTGTGAAAATGAATAGAGAGAATGTGGTCAAAAATAAAATTGAACTTGAACTTACAATAGTATGAAAGGATTCCAACAATTCATTGTATATTATTTAAAAATATTTTGGTGTTGAGTAGAATACAGCATTTGAAACTCTGCTGAGTGTCGAACATGACACTGGCTTGACTGCAGAAGGCAGAGAGTAGTTGTGGATGGGTCTTCTTCTGTATGGAGGTCAGTCACCAGTGGAGTGCCCCAGGGATCTGTTCTAGGACCCTTGCTATTTGTCATTTTCATAAATGACCTGGATGAGGAAGTGGAGGGATGGGTTAGTAAGTTTGCCGAGATACGAAGATTGGTGGTGCTATAGATAGTCTGGAGGGATGTCTGAAGTTGCAGCGAGACATAGATAGGATGCAAAACTGGGCAGAGAAGTGGCAGATGGACATCAATGCAGATAAATGGGTGCTGGTCCATTTTGGCAGGAACAATGGGATGAAGCAGTCTAATATCAAGGGTAGGAGTCTTGGCAGTGTTGAGGAACAGAAGGATCTTGGGGTGCAGGTCCATAGGTCTCTTAAAGTGGAGGATGTGGTCAGAAAGGCATATGGTGTACTGGCCTTCATTAATAGAGGAATTGAGTTTAGGAGTCGGGAGGTAATGCTGCAACTTTATAAGACCCTTGTCAGATGTCACTTGGAGTATTGTGTGCAGTTCTGGTCGCCTTACTATAGGAAGGATGAGGAAGCTATTGAGAGGGTGCAGAGGAGATTTACAAGGATGTTGCCTGGATTGGGGGGCATGCCTTATGAAGATAGGTTGAGAGAGCTAGGTATCTACTCCCTGGAGAGACGAAGGTTGAGAGGCGACCTGATAGAGGATTTTAAGATGTTGAGAAGAATAGATAGAGTGGATTCTTGGAGGTTATTTCCCAGAGCTGAAATGGTCGCTACGAGAGGACACAGGTTTAAGTGCTGGGGGGCAAGTACAGAGGAGATGTTAGAGGTAAGTTTTTCAGTCAGAGGGTGGTGAGTGAATGGAATCGGTTGCCGTCAGTGGTGGTAGAGGTGAACTCGCTGGGATCTTTTAAGATATTTCTGGATGAGTTCATGGGATGTAATGGGATTGGGAGTTACAGATAGGTTTATGGCCTGGTAACCTTAGATATGATGGGCACAACTTGTGGGCCAAAGGGCCTGTTTGTGCTGTAGTGTTCTATGTTCTATGTAAAAGTTTATTCAAATCAGAGACCAGATTTTAAATAATGGCTTTTTGATTTTTCCACAATTGATAAACTAAGGAAATATTCACCCATTATTCATAAAAGGGTGCTTGGTGTTCTGAGATAAAAATCTGTTAATGTGTTAAATGTGTAATGGATATCAACCTATTATCAAACTAACAAACCAGCTTTATCCAATTCATGAACCAACATAGAGCAAGGAGATTATGTGGAACATGTGTAGGACACAAATTCAGCCACAGCTGGAATATTGCATCCAATTCTGGGCACTGCACTTTAGGAAGACTGTGAATGCCTTGAAAATGTATTCATAAGAATGGTTCCAGGGATCAGGAACTTCAGTTCTGAAGATAGGTTGGAGAAGTTGGGACTGCTGTCCTTGGAGAAAGGTAGGCTGAGGGGAGGTTTGATAAAAATATTCAAAATCATGAGGAGTCTGGAACGAGTCAATTGGGAGAAATTTCCCATTGGTGAAAGGATTGAGAATGAAAGGGCAGAGGTTGAAAATAAAAGTAGTAAAAGCAAAATGAGGGAAAACATTTTCATGTGGTGAGTGTATCTTTTGGTCTGCAACATACTGCCTGAGAATGTAGTACAGGCTGGTTCAACAGAAGCATTCAAAAAGTTTTTAGACTTGTCTCAAAAGGGAGATTGTGCAGGGTTATGGGGAGAAGACAGGTGAATGACACTAAATGAACTGCTAATGCAAAGAGCTGGTGCAGACGCGATGGGCCGAAAGGCCTCCTTCTGTAACATTACTTTGATTCTTTGCTGATTACAGTTGTGTCCAGCTACACCTTGTTGAAAGGCCACAGAATATTAAATATAAATCAAATATATTCTGATTCTGAAAACATAAACTGAAAATGTTAATAAGAATTCATTGTGAATGTGGATTAAGTCCAAATTGAAAAGCCAGTGTGAGCGGGATGGCACAGTATGCATGCCAGATCAAACTGATGGAGCTGTTGATTCAAGCTCTGTCCCTAATATATGTGGATTAATCTACAGAAATTACCTATAATGAATACAATCAAAATCTTATTGTAATGTCAGAAAATCAGGTGCAGAAAACTACATAATGCATTTTGTTCCCTATCTCTTCTCCAAGAAAGATGTCTTATTCACTCTGTCCTACTACTTCACCTGCATTGCTAGCTGCACATGACACAGAATCTGGTTGCAATCAACAATTTGCCGTTGTTATTTTGCTGAATGTTTTACACACTGAATGCCTAATGATGGTGCTGAGTACAAAATACCAAAATCCATGGCTGGATTTTCCCCATCTCAAACTGGCAAACTGTTACGCTGGTCTGCTGCCTCTGTTTCTGACTGAAGATGGAAGGAGAGCAGGGGCTGCAGGCGGGAAAGTGCAGTCACCCCTTGTTCCCCATCCGCCTTGTTATTTGGGTGGAATTATATCATTTGGGAGCTTGTTAAGAGCTTGCCTTTTGACTTCTTGAAATTTTCATTGGAGGAGGCTGCTGTTAGAAGCTCTGTGAAGCTGACCAGCTGCCATCTGATGGCAGCAATGGCGATTGTGCTGGAATTGCTTTATTTTATACAAATATGTAATTTTGGAAAGAAATCTACTGAAGAGTTATAATATTTTGCTGAACAATTGATCCCCACCCTATCGCCTCCCGATTGCCATCTCCCAACTCCCCTATCTCCCCAAGAAATCAGGAAGGATAAACAAGAAAAGATGCGGGTTAAATGTCTTGAGCTATTCTGATTACCTATTCTGCGGGTTTTTCTATGAACCATCAAAAGCTGACGCTAGGAAGAATTAATGAAGGCTGGAACTATAGAGGGCACAGGGCAAGGTCAGGTGACCTATCAGATGAGCAATCGAGTGGGTTTAGTATACTGAAAGGTACTTCGTGCATTTTCCTGTCTGAGCAGATAAGTGCATTACAATTTTAGCTCATCTTTGAAAACCATGCCAATCTTCATTGGCGACTGAAATGTTAAAAATTAGCAAGGCTCCGACTCTTCGGCATTAACGAGATGTCCATTTGTTACGAGTAGATTTGTACACCATTAGAGCGAGGAGGAAGGCATTCTAAGAGAACCTAAACAGTCCTCAGGGCTCTCCTGTATGCAGGTTGTGATCAACATGACCAGTTATGCCAATTGGGGAGGCAATGACCTAATGGTATGAATCACTTAAACTATTAATCCAGAACCTCAGCTAGTATTCTGGGACCCAGGTTCGAATCCTGCCTTGGCAAATGGTCGAATTTGAATTCAAATTAAAAAAAACTTGGAATTAAAAATCTATTGATGACCATGAAACCATTGTCGATTGTCGGAAAAACCCGTGTGGTTTTCAAATATCCTTTAGGGAAGGAAGTCTGCCGTCCTTATCTGGTTCACCACACCAATGCGGTTCACTCTTAATTGCCCTCTGAATTGGATTAGCACACCGCTCAGTTTCAAAGGTAACTAGAGACTGGCAATAAGTGTTAGCCAGCGCTGTCCATGTCCCATGAATAAATTAAAAACAAGTGGAGGAAGCCTGGCTAGATTTATGCTGCATAGAAGGAGGCTCCCGAAAAGGTCATCAGCATGGGCGTGGCAAGAAGGATTTGGGTCCAGTGCTATTAAATCTCACTAGTGGGTCACTATGGGTTTGGCATCAATATGAGCAATCATGGTCCACTATAATAATACACTCCTGCTAGCAAATGCAGGAGGTAATTAAGATTTGCTGCTCATCAAAGACAGCCTGATTGCACAAGAATAGAGCTGTTCTATACTACCATTTCAAGCAATGGTCCAGTAAAACAGTGGGTGGTTGGCAGAATCACCTGAGAGCACATGAGCATAAGCTATCCAGAGGTTTTATCCACCTAACTTTGGACAGTCTGTGTGTAGGAGATGTAATGTGGAGATGCAGGCGTTGGACTTGAGTAAACACGCTAAGAAGTCTCACACCAGGTTAAAATCCAACAGGTTTATTTGGTAGTAAACACCACCAAAGTAAACCAAATAAACCTGTTGGACTTTAAACTAATGTTGTGAGACTTCTTACTGTGTTGGAGATATAGCCAGCCCTTGCGAACTTTGTATTGGTGAACACCTGGCTACAATGGTGCAATGCTGTCTGGAATGAGTCATTGCGAAGAAGTTCACAACATTGAGACTTTAAATGCAACAGGCATCAAGTAGCCATCAACACAGTATCATGCGATCTCCTCAGCAAGTCTCCCACAGTGACGTTACAGTCACTCTGGGAAACCTGGCTCCTTTCCTGCACTGATTCTCGCTCAACTGTAGGTAGCTAAGTCTCTGACTGTATACTCTTGGGCAACACAAGGTTGTCTGCATCTCTGCCAAGGATCTCTAGGTTCCTCCTGGCCTTCAGAGTCAGTTATCTTCCCGCAAAACCACAGCACTCTCAGCCACCCACTGTTCCTTTTTTTCCCTCAACCTATTTCTGTGCCTTCTCCTAATCCTTCTGTTATCCTCACTAAAGATTTTATCTCCAACTGAGACCACATGGCCCATATACCTCAGAGACTTTACACCCTGGGTAATGGACATACAGAAAAACTCAATTAGAAGAGCCCTCTGAATTAGAGGAATGCCCTCCCTATGGGAGGTTTCAAAATGATTCTCCAAAAGGTTCCTCTGTTCATTCACATGTGCACCTCCAGCTCAATGAAATGTTCACTGCAAAGTTGAGACTCTTGTCTCAGCTGCAATTTTGATATTTGCCCAAACAAGTTTGTCCATTAATAAATGGGTTTCCCACCAGTTGTGATTTTCGCCCTGAAGGCATATTAGTGTCTTCCGAGTGTATTATTGCTGTGAGTTGGCTTGTTCATGCTCTTAATTGCCTTCTCAATTCTGGTTCAAATAACTCAGGCAAGTTTCCAATTTTGTAAACCAGCATCATTATGTCAGAAGAAGCACCTGACTTCATCGTGTCCCATATTACACTCTGCAAAGCGGCAAGTTATTCAGCCCCAGATATTAGTAATAGGGAAAATTATAGATGTCATGATACAGTTTAGTTCTTGATTCATCACGTTCATACAGCTATGATGAAAGCAACTGTTAAAAAGTAGAAACTATTCCTTAGCTTCTATTTACTTTTATTTTAGCATTATCATCTGTGTGACTAGTTAGACATAGCCTCTTTACCTGTTCATAATTGCAACCAGCAATAGTAAGTTCTTTGGTACAAGATAATGTAACGTATTCGGTCAGAAGTCCAATATTGGACTGCAATGTTCAACATTGAGCATTGTATCAAAAACTTGAGGATCAATGGTTAGATGCACATTAAAGCTCACTGTAGATTCTCCCAACAAGATGCCCCATGTACAGCTGCCATGATTAACTCTTATTATTAGGTCTGATTCTCATACAACTCCAGCATTCCAGCTATATGTATTCCTTCAAAATGCAACTTAAGGTTTCTCCTTAGACATCTGATTTGAAGTAAATTGAGGGTAAGAAATGATTATATTTTTGTACATGATCTGTGCTTTTCACAATTTTTGTTTGTGCAGTGCTATTGCAGCTACCCACTACTTTTTTTCGTATCAAGACCAATTTAAGGTAGAAAAATGTGCTAAATGAATTTTCCTTTTGGAATGCTAATGAATATGTCATAGACAGTTCCTCACAATGCAATAAGATGATGAGTTCTGTCGTCAGAGTTTGGAATGTTGACATGTCAAGATCGATATTAGAGTTGAAGAACTATGTGAATAGGACAGCATGGTGGCACAGTGGTTAGCACTGCTGCTTCACAGTGCCAGAGACCCAGGTTCGATTCCCGGGCTGGGTCACTGTCTTTGTGGCATTTGTACATTCTCCCCTTGTTTGCATGGGTTTCCTCTGGGTGCTTCGGTTTCCTTCCACAGTTCAAAGATGTGTGGGATAGGTGGATTGGCCATGCTAAATTGTCCCTTACTGTCAGGGGACTAGCTAGAGTAAATGCATGGGATTATGCAGATAGCACTGGGTATGATTGTGGTTAGTGCAGATTCAATGGGCTGAGTGGCCTCCTTCTGTACTGTAGGATTCAAATGAATGGGGGAGAAATGTGTTCATGTAGCAGTGCCATGCAGACATGGTGAATCTCTGGGAGGAGGCAATCCCGCAAGTTTTTGTAACCTGCATAGCATTCTTCATTGCCACAAAGGGCTCAGTTCATGCAGCTGCTGATCTTGGGGAATCAACATTACTCCACTTAGGGTACAGAAATGATTTTCTTCTTTTTTGTATGTGCGTTGGGTGAGAACCAGACCCAACAATATACCACCAACCCACAGTGTGTATGCTTATACTTCAATGAGGTGACTGAAGGCACTTGCCACCCCACGAAACCCTTCTGCAGAAGGGATTCAGTGACTTCTCGAGGGAATGGGAAGGAGAAAATTGTCAAGGGAAAAGAAAAAAAAGGTGACAGGTTTTATGTTTCTTTCATGTGGTTTTGGTTGAAAGGATTAGAATGTTCTGGAACATGGTCAATATTATCTGTCACATAAGAATGATGGTATCAGCGTTATCTTTGATAGGTCAGTGGTATCAATGTTTATGTCTGCCAGAAGGATTTAGAACCTCGGCCTAGTTGAGCTTATAGGCACAGACTGGATTGAGCTCCGTCAGGAATACAAGTCTTCTGAGCAAGTTAAGATCAATAGGCTAAGAAGCAGCGGTGGTGTCTGACTCATTATGTCAACTCACTGACTGCTTGAGCAACACATCTCTGCTTAACAAATATCAGGACCTAAAAAGCCAGATGTTGCCTGTAACTGAGTTGTTCTCATAGGGATATTTACTGTATTGATGCTTCTGCTGTAAACACAACTACAACTATTGCAGCTCTAGGGTGAACTCATTATGTGTTACTGGAAAAAAAAACAGCAATATCAGGAAAATTGAATGTCTTGTTATGTGCAGCCTTGTCTTTAACCACATTTAAAATGAACACTCGAATGAACATTAGTACATTTAAAGTGTTTCTGGAAATGAGTTTATTTTTAAAATCGCCATGTCAAGTCTCTTTCCCCAAGTCAGGTAGACTGAATGAACATATTTCCTGGGCATTCAGCAGAAAGTAATGTTAGGATTTAAATTTTTTCAGCAGTAAGTATATCTGGCCACCAGCCACTTAGTCATTCAGACGGACAAGCCAGCTATCTTTCAGAAAAAAACAACTATGGATGTCAGCTAAGTAGGAGATTGTGGAGTGCGATAGGAAAGGCAAATGGATAGTGAAGATGTGCGTGGATAGAAGAGTTGGGTCTCATACTCTGGGGAGCTTTGGGCCAAATATCGTAGCGGTTATCAAATCGGACGCCTCCTGGCACTTCTCCCTAGCAGGATTTCACTCCTCCAAATGGCACACCCCTGCTGTGTGTTTCCCGGTAACATGGGGTGGAATGAATCTGAAAACCCACAAACAGTGGTGGGTCCAGATGATCCTGCTGCTGGCCAACAGCATGCTGCCTCCCACTGATGAAAAAAATGCTATGGGGCGGCCAGAGAATCCCAGCACACAAGTGGGGTTTGACATTGTCGGGGGGGGGGCGGTGGAAATGGTTGCAAATGATTGTGGAGTCCAAACATATCACAGTAATCTTGTTGAATATTGGTAAAACTCTTCCTGATTCATAAGCAGAGAAATAAAGGCCCTTACCTCTCAGAATTGATCCTTTTGAACTCCTTTTACCAAACTATGAACCTAGAGTCCTGGGAGTCCTGACCTCATTACTGGGCTTCCCTGCTGTATCGTTCCCCTATATTAGGACTCCTCTACCACCACCACCATCCCTTCATCCCCACCCTCTCAGGTGGCAGTGTTTACAATAATTATTAACAAAAAAGAACCTGGCAGGGCACACAAGTACAGCTACCAGTGGGGAGAAGATCATGCCTGGGCAGTGTAAGGTGAAACAATGTGGGGCACTACTGTGCAAGGGTGATCCCATATCCATGGGTGAGAGAATGGGGAGGGGGTAGTGGGGAGGATGGGAGAGAGGCAGTCAATAGTTCCCTGGGGTCTCTCTATGTCCCTAGGGGTTGGTGGTGGGAGAGGAGAGAAAGAATTCTTTCATTTTTTATACATGGGCGCTCTTTAAACAGGTGCCCTGATCTCTTTAAAGTTAAGGGCTCATTCAGAACTCCCCACCCCTCCACCCCATCAACGTGATATTGTGTGACCTACCTCCAGGATTTCTTTTATCAATTTTGTCAATGGTCTTCTAAACATCAAAAGATCTGGTGGGAAAAGCTGGGGCATTGGTGCTAACGGACACACACTCCTTTTCCCACTTGAGTTGACACTTGGTCAACAAATTATAAAATTCTATCTCCTGCTTCTAACACCGATTGGACAAAAAAATGCAAACAACCTCCCTCTTATTTTTCTGAGCAAACTTGCAGTGTATGATCATTCTCACCAGAGCCAGTGCAGCAAACCTCAAATAGAGCAACAAGATAAGTGGATTTCAGGACAGGATAGATAAGGTAAATGGGTAAGGAGGTAGTGTGGGTAAGGTGGCAAGTGGATAGGGTGGCAGGTGGCTAGGATTGTAAGTGAGTGGGTAGATGGGTTCAGGGGTAGTTGAGTTAAAGAACAAAGAACAAAGAGCAACACAGCACGGGAAACAGGCCCTTCGGCCCAACGAGCCCGCGCCGCCGTCCTAACGTCTTAATGACATATCCATGACTTTAGGCTATGCCTATTGTGGAAGATTCCCATATAGGGACCAATATAGGGACAATTTGTTACCCAATCAGCCTAAGAGCACATTTTTGGGATGTGGGAGGAAACCGGAGCACCCGGAGAAAACTCACACAACCACGGGGAGAACGCGCAAACTCCCGCAGACACAGGCCCAAATCTATGTGTCTGCACAGCAACAGCGATAGTCTCTGAGCTGTCATGTTGCCCATCAGATGGTCCAGTTTAAGCATACACTAACGACTTGAAGCACTAGGCCACTCCTGAAGCAACATCCAAGAGCAGCCCTCGCACGACCTGCCGAATGCATGCCCCTTGTTGGTCAACAAGGTAGACTGAATTGCCTGTGGAAACAAATAAGATATTTAGACAGTCCTGCTATATCCCTCTATCTGCATAACGCTCATGTGGCTGTCCAAGAGACCCTTAAACAACCCTAGCGTGCCTGCTCCCACCACCTTACTCGGCAGTGCATTCCACACCCCCACTACCCTTTGTGTGAAAAACTGCCCTCTAATATTCGTCTTATACATAGCCCCCCTCACCCTAAGGCCATGACCCCTCGTTCTATCCATTTCTAATGGTGGAAAAAGCTTACCACCATTTACTCTATCTATACCCCTTATAATCTTATATACCTCTAATAGATCCCCTCTCAGCCGACGTCTTTCAAGGGAAAACAACCCCAGTGTGTTCAATCTTTCCTCGTAAGACAGCCCTTCCATACCAGGCAGCATCCTGGTAAATCTCCTCTGCACTCCCTCCAAGGCCTCCACATCCTTCCGGTAGTACAGCGACCAGAACTGGTCGCAGTACTCCAAGTGAGGCCTAACCAACGTTCTATACACTTGCAAGAGTTGGGGAGGGATAGCTGGGGAGTCAGTTTAGGTCAAGTGTTAGCCAGGAGGAGTAAGCAGGTCAGAGATTGTTGGGGAATCGGGGATATTGAGGTGGGGGCAGGGGGGTTATAGTCAGTGTTGGTAATTGTGCAGTTACACAACTGTTAAGATTAATTATATTCCTGTCTAACATTTTCTGGGTAACTATCCAAATAAGTAAATTGGAACCATCTGAAGTCACTGACTCTAACTCAGAGTTGGAGACTTTTCCAGAAGGTTCTGGGAAACAGGGGAATTGTCTATCAGAAGTTCAAATCTTTGCTGTCCTTTGATTCCCATCTCTGAATCTGTCATAATTTTGTGTACTGCTGTCAAATCCTTTACTTTAAGAAGCTTCTTATTCTTGCTTTTGTACTCAGAACCTCTATTTCTGAAGCCCAAGATCCCATTTGCTTTGATAGTTTCTTTCTCAATATGTTGTGCCTCCTACAAAATTCTGCACATGGACACATGTCCCCCTGTCTCTATATAGTACTTGGAACTGTGCCATTAAGTCTATGTTGCCCCTCCCTATCTCTTTTGCCAAAATGCACCTTGAATCTCTCAATATTAAATTTCAGCTGCCACTTACTGTCTATTCTGTTAACTTATCAATGTCTTGTTGTCGACTGGTGTCAGCCTCATAGTCAGCTCCAAGTTTTACATCATGACAATTTTTGAGATTCTACTCTGTATACCAATATCGAAGTCATTTTATATATCAAAAAAGCGATGTACTTTGTCAAATCTTAAATCTTGCTTAATATCCATGTAGACAACATCCCATCATATTTTCTTCATCAATTTCCTCTGTCACTTCATCAAGAAAATTCAGTTGGATAAATAAAGTTCAATTTGCTGTTTACAAATCAATGCTTCTTATGTAACTCAAATCTATTCAAATGCCAGGTTTTCTCCCCCAGATTATGATTTCTGTAACCTTACCCATCACTGATGTTAAACTGACTAGCCTGTAAATGCCCTTTCTTGAATAAGCATGTCATATTTGTCACTCTCCAATCCTCTGGCATCTCTCCTGTTTCTCGGGAAGATTGGGAGATTGTGGCAACCTCTCCATTGTCTCCATTCCCACTTTCTTTATTTGGGATGCAAGCTTCTGGACTAGGCAATTTATCTATTCTAAGCATAGCCAATCTTCCTAGTACATCCTGCTCATCAATTTTCAATCCATCCATTACCTTTACCATACATCTCCACTTTTACCAATAATCTGACAGCTCCTCTTTCTTAGTAAGCACTGATTCTAAGCGGTCAAGCCTTGCCTTTACACAGTCAAGCATGTGTCATCCACTGTATCTTTTAGACAAGGAGAAAGATTTTAAGAAGCTTCTTAAAGGAGGTGAGAGACATAGTAGGGTGGAGAACTTGAGGGAGTGAATGCCAAAACTTAGGATCTTAGCAGCTGAAAACATGCCCACAGCTAGCTATCAGAGAATCACTTCATTGATGTCTAGCACTAAGCAAAGTAATCAAGGAGTTTGGAACATAATTGTTCCAAACAACACAGCATGAATGTGATAGCTGCTGATACATGATCATGATGGGAAAATCTCCAGTTCTTGTATATCAATTAAATGGCAGTTTAGGTTCCTCTGCAGACGTAGCAGGAATTTCAATTTTTGCTTTCTGTAGAATGTCCTGATTTTTTGGAGTGAAATAAATAATGCATTGGACATCTTCACATGGTGTTTTAAAAATAAAAGATTACTGCAGTATCAAGTACTTGCCTTTTGATGTCAGTAGTATGTTTTGAAATGGTTAAGCAATCTGCAGGGTCTCAGAGTCAAGTGAATTGTCTCACTCAGTTACTTTACTCTAAGTATTCTATAGACTCTGACACTTGTGTTCAGTGAACTTCTCCCTATTCCAAGAGTGTGAGTCTGAGGATAAAGCAGGAACGACAGATATTTGGACTTCACGTTATTGACAGCTTTGATATCAACAGTGTAATGTCTTCAATCAGGCCATTGAGGCTGGCCTATTGGAATACAAACTCCCTGATTAAGGAGTCAATTGATGGGCCAGTCAGGGAATCTTTTCCTTGTATTTAACTGGGAATGTCAGCTCTTCTGGCCTCCTGAAGGCAGACTGCTGACTGATAGCTCTCTGTTGTACCGCTTTTCGAATTGTAAATAAAGGAGTTTTAGTGAAGGGATTTCTGCCTCTGAAGACTTATTACACACAGCATCTTGAGAGATTGCATTCATGATGTGAACTATTCTTCTCACCGAACAATATTTACTTTGATCGATATTAACAAATTGGTGCCTCACCAACATATTGAGGTATCACAGCACTATTACCATGATTCTCCTTACTGGCACTTGCCAGAAAGATGTTCTGCCAACAGCAACATGAACCCTTGTCGATTTCTTAATGTACTTCAATCAGGTTGAAATTTCTCATTAGGTTTTATCGCGCCATCTCTCCTGAAGATGTCGACACTTGCTGGGTGTGTGGTCTCAAAGGTACCCTCCGCTACATCCCGTTCTTCACTCGAGCAAAAAGTAAGCCAGCAGAGTGTTCAACTCTAAGGTGCATCACCAACCAGCCACATCCTGGCTGAGTATCTCTGGTCTCACACGTCCCATCACTGGGAATGGAGAATTTTGCATTCAGCCAAATCTCTGTTCACAGCAACAGGACCGGATAATCCCAACTCTGGGTGAGGTTGGAGAATTCTGGCTGCTATCTTCATCCAAAATCATGGGGAGCAGTTTTAACCAGGGCATAACGAAAGTTAAAATGGAGTCAGTGAAATACGCACACCAATTTAACTTGTGAGCGATTTTAATAGACCTGATATTTTAAGTGCAGGCAATGTCTTCCTGCAATAAAACCCTATGCAGCATCTATCTAGAAATGAGACTAACGTGTGTGAATGTAGGGCAAAATGATTTGCCTTCCAAACCTCAGATATTGAAGCCAGTTTTAACACCTTTACCATGCTTTGCCTAGAAGCAGCTAATCACACAGAACATAGATTGAACCTGGGTCCCTCTAGGATTACACTGCTCTATTCCACCCTGGGCTACCAGGCAAACTAAAATATTTCAAATTGAACAGGATAACAGAAAATTTAATTTAAAATCAAATAACATGAATATTTCAAAGAAAAGTTTGCACATTAGACATATTTTGAGTATTTTTAATATTATTGTCAGCAGATTTTTGATGCTATTTCATTATCTGTTTATGCCTTCCTTGTGTAACTTAAGATGTAAATTAAGCTTATGCCCTCAATCCGAATCCTTCAAATCAGTAAAAATAGGGAAGAAACTGCCATGAACACAATGAGTTGATATTACAAACAGGTCATTTGGTCCAGCAGTGCCATTGCTTGTGCCCCACATGGGTCTCCTCCCACCATTCTTCATTTAACCCTGTTAAGTTGTCTTCTATTCCTTTTTTCCCTTATGTATTTATCCTGCTTTTCCTTAAGTACATCTTGGCTATATGCTTCTAGTGTGATCTTAGACAAGACCCCAAAATTTATGTGATGATCTGGCTAGGGACTAGTAACATTTTATTTAAAGTAGGCAAAATTTGAGATTCCAGGTATTTGCTAAGAGAACAAAACCACAAGATCCCGTGAACAATTTACAATATCCAGCTTAAACCCAAACATGAAGAATCAACATGAGGTAAATGTGATTGATCAGGCAAATCATGAATGAACACAATACTCTGTACAACAAATGGCAAATGTGACCAAGACAGATCCCATGGATTTTTCAGTAACCCAAATGTTAGTGTTCTCCTTAGAATTTTGTCTCACTAATGAGAAATTGCTGGTCACATTCTTTCTTCTTGAAGATTCAGTTTCAGAATTCCCTTCAAAAATTTCTCCAATTCAGACAGCTAAAGTTTTGATCTTGTATCCTGAGACTATATTCCCCTGACCCGAACATCACATAGTCATGTGTACTTTATCTGTACTTTATTGAAGTTCTACTGAAAATCCAAACATATTATGTCTATGAAACCAACCTTATCAAAACTTTTTATTGCTTCTTCGAATAAATCAATAAGTGTGCTTGAGCATGAGCTTCCTTTTTGAAATCCATGCTTACTGCTTTTTATTATGCTTTATTATATAATGCAAAAGGGATGTATACAGTAAATGGCAGAACCCTTAGAAGCATTAACATAAAGGGATCTAGGTGTACAAGTCCACAGTTCCCTGAAAGTGACAACATAAATGAATAAGGTGGTCAAGAAGATGTACGACGTGCTTGCCTTCATCAGTCAGTGCATGGAGTATAAAAATTGTCAAGTCGTGTAGCAGCTGTACAGAACTTTAGTTGGGCCACATTTGGAATATTGCTTATAGTTCTGGTCAACACACTACCAGAAGGATATGCAGGCTTTGGAGAGAGTACAGAAAAGATTTATTGGATGTTACCTGGCTTGGAGGGTATTGGCTATGAGGAGAGATTGGCCAAAAATGGTTTGTTTTCACTTGACCATCAAAAACTGAAGAGCGACCTGATAGAAGTTTGCAAAATTTTGGGAAGAATGGATAGTCAGAGTGTTTTTCCCAGGATAGAAATGTCAATTGCTAAGGGACATAGGTTTAAGGCAAAAGGGGGAAAGTTTAAAGAAAATGTGAGAGGCAAGTATTTTACATAGAAAGTGGTAAGTGTCCAGAATGCATTGTCAGAGGAGATGATAGAAGCAGATATAATAGCAACATTTAAGAGTCATCTTGACAGATACATGGTTAGGCAGGGAATAGAGGGTTATGACCTGCATAGAAGCTAAAGGTCTTTAATTTAGAAAGGCATCATGTGTCAGTACAGGCTTGGTTTGCCAAAGGACCTGCTCCTATGCTGTACTATTCATTGTTCAGCTTCTAGATATTTTTCTGTTAAAACTTAGAATAAGGATACCATTATCTTTCCTACCACCAACATTAAACTAATGATGTATAGTTCCATGGACTTGTTCTAATTCCTTTTAAATAAATGAATCACATTAGCTGTCTGCCAGTCCTCTGGCACTATTCCCTTTCCAACTGAAAGTTATATATATGCAATAGTGCCTCTGTTACATCCTTCCTAACTTGTATTAATATGTGTGGATTCAGTTCTTTCAGATGAGGGGATTTATCATCTCTAAGTTTGATTGGTTCATCAATTATCTCTATCATTTCTGCCTTAAACATTTTTATATCATTTTTGATCTCTTCTTCCAATGTCATGTCCACCATATTAGTCTTTCTGTTAAATACTGAGGCAAAGTGATTATTTAACATTTCCGCCATTTTGCTGTCAAAATCTGAGTTGATCACGTGAATTCCTCAGTGACCCTATTCCTAACCACATTCTTTTCCTCGTGTTACTATATATGTACAATATTTTATTTATTCTTTGATAATTTAATTTTGTACCTTGCCAATTATTTTTTAAAAATATTTCCTAATCTTTTGTTGTCCTTGTCTTTCTTACTAATGTGCACAAAGTCTGTCTTAATTATTTTCAAATTTTCAGATACTTCTTTCATCAGCCATGATGTGTAATTATTGACAAGTTTGTTCTTTTTAGTAGAATATAATTCTCTTGGATTTTATTGATTTGGCCGGCTGCTCTATATTTTTTCTTGCCTGCAATCTTTTCCAGTTTATTTTCCCTCATTCCATTCTCACTTCTTGAAATCAGTTTAGGCTGAATTTTACAGGCCACCTATGGATGGAACAGAAAGGTGGATGTGTAAACCCATAGTCCAAGCCATCAAGGATGTTCCTATCTCCGGCAGCCCTGACCTGCCATGATTTTACAAGTGGCAGGAAAAGCATTGAGTGGGCCATTCCCTTTGACCCAATTGAAGTCTTTAAGTGGGCAATTAATGCACAGTTAACAATTCCATCTCACTGCCTCTGATTTAATGGACAGTGAGAGGTGTTTGCATTTAACATGTAGCCGAGCAAGTTTAACAGTGAAAGGTGTGATGCTTCTTTGCTGGCCCCTGTGTGAATTAGAGACTCCCTTCACAGTTTTGTCCCTCTGCATCCACCTTTCCCCTATTTCCCTGTCCTACATGGGCCTCCAAGCTAATCCTGACAAGATATCAGACTCAACTGAGTTTCTAACCATTCGTGTTGTCCTGGGCCTTCTGAAATACCAGCAGCTGTCACTGATCCTGAATTAGCACAGAGATGCTGCTCTCTGATAGGCTGAAACTCTATGAGGAAGGACTTCCTCTGAAGATGGATGGAAGTTCTGCCTTGTACTAATTAAAGGGCTGTCATGCAAAAAAAAATAAAGTGGGGTGAGCTGGTCAAGCGAAGATGAGCTCACCTCTGAAAGTTACAGTGGGAGAGGGCACTCACCCTCAGCAAATAATCTAGCTCATTTTCTCCAATTCACTATTTTTGGGTTTGTCTTATTTTCTTCTCAATCTTTAGTTGAAATCTTAGTGCATATGACCACTATTGCCAAGATACCCTCCTACAAATACTTATGTGTTGTGTTTCATTCCCATTATCAAAAACACCCTCCCATTCTCCTGTCTATTCCCTGTAATCTTTGATTTCCTTACCAATCAAAAATCTATCTAACTGTACTCAATGACCTGGCTTTCATAGTCTTCTGTGACAATGAATTCCATAGATTTACCACCCTCCGGTTGAAGAAATTCCTCTTCATCTCAGTTCTAAAGGGTCGTGCTTTTACTCTGAGTCCGTGCCCTCGGATCCTAGTCTCTCCTACTAATATTTAAGTAATGACTTACACTATTTAGTTGCCAGTTCTGTTGTTTATTGTGGCTGTCTTTCAATAATTACATCCAGGATTCAGTTACTATATCTAGTCCCTAAGTATGGATTATTGCTATGAGTTGCTGCCTCCTGTTCCCCATTTTATTTTAGACACTGTGTAAATAGTTGTTTTACTTTATTTCTCTACACTTCAGTTCAGAAGTGTATTTGTTGTCCCACTATTTATGTTACCACTGTTCAAAGAAATAAAGAAAAGTACAGCATAGAAATAGGCCCTTAAGCCCACGGAAATACCTCTTTAATCTCATATTTTCTTGCCTCTACATGGTCCATATCCCTCTAGTCTCTGCCTATTCATGTATCTGTCCAGATTGCTCTTGAATATTGTTTCAGAATCTATTTCCAACACCTTCTCTGCTAGTGCGTTCTAGGCATTCACCACTCTTTGTGTGAAAGACTTGCCTCTCACTCCTCTTTTAAACTTTCCCCCTCTCACTTTCAACCTGTGCTCCCGAGTAATTGACTCTTCGGCCCTGGGAAAAGACTCTGACTATCTACTCTATCCAAGCCTGTCATGAGCTTGTGAACCTTTAATAGGCCTCCCTCATCCTCCAACACTCTACTGAAAACAATCCAAGTTCTTCAACCTTTCTTCATAGTCCATATCCTCTGATCCAGGCAACATCCTGGTAAATCTTCTCTGCACCCTTTCCAATGCATCAACATCCTTCCAGTAGTTTGGCGACCAGAATTGTATACTTCAAATGCGGCCTTAGCAAAGTCTTATATAGCTGCAACATGATTTTCCAATTCCTATACTCAACACCCTGATCAAAAAAGGCCAGAATGCCATATGCCTTCTTGACTATCTTGTCAACATGAGTTGCCACCTTCAGGGAACTATGGATCTGCACACCCAGATTCCTCTATATGCTGATATTTCTAAGGGCTCTACTATCTACTACATACTTTCTTTCTGAAGTAGATCTTCAAAATTGTATCACCTCACATTTGTCCAGGTTAAATTCCATCTGCCAGCTTTCATCCCAGGTCCCCAGCCAATTTATATCCTGCAGTATCCTCTGAGAATCTTCCTCATATCTGCTACTCCCCCAATTTTTGTATTATTTGCAAATTTACTATTCAGACCACCTAGATTTTCCTCCAAATCATTTATGTATATTACAAACAACAGAGGCTCCAGCACTGATGCTCGTGGAACACCATTTATCACACACCTCCAGTTAGAAAAGTACCCTTCCACTGCTATTCACTGCTTTTTATGCCCAAGCCAGTTTTGTATCCATCTTACCATAAGACTTCACCTTCTATATCAGCCGACCATGAAGAATCTTATCAAAGGCTTTGCCAAAGTCTATGTATACAAGATCCGCTGTCCTGCCCTGGTCAATTTTTTTGTCACTTCCTCAAAGAACTCGGTCAAGTTTGTGAGACATGATCTTCCCTTCACAAACCATGCTGCCTATTGCTAATAAGTTTATTCTCTTCTTGATGTGAGTACATATTGTCCCTAAGAATCTTCTCCAATAATTTCTTCACCACAGATAAAAGGCTCACAGGCCTTCCTGGATTGTCCCTTCTGCCCTTCTTAAACAGAGGAACAATATTAGCTACTCTCCAATTCTCTGTTACCTCACTCGTAGCTAAAGGGATACAAAGATTTTGGCCAAGGCCTCAGCAATTTCTTCCCTCACCTTTGTTAATATTCTGGAATAGACTTATTTGGCCCTCTGGGGACTTGAAACATAGAACATTACAGCACAATACAGGCCCTTTGGCCCTCAATATTGTACCAAGCTATATCCAATCCCAAAATCAAGCTATCCCACTCCCTATCATTCTGGTGTGCTCCATGTGCCTATCCAATGCATTGCTTGAAAGTTCCTAAAGTATCCGACTCCACTATCACAGCAGCAGTGCATTCCACACCCCAATCACTCGCTGAGTGAAGAATCTACCTCAGACATCCCTCCTATATCTCCCACCATGTACCTTATAGTTATGTCCCCTAGTAACAGCTACATCCATGCGAGGAAATAGTCTCTGCACATCCGCTCTATCAATCCCCCCCATCATCTTAAAAACCTCTATTAAGTCACGTCTCATCCTCCTCCACTCTAAAGAGGAAAGCCCCAGCTCCCACAACCTTTCTTCATAAGACCTACCCTCCAAACCAGACAGTATCCTGGTAAATCTCCACTGCACTCTCTCCAATGCTTCCACATCCTTCTTATAGTGAGGTGACCAGAATTGAACACAGTATTCCAAATGTGGTCTCACCAACATCCGGTATAGTTGCAGCATACTTGTCCAAATTAATGTTTTTCAAAATCTGCAATAACTCCTTCCTTTTATCTCAACAGGTCCTAGAATGTCAACATCCTCCTTTCAACATTCACCATTCACCATATCCTTCTCCTTAGTTTGAATGTTACTCCTAATTGTACTTCTATCTTAAAGCTTAACTTATTTTCATCACATTCCTTCCCATTGCATATCATTCAGGATTAAATATCGCTGACTGACATTAATAATGGAAGGGGGGTTTCACCATCTGGGCCCCAACTAAAGTCAGACAATTTCCAAAAATTGTATTTGGCCTGTGCTTTGAGGGAGAGGATTACATTGTTCTTTATTTAGAAACAATTGTATATCCACATATTTCTGAGGGAGGAGTTGCTGCGCAAGGAAAGTAAATTTAACTGCAAGATCCCCTGTATTATGCAGCCAGTGACAGTCTCTAACAACATTCTGTTACCATCGCTACAACTTCCCACAATACTAAGGGTCAGTCACTCGTGTTCACCCATTAGACTGATGGCAGACAATGCCACTATTTATAATGTCACTAAAATTGGCAGAGACATTTCTGACAGAAACACAACAAAAGCTATTCAGCTTTCCCAGTTGATCTCCTGTTCAAAAAGAAAAATGAATAATTAAGTTCATAAATAAATAAGACTTTCATATCACCATCACCCCAGTTACATAAACAAACTGTGTCATTCATTCACCCATGCAAGAGACACGGTTGAAGTGTTTTTCTAGTTTCCTCAGCAGACAGTGCCAAGTTGATGACTTCACATGACTTTCCCTCAACATCCTGCCCATTATAAACACTACCATCATGCCAATTTGGTTCACTTCATATGACATTAAGAAGCACTGGACACCGTGAAGTCTATTCACCTTGATAAGATTCCAACTGCTTGCTGTAGACCTGCAGCCCAGAAATAATCAGTGGCTGGACCAAGTTATTCCAGTCCAGTTATAACACTGGTCCACAGACCCATAATTTCCCAATCAGCTGAACCTCCAACTGTCATCCTGCAATAGGAATAAATGATAGGGAATCGTCCCTGTTAGCTCTGTAGTGTCACTAGTGTTGCATCACCTTTCTTGTGAAATATATGTTTCACATTAAATAGCAATGGCATACAGTCTGATGACAGTGGAGAGTTTTGGAGTAGGAAATAAACACAACAACTGCAAAGGAAATGAGGTGGCATAAATATCGGGAAACTAAATCATACCAGTAGATAGAGAGGCTGCCCCACCAGCTCTGTTCCCTTCAAATTGGAAGTTTTACAATGATTGCTGTTCTCCTAAACACTTTAAACCACATGCCAAGCAAACTGCGTCCCTGAACAGTGTATGAAATAATGTTAACTTGAGCTTTATGCAAGTCTGATAAAAGAGAATGAAAGCAAAACAGCTGGTCTTACTGCAGCTTCCCAGTAAGTAAATGAACCGAGAGTCATAGAATCTCACCCTGCTACGGATGGACTGGCAGTCCAGCTTCTCCAGTTATAAGATGTGGGAGTAATTAGTCTGTTGGAAGGAAGGCAGCATGTAATTCCAGGATTTCTGTTTCTGGGTAGGTTTGGTGTTCTGAATGGATGCTCAGGAAGCAGCAAATCAAATGACTTCCCAAGCAAATCCACCATGGGGATATCAGCCAGTCAGCCGTGGCATTAAGACTGTGCACTCAATTATGAGCCCTGCTTGCAATTTGCACCCTCCAACTGTGACCCAGACTCAGATGCCAATGACTCTTACCTAACTAGAGGTTAGTTCGAGCTTGGAAAGATCTGAGTAGATGGAGTCTGAATGGAGCTGAGGCAGGCCCGTTTCCACCCAGTAAGGCAGCAGTGATTGAGACTGCTATTATTTCCTAGCAGAATCCCTGCAGTGCAGAAGTAGGCCATTCAGACCGTCGACTTTGCACCGACCACAATCCCACCCACTCCCTATTTTTGTAACCCCTGCAAACACCTTGACACTAGGATCAATTTAGCACGGCCTACCACGCACACCTTTGGACTGTGGGAGGAAACCGGATCACCTGGAGGAAACCCACGCAGACCCAGGGAGAATGTGCAAGCTCCATACAGTGATCGGAGGCTGGAATTGAACTCAGGCTTCTGCCACTGTGAGACAGCAGTGCTAACCACTGTTCACTATGCTGCCCATTGGTAACTTTAAGATAAGGAGTTGAGCGCAGTGTTGTATCTGAATCTCCAACTTTGCCCGGCCTTATAAGAATGAGTCCAGAGACTTATCAATCAAATGTGGAATAATCAGTTTGGTCACATTTTCATCAGCAGCTTAATAGTTTGCTGCTGGACAAGAGTGTATTATAGAAAGGCCATGTAATTACAATCGAACAATGAGATGGCCGAAAATATCTCTCATATTTGAAAGGTCACATGATTGCTAATTGCCAATTATATTTTTTGACAAAAAGAAAGATTTTGTGATTCTAATGCCCAGTGAGATTGCCTAAAAGAGACATACACTCACTCTTATTAGGTGCATTATAAATTTTGAATTAATTAATTTGAAAAGGGCACTTCGAGTAAAACTTCATCTTCAGTTAAAATTGAATTTCATCAGGGTTAATCACAAGCAGGCTGGAATGTATATGACTCATTATGATCATCCATTACAGAAAAACATATCAGTTATGAAGATAATAAAAATTGAACAATTTTTTTAAGCAAATATGTTCCCGTACCTGCGTGGATTTCCTCCGGGTGTTCTGTTTTTCTCCCACATGCCAAAGATGTGCAGGTTAGGTGGATTGGTCATACAAAATTGCTCCTTAGTGTTAGGGGAAACTAGCAGGGTAAATGTGTGGGGTTACAGACATAGGGTAGGGTGGGATTGCTGTCAGTGCAGGCTCAATGGATCAAATGGCCTTCTTCTGCACTGTGATGAGTAAACAAATATGAAATACCCCTGAAGAAGGGAATAGCTCAAAGCCTTTCCATTTAGAGCCAGAGGTAGTTTCAACGGAATTGTCTGTCGGAAATGTTAATAGAAACCTACCTTTTTTGTTTTAGTGCTAAGAATACATTTAGACAAAAATAAATGCTTATCACTGACTAGAACTACTGGATTATTTTATGACTTCAAACCTATAGAGCGTTTGGATTAAAGATATTGGTGAGTTGAAATAATATATGTTTGATAGCACTGTACGTGGAAATAGCATGGTTCACTGTATGATGCCATAACCATAAAACTGCCAGAGCTCTTTTTTAAAAGAAAAGGACTTGCTCTTAGATTAAAAATGAAGAAATAAACCAACATGTTGTTCTGACCCCATCCCTTTCCTTCCTGTACCTCCTACTCCCTTAGGTTCTGGCAAATAACAAACTAATACATATTCTATTTAACCTTATTGAGTCTGCAACCTTATGATTACAGTGCCACAACCTATAACGTTGTGTCTTTTGTTCACTGTGTAATACTGACTGGAATATCTGAACTTTTCTAAATAGAATGTTATGATTGAAGAGGGAATATATTCTCCTAACTGACCCTGTGCTCTATTTTGTTCTTTACAATTCCATGTTAAACAGCACCTACGATCAGAAACTGTATTTATGTAACCTCACAAGTTTCACATAATATCAGTGACTATGGAAATCTATCCACATATTCAGAGGGGACATGGCATGATGGTAGTGTCAGTGGACCAGTGATTCAGAGGCCGAAGCTAATGGTGTGAGGATACAGGTTCAAAACCCACCAAACCAGCTGATTCAATTTAAATTTAATCAGTAAGTATCTGGGTTTGATTCCTGGCATGGGTCAATGTCTGCGCGGAGTTTGCATGTTCTCTCCAAGTCAGTGTGGGTTTCCTCCAGGTGCTCTGGTTTCTTCCCACAGTCCAAAAGATCTTGGAATCACAGAATCATAGAATCCTACAGTGCAGAAGGAGGCCATTCGGCTCAAGTCTGCAACAAACCAACCCAGGCCCTAACCCCATTATCCCATGCGTTCATCCCAGCTAGTCTCCTGACACTAAGGGGCAATTTAGCATGGCCAATACACCCAGCCTGCACATTTTTGGAATGTGTAGGTTAGGTTGATTGGTCATCTAAATTCTGCCTCAGTATACCCAAGGAATGTAGTGACTAGGGAATTTTCACAGTAACTTCATTGCAGTGTTAATATAAGCCTACTTGAGACACTAATAAATAAACTTTAAAATTTAAATCTGAAATTAAAAGCGTGATAGTGACCATAACACAACCATTGTTGTAAAAACCAATCTGGCTCACCAATGATGAAAATCAGCTATCCTTACCTGGTGTGGCCTACATGTGAATCTGAACTATACAAAAGGCAATTGTCCTCTGAAATGGCCTAGCAAGCCACTCCATTATATCAAATTTCTACAAAGCCTAAAAGGAATTAAAACAAATGGACTACCCGGTATCAACCTAGGCACCAGAAGCAACAATGATGAATCCAGCCCTGTTGACCCTATAAAATCCTCCTTACTAACATCTGGGAGTGTATTGCCAACGTCAGGGAGGTGTCCTCAGACATAATCATACCTTAGAGATAATGTCCCAGACACCACCAACACTATTTCTCGTTATGTCCCAGTAATGGAAGCACAGTGTTTTACAGTCAGGAGGAGTTATCCTGGGAGTACTGAACAATGCCTCTGAATCCCATGAAGTCTCAAATATCAGTTAGATCAGATACGGGCAAGGAAACAGCCTACTGGTTACCACCACCTACAGCCTCCATGTATTCCTCCGTGTAAAATACCACTTGAAGAAAACACTGAGGGTGTCAAGAGTACAGCATATACTCTGGGTGGGGGACTTCCGTTACCAACAGTGGGTCAGTAGATGAGCTGGCTAACTCTTAAAAAATGGAGTTGTTCGGCTGAGTCTGCAGCAGGTGGTCAGGGAACCAGCTAGAAGGAAAAATATGCTTGACCTCTTCATTATTATTCTACATGGCAAATGCATCTATTATTACAATTACAGTAATGGTGGTAGGGGTGACAACTGCACAGTCTTCCCAGAAACAAAGTCCTGTCTTCACCTTGGCGACACCCTCCATCATATTGTGCAGTGGTAAATGAAACAAAAGATACAGGAAGACAAGGAAGAGAAAGAATGAAAACAGAACAAAATTAAATCAAATCCAACAGTATCAGTAAAAAATAATTTGAAACAGGAGTTAAAATATATGATGAAATAGATATGCGGTAGATTACAAGGTGGTATATTACGATGACATACATAATGAAGGACGTCATCATTTTCATTGTGGAACCACAAAATGGTAAAAGGTAACAACAGAGCTGGAGACCATCCTGGTTCCTTGCTAGAATAATATAGAAATTCGGAATCACATGGCTCCACACTCTCCACATAGCTTTTAATCTTGATTCAAATCAAATATTTATCCTATTCTTTTCTTAAGGGATACCAAGTGGTCTCCTGCAACTGCTCATGGTGGCAAAGTTATTTTGTGCTCCAATATGGCTCATGGTTAGAAATTTGCCTCTCCTCTCTTTGACGTCCTTAGTGACAGTTTTAAATGAGTAAGCTGAGTAACCTTTAACTTTAAAATGGAAAGAATGATTCAGTTAAAATAAAGTTTCTGATTTTCTTGCAGTTGTATTCCGTACGGGAAAGATTTCCCATACACCTTCGGAGCAATGTTCGCTAAAAATAACACACAGCAAGCATTTCCTAATGCTGATGATTCTTCCAGAGCTTATAAGTGATTTATGAAAGGAATTACTAAATGCTACTTCGATATTACACTGAGAGTTAAAGCTAAATCCCAGCTCTGCGTTCACTGGGAGATTGTAGTAAAATTCCAATTGTGGCGACTGAGAGTTTTTATCTAAATCTCAGGACCCCATTGCAGGGGAATTTGTCGCTGATACCCAACTCTGTTTTGCAGAAGTGTCTGGAATTGATTCCGTAGATATTTGCTAGACCAAGGGAGTGAAATTGGTACAAAATGGACAATAATCAGCAGCCTATTTTACACAGTCCCTGATTGACATTTCCAATTGTAAAGATTATCTGGTTCAGTTTTGTTTTCAAGTTATTTATTAGTGTCACAAGTAGGCTTACATGAATGTTGCAATGAAGTTACTATGAAAATCCCTCAGCTGCCACACGCCAGTGCCTGTTCAGGTACATGGAAGGAGAATTTATCATGGCCAATGCACCTAACCAGCATGTCTTTTAGACTGTGGGAGGAAACAGGAGTGCCCA
The DNA here is from genome assembly GCA_024679065.1 of Sphyrna mokarran. Lineage (NCBI taxonomy): Eukaryota > Metazoa > Chordata > Chondrichthyes > Carcharhiniformes > Carcharhinidae > Sphyrna > Sphyrna mokarran. The sequence goes on along the minus strand of JAGIQG010000001.1, from coordinate 42,397,884 downwards.
GAGGAAACCCACGCAGGCGTGGGAAGAACTTTCAGGCTCTACACAGACTCAGTGACTCAAAGTGGTAGTCAAACCTGGTTCCCCAGTGCTGTGAGGCAGAGGCGCTAAGCACCACTCCAGCCTTAAAACAGACCAGCTGGCACTTTCTTGTTGGCTACTTCATGTTATCACTAAAGATCAATTTAATCTGTCCCACCTGCCAGCCCCATACTCTATTTACCATCCTTTCTCTCTTTCCTCCCCCCCTCCCCCTCAACCCCATCAGTTTAGTCAAATGTTAGCTCTGTGCTGTAACAGAAGTTTGTTTCTCGGGCTCTCAGTTTTCTGCTGCGGTTGAAGTGAACTCATCCTGAACACTCCCCCATCAGGGCTGCAGTGCTTAACAATACTACCAAGCACTTTGCTTCTACACTATAGCACCACCAGTCTGCTATCCAGAGCTGTGCACTTACAAATGATGAGATCTGTGGGCAGGGGCCTGGACCCTCTCATCGAATTTAAGTCAAGAATATAAATATTCCTTTCAAACTAGTTTTGTTCAGTGCTGAAATTATTTGAATGGAATTTATTAACTTAGCTAAACACTTCAATTGGTGATTCTTCATTGTAACTAATTGCAGATTATTTCTCATATCATTTGGAATAATTTCCTGAAATATTTAGAATCATTTCCTGAAATATTTAAGGTTTTAATACATTATTGCAATATGATTTTAAAGGGGCTCACCAACTGCCAAGTATTTGTTTTGTAGTTTTTGTTGAATTTAATTCTATCTGTAGTTTACTTGTTTATAGAATAAAAAACTCATCAGTGAATATTGAATTTAATTTAGTTTGATTAAATTAAATTTTATATTCATTATATTGAATGATATTACTTCTTGGGAATAGAATATTTTTCAACTTATGCCATTCGAGGACATAGATGGCAAGATTCTCCCGGCAATGTGGAGCCTCACTTGACACAAGCAAAGAATGTAGGTTTGAGATTCTTCAAACCTACATTCTTGTCTTTACCTTTATTTATGTCGTAGGAATAAGAACATAGGAATATGTTACCCAGCCTTGGGATTGTTCCACCATTTAATTAGATATAATCTAGTAATTTACTAACCTTGGTATCTTATCCCTCAACACCCTTTGTTTTTAATATTGCCTGCTCCCTTAATAAGCAGGTACAAGCAGAGCAATGCTGCTTCTCCTTGGCCCCAATGTATATTTCATCCTGAACAAGTCAAGAATTTGATAGGAATACTCTCCACTTGCCTGGATGATTGTGAATCCAACAGCACTAAAGAACTTCAACACCATCCAGGACTAAACAACCCATTGGATTGGCATACCATCCACTACTTTAAATGTTGACTAACTATACAGGGGTAGCAGTGTATAATATGTACACGACGCACGGCAGCAACATACCAAGGTTCACTCAACGTACCAAGGTTCATTCAACATGAAATGAAATTACAGGTGAATAAAACATGTTCCCAATTCCAACAGCAGCGTCAGGATTGGGGCAAGAGGTATGGTAAAGTGTCCTCTAATCTGCCCCCAACAATTATTCAGCTCCAAGTTCAGACTGCCCTCACACATTGTGACACCTTACATTCACCACATCTCTAATCAGTTACAGTGCCTCATTGCATTCACCTTCATTGGCAGTCTGTTGGCATCTTCCAGATTTATGGCTTCTACCGCCTAGAAAGACAAAGGCAACAGGCATGTGGAAACACCTCCAAATATCTCTTCATCTTGACTTAAAACCTTCAAAATCATAGAGCACCCTTCCGAGCAGCATTGTGGGTGCATCTGCACCACGTGGATTTTAGTGGTTGAAGAAGATGCCTACTATCACCTTCTGGAAAGCAATAAGTGCTGGTATTGCTAACAACACGCACATCCCTTTGTTTTAATGCTTCAGTAGAGCAATCCTTATCAATTTTGCCAAGTTACAGGCTGTCTTAGACTTTGTTTCAAGTAAGAACTGATTTGAGACTAGCCAAATTCATTTCACTAAGCCTTTAGTAGTAAGAAGAGAGAGGAGACAATCAGCTTATCAGTCCCGGCCAGATTTGTAATTGCATGCCAATACAGATGAGGAGGGTCATTCATGTTAGTGCATCCATGTAATCCTCCGAACACAACATCTACCCATTCCTTACATGATTTTTGAGTTTATGCCTTCATAACTCTGTCCAGAATTACATTCAGTTTGTTAATAAACAAATACTTGGCATCAAATCTAGATTTGCCTTTTACTTTTCTAAACCTATGTACCTATTGCTGAGCTTAGTTTGAAGAAAATATCTTATCTACACCATTTAATATGGCACAGTCTATACCTCTATAAGTTTACAGAAACAGCAACAACAACAAAAGCAACTATGCCTTTGACATAGTTTTAAAAAGAAGTGTTATCAAATAAAATGTGATACCAAAAGGAGTGTTATCAAATAAAATGTGATTATGGGGCAGCACGGTAGCACAGTGGTTAGCACTGCTGCTTCACAGCTCCAGGGACCTGGATTCGATTCCCGGCTTGGGTCACTATCTATGTGGAGTTTGCACATTCTCCTTGTGTCTGCGTGGGTTTCCTCCGGGTGCTTCAGTTTCCTCCCACAGTCCAAAGATGTGCGGGTTAGGTTGATTGGCCATGCTAAAATTGCCCCCTAATGTATTAGGATGCTTTGGTTAGAGGGATTAGCGGGTAAAATATGTAGGGATATGGGGGTAGGGCCCAAATGGGATTGTGGTCAGAGCAGACTCGATGGGCCGAAGGGCTTTTTCTGCACTGTAGGGTTCTATGATTCTATGATACTATATTGAGAGATGGTTGGATAGAGAAGCTTGATTACTTTTAAGAAAATAGTTAAGAAGGAGATTGGCAAGAAATTTATTCAGGGAGTTTTAGGATGTAAGTCATAGACAGTGATGCTCACATCCCTTGAATGTATTTTTTTAAAGAAAGGTGTTTAAGTTAGTTTTAAACTCTGGTTCTTGTTGAAAATACTTCTAATGCTTAGATCACACACTGTAATCTTCATAGATCATAGAGTCATAGAATCAGTACAGTGGAGAAGGAGGCCATTTGGCCCATCAAGTCTGCACTGACCATAATCCCACCCAGTCCCTATCTGCATAGGAATACAAATTTACCCTGGTAATCCCCTGCCATCTTCTGTATAAGGTAACATAATGAATGATATTGTGAGTTTCTTTTTTTCCATAAAGTCATTGTGCAGCCATAAATTTCCTTTTGCATTGCTTTATTGACGGGTTTTGTTCTTTTTCAAGAAAACTTAAGAGAATCGCACAATGCGAGGATCAGCTGGTTTAATCTCCATTTAAGCATGAAAAATATTTGTTGTCAAATGTGTCCACAGAACAAGGACTTGGATTTACACACAGCAATGAATCTAGAAAATCCCATAACCTATCAACCAGTTTGGACAGTGGGAAACATTAGATGCCAGGTTGCTGGTTTTGCGTTTCATCCTGGGATAAGAAAGTTCTAGAATTCATCAATAATGATGAGGTTTGTTGGCCAATCTGTTAGTTTGCTTTCATACGTTGACAAGTGAAACTGATGCTATTGACCTCAGATCATTACCATTATAGAACAAAGTACTCTGCTACAATTAAACATGTAAAACATTTTGTTACTAATGCATTGGTTTCTGAGAAGTGACTTATATTACAAACGAAAACATTTTCTGAAAGCAGGTTATTGGCTAAACATGAGCATACGGCAGATCTGACAAATATTAGCATAAATTAAAATTTCTGTTCTCTGCAAACATTAACACTAAGCATTCAGAATGATAGATAGCTGGTATACTTTTCAGCTGAGAAATCCAAGCAAAAGTTCTTTTTTAATTTTCCATGCAACATTATAGGTGAAATTTACAAAGGGACATGATCCTTCATCTCAATTTCCCATAAAGTTGCAAATAAGTATACTTGGGGAATCTCACAGCTGATCCATTCAGGTGCAAGAAACAATCACGTCTCTACAACCTCTCTCTGTATTGTCAGTGATACCAAGAGTTTTGGCTCCATAACCCAACCCAAGAAGTTCATTTCATGTGCAGATTATGCTTTAAAGGCAAGAGTTTCTCAGCAGCCTTAAATTTACATCTCACCAGCTTTAAGTCTCCTCAGTCTACCATCACACTTTAATTTGAAGTAGTGTTCCTACAAATTCATCATCTTAACATATTTCTAAAATCTCTTTGCAAATTTAAATAAATCCTGGATCTCCAATGTTAAACATCAGTCTCATGACTCTTTTTTGACTGAGCTCCCTTGTACATCAACGACCATTGCTGGGAAACACTCTAAACATGATGTACATGCAGCAATATTAAGCATGACTTTGACATATTAACTACAGTTTTGTCTATGTGCATCTACACGTCTTGTTGATTGCTGCTTTGTGGTAACTGGAGATGTTGAGCACCAGGTCTCAAGGTTTCTCTCAAATTTAACTTCAATTATTTAATGCTATTTATAGACTACCTATGACTAATGTTCTCTCTAAATCGTGATGTGTCTAGACACACTACACTCAGAAGATACTCCACTGGCATCTCACAGGTCATTCCTTATAAAGCACTATCTGTGTGAGGCCTTGCAGAAAGTCCTCCATCCCTCCAACCCATCTTGAAAATCTGCTTATGCCTAATGCCCCTCTGCTCATCCAATAAATGACTTGTACTTATACCTATTCCCTCTATTTTACTACTGGTGACCACTCATTTAGCCATTTTATGTCCTCTGGATCTTCTTAGTTACGTCACCTTGTAGCTCTCCCTTCTTGGGTACAAAAACGTTTGCCCATATTATTATCTAAATCCCAAACCTTTAAAAATGAATAATACACAATGAAACTGATAATTAAAATTGATAAAAAGTCAGCTGCAAAATGGTTTTGATTGACAGGCCATTTGGTGTAGGTCAGAAAAAGAAATTATCTCTGCAATTTCAGCAGAGTTCATTGTTGACATTTCACAAAGGTTGTTACTGCAGCTGAGTTATTATAAATGTTTGACTGAGTTTCAAAAGCTAAAAACGCTTATATGTGGGTCCCGAATCCATATTTTAATTCAACTATCAAACAATTAGTTGTTTTTGATGTAGTTGCTGGATAGAAGCTTGTTTTTTTTTATAACAAACAAACAAAGAAAATTACAGCATAGTAATAGACTTGGCCCTCCAAGCCTGCACTGACCACGCTGCGTGACTTAACTAAAACCTCCTCCCTTTCAGGAGACCATATCCTTCTATTCCCATCCTATTCATGTACTTGTCATAATGCTCCTTGAAACTCATTATCGTACCTGCTTCCACTATGTGCCCTGGCAACGAGCTCTAGGTACTGACCACTCTCTGTGTAAAAAATCTGCCTTGTACACCTCCTTCTGACTGAACTCTCAGATGATTAAAAATCTTTGAATGAGTTTCATGAATGAGAGATTTTTTTCTACATCAGATGTGTGTGAGTGAGAACTTAATTAGATTGTTGTAAGCATTGTTTCATCTCCACATGGTTGTTGAAGTCTCTCGAGTGTGGATTCTCTATGTGTGGCTAAAGAGGTGTCATGGAGACGTCATGGGATGGCATGAGAAATGGGTGGGGGGTTGTTGAAGAGGTGTGAAGTGTGAGGGCTGAAAGATCCAACGCCTTAAAGAAAACACTGGGACAAAGTCCAGGAACTGAAGCGGGATTTCTAACCAACCCCTGCCTCAGCACTTGCCTATCCTCATGGCCATCTACAATTTGCTTCAAAGACTTGTAGACATGACTCTATCCTGCTTCAATTGCCTCAGAGCAAATATCTAATGTAACAAACCCTGTTAAATTGAGAGGTTCTTCCAAATTGAAAGTATTTTCAACTTGAACTGCCTACCCACGTAGTGAAACTCCGGTCCCATATCTTTTTCCCCCTTTTCTCATCCTCAATTTTCCTACTTTTGGTTGCTTCTCATTGTTGACTGTTCCTCATCATCCTTAATACAAAACTCTCCCAGACATTTTCCTGCTCAGGCCTGTCAGTACCTGAACAATTGGCCAAATAGCCTCCTGTTGCTGTAAGATTCTAGATTTTCCAGCCTTTCCCACTGACAGGATCTCTTGGCCCCACCAAAGTTGACCGCTGTGAGTGAACTGTGCAAAACGTGGTAGCTCTTGATGGGACCGGATGATGGCCAAGAGTGAGCGGCCTCCACTGCGGATAAATCCACTGTGGTGGGTGGGTGTGGGAATTGAAAATTCCAGCCAGTTCAAGAATGCTGCTGAAATGCAAGTTGTTGCTCATTCTCAGAAATAAAACATAGAAGATAGGAGCAGGAGGAGACCATTCAGCCCTTCAACCTGTTCCACTATTCATTACGATTATGGCTGATTGTCCAACTCAGTAGCTTAATCCTGCTTTCTCAAACAATGTTTGAATTGTTTACAAGCAAACATAGTGAATACCTAATATTCTAGCAAGAAATATGATAGCACAGCCACTTTTTTTTTGTCCCCAAGATCTAACCCAGGAAAATGAGAAAACTATTTAACTTTCCTTGAGAACTATTAATTCCTATATAAAATTTGTTTCTTAGAGGCATTACTTCCACTGTTCTTGTCCTGAAGCCTAGTATGTATGAGTTTTTTCTCAAGGTAAATATATCTGTAAATAGTGTTAAAAAAAGAAACATCTGCACTAATGTATATATAATTTCTGTACCTACAATGGCGAGTTATAGAGGCATACCCAGATTTTGTGGAAAATCAGTGTGAATATTTTGTTATAATTGTAATTTCTTTGTTCTTACTGTGAAGCCGGCATGAGTAGCTGCCTGCTGGGTGCACATTCTTTATAATTATCTTGCAATATAAAAGCTCCAGTTTCTCCTGTTTATTTCCCTGCAAACCTTTTGTTTGCGATAGAATCAAATTCGATTGGAAGTTTCTCTAATCTGACTGATTCTGCCAAATACATTATGATTCTGCTGAATATATTATAGTTCTCCCTCCCACAGACCAACCAAGGAAAAAGACACAATCCAGATGTTTTCAAGCACCCAATGCTGTTGTAAATATAAAGTAACACTCTTATTGTACTTTTATTATCACAACATCCTTTGTACCGACTCAACTTGGTGCTATAAGCTGCAGCTTATAGGATACTTCACTTCCTTTATTCTTTGCCTATTTTACAATGATGCAAGTTCAGATTTTAATGTTGAGACTGAAGCAATAGATAGCAGGCCTGGATAATTGATATACGACAAATAGAATGGCATTGTTCAAATGCTCTTCCAATTGCAACATAATTAATTCATCTCCTCATTTCTCTGTCTCTCCCTTGAAAATGCTAACTCGTACCTCTGCAAGTGACATTAGCTCCTCACTTCCTCACCCAAAAAGGCATATTTTGTGTTAGCTCATCCTAGGCGTTGTAAGTTCCACAATAGCGCTCAAATCTGTCCACATAGTGCACTTTCTAATCCACATCGTTGAATGCTAATGACAAGGAGGAATCCTAGTTGTTTTGTTTCCTCTCCCTAACGAGGTGATGCTGAAGCTAATTGTAGTGCATGTCAATAACGCTTCAGTTAAGCTCCCAAAATTATTAAGCCAACAGTATTAGGTAATGAGTTGTGTCTAGGTGTGTCACCTTCAAATGTGATACCAGTTGGTTACTGCAAACCATTTGTTTTCACACAACAGAGAGTGATACATTACAGGCAGCAATTTACAGTTCCAAACAGATCAGATGCAGATATCATCATTTTCAACATTACATATTTAAGTATTTCATTGGCTGGAAACCTAAGATCGTTCTGTGTACTATATACACTTGCACACAGAATATTGAGAGATCAGGTGCATGTACAATAGCACCCCCCAGAGTTAGTAGCAGGCTTCCCAGCATGAATAGACTCTGTCCACTTCCCAACTGGTGTAAATCGCACTTTGCCTCTTTTTTCGCACTAAGTGACATAATATGTCTGAAGTTTGTCCCAAAAATAGGTGTTCTTCTGTTTTCACACTCATTTGGCACTGAAATGTTTTTGGTAAGATTGCCCCCATTCAGTTTCTCTTTGCTCCTCTCTGGGCTAGACCAATAGTCAGCCACTGTTACATTTATCCAATCTTTACTGTTACTGTAAAATTCACCCCTCTACTCCATCAGCCTGAAGAATTAAATTGCACACCAGGCTGATGGAGTGGAGGGGTGAATTTTACAGTGACTTTTTTGGCACAGGCAATTTAAAATTGTTTAAAGTACTGTAAATAATATTTATTCAGATTATCAGAAACAGAGTTCTATCTTTACAATGTATCAGTGGGTAAGATAATCGGTAAAATTATTATTAGTAAATTGAGCCATGGTAGTTTAATTCAACACCTTAAGGAGACACAAGTCTTCTCACATTGCATAACATTCATTTCACACTGTTCCTTTGTGATAGGCTACATCCATCCTCAGCTCAGCAGTCTGCAGGCATTCGAGTTACATTTGGCATATTCCCCAGTGTTTCAAGTAACAATCGACAAATTCCAATTCATTCGTACACATATTGCTAACCATTTGTTATTACAGATAACAATAAATCTCATTCCACTATCTTGCAATGAGTGATCCAAGGTGCTATTGTCTACTTCCAGCTAATTATAGAGCAGCATTAGAAAGCATCCAAAATGTTATTTACCAGTGTACTTCATTGGAATATGATATTTAGCACAGGGAAATTAAAAGAAAGTTGACAAAATCAAAAAAGATGTTACGTTGTCAAAACATGGGAGACAAAACGGTTAGCAGTGCACGCATGTAGTAGACCAAGGAGAAGAATGCATATCTCTGTAACAGCTGCGGAAAAGAAACATACCCTTATACCTTTTGTAGTTTGAACATTGCTCGAGACTTTCAGTGCCCAACAAGCTGGAGTGCCTCAGACCTCCTGCCAAAACTGAGATGAGTAACTTGCAATGTTTGTCCTTAATTGTTCAGTTCTTGTCAGCCAGAAAAAGGACACCACCTCAATTAAACCAACAAGGTTTCCCTCATTCAACCGTGATGGACAGTTCTTTTCCATCATGATTTGGTTAACATTTAAAACCGTTCGCGGAAATGTGAGCAGAGGGTTTGTATCAAACAAAATTCCTAAAGTGCTGATGGGATGAATGTCTGAAGTTTTAATTGATTCACAACCTAATTGAAAATCTTTTTCCTTTTTCCCCTAGAGGTCAAAGTGAGTTCAGACTGCACATGGCCTTCTTGGTGACTAAAGGTGATGATCAGATGGGTTGAGGTCGTTGACTAGATTAAAAAGCTTTCCAAAAATAATTCCACAATTTAATGGAGAACTATTTAATTCTGTCATGATTTTGATTAAATTCCATTTATGCACACCACAGTAAGGGAAGATAGTCTTTCAGCTATCTAGGTACATTAATAAAACAACATCCATTTTTTTCTCTTCTATCATGCAATCCAATTATAAAAATAAAATAAATTGAAGTCTTAGCAAAATTCAATTATGGCAATATTTTCAAATAGATTTTGTCAAATAATTTCTTCACCTAATGTGCATGTAGCCTTTCCTCAGCTCATTTAAAGAGGTGTCAATTTATTAGCAGCTAACTTTTTTATCCAGGATTAAAGTAATCCAATAGATAGCATCTTTCAAGGCTGTAAAAGAGTACAAAATGTCTGCTCTCAAACACAAGGTAATCTTCATTCAAATTAAATATTTGTTTCTCTAGTTTCTACTGACGACTTTGACAACTGACAAATGATGTGTGGAAGAAAGCAAAAAAGGCATATAAATGTAAGAAGGAATATTTTTTGAAAGTATTTCCAAATATCTTTTTGGAAAAGGTTTGAAAATATGTGTTGATTAAGGAAAAATAAACATCTAGAATCTTCCCTTGATAGAAGAATTTTCGCCTCTGGATTATGTGGAGGCACCTTGTATTATTAAGCAACCCTATTTGTTGTAATTGGAAATGTAACTATGGACTAATCTTGGCACCGGTCTAGAGTCACCTATCTTGGAAAAAGTATGCTGATTGCCAGTTACCCAGTTGATAATACGTTTTCCCTTGGGCAGACTGGATCAAAGGTTGGTTACAAGCCATGTACCCCATTGCAATCAATAGAGCAACTCTGCAACAACCTCACAGGAACATCCTCAGGGAATGGGGACACGGCATGGTGGGTCTACTGTGCTACTGAAGAAATAAGGCATGGTTTCATGGATTTTCTGTCTTTTGCTGTTTAAACTAATACACATGAACTATGATGTGCAAGTCTTTTTTAAATTACTGAAAGCGATTAAAGTGCCAACAGCTTTATGATAAAACAATTGGCATTACATTCTATTTGATTGCAAATACACAATGAAATCATGTAACATTGTATATGGCAGTAACAGCTTACTCCTCCGGGGGCTAAAGAAAATACCAATTATATTTTAATGAAAATAGTATGGCTTTAAAACCACTGGCTAGGACGTTGTGATGAGGTTAGTCACATTACAAGGACATTATTTCCATCACAACAACATTTCAACATGTGTTGCTTAGCTTTTCAATAATCAAGTGACTTGGTTTCCTTCTATAAAATGCTTGTGGGCCTGTTAATCCTTCTGCAATGTTTGACCTGCATAGAGCTGCCTTCTAATAACTGCTATCCTCTCGTAGCTACTACAGAATGGAATTGCTGCCAATGTTAAGAAGAGCATGAATCACCAAATGTGGGGCTGGATTCTCCAGCCTCACCTGCAGCTGGAATTTTCCAGTGCTGCTGCAGTGAATGGAGATTTGGCTGAGTGCTATATTTTTGTTGGCAGTGGTGGCAGAGCATGCAAAAATGGAGAATTCTGGCATGGAGTCAGCTTTGTCTACTCTGCCTTTAATTTAGATCCCCCAACCTCAGAAAAGCACTTGTGTTAAATTTCCATTTCCACTTGTATTTGTAAAAATACAAGCAATTTTTATCTTGCCTAAGTAAGACTGCTAGCATATTTCTATTTGTAGGTAGCTTGTATTGAACCCCCAAGGGCTTGTTTGAGGACTGACCAAATCTAACATCCTAATAAGGAAGGAATGTTGCTACTCATTCCAAATTTGATCTATATATCACCCTATATATTCTACACAATGTGATTTATTATTAACTGTCTTCTAAAGTGCCTAGCAAACCACTCAACTGCCAGGACAAATAGCCATGGACAATAAATGCCAGTATCATCATTGATGCTACATCCCAAGAGTGTAGTTAATATTTTTTTTCATGGAAACTCTACTAGGCAGGAGAGAGAAAAATACTGAAGCAGATTTTGTAGCCAATGGTCAATGAACAGCATCCACTGTTCGTGAGACCTCCTCCTTCAGGAGGACCTCCCTAAAAAGGTATTGACTGCCATTGGATTGATTCCAGGCAGGTTATGCCTGGAAAAGTACTCTGCTGGTTTTCTACAGCGTGGCTGACCAGGACTCTCTACTATCAAACATATTTGTAAGATTTATAAGTGGATAATCTATCTGTTTGGCTATGTTATGAATGCATTTTCCACAACCATCAAGTTCTGAAGAAAGATGTGAGCCTACAGATTCTGGTCCAGAGATAGGGATTCTACCACCCTATCACAAGACCTCCAGCACATGTTATGTTTCAATTGTCTATTGACAATTTATCTGGAAATTTCAGTTACGAGGAAGCTAAAAGAAAAGTGGCACCCTCTATTGGAGATTTGTCACCTTCATGAATAGGAGAACCAACATGTTTTCTTAACTAAGGATGTAGAATTCTTCTTAACCAGACAGAGTTTGAATCAGGAAATTTAAGCTTGTAGTTAATTCAGGTCACTTTGCACGCAGGAAATGAAATAAAGACAGGGAAAGAAAAGTGGGTATGAAAGAGAGAAATACAGGAAAAATTAAAAAGAACTTTTTCATTTTTAAATGTTTTAAAATCTCCAGCAATGATTACTTGTAAAATTAGATTTTCTGTGCCAGAAAGATTGTTTGACAGTGATTAAGACTTATCACGCCATTAAAAATTCACTTCCAAATGATTCGACAAGCCATAGAACTTTCTGTTATATTTAGTAGGTGTATCTAATGGAGTAGTTATCGATCCAGCATCTTCTTCATGTATTTGAATTCTTACTGGCTTGTGCCTCCAGTTAACCGGTGTGGTGAGCTGGCATGACATTCATGCCTGATTTCTTGTCTCTTGCAGTCCACTGGCATTGTAAAGCTGGCATAATCAGCCTCATGCTGGGGAAGGGTGCAAGACTAATTCTAATATTTAATGTGAATTTACATATTATTAGTGAGGCCAAGACAGGATCGTCCAGGCTCACTTGCCTAACTGGCCTTACCGATGAAGGTCCTCACTGGCGAGAATCACCTATGGTTCCCAAACCATGGAGACCAGATGTGCTGATGCCCCCAAGTGTTTGGGGACGGGGGGACAGTATCCCTTGGGCAGTGCCAGCCTGGCACTGCCTGTCTGGCACTGCCCATTAAGTACCCTGACGTCCACTGGGTACCGTTGTACTGTCCACTAGACACCCTGGCACTGGGCAGTGCCAAGAGATGGGGTCTAAGTGGGGTGGGGCAATCGGGGATCAGCCAGGGGAGCTATCAGAACAGCGATGGGCGGGGGGAGGGGATCAGGCTATGGATCACCTAGGGAGCAAGAAGTCGCACAACACCAGATTAAAGTCCAACAGGTTTATTTGGTAGCAAAAGCCACTAGCTTTCGGGCATCTGACCCTTTGTCAGGTGAGTGGAGAGTTCTGATTGCAAATGCTCCACTCACCTGATGAAGGGTCAGAAACCTGAAAGCTAGTGGCTTTTGCTCCCAAGTAAAGCTGTTGGACCTTAACCTGGTGTTGTGAGACTTCTTACTGTGTTGATCCAGTTCAATGCCGGCATCTCCACATCATGTCATGCAGGGAGGCCAGTGATTAGCTGGGGAAGTCAGCATTTGGCGGGGGGTGGGGAATGATGGCCAGAATGGGTGGTGGTGGTTGGCAGGATTTGGAGGGGGGTACATACTTGTACATAGAACACTGAGAAATCAAGGCACGTGCGCAATGGAAACCGCGAGCTGTTAGCAGCTGGCTTTCCAGCTGGAATAAACTCTGTCCACTCCACTTATTGGCGTGAATCATACTTTGTTTCCTTTTTTGCAGTAAATGGCATAAGATTGTGTTTGAGAACGCATCCAAAGAGGTATGCGATTCTCTCCCAATTTCACACTTATTTGGCATTTCGAATTGTTTTGGCAAGATTGCCTCTTGAGTCTCTTAACAAGATATTGTTAAGATGTAATGCCTAAACTAGCTGACCTTTCTGAACAGTACTTTCAAACATTTTCCATGTTTGACTGTACATTTGCCAATTCTGAAAGCTGCTACCCAACTTATTACTTAATGTTGAGCTCTTATCATCTCTACTGGAAAATATAGACTAATATCCTGGCGGTGTGCACTTTGAATTGGAGTTCAGCGTTAAATGTGCTGACCCTTATTCTGCATATTCCTATGCTCTAAGCTAAACAAAATGATTGCTGCTTTCAGTGTTGTTAATTCTGTCCATGCAGTAGGAATGATTATCATTAAACATATGTTGCATACAATAGAAAATTGTGTTATTGTCATTTAGTTCATTATATGGAAGGAACTCACTGATGAGTTAATAGAAACAACCTAGTGTGGATATTGAAGCATAAAGACCAGAAAGACACAACTTTGATGCCCTATATCTTACCTGTGCTTTGTTTGCTGATCATCACATTTGGGAATCTCTATCTGCATCAAGAAGTCTGGGAAGAGCAACTGATCCTGAATGTCATCCAATTGAAAAGGGAGCCTCTGTGAATATTGAGTAAGAAAATGATTGAACGTGGGTTGAAATCAGGTTTATGGTTGATCAGTCTACATTTCTGCTCACTATCTAGATTCATACATGAGGGTTGGCCACTTGGAGGAGATGCCAGAGCTGCTACACGTGGACATGTATCCGCATTAAGATTAATGATTATTTGTATATATGAATCAAGTGCGTCAAGCATAACACTTGTTTCAAGTTAAAGGAAAATGTTATTCAGAAAGGAGGACTAATTTGAGGTTGTCCTTTTCCTTATTTCACAAAACTCATTTTAATTCATTTGCCATTTGTCTCAATTTATTCAACATATGTGTTATTTTTAAGATTGTAGAGAAGGTTTGGGGTATGTAGAAAAATTGAGACATTTCCTCCCATATGCTTGGACAGCCTGCAAAAACCTACTAACTGATTGTCTTTCCATGAACTTTCTTTTAAAGATTTTGTTTTTGTCTGGAGCCCCAGCAGCAAACATCAAAATTCCTCTAAGCTTCAACTTCTTGAAACAGATGTTGTCATCTTTTGGAGCGCAAAGCTCACCTAAGTCAGTTCACAGTCGTGAGTTTGTATCTACATTCTCTCAATCCCATGGCTGGCCTCATCCCTTATTCATAATGCAGTTTAGCTACTTAATAAATTATACACATTGCTCTCGAATGACAGGGAGAATAGACCAGAGATCTCTGGCTGGAAATAAATATCAAGGCACAAATGTGAGTGCAGTGATTAACCAGATGTGCTGGCTATATCCTTCCAGCTTGATTGACATCCCCCTTTGCTGTGATAGGGTACAGGAGTGTGAGCTAGGATTAAGCATGAGGATGCCTTGTAAATGTCAGCATATGTACATACAAAGATATTGCTTCAATAATCTTGTCAGGAAGGATGCAGTTTATCTGAATGGTTGATAAATCTGTGATTGGCACACAAAGCCAAAATCTAATTATAAGAAATGTGCTCAGATCGTTCTGCTGGTTTTGCGGTGTTACCTCAAAGAATGTGTTTTGTAAAGAGCTGATTTCAGACCAAAGATTTTCCTGAATACATTCACTTGAAATAGTTTGGAGTACAGGATGTATGAATTACTGACTATTTTGATTCAACGTCTTGCTTACTGTCATGCTGATCGTATACTGAATGTTATTATTTTCAATTAGATTACAATGAATGCAGCAGAGACCCATAGGAAAGTAAAGACTGAAACAGCCCAGCCAGCCCATATACTTCATTCTATGGTTCAGGTCAATATGCCGTTGAGATCATTTTAGAGGAACAGAACTAGGAGAGGGGATAAAATGGGATTGTTCAGGCTAGGATTTCTTTCCTCGCATTTCTCGCCAGGTGCCTTTAGAACACTGTGCCTTATCTGATGTTTCAACTATTATGTATTTTAAACAAGGGCAGCAGTCATAATCTAATGGTTAAATGAGTACTGTGCCCTTGTGATGAATGCTGATGAGATTTTGCGTAAAGTAATTATACCGTGATGACATAATAATGAAAAGTGTTGAAAATTCACAACCAGCAGGTCAAAGCAGCATTTGAAAAATAGATTAACTTTTTTTTTAATGGAACCCTTCACTAAATCAGTCCTTTTCAAATTATAGCATATTTTTATGTCTGAGTTTAAATAGTAGCCAATCTTAGGCACTAGGATATTTAAAATGGAATCTATAGTTGCTGTTTTTCACATGATTTACTCTGTCCTTTGTCTTCACTTGGGGACCTGGAAGTTTTGAGAGAATGTATGGATGCTCTTTAAGTTTAACACTGAAAGGCAAAGAAGATTGATCCACCTTTGTTTATGTCTTTCTCTATAAATAGTTCCACCATCAGGGCTTCAGATGCATTTTAATATATGCTAGATTGTCACTATGAGTGGAGATGCATAATGATTGCTCAGGCTCAAACTAATTGGAATGCCTACCTAGTACTAGAAAATGTAAAAAAAACGTCTAGGTGTCAAAAACTGGCAATTCATGATCTATTTGCCTTGAATAAATAATTAATTGAAAATTTGTTTATGTGCCTGTTTGGAAAGGATTTGGGACTTCTCAAAAAAAAAATCGCTGAGTGAAGAAAATAATCTTTTAATCTGTGAGGCTATGTGAACCCCTGGCATAATTGACACAGCATTGTGTCATGTGTTGAATTCACTTATTTCCTTTTAACTGCAGAGCTCCAGAATTCTGAGAGTTAAAACTGTGAATTCGTATATGTTTTTAAAAAAATCAACAGAAACGATCATACGGTCTCTTGAGAATTTTAAATACTGAGATATCACTCATGATTTCAAATATTCAAGAAAATGCACTGATGTGTTGCAATTTTTTTTTGCCACTGTTTTAACTTACTTACTTCCACATGATAAAACTGGTTAGTAGGTTTAATTGGAACAATATGGTCCATTAGCGTGATTTCTTTCCTGGCTTTTGGAGAGATCAGGTAGGCAGCCCATGCGATTTCCTGATTTGGCTCAGGTGACACATTGTTAAGGCACGTGGCTTTAAGTTGGTTCACACGTAATTTGGTTCATAGGAATTGTGTGCAGAAATAAGGAACGTTGCAAGGGAACACAAGTTGAAACCATTATTTTAAGAGGTATCTGGATGGGTGCGTGAATAGGGAGAGGACAGAAGAATATGGTCTGAATAAGGGCAGAAGATTTTTTTTTAGTTTATTTAGGGCAATATGATTGGCACAGACTTGGAGGGCTGAAGGGCCTATTCCTGTGTTGTACTTTTCCTTGTTCTTTGTCCCATAATATGTCGCATTGACAGTAAAACCATTCCATCAATTGTTTATTTTTGTAAACAAGTTAGCTCTGCTGTGATTTTCTAACCCCATACATCTTCAGTCATCATGATCGGTGTACTTTAGCTATTTTAATACATACTCCGTATGAAAATCAGAAATTATTAGTGAGATAGCAAAAAAAACATAAGGAGCACTGAGATGTGATTACTTTGTCATCAGTAACCAGGACAGCTTGGCTCAGCTGGGAGTAAGTTAGAGGTTCAAGCCTTACCACAGGCTTCAATGTATAATTCAGACTGACACTTTAGCAAAATGGGAAGCGATTGTTAGAAGTGTTTTGTGGATGAGATGCTAACCAAAGTCCTATCAAGCTGACAGATTTAACCCCAGAGGGGCTTCAGAGTGTTCTGGTCAACATTTCTTCTTCCACCTAACACCAGCATTTTGTGTAGAGTTTGCACATTCTCCCTGTGTCTGCTTGAGTTTCCTCCCACATTCTGAAAGATGTGCTGGTTAGATTCATTGACCCGAATAGGCACCAGAGTGTGGCGACTAGGGCAATTTCAAAGTAACTTCATTGCAGTGTTAAGCCTTACCTGTGATGAATAAATAAACCTCTCTTTAACGTTACTTTATTCTTACGTTACTAATTTACTTGGGGGACTTTGTTGTAACCAAGTGGGTGCTGACTTTGCCTAAATAAGGATGGTATTTTCATTTCAAAAATAATCCACTGGATGAGATGAATTGCCATAAGGCGGGATTTTCTGGTCTCAACATCAGCGGATATGCTGCGTGCTTACCAAATTTCTCTGTCCCAGTGATGATGCACACTGCTATCAGGGCCAGAAAATCCCACCCATGATTCCTTTTCGGTATATGCTATGCATTTTCCAGACTCCTGTTAGTACAATTGTTAAAATCAAGGGTAGACAGGTGGATTGAGATCATTCCAATCATCTCAAAGTGGTGATGAAGATGGAAACCGTGTGAAGCAAACAGCTTGTCCATTTAAAGGCTTAGGATTTATAAACTTTAGTTATCCTGTCAAAACTTTGCTAAAACTTTGGCCAGGATTCTACACAGGAAATGGGAGAAATGTCAACGTTCATCATCATCACTCTCCTGGCACTGACAACAGCATCTGGACACGTGTAGTTTCTATCAACGATACTGTGCCTTTGCACAGGGTGCATTGTTGTGGTCTCTACAGGCTGCAATCAAAACATGGAGCTGGCAAGGACTTTCGCTCTTATGCTCTTAGTCTAATTAATCCAAAGATGTGTAGGTTTCGTTGATTGACCATGCTAAATTGATCCTAGTGCCAGGAGGATTAGTAGGATAAGTGTATGGGGTTTCGTGAATAGGGCTTGGGTGGGATGTGGTCCGTACAGACTCAATGGACCGAATGGACTCCTTCTGCACTGTATGGATTCTATGATTCTAGGACTCTAATTGTAAGAATTCTTGATGAAGTTATACCTTAGTGAATGAGCTATATCTATGACCCACATTCTGTTAGGTCAATGGGGGGAGTTCAACTACTGGTTGGAGAATTGGAGGGGAGCCCCCATCAGTTCCATGGGGCAGGCATTATGGAGTCAAGCACCCTTCAGGCACCTATGTGACCAGCATTGCTCTTCCCCTATGACTGAATTTGCCAGTGGTGGAGATCTCACTGCTGGAAGCTGTCTGTCAGTCAGAGGCCTGCAGCTCCTCATGCCTCCAGCAAAAGCAATGGCAGCTAGAGGCAACACATCCACCAGAGGCCGAGGATCATTGTGAAGCTCCCAACGAAAGGTGAGTGAGAGTGGGGTGGGGAACAGGAGGTTCATCAGGCACAGTCTGGAGAGAGAGAGTAGGCTAGGACAGAGGGTTGAAATTCAGTGAGAACCCCTCCCCCCCACCCTCGCCCTTCCAAGACTCTTGTTCAGACGCAGGCGTTTTTGGACAGTCTTCGTGAGGAATAAGAAAGCATGCGACTCCCATTCAGTCCCTGAGCCAACATTCAATTGTAATGGGCTCAAAGATAATGAGTGTCAATTGGCTCATTAATAGGTCAACAGTCAAGAATCTTGTGCCAGCCCCTTTCGCCCTCTGATTTAACCATGGTACAAAGTCTCACAGCACCAGGTTAAAGTCCAATAAGCTTTCGGAGCATTGTTCCTGCATCAGGTGGCTCCACTCACCTGACAAAGGAGCAGCACTCCGAAAGCTTGTAAAACCAAATAAACCTTTTGGACTTTAACCTGGTGCTGTGAGACTTCTTACTATGCTCAGCCCAGTCCAATGCCGGCATCTCCATATCCTGATTTAATCATGGGAGGCTTTACTGCCATTGAGAAACTGATACAGTATTTCTTCTAAGATTAAGTGGACCTGGTCAGCATGTTTCCAGGTATCTCTGATTTCCCTCTTTCCCAACATCAGTTTGCTTTTGTCACCAAGTCAAGGTGATTTTCAGACTTCCATCAAACAGGATAAGCAGCCAATCAGAATAAAATAACTCTTTGGTTAGCAACCTGTGAAGGAAGTACAGTGAGTTCCTTTACTTTTAATTGTAAATATTTACACACAGTGAAATAAATGATTGGAGCAACTAAGGTGTAAGCTTAAATCTGAAGTTGTTCGACCTTTGTGGGCAGCTTTCTTCATAATTAGCAGTACCATTGAATTTCCACTGACCAATTAAAAATGTATCCAGAATATGGGCAGAGCGTGGCACACACATTGAAACTGGCAGTCTAAATTGGGTCTACAGGGTGCACATGGATCCAATCAGATATAGATTCCCAACTGAATGCAACCATGTTGCAAAAGGATTGGTTTCAGTTCAGTAACAGAAATGATCAGGATGACAATTTCCCTGATCTGACCCAAACTCTGACGAAGAAGAAATCGTCAGAAATTTTGTCATTTTTTACTTTGAAATAACATTAAAGTAGGTCTCACTGCTCGCTAGCTGCCAAATTTGCTGCATAATCCATTTTGATCAGTGACATTCAGTCAGCCAGTGACTAATATACGGAAGTTCTGTTGTGGTAAATGATTTCACTATAAAAAGGATTCCAGTCCAATTGATAGAATCTTGCAATCAGTCAAGGGTTGTAGATAAGTACCTGTGGCTAAATGCTAAAAAGACATCCCATTAAACATTCAGGAGAGTTTATCCTGCTGATGTGTTATATAACCACAGAAGAAAGCCCATAAATGAAGAAAAAAAATCGTAACCTAAAATTTGAAAACTGAAAGAAAGAGTTAGGAGAAAGGAAACCAAAGGAATTTAAAATGAATGTATAACTAAAATAAAAATCTCTTCTTGCTCTTTTCCTTTTAAGGTTTGAAAATGAAGATATTTGACCCCATTTTAAAAACATCTCTGACTGTGAATATTCAAGTCATTCCTTTATAAATTGAATTGATCATAAAAAATTAATAGTAGGGTGCTTTTAACCACCTTAAAACTGGTGAGTACATAGTTAAAAATCTGAAGCAGGGACACAACTCACCTTAAAGCCACTTCCATGTGTAACAATGGTTCATTGAATGACAGACAACTAATACTCTATCAGGAGGTGAACTGGTCATTTGGTCTGAAGGAGGCTGTATACCTTCACTTCAGTACAATATTTATCTTTTCCACAGTGTGGTGGCATGGTGGCACAATGGTTTAGCACTGTGTCGCCGTGGTTGACCTGGGTTCAAATCCGGCCTTGGCTGACTGTCTGTTTGGAGTTAGCACATGTTTCTTCGGGTGCTCCGGTTTCCTCCCACAGTACAAAGATGTACCAGTTAGGTTGATTGGCCATGCTAAATTGTCCCTTAGTGTTAGGCAGGGTAATAATAGCAGGGTAAATATTAGAGTTGTAGGGATAGGGATTGCTGTCAGTGTAGCTGGATGGGCTGAATGGTCTCTTTCTGCACTGTAGGAATTCTATGGTTCTATGAATATGGGCTGAGAATTTCACTACTTAAGGCTGGTGAGAAGGACTGGATTCATAAGATCACGACCGCATCCCTTGTGGCTCAAGAATAAAGGCAGTGTTTCCCAAGATCAATTAGCTAATAAATAACCACCATTCCCTCACTCCCACCATGATCCTTCTGCTCCCTCCTCTTCACATTCCAACCTCTTCATTGTCAATCCTCCCATGACCTTCAACTTTCTTCGTAAATTTCCAGCACTCCCACATAATCTCTGCCTTTCCCCATACAGTTTCTGCCCCCAACAAACATGCAACAATCTTTTCTGACATCCTGCCCCAGTGATCAGCATTACCCTCTGCCATCTAGCTACACTCAATGCACTCACCTATGGCCCAGCAATACCTAATCACAACCCCCACAAAAGTTACCTGGTCCTGCCTTTTAGCATATTATGGAGCATTGCTCACCTGACAAGCAGCCAAGCCTTTTAATCAGGCTGGCTTCTAGATATGGAATTCATTTGTATCAAAATGCTCTACACCATGCAGACAAATGTATCATTAGAATTTCCCAACCTGAACTCTTCCCCTCACTCAATGGCCCGATCACCTCTGATACTCTGCCCAGTTATAGTAGTAGCCATTATATCTAACAGTGTCAACTTATTTCATTGTTGGATTGTATTTGGTATTTGAAATTCTGCCACAGAAATATGGGCCTGAATTTAACACCTCCTCCAGTGGGCTTGAAAGCAGATGCCAAGTTAAATCCAACTAAAACTAGGCCTGCCCATTGCATACCTGCTTGGCCCTATCTCCAAAGCAATTATCCATCTGGGCCAATTAAGGCCTTCAGTTAACATCCACTGGTTGTGAGTGAGGCCCATGCAAAGTAGTAGGCCTGGCAGGTTTCCCTTCAGGAGCTGGTAGTGGGCCTTCTCCGAATTTGTCTTTCCGTACATGCCCTCTCAAATATCATCTCCACCTCTTTGACCAACCCCCAAACACTTGGTTCCAATCCATCGTAGCTCATCTCAACACTGCCCAAGTCCAGTACAGACAATGGCCACCGCCCCTGCTGCCAATACCAGTACATCAAGAACCATTAGCCTCAATTGGCCAGTGGTTCTTTGAGGCAAGACTTTCTGCTATGCAGGGTAGGAATTCTGCCTCCATTCTACTAATGGCTAACTGATCATGCAAAAGCTACCTGAATGGCCATTCTGACATGGATGGGTTCACCACTTGAATTCTTAGCCAGGGGGGCGCGCAGGGACCATGGTAGCACATATGATTCAGCACATGGAACTTGTAAAGATGTACACTTAGAGGTGGCATGGTGGCACAGTGATTAGCATTTCTGTCTCACAGCTCCAGGGAGCTGGGTTCAATTCCTGACTTGGGTCAGTGTTTGTATGGAGTGTGTACATTCTCCCTGTGTCTGTGTAAGTTTCCTTTGGGTGCTCCTATTTCCTCCCACAGTTCAAAAATGTGCAGGTTAGGATGATTGGTCATGCTAAATTGCCCTTTAGTGTCAGAGTGACTATCTAGCGTAAATGCATATGGTTATCGGGATAGGGCCTGGATGAGATTATGCTTGGTGCAGACTCGATGGGCTGAATGGCGTCCTTCTGCGGATTCTGTATATTCTATGGATTGTCAGGGACAAAAAGGGTATGTATTAAAAAGGAAGAACTGTACAGAGGCAGATATTCCCCCCCAGCTGCCCCAGTCCCTACAAATTGTCTGCATGTCAATAAGAAGAAACCCACACAGACATGGGGAGAATATGCAAACTCTGCACAGGCAGTGACTTAAGCTGGGAATGGAACCTGGATTTTTGATTTGATTTTGATTTGATTTACTATTGCCATATATATTACCATACAGTGAAAAGTATTGTTGCTTGCTCACTATATAGACAAAGCATACTATTCATAGAGAAAGAAATGAGAGAGTGCAGAATGTAATGTTACAGTTATAATTAGGGTGTAGAGAAAGATCAACTTAATGCAGGATAATCCATTCAAAAGTCTGACAGCAGCAAGGAAGAAGCTGTTCTTGAGTCAGTTGGTACATGACCTTAGACTTTTGTATCTTTTTCCTGACCGAAGAAAGTGGAAGAGAGATATGTGGGGTCATTAATTGTGCTGGCTGCTTTTCCAAGGAAATCAAGATAGAGTCAATGGATGAGAGACAGGTTTGTGTGATGGATTGGGACTACATTCATGACCTTTTGTAGTTTCTTGCGGTCTTGGGCAGAGCAGGAGTCATACCAAGCTGTGATATAATCAGAAAGAATGCTTTCTCTGGTGCATCTGTAAAATTTGGTGGGAGTCATAGCTGACATGCCAAATTTCCTTAGTCTTCTGAGAAAGTAGAGGCATTGGTGGGCTTTCTTAAGGTTTTTTAAAGCTTCTTAAAACTGGACTTTGGCTGAGTGAGGCAGCAGTGCTAAGCATTATATCATGCTGCCCATAAACTATTTAGTAATGCATGAATGGCACAAAAATATGGTCCAGCTCAATTTTTCCCACAAATGGTAATGAGATCTAAAAAGTTATAGTTAGTGGGTCAATTGAAACTTGTAATGAATGCTGAGATTAATGCTATTTTGTTTGTTAAGGATATCAAGAGATACAGAACAAAGGCAGGTAACTGGAGTGGAGTTATAGATCAGCCAACTGGGAGCCACAGTAAATTGTGTAGAGTGAAACAGAAAGTTACAAAGGGATGAAGGTGTTCATGTGATTGGGCAAGGCTATGGTAAGGGCAATTCATTTGCAGAAAGCGGAGAAAGAAAAGGGATTTGGGTGTCAGTGTGGGCAGATCACCAAAATCTGCAGCATGGGAACAGAAACATGGCCAAAAAAGCTAAGAGAATGTTAGCTTTCTCTGAAGCGTGTTGGAGTACAAAAGCAAGTAAGCGATGCTTTGTCAGACCCTTATCTGGAGCTCTGCATTCACGTTCAGCCATCAAACTTCAAATAATAGATATTGCCCTGCAATTTGCGGTGGGGTGAAGAAACAGAGCAATATCTATTGTGTGCATTCACCAGGTTGACAGTGGGGATTAAAGGGTTAAATTAGGGGATTGGACTACATGAGGTTAATGTGTATTGCCTTGAGGTTTCAAGGTGATTTCATGGAGGTGTGAAAAAATAATAATAGGCTAGACGCAGCAAGAAACATTTCCTTTGAAGGGGAAATCCAGAACAACTGGACATAAATTTGTGCTCAGCCATATCAAAGGAAAATCAGGACACTCTTTTTTAACACAAAGGGAGGTGGAAATGTGGAACTCTCTTCTCCAAAAGAATGCTGAAGTGAGTTTTCAAGACTGAGATTGATAGATTTTTGTTTGCCAAGGGTTTCAAAGATGGGTAGATATAGTTGAAAAATATTCAGCCAATATTTAAGTGAATTATGAAACAGGCTTGAGGGGTGAATGGTCTGTTCCTATGTTCCTAATCTGTAAGGTATATCTTATTACTCTTAGCTCGTAATAAAAACTTGATTAAGTTACTTAAAATAATATTGCATTGATGTTCAAGGCTCATGTGATTTACCGTTACATTTACCATCCCCTAAGTGCTCTTTATGTTGCTTTAATAATGTTGAATATAATTGCATAGTATTGTCTATTAAATGTCAAAATGCACATTTTAATTAATATGCATGGGCCTCATCATAAAGTATTAATAAACGACATTCAGTACATTAATGTTCAGGAAAGATGGCTACTGAAATAGAGCATAAGTACTGTTTCTATGGCAATGATGGGAATTGTGGCCTTTAATTAAATGTCGTACACTGATTTTGCATCACAATATGGTGTTATGTCAAAGCAATTCTTTGATTTTAAGTACTTGTGTCAATACAAAAATAAATGAAACTGTGAAGGATACAGCAGAAACACACAAACGTAAAGGCCCAATGGGGATCTAGTCATTAATGCCACGTTGCAGGAAGGTCAATTGAGAGTACAGTATATTCCATTACCTGTTAAGTGGCTACTCCGATTAAGTGTGCTGTTTTTGAAACTCATTTTTCTCCATTAATATAAATGAAAGACTGTCCCATAGAAAGTTTAACATGGGAGACCTGCTTTCTAGACAGGAGCATGTGAGCTATGGTTAATGATCTTCTGACTCACCAGGCAAGATTTTTCAATCATGTTCACCCCAAGATCGGAAATTTCTGTCCAAGATCTAACCTTGGCAATGATCCGCCAAATTTATTACCACGCTCGCTACAATACCCATGGCAAGCAGGATGAAAAAATTCTGCCTACCATGCCTTCTACCCATGTCAGCGTGGGTTTCCTTTGAATGCTCTAGTTTCATAGAACATAGAACATAGAACAATACAGCACAGAACAGGCCCTTCGGCCTTCGATGTTGTGCCGACCAAAATAAAAAGCAATGCCCCTCCAAACTAAACCATACCCTTCTCTTCCATATACTTATCAATTAACCTCTTAAACGCCACCAAACTTGGCGCATCTACAACAGCTGCAGGCAGGGCATTCCACTCCCTAATCACTCTTTGATAAAGAACCTACCTCTGATATCCGTCCTATAACTCATACCCCTTAATTTAAAGCTGTGTCCCCTCGTGCTAGCTTTCTCCATCCTAGGAAAAAGGCTATCACTGTCCACCCTATCTAAACCTCTAATCATCTATATGCTTCAATAAGATCCCCTCTTAGCCGCCTCCTTTCTAACGAAAACAACCTCAAATCCTTCAACCTCTCTTCATAGTACCTGCCCTCCATACCAGGCAACATCCTAGTAAACCTCCTCTGTACCCTCTCCAATGCCTCCACATCTTTCTTATAATGTGGCGACCATAACTGCACACAATACTCCAAGTGCGGCCGCACTAGAGTTTTGTACAGCTGCAACATAATGCTGCGGCTCCTAAATTCAATCCCCCTACCAATAAAAGCTAAGACTCCATAAGCCTTCTTAACAACTTTATCCACTTGACTGCCTACTTTCAGGGATCTATTGACACATACACCAAGATCCTTCTGTTCCTCAACACTGTTAAGAGCCCTACCATTAGCCCTATACTCTACACATTTATTGTTCCTGCCAAAGTGCATTACCTCACACTTTTCCACATTAAACTCCATTTGCCACCTCTCGGCCCAGCTCTGCAACTTGTCCAAGTCACTCTGTAAACTAAAACACCCCTCTTCACTATCTACCACTCCACCAACTTTAGTATCATCTGCAAATTTACTGATCCATCCCTCAATACCCTCATCCAGATCATTTATACAAATTACAAACAGCAGGGGCCCCAAAACAGACCCCTGAGGCACACCACTCGTCACCGAACTCCACGATGAATATCTCCCATCAACCACCACCCTCTGTCTTCTATCTGCCAGCCAATTCCTAATCCAATTAGCTACATCACCCTCAATTCCACACATCTGCATTTTCTGTAGAAGTCTTCCATGGGCCACCTTATCAAACGCCTTACTAAAGTCCATATATACTACATCAACCGCCTTACCCCCATCCACCTCTTTGGTCACTTTCTCAAAAACCTCAATGAGGTTAGTAAGGCATGACCTACCCTTCACGAAACCCTGCTGACTATCCCCAATCAATTCATTTCTCTCTAAATAACTATAAATCCTATCCCTAATAATTCTCTCCAATACTTTGCCCACAACAGAAGTAAGACTCACTGGCCTATAATTCCCTGGAAGGTCTCTCTTGCCCTTCTTGAACAATGGGACCACATTCGCTATCCTCCAGTCCTCCGGAACCACACCCGTAACCAACGACGACCTGAAGATCAGAGCCAGAGGCTCTGCAATCTCCTCTCTTGCCTCCCAGAGAATCCTAGGGTAAATCCCGTCCGGCCCATGGGACTTATCCAACTTCAAACCCTCGAGAATTTCTAACACATCCTCCCTATCTACTACAATACTTCCCAATTTGCAACCCTGTACCTCAGTGCTCTCCATAGCTACATTTCCAGCACTCTGCGTGAATACAGTTCAAACGTGTGTAAGTTAGGTGGATTGGTCATGCTAAGTTATCTGTTAGTGTTCAAAGATGTGCAGGTCAGATAGTCTTGACATGGTAAATGAGCAGGGTTTCAGGCATAGGGTAGAGGGGTGGGCCTGGGTAAGGTGCTCCTTTTGAAGAGTTGGTACAGACTTGATGGACCAAATGGCCTCCTTCCACACTGTAGAGATTTAATGGTTCTATGGTTCTATGGACTTGCATCCAAATCAACTGAAATATGAATGGTGTGGCCATAGTTCCTGTCAAAAATCTGTAGGAAAGCCAATCCAGCTCCTGGAGGACATTGAACTCTGCAGAAATAAAAGATAATCTCCAGACACTGCTGTAAGAAACCCAAGGGAAACATCTTTGGGGCAGGAAAAAAACATGGAGGGAGGGGGATTTTTCTCCGGCGTTCACCGCAAATAAAAATGGCAACGATACCAGAAAATCCTGCAACACTGTGGGAACAAGAATCTGGAAGCAAGATCTCATTCAAAGATTATCCCTGCCCTTCCCTGTTGATGCAAAAGATTCCCGCCCTAAAAGGCAGGGAGCTTATTTAAATGCATGTAAATACCCTTCTTGCCAACATGACGGTACATCCTGCCCCACTCCACTCTAACCCATTCTGCCCTGGGTTCAATGTGCAATGCAGCCATGAAATCGCGACCACTGCATCTTCTGTAATATTCTGTGTACCAACTAGCAGAGTAACGCCAAAAGAGATCTGCTGAAATCTAATAAATGCTAACGACAATGGCTATCTTTTAAAATTGAGACATCATCACAACTAGCATGAGCAAAAATGAAATATTCCAAAATGAAATCAAAAAGATATCAAACAATCTTATGGAATAACACAGAGACAAGTTGGCAGCATGTATCTCTCATTAATACCAAAGAGATGCCATCATTTCTGAGTTCTGATAAGAACCTCCAACATCATTATAGTCAGGGGAGGGTTTGTATTCTGCAGTGCTGACGGTTTAAGATCATTCTACAAGCAATAATGATGGAATAATATGGCCGTGCTAATAATGATGGAACTCTGTCTGGCTAAGCTGTCTGCAAGTTTGTTCCAATGAAGCAGTCATTGGTTCCCATCTCTGATTCTCTGGAATCCTTATGCTTTGATTTTTCTCCCTTTGTTTTAGTTTTGTCATCTTGATTTGATTTTTCTTGACTCCTGTTACCTGTCTCACAGTCTGTTTTAATCCTTACACGGTGGACAAATAACTTCAAGTAGTCGTCTTATTAATACAAACAATATTTATTTAAACCCACATAATCAATAATTACCCACCTGACCAACTGTAAGTTACCTTACAAGAAAATACTAAAGTTCAAGTCCAGTACAAGACCTTGACTTAACTTTGCATTGACTGGCAAGTACCCAAGCAGATATTGGCCTTTATCTGTGCGTTGTCTTGGTAGTTGTTTATGCAGTCTGGTCTGGCACTCTAGCTATGGTCTTCCTTCCTTCCTTTTCAGGTATGGTGGCTCTCCTCATGCTGGTTGTTGCTGGTGATGGTCACCATTGTTGTAGCTCATTTGTGGAGTCAGAGAGAGAGAAAGAGAGAGATTCCTGGTTGTGCAGCATCCTTTATAGCCCTTCACGCCCCATTTTGACCATTGCCATTCAATCGATCAGGACTTGATCCCTCTGATTGAGAAGAAGCCAATCAGGTGCTACCACACCAATCTCTGGGTGTGTCCCGAACAGCGATATCTATCGGTGTTGGAGGTACATATGTTACATACCTCCGTCCTAAATAAGGGTTCACAGTGCCTTTATGTCTGGTACACAACCCAGTGTGACCAGAAAGTCTCCTACGCCCTGGAAATGAAACAAGCCAATATGACTATAAAGTCCCTTTCATCCTGGAGATGACCCATACCCTGCTTATTCACTGGTTAGCATTGCAGCCTGTTTGTCTCTGTCTCTGTCTCAGAACTGCAATCTGTTGGTTTAGTTTCTTGCCGAATTGTCCCAGAGTGCTTTACAAATTGCCATTTTAGATGGCTCATTTGGCTACACCCTGTATTTCATTACAATCAAAGTAAAATCCCAACCCCACTGAGACAAGAAGCCATTATTGTTTCATACAACCAAATCAATCAGTTTGTAGCAAACATTGCAGCACGTTCAGTTCATTAATGAATGTACAATGAGAGACAAAAGTTTTAGACACTGTAGTGAGTGCTCATTGTTCAAACCGTGAAACGCAGGATTTTGCTATCTCATCTCTCGAAAGGATGCTATTCCTGCTCCTAATCCACGTGTTCGCATGATGGACCCAGAGGCAGTTGAATGCCAGAATGATGGTTAAAATAGCTACTGGAATTAGGGCAGAGTAGTCATTTGTAAAAGCGAAAATACTTTTTTCCAATTTATCTCTACATCTCACAAATTGAAGCATTCAACTAGGGTCAAGCTTCCTGGGGAATTTTCACCAGCTTCTGAACAAATGTCAGAACTTAAGCCATGATCCTCCCTAGTGCTTCCATCTTGCCTGGTTCAGTTTTGGTTGGAGAGAAAGCTGTCAGCTCCATGGTCACATGTTCCAAACCCACATTAGACTACAGACAATTTTATTTTACATTAAGTATTTGAGAAAGATTTATTTGTAGTTTTATTCTCCATGGTTGTCTCGTTTTTCTTTAAATCCTTGCGTCCTACAGAGTCCATTAACTCTTGGTTAAACCTTCTCAGAATCTCGCAGGATGAATTGAAGGTACAGGAGAACAATAATGAGAGAATCTTGTAGAGCTTTCAGTGTGAGGAATACCAATTTAGACAATACTTGAGACCAGTACAAGAAAATGCAATATTTAGCCACAGGCTTTATCTGGGTATAGATTGTTTGCCATTCATTCCCAAAGCTTCAAATTTGAGATGAGAGTAGTTCATTCCTTGTCATTAGCAGGGTGTTATGATTCTGTTATTTTTACTTATCCTATGTCCCATGCCCATTTTGTTAGTGCCTACCACAACCATTGGCAGCATCACTGGTAGTACCGCTATACAGGAAGGCCCCCATGAGGCAAAGCTTCTGAGGCAATTGCAACACAGCGGGCATACTTGAGTTTCCAACTCATTTTTATATCAGTTTGGATTTCCAAAACATCTTTCATGCCAAGTAAATGCCTCAAAAAAGAACAAGGAACAATGCTAAGAAAACATTAAAGGGAAGAGAGAAATGGAAAGATGGATGGAGTAAACTTCAACTTGGCTGGGAACGGCAGGTGGGCAGATCAGCTGCACCCTGTTTAATTTAATTTTCATTGACATAAGTTGAATATTACGCTCTTACTCTGGGGGAGAAAAGGTGAAGTGGTTAAAAAAAAGGATGTTTTTGAAAACAGTCAGGGAGGAAGCAGATAAAGACAAGCAGTCTGAGGGTTCGATTAATCACATTAGAGTAGACAGGGAAAAACTGTACCATTGGCAGAAGAATCAAGTCCCAGATGACATTGATTTAAAGTTTTTAAAAAGTTTATATACTTGTGTCACAAGTAGGCCTACATTAACACTGTAATGTGAAAATCCCCTCGGCACCACACTCTGGCACCTGTTCAGATATGCTGAGGGAGAACTTAGCATGGCCAATGCACTAAACCAGCATGTCTCTCCACAGACACTGACCCAAGCTAGGAATCGAACCTGGATGCTTGCTACTGTGTGGCAGCACTGCTAACCACTGTGCCACCGTGATTTAAACAGATCAGCAAAATAAGCATAGGTGGCAGGAAGATACACACAGAGAGTGGGATCAGGGATACACTGCCAAAGAAAATGGAGGGGGTACATTCAATCCTGGATTTCAAAAGGGAATTGGATAATTATATGAAGAGTAAAGATACGCAGGGCGATGGGAAAAGGTCAGTGAATCAAGGGAACCGGCATGAATATAATGGGCTGAATGGACTCCTTCCATGCTATAATCATTCGGTGAGGCAGAATTTTCCTCCCCTCCCTTTGGCATGTTTTTGGTGATGGAGATGGCTTGCCATGGGCCATTGTTTACAGTATCTGGCGTGGCAGGAGGAACTGGAATATCCCCTGGCGGGAAGGGCTGGAAAATCACACCCTATGATTGTTTCATTTTTAGTACTCATTTTACAGGATGTGGGCATTGCTGGCTCAGCCAACCTTTATTGGCTATCCCTAGCTGCCTTTCAGAAGGTGGTGGTGATTTGCCTTCTTGAACTGCTGTAATTCCTTTCTATATGCAGAGTGAGGGACGAGGTGTTGTGTTCAAAGAGAGGGTACACTTGTAAACATGTAGACACAGAATTATAGTACTATGGATACTTTGGATCTGGGAGTGCAAAGCAGTAATAGAGCAGTTTGATTTTGTGTGGATAAGGATTCAAACTGTGGTATTTTGGATGAGTTGAAACCTTAGACAGATCAAGTGATGAAAATGCTGATTATGGTTTTAATAGCAGAGAGAAGAGACTAAAGTTTAAAGTTTTGTAAAGTTTATTTATTAATGTTACAGGTTAACACTGCAATGAAGTTGTTGTGAAATTCCCTTAGTTGCAACACTCTGGCACCTGTTCGGGTACACAGAGAGAATTTAGCATGTCCAATGCACCTAACCAGCAGATCTTCCAGATTGTGGGAGGAAACTGGAGCACCCAGAGGAAACCCACACAGACATGGGGAGAACATGCATACTTGATGCAGTGGAAATGGAAGAAAGCAAGTACTAGTGGATCAGGAAAGTGCAACACCTCCCAAATCAATGCACAATATGATGATTGATGAAATTAATACCAGAAGTATTAGCATAAAGCATGGCTTCAGTTTGCTAATGGAGTTCCACATTACTTATCTGTAGAGTTATTCCTCATCAAAGATGATCCAACCGCCAGAAAATAAAATCCACCTTCAAATGGATTGAAGAAGGATTTGTGCTAAAGTCATGCATTTCCAGATAAAAGTCACAGGCGGAGAGAGGACATGTTTATTTCACCCCTGAGTTAAGCTGCTGTGCACTGAATGTGAGACAATGGCCCATGAAAATAAGATTTTCAGACTGCCTACAGAGGTGACTGGCGCTACTGAACCCAAGATGTTATGTGCAACAGACCCCGAAGCCCAATAGTTACTCTTTGGTCCTCTGGCACTACTTCCATATCTAAGGATGTTTAAAAGATTGTGATCAAAGCCTCTGCTATTTCTTTCCCAACCATGCTTGAATGTATACTATAAATTCCACCATTTCTTTTTTCAATGCTTTTTCATTATCTGTAGTTATCCTATTGCACCACCTTGCTTGCATCCTTTCATTCTCTCTTCCGTGAAACGTGAGGCAAATTGTTCATTTAGCATTGCTTCTATTCCTTCATCCTCCATAAGATTTGCTTTTTCATATTTAATTGGCCCCACTCCATTATATTTCTTTTTATGTGTTTACTATTTCCCGATTACTTGCCAAAATTGTTTTATACAGTCTGCTTTGTCTTGTTTTTTCTTTGACTTTGCGTGTTTATATTCTGTTTGATTGTCTGTTCTATTATTAGGACTACATTTTTGTCATATGCCTGTTAGTCCCATCTTATTTCTATATTCGTCCATGGAGCTCAAGCTCTTGCTGCACCATGTTTTCACTTTGCAGAATATTTCTTTTTCTATACCTCAATCTTCTCCTATTTGCACTTCTCTCATTGTTTACACGTTGTCTTATCTACCATTTTCTCTCCAATTTATCAGGACCTATTTCCTTTTTATTGCACTGAAATTGGCTTTTCCAGTGAAGGATTTTTATCTTCAGCCGTTCCATCTCCTTTTCCATATCAAACTAATTATGTTATGGTTGCTGTTTCTGAGACATCCCCCTACCTTTAGCCTATCTTCATTTCCTACAGCTGGATCCAGCTGCCTATTTTCTTGTTGGACTAAAAACATACAGTTCTAGAAAGGCATCTTGAACCGTAGCACCTGTTTTTTTTTGCTTTAGAAACAGCCTGTTTTTGTGTAATTAATTTCTCCCTATTATTATGCCCATGTTGTTCTTGCATCATCTCTAATTTATGACTATTCTCTGAATCCCTTATCCAATATTTAGTTGTCTGTAATATAATCCCAATAAAGTTTCTCTGATTTTAACCTTCACCAACTAAATTCAGATTTTGTACCGTTTCCTATATCTACTTTTTGCCCTGTAGCCTATTACGCTAGTCAACTATAAATCACCCACAGTTGCATGACAAAAGCACTTGAATGTCTGAAGACACTTTTCAGAAAAGGTGAAGAAAAGTTAGTTTCATTAGTACGTATGGTCACGGCTCAAGGATTCTCTTAATGTGCTGCCTTTAGCTGCCTAATGAAGTTAGCTTTGCTTTTCAAAATAAGAAGTGGCTGCATTTTATAGATTACTGTACTTATGCTGCCTTTTGCATTGCAACAGAACATTGAATTTATGTGCTAATTTGCAGAATCTGCTGCCCTTATAGAGGAATGAATGACCTAGTGCATCTACTCATGGAGATACAGAGACTCGACCACACCACAGAGGTCGGACTTATTGCTGAAACAGCTCTGTGTTTGAGAGCACATTCACAATGGAATCATTACAAAAGATTCACTCTTGGATCCCACCCACTAAAAATACAATCTGCAGTTCCTCCAAATATATTCTCCATCTCCCATCCCCATAATTTGCTTTGTGTCCAGACTTGGCAATTTGTACCTCTGCACAGCAAAAAGAAGCTTTCACATGAAGAAGCTTTGCTTTTATAGTATGCATTTAGCATTCCAATACGCTGCAAAAGAAAGTGATCAGACAAAAACACACACAGTCTAAAAAGGAAGCACAAGGGCAAGGAAGCAAACAATTCTCGGGAAAGTACATTCTTAAGAGTACTAAGGAGGACAAAGAGAGACAGGTAGAGAGGCAGAGGAATTTGGGCAAGGAAGTATTTCCAGAACTTACCCTTACATGGTTGAAGACACGGCCACCAATGGTATGGCAAAGGGGGCACTTGTTGTTGGTACAGACGCAATGAGCCAAGGGCCTGTTCACATTATATGACTCTATGGGGGTGATTTTACCAAAAAAATTCCAAGTGTCAAATGAGTGTGAAAACAGGAGAAATCCGTACCTCGGGAAACTAAAGTCGAATCCCACCACACTCTGACAAAGACATCGTGACAAACTTGAAATTCCCCAGTAGGCGGAGTGAGCGAGGCCTAAATCACCCAAAAGCCGGCTGATAGCAACAGAAGGTGAACATGGGAACATCAAAACTAGGAACAGAAATAGGCAATTCAACCCTTCGAGCTGATCAATCAGATCATGGCTGAAATCTCCCTAGACTCAAATCCACCTCCCTTTCTCATGATAAATATATCTATCTCACTCTTGAAACCATTCAATGATTCAGACTCCATCCCGCTATGGGGCAGTGAGTTCCACAAATTCACCACCCTCTGTCAGAAGCAGTCCTCCTCATTTCAGTTTTAAATCTATTATCTCTCAAACCATACCTGAGATTTCTTGTCTGAGATTGCCTAATAAGAGGAAACATTTGGTCTGCATTTACTTTATCAATTCCTTTTAAAATTTTATATACCTCAATCAGATCCCCTCATCTTTCTAAACTGTCATGAGTTCAAGTCCAAACTGTTTAATCTCTCCTCATTTGTCAACCCTGGAATCAATCCAATGAACCTCATGTGAACTGCCTCGAATGCCACCACATCCTTCCTCAAATAAGAGACTGAAACTTGACATTATACTCCATATGTGTTTTCACCAATGCCAACAATTGCAACAATATTTATCTATTTTTATATACTCCAGTCCTTTTGCAATAAATATCAACATCCCATTTGCCTTTATTACATGCTGCACCTGCATGCTGACTTTCTGCAATAACTAAATATTGACACTCAGATCCCTCTGCCAGGATGTATTTTGAATTTGCTTTCCATTTAAATAATAATATGCTTTTCTATTTTTTCCCATCTATTTTAGTATCATCTGCAAATTTTTCTATGTTACAATCTGTCCCTGCTTGCAGATCATTTAAATCGATTGTAAAGCCTGCAGTACCCACTGGTTACACCTTGCCAGACAGAGAAGGACCCATTGATCCCTCCCCTCTGTCTTCTGTCAGAAAGCCAATCCTCAATCCAATTGAGTACTCTATCTCCAATCCTCTGTAGTCACACCTTCTAAATGCCATTGCGCACTGGCAGGTTTCTATGCCCTGAGAGCACAGAGATCTGTCATTGCCTTGGCTGCTATAGCTGACCTTTGCACTTGCATCCTGGACACACTGATTACAATCAAATTAAAATTCATTTGAATAACATATTCTGAACGTGCCAAATATCCGGTGAGGGTAAGATCACGAGAGGCGAGAAATTGGGTGCAAATCTGATCTCTCGGTTTTCTTATGATCTTATCATCTTACCCTATCCATCGGCCGGTGGGGCACAATAGTAAGATCAGCCCCTATGGCTCGAAGAAGGAATGCAGTTTTTCGGGGGACAGAGTACTAGAGGGATTTATGAAGCTAGGGAGGGGCCAAGGTAATGGGGGGATCTGAACATACAAATTTAACCTCCTCAACTATCATTGTTGTCCAATGTTGCCCAAGTACATCCACCCTGAACAAATCACTCGGTGTACATCTGTAAGACATCAGTGTATGAGCACCATTTTAATTGATTGGATTCGAATTGTAGGAGCTTAAAGAACTGCAGAAATTAAACTTAAAATCTTCTTCATCCCTGGGGTGGTGAGAAGGGTCAGGCAAAATAAATTGCAGGACATCGGTGTGTGAACAGGCCATGGAATGAACAATAAATGGCAGCCTTGTTTTTGGTGTATGCCAGCTTTAGAAACCATCTGCATACAAACGGACTGTCTTTGAAGCTGGCAGGCCCAAGGGCATTGGATTCAAAATCAAATTTGACACCTGATTTAATACCAAACGATGTATTAAAGGCATGTGGCTGAAGAGCAATTTATCCCAACTGTGAGCACCGGATTCTGGATCAATAACAGTGGAAAGGTGAATTCCTCATAACAGCAAATTTGATTAAGAGCAAGTTCCTGTTAAGAGGATTCCATTGTGTATTGCTGTGGCTGAACTATTACAAACTGGTGTACACTTTGTCGGACCTTATCACATTGAAGTATTGTTGTACGAGGCCAGAAGAAAAAGTTAATCAGGACTGTAAGATTATGTCTCAGTCTTTTTGATTCTTTACAATTTAGCCATTCTCTTGCACTTGTCTTTTGAGAAGAAGGCATTACTCGGACTTTTATATGGACTATTAACATTTGTACTTATTTCCTGTTATCAACTCGCGTTCTGTTCTTGCTCAGATATGATGCTGAATTTTTCTTTTCATTTTACATGAGATAGCAGCATTTCCCAGGTATAGAAAAGCAACAGAGACTCCTTACATTAGGTTCCTCCCCTAAAGTCAAACATTAAACACTAACACTAAAGTCAGTATCTTTTCCCAAAGATAGGAGAATCTAAAACTAGAGGGCTTAGATTTACGTTGAGAGGGAAGAGATACAAAAGGATCCAGAAGGGCAATTTTTCCACACAGAGGGTGGTGAGTGTCTGAAATGAGCTGCCATAGGTAGTAGTAGAGGCAGATACAATTTTGTCTTTTAAAAAGCATTTAGACAGTTACATCGGTAAGATGGTATTGATGGATAATGGGCCAACATGGGCAATTGGGCCCAGCCTAGGAGTTAAAAAAAGGGACGGCATGGACAAGTTGGGCCAAAGGACCTGTTTCCATGCTGTAAACTCTATGACTATGACTCCTATTCCTGCCCCAAGGTTTAGTGAGACTTTGCCTTTGGTAAGCCCAGTGTCCACAACAGAATGCAGTCTCCTGATTCCTGCTTCGCTAGTGCATTTCAATGGAAAGACTCAGAATCACAGAATCCTAAAGCAATAAAGCACAGAACCAGCCCCGTTGACCCACTGGTCCATGTGACCATAGTGCCCTCCCAGCTAATCCAAATTGCCTGCATTTGGCTCATATCCCACTAATCCTGTGTGGAAATGCAAAGTGAAGATCTTTGCCAGGATACCTGCAGAATGGAAGATCTCCAGGAGTGCCAGAATGCAGTGCAGATTAAGCAGGAAGGTTGATTTATTTTTCTCATCAACTACCTTTCCTACTCTGAGGGACAAACTTTCTATGTACTCACCTGCTTTTCGGACTAAAGCTAAACCTAGAACGTAAAACGTAGAATATTACAGTGCAGTACAGATTCTTTGGCCTTCAATGTTGTGCCGACCAATGGAACCAATGTAATGATCCTCTAACCTAAGCTATTCCAATGTTATCCATATGCCTTTCCACTGACCATTTGAAATGCCCTTAAAGTTGGCGAGTCCACAACTGCTGCAGGCAGGGCATTCCACGCTCTTACTACCCTCTGAGTAAAGAACCTACCTCTGACATCCGTCCTATATTTATCACCCATCAATTTAAAGCTATTATCCCCTCATGTTAACCATGGTGTCCTGGTGCCCTATGGTCAAACAAACTAAATAAACGGATCAATGCAACAAAGATGCATGGTCCTTCCTTTCAGGCACAGCACGTCAGGCACGCTGCACCATGAAGCCGTCAGTGGTGAATTTGCCAAGTTACAACATTTCCCAGGCACAGAGAAGCAACAGACGCTCCTTACATCAGGTTTCTCTCCTAAAGTCAAACATTAAACACTAACGCTAAAGTCAATATCTTTTCCCAAAGGTAGGGAAATCTAAAACTAGAGAGCTTAGATTTAAGATGAGAGGGGAGAAATACAAAAGGATCCAGAGGGGCAATTTTTTTCACACAGAGTGTGAGTATCTAGAACAAGCTGTGTTTAATACCACTGCCCCCTGCGCTTCATAAACTTTCAAACAGAACCCATGTATTATGAGTCGTCTTCTTACTACAGGCTGCGAGACAGTAAGCATTCTGCAAACATGAAAATAGAAAACCAGCAATGTGACAGAAGGAAAATTGAAGACAAAGGTCAAAGAAATTAATTTGGAAGTAGCAAAAAAAAATTAAAAGCCGGTTTTTCTTTTTGACTGGTTAATATTTTAAAAAATTATATTGGTTAGAGAGGCGTGACCTGCACACTGAAGACTGTGTTTTCCAGAATATTCCGGATGACTGAAGTACTTTTGCTCAGCTCCACTCCCAATGTGACAAATATCTGCGTGGCACCTTGAGTGATGTTATGACTTTAACGCTGAAGTAGCAGTTATAGGACTTACGCTCCCATCAAGTGAGTCTGTCTTAAGAGGAAGAGAACCTCACAAAACAATTCCTAACGTGTACTATTTAAAAAAAAATTACCATTATTTCATCTCTATGTAATTGCAATATTTTAGTTTGAATATATTTATTTTGAAAATATATCCTTAGTAACCATATACACGGGTAAAATTGTTACTATTAAGATTTTCAAAGTATATATGAACGATTTTGGTGGAGAGAGCTAATACAGAGCATGGGTGATTGACAAATCCGAGATTCATTTATTATTCAGATGACAGAGTCTGGCATTTTCATTGCCTTGTCATAACAGATACAGATATCTGGCTTAGTGTCGCTAGAATTACTATAGACCATTGAAACAATTTAAAAGAATGACCCTAAAATCATTAATCATTTAGGAGGTTTTGCATTCTTGTCATCCGTTACCTGCCTAATGCATGCAAATCATATGTGACATTTTCCGGGTGACATTTGGAGGCAGTCGGCAGATTTACTGGAATGACAGCCTCACCTTTACGCAAAGCCCAATGTCTTCTTGAGGTGTGCCAGACTCAGGCAGTGAGTCACTTAATGACAGCCAGCAGGACGAAGATAAAAAGCGAATGTTGAGACCGATGGCATTCCATGTGCATTGGAGTGAGGGTGGTGGGGGGAAGAGAATGGCATTGCCAAAATCATTAAGTTCTGTAGTTCATTTAGTAGAGATATTTAAAATATCTGCCACTTCTCAATTGATATTTTTGCATGGAGATAACAAGCTTAATCATAATTCACAGTATTAGATCTTCAACTACCTTGACTGCGTGGACGCATTGCAGTGGAAAAGGTTTAACCCTAGGATTAATAGGAAACTGCCTCCTCTCTGAATGGTGGGTAACTAGGCAACAGTGGGCATTCAAACATCAGTCTGAACTTCAAAATAAGAAATCAGTTATCATAAGATGTGTGTGAACGTGTAATAAACTCCCAAATTACTGCATAACCTTAATTGGACTTCGAGATAAAATAAAGTGCTGGAAATACATAGGAATGGGTCGAGCCCAGAATGTGGTAAAAGGCCATTCATTCCTATCAGTCTATGTCAGCATTTACCTTCCCAATCACATTTATCCATCCAATGCATGTATTCTGTTATTCCCATTCCTTATCCCCATTTCCTTCATTCACTTACGTAATCAAATGTTGAATGTTGGCATAGATGCTTGATCACTGAAGTATACAGAAATAACTCTTGCTTTCTATTCTAAATTTTTCACATTAATCTCATAGCTATAGTCCTTCATGCGAAAGCCAGTCTGCTTGTATCTATCTTAAACAATTCTATCACATTGCTTTGCTTTAATGAAAATTGCCCTAGTGCATTGATCGATCATCTGTTAACATTTCTATTAACACTCAAGTTAACATTTCGGATGGGCACAAAAGCAAAAGACTTCTGTGGATTTTTTAAAATCTAAGATAAAAATAGTATTTTCTACTTTCATTTCACATAGGGGTCTTCAGCATAGTCAGATTACAGAAGCCCCCTTTTTGTAAGACTGGCTAATTTAGCCAAGAAAACAAGTGTACAAGGGGGAAGGACAAGTGGATATCAAGAATTCAAATTCATAAATGGATTTTCACAAAAAGGATTTAATTTCTTTTAACAGATTCTAAATTTTCAACCTTTTTTTGCATTCTAAGTTTCCAGTGCTATGATTTCCTTGTTACCTCCAATTTAAGAAGCTTGAGCATTTGCTTGCATAAAGTTTAAGGTTAAAGTAGGAAGTACAAGACAAGAATTAGAAGAAATCATAGAAATTAATAAACTTCAAATTATTATTTGATTTATTATTGTTGTATGTACTGGGATCGTATTTTATTCATTTATGGGGCACCTGTGTGGCTGGCTGGCCAGAATTTATTGCTCTTCCCTAATTACTTGAACTGAGTGGCTTAATCAATCATTTCAGGGGACAATTGAGAATCAACCACATTGCTGTGGCTTTGGAGTCACGTCAGCCAGATCGGGTGAGGATGGCTAATTTCCTTCCCTAAAGGAACCAGATAGGCTTTTTCCAACAATTGACAATGGCTTCAAGGTCATCAGCAGATTCTTAATTCCAGATTTTTAAAAATTGATTTCAAATTCCACTATCTGTATTGGTGAGATTTGAGCCCAGGTCCCCAGAACATTTGCTGAGTTTCTGGATTAATAGTCTAGTGAAGATACCACTGGACCATCACCTGTCCAGTGAATATAGTGATAGGTATTGTTTTTTTTGTGCCAGACATACAAAGCATACCATTCATAGAGTACATAGGGGAGAAGGAAAGGGTACAAAGTGCAGTTTTACAGTCATAGCTAGTATGTCGAGAAAGATTGGCTTCATATATGGTTGGTCCATTTAGAAGTCTGATGACAGCAAGAAAGAAACTGTTTTTGAGTCACTTAGTATGTGATATCAGACTTTAGTATCTTCAATTATTTTGTTAACCAAATTGAACAAGTTCACTCTCAATTGTGTTTCAGCTTTGTATGAGATACCTAGCGTAACAACCCACAGAAGTGTGAGATGATGAAATAATTATGGCATTGAACAAATCACTTCCAACAGATAGTACATAATATACTGCATTGTGAATTCAGTCCAACTTCAATTCATTTCTTTCTCACCCCGACACAAGCAAATTAAAATAACCTTAGCCCTGAATTTTTGATCTTGAGTGGGGAATGCAGTTTTGGGCAAATTCTTTGCCGAGCAAACCCAACTCAGGAGAAAATGTCCTGGACAATTGGATTTTCATTCCAGGAGAGTGGGTCAGGCTTTGAAAAGAATTTGGAGGTGGCCAGAGAGACTGGCAGCTATGGAGGTGGGATGAGTGATCACCATGCTGTTAAAAATGCAATAAAATTAAAAATGTTCTCCAGGCTCACCAGGGCATCATCACTCCCAAGAATAACATTTTGACTTAATTTACGATCTTTCCTTCCCCACCAAGGGCTGTCACCACCTCTCATTTTTGTTTAATTTATTGATTTTCACTTTATTCAAAGGGAATAAATGGGGAGATGCCTGGACACTGGGTTCAGTGGAAGGAGAGCTGTGAAACTAAACAATCTAATAAATTCCGAAAATAAAGAAAAGCTCTGTGCCTTTTTTGCAGTTCATTAGCCAACTTGGACCCTATTAATGTGGACATCCCTGTACCAATGGTTGGATTTGTTTGAAGGCAACTGCAGTTTAACATGTAAACCTATGCCTCTGTGAACCATGGATATGCAAACTGCATCCCACCCCCGCTAGCAAAAATGGTATTGCTGGGTTTGGAGAGGATGGTTGGTACTGGAGCTCTAGAATTGGAGCTCCGGTGCCATTTTGGCGAAACCAGGGACCTTCTCCATCATTATGAAAATGCATCTCCAATTTTTAACCTCTCTCTATTATGAATTTAGTTATTTTTCATTGAACCTCTACAGGGCAGAAAGAGGCCATTCAGCTCATCAAGTTCAGATCGACTCTGGCACACATTTTACCCAGGTCCCCCCATCTGATCCCTGTAACCCCACCTATTTACTCCTGTAATCCCCCTAACCTACACATTTTTATGGTTCAACTATGATTCAACTATGACCATTCCCTCTTCTAATTACTCAGCTGTAAATACGAGTGTTTAAATACCCTTTTTCCCTAAGTTAGTATAAATTCTCACTGTCACATCCTTTAACTCACTCATCCTTCACATCATCTGGCGCTTACAATTTCTAAAACTCAACTCTGACCAGTTGTATTCCTCAACTAATATTTGAAACTTGCTACGTTCATAATTTTGCAACATCTAGTACAAAATTCATTTTGAATTTAATTGATCATGCTATTTTAAAAATATTTAATTTTGGAATACAATGTTAGCATACTAATGAGGAAATAGCACTTTGTGGGCACCCCTTACATGTTTAATGGGGGACGTTGAGTGATTACACAGATTCCGAACATGCTGTACTTTAGAATATCGTCTAATTTTGCTTTTCTGTGGTTTCCATAGAGATGACCAATCTCAGCTGGAGTTCCTGGGAACAGTGATATTAAGTGTGGGCTCTCAGCGCTGAATTCAATGGCTTTATGGTTTAATTACAATTATAGGTGAGCTGGAATTCTACATGCTATTAACAAGAACAGAGAATAGGTGCAAGGGCTGCTGAAAGCTTTGAAACCTTGTATCATCCTTAATCGCATATACACAAAGACAGCCATGAGCTATTGTGCTTATGTTGAACTACACAGAAATCTGGGCTGAATTTTGCTTTCTCCTGTTTAATGCAGGAACATTTGAGGAATATACTCTAACTGAGACCAGCTAACTCAGCACAGATGAACTTGGAATCTTGCTGGCCATTGCAACTCGATTACGCATTGAATGATGTAATTACCAACTGAACCACTAGGGGGGCAGTGAGCAAGTCATTTAAAGTTGCTATCATGCTGTGTCAAGTCATGATCTGATAGATTCTGTCTGGTAGTGCATGAAACCTGTGCTGGCTATGGCTCAGTTGGCAAGTGCTCTTGTCAGAAGTGGTGAAATAACTCCCCAGAGACCAGTGCACCTTCATCAGATTCCCTTTTTCTGCAAACTCTATTCTGGTCTGAGAGTGTTTGAGAGATGACAGTCAGAATCAGAAATGCCATGGGACCTGATACTCCCATATTTATGTAGAAGTTACGCCCCCGGTTGGGCAGGCAACCAGGGAGCTCGTACTCCAAGGGACCAAACTCATTTGCCTCATTGAAATCATTACAAATGGTTTCAGGCTACACTGCAGGACTTGAGTGCTGTGACATGGCTGACACTCCAATGCAGTACTGAAGGATAACTGCATTGTCAGAGGTGCTGTTTTAACGAAATGATAAACTGAGGCCCCATCTGCTGCCTTGCGTGGATGTAAAAAAAAATCCCATAGCATATTGCAAAGAAGAGTAAGTGAGTTGTCTGCCCAATATTTAGCCCTTAATTAACATTGCAATACACGATTATTGCAATGTTATAATCGTGCATAGTAACTGATGAGAGTGAAAGAGAGAGAGAGTTTCCCCACATAATTGAAATCTTTCATTCAAATTAATATTAATTACTGAACATATGACCCTAGACAGACAGCAAATAGAAAATAATAAATCAGCAAATCCAAATATCTAACTGATAGAATCCTTACAGTTAGGAAGAAGGCCATTTGGCCCATTGAGTCTGTAGCAACCACAATCCCACCCAGACCCTTTTCTCATAACTCCACATGTTAAGCCTGCTAATCTCTCTTGCACTGTAGTCAATTAAGCATGGCCAATCAACCTGCACATATCTGGACTGTGGGAGGAAACCAGAGCACCCAGAAGAAACCCATGCAGACACTCCACAGACAGTGACCCGAGGCCAGAGTTGAGTTTGAGTCTCTGGCGCTGTGAGGCAGCAGCACTAACCAGTATGTCACTAGGCCATCCTAATGTGGCCAAACAAACTGAAAATCAACTTGTAAATCCTTCCAATGGCAGGATAGATGTGGTTCCTGCTCAGCAATGTGATGGAAAAAAATTGAAGCCTCTATTATCACTATCCATAGCTCCATATGCAGCCTGCATACAAAAGTAAATGTTGCTACAGCAACTCTGACTTCTTGGAGGGCTGGTTGGCTCAGTTAGCTGGATGGCTGACATTAGATTGGTGCCAACATCATGAGATGCGATCTCTGTTCTGGTTGGGGTTGATTCTGGACCAGCTTCCTTGCCTCACCCATGATGCAAGTCATGGCACTATGAATTGGATCTGCCTTTAGGCAGAGAATTTACAAAGGAGAAAGATAACCTGAAAGATCAGACTTTGTGTCAAACCTCCACTCAGTCGTGATTCTTCATTTCAGCTAATGA
The DNA here is from genome assembly GCA_024679065.1 of Sphyrna mokarran. NCBI lineage: Eukaryota > Metazoa > Chordata > Chondrichthyes > Carcharhiniformes > Carcharhinidae > Sphyrna > Sphyrna mokarran. Next base: position 42,354,097 of record JAGIQG010000001.1, on the reverse strand, counting down.
AAAGTAATTCAAAAAATGAATGTCTTCTGTGGGGGAGGGGGAAATCAGTCTCCTATTTAAAACCCAGCCATCATGTTTGCTCAGTCATTCAGTAAGTTATCCAGTAAATGGCTGGTTCATACACCTCAGCTAGGTTTCAGATTACAATTTCTACTGAGTTACCTGGAGTAAGCTTGGGATTACAATTAGACTACAAGTTAGCAAGGTAGAAAATCACATCCAGTGACCCTCTGACTGAACTATTTGTACATGATGGATAGATATTGTCTTGCTGTTGAATTGCCTGTTGACACTCATTTCCTAACTTACATAGGTAGAATGGCCAGATGGTAGATGTATCAGAGTTCCCACAAGCATTGTGAAATAAAGTCTTGGCAAGGAGTGAGTACTTTCTAGATAGGAGATGAGACTGAAAGAAAACGTTGCTAGAGAAGGAGTGAAAAATACAGTTTTAGTGTTCGTTTCAAAATTTCTAGATTGCTCACTTGACAGCACTTATCTATGCAAAAGCCCATAACTAGCAATACTACCTGATAGGATTGTGTATTTTCACAGATGCTACAACTTTGAATTTTTAGTTTTACCGACATGCTAAGACCCATTTTCACAGACTCCAGAATATGGACAAACATTTCAAACACAGATGGAGGGTAAGCAAACCCTGTGGATTGTCAACACAGCGAGCATGGTGACCGACAGTTTGAGGGTTTATAACTAATTGTATGATAACAGTCTAGGCACTGTTGTTCAAGATTACACTTTAAATCCCGTACAGCTGTGTTGTTGGAAACACAGTAATGCAATCCCACAATGCCTTGCTTGGAAAAGCATCAAGCCAACACAAGGAAGATGGACCTACATTCTAATTAATTGACTTGCTTTATATATCCATTATCTCTGTACAGACTTTCTGTGTTTTTTTTTATCAGAGCAGCCCCATATGGGCAACTTGTGTGTTGTTGTGTTATTTGCCAGAGGATAATTAAGTAACAAACAAACAGTCAAAGAAGATTAAAATTTGCAAAGCTAGAAGCTTGCAGTGTACTTGGCAGCATATTTGAATAATTCTGCAGCCCTTCAAATTAAAGTCTTACGACATGATTGTAATATTACCATATTTCTGTGGGATCCCTAGAAGGTTTTCCATACGCTAACTAGCTAGTATTTTTTTAAGTTCCAACCTGCCAATGTTTGTGAGAGATTACTGAATTATGTCACACAAAATATAGTTTTCAAGTAATTCCAAAATTAATATTATCCTAATATTACCCCGGCCACTCTCTTTTATCATTCTCAAAGACCCCATGTTAAATGTTGAAGTATTTCACCCGATGTGCTCCTAGCTGGTGTGGGAGCTACCATTCTGTGAGGGAGGTTATTCCTTGTTAGCCAGATACTTGCTTACTTTCCATCTGCGTTTGAAATGTTTGTCCATTTTCTGGAGTCTGTGAAAATGGGTCTTAGCATGTCGGTAAAACTAAAAATTCAAAGTTGTAGCATCTGTGAAAATACACAATCCTACCAGGTAGTATTGCTAGTTATGGGCTTTTGCATAGATAAGTGCTGTCAAGTGAGCAATCTAGAAATTTTGAAATGAACACTAAAACTGTATTTTACATCTATCTTTTTTTTCCTTAAGAATCTGTTATCTTTTTCACATTGCCACTATATTAAGAAAAGTTTGTTAAAAAGTATTCCTAAAATTAAATCCTATTCTCAGATGTCCCATCTTCTGCATGTGTCACTTCATGAAACATTTAAGCATTGTCTTTCAACAAGTTTTAATAGCATTACTGTAAAGATACTAATTTGCACCATGTAATGCTGGGTGCAAATTAGGTTTGTGTTACAGGGCTAGTTTGGGTACAAAGTGGAGATGTATCATTTTTTTAATGGTACCTTTCAGTACTTTATTTCTACTCAAAAAAGCCAATTCAACTTAGGTCCAATCACAGTCCTCCCCATGAGGGACAAACAAGATTTAGCTGACAAGATAAGACATTGCATCTCATCTTGGGCTTGATCAAACAAGATCCAAGCTGACAGGATGAGGTATTGCACCTCCTCCTGGCCTTGATCTAACCAAAAAGCCAGGACTAGGACTGTATCACACTGATTTAGCAGTAGGATGCGTTTTGTTCCAGCTTTAGGTGCTTATTTTCTTTTTTCGCCTATAAGCAAAATGGGTAAACATTTTGGTCACACTATAATGACCCTCTTCAAGTGAAATGCTCCAGGCAATATGGAGAATGTACACTCAGAAACTACTGACTGGTGTTTATGAATCAACATCCACCATTCCCCAATGAAGAGGTCACTGCAGTATATTCAAAAATGGGAAATTAATCATGTTTGCTGATGTGGGTTTCACTTCAGCGTCAAAAAATGGATACTGTGCCCTCCTGATGGAAACTAACCATGCTGCGTGAGGACTGCTTCGTGACTCCTGTAATGTATTCTGTTAACCATTTTATTCTGGAACAGCAACAAAAACATATATTGATATAGCACGTAGATGGAGGAAAACCTTGCTAGATATTTGACTGGAGTATAATCAGTGAAGTATTACCAATGATGCATAGAAAGAGAGAGTGATAGGTTTTAAGGAAGTTCTTAAAGGTTGGAGAGAAAGAAAGAGCAATGGATTGTTTCAGGCCTGGATAGATGATGGTGTAAGTGCCAATAGTGATGCATGGGGAGTGGCAGATGCACAAAAAGGCAGATTTGGAGGAGTGCTGAGTTTTTGGAGTGCTGTCAGGCTTTAGGTGTTTGCAGAGATAGTGAGAAGTAAGGCAATAGAGGGATTTTAACAGAGGCTAAGAATTAGAAATGGATGATGGTGGACTAGTGGACAATAATAAGAAGCAGGTTCCTGGATGAGCATTAATTGGTGCATGTCAGGATTCAAAAAGCAAGGTTCAAATTGATGGAGACTACAAAGTGAAAGCACTGAAGTAGTTAATGGTTTATTTATTATTTTAAGGAATATGATGCTGCCTAAGCCAGCATTTGTTACCCATACCTAATTGCCCTTGAGAAAATGGTTGTGCGCTGCATTTTGAACTGCTGAAGTCTATCTATGAGTGATGCATCTCATAGGGCAGCACAGTGGTCAACTGCCTCACAGTGCCAAGAATCTGGACAGCCTGTGTGGAGTTTGCACATCCTTCCCGTGTCTACATGGATTTCCTCCGAGTGGAATAGAGGGATAAAAATGGATGCTCTAGTTAGGAACACATGATGGGCGTAGGCTTGCAGGACTGAAGGGCCTGTTCCTGTATTGTCCTTTTTGCTTTGTTTTGGTTACTTCAGACAAAACCCACACAGACATAGGGAGAATATGCAAACTCCACACAGAGACTGACACAAGCTGGGAATCGAACCCAGGCCCGTGGCGCTGTGAGGCAGCCGTACTAACCACTGTGCCACCGTCCTTGTCCTTCTAGGTGTTAGAGGTTGTAGGTTTGGGGCCTGCCACAGGTGGAACGAGTCTGACAACAGAAAACCTTATTTGACCCCTGTCTTTATAAATCTACCAGTCACAGATGCACCTGTTTGTGACAATGTTGAGAGGAGTGACCACTGCTTATATTGCTGAAGTCTTTACCTCACAGGGCTGTGGAAGCTTAGTTATTGAGTGTGTTCAATAATTTAGCTCTTTTGTTCCTCTTTAGACCAAAATTGTATTGAAATCTGGAAATGAGAGGCCTGGCAGAATATAAACTGAGCATCATTGAGTAGTTTATTGCTGAGTAAGAGCTGATGGTAGCCATGTCAACAACATGTCCTGTCACTTTGCTGATGATGGGACAGTAATTGACACCTAATTGAGTTTGTCCTGCTTTTTTTGGATTGGACTTCCTGGACAATTTCCAATGTTGTCAGTTGCTGCAATGTTGTAATTATATTGAATCAATAGATTTATGGTGAATAATGAGAGACCGCACCTGGAGTATTGTGTGCAGTTTTGGTGTCCTTATCTGAAAAAGGATTTTCTTGCTGTAGAGGGAGTGCAGCAAAGGTCTACCAGGCTGATTCCTCGGATGGCAGGTTTGTCGTATAAGGAGAAACTAAGTTCGTTAAGATTACATTGACTGGAGTTTAGAAGAGTGAGAGGGGATTTCAAAGAAACTTTTAAAATTCTATCAGGGTGGATTCAGAAAGAATGTTACCAATGGTGGGAGAACGAGGAGTCATAGTTTGAGGATAAGGGATAAATCTTTCAGAACTGAGGCGAGGAGAAATTTCTTCAGCCGAAGGTGTTGCATATGTGAAATTCACTATCATAGAAAGTAATGAGGTCAAAACATCTGATATGAAGAAGAAATTATATGGCTCCAGGGGCTAAAGAAATCAAAGGATAGGAGGAGAACAAGGTATCAGGATATTAAATTGATCAAAATAAATGGTGGAGCAGGCGTGAAGGGTTGGATGGCCTCCTCCTGCTTCTAGTTTCTCTGTTTCTATCAAGGCATATGGAGACAGTGAAGGAAAATGGCATTTAGCAGATGATTAGCAGCAATCTAATTGGTGGAGCTGGCTCACTGAGCCAAGGGATAATCTATTTTGGCATCCTCCTGAGGAATGCTGCCAACTGCCCCCCCCCCCGCCACCTTCCTCCCAAAACTTATTATTTTTTCAGACAGTTCAATTCACTCCAGGTCACGTCAGGAAATGGCTGAAAATGCTGGAGATAGAAAACCGAACAAGTCCAGGCAACATTCCAACAATAGGATTGAAGACTTGTTCTCCAAAATTAGTCGCACCTATAGCCTAGCTGTTCAATATAGTTAGGACATTGCAACAACTGACAACATTGGAAATTATCCAGGAAATCCAATCCAAAAAAAAAGCAAGACAAACCCAATCAGGTCAATTACTGTCCCATCATCAGCAAAGTGATGGAACTTGTTGTTGACATGGCTATCATCACTCAGAGATACTCAGCAATAAACTACTCAATGATGCTCAGTTTGTGTTCTGTCAGGGCCTCTCATCTCCAGGTTTCAATTGGGTCCAAACAGGACAAAAGAGCTAAATGTGAGAGTAATTGCTCTTGATGTTGAGGGATCAATTTGACTGAGTGTGGCATCAAGCCACCTTTGCAAAATGGAAGTCAATTGGAATCAGGGAGACAGCACTCCATGAGCTGGAGTCACACATAGCACAAAGAAGAATGGTTATGGTTATTAGAAGGTGAGCATTTCGGCCCCAGGAAATCGTTGTGGGAGTCCCTCTGAGCAGAATCCTAGGCTCAACCATCTAAAGCTGCTTTGTCAATCTTTATTGATGAGTGCACAGGGTTCAATTCCCCAGATACTGAAGCAGTCTGTGCCTGTCTACTGCAAGACCTGGACCACATTCAGGCTTGGGCTGGTAAGTGGGAAATAATGATTACACCAGACAAGTGTAAGGCAATGACCATTGCCAACAAGAAAGATTTTAATCACCTCTTGACACTCAGCAGTATTGCCATGGCTAAACCGTACCTTCAACATCCGAGTTGCTGTCAATAATCAGAAATTTAGGAAAATGCAAAACTGAAGAAGTTTGACACAATCTTGGACAGACAGTGGTGTTGTGGTATTTAAGATTTGTTTTTAAGTTTTTTAATCATAGAATCTCTACTGTGCAGAAGGCTTAACAGCCCATCAAATTTGCATTGACCACAATCCCACCCAGACCCTATTCCAGTAACCCCACATATTTACTTTGCTAATCGCCTTGATACTAAGGTCAATTTAGCATGGCCAATCCACCTATCTTTTGGACTGTGGTTGGAAACCAAAGCATCCAGAAGAAACCCACGCCAACACATGGAGTACATGCAAACTCCACATGGACAGTGCACCAAGCTGGGAATCAAACATGGATCTCTGGTGCTGTGAGGCAGCAGAGCTAATCACTGCACTAACATGCGGCTCCATATTGTCTCTGGACTAAAAATCCAGAGACCCAGGATAATGTTCTGGGGACATGGCTTCAAATCCAACCACAGCAGATGGTGAAGTTTAAATTCAATAAAAATCTGAATTAAAAGTTTAATGATGGCCACAAGACCATTATTGATTGTTTGAAAAATCTATCTGGTTCACTAATGTCTGTTTGGGAGGAAATCTGTCGTCCTTACCTGATCTGGCCTACGTATGACTCCAAACCAACAACAATGTGGTTGACTCTCAATTGCTCTCAGAGATGGTCTATAAATGCTGGCCCATCCAGTGATACCTATATCCCATGAATGAATTAAAAAAATAAACACTTGACTGACACTGTCCACAGCCTCAAATATTCTCTCCTTTCACTACTGGGCACTGTTTTGCTGTGTGATATCTTGATAATATAATCATCAAGATTTATTCAACAGCATCTTCCAAATCCATGACCCTTACCATGTGGAAGAACAAGGGCAAAAGACATATGTAAAGACCATCGCCTGTATATTTCCTTCCAAGTGACACAGCATCCTAATTTGTAAATATATTGCCACTTCTTCACTGTTGCTGAGTCAAAGATCTTGAGCTCCCTCCTGAAGAACACTGTGGAAGTACCTTCAACACAAATTCAAGAAGGCAATTCACTGTATTCTCAAGAATAATTAGAGATGCGCAATAAATATTTGCTTTGCCAGCAATGCTCAGATCCCATATATGAATGGAAAAAATGATATTTAATTGGAGGAAATTGCAATTCGCATAGACTTGAAGCCATACTAGCAGTCTTGACAACAAAGAAGCACTGAAGATTTGGTGATGAAGTAGAACTGAGTGCCAGTAATGTTGAGGGGAAGATTGATTTTACTTTCACTTGTTGATGGGATGTGGGTGTTGCTGGCAAACCCAACATTTGTTACCCTTCCCTTAATGCCCTTGAACGGCTTGCTCAGTCATTTCAGAGTGCAGTTACGGGTCAACCACATTACTGTGGGTCTGAGTCACATGTAGGCCAGATCAAGGATGACAGATTTCTTTCACTAAAGGGACATTCGTGGGAGTTGCTTTTTGTACAATGCTTTCATGGTCACTATTACTAGCTCTATATTCTAGAATTATCGATTGAATTTAAATTCTGCCATGGAAGGATTTGAACCCCATGTCACCAGAACATCAGTCAGAGTCGCTGGATTACTAGTCTCATAGCATTACCGCTACACTTTGGGAATCTAGAGGTAAAATAGAAATAATTAAAGAAGCTTTTGAGAACAAATGCTGTAATGAGATTCTTACAAGGTATTGTGCTGAAATCAGCCATGTTAGCATTGATATCTGGATCATTCAAAGTAAAGCTTCATGTTTCATTTTGGATGTTACAATTGCATTTAATTTATTAAACTATATGTCTTCCCTGTGCCTTTATATATGTAATCTCTTTGGTGAAACATTGTCCACTTTCAGTAGGGACATTCTACAAATATGCGATGGTGTGTACTCTTCATCCTGCCAGCATCCTTAGTGTGCTAAATTCAACTATAATCACAAGAGTGCTGCAATTAATTGAACTGCTTTTAGAGTTTTTTTTGTGATCTAAGATTAAATAAAAATGATTAACTTCAGGTTTGAAACAACATTGTAGGCTTCAGCTTTCAATAGTTCAGTCTTTTGAAAAAAAATGAAAGACTTGCATTTATTTTTAGTATGCCTTTCACAACCTCATGACTTCCCAATGTGTTTCACAGCCAATGAGGTACTGTGGAGGTGGAATCACGGTAGGAATGTAATGTTGGAAACACGGGTGCCAATTTGTACACAGCAAACTTCAACTAGTAGCAATGTGATAATGATTAGATATCCTTTGCTTTTGGTGATGCTTATTGCAGGATAAGTATTGGCAAGACATTGGGAATAACTCCCCTGTTCTTCAAAGTTGCACCATAGGATCTTTTGTATTCATTGGAAAGGGCTGCTTGTTTAACATCTTGTCCAAAAGATAGAACATAGAACATTACAGCGCAGTACAGGCCCTTCGGCCCTCGATGTTGCGCCGGTCAGTGGACCCTCTAACCTAAACTATTCCAATATCATCCATATGCCTATCCACCGAACATTTGAATGCCCCCAAAGTAGGCGAGTCCACAACTGCTGCAGGCAGGGCATTCCACGCCCTCACCACCCTCTGTGTAAAGAACCTGCCTCTGACATCCGTCCTATAACTACCACCTCTTAATTTAAAGTTATGTCCCCTCGTGTTGGTCATCACCATCCGAGGAAAAAGGCTCTCACTATCCACCCTATCCAATCCCTTGATCATCTTATACGCCTCAATTAGGTCACCGCGTAACCTTCTTCTCTCTAATGAAAATAACCTCAGGTCCCTCAGCCTTTCCTCATAAGGCCTTCCCACCATACCAGGCAACATCCTGGTAAACCTCCTCTGCACCCTTTCCAATGCTTCCACATCTTTCTTATAATGCGGCGACCAGAACTGTACGCAATACTCCAAGTGCGGCCGCACCAGAGTTTTGTACAGTTGTAACATAACCTCACGGCTCCTAAATTCAATCCCTCTACTAATAAAAGCTAACACACCGTACGCCTTTTTAACAACTTTATCAACCTGGGTGCCAACTTTCAAAGAGCTACGTACTTGTACCCCAAGATCCCTCTGCTCAACAAAGCTATTAAGGGTCCTTCCATTAACCCTATGTACTTAACTTCCATTTACCTTATGTACTTAACCCTATGAAGATGTACTTCCATTAACCCTAAAGATGGCAACTTCAACAGTGCAGCTCTCCCACAGTACTGTTGGTCATAGACTCTTCATTATCTGATTACGTACAAACTGTCAGTGACTCCATCCTCTCCTGACGAAAGAATTCAATGTGAGATCAGCATGGATGTTCAAAAACCAGCAGTTCGTACTGGCATTGTATGTCAGAACTTCTGCAGCTGTTCAACCTTTGACCCTTTCCCTGGGCATGATAGCTGCAGTAAGAAGTCTCTCAACACCAGATTAAAATCCAACCAGTTTGTTTGATAGTAGGCTTTCGGAAATGCTGTTCCTTCGTTGAGTGTATGGAAGGTTCTGATCAGAGAAGGAAATATCAAGTCACTTAGTCACATAAAGTGTGTGAGTTTACATGCCCTTCTTTGATCGGAACCTTCCATACACCTGATGGAGTAACACCATTTCCAAAAGCTTGTGGGATTACTATCAAATAAACCTGTTGGACTTTAACTGTGCTTATCCCAGTCCGACACCGGCATCTCTATGTCATGTTAGATGTTGTATAAATCTGGCGTGGATGGTCACCGAAACATGCAAAATCTACTTTCAGAACTCACCTTCACACCGGATGGTCGGCTGCAGTTTTTTTCCCCAGGACAGGGTTGGCACTGCAGAGATTTGTTAGGGTCTTTTTTTTTTTAACTTTGAATACCTATAGTGAGAAGGAGGCCATTTGACCCCTCAAACTGCACCAGCCACAATCCCATCTAGGCCTTATCCCCATAACTCCACATACTTACCTTGCTAATACCTTAACATGAATGTTAATTTACCAATCAACCTAACCCACACATCTTTGGACTGTGAGAGGAAACTGGAGCACTCAAAGTAACCCCATGTGGACACAGGAAGAATGTGTAAACTGACAGTGACTTGAGGCCAGAATCGAACCCGGGTGCCTGGCACCATGAGAAAGCAACCACTGTGTCTCCGGGATGTGCTTTTAGGGTGTTGTTCTTACTGACCACTTTGACTTCCGTGAGACAGTTCCCCCTAAAAGATCTATTTGGAGATTCTGCACTCATCCGTGTGGGAGATGTGGCCTGCCCATCTAAGGTGAATTTTCTAGAGGGTGGTCTACATGCTGTTGAGGCCAGCATGATGGAGGGTCTCATGGTTTGTGATTTCTTTCCTGCCATTCAATTCTCATGATGTACTTCAGGTGTCTTTGGTAGACAGCTTTGACGTGGATCCCAGAACTCTACGTCATAACGTAGGGTGGGCAGGACAATGGTCTGGTAGAGTTTGATTTTAGTCTGTAAAGGAATATCAACAACTGTGATGCTAAAATACCTGGATTGGTGTTTGAAGCCACAACCTTGGAATGAGAGGTGAAAGTGCTGTCCACTGAACAATGGCTGACAAGCAAATCCTATATTTGACCTGTTGCTAGGACAGTCTGAGCCATACTGCTGGCCTAATTGACACATTGTCAGATACTGACTGTTTTTGGAGAGTTTGTGAATGTTCAGACCATTACCATCTTCTGCTTCATCTCATTTTGTCACAGGATCCTAAAGCTGCGAACATTATTGCGCCCGTCAGCCTTCCTTTCCCTTTAAAAACCTACGGCATTTTCAAATCAAAGTGTGAATTCACCTCATTGCTACTTTTGGGGTTATCTTCTCTTCCATACTCTTCAGCTTTGATGTAGACATTCACCCTGTATTTAAATACCCAAAGGATAGATCAAAGCAATCTTGCATGGTTACAGTGGCCATTTCATGAGTGGAAAACTGACAATTTATCACGCATCTTGTTCCTCACCAGAATCGTAGGCAGAAATGCTGAGAATGTATGAAAACATTCCAGATACTTCCCACTCCATTGGCGAACGGCTTTCCAGAGGATCCAAAAAGCATTAATTTTAAATGATTTTTTACTTCACATTTAGGCTATGTGCAACAGCCAAGTAAATAAAATCATTGTTGTCCCTGCAAAGAACATCTTGTGATCCAGCCTCTCAGGCAAACTACCCCTGACAACAAGGTCTGGTCCACAATGAAGCCATCCTTATTTAAACTTGTAGGTTCAGAGAAATCCTTAACCACTCAAAAGTCCATCCAATACATAGAGACAAACTCCCATTCTAACCTCCCTATTTCACAGAGATACATCCCCATTCTAACCTCCCCAAGTCACTGAGACACTCTCCCATTTTAACCTCCCTAATTCAGAGACACGTCCCCATTCTAACGTCCCCAAGTCACAGAGTCAAACCCCATTCTAACATCTCTAATTCAAAGTTTAAATTGACTTATTAGTGTCACAAGCAAGCTTCTGTTAACACTGCAATGAAGCTACTGTGAAAATCCTCGAGTCGCCACTCGCCACTGCCATTTGGGTGCACTGACAGAGAATTTAGCATGGCCAATGTACCTAGCCAGCATGTCTTTCATGAGGAAACTGTGAAACCCAGCCAGATACGAGGAGAATGTGTAGTCTCCACACAGACAGTGACCCAAGCCGGGAATTGAACCTGGGTCCCTGGTGCTGTGAGGCAACGGTGCTGATCACTGTGCCACAGTGCCACCTCTATCTGTTTGCACGGAGTCTACATATTCTCTGTCTGCATGGGTTTCCTCCAGATGCTCTGGTTTCCGCACGAAAGGTGTGCTGGTTCAGTGAATTGGCCTTACTAAATTTTCTCTGTTCCGAACAGTCGGTTACTTTTAAGAGCTGATCACATGATTTGATGATGATGTCATCAGGGTGTGTGCCAAGGCTGCTGTTTTAATTTCATATTGGACTTTGTGCAGTGCAGAGAACATCTCTTTCAATAAAACCTATTGTGTACCAGTTTGAATCTCCATATGCAAACCACAGCCTTTTTAGTTTTGTTAAAACCCATCACCCCGATGTACTTAGGACATTACAGAAACAATAAAGACGTGGACAGAATTAAACCTTTGAGTCCAAATGAGATTGCCAATGTGCAAATGTCCATATCCCCTTCACTTATTTTTCTCTCACCTTTATTGCTTCAATTTAAATATTTTCCTACATACTGGGCTGTGATTGACGTCAGTGAGTGACAGCTGCAGGAAATCATTGTTTTAAAGCAGAGCTCTTAATTTTTTTATGCGATTTAATATGCAGTTGTCTATTGGAGGAGGAAGAAAGGTCAAATATCTGACAGCTGAGCAGTAAATATGAGCTTTTTCTGATGATGATTATGATTAGTATATTGTGAAGTTATTCAAGTATCCAGCAGTGGGAGATTGGATCTGGAGGGGAGCCAGCATGAGTTTGGTGAACCACTGGCCAAGTTGGAAATAACAAGTAAACAAATGAACACAGAAAGCATAACCTTCTGAAAGGAATGTCATTTTGTCAGTTTTATTCATATGCAGTTTCTCATTCACAGGGAGCTGCTTCATCCTTGATAGTCTAGAGGTGTACGAGAGTCCCATCCTCAGTTATTCAGTTGGAAGGAAGTCTTTGGTTTCCTGTAGTGTTTGCCAGTCCGTGGAAGGCAATCTGTGTGACCTTATATAAGGGAGGAGAATGTGCCCGTGTTCCTCCCTAGTCTCAGTTTAAGTCTGCATTTCATTTCTGGGAGGGTGGTGGACTGCTCGCCCTGGTTGTCGAGCAGTGACGTGACTTTGCTTATAACGGCCTACATTTTTGATGGCCTGAAGCATGAATTAATCTGAATAGATCCCTGGTGTAGATCTCGGTGCACTAAAGCACTCTATTTTCCTGAGCCACTGTAAGCTTATCTGGTACTTAATGCTCAGCACAATGAAGACTCTTAACTCTGATTTTCACCTGTTATGCAAATCTAATCACATCCGTGTAAAATATACATGCTGGCTAAGTGATTGCTGTTGGTTTTTGTTTAGATTGAATTGATGGTTGAATGATTAAATGGGCTTTGCTGAAAAGATTTGCAGTTATCTGCAGTTTATAGAAATTCTGATCCAGGCATAATCCCGATCCAAGCAGAACATTTCTCGCAAACTAGTTGCGCATTCATCAGAATTCAGAGTGGTTTATTACATCCGAAAGATGTTTACTTCAAGCATACTATATTTATATATAGTACAGAGCAGGTAATTGTGTCCCGGTTAAAGGAGAATGTCTATTTTAAAGGATTAAACAATGATAATGGAGATATTCTGTTTAATGAGACCTTCAGTGTAACATATGCTTTTTTTTTAAAGAAAGGAACCACGCACTGGTAATATAATATCTCTTTAAAGGGAAGATGCCTTGATAATATGTCTAGTTAAGTGTCAGGTTTTGTAAAGGAACTATTTCTTTGTAATGGGACATCTGTTTAAAAGAGATATGCTCCACAACAGAAACACTCTTCCAAAGGGGACAATACACTTCTGCTCTGACTTTATGTATAAGCGTGTCCATGATTCCTCTCTTTTTTCACATGGGACTATGTTTCGTGCACTTCCTTTTTAGTGAAAAGAATGAGTTGCATTAGCAATGATTCAATGTATCCCACTCCTCGGCCAATTTGGTTCATTTAACCCTGAGTTTATTAACAAGTTCTGAAAACACAGACAAAGTGGTGCATTCATCATTAAAGAATAGTCTGGCTGCCTCGTGAGCTAGCTGATGTTAGCTGGGGCAACATTCTATGTATGTTACAATTTGTCGTTCTACCCTGGGAAATGGAGAAGAAATTTAGCCAGGGGTCCAACTCCTGATCATTAACCATTTACCATTGCAGAAATGTTCATATTTGAGAAAGAAAGGCAGGAAGGATTTTTTTTATTATTATTATTAATTTATGGGACATGGGCATTGCTGGCTGGCCAGCATTTATTGCCCATTCCTAGTTGCCTTGGAGAGAAGTTGAGAGTCAACCACATTGCTGTGAGTCTGGGGTCACATGTAGACCAAACTGGGTGAAGACAGCAACAATACCATTAGGCCATCACCTCCCTGATTTATCAACCCTATGGTGGTGAAAAATTGAAGAATTATTCATGGAAATCATTGCAACTTTAACTTGATATCAAGAAAATGACCAACCTTCCTCACAGACTTGTTTTTTCCTCTGTCTCCAGGAAATGGCAAATCTGTTCGTGACATGTTTCCAAAGCTGAGAGCAGGTTTCCAGCACCATCACATGCAGTCATTTGTCATGTGCGAGTTTGGGGGCATTGCCACAACTCAATCTTATACTTGTTCAGTATCAACACACATGCTCTTCCAAAGGGCATATGGGATGAGATCAACTCCTTTTGTCATCTGGCCCCACTGGCATGTCTGTACATGTGTATGAGTAAGAGATTTCAGTTACACACAGCAACATGAGAATGGCCAAATGCTTGTTTTAGTGATGTGAGTTAGGGGCTATATATTCACCAGAGGAGGAAGATGAGGTGTAAGGCAGCTGTTTGAGGGATCACTGTGAGTTGCTCACTGTGAGGGATTTACAGAACAAGTGGAGTACAGCTGAAAGGTGTCAGAGGCAAGGAACTTGAGGCAAGGTTGGTAGATAATTTGATGATTTAGTGGAAAATAAAGAATTTCAAGAAATTCTTTCCTGATTCCTGAATGGGTACCAAGAGAGCACATTACTTAATATTGCATCTATTTTTGAAACACAATGATATCATTCTTAGTCAAGGATTCGACCAGCTACTCTTTGCATATCTGCAAACTATCTACTCACTGCATGAATCAACAATTCGTTCTCAAGGTTATCTTCTGTAAAAGGAAAGAAAAATCTCCCGATGTTCCTTGTACTTCTTTAGTTAGGCAGGTTATATGCACACCCCTTGGTCTCCTGGGTCGATATTATTCACGTAGATTCCGTAAGGCAGGGTTTAAAGAAGGAACCTGTATATTATCACTGGTCTAGCAATCCAGAGACCCAGGGTAATGCTCCAAGGGTCTGGGTTCAAACTTAATAAAATATTTGGAACTAAAAGTCGAATAAATTTCACGAAAGCATTGTTGATTATTGTGGAAAAAAAAACCTGTCTGGTTTACTAATGTCCTTCAGGGAAGGAAATCTGCTATCCTTACCTGGTCTGGCCTACATGTGACTTCAGAGCCGCAGTAATATAGTTGACTCTCAAGTGCCCACTGAAACGGAGGGCTGTCAGGGGTGGGGAATAAATGCTGACCCAGTCAGCAAGCCCACACCCTGTTTAAAAAAAATAAAACAAAAAGTTGGCACTGCTCTAAGTGCATAATCTTATCTATGGAATTCCTTATCCTGTGAAGCAGCTGAGGCTTCCCCATTGAATATTCTTGCCTTAAAACAGATGCATTTTTGAACAGTAAACAAATTAAGGGTTATGGTGAGTGGATGCCTAAGTGGAGCTGAGTCCACGAAAAGATCAGCTGTGACCTTATTGAATGGCGGAGTATGCTCATGGAGCCAGATAGATTACTCTTGCCTCAGTTCTTATGTTTCTGAGGCCGCATTATGAGGTGGAGGTGAACCTGCAATGTAATGTTTAGAAGTTCAAAAGACATAAGAAAGAAAGATTTCAACTTGTGACCTCCCAAAAGACTTTACAGCCAATGAAGTTTCTTTTTTAAGCGAGCCTCGTGCTGTAATCTAGGATGTGTGGCAGGCAGTTGTGCGCCACAAGCTTCCACACACAGCAACATGAGCCTGTTTTAGTGATGTGAGTTAGGGGCTATATATTCACCAGAGAAGGAAGATGAGATGTAAGGCAGCTGTCTGAGGGATCGCTGTGAGTTGCTGTGAGGGATTTACAGAACAAGTGGAATACAGCCGAAAGGTGTCGGAGGCAAGAAACTTGAAGCAAGTGGTTAAGAGTTCAAAACAAGAATGAGATTGTGGAATAAGAGATGAGGTTGTGAGACTGGGGTGACAATTGGAACATAAAATGAGGCAGCATAAGGATGAACAATACAAGTGTGAGATCAAAGATGAAATGGAGTTTATGAGATGCATTATGAGTTGTATGTGAATATAAACAGTTGTTAGGGCTAGTGCAGCTGATTCATCAAGCCTGCCTTATACAGTAATATTGCCAATAAATATGTAAAAAGCAATGCCCCCCTGCCCCAGGAGAGGCAAAAAAAACCAAATAAACAATATTTCTACTGATTTAGGAGAAAATAAAGAATTCCAAGAAATTCTTTCCTGATTCCTGAATGCATACCAAGAGAGCACATTACTTAATATTTCACCAATTTTTGAAGCGCAGTGAACATAGAACATTACAGTGCAGAACAGGCCCTTCGGCCTTCGATGTTGCGCCGACCAATTAAGAAAAAGCAATGCCCCTCTAACCTAAACCATTCCCTTTTTGTCCATAAACTTATCTACTAACCTCTTAAACGCCACCAAACTTGGCGCATCTACAACTGCAGCAGGCAGGGCATTCCATACCCTTACCACCTTACCAGTGAGATCATCCTTAGCCAAGGATTCAACCAGCTGCCCTTTGCATATTTGCAAACTATCTAATCTCTGCATGAATCAACAATTTGTTCTCAAGGTTATCTTCTGAAAAGGAAAGAAAAATCTCCTGATGTCCCTTGTAGTTCTTTACTTAAGCAGGTTATATGCACATCCCTTGGTTTCCTGGATCGATATTATTCACGTAGATTCCCAAGTGCACATAGTTTAGATCCTCCTTTATTTTAAATGTCTCCTCCTCTTGGTCTAAACTCTTCTCAAACTCAAAAAGGTTCAAATACCTGAACCTATCATAACAACTAAAGACTTTTATTTAAGTATCAATCTTCTCAATCTTTCTTAGAGCGTTTATATTATCCAAGATGCAAGGGACCAAAACTGGCAACAAATTATGAGGGCACTCAGTACAACCCCCATCTCCACTATGTTGTGTTACTCAACATTATTACAAACATAGCATCATAAAATCCTTACAATACAAAGGGAGGCCATTCAGCTCATAGGATCTGCAATCCCACCAGGGCCTTATTCCCATAACCCCTCATATTTACCCTGCTAATCCCCCTGACATTAGGATCAATTTAGCATGGCCAATCAACCTAACGTGCACATCTTTGGTCTGTGGGAGGAAACTGGAGCATCCGGAGAAAACCCATCCAGACACGGGGAGAATGTGCAAACTCCACACAGACAGTGACCCAAAGCCAGAATTGAACCTAGGTCCCTGGAACAAAGAGGCAGCAGCGCTAACCATTGTGACACCATGCATACACAACTCTTCCTTAAGGCTTTTCCCTATCTAACTGATGACTTGTAAACACAAAGCTGAAAAAAAAGGATATTTTTATTCACATCTTTAAACTCACTGAGGAATCTTCAAGCCAATCCACAACCAACAACCTGCTCTGAAAATTCTGCTCATATTTTGATAGCTATGAGGAATTTTACCACAGTACTGAGCTACTCTTCAGCATTCTCAAAGAATCAGTGATGTTCTAAAAACTATGCAGAATATTCTTTAAATAAAAGTCAACTTTCCTGATCTTCCAGGAAAGATCAGGAAAATTGTTATGATACATTGGAGAAGTTGGGATTATTCTGCTTGGAGAACAGAAGGCTAAGAGAAAATTTGATAGAGATGTTCAAAATCATGAGCAGGCTAAGACAGAGTTGATAGAAAGAGACTGTTCCCACTTGTAAAAGGATCAAGAGAGTAGATTTAACGTGATTTGCATAAGAAGCAAATGAGAAAAAATTGTTTCACACAACAAGTGTTTTGGGACTAAAATGCATGGCCTGGAAGTGTGGCGGCAGCAGGTTTACCAAAAGGATTCAAGAAGATATTAGATGATTGTTTTTATTCAAATAATGTGCATGAATATAGAGAGAAAGCAAGGGAGTGGTACTAAGTCATGACGTTCATTTGGAGAGTTGGTGCAGACATGATGGTCCAAATGGCCGCCTCCTGCACCATCAAAATCTGTGACTCCATAATTTTACTCTTGGATCCTTAAAAAAAAGTAAAAGATCCAGACCTGCATCTTTGTCAAAAATTAGTCAGTTCTTCTTTGACAGAATAATGAAGTATTATTTAAATGGTGATGAACTGGGAAGTGTTGATGTGCGAAGGGACATGGGTACATCAGTTATGAAAGTAAGCATGCAGATACAGCAAGCAGTAATGCAGGCAAATGGTATGTTCAAATTCATTGCAAGAGTACTTGAGGGCTACAGAAAGGATATCTTACTGCACATGGGCCTTAGTGAGGTCACATCTGGAGTGTGCAATTTTAGTCCTCTTATCGAAGAATGGGCAAACTTGCCTCAGAGAAAGTTCAGCAAAGGTGCACCAGACTGATTCCTGGAATGGCAGGTCTGTTGTATGAGGAGAGATTGATTCATCAGGGCCTGTATTCACTTTAATTTAGAAGAATGAGACGGGATCTAATTGAAACGTATAAAATTCTGACAAGACTGGACAAATTGATTGCAGGGATGGTGTTTCCTCTGGCTGGGGCAGGGAGGGGGGGTGGGGGCTCTGAAACAATTGGCCACAATCTCAGGATACAAGGGATTCTCCAGACTGATAGT
The DNA here is from genome assembly GCA_024679065.1 of Sphyrna mokarran. Taxonomy (NCBI): domain Eukaryota; kingdom Metazoa; phylum Chordata; class Chondrichthyes; order Carcharhiniformes; family Carcharhinidae; genus Sphyrna; species Sphyrna mokarran. The sequence goes on along the minus strand of JAGIQG010000001.1, from coordinate 42,335,907 downwards.
CCCGATGACAAATCGCCATGGCCCAGAGAATTGGGAGCCAGCAGAAAAGTGGATCTGACACCAGATGGCAAATCCAATGTGACACTCTCAGGCTGCACTGCCAGCCCCAATCATGTTTTTGCTCATAGCAGATGGGAACTCAAATTCACCAATTTAAATACAACTAGCAGGCTTGCAGCCCCAGTCAAATGGCCCACCCTTTTCACCCACCTCCCTAGCGGGATCTGTCAGTTGAATGGTGTACCCCAAGTGTTAAGGAATCACCTCTAAGCTCCTCTGCAATGAGAGGCATCTTTTTTCCCGGAGGTGATCGGGGGTTGCGGGGAGGGCATGGAGGTTAAAGTGACCTGGCAACTTCAAAATTTGCAAATCTGATAGTTTCTGCATTCCTGCCTAATACAGGGTTGCCTGAAATTACCATGTCAGAAGTGATTTTCAGGACTACCGTGGCTAGAAAGATCAATTCAACAATTGGAATCACCTCCTTGAGCCCCCACAGGGTCCAAGGTGCCGGGCCAAGTGGCAATGGACTTCTGGCACAGTCATGGTCCTTAGCTTGAAAGCAGGCTGAGAAGGGTTTCTGAGGATGAAGGGGTCTGTGGGGAGTTTGAGGGATGAAGGAGCCTGAGTGGAGGGGGTAAGGGAGCTCGAGTGGGAATCTGGGGGAAGGCGAAACTGAATGAAAGGTCTAAGCAGGGAGGGTCAGGGCAGGAGAGAGCTAAGTGGGGATCTGAGGGGGAGGGGAACCGATGGAAAGTCTGAATGGCAGGGGTCTGGGCAGGAGAAGAAGGCTGAATGGAGAACTGAGGGGGAAGAGGGCCAAGTGGAGGGAGGGTTAGGTCTCCGTCATGCCTGTGTGTGGGGGTGGATGTGGTTACCTGTTATTTATGGATGGGGAGGAAGATGCTCCTGTTTGGGGAGGGGTTGGTGATTCTCCCTTGGGAGCACCATTTATGTTATTGTAGGAGAGGTCTTGTCTCTGAGCACAGGGATTAGGCTGCCCTTTAAAAATGGCAGTCCCATCTCAGAATAGTGGGGCTGTTGGACGGTTGCTGATATGAGTGAATTAGCATTTATCAGGTATGAGAATTCTGGAGTGTTTCCTTCTGGTGTGTGCACTTAGACTCAATTCAGGAGAACAGCAGACAATGTAATCCATTTAGGACTGAGATGAGGAGAAACTTCTGAGATAAGGAGAAACCGCTCACTAAAAGGGCAGTGAACCTGTGGGAATCTGTGCCACAGAAAGCTGTGGAGGCCTATTCACTGAATATATTTAAGAAGGAAATCTATGGATTTTATCTAAAGGTGACAAGGATAGGGGAGAATGCTGGAGTATAATGTTGAGATAGAGGACCAGCAATGGCCGTATTAAATGAAGGAGCAAATGTGAAAGGCTGATTGGCCTACCCCTGCTCCTATTTAACGTGCTTTCTATGGGCCTATCTGTGTACCTTCATCACAGTGGCTCAGTGTTAGCACTGCTGCTTCATTGCGCCAGGGCTCCAGATTCAATTCCAGCCTTGGATCAATGTCTGTGTGGAGATTGCACATTTTACCCATGTCTGCATGGGTGCTCCGGTTTCCTCCCACATTCCAAAGGTGGGCAGGTTAGGTTGATTGGCCATGCTAAATTGCTCCTTAGTGTCAAGGAGATTAGAACATAGAACATAGAACATTACAGCACAGAACAGGCCCTTTGGCCTTCGATGTTGTGCCGACCAAAATAAAAAGCAATGCCCCTCCAAACTAAACCATTCCCTTCTCTTCCATATACTTAGCAGGGTAAATAAGTGGGGTTATGGGGATAGGGCCTGGGTGGAATTGTTGTCGGTGCAGACTTGATGGTCAAATGCCTCCTTCTGAGTTGTAGATTCTATACTTAGTTTCATTTAAATCTGTTCATTAGTTTTTGAGATGTAAAATAGCAAAAAGACAAACTGTGCAAAAACTTTGTCAAGTCGTTGTTTATATTTGGATCATCCCAGGAATACATCCAAAAATTCTATTTGCTGCAGCCTCATTGTGCTGTCATGCTGCTTTAGAAATTCATGCACTCTGTAAAGCCTAGGTTCTTTTCTTTCTCAATGGACCTTTCTTCTCAAAATCTTGAAAGACAATGGGCGGGATTTTCTGGCAACACTCGCCCAAAACCGAAAAGTCCTGCACGAGGTCAATGGAACTTTGCATGATTCCCTCTCCCTCCCCCATCCTCCCCACTCCATTATGATTCCCATGGCGGGCAGAATGGGAATATTCCACCCATACTCTGGAATTCCAATGCCCTGCCCACCACGGAATCGGAGTGAGCAAGGGCCAGACAATGGGAAGGTCCATTGATCTAGGGTGGAATTTTCCAATCTCAGATCCAGCTAAACCATAAAATCCCACCCATAATGTCTCAACTTGTACACCATGACAGTGTATATCCCTCTTCAAATAATGTGCAAACATCAATGCCTTCATATGTTAGATTGAGATAGATACAAATCTCTTCTGTTGACCAGCATTAAATAGATTTCATAACTATCAGAAATAAAATCTGAGCAATATCCTCCTTTATTGTAAAACAGCTAAAAAAAAGTTATCTGGTTTTGTTTAAAAAAAAATTCAATTTTACTATTGTGCTGCATTTTTTTCACTATTGTTGGAACATCTGGTTAATCATCACAGATTTGTTGATGGTGTCGCTATTCTTTAATTTCATAAAGTTGCTATGCCTGAGTACTAAAGAATATTATTATTTTAAATTTTATATTGTATGCATGTATATTTTTCCACATATTGTATTGAGTTTGCTGAGGCCATGGAAGGTTACAAGTGTGTGTATTCCTTATCGATATTTCTCGGGTCTGTGTAACTGAAATACAATTAAATGTTCAGGCCTACATTACAGTCACTTTTTGTTCATTTGCTTCCTTTTATCAAGAGGGAGAATGAAGTCGTTTTTAACAATGGCGTTGATAACAATAGTGCAAGTTTTATTGCCTTCAGTGTAAAATGGGCTAAAGATTCCTGTGAGAATTAGTCAGGAGCTGAACAGAATGATTAATGAAAGGTAGGACGTGAGCTTCCATTCATGTTGGTCGTGGCTGATATATTAATAGAGTTGTAGGGTATTCAGTGAATAACGGATGCACACTGACCACAGAGGTCCCATGTGCGATTCCCAGTCTGTATTAAATTAGTCAATTTTAACCAGGATAGTGCGAGAGTTGCCATACCTGACTTTGGTGCCACAGCAAAGGGAAGAGTAAAAATCTGCTTGGATCCTCACTTCTGATCTGCATCAAGCCTGGCTGGAAGAAAATTTGTGTGCACATTGGAATCATGCTAAAGTTATGGGGGGTGATGCCATTCAAGGGCAAATGGCCTGCAAGCAGTCTCACTTCCCGCTGCCTCAGCAAAACAGCCATCATAGTTAAGAACTACACACACCCTGAACGTTCTCCCTTCCAATGTCTTCCTTCGGGAAAAAGATACAATTTCTGAGGTCACGTACCAACCGACTCAAGAACAGTTTCTTCCCTGCTGCTGTCAGATTTTGAATGGACTTACCTTGCATTAAGTTGATCTTTCTCTATACCTGAGCTATGAGTGTAACACTACATTCTGCATTCTCTCATTTTCTTCTCTATGCAAGGTATGCTTTGACTGTATAGCGCACAAGAAACAATACTTTTCACTGCATTTTATTACATGACAATAATAAATCAAAATCAAAGTCATTGTCCAGGATATCTCAAGAATAAAATTCTTTTTCCGAGTTGTCCATTGAGAATTTGCCTCTAGGAAAGAATATCAGTGGAACAAATTGGGAAGAAAAATGTTGTTTTCCAGAGTTTGCATAGAGCAGACCATTTAGATTTTAGGTGAAAGGAAGGAAAGGGGAAGGTGAGAAATTCAACACTTCGGAAGTGTTCGGAAGGAAGGAGCAAGGGAAGGAAAGAATATTTTCCCCTGTTATTTACAGAAGCATTTAGAAGCAGCTTTGTTTCCAAATACATTGATTAATCAGAAAAATATTGATGAGACTTGATTCCAATGCAGCAAGAAGGCAGATTAGATTTTAACTAAAGAAAATCTTTCACAACAAGATGCCTGCATAGATTGAATTCACTGGAAAACAACTAAGGATAGTACTAACAAAATCTTTTGTACACTATGGAGCCTGGATGTAGAGGACGTGTATAAAGGATATTCTGAAGCCAGCAGTGGATTCAAGGCAGTAATTACACTAGCCAATATTGTCAGTGATGCCCACAGACTATAAACATATTTAAAAAAAACCTGAACAAAGAGCTTCATAACATGTATTGGGACACACGGCCAAAGCAAGGGAGAAGTTATCATTTCTTGAGTTGAATTCTCTTTCTTTACCACATACTTGTTCATTCAAATGTGTTCCACCTGAAGGCTGGTTCTTTGGCTCGTAGTCTACTGATTCTTCCTCTTGAGTTGCTTTCTTGGCAGTATTTTGCCGTTGCCTTTCACACATTTAGGGATAGATGGAGGAGACATATCCCAAGATTCTGCTGGTCAACAGAATTTCTCTCCATGTATTCGTGGGTTTCCCCTATGTGTTCTTGTTTCCTCCCACAGAGCAAAGATGTGCAAGTTAGATGGATTGGATATGCTAAATTTCTTCTTGGTGTCCTAATATATGTAGGTTTGATTCAATTTGATTTATTATTCTCACATGTATGAGCATACAGTGAAAAGTATTGTTTGTTGCCCACAATACAGACAAAGCATACCATTCATAGAAATGAGAGAGCGCAGAATATAGTGTTACAGTCACAGCTAGGGTGTAGCGAAAGAGGTTGGGGGAATTAACTACTATAGATGCTTGAGATTACAGGGCCAGATCAGATGGACACAGGTAAGATACTTTTTTGCAGAGTTGGTACAAATCTGATGGGCTGAATGGCCTCCTCACTGTAGGGACTCTAAGACTAATTCAGGTAGAGCAGCAACTAAACCAACAATGTTGGCATTACTCTGAACCAGACTCTAGCCAAAAGAGCTAACCAGCCTCCTCGTCACATATTCACTTGTGAATTGTATTGAAACTAGTGTGATAGAGTTGTAGCAGCTGAGCTGTTTAGAATCCAAACACATGACTTTGAGAGAGTGCCAGCCAAGAGAACCATATTTCAGAGACAACAATTTGGGTAGCAGCTGAGGGAGGGGGAGAGGCCTCATTTGACTTGAAATGTTTTGTTGGGTTTGACCCAATTGCTCGTCCTACATGTGCAACACTTACAGGGCCAGATTTTCAATGCCGGGTCAAGAACGTGATATCTGTATTTAGGGTCCCAACCACTTGCCGCAGCTGTGTCATTCTCATAATACTAATTTTAAGTTTCTTTTTTTTCTTTGATGGGATATGGACGTTGGTGACAAGGAGGCTAGCATTTGCTGGCCATCCTTAATTCCCCTTTGAATTTCCTAATTGGGCAGGAGGCCAGTTCAATGCTCAATTAGTGGCATAAGCACCTCCAGAAAGCTGGAGCTGCCTGCCTTGCACCTGTGGCAAAGGCAGGCGGTGGCCATGTTGGGGCTTGCTATTATCATGTGAGATACAGCTGGCAGCTTCTCAGAGGATCAGCAACATAAAGGCATGAGAGGGAGTATGGATGGGCAAAACTAAGATACTATGTGTGTTCCAAAGTATGAGGCTCCATGATTTTATACATTGAAATATCCAGTGCATTGCAGTGAAGTTAACAGCTGTGCACTAACATGCAAGGATGGTGGACAAAGTCCAGTCCATCATGCAAACCAGTCTCTGATCTATTGAGTTGTCTATACTTCCTATCACCTTGGAAAAGCAGCCAATGTAATCAATAACCCCCACGCACCCCAGACATTCTCTCTTCCACCTCCATCAGGAAAAAGGTACAAAAGTCTGAGGTCACGCATAAATTAACTCAAAAACAGTTTCTTTCCTACTGCCATCAGACTTTTGAATAGACCTACCTCATGTTAAGTTGATCTTTTTCTACACCGTAGTGATGACTGTAACATTATATCCTGCACCTTTTTCTTTCCTTCACTATGAATGGTATGCTTTGTCTGTCTCACGTGCAAGAAATGATACTTTTCACTATATATTAGTATGTGACAACAAATCAAATCAGTCAACTTTGGCAGGAATAATAAATGTGTAGAGTATAGGGCTAATGGTAGGATTCTTAATAGTGTTGATGAACAGAGGGATCTTGGTGTATTTGTGCATAGATCCCTGAAAGTAGGCAGTCAAGTCGATAAGGTTGTTAAGAAGGCATACGGAGTCTTAGCTTTTATTGGTAGGGGGATTGAATTTCGGAGCCGCAACGTCATCTTGCAACTGTACAAAACTCTAGTGCGGCCGCACTTGGAGTATTGTGTGCAGTTCTGGTCCCCACATTATAAGAAAGATGTGGAGGCATTGGAGAGGGTACAGAGGAGGTTTACCAGGATGTTGCCTGGTATGGAGGGCAGGTCTTATGAAGAGAGGCTGAGGGATTTGAGGTTGTTTTCGTTAGAAAGGAGGCGGCTAAGAGGGGACCTAATCGAAACATATAAGATGATTAGAGGTTTAGATAGGGTGGACAGTGATAGCCTTTTTCCTAGGATGGAAAAAGCTAGCACGAGGGGACACAGCTTTAAATTAAGGGGTGATAGTTATAGGACGGATATCAGAGGTAGGTTCTTTACCCAAAGGGTGGTTCGGGAGTGGAATGCCCTGCCTGTGGCAGTTGTAGATGCGCCGAGTTTGGTGGCGTTTAAGAGGTTAGTTGATAAGTATGTGGAAGAGAAGGGAATAGTTTAGTTTGGAGAGTCATTGCTTTTTATATTGGTCGGCGCAACATCGAGGGCCGAAGGGCCTGTTCTGTGCTGTAATGTTCTATGTTCTATAAAATCAGGTAGTTCAGATTTGCCAAAATCGCCATCAAAAAAGTACTGTGTTGACTCCCCGGCCCATTAGTAAGCTTTTAAGAGAGTTAAGTAAGCTGTGATTTGGAGGCAAGTGGGTTTCCCACTCCCTCCCATCCTCCAACTTTTTGAAAATTGGAGACTGTCCTGGAGGCATCAGCATCCAGAGCCCAACTTTGGGATTATAATTTTGAAATTGTGCCCACATCAGGTCCTGATCCCTCTGGCTCTGAAAATGCAACCCCTCAGTGTCTCTGCGTGAAATGAGTAAGTAAATAATTCCTGTAGTGTTTAGACTCTTAACAATGTGTGCTGAATATGCCCTAGGCGTTTCATCGACAGCGTCCTTGCAGTGTCTAAGGGCTACAGACTGTACAAAACAGAATGCAGTTGTTTTAAGTGCCATATTATGTGGCAGGCAATATGCATGACATCAACATATTTAATGATCCAACTTTATTTGTATAGAATAGGTAAATTAAAATCAAGTTATGACTTTGTATTTGCAAGACCCACTGGATCAAGCTGTTTCAAGAGGCATTTGACCTTTTGCATCCCATGCTTGTGTTCTTATTGCAGTTTATTATAAGAATCAAATGAAATATTTTGCTTCATGCAATGAGTCACCACAAGTATTTGGTATATATATATATATATTTTAAATCAGCAATATATAGTTAAGCATGATGGCATTCACAAAACATCAATGACTTGCATAATTTTCCTGGGAAAGAGGGAGTTAGAGCAGCAGTATTCTTTAATGCAGGAGAAGAACTTAATATTGCATTCTCGGAGCTCAACATCGGGAAAGATTATGTGAGCAGTGAACCATAGTAATATCAATACAGAAGGAAAAACATGATTGTAATGGAAGAGGGAGAATGAGAAGCACATTGATTGATGGCACAATAGGTAACTATCCTAAAATTATGCCCTTTACATAATCATCTATTTCAGATCCTATAACTCTTCATATAAAAGAGTTCAAATTATTTACTTTTGTCGGAGCAGTTTAATTTTCTTGTCTGAATTTCTTGTGTTGAATTAGACTGTGTTCATGAACTGCAGCTGCTGAAGGAATGTGAGAACAAGGCATTATTTTATAATATCAGATATCAAAGTTGTTCACCGTATGTGCACAGGGGCTGGGAGGAAAAGGACTACAAGAGATGCTTAGCGTTGGACTGTGGATATTTGAGTGCATCAGCATACTTCAATGTTCTTTTGAAGGGGGTTTAAGGAATTCTATCTTATATAAGCAGAGGCTTTATATGACAATATAAGTTGTTATCATCATGATATTTGTGTGACAGACAGGCATGCACATAGTAACCCCCCTTTAATCCCCTTCTTGAGGATTTGCAAGCACCAAAGCCGGTTTAATAATATTCATGGGTTTTAGGTAAATATTCTCTAAGTCTGGCTGTCAGACACTTATCCACATTTTTCTTCCTACGACCGTTTACAATTGCGAAAGAGCAAATAGCTTCGGAAGATGTGGATCAGTGCCTGCGACATGAATTAAACCGTTTGGAACAGTTCTCGGTGCGGTATTGTGTTATTTTGCCACATAACAGCTTCAGAAATGATCCTTTAGAAAACCTAAATGATATGGATTTCGGATGCTCATTAAGATGAAGGATGACAGTACTGTCAGTCCAATCATCAGCTGCTTCGTGTCCACTTTATTGCCATGACAATAATGCAAGCCCCCACCCAACCCCCACTCCTAGGAATGGATTCAAAAAGCGATCACTAGCTATTTTTAAAAAGGGATAAATCTCAATAGAATAATCACTAACCAAATCCCTTATGAAGATTTCTGAATCATGGGTTGCTGTGTTATGAAGAAATATAGTTTATTAATATTCAATGTTTCCACTCTTCAAGGAAGGGGAGGATTAACATTGATTCTGCTCTCCAGAGGATATCCTGGGGAGGGTGACAACACTGTGCCCTTCAGTTATGTTGTACAATTCTTCACAAGAGTTCTATTTTATTTATGACAAAACAATAGCATCATGTGCACGAATAGTAAAGGTTGAAAACAGAACACCCTCTCACTTGCATAACTGGAAAAAAAAGCTAGAATGTCTCATACCTGTCGGATTTCTTTGTCTATGAGTATAACCAGGAAAGTAAAGAACCAAAGTCCTTTCTTGGTTAATCATAACAGTCCACTCAGATAATAAACTTGAATATGATGTGAAATTATGCCTGCTTCTTCTGCTTCTGTTTTGCTATTGTCAGCATCGCAGACTAACATCCATATTCCACCAACATTTATATGTTTAACACCAGCTAAATCAAATATGACCTGACAATATATTATCCTGACAATGAAAGGTTATAAATGGAAATAATCTAGAGATGGTCTTGAAGATCACCTCTGAAATATTTTAATGGAGTGAAGAGTAGGAGAATGGCAGCAATTGCAGAATAAGAACCATAAGACACAGGGCCATTCATTACCTTCTTGATTAATTTTCTCCCTCAATTCTACTTTCCTGTCCATTCCCCATAATCTTTGATTTCCCCAAGAGACCAAAAGTCTGTGCATCTCAGCCTTAAAAATGTTCAGCATTGGGGTAGAAAATTCCAAAGATTCACAACCCTTTGAGTGAAGAAATTTCTCCTCAGTTCAAATTGCTTAATCCCATGCCCTGAGACTGTCCCATAGTTTTAAATTCGCAGCCAAGGGAAACAATGACCATAATTCTCCAGGAGACCAGAGAATTTGCCGCACAGCTGGATCTCCATTGAGTGGGACTGGCGAATCCCGGCTCGTGGCTAGGTCGGAGAATCCAGCCGAATCTCTGTGTGGACTCTGTCAAGCCACTGCAAAATTACGGTCATAGGATCCCTACGTGCAGAAAGAGGCCATTCATTCCCATCGAGCCTGCACTGACAACAATCTGACCCTATTTCCCTAACCCCACAAATTTACCCTGCTTGTCCCCCCCTGAAACTAGAGTCAATTTAGCATCACCAATCAACCTACCCACATCTTTGGATGGTGTGTGACATGGTGGCAGAGTGGTTAGCACTGTTGCCTCACAGTGACACGGGTCCAGGTTCAATTCCAGCCTCATGTTTCTGTGGGGAGTTTGCACATTCTTCCCATGTCTGCATGGGTTTCTTCCAAGTGCTCCGGTTTCCTCCCACTGTCCAAAGATGTACAGGTTAGGTGGCTTGCTCCTTAGTATCCCAACATGTGTAGGTTAGATAGGGATTAGCCATGGCAAATATGGGCATATACAGGGATAGGGAGTGAGAAGGCCTGTGTAAAATACTCTGTCAAAGAGTTGGTGCAGATTTGATGGGCTGAATGGCTTCTTCTGTACTGTAGTGATACTAAGGAATCTTGTGTGCTACAATGAGACCACCTCTCATTCCAGTAAACTTCAGAGAGTATAGGCCCAGTTTACTCAGTCTCCATTATAGAATAACCTTCTGAATCCAGGAACAAAGTCAGTGATCAATATTCAGGTGTCATTGCAGATAACACCAGGAGATCCAACATGATATGTTGCCTTGCTGGTGTCAGGGTAAAATATGTACTGCTACAGGTGGAAATATTTTCAGAAAGGGAGATAGAGCAATCCAAAGTTATGATTCAAACAGAACCAATAACTTCGATAGGAAGTTATTCTTATTGTCAATCATTCATTGGATGAAGGCATTGCTGCCTGTGCCACGATTTGATGCCCATCCTAGTTTTTCTTGGAAGGTGTTTAAGCAGTTAGGTACTGGATTAAAAGTAATGGCTCCTGAATGTTAATCCCTAGATCAGACTGAAAGGGCCAAGAGAAAGAAGATGAAGACATTAGAAAAGTCAGGCTATGCCTGCAGAGCTGAAGCAAAAGGGAGATCATAACCTTCAGTAATCTGATCAATTCCTGGAACTAAGAAAGTTTTTCCCAAAAGAGTGGCTTTCACCTGAATTAAAAAGAATGTCCATGTCTTTACAGAATGAGTAAACAGAGGATTGGAGAATAATTTAAATTAATGTGAGATTGAATGGTCGGAAAGTCAAGGTTTGGGACTAGATGGGGTGAGTATAATTAATCCAGCTTTAAAGTGGAACGCAAAGACTTAGCTCTAATAAATAGTGAGAAAATGCATGGCTGGACAGTTAGTACGAGACAGTGAGAAATAAAAAAGGAAGTGGAAGAGATATCAAAAGATTAAATACAAAATCAAAAAAGGAAAATTAGGTTGAAGCTTGCAAGAGTATGACTACGAATGCAGGGAGAATTGACAAAAAAAATATTGAAGAGTTCGAAACATGAATAATTATGGAGGAATCTATTATCATCGCCATAGGCAGAATTTAAGTTTGAAATGGGTTAAGAATGTAATATTGCTGGCTTAAACTTGAGAGACTGGGAAGCAAAATGGAGGTAGGTTGACAGTATGAGTAAAGGAATTTATCACAGCATATTGCCTGTCCAACAATACCCTTAAGATAGAATCTATCTGAACAGAGCTGAGATAAAGGGAAAATGATGGTACAATTGACAGACGATTACTGTTTTAAAAAAAAATTCATGTCGGTGGGTGGAGATCACTTTACAGAATGCATCCGGAACAAATTCTGAGATCAGTAATAATGCAAGACGCCCTGCTTGATTTAGGTTGTGGAAATATATCAGAGCAAGTAACTGAAGTGAGTGTAAAACATTGTAAACAGTCAGCTGGATTAAACATAAGGGCAGTAATGTGTCAAATAACGGGGTTAGGCTGGAAAAATGCTAAGTTTGACAAAGTGAAAATGTACTGCATCTAAGCAAACTTGGTACAAAGATTAGCAAGCTGATTGACAGATCAACAGTGGGAACTCTTCAGACAACGGCTACAGAAAATTTTGATTTGGGCAATATTGGAAAAGAGGTGAGCTGGAATGAGCAGTCCGGATACATCTTCCTGATTTTCACAACAATTAAAATTGCAGTATTACTGACATGGTTTAAATGCATGACCCTCAGTCAAACTGTTAGATATCAGACTTAATCTATTAGATGTCATCAGAACCAAGATTGGAGATGGGTGAAGATTTAAAAAAAAAACCTAGCTGACCAGAGTGCCCAGTCTTGGGTTCCTGCCTACCTCAGCCCATTTTCTGATTAAAGTGATGAGGGACCACATCAGGCCAACTAAAGTGGAGCAAGTAGAAAGTTGTAGTTGACCTACAACTGCACCTCCTATCCCAGCAGCAGATTTAAGTGGAGCGGAGGTGGGGGATAGTGGGGTCAAAGCTCCAGGCAAGTCTCCAGGTCTTCCCTGCTCACAGCAGCCACAGGCATTCTTGTAGAGATGGTCCCTTCATCCTCCACAGTGGCTGCTAATTTTGTTGTTTAGTTAAATTTGAAAATAGATGCAGAAGGGCTATCTCCATTTTGAAGTGCTCTCTCTCCCTTACACACACTGTGGCCTGCTGTTTCTTTCAAACTGGAAATCCTCTGATTGTCCCTCCAGTTTCAAGTGCCTGTCCATCATCCTTAATTGGACGCAAGCTGCCTGTTAATTAGTCGCCCCAGGGAAAATCACAATGAGTGACTATTTGCCGCATGGTATGGTTTTCTGACCCGCATTTCAGCCTGATGGCGTGGTTGAGAAACCCACAGGGAAGCCCATAGCCTGTATTACACAGATTGTTTAGCTTTCAGTATTGCTAACTTGTGGCTTTGCCTTCTTTAAATATCAGTTCAGCCCACATATTGGATGCATACAGCTTCTATTCATGTTTCCGTTTTTATAGGAGAACACTTAGTCAGAAGTTCAGAGCCGGTGGGTAGTTGAAACATTTGGTGATGGTGTAAATGACTAAGATTGGACTGATCTTCCATTTCCATCTTTATTTCCATTTATTTGCTTATGTTAAATTAATTTTTTATGGGATGGAGATGTTGCTGACTAGGCCAGCATTTTTTGCACATTCCTAGTTGCCCTACAGCAGACTGTGGAGAGGTGCCTTCTTGAATCTGTATAGTTCCTGAGGTATAGGTATACCTACAGTGCTGATAGGAAGAAAATTCCTGACCAAATGACAGCAATATATTTTCAAGTCAGAATGGTAAGTGACTTCAGGGGAACCTCCAGTGGTAGTGTTGCCAGGCATCTGCTGCTCTTGTCCTTCTAGATGGTAGTGGTCCTGAGTTTGAAAGGTGCTGTCTAAGGAACCATGGTGAGTTCTAGTAATGCATCTTGTAGATGGTACACACAACTGCCACTGTTAATCAGTGGTGGGGGGATTGAATGTTTTAGAAGAGGTAGCAATCAAGCAGGCTGCTTTGTCCTGGATAGTGCCGAGCTTCTTGAACGTTGTTGAGGCTGAACTTATCCAAACAAGTGGCGAGTATTCCATTACACTCCTGACTTGTGCCTTGTAGATAGTGGACAGGCTTTGGAGAGAGTCAGGAGAGAGTTACTCGCCAGAGGATTCCTAGCCTTTGAGGCCCACTCTGGTAGCCAAAATATTTGTATGGCTAATAAAGATCAGTTTCTGATCAATGGTAACTCCAAGTATGTTCATAGTGAAGGATTTAGTGATGGTAATACCGTGAAATGTCAAGGGCGATGGTTAGATCCTCACTTGTTGGAGATGGTCATTGACTGGCATTTATGTGCACAAATATTACTTGTCACTTGTCAGCCCAAGCCTGGAATTGGTCCAAGTTTTGCTGCATTTGGACATAAACTGCTTCAGTAGCTGAGAAGTTGCGAATGGTGCTGAACATTGTGAAATCATCTGTGAACTTCTCCACTTCAGATAGTAGGGAGGTTATTGATGAAGCAGTTGAAGATAGTTGGGTCTACCTCAGGTATCTTTTTATCATAGAATCTCTACAGTGCAGAAGGAGGCTATTTGGCCTATTGAGTCTTCACTGACTACAATCCCACCTCGGCTCTATTCCCATAACCCCACACATTTACCCTGCTAATCCTCCTGACACTAGGGTAAATTTAGCATGGCCAATCAACATACTCTGCCTCCCTTTGGACTATAAGAGGAAACCAGAGCAGCTAAAAGAAACCCATGCAGACATGGGGAAAATGTGTAAACTCTGCACACACTGACAGTCGAGGACAATATCCTGAAGAACTCCTGCAGTGATGTCCTGGAGCTAACTCCAATCACCTCAACTAGATACTACTTCAACCAGTGGCAAGTTTTCTCCATGGTTCTCAATGATTCCAGTTTTGCTGGGGCTCCTTGATGCTACACTTAGTCTTGATGTCAAAGGCAGTCACTCCCACATCACCTCTGGCATTCAGCTCTTCTGTCCATGTTTGAACCAAGGCTGTAATGGGATCAAGAACTAAATAACCCATGGTGGAAACCAAACTGAGTGTCCAAGAGTAGGTTAGTCTGACTAAGTGTTGCTTAATAGCAGTGGTGAAGACCCCTTCCATCACTTCGATGGTCGAGAGTAAACCAATAAGGTGGTAATTTGTCAGGCTGGATCTGTTCTGTTACTTGTGTATAGGACATATCTGGGCAATTTTCCACATTGCACGGTAAATGCGATTGTCTTAAATGATTGCCTTAAATGACCATCTTATCAGAACTTATTGGCTAAGGAATTGCTTGCCCACTCTGGTAGTCAATTTTGTCCATATTTTCCATACTACACCAAGCCTGTTTTTCAGTTACCCACTCCCCCCAGGAATATTTTATTTCATTCTTTTTCATGCACATGCACCGTCTCTGAAAATAGCCTCACAGTTCACGTGAAGTACCCTTCAGTCTTTCTCTCCCATTGTTCAAGGTGTGGCAAAAGGAGCCTTCACTATGATTGGTTGCCTTCCTTGCAATGTTTAATTTAACTCAACCCTTGAGATACCTGTACTTAACACTGTCCAGAACCTACTCCATGCGACTTTTGATCATTCTCACATGTAATGTTAGATTTGTCCAACTGTGCCCCCGAATGTTTACCCCCCACCCCCTGTACTGAGAAACAGCAGCCTAGGTTGACAGGGCATGGGATGATCATTCCTTTGGGACTTATTTTTCAATTGTCCTACCCTTCCCATACTTCTGTCAACTCCAAGTAAACATCAATGCCTTGTCATCAAAATTCTGAGAATATTTCATTGCCCAGCATCAATATTTGTTGTCTTGAAGAATATTTTCCCTAAAAATCAGCAAAGCAAAATAAATTTGATGTAAAAAATCCATTAACACAAAAACACATAGATACAACGATCCAAAGAAAATGAACAGTTTGACAATCACTGAGTGGAACAAAGACTTAGCACAACAGTAAGTATTCTACTTTCTGCTTCAAGTAATGATGCACAAGTAGGATATATTTTCAAATTAGAAAGCACAGGACAACAGCAGTGCTTGCATTTATTTTGCTAGTTATTTATTCATGGCCAGACAGAGTATTAGTATCCCGCTTGAAAACGAAAGCTTTGAACATTTCCGCGTATGTGACATTTTAAAAGTAAAATTGACCTTATGAAATCTAGAAGCCTTGTATGGACAAGCTTAAATTGTGTTTCTGGAGAGTGGCAAGGAATTGTGGGAATTGACTTTCTACATTAGCCTCTTGCCGCTCAAGTTGCACAACTAGATTAAGCCACATCTCATTCAAGTGCTGCGTCAGACCAGAGCAAAAGGTGGAATTAATTTAATGTTTGTCCTATTTTCCAATCTCCTCTGTATGCATGGTGTGAATTACCAACCGTGTTCATCCCCTGCAGTTCAGCATGACATGGGATTAGTTCCTCTATGAAGATGTTCACTTGCCCTTTCTTTGCAGTCAGCCTTTCTCCAATAAGCAGTGACAAAATAGGGATCATGATCCAGGGAAGGGACGTCAGCTTTAACCCTGAGTGATCATCCCATTGTCTTGCAAATACACGGAGCATTGTACTTTCATTCAGGCCACTTAGAACTATGCAAAAATTCAAAGAGCAGGACTATCAATATATACCCTTTGTGCCGTTCAGTATTGTTCTATTTCATTTTAACTTTGATATTACACTATAACTAGAATGTCTTATTTATTGTAATATGTACAACATTGATGGTGGAAGGAAACATAAGATCAAACTTAAACTGATCGAGCAAGTACTTAGGAAAAATTATGGCATATTTCATAGAATTTAATCGAATCCCTATAGTGCAGAAGTGACCATTCAGCCCATCAGCTCTGCACTGACGACAATCCCAACCAGATCCTATCGCTGTAACATAATGTATTTACTCTGCCAATTCCCCCTAACCTACACATCTTGGGATAATTTAGCATAGCCAATCCAACTATCCATAGCCAAACCAGAGCACCCGGAGGAAACCCACACAGACATAGGGAGAATGTGCAAACTCCACAGACCCAAGGCCAAGGTTGAATTCAGGTCCCCGGCACTGTAAGGTAACAGTGCTAAGCACTGTACCAGGACATTGAATAAACTTAGGAGGAGATAGATTTTTAATTAGTGACAGGTTGAATGGATATGGAAAACGGGCAGGAAAGTGGAGTTGAGGCTGAGATGAGAGCCTCCATGATCATGTTGAATGGCAGTACAGGCTCGAGGGGCTGAATTGCCTACTCCTGCCTTTGCTTCTAGTTCTTACGGTGTTATGAACTCTCACCTTGAAAAGGTGGTGAAGCAATTTTTGAATATTTTTAAGGTGGAGATGGATAGATTCTTGGTAAGTTAAAGGGTGATAGATGATCTGGGTGATAGGTTATTGGGGGAGGGGTTTGAGGATACTATCAGATCAGGCATGATCTTATCAAATGGCTGAGCAAATTTAAGGGGCTGAAGGGCCTGCTCCTGTTCCTTGATATAAGTTTGTATGTTCCCAAGTCTTTAACAGTTTAATTAGCTGCCTACCTCAGGGGAGTGGGCATTCGACTCTATTTCCAGCCTGACACTGAGAAAACTCCCCAGCAGCAAGAACCCGTTGACTCTGATGCAGCTCGCCTGATTTTCTTGGCTATCCACTAGGGGGCAGATGGGCACTCACAATATAAAGATGGTGGCTTCCCCACCACCTTCCTGCTCACCCCTGGGCCTATTGAGATCCTGAAGTGGCCAATTAATGACCCCCTAAAGGTCTCATTCAACTTCTGCCTTAATTTTACATGTGACCGAGTTATCTGAATAACCACAGGGTACCTCCTTTGGGGCGGAGGGTCCCTGTGTCCGCTGAAGGTGTCCCCTCCAAGATTTTACTCTGCGTTAACTCTGCCATTCTCTAACCACCCCCCACCCTCCTCCATCTTTCTCCACCCCTCCCATCAATGGGATCTTGCAGACAAGCCAGGCCAAAACCATTGACTGACCTGCTCTGGAATGCAGCACTTCTTCACTAATTTGTAGTCCTAGTAATGGCCATGATTCAAATCAGATTGATTATCATCTCTCTAGTGCACAACTTCATTACCAGATGCGAGTGAAAGTCCCATTTTGACCCAATTAAGGATGGCCTTAGCATCTTATTACTGTACTACAAATAGCTTTCTGGCATTGAGTGACTGATTTTTTTTTGATGAGTGGAGAGGGTAATGTATCCCCCAATATAATCCACCCTTATATTTTACTTGGGTTCCGAAGAAGAGTCATACTGGGATTCAAAACCTTAACCCTATTTCTCTCTGTGCATACACACTTAAGACCTGCTGCGTTTCAACAGCACATTTTGTTTCTGCCCCATATTTTAAAGTTCTTGGCTTACTGTGCAATCTCGCTGCCTGGATTGGGACAGAGCCATACAAAGCAAAAACATGCCAAATTCATTTCCACTCTATACTGCAGGACTCATCCAGGCCCGAATTAGGGATGCTTAAGTTTGCATCAACACCTCTAGAGCAAGGAAAAGGAAAGAAAAATAATTCATAACCAGACTGCCACTCCTTATTGCTGTCGGACGATACACGGAGGAAATGGCACATATGTGAGTAGTGTGTTAGGATCAGACTAAATTTGACTATGAGGCTGAAATTTGAAGTTGAATTATTTAGGTGGGCTACCAGAGAACTGACAGTATCCATGGAACCACTGCCCAATATGAAGTGGCACTTCCAAGACAGAATGTTCTACTATTACATCCTTAATAATGGATTCTAGCATTTTCCTATGACCAATGTTGGGCTAACTGTCTTATAATTTTCTGCCATCTGCGTCCCTCCTTTCTTGAACAGAGTTGTCGCAATTGTCATTTTCCAATCTACTGAGACTTTTACCAGAAACTAGGGAATTTTGAAGGATCACAACCAATGAATCTATTATCTCCGTAGCCACATCTGTAAAGTCATTAAGGGACTTGTCAGCCTTTTGTTCTAATAGTTTTCCCAATATCTTTCTCCAGTGATTGTGATTGCTCAAGTTCCTCCCATTCTTTTACCTCTTGATTTTCAGCTACACTTGGGATGCTTTTTGCATCTCCTACATTAAAGACAGAAAAAACAATTCCTGTTCTATAATTCTGACATTTCCTTGTTTCCCATTATTAATTCCCCAGTCTTACCTTCTAAGGGACTATTGCTCATTTTAGCTATTATTTTCCTTTTTAAATACTTTTCATAGAAATCATAGAATCACTGCAGTGCAGCAAGATGCCATTCATGCCAATGAGACTGCACCAGCAACAATCGCAGCCTGGCCCTATCCCTGTAACCCCACATATTTGCCCTGCTAATTTCCTTGACATGAACAGGCAATTTAGCATGGCCAATCCACCTAACCTACACATCTTTGGATAGTGGGAGGTAACCAGATTAAAATCACCCATGATTATTGCAGTACCTTAGTTACTGTTAGTTGGCCTATAAATTCCATCAATAATGAATTCTTTGCTATTTCTTTTCTCTTCCCAGAGTGATTGTACATACTGATCTTTTAAATTAATTTCATCGCTAATGATTGTACTAATATTATCCTTAATAAACAAAGATACCTAACCACCTTTTCCTGGCTCCTGTCCTTTTAAAATATAGATCCCAGCCTTAGTCATCTTGGAGCCACATCTCTGAAATGGCTATCAAGTCATATATATTTATTTCTACTTGTGCTATCAGTTCAATCATTTTGTTGCAAAGCCTGTGTGTATTTAGATATAGAACCTTTAATTCTAGCTTTTCATTATTCTTGCAAACACTGGCAAATATATTGGTAAGAAGTCTGACAACATCAGGTTTAAGTCCAACTGATTTATTTAATAGTAAACTCACAAGCTTTCAAAGCTATCCTCTTCGTCAGGATGTTCACCCCAGTCCAACGGTGGCATCTCTACATCAATATATTGGTACCAAAGACCAGAGGAAAATTCTGCCCCATATTAATTCAAACCAAGTATATATAGTTGGTTAGATTTACTTAAATATAGCTTTTCTTGGCAGAATTTGTTATTTGTAGCACATATAAATGATCCTGGAGGAAAATGTGGGTGGCTTGGGAAGTAAGTTTGTGGATGAAATGAAGACTAGCAGAGTTGCTGATTGTGCTGCGGATTGTCAAAGGATACAACAGGTTATATGTAGATCGGAGACTTCGGCACAGAAATGGCCGATGGAGTTTAATCTGGACAAATACAAAGTAATGCATTTTGGAGGATCAAATTTAGATGTAAATTACTCTAAATAGCAGAACTCTTTGGAACATTAACGTTCCAAGAGATCTTGGGCATGCAGGTCCACAGTTCCCAAAAGTGGCAACATAGGTGGCCAAAGTGATTAAGAAGAAAAATGGTATGCTTGCCTTCATCAGCCAGGGCATTGAGTACAGAAGTTGGGAAATTGTGTTGCAGCTATACAAAACCTTGATTAGGTTGCATTTGAAGTATTGCAGTCAGTTCTGGTCATCACACTACCAGAAGGATATGGAAGTATTGGACAGAGTGCAAAGGAGATACACTGAGATGTTGCCTGGTCTTGAGGGTGTTGACTATGAGGAAAGGTTGAATAAACTAGGGTTGTTTTCACTGGAAAAATGGAGGCTGAGGGGAGACCTGATAGAGATCTACAAATTCTGAGATGCATAGACATGTGGGATAGTCAGAGGCTTTTTCCTAGAGCAAAACTGGGGCACAGTTCAAGGGGGAAAGTTTAAGAGATGTGCAGGGAATGTTTTTCACACAAAGAGTGGTGGGTACCTAGGACATGCTGCCAAAGGAGATAGTGGAAGCAGGTACGTTAGCAATATTTAAGAGGCACCTGGGTGGGTATAAGAACAGGAAGAGAACAGATGGATGGATATGAACTGAGTAATGGCAGAGATTTTTGTTTAGTTAAGTTAGGACATCATGATTGGTACAGGCTTGGAGGGCCAAAGGGCCTGTACTTTTCTTTGTTCTTTACAGAATTTGGCAGACTCTATAGACATCAGTTTGAGGATATTGCAGATTTTCTTTGAAGCCAATATTTGCTTTAAAACTTTGTCTTTCTGAAATTTGTTTCATGTTTGCTTTATTTGATGAAATTTGTGCTGAACAAGGTGAAAGGTCTTGATGCTAGGCAATGGAACATTTTTCTACTTTTATCCAGTGTCAATACTGAGTATCCCACATCAAGGTCAGTGGTAGGATGAAATTGTTATATTGTGGTAGCACCGTCTCAAACTCAATCTCAGAAGCCTGCAACAAAGGGAATTTCTCATGCTAACTATCTTCAGTTGTGCATTTGGTTTTGTGAATTGTGGGCACTTTTGTGCTGTGGTCCAGTCATTATCAGGTTGATACCATCAAAACTTATTCCACCAAATGTCCTTAACACAGTTAAGAGAAAATAAATCCTCAATTTGTCAGTCTGAAAGGAAAGAACTTGCATTTAAATGTTGCATTATCACATCTCCCATACACTCAAAGCACTTTGCATGCAATGAATTATTTTTGAAGTGTTATATAGACAAAAGCCTAAGCTGGAATCAACTCAAAACCTTTGTGGTAACACGACAGTCTGCTAACATGCCTCACCATCTGACCACCTCCTCGACTACTCCCCCACCATCCCCACCCAATATAAAAGCTGATTTATAATTCTTTGTTATTATAATGTCTTGACTGTTTGGTGACTACCAACATCACATTTAAAAAGTATTTTAATTGAATTTGTGAATATGAGGAACATTTGATAAATAAATGACCTTTTGGTGTCATAACTACCAGAGCTTTAATTACAGATTCCAAAGACATCAGGTCGTAATGAGAGGTTTGATTGAGATAAAGGCACAGGGACTCAATGCCCTGAGGAGCTCAGGGGAGTATTAGAATAGATGTTAATGTTGATGGAGTACTTGAACGCTCCTTTAAACACCATACTCTTTTTGTCGGCAATGATATTATGTATTTCAGCTGAAAACTTTAGAAGTTATATTGGGTAAAAATATTCACATTGAATCAAGGAGAACAGAAATAAAATATGGAACAAAAATGAAGAATTCTATTATTAACCCCTTTGAAGAATGCCGTGGCATTTCTTTGCTGTAATAGAAAAGATTTGAACATTTGATTGTTCAAAGAATAGAACGTTACTGAGATGTTCAATTTGACCATAGCTGAGTAAAAATGGACAATTCAGACACGATTCAAGATTAATCGATACAGACTGTGATGAGCAGAGCAGACTGATTTCAGCGGTTCACTTTTTTTTCAGAACATCATTAGAGATTTTTAGGTAAGCTCCTTTGATTGTTGAGTGGATAAAAGCATCACTGGCTATAATACTCTGCAGTAAAAGGCAGATGAAACTACGTTCATTTCCTTCTTTGTGCTTGAACAGATCTCAGACGGTGACAGTTAAGTGGGAAGAGTAGCAGGGTGGAGGGAGAGGCAGATGGGGTAGGTGTCAGCAGGAATCTGTCTCCTCAATACTATCAAGTGATTGTTGATCCTCCACTATGTCCTCCAACTACTTTTTCCTTCAAAAAAACCCTAAATGTACCTTGAACAATATATTTTGAAGTGGGGGGATGGTGGTGTTGGCATAGTGACATATTTATTAGCCCTGCTGCCTCACAGCGCCAGTGACCTATGGTTTGATTCCTGGCTTGAGTCATTGTCTGTGTGAAGTTTGCACATTCTCCCATGTCTGCGTGGGTTTCTTCCCGGTGCCCCAGGTTCCTCCCACAGTCTGAAAGATGTGCTGGTTAGGTGAATTGGCCATGCTAAATTCTCTCTCAATGTATCCGAACAGGAGCCAGAGTGTGGCAACTAAAGGAATTTCACAAGAACATCCTTGCAATGTTAATATAAAACTACTTGTGGCATGAATAAATAAACTAAAACTTTATGCTATCATTATCAATGTCCATTCACAATAGCAATATCCCTTGACTGGAAAACTTCCATCTGACTTTGCCTCTTGTGCCCAACTTGCTAATATTTAACCTGTGCCCCTGATATTAGACAGTTTGTATATTGTCAAATCTTATTATAATTAAAAATTTCAGTGACCTCAGTTTGAAATCTTCTCTTTACACAAAATTTGCCTAATTTCTTTAACTTTTCTTCATGATTTAAATCCTTAATACCATTGTAATTATAAACTGTTTCAGGCCAAAAAAATTGGATTCTGAGGCATCCTCTTTTCTGCACTCATGATAGAAATGATGTTGTCCTCCATTGGAGAGGAAAAAAATAATTTTCAAAGTCCAAGAAGATCACAGCTGCGCAAATGTGAAACCTGGAGCATGCCCAGTTGCAGTATTTTTGTTTGAAAAGCTTCAGGAAATGAAATTTGCTTTTCAAAAACGCTGCTCTTGTTTAAAGGGGACTTTGAATAAAATCCCAAGGAAATCCATTCCAAAGCTGGCAAAGGTTTGAATTTCAGCCAGTTTCTTTGAACTCATGAAATTCAGGCCTGACCTTGGATTTCAGCTCTGGCTTGATACTTATCCTTAGATGCAATTGAAAGCACTCTCTTGGGACAACATCACATATATTGTCCTCGATGCCTAAAGCAACTCAAAGCGCCGAAGAATGCTCTGCTTTTTTTTATTGGACAGTAGTGTAAAATGGCTGTCCAATGTGGAACACACTTTTTTATTTCCATCACAATGGTCATTGCCAATTGAGATTTCACATTTCTCTTAAATTGCAGGTTGTAAGCATTATTCTTATTTTCTAATCAAAATGTTTTGCTGAATAGATCATTCCCACTCCAATGCACGCAGAAAAGAATGATAGGTATCAAAATATGGATAAATACAGTTAATAAACATAGGTGCCGTAATAGTTTTATGTTGTTCCCTGAAATTTGTGGCCAGATTTTTCTGATCGCTAGTTGGCAAGGAAAGCAATCTCACTGACGTTGGCAGTCCAACAGCTGTTTAACACATTGTGGGATGCTTAATTGACTGGAGGTGGGACTTGCGCCTTCACTTGGGAGGAAGTCTTACCTGAGAGAGCTGACCACTTTGAGTGGCCTGCAGCTCTCTATTGTAGTCTGTCTCATTCCATCAGCATCACAAGGATCGTTGGCCAGTGCTGAGAATATGCTTAGTTCCACTAACCCAGGTGTTGGGAATTCAGGACAAAGGTAAGTGTGGAGTGTTCAGGGGCACAACAGGAGAGAACTGGGATGTAGAGTGCTGAGGAGAGGGGGATTTTGTAGAAAATGCCAGTGGAGAGGGAGCATCTGGGAGGGACAGATATTGAAGGGTGCTCCTCGATCAGAAAAGGAAGCCATAAGGAGCCTCGCCTGCACCACCCACCCCATTATTTCCACAGGCTGACCTGCCGTGCTTCTTCCCCATCCCTGACCACCCCTGCCAGCTTCAAAATTGCAACCTGGAGAGAAATGGCCCTCTATTGGATTGAGGGTAGATAGCAGGCCCTGGACATTGCCTGTCCCTTAATTAAAATTCCTGACAGAATGAAAGCAGATAGGTAGGTTATGGGAAAGCCACCCAGTGAATTTTATAGCAC
Source organism: Sphyrna mokarran (assembly GCA_024679065.1). Classification (NCBI taxonomy): domain Eukaryota; kingdom Metazoa; phylum Chordata; class Chondrichthyes; order Carcharhiniformes; family Carcharhinidae; genus Sphyrna; species Sphyrna mokarran. Next base: position 42,312,101 of record JAGIQG010000001.1, on the reverse strand, counting down.
TCCAGCAGGCAAACCTGCCAGCAAAGCCTCGTAATATTCTGTCCATTGATGCAACTATATCCACCTCAAAACACTGGTCCAGGATTCGAACTGCAAAGGCTGTCAGTTGAAGCAAATATTTGAAGCCCACTAGTCATTTCCTTTTTGGTGATATGCTTGTTTATTTCATCTTCTCCATACACAGAAAGCACAGACAGATTTGTGTTAGCTGGTTGACTACTCTGGCTGTTGAGGTTGACCGACTCCTTTCTGCTTGTATATATTTGACTGCATCAGTAGGCATCAATGAAGGCTTCCAGCTGGCTTTAGTCATCACAATTCTGGATACCCTTCCTAGGAACTTGGCTTTGATTTGAAATGAGCTTTCACTCTTTCTTGGAAGATAGAGTATCTGACTGTCACGGAACATGGCAACTTGTGTGGGAGAAAGTAAAGGTTAACAGAAAGATCCATCCTTTCCCTGCTTGGAATCTCTCCTGCAAGAAATCATGTTTAAAGCCTATTTATTAGTGTCTCAAGTAGGCTTATATTAATACTGCAGTGAAGTTACTGTGAAAATCCCCTAGTCACCACATTCCGGTGCCTGTTCGGGTACACTGAGGAAGAATTTAGCAATGGCCAATGCACCTAACCAATACATCTTTCGGGCTATGGAGGGAAACCGGAGCACACAATGGAAATCCATACAGACATGGGGAGAACATGCAAACTCCACACACACAGTGACCCAAGCCAGGAGTTGAACCCAGGTCCCTGACGCTGTGAGGCATTGGTACTAATCACTGTGCCACTGTGCTGCCCCCTAGAGGAGGGCATTGATGCTAACTTCAAAATTCACGAACAAAGCAGTAGCAGAGATTGAAACATAAAATAATAATATAGGAATGAGGGGAAAAAAAGATTCCTTTCCCTATTCAATCTGTACAGCCAGAAAGAACTAATAAATTCTAGATCTCCGTTACTTTTTTACAAGTGGGCACCTCTCAGTCATCAGTCAGTTGTACAGTATGAGCCTCTGTTTCCTCAAGATCAGAAGAATGTTATTGTTATGCTGTAATGATGGTGAAATTTAAAATTGTCAATGCAGAGAGCACGATGCACCAGTTCTACCGCTGAGGATCCTACCGCTGTTACCATGATATATTCTGTTGTTACTAAGTTGTAGGATATTGCCTGGACACTATGGAACAGTCTTGTATTAGCTGTAAGGAAATCTTTATTAACAATGCTGAAGTATATGCATGTTTACAGTAGTTGTGGAGTGGACTTCATACCATTTCATTCCACATACCATTATCTCTAGACTGGCCCTTGCTCTAGGTCATGGGCCTTCTTGTATCATCGTGCGGATGATACTGTATTTATTCTTCGTTAACCCTATAAATACAGATCATTTGATTATAACTGTGATTGCAATGAAAGTTCTTGAATTGTTGCAGTCTGTGATGGATTTCAGTATAGATGGATAGAGTGCAATTGTCAGGGGTGGGTTGCTTTCAATTCTGCAACAGCACGACCTCAAAGCAATATTTGAGGAAAGAACAAGGCAACGGCTACAATACACGCTGGAAGGGATTTTTAACTGCCATAGTTTTTAAAAGTTTGTGGTACGTTTCGAAAGATAATGGCCAGAATTCCCCAACCTCCCCTGCAGCTGGGATTTTCCAGTCCCACTACCATTGAACGGAGATTTAGATCAGTGCCAAATTTTCTGTTCTCTATGGTAAGCGGGAGCTGGGGGAGGGCGGAGGACCTGTGGTGTGAGACCAGAGAATTCCAACCAATACGTTCACACTTTGAAGTGGTTGTGAGTTGGAGGAGAAAAAAAGAATTGCCTTGAGAAATATTTCATGACAGAAGATTTTGAAGACAAATGAGCAAAATGGTATTCTAATCATTTCATAAAATACATTGCACTTTCTTGCCAAACAAAACAGAATTTAAGGTTTTGTGCAAGTCAATTAAAATTGCATAAATAATTGTTATCCACATAGATATTAAGTTGTGTACTTCTTTGACTGGCGATACATTGAGTTGAGATAGCTTTGATCAACTTCATAAAAAAAACTAATTGACTTAATTTCTGAATGTTGAAGCTAACAGAGCTCAATGCAGTCCGACAAAGGCAGTCATTTACTCAGTTTTGAGCTGGTTATCTTCTCTTTGAAGTTTCTCAATCAACACCCTTACACCTCCAGCCCGTTCAGATTTGGTTAGATGGGTGTCATTGCAGACATCAGATGTATCCTTCTTCATTACCCATTTAAGTGTCGTCTTAGTGGGGCGAGTAGCAGCTTTTTTAAAACCCACACCCCGTGCTTACGCACGTTCATGACATGTCCCCTTACAACCAGCTCAGTGATGGCAGAGCAGCTCAATCTTTTACTCTTTGCCTTTCTTAGCCCGAGTCGTTCTGTCAGGGCAGTATGGTATTTTAATGATATGGAATGACCTAGTGATCTTTTTCCGTCTACTTTGCACAATTAATTGCCCATTAAAGCCTCAATAATAGGCACAGCATGTGTGAGAATGACTGTATGTGATCTTACACAGATGCTTAAGCCCGAGATCCTCCTGATGAGGTGTCAAATGAGTTTGAAATTAACTGTCCAATAAATTTTGTCTTGCCTTTTAACGGGGCCTCATTTTAATTAGCAGAAGGGGACCCTTTCCTCTGAGAAATTGCATGTGTAATGATGCAATCGATAAACCACTGGTCTGACTTACCTTTTTTTAAGTGTTGATAGTTAAGAAAAATAAGGAAAATAACCTGCGGACCACAGTGCTGTAAGATCCTCCTTCTCATCAAAATGTCGATAGTACTACTTCCCTATTTTTGCTCTTTTGTGAATGTTGAGTGGCTTTACATAAGGGATGTTGGCCACTTTTTACTTCAGCAGTCAGGTAGAGAATGAAAGCTCCCTCGACTCTGTCACACAGGAGCACGTTTTCCTGCAATTTGTTCTTATTCCTGACATTTCTCAATTGGAGATTGGCAGTTTGTGTTGAACTTGGGGCCAGTGTTCTGCTGTGGACTCAAATCCATGCAAAAATGGTCTGAGACAGACAAAACATTTTTCATGCACAATCCTTGCAGCCAGTAGACATGACTATGCGTGGGGAGGTATGAGATGTGTTTTGGCAACATTTAAGAACATGCTGAATTTTGTACGCAAGTCAAGAGAGGCATGCAAATCTTGTGCAGAGTGGGCAATGGTGCTGCTGTCATCTTAAACTGTCAATCATGTATATCTATGATGGTCAGTTTAGCTTGGGCATGGAGGCAACTGAGATTAAAAAGTTTTCTACCTAGATTGTGTTGAATAACATGCCCTCTGGTGTCAGAAGTTACTGTGAAAATCCCCCAGTCGCCACATTCTGGCATCTGTTTGGGTAAACTGAGAATTTAATATGGCCGATGTACCTGTTTTGAGGAAATGTGAAGGTAGCCAATTGTGTCTTAACTAAGACAATGCAAAACTAGCAAGCCAAATATCTCTGCTCAAAAAAGTTAACAAAATTTATTTAACAAATAAGACATAAATCCAATAAACAAACATAGAGCTTAAAAACTGAAACTTGTGAAGGGTTAAATTGCTCCAGGAATAGAGCGACAGAATCTCTCTAAAAGATCTGATGTACAGAGTTAAATACAGATCAATTATAGAATTTTTATCAATAATTCTGCCTTTCGTTATCTTAAAATCAATTTCATTTAACAGTCATACATCAATACAAATCTCTGTCAAGTACCTCAGCCAACCATATGATATTTAATAGCACATTGTTATCTTATTTGTCCAATTATTCCTGATGCTGTTTCCATTCTTGGTTCTGAATATTTCTCTGAATGTTGCCTGGTAATAGCAACTCACTCTGCAAGGTCAAAGGGGACGTTCCCATCAACTCACTGCCAAATTGAATAGACATATGTTCTTGTATCCAAGGGCATATCTATCCTTGTGTCTGGGCAATGAATGCACCTATTGACTAATGATGCAACATACGTTCCCTTATAGGAATCCTCCTGACAAGAGTGCTGCTGACTAACTGGTTCCAGGTCTTTGGCTTTAAACTATTGACATTTACTTTGGTTGGCTAAAGTGAAAACAATACATTTGAGATGCATTAAAATATCATAAATATCAGCATATATGTTTTGCAATCGTAAGTACTTGTTTTGATTGTCTTACTGCATTCACATATGTGTAAACCTGTTTGTATTATCTTCTCTTAAAAATGATTTAACTCCTTACTGAGCTCTTGTCCCTGAAAGACTCCATTCTGTCAGGTAGTTTGTAAATAGCAAACAGTCTTTAAGTTTTATTTATTCATGTCGCAAGTAGGCTTATATTAACATGGCAGTGAAGTTATTGTGAAGATCTCTTAATTGCCACACTCTAGTGCTGTCGGCAATGTTAGGGTGTGCTGTTTAAATGGAATATTTGGAAATTGTGACTTCACTCCTTAGGCTCTAGATGATAGTCTTGAAATTCCTTTTTTAAAATGTAATTATTCATATATTATAATTGATTTATTATTTACAAGTAAGCTTCTGCAATGAAGTTACTTTGAAAATCCCTGAGTTGCCACACTCCAGTATTTGGGTACACTGAGGGAGAATATAGCATGGCCATGCATCTAACCAGCACATCTTTTGGACTGTGGGAGGAAACCAGAGCACCTGGAGAAAACCCATGGAGAGAATGTGCACAGGTAGTGACCTAAGCCAGGAATCGAACCCAAATCCCTGACGCTGTGAAGCAGCAGTGCTAACCACTCTACCACTGTGCCACCCTGCCTCTGTGCCACCATGCTGCCCCAAGCCTTTGGTGCAAAGTTTAAAGCATGAAATCTTCAAAAGCAATTATTCGTTAATAATGGATGCAAATAAGATCCTAGTTCCACTCATTAAAAGTTTGATCACCCTCATTCTTTGTTGGTGAATTTTAAAGCAAAGTAATTCAGTAGAAAACACAAGATGTACTTTACTCCACTGTGCCACCTTGTGGTGTCCTCCATTTCGTTTGAAACAATATTCAAGCATTCTTTTCACAGAACATAATTTTTATCATGTTTAATTGAATATTGTGCTCATCGAACCTTGGCAGAAATGCAACAAATAATTTCTGATAATCTTAGAAGGCATGATTGTGTAATTATTATATAGAATGTGTCATAACATACGTTTTCAAAATAAAAAATGCAAATGGTGGCAAAAATTTACAAGGAGCCTATGCAGCATTTTAATTTCCAAGTACAGAACGATTGGCAAAGCACTTGAAGTTAACTATATGGAAGAAAAACTGTTTTAATTAACATATATACAATTGTTTTGCCAAGTGTGAGAATCTTCCTTTAATTCAGTCCTTGTACAGATGAGTTTGAAGTGTCGAGAGTGCTGCTTTGTTGACGTATTATACGATTACCATTCAAGCTTCTACACAATACGGTTCAGAGTAATTTGTTCAATCCAATAAATAGGTTTATGTCAGCAAAGAATTCAAAGAGTTTTAGTCGAACTGAAAAGAACAAAAATGTGGAAAACATGAAATAAAAGTACAGAGAAGACCAATCGGTTTTCCTCGCCATACTCAGCCAACCTCCATCTATGGGGCTGATGACTTCATCATTGGGGTCGTATGTACTGAAATGAGGCTTGGGCCTCATGTCCTTGAATCACAAACAAGTCTGATATTTGACCTGGTGGTCTCATAACGTTCCCTCAGTTAAAATCATTGCTTGGATGCTAAAATGAAGTAAAAATTGTTTATTAGTCACAAGTAGGCTTACATCAACACTGCAGTGAATTTACTGTGAAAATCCCCTAGTTGCCACACTCCGGCACTTGTTGGGGTACAATGAAGGAGAATTTACCATGGCCAATGCACTTGATCGGCACATTTTTTGGATTGTGGAGCACCCAGGGGAAACACATAAAGACGGGGTGAATGTACAGACTCCACACAGACAGTGACCCAATCCGAGAAGCAAACCCAGGTCCCTGACACTGTGAGGCAACAATGCTAACCACTGTGCCACCTATAAAGGCAGAGATCAGGCCATAATAGCAATTCACAGAGGAGTTTAATGTTTTAGCTGACTTTCTAGCATTTTAATTCAATTATACATGAGTGTCTCTTCAAGTTCAAACCAAAGGCTGCTTTAAACAAGGACACTGTAGGTATGGGTTGCACGGCTCATTCAATGTTTTTGAAAAATGTTTATTGTTCTCTAGAAGAAATAACATTTTTCACCCTTATTTCCACTTGCCCTAACATAGCATGTGCTGCCATTTTCTTCATCTGTTAACTAATTAAGAATTGCTTAAAATTTATTTTATACTAGGAAGGGGGTTCTCGTAACAAAATCTTGGGATAGAAAACGTTTAAAATTTGGGTGCAGTTAGCAATTCTAGTACAAATTTTATTTGATTTAATTTATTATTGTCAAATGTATACAGTGAAAAGTACTGTTTCTTGTGCCAATTCCTTCACTTTAACATGAGTTTCTCCCCAATTACCTGCTCCAACTAATTTACTTAGTGCCAAACTCAAATTCTGTCATAAATCATTGACATCAAACAGTAGTTTAAACTGTTATTTGAAAGAATTGGGCATGATATTCTGGCTGTGCTGGCCCCAAAGACAGAAGACCCCACCCAAGGTCAACAGATCTTAACATTGTCCATCTCCCCCCACCAGCCTGCAATGAATCCCATAGCGGGTGGGATGGGAAAATTCCCACCCAAATATCTTTAAAAATTATTCATTGATATATTTACAGTAGGTAGTCTCGCAACACCAGGTTAAAGTCCAACAGGTTTATTTGATGGCAAAAGCTTTTGGAGCATTGCCCTTTCATCAAATGAGTCTCTGAAAGCATGTGCTAGCAAATAAACCTGTGGGACTTTAGCCTGGTGTTGTGAGACTATTTGCTATCCGCATCCCAGTCCAACACCTGCAATCCCATCATTGATGTATTTAAGAGTGCTAATTGGTAAGTTAGATTCATGAAAAATGGATTTATCATAAAAATCAGTATCAAACTGCGAGTAACTGCCATCCTTACTTGGTCTGGCCTACATGTGACTCCAGAGCTGCAGCAATGTAGTTGACTCTTAAATTCCCAAATAAATGCTGCCCCAGCCAGCAATGCCCACATTCCAAGAGCAAATAACTTTTTCATATTCTCCAAAGGGCTGCAAGATTATTTTGACGAATATATTTATTTGTTCAATGCACTGGTACTTTTTTGCCTGCTGAATTGATTTATGTTTTCTGTTTCCCAAGACAATGGCGTCCTGTACTAGGCAAGAATTTTTTAATATTTTGGTATCCAATTTGAGTAACAAGCACTTCCAGGTCAGGTGTAACCCAGGCCAGCTGCAGAAAAAAGTGTCTTATTTTTTGAACTCTGACAACATATCTTGAGCTCAGGCTCAGAACAATACATTCACTGAAACAGTACGGAAGGCTGTTGAGTGAAAGCACCAATTTCCTGATGATTTATACCAGATTCCGGATAGTTTTGTGTCATGGTCCTGTGACCCTAGGATCAATACTGGGCAGTGCCTGCAGTATCAATGTGGCACACTTCCATGGTCACCGCTGAGGGCCAAGCCCTCTGATTTGTCTGATGTCAAGTCTGTCTTTGGGATTGGTGAAAGCAAGATTTTCATCTGAGACTGTTCAAATTTATTTCTGGTAGGCTCGTAGCAACTGGGAGCAGTAAATGAGACTGTCAGTCAGGGCTGAATTCAAACCCCGAGTGCTTCTTTTAAGTAAATAGAAATCAAAAGTCCTAAACTATATTTTCTACCTTTGCCACTGTATTTACTGCGGATTTTTTTTTCTGTAAGTTCTCTCGGTAATGCTGTTTTCCAATCTTGATCAGAATACCATATCTGGTGGCAGTTTCTATTGAATTCCAAATATTCTGGTTTATAAAGTTCTGTCCCGAGCCCTGAATAATAGGATTAAAATACTTCAGCTGGTTGAGAGAGGATTCTATCAGTAGTTTGGGCTGAGTCTGGAAACCAAAAGACAAATGATGTAATCCATCATGCCATCCATTCCCCAGCCAATGACAATGAATGTTGAAAGAATGTTTGTGCTAAGAGGGATTAAAATGAAATTATAAACTTTTTTGATGCAGCAAGGCAGCACCTCTTATTAAGAAAGGGCTGTCTGATAATGCTTGTTGATTAAGATCTGCCTCAATTGACTGAGACCCAGACTCTCACCCGGGTCATATACAAAGACCCAGTTTAGAGAACACAATTTTTAAAAATGTTGGGGGGGTGGAGGGGTGCTGAAACAGAGCTGAGGCAGGCAACCCCCAGAATGAATGCGTACACTGCTAGGTGCGGTAACGGGCTGGATGCAAGGCCTGCTCTGTACCCCTGCATTGTATTTAAATAATAGTAATAAAACCAAATATACTTCTCAGCACCTGTTGGGACACACTAAGGAGAATTTAGCAGGGCCAATTCACCTAAGTGTGAGGTTATCCACTTTGGGAGGAATAATAGTAAAATGGACTATTATTTAAATAGTGATAAATTACAACATGCTACAGTGCAGAGGGACCTGGGGTGGGTCCTTGTGCACGAATCACAAAAAGTCAGTCTGCAGGTGCAGCAGGTGATCAAGAAAGCAAATGGAATATTGGCCTTTATTGTGAGGGGGATGGAGTATAAAAGCAGGGAGGTCTTGCTGCAGTTGTACAAGGTACTAGTGAGGTTGCAACTAGAGTGCTATGTGCAATTTTGGTCCCCTTATCTGCGAAAGGGTATGTTGGCCTTGGAGGTTGTACGGAGAAGGTTCACCATGTTGATACCGGAGATAGGGGGGTTAGTTTATGAGGAGAGATTGAATAGATTGGGCCTGTACTCATTGGAGTTTAGAAGGCTGAGGGATGACCTAATAGAGACATATAAGAATGAAGGGGCTAGATAGGGTAGATGCAGAGAGATTCTTTCCACTTAGAAAGGAAACAAGAACTAGAGGGCACAGTCTCAAAATAAGGGGGAGTCAGTTTAGAATAGAGTTGAGAAAGAATTTCTTCTCTGAGGATAGTGAATTTCTGGAATTCTCTGCCCATTGAAGCAGTGGAGGCAACCTCATGGAATATATTTAAGTCACAGGTAGATAGATTTCTGATCAATAATGGAATTAAGGGTTATGGGGAACAGGCAGGTAAGTGGAACTGAATTACTTTCAGATCAGCCATGATCTTATTGAATGGCTGGGCAGGCTCGAGGGGCTACATGGCCTTGTCCTGCTCGTATTTCTTATGTTCTTTTGTTAACCAACACACCTTTCAGATTGTTGGAAGAAAGTGGATCACCCAGGAAAACATACGGAGACATGGGGAAAATATGCAGACCCCACACAGACTGTGCCCCAAGCCAGGAGTCGAATTCAGGTCCCTAGCTTTGTAAGGCAGCTGTGCTAACCACTGTGCCATCCCAAGAGATACAGGCCTCAGTATTTTCTAAAGTCTTAGATCTAAAGGTAGAATTTATTTAGTCTACGTAGATGCCTGAAAGCAAATTGAAGTGTTTCTGCCGAGAAAAGTAAATCCAAAAGATTTTTATTAGACGAAAAGGCTGTAATGGTTACATTGTCTTCTGAACAATTTAGAAGGAAGTGTAGGACTAATCTAAATAGTGTAATTTCCATATTTAAAGTTGTTATTTGGTAACATTCTCAGTAGCCCTTCATTGTCGACAAACCTCTAAACACAGCTATTTGCAAACTCTCATATTCTCCATGTTGACACAATTATCTTTGTTATAAACTAACGAACTATTTACTATTGACATAAACAGATTTCAGCCCATTATGCTCATCCCCAAGAACAGATCTCATATTTACTAATCACTTCAAAATATAAAAGGCATGGATTTCCCATCAGGACTTTTATTTGCATATTTTATTGTACATTAACTGTCTGAAATTTGTCTGGGTTTTCTGAAACATAAACACAGCTAATTAAAAAAAGATTAATTCTGGAGAATCATGCCATTAGAATCATTCTAAAACCAAATTATCTTAGTTGATGCTATCCCGAACCTATAGAGACATAACTTAAAAAATTGAATTCCCAGCAACCAACTTTTAATGCAATCCAAAATCCCACCTCATAGTTATAGATGGTACTTTCCCTTAAGTGTACACTTTATTGTTCAGTGATCTGTCCAAATTTAAACTCAGTATCTGGGAGCTTTCTTTCTTTCTCCTTTCTCATCTACTTAACTGTTAATTCTCAAACTAATTCTCAGGGTTACATTGGAATTTCCTTCACTCTAACCCAAGCTAGGCAAATCTTCCAGCCTTATGAAATCACTTTTTTCAGTATTAGCATTAAAACATGCTCTGTATGTTCACCAATTCAGTCAGCATTCTCTCTTCTTAAAGTACAGGAGGATCTGCCTTTATCTCCTGCTCTCTACCTTCCAGATGGTTGCAGCCTGTGAATTTCAGGAACATTTCAGATAATCTTGAACCTGATACTACAGACATTTAAATGAACATTTCCCCTCTCAAAACTCATCTACATTGCAATGTGAATCATATTGGCCTTGTTTCCAGATATGTCAATTCGCTAGCTGTAGATGCATAATTAAATGGATGCTCCCAATAATCCCCACCTCTGGAAGAAATAGCATAGTAAGAAAGGGTTTATGCTACGTTTCTGATCCTAGCATCTTAAATTTTTTCATTGATCTTTCATGAGAGCTGGGCATTGCTGGAAAGGCTATAAATTTGTTTTCCATCCCTAATTGCCATTGAACTAGATAGTGAGTTGGGTAATTTCAGAGAGAAATTAAGAGTCAACCACCTTGCTGTGGATCTGGAGTCACACGTAAGCCAGGCCAGGTAAGGATCACAGATTTCTTTCCCTGAAGGGCATTAGGGAACCAGCTTGGTTTTGACAAAAATTGATAGTTTTATGGTAACCATTACTAAGACTAGTTTTCAGTTCCAGATTTATTAACTAATTAAATTTAAATTCCAACCAGCTATCATGGTGTGACCTGATCCCATGTTCTCAGAGTATTTGCCTGAGCCTTCAAGTTACTAGTTCAGTGGCATTACCACTACACCACCATTTCCCATTAAATAAGTTAGCTGCAATCAGATACGTATCATCCTTGGGATGAGCACATCATTTTAAGCTGTGGGTTGATTAAGAGTGTGTAGTCCCTGAGCAGTTAACAGGGGCAACATGGTAGGCAGTGTTGTGGCCACAAGAGGCCCAAGTTTTTTTTTCCACATATGCCTTTTGGAGCCAGGAAGAAGTTGTATTCTCTTTCCAACTCTACAAGGATACTGTGGGGTTTCCTTGGGATTGCCCACATTATTCTCCATTCCAATTTTTCCCATCACAAACCTTGCCAATTCCCACCTTTCCCCAATTTGCTGGGAACATCACCATCAATCCCTGTCAGCAGCCTCACCATTCTGAGATTGCCATCCCTGACAGTTGGTAATAAGGTCTTCCTCAGCAGCTTTTCCTGTGCAAGTGAGGCTTGGGAATTAGAGTTCTGGAGGCCCCCGAAAGATTTTTTTTCCCCTCCCAGGAAGGAGTTAGAAAGTGCTCTCGGAGTAAAGGGGATGAAAGCATACATGGGGAAAGCTGAGCAGGCTGTTAAGTTGGATAATCAACCTTAATCATAATGAATGGTGGCAAAGGTTCGAAGGGCCAAATGGCTTTCTTCTGCCCCTATTTGTATGTCTCTGTGTTTGGTCTTCATACGAGAAGAGAGCAGAACCTGTTTCAGCCCCACGATTCCAGGCACAATTTAGCATTCAACCATATAGCTTTGCACCAGTGATCTTGGAGCATTTGATTGTGATTCTAGTACAAAGATAGAAAGCACTTAATTCACCAGCAATAACAACATTGGTTCTCAAGGGCACAGTTAGAAAACTTGTATTCAATTTTGTTGAATTTTAAATTTGTTAATGTTGAAATTGCTGAACAAAACTTGATAATGTTCATCAAGTTTGTTTTCTATCCTTTGTCTTAAGATACAATGGAGAGTGATATAATCTATTAATTAGTCTATTAATTAATTAGTCTACAATAGACCCAGACATGAAACAAAGGATGGTGGCAGAGAGATTTAGGAACCATAGGTTCAAAGTCAACTCGTTCCTCACAGATGTGTCACATTTATATGTTCTATGTCTAACTGAGCATACACTGTATCCAAAACATGCTATTTCTGAAAGAAATCTATTTAGTTTGCACTTGAATCATTTCAACTGTTTTCGTCAGCTCCCTTAGGATTTTGTTGTGTGAATTGACCACTCCACTGAGGCAATGTTTTGAATCTGAACTTGTCTTAATTTAACCACAGGCCATGTCTTCTGGTTCTGGTCTTCAGGGCAAGGCATCATAGATTTTTTTTTAAATTTGTTCCATTCTTAGATATAGAGCCAATGGGCAGAGTTGGTGGGGCAAACCCAAATCCATCTCTTGCTTGCACCAAAAACCAATTCAAATTGAATCCAATTCATGGTCCCCACAAAAAAGACAAACAAGATCCAAGCTGACAAGATAAGGCATTGCACTCCATCTTGGGCTTGATCTGACACTTGATCTTTGCCAAAAGGCCAGTAATCTCCATTACCGAGTCAATTTAGAATTTAAAAGAAAAGCAGAACTGATGATCTTAATGCTGGAACAAACACATTTCAATATCACTTAAAGTGCCATGTCCTGTAAAATGATATATCACAATCCCAGAATATACATGTGTCGGAAACATTCTCCTGATCATTGTGGGAATGTAAAGCAGAAATTCGTATTTACAAGTAGAACATCTGAACCGGAGAACAAAAGATGTAGCAGAAATGCAGAATTGTCAGCATTTAGATGATCGACAATGTGTTTTAAAGCAGCTATTGTGTAAGTCATATCTTCACATGTGTTTTTATGTATAAAATATCCAAAGATGCAGCTTGTAAGGGAGATTGTGTGGAGGAAGTTTTTCATGTAGAGAGTGGTGTGTGGCTGGAATGCGCTCCAAAGGAGGCGGTGGAAGCAGGCACATTAGCAACATTTACGAGGCATCTGGATGGGTCCACGAAGAGGGTGAGAATAGAGGGATACGGTCTGCTTAAGGGAAGAAGGTTTTCTTTTTCATATAGTTAAGGCATCATGATCAGTACAGGCTTGGAGGGCTGAAGGACCTGTTTCTGTGCTGTACTTTCGTTTGTTCTTGATAACATTTGGAACGTCCCTGAGAGAAGGAGCAATTTGTAAAACTTTCATCATATCCTGATGAAGCACACCACATTTGATGGAAGGATTCTATGGAACAGCCCTCAATTTGAAAACGTTTCTTAGGAAAATAATCCACCAAGTTCTTCAGAACAATATCATATAATACATAGGTATCTTTACACAGAATGTGATACTGTTGTTCTGTGAAGAGCTTAAGAGCCAACACAATGAGTTACATAGAGTCAGCAGAACACTTTCTGGGTGTACTGAAAAAAGTGCCATCTTCTTGCAGTAAATAAGTTTGCACTCAGGTCCGGCAATGAGAGAAGTCTGAGCACGATGAGACTGCTGGTGCGTGTTTGTTTCACATTCATGAAATTGACTCAAAATTGCTGAGCAGATCAGTGTGGGAAGAGACTTGTATTGAAGCAAACCATCTCCGCCTATATACTTCAAATATCTGCAGAGATATAATTCCCGTATTCCTCCTGCAGAATGGATTTGGAAAAAAACATTTCTGCAATCGAGTAGATGACTTGGCTTTAGGGCTGACGTTTGTCATCATTATAGTAATATCTTTGGAGTCATCTGCTCAGGCACTAGCAAAGAAAGTCAAGGTTTAATTCAGTCAGTGCTTTATGAATCAGAACAGCAAGAAATGATTCATGATTGAAATCAATGCAATGATAATACTTTATGCTTGTAAAGTAGCTCCTTCACCCGGGAAAAGCAATGAGCGATGTAACCTTATAACTACAAAACGATTGGTTACAGTCTCAAAGGACGAGCTGGAAGGAAGGTCCCATCAGTCCCAGTACATTTGTAGCTGTCATTTTTGTCAAGATTGCAATCATGTTATTCTGAAATTAGTTGTCCTCCAGCTGAGTATAATAATCAAATTCCTTCTTTTTCCCAAACATGTCTTCTCCTGCTTAGACCATGAAGGGCAAAAAGCTCCGATCATGTGATCAGCCCATGCAGACTAAAAGGAGGCCGTGTTCAATATCTAGTTGGCCAATGTGGAGGCCAGCATAGTCCTAAATTAATAAAAGCAGCAAATGCCATGTTGGATTCTCACCATCAGGAATTAGTTGACTTCAGTGATGTGGGCTCAGAGAGTGAAAATCTACCACATTTCCAATTAATCTCATTTTGGATGAAAAGCCAAAGGGATACCTATGGAGACTTTGTTCAGAGTATGATGGAAGAGCCCAGCACATCAGTGCAAAATATAAGACTAAAGCATTCGCAATAATCTTCAGCCAGTAATACTGAGCAGATGATCCCTCTCAGTCTCCACTGGAAGTCCCAAGCTTCACAGATTTTAGTCTTCAGCCAATTCGTTTCACACCACATGATGGCAAGAAATGGTTGAAGGCACTGGATACAGCAAAGAGTATGTGTATGTCCTGACAATATTCTAGCAATAGTAGTGAAGGCTTGTGCTCTAGGACTGCAGTGTCCCAAGCTAAGCTGTTTCAGTGCAATGACAAACTGGCTTATACCAGCTAATGTGGAAAATTACAGGCATGTCCTGTACACAGAAAGGAAGACAAATCCAACCTGGTTAATTACCACCCCATCAGTCTATCTCAATCATCAGTGAGGTGATGGAGGAGCATATCAAGTGGCACTTACTTAGCAATAACCTACTTATTAATGCTCAGTTTGGATTCTGCAAGGGCTGCTCATATCCTGACCTCATTACAGTCTTGGTTCAAACATGGACAAAAGAGCTGAATGCCAAAAGTGAGGTGAGAATGACTGCTTTTGACATCAAGTCAGCATTTGACCAGTTATAACCCTAGCAAAACTGGAATCAATAGGAATCAGAAAGAAATGTTTCTACTTTTTGGAATCATACCTGACATGAAGGAAGATGATTGTGGTTGTTGGAGTTCAATCATCTTAGCTTCAGGACATTGCTGCAGGATATTCTTCAAGGCAGTGTCCTAGGCCCAACCATCTTCAGCTGCTTTATAAGGAACCCTAAGAATAATAAGAGCTAAGGAGTACGCAATTTTGCCCCTTGAGCCTGCTCCACCATTTCATACAGTCATGGCTGATCTGATTTCAGCCTCAACTCCACTTCCCTGCCCATTCACCCTTCAGACCCTTACTAATTAAAAACCTGTCCATCTCTTAAATTTACTCAAAATCCCAGCATCCTCCACGCTTTGTGATTG
Source organism: Sphyrna mokarran (assembly GCA_024679065.1). Lineage (NCBI taxonomy): Eukaryota > Metazoa > Chordata > Chondrichthyes > Carcharhiniformes > Carcharhinidae > Sphyrna > Sphyrna mokarran. Next base: position 42,296,673 of record JAGIQG010000001.1, on the reverse strand, counting down.
TGAGTTCCACAGTCTCTTTGACCCTTTGAGAAAAGTAATTTCTCCTCATCCCTGTTTCAAATCTGCTATGGCTTATTCTAACACGATGACCTCTTGTTTTAGACTGCACTCCAAGAGGAAATATCCTGTCCGTGTCTTCTTTGTCAATCTCGCTCATCTTTCTGCACACATCAATTAGATTTCCTCTCATTCTTCAGGAAGTGTAGGTCTAAACTGCCCAATCTCTCTTCATATAACAAACCCCTCATCTCTGGAGTCAATATAGTGAACCACCTCTGAACTGCCTCCAATGCAAATTACATATCTCCTCAAGTAAGGGGGCCAAAACTGTACACAATATTACAAGTGCTTTATACAGTTGTAACAACACTACTTTTACGTTCTAATCCTTAAGCAATAAATGCCAAGATTCCATTTGCCTTCCTTCCACCATAAGGTTAGGAATGGAGATTGTGCAATCTTCAGCAAACATGTTCAGCACTATTTGTGACTTCCCTGATATTGTAACAAGATCCAAGTTTGAGCTGATAAGTGGCAAATAACATTTGTGCTCGCAAGTGTCGGAAAATGACCATCTCTAATAAGAGCATATAACCATCATCCCTTAATAGCATGAGCATTGTTGAATCCCCCACTATCAGCATCCAGGAAGCTGACCGGAAACAGAATTGGACTAGCCATATGAACACTGTGACTACAAGAGCAGGTCAGAGATTAGAAATCCTGTACCAAGTAACTCATGTCCTGACTTCCCAGAGCCTATCCACCATCTGCAAAGAGCAAAACAAAGAATAAAGAAAATTACAGCACACGAATAGGCCCTTCAGCCCTCCATGCCTGCACAGACCATGCTGCCCTCCTGAACTACGCCCCCTACTCTTCTGGGAGCCATAACCTCTATTCCCGTCCTATTCACGTATTTGTCTGGAAGCCCCTTAAAAGCCACTACTGTGTCTGTTTCCACTCCTTCCCCTGGCAGTGAGTTCCAGATACCCATCACCCTTTGTGTAAAAAAAAAACTTGCCTCATATATCTTCTTTCTATCTTGTCCCTTGCAACTTAAACTTATTCCTCCTAGTAATTGACTCTTCCACGCTGGGGAAAAGCTTGTGACTATCCACTCTGTCCAAGCCTCTCATAATCTTGTAGGCTTCTATCAGGTCACCCCTCAACCTCCGTCGTTCCAGTTAGAACAAACTAAGTTTCTCCAATCTCTCTTCATAGCTAATGAATTCCATACCAGGCAACATCCTGGTAAATCTTTTCTGTACTCTTTGCAAAACCTTCACATCCTTCTGGTAGTGTGGCGACCAGTACTGAACACTATACTCCAAATGCAGTCTAACTATGGTTTTATAAAACTGCCATGAATTGCCAATTTTTAAACTCAGGCTATTTTGCCTTCTTGACTACCTTCTCCACCTGTGTTGCCACTTTCAGTGACCTGTGCACCTGTACACTGGGATCGCTTGGCCTATCAATATTCCCCATTGTATTAGATGGGAAATATACAGTAAAATGACAGAAATACATAACCTCACATTTATCTAGGTTATACTCCATCAGCCATCTCTCTGCCCTAATCTCCAGCTGATCTATATCCTGCTGTATCCTCCGATGGTCCTCATCGCTATCCACAATTCCACCGACCTTTGTGTCATCCACAAACTTACTCATCAAACCAGTTGCATTTTCCTCCAAATCATTTATATATATTGCAAACGGCAAAGGTCTCAATACTGATCCCTAAAGAACGCCACTAGTCATGGCCCTCTATTCAGAAAAGAGACTCTTCCACTGCTAGCCTCATTTCTATGATTGAGCCAGTTTTGTGTCCATCTACATTGCATAAGTCAGGAGGATGATGGGATACTCTCCCTTTTTCTGGATGAGTACAGCAATCAGGTGTCTTCATTATCTGGGCAAAAATGGCAGCTACTAACATCCACCACATCCCACAATGCTGGGAAGGATGGTTGGTTGGTTTGTCCTTAGATGGCACTGGCTAGAGAGAGAATTAACCAATGTGTCTCCACTCGCGAGGAAATCACATTCAACACTTCAACATTTGACAACAATGTAGCGAAAACAGACCTGAGACACTCAGAGGACAGCACAGGATCACAGTGGTCAGCATTGCTCCCTTACTGCACCAGGGACCTGGGTTCAAATACGACCTTGAGTGACTGTGTGGAATTTGCACATTCCCCCATGTATGGGTGGATTTCCTCTGGGTGCTCCATTTTCCGTCCACACTGCAAAGGTGTACAGGTTAGGTTGATTGGCCATACCAAATTGCCCCTTAATGATTGGGGGAATAATAGAGTAAATATGTGACATTACAGAAATGGAGCCTCGGTTGGATTGTTGCTAGTGCAGGCTGGATGGGCCAAATGGCTTCTTTTGTCACTGTACGGATTCTATGATTCTACGAATGTGAAATCTGTTTTTTAAAAAGTGGATCAGATGGACGAGCTGTTGAAAAGGAAAAGTTGTCCAATGACATTTAAATTCCCTTCTCCTCTTCCAATTCGTTACAATCAGCAATTTAAGATAAAAAGCTTTTTCTGCAAACAACAGCTGTTTATTTAAAAGCTCTCTGTAAATGATTAATTTGAGATATTGCAAGTGAGAAACAAGGAATGGAAGATCTGTATCAGGTTTATAAGTGCACCCGATTCTGTTTAGTTTTAAATGAGAAGTCTGGATAAAAGTCAACAACAGCTTGCACTTATGTAAGCACCTTCATTGCAATAAAATGTCCCAAGACATGTTGTGAACTGAGTGATTGTAGCTCATAGTGCAGGACACTGTGAAGCTTGAAAAGAGTAGAAAACGTAAATCAAGTATTCTAGCTGACTACTAGCCTGAAGTTAGTTAAGTGTAGAACTTCAGGCAGATTGTACATTTCAGTATAATTAAGATCAATATCCAGTCTGCACACATACAATTACGATTTCTGTCCTTCAAAAGACAATCCCCCACATTATGGCATTCAACAGATTTGCTAGCTTTAGGCAAAAATTTATATTATTTTCCATGCACATGACCATAAGGCTGACTGCATGAGTCCAAATGCTTTATGTTGTGTTTTTATTATCTTTCTCGGACGAAGCGATTAATAAATTTGCTCTTTCTTTGACTCAAGATAACCTTGTTTTATTGACTTCTCATTGCTTAAATAGTTAATACATTCTGATTTAGAAAAGGCATTGCCTTGTGAAAAAGAAACTTTTAAATGTTGGTTGTAACCAAATAAAGAGGTTGAAAAGAGTGCAGCCGGTTCACCACCTTCCCACTTGATCATCGGAAAATTGAAGCCTTGTCCATGATTGTTTCCATGGTCTGGAAAAAGAATTGGAATGGGGCAAGTAAATTGTTCCTTTAAAAACAATTTAAAAACTGCAAAAGCTTTTCTTGAATCTGGAATACTAAAGTGCTAAAATGTCTACATTCAATATCAATGCCCTCATAGAACAGGAGGAGGAAGTGTGAAGTTAAGTATACTATCCTTGAAGGAATGAGAGGGAGTAGCTAGGCATTTTGATGTGAGGTTCTGCGTGAAAGTCAGATAAATTGAAGGCACTGAAACAGAGAAATTAGTGAAATTAAGATTGGAGCAGGGGAAATTGGAGCTGGAATTTGAACAAAGGGGGAGAGAGAGAGAGAGAGAGAGAGAGGCAGGAAAATGTAGCAGTGTAAGGAGGAGAAGGCAAAGGGAAAGAAAAAAGGAATGGAGGTTTAAGTTAAAGTAGATCAAGCTAAGGAGAAAGGATCTCATTGAGGCCATTGAAGAAAAGCTAGTGCAGGAACTACCACCATCTCATCAGTCAAGGCTGAGGTTTAGAATCATAGAATTCTGCAGTGCAGAATGAAGCCATTTAGCCCATCAAGTTTGCACCGACCACAATCCCACACAGGCCCTATCCCCATAACCCCATGCATTTATCCCAGCCACTACCCCTGACACTAAGGAGCAATGTAGCATAGCCAATCTAAACCTAATAACCCGTGCATCTTTGGACTGTGGAGTAAACCAGAGCACCTGGAGGAAATCCATGCAGACATGGGGAGAATATGTAAACTCCACACACACACACACACACACACACACACACACTGTGGAATTTTACCGGCACATCTGCCCAAGTTTTGCATGATCCCACCTGAGGCCAACGGAGAATGCTGTTCTCCGAGCTGAGCCCGCCCCCAGAATCAGGGCAAGCAAGTTGGAAAAATGCTGACCACAGTGACCCAAGCTGGGAACCAAACCCAGATCCCTGGAGCTGTGAGGCAACAGTGCTAACCACTATGCCGCGCCTCTTCATTTTGCCTCAAGTTCGCCCATTTAATTCATAAATTTGGTGAAGGAGAGCTGGACACCTCCTTAACTGCTGTGCTAACATTTTGGAAGTAATAAATGTGCTCAGTCCAACACTGGTCTCTATTGCTGCAGAGTAAGCTGACGGGAAAAGCTCATGAGGTTTACGCTCTCTTGCCTGAGGAAAGTGCTACAAGCTATCAGGCAGCAAAAAGGACTGTTTTAAATGTGTACCAGTTAGTGTTGGAAGCATACTGTCAGAAATTCCATACCCTCAGGAAATGGCCTGATCAGATGTATCTGGAATTTGAATGGCTTAAGCAGCTTGTTTAAAGGGCAACTAGGGATGGGCAGTAAATGTTGGCTAGCCAGCGATGCCCATGAATGAATGAAAAAACTTTTCACAAAATTGGACGCTATATTCATACATCTAAATACGGAAAGATGAGGAGACATGACTAGATTGCTCAATGCATTTAAAAGCTTTGGTAGAGAAACTGGGCTCCACCTCTTCAGCTTATACGGGGTGACGGACATGGGAGAGGCCTCTGACATAAGGCAACATCTCCACAATATCAGTCCAGAAAAGCTGGCCCAGCTTCAGGAGGAGATAAGCCACATGCTGGGGTACCAACTGATGTAGTTTAGTAGCAGCAGCAGCTGGAGTTCACCAGTTGTGCTTGTGCCCAAGCTGGACAGCTGCACAAGGTTCTACACTGACTCATGAAAGATTAATGCAGTGGGCAGAGCTGATTCCTACCTGATTCCCTGCCTGGAAGATTTAATTGATATAGTTGATAATGCATCCGATTTATTCCAGGGATACTCTACTGGCAAGTTCCCTTGACTGGCTGCACAAAGGAAATCTCCACCTTTGTGACTCTGGGTGGCTTACACCAGTATTGAATCATTCAATTTGGAATCTTAAATGCCCCCACCACGTTTTAAAAGGCAGTTAGTGGTGGGCTTATCCAACTGTGTTGTGTAACTCAATGACCTTCTAGGTGTACAGTGACTCCAGGGAAACTCACTTAGAGGGACAGGAAGCCCTCTTCCAGAAATTACAATCAGCTGACCTAGCTGTCAATCTTGCAAAGAGTTGGTGCGCTAAGGCTCAGATGAGAAACCTAGGACATAGAACATAGAACAATACAGCACAAACAGGCCCTTCGGCCTACGAGTTGCGCCAATTACATCTACCAATCCACAGACCTATCTATAACCCCCTATTCTATTCGTTTCCATGTATTCATCCAGAAGTCTTTTAAAAGACCCCAGCGAGTTTGCCTCAACAACCTCCGACGGCAGCCAATTCCATTCACTCACCACCCTCTGAGTGAAAAACTTACCCCTAACATCTCCTCTGTATTTGCTTCCCTGCACCTTAAATCTATGTCCTCTCGTAGTGACCATTTCAGCTTGGGGAAATAGTCTCTGAGAGTCCACCCTATCTATTCCTCGTATGACATATGATAGGTCAAGGACAATTACTGCTTAGAGCTGCAAAATACAAGGAGCAATACAACTTCCCATTCTTGCTGCAAAATGGCAAATCAGGATACTTTTAGGGATGTGCATTCTCCTACAAGTCCTTCTTGACCAGGAAAACTGACAAAAGGAGTACGGGCTGAGAAATGCCAGATAGTTTTCGAGAAGCTGAAAGTCATTTTAATAAATGAAGCATAGAGCGTAGAATAGTACAGCACAGGAACAGGCCCTTCTGCCCACAATGTTGTGCCAAACATGACACCAAATTAAATTAATCTGGGGCAACAGGGTGGCACAGCAGTTAGCACTGCTGCTTTACAGCACCAGGACCTGTGTTCGATTCCCAGCTTGGGTCACTGTCTGCATATGTTTCCTCTAGGTGCTCTGGTTTCCTCCCATAGTCTAAAGATGTGCGAGTTAGGTGCATTGGCATTACCCATTAGTGTTAGGGGGACTAGCTAGGGTAAATGCATGGGGTTATGGGATTAGGGCCTGGGTGGGATTATGGATGGTGCAGACTCGATGGGCCAAATGGGCTCCTTCTGCACTGTAGGGATTCTATAATTCCAATCCCTTCTGCCTGCCCTTTGTTCATATCCCTCCATTCCTTCCGTATTCATGTGCTTATCTAAAAGCCCTTAAACATAAGCCGCTGCAGATTTTAACCATATATTTAAAATAGCCAGTGATCTCAGAGCGAGGGGCTGACCCCCTCCAGGAGGTTGAATTAGGGATGGAGTGACCAGTTGGGTACAGTAATGTCCCACCGCTCACAACATCCTTATTTGCATACCCGTGCTTAAGCCTCTGTACACCAGATCACCCACTGCGGGTCTAATTGTTTGCTCATCTATGGCTTTAAACATCAAAAAAGAAATCAACTTTGGAAAATGCTAAATAAGGAAAAGTTGCCTTAATAAACTTAAAGAAAGTAGACATTGCCTGTGATGAGATTCCTGCTACACAAAGTGCACTGTGCATACATCTGTGCCTTTGTTTGCATGGAGGTGTTCCTGGTTGCTGCACCTGCATTGTTTGCATATTTACACATTCAAGTAAAGTACAGTATTCTAATTGTCATAAATTTATTAAAAACCTGGACCTCAATTTTCCAGGAACCTGCAATGGGTTGTCTTCAGAAGAGGCAATGAGATCTTCTGGGGGGTCCCACTGAAGTCAATGGCAATTTGCGTGGCTTGCCCAGCTCACCACCAGGGAACCTCTGGTGGAGGTAGACTTTAGCGGGACTGGAAGATCCTGCCAGTGGGGAGGGCCTGAAAATCTCATCCAATAGTTTTTATTGCCTTTGTACATGGAGAATTTTTTAACACTGGAACCTATTTCACTGACTCTCTTTGTCAAGCACATTCGTCACTCATGATGTTGTTGTTTGTGGGGTTGCACTGGAAACTAACCTCCTCGGAAGATGGGATTTTAATCTTACATGTATTTCTCCAAAAGTCTGAGCAAACATTAGAAGTCAAACCTCAGCTTCACTGCCGGTTTTCATACACTTTGAGATAGATGTATATGTGAAATGGATGAAGAGAGACAACAGTTTATAGCAACTACAGCCCTTGTAAGGTTGAAGTTTATTTATTAGTCACAAGTAAGGCTTACATTAATACTGCAGTGAAGTTATCATGAAGTACCCCTTGTCGCCACAATCCAGTGCCTGTTAGGTTCATTGCACTTAACCAGCACGTCTTTCAGAGTGTGGGAGGAAACCCACACAGACACAGGGACAATATGCAAACTCCACACAGTGACTCAAGCTAGGAATCGAACGTGAGTCTGTGGTGCTGTGAGGCAGCAGTGTTAACCACTGTGCCATCGTGCTGCCCTTTGAGGTTTGTGAAGAAATTTGAAACTTAGAATTATATTTGTTTCTCCAACCATATTAACCAAGGAAATCAAATGTGATCGCAGAGTCCCTGTCCAGAGCTTAAGGAGGCCCAGTTAGCATTGATGGGATAATTAGACCAAGGCTAGGAGAGTGAATGGGAGTGAATGTAGTTTTTCTTTGTTTTCTGTTTTTATATCATGTAATGAAATGAGAGTGAATCTCGTTAATTTTTGACTGACACTTTTGCAATTTGAACTGATCAGAGCAAATTGTTTAAAAATAGAAGGCCACGTTCCAAGGTGAAGGTGAGAAACAAAGAAGTCACTGTCATGGTTAGAGAGAGATTTTTCCTATAATCCTTCAAAACCCATAAATACCTATGGAAGGAATGTTAAAAATACAAAGTTCTGGACATTGAAATAATGCCTACCACATCCAGAACCTCTTAGAAATAACACAACATATGAAGAATTTCAAGCAAGGCTACCCAACCACTTGAGACAGAAGTACCGAGAAAGCAGAGGAAACAGGCTAAAGGCTGCTCGCTCGCTCGCTCTCTCTTTCTCTCTCTCCCTCTCTCTCTCCGCCCTCCCCCCCACCCTTTCTCTCGCTCTCTCCCCCCTCTCTCTCTTTTGGAATGTGTGAACAGAGAGCTTTACTAGAATCCTACCAGCGAACTAAGATCTCATAATCAGACCTTCTGCACATCCAGGAAACCAGATCGCCCTAACACGGTCGTAGGAACTTACAAAATTCTAGCAGGGCTGGACAGGATGGATTCAGAAAGAATTGCCAAAATTCTACCTCCCTGCTCACCTTGGAATCAGGCAGGCAACTCCTACCTGCTGAAAGAGCTCACTGACACTAATTGGATGCTAAGCTCAACTTTTGCTCAATTCACTATCATAGAATGTAGCTGAGGCCAAAACATTGAGTGATTTTAAGAAGAAAATCGATATAGTTCTTGGGATTAAAGGGATTAAGGGATATTGGGGGGAAGGGGTTCAGGATATTGAATTCGATGATCAACCATGATCAAAATGAATGGAGGAGCAGGCCTAATGGGCTAATAGCTACTCCTTTTTCTAGTTTTTATGTTTTTATGTAACAAAAATACAGACGTGCAGGATAACATTAGAACGGGGTGCATACAGAGTCAACTGTAACAAGGAGCAAATGTCTCATGAATTTGAAGGTGAAATTTGTCAGGAATATTTAAAGACTTGAAGAAATTGTATTGAAATAACAATAGGTAAGCCACAAGTAGCCCAAAATGCAGTTCATACTTCAATGAGTCCACTACAGCACTCAATGGCACAGAACATCTGTAAACCTTTACAGGCAAGGTACAGAGTTCTAAAGCATGTTGTTTCCTGGGAGAATTCTAAGGCTAGGAGAAGTAGTGAGGGAAGATTTCTGGTATTTCATGGGCCATTCTATTCATTCCCCACCAGTAATGTATACATTCTATTCTGTGAAATGTAAATAATTTGGACAACTGAAGGATGAAGCTGAAGATCATGTTTTTTGATCTGTTCGGCATTCTAGAGTGTATGAATCAATTGTCATCTCTAATCTCTGTTTTTCTGAACGTCCTTTTCTATTTAAATACCATGCTGGAAGAATATCACCATGCCTACCCTAACACTCAATCTTCCCAACCTCTTTATATTTTTATGGACAAGGCTAGATGATGGGCCAAAGCCTATAGTGCAAGACATTATGAAGGTTTAAAAGAGACAGAGGCAAATTGAGATCAATTGAGTTGTAGTTGCAAGATATCACCAAGATTGAGTTTTTAAAATCATATTGATCATCTGAAATTATCACAAACTCAAGAACTTCAAAGCTATCAGCATTTTATTATTGGTGGTTTAGAAATATAGAAACTAGAAACAGGAGTGGGCCATTTGGCTCTCCATTTTGATCACAGCTAGTCATCGAATTCAATATCCTGATTCCCCCTCCCTCTTTCTCCTAAATCCCTTGATCCTTTAATCCCTCAAGCTATATCTAATTTCTTCTTGATTTGGCCTCAACTACATTCTGTGATAGTGAATTCCACACATTTACCACCCTCTGGATGAAGACATTTCTCCTTACAACATTCTAAAAGTTTAGCCCTTATCCTCAAACAATGACCCCTAGTTCTGGACTCCCCAGCATTGGAAACATTTTCTCTGAATTTACCCTGTATTTGGTTTTGATCTCATCATCATACATAGAATTTTATTTCTCTTCTTCTGTGCAAGTTAAGCATGTGAAATTTCAATGCAGATGCATATTGCATTTCAGAGAAATTGTCTCCACATTTGAGGGTAGTCAACAATATCTGTGGTATTTCACACAAACATACCAAGGGACGGTACAACACCGGTGAAGCTTGTGCTCAATAGAGTTCCAAACCTAATTAGCACTTAATGATCTGGGCAACTGCGGGTGTCTATCATCCTATCTTGGTCTCCTATTCGCTCTCGAATCTTAATTAACCTTTAGGAATCGGATCCACTGACAAGATTCCTCAGAGAGATCATTGATTTTTGAATAGTATCTTGCAAAAAGAAATTGCAATTCTACATACTGCTGATCAATTTTATTAATGAAACCATCTTTGAAAATCACTAATTGATAGGGATGCTGTCTCTTGTGCAGAGGGAATACACTTATTCATCATTTAGTCTTTAAAGATCCAAAACCTGTGTTAATTAACAGAGGTGGACTGGGCTATTTTGTGGACTCATTTCATTGTTAAGCAAACAGTGAGCTTATTGCATCACAAAACTGGAGCTTGAAGTATAATTGTGGTAATAACTGTAGAACATATAGCTGCTTTCATGTTGCAGTTTTTATTTCTGTGAATAAGGTTGATGAACTTATAAGTAAATCATAGCCTCAGTGTTGAGCTTATAGTCATCATATACATGGAGCAATAAAGTACTTACATTTCTGTTCGTAGTGGTATAATAAGTACTGTTTATTGCTAGGAATCGAGATATATACTCTTTGATCCTTCCAGCAACATGTATTTTGCATCCCTGAAACACAGAGAGTACATGATGTTTTAAATTCTTGTTGATTATTTTACAGGCTTTCTTTAACCTAATAAGTTCAGAGAAGACTACCCGTGTCAACATTACTGTTCATTATGTTGAAACATAGAAAGCCTATCAAGCTCTAACCTTCCACCTGACCCTATAGAATACAAAATGTAATTGTACTTCAACTTAATTTCTAGAGGGACATAAATAATCACAGTTAAAATTTTCAAAAAGGTTAAAGTCTGTGTAATGTCTCCCCGATGCCCAAAGCTAATCACAAAACTCCAGAATATCTACTTCGTGTGACACTCTACACTCCACTATGGTGGGAGGAAGCTGGGACCACATTCTTTCATGCAATATATGAACATCCATGTCAAAGCTTACCCTTGTTACCATTAATTCTGTACTTGGCTTGGTATTCATCCAGTTGCTCTCTGAAGGAGTTAATCGATATAACATTTACTGGTTAACCTTCTACGTGAGTGACCTGAATTTCATTTTCCAGCCTTTGAGTTCACATTGCATTTTTGATGGAACATCTACAAAACCTACAGCACTAATGTGTTTTAGCCCTTTTAAACTTCAATCATGTTTTTAAATATAATTGAGCCTTTCTCTGATAATGTGTGCAATCACTGTTAATTATTTCTGTCCCAATGTAGCATCCACTGAATATTAATGTAGCTGGATTTTCAGAACCCAGCTGTATTGAATAGAAACATACATCTTGGCCAGCTATAAGATGTGATAACTTTATTTTTAAGTAAGATAAACTGAATAAACTAAGTGGTAAACCATAACGTGACAATGTCATTTCCATGAGGCATTCTATTTTCTTTCCTATTTTCTCCCCTCTTCTACTGAAGTTGCTAACTCAGGTATGGCAGTAAACTGGCCTTGGTATTGAACTATTATTATGGAGGTTTGGACAAATAATCTAAAGATCGCACCATACAGCTGGAGAAAAGTCCTACTGTATAGTATGGAAGGCCATTCATCCATTGTGCCTGTGCCAGCTCTTTGGAAGCGCTCAGAAGTAAGTCCTTCTCCCTTGCTCTTTCCGCAAGGCTCTGAAACTCTTTCCTTTTCAAGTGTGCATCTAATTTTGTTTTGACAGTCACTACTGAATCTGCTTCCACCATTCTTTCAGGTAGCACGTTCCAGAAAGGTTAGCACAGTGATTAGCATTGCTGTCTCACAGTTCCAGAGACTTGGGCTTGATTCTGGCCTTGGATTACTGTCTGTGTGTAACAGGAAGGAGGTAGTTGATGGCACCTGGAATGTGGATCATAGCTATTTTTCATCTTCTTACCAAGGGCCAACTAAAGTGCCTCTTAAATCTCCATTGTTCAAGTCAATTACAATGCAGACCAGGGGATCACGGATTCATTCATTAATGTGCCTGACTTTGCTGAAATTCTCATTCTGGCAGTGAATTAGAACTTTGTTAAACTCCATCCCCCCGTGTTGTGTTAGACCATTGTTATTCTCCACACTTCAGTGATGAGCATGATAAGAGATGCAGCTAATGTCTAATAAACATACAAGATACTGCAGCCTGACACAGAGTGGAACAACAGGTTATTTAACAGTGACGCCCTTAGGATTAATGGTTCCAACCGGATATAGTGTGGATGTCGATAGAATATCCACGTCAGGTTAAATTTGATTGATGAGTTTACACTGGAACAGTACAAATATAGAAAGCGGGGTTAAGAAGGGACCTGTATGCATAGGATTGTCTCCTGAACTGAATGCGATCTCTAGCCATTTTTCATTTCCAGTTGCAATCAATGCTTAACGCACAAGCACAATAAATATTAATATAAAAATAATATCAGTCAGGGGAAAATCAGAACATGTCTGGTTGTCAAAACACTTACTCCGTTATTTAAATTGCAATTCAAGATTTCAATAAAGTTCTAAAAAGAAGTCAGTGAAAATGTTAGCCTCAGGCAGTCCGCTGAGAGATTGAATGTTGCTGGTTGTGACCCATTTGGTGTCATTGTGTACTGGTCTAAGAGGCTATGGTGACCACAATGCTGTTAGTTCAACAAACTCCATCTTATCATTGATTTTAATTGGGGTGGGAGGTGGTGAACCAAGACAATTAGTCCAACAGCTAACAAAGTTAACCTATGTATGACCAGGTGCATCGTAACTATGGCGCACATTTTCAGGAAATTCAGGCCTGATACGTACCTCAATAAAGTGTGCTATTTGCTTATACTGTGCAGTAAAATGCATAGGATATACATTTTTAAAATATGTCGCATCCCCTGCAATGCTTGATTTTTCTGTAACTATATGTTTGCTTCCAGCCCTCCTGTTTCAATCATAGATCCCTACAGTGCAGAAAGAAGCCTTTTGGCCCATCGAGTCTGCACCGAACAAATCCCACCCAGGCCCTACCCCCATTTTCCAATATATTATATCCACTAATCCCTCTAACCAACACATCCCTGGACACTAAGGGGCAATTTCTTAGCATGGTCAATCAACATAACCTGCACATCTTTGGACTGTGGGAGGAAACTGGAGTACTAGGAGGAAAACCACACAGATGCAAGGTGAATATAAAAATTCCACATAGACAGCGACCCGAGTCAGGAATTGAATCCAGGACCCTGGAGCTGTGAAGCAGCAGTGCTAACCATTGTGCTACCGTGCCACTGTATGAGCACTGTGTCCTGACATTTTAACAAATTTTTAAAAGGATTTCCATTCTCCTTCTGTTTAACCATCTTTTTTAGACAACCTTTTAGTCTCTTGCCATCAATGGCCTCCTTACTTATTTCCTTCCTATTTTCATGTGCCCTATTTTCTTTACATTTAAAGTGCTTATATTTCTTAAAGATCCCCACCACCCCACCTTTGCCACCTCTCTAATTATTCCTTTTGCTAGAGTGTGGGTCCAATCCTGGCTCGAGTGGATTTTAGTCCACCGATACGACTTCTGCCTTTCACAGCACTGGTAGTAGTTCCCTATGAAAAGGAACCCCTCTTTCCCAAAACAGCCTTTCGGCTACACGTTCATTCTGCAGATCTGTCTGCTCTTATTATCATTTGCATTTAGCTCAAACAATAATCAAGAAATGATGTTTATTCACCCTCAAGATCCTGCTTTTTAACTTAGAGTCTAACTCCCGATACTCTTCCAGCAGGACCTCAGACCCTGTCCCAACATGGACCAAGGAAATTGAATTTACCCCTTCCTTTCCAAGTTCCTCCCTAGCTGTCATGAGATAGCCTCTACTTGATGCTGAGTTTTATGTTGACTGCAGAGGAAACTATCTATTCCACATTTTATAAGGTTTCCTATTGCTATTACATTTTTATTCAGTCCCAGCCTAGACAGTCTTCTGAGCCATATTGGTCTATATATTGTGGCTGCTCTCTCTGCAGTCGTTTGCCTTCGTTCATAGATAATAGGTACATTGTACTTACTAGGGGAGGTGGTGGCTTAGTGTTTTAGCGCTAGACCATTAATCCAGAAACCCAGCCAATGTTCTGAGAATCTGGTTTTAAATGCAGCCATGGTGGAATTTGAATTCAATAAAAAAAAACCTGGAATTAAAAATCTGCTGCTGATGATGCAACCATTGTCGCTTGTCGGAAAAACCCATCTGATTCACTAATGTCCTTTAGGGAGGGAAATCTACTGACCTTACCCTACCTGGCCTCTATGTAACTCCAGAGCCACAGCATTGTGGTTGACTGTCAAATGCATTTGGGCAACTAAGGATGAGCAATAAATGTTGATCAGCCAGTGATGCCCATGTCCAATGAATGATTAAAAAAAAATCCTATCATTGCTACATTTCAGATGTTTAGCTTGGTGATAATACTTTCATCTTTGGGCAGAATGTTATGAGTAAGAATTTTTTTATTTGTTCATAAGGTGTGGGCGTTATTGAAAAAGCCAACATTTATCACATGCTCTAATTGCCCTTAACTAAGTCACCTTCTTGAACCACTGCAATCCATGAGCTATAGGTACACCAACACTGTTTTTAGTGAAGGAGCTTCAGGACTTAGCGACAATGAAGAAACAATGATATATATTTAGAAATCAGAATGATTTGCGACTTAAAGTGGTATTTGCAGTGTCTTCCCATACATCTTGTGTCTTGCTCCTGTCGACACAGAAGTCGTGAGTTTGGAAGTGCCATTGAGGCTGGTTGTCAAGTTGCTGTTGTGCATTTTGTAGCTTGTAACCGCTGCTGTTGTCTTCTTTACAGCAGAGAAGACTGAAGGGCAGCCTAATCGAAGTGTATAAGATTATGAGGGGCATGGGCAAAGTTAATAATGAGAAGCTATTCCCTTTGGCTAAAGGGTCAGCCGTGAGGAGGACAAGTTCAAGATGAGGGCAGGAGCTTTGGGGAGGATATGAGGAATAATGTTTTTACCCAGAGGGTGGTAACAATCTAGAGTGGGAGGATGATGGAGGCAAGTTGTCTCAGATGCTTTAAAAAGTACCTGGATGAGCACTTGACACGTCATAACATTCCAGGCTGTGGGCCAAATGCTGATAAATGGGATTAGGTAGGTAGATCAGGCGCTTTTCATGTGTTGATGCAGACTCAATAGGCCAAAGGGCATCTTCTGCATTGTGTGATTCTGTGTTCATTCAGCAACCATCAAGAGGAAATTGTGAACTCAGCATAAATAAATAATTGTGAAAAATATTTCTTGTAACACCAAGAAATTACTTTCTGATGTTGCTTGCATTCTTGAGAAAAATTATTTTTGCTTTCAAACCCTGTCGTTGCTGTAGGGGTGACTGTGACAGAATTGGGATCTGTTATGTTCAGTCTTTCATACAGGAAGAGGAAAAAGCTGAAGTGGGCAGTTCTTTGTCTAGCCTTTAAAAGGTACTTAGCAGATTAGAGCTGGGACTGGTGGAATTACAAGGTAAACAAATTTCCACTCCCACCACTGTTACCTCCAATGTACTGGATAACTTTACTGACCAAAGTACTGTAAATGGATGGGAAATGAGAAAGGCTTTGATTTTTTTGCAGAAGCTAATTGAGGAATAGTTGCCTATTTGCAATCGATTTGTTATTTTCCAGCCAAAATTGCTGGCACTTCCTTTAGGCAACACTGCCATAAGTGAGCACCTTAGCTTCGCTGATGCAGGTTACTACTACATTCAGATGAATAGTCTGATTCTGGGGATTCTGACAGGGGAGATATGTAATTGTAAAGTTTAACAGAAATCAAACTCAACCATTGTTACAGTGGTGAAGCAAGATTGTGGAGCCTTTAGGTTTGGTTCTGCTCCAGTTGCTTTCGTGCTTGGTGCATTGTCTAGGGATGAACTATTATATACAGACACATGCTTGATCCTTGTGATAGGCTTGTTAAATGTTCAAATATTCCAGGCTCATATTTAAAGATAGCCATTTGGGTAAGGCTACTAATGCATATAGAACTGTACTCAACTGGGAAATGGTGACTTCAGCAGAAGGGGAATTCAAAAGAAAATGAGACTGATATCTCTGGTGGACATTAGAGAATAAATTAGCATTGCCTGTGATAGCAGGAAAGACTTCATAATAGTTCACATTAAACGGTATGTTTAATATCCTCCTTACATTGCTATATTTGTAGTGAAGGAGATGATGGAATTGCCAGTGAATGAATATTTTGAAGAGATGGCAAGAAGTGTCATTGAAGGCAGACTGCTTGATGTAGTTGATATGGACATTTGACAAGCTCCGTCATGGAATATTTCTCCTCAGACAGACAGGCATGTTTTCTGTCCAGATCTTGTGACAGTTTACCAACTTAAAGCAGGAGGATGTTTGCACTGTCATTGTGAGGAGTGGAGATTAAAGCTGCCAGCAAAGCCCGGCTCCACAGAGATTGGGACACCAGTTTTAAAAGTTGGCACTGCTCTGCCATGCCCCTCACCACCTGGCAGCTACACTGGCCTCCACAGCCCTGGCATAGTCATTTCAACTGCTTGAGAGCAGTAGTAATTTCCATCAATGGTGGGGGATGGGGAAGGGGAAGAAACCTCTGATGTGCCCAGAAGATACAACAGGCATGAACCTGATTATGTCACTGGTGGTTGGTGGGGAAAATCGGATTCTGAGATCTTCCTGGCACAAATTCCATAATGGCCATCTCGCGAGAGTTAGTGGCCATAATGGGATTTGCATACACCACGAATGAGCTTGGAAGATCGTTGCCAAGATGTTTAAGAAAGCATGTGGGATACATTCCGAAGAATAAGTGATAAGAGCAGGGATGTCGTGCCTAAAAGTTCCAGCTCGGGTACTGTGTATGTTCAACCCATTATGGGATGCCTGTGATTGCATATTGAGGAGATACAAAGGAGATTTACAAAGATGTAACCAGAAATAGAGAATTTTAGCCTTGGTTTGATAAGTTGGGTTGGTTCTCTTTGAAACGAAGGTTTCAATGAGATTATGTCAGCCTGAAATGACTGATTTCTCTGAACAGAGAGGTCAGTGACAAGGATTCATTGATTTAAAATAATTGGCAGAGGATTAAAGGGGAGTTTTGGAGAATCATTTTCACCTGGAGAATTGTGGGGTCTGAAATTCATTTTCCAAAGCCATCAGTCTAGTTAAAAAGTACTTCTACATGCATTTGAAGTGCCACAATGTACATCTGATCTTTACAGAAGATACAGCTGGGCATGCACCTGGTTACGGTGCCAGCAGGTGATCTGAGATCTCCCTGGTGCATGTCAGACCAACAGTTGGAAAGCAGGATTAGATGGGTACGCCCATTTTCTTCTGGCACAAATACAATTGACCAAATCTAAATCATGAACTCTATTTTCTAACTTTTATTCCTCATGGTTTTTGCTTTTGTTTCTGAGATGCTCATTCATCTCTCTAGATGATTCCTTGGCAGCAAAGGACCTAATGAAGTCAGACAAGGTTGTATGTTTCTATATTGGATATAGCTCTTGGGGCTAAAGGGATAAAGGGATATGAAGGAAAGATGGGATCAGGATGTTGAATTTGATGATCAACCATGATCAAAATGCTTGGAGGAACAGACTCGAAGGGCCGAATAGCCTATTCCTGCTGTTAGTTTCTATGGTACTGTTGCTGGCTTCTTATTTTGTGCAGTTTTTTAAAATTACAAAACCAATGCTCGGAGTGAACCCAGCAAGGCCAAATCCATTATTTGCTTGCTTCAAAAACCAAATTCAAAACCCAATTGAATTCAATTCAAGGTCCCCACAAGGGAGACAAATGAGATCCATGCTGACAAGATGAGGCATTGCACCCCTTCTTGGCTTGATCCGATGCTTAATCTTGGCCAAAAAGCTGAGAAGTGATTAGTGCGAGCCTGTCAGATTTACTTGGGGTGCCAGCGTCGATTTTTTTTTTACAAGATTTGAAAACATACTGCACATTCCCAATTCAGTTTATGTTAAAACCTTGTTCATTCATCTCTGCGATCACCAGATGATAAGGGATGAACAGGCTCCCCTCTATTCAACTTCCTCAGTTGGCCACAACAAAGGTTTCTATTTGAAACCTTTCTACTGAGGATGTACTTTTCCCAAATCAGAATTCATTTCACTATTTAAGCTGTGAACAACAGGGAATCAATCGAACAAGGTTTCCTTGAGTGAAAGAGCAAATTTATAAATTACTAAATCTGAAAAAATAATAAAACTGTAATGTAAGCATTCTACCCTCATGCAATCATTAGGGGCCACACAAACACACACGCTCAGTTCAGAAATAAGGGGTGTCCAATAAACTCAAAGGTTTAAGAATATATATGGTTAAGTGTCCTTTGATTGTCTTGGATTTATAGATTGCATCCAATTTAGATTAGCTGGCTTTTTGGATGCAGTGGAAAATACTGCAATTATTATGAGATCTCAGTTAGCTGGTATGTTTCCTGGTAGAGTTGTCTTCTCAAACGAGGTGACATGTTTATACTAAAAGAGAGGGTGAGAACATATAGCTCACAGCTTGTTTCTCTGTTGGAGACTTTCTGGACACCATGTGTGTCACTTGCAATCTCTATTTAGTAGCTGGATAGCATTTCTTTGAAATACTTTAACCATTGTGTATTTCCAAGAGGTTTTGGGTATCTGCCTCTGGTGGCCATTGTTTCATTATCCAGTGCTTTATATATAATCTCTCTTCTCTATACGGCTATGAGTTTTGATGGGTATCAGGAATACAGGGAATGTCTCTCTCTCTCTCTCCACATTCTCCTTAAGTGGGATTTTTGATTTCTTGCCTTCGCCTTGTACTTGTAACTAGTTTGCCACATCTCAGTTTAAATTGCAAAATTTGCAGTCAGTTGAAAGTTATTTTCAAAAACAAAGGATCATAGCCTCTTAGTCACTTCATACACTCATGTGTGACACACCTCAGAAATTTCATTACAACCCAGTACCTTTTTTTACATTTCAAATGTAAAGATGTAATTTGTTTCCATTTGTCACAAGAGATTATAATTAAATGTGATTATTTCAGTACCAATGAAAATTAGTTTGGTGTCTTTAGAAGCAATATCATCTTTGTGCAGTGTAGCAAGTGTAGATGAATTCTGATCATATTTTGTAATAGAAAGCATTTAGAATTGTTATTTTTATTTTGTACAGCTCTGTTAAAGTGGGAAAACTCACTGACAGTGCTGCGACCAGTAGATCCCACCAGCAACAAGTGGTGCATTATCTCTCACGATGGGAAATATGCCGCAGGAAGGCCAGAGAATCCCCCACCCCATCATCGAATATAGCATGTTACACAACTGAAAATGTATTTTCCCTCAATTCCCTGGATGTGCGAAAGACCTGAATGTACCTTTGCCAGATATAATCAACTTTCTTACTACTGACTCCTAGCTCCTAATTTCTGCCACTCACTGCCAAGCTTTCCAACAGCACTTGGGAGGAAAAAAAGACAGGGGATACAACCTTAATGGCCATTCCTACCAGCGAGCAGTGAGGTTGGAGAATTGGGTGCCCAGCCAAATCTCTGTTCACTGCAGCGGGATGGGAAAATCCCATCAGTGTGAACAATGATAACATTCTGGCTGGTATCTATTTACGTTCAGCTTCTTTGTGGGAAGTTCTTCGAATTATAGCGATGACTAAATCTTCTCATAAAGAAGATGTAGTCATCGCTAACACATTCTAAATAGATCTATTGCCATTAACCTCAGCTTAGTCGCTATTTTAAGCATTTCTGCTGCACTATCGGCCTTGTGAAAGCAGCTGTACAAGCAGCTTATGCCAACAATTTCAACTGAGTCCCAGAAAGTGCGTATTCTACAACAGAGTACTTGTACTCAAAGATTTACAGTTTTTATCCGTAGTGACATGGAGGAATAACACAATCATAGCAGCATAGAAGATAGGAGCAGAGGGAGGCCATTTGGCCCTTCCAGCTTGCTCTGCCATTCATCACAATCATGGCTGATCGTCCAACTCAATAGCTTAATCCTGCTTTCTCCCCATGATCTTTAATCCCATTCACCCAAGTGCTAAATCTACCCACCTCTTGAATATATCTAGCCAGTTCTTGAATGCATGCAGATAAAACACATATCCTTGTGATGTGAGAGAATATGACTTTGTTTTCTTACTGTGGTAAGTTCTTTAACAACTGCTCCTATTTTAAGATGATTTAATTTGGTTTATGGTTTTTCTCTTTCACTGATTTTTTTTTGGATCTGGAGGAGCGGTCTAAGCCTGGTAATTTTATAGTTGACCTCTTTAAAAGAAAATTATATCATGCCATCATTATCACACCAAACCAGACGGCAGCCATTACGTCAAATCAATACCAGCCAAACATTTTTTTTAAATCTATGCATGTACACACATCTATTTCTTCAAATCAGCCTGTGGTTTTATCGATATTTTTCATTCACAGATGATAAGATTCCTTTTCATTTTATCGTGGCATGCACTGCTGGTGCAATAGGTTTGCGGGGAATTTTAGCCAGAAAAGTTATGTCAAAGGGCACCTGTATTCAGAGGGGTTAAATATACTTATTAAGCTTGGACAGACGCACTCAGCTCCGGATTTAATCAGTGTCTTTCATAATAGATGAGGAAGTGAAATAGTTTCTTTATGCTTGTGCACATTTTGTAAAACCACCAATTAGATGAGAGTGACAGGAATGTGCGTGGTCCACATTGGTTCAAAGAAATTACACACATCATCCTTTTGCCTTTGTCACTTAACTTCACTAGGCAAGTACTTGGTCAGTTGCTAGGCAACAGTGTGGCCTTCTGTTTATTCAGGAACAATAGTAATCAGACAAGTCTTCACCACAAGGTAACATTACGAAAGCAGGTCTGATGTCAGTCCTCCCTCTTGGAACATTTTGCTGCCATCACCATTTTTAATTAAGGTGACAAAGAGATCACTTGAGCATCGCTTCTGTACACTAACTCCTCAGCTTAAGCGCTTCTGCTGGTAATAATTTGTCACATCGAGGCTTCGACAAAAAAAACATGTTTGATTACAGTCATGAGTTTTTACGGCTTAAATTATCCATTTGTGAATATGGGACTTGCTTTTCAAAACTGCTACAATGCCAAAAGGCTATTTACAACTTTCACACAATTGAGAATTGGGCTTGTAGCATTTGTTTAGTAGCAGCCATAACCGCAAAGAACCAGATGTGGCATCGCGAGGGATGAGTATCATTTCAAGGTCTGAGGTAAAAATGGGACAAATCGGTTATCTGAAAATCCCATGAAATTTTTCAATGGCCAATTTTACTGTCAGTCATTTATAGCAGTGTGAATGAGACTGCCTGGAATGAGCTGTTAGCAAAGAGAATTTCCTGTTTTTCTAATGGTAATTTGGAGCAGCTCTTTGAGGCCTGATGAGATTTTTTTTAAACATTGTTTTCAAATTTGTGCTTTGAACCATCAGTGTTGTGTTGGCGTACTTGCTTTTGTCAGTCATTTAGATTCCTCACTCTGTGGCTTATATTCACCACCAACCATCATGCAAAACTGCAATTTGGCAGATCCATTGGTAATAGTTACCCAGCTTCACCATCAAGGTTACAGCTATTCAAGAAGGCAACTCACTAACAGCTTCTCGAGCGCACTGAGGGATGGTCAGTACATGTTAACCATGCCGGTGTTGTCCATATCCTATGAACAAATAAAAAAACCCATAAAAGACTTGATAGCTTCATGACTAAAAACACTCTAATTTGGTTCTGAACCACAATAGATATCCCATGTACTTAATAGATTTCATTCTGAATTTCTGCTGAATCATTTGATTTCTCCAGAATCCCTTTCATCTAATTCTCCAGCAGTTCAAGGCATCATTTCAGCTGGCACACCCGAATATATAGCAGAAAATGGACCACTTGTCCCAACTAGTCCTGCCAATACTAATGTCCCACTTAAGCCACTTCCAATTCTTTCTGCTCAAATCTTTCAGTATTCACTTCTTTCTTGTATGCTTGAATGCATCTATATTATTTGCCTCAACCACTCCATATGGTAGCAAATTCCACATTTCGCCACCTTCTGGGTAAAAAAGATTTTTCCTGATTTGATCTCTTGGTGGCTATCTTAAATTGTTGGCCTCTTATTATGCTTCTCCATACAAGTAAAATGATTCTCTGACCTAGATTTTCACTGCATTGAGCATATTCATGCTCTAAAAATTATGGGAGAGGCCAAATTTCAAGATTCCAGCTTCAATACTTATTTCTGGCATTTTATTCTAGTATGGACAGTGATCCTGCATGTAGCACTCCCACCTGTGCAAGCTCAATTGTGGGGATGGGCAGTTTCAGTGGAGCTGGGCCCCTTCTATAAGTCTCTAAGAGATGTTGTTAACCAAATCAAAACAACCATTTAGCAATCTAATTGAAGTACAGTAACCCTCATATCTTTTTCACAAAAATAAGTCTCACAGCATGATGTTAAAGTCCAACAGATTTATTTGGTATCAAGAGCTTTCAGAATACTAATTCTTCATCATGTGATTTCGCAGCACTCCAAAAGCTCATAATACCAAATAAGCCTATTGGACTTTAACTTGGTGTTTGAGATTTCGTACTGTGCTCACTATAGTCCAATGACGGCATCTCCACTTCACTTCTCGTAAAGAATGAGTCAATCACAGCCAGTCCTTATAAAAAGTTCAGAAGGGGCACATTAGACCTCTTTCTCCTATGCACATACTCTTCAAGGAAGCAACAGATTGAGGCATTGCTTTAGCCTGTTTTTGTTGATGAAGTTGCCAGATGGTCTCGTTATGAATATCTGACTGAATTCCAAGAATGGTTAGTGCATTTAGATCTCTGCGATCAATGTTTATAAAGTGCAGAGGAGTTGGAAAGCTTTGTTTGCTTGACATCTTTATTAACTTGAAATTATATGCTGTTTCTTTGAATAATTTTTGCACTGTATATGTGTTTATTTACACAGGAGTAAGAGCCTGAAGTTGATAAAAGTATGCGACATTGATATCGTGAATGGCTGTGCATGATTGATAGTTTCAAGAGACTGTAAACTGAGTCTTTTCTTTCATAGCATCTTGTCAAAGCTTATGTTTATTGTTTCAGGATTTTCTCAAAGACTTATCAGACTGGCCAATGTCTTATTGCCCCTGTACATAGTAGATGCTTGGAAATTGGGTATGGAAGATGCATGGGCATGGTAGATATGGGGCAATGAGGGGTGTGAAAGGGCATGAAGCATTGGTTGGCAGGCTGAAGGGTGAGGACTTGAGGATCTCAAATTTATCATTTCAATTGGGCCAATATTTCAGAAAAAGGGGGCAGACATTTCAGCTTGCCTGCAATCTGAAAGGCTTAAATTAGTTCCTTCCTGCCTTCCCGGTACAAAAATATAGCGGGCAGTGGCTTTTATAAAACAGATGGGTCTGCCTAATTAAAATGTTTTCTGACTTTACCTTCTTGTCACTACCATGAAAATCCTGTCCTCTTTGACAAAGGATCATTTGGACTCAATACGTCAGCTCTTTTCTTTCCTTACAGATACTGCCAGAACTGTTGAGATTTTCCAGCATTTTTTTCTTTTGGTTTCAGATTCCAGATCCACAGTAATTTGCTTTTATCCTGCCCTTTGTCTTAACTCGATCAAACTCCTTCATAATTTTAAAGACTAGGTCATACTTCAAGAGCAAAGAGCCCCAGCCTCTTCATCCTTTTCTGGGAAGTATATAACATTGTATTTCTGGCACCACCTTGGAAACTTTTTTTGCATCTCCTCCAATGCTTTGGTATCCTTTTTATAAAATTGTAACACAGTATCCAGAGTGTGGTCTAATCAAGTTTCCTTTTTCAATTGAATGTTCAATTCTATCCCCCTGGAAATGAATCTTAGTGCTTGGTTTTCTTTTTTGTGACCTTATTAAAATGCATGACTACTTTTGGTGGTCAATGTGTATTCATAGGCCCATTTACTACACCCCCACTGCCTCCCCCCCAACACCCCCTCCCCAATCCACCACCAAATTTAGATTCTTATTTTTAAAGTAACATGCAATTTCTTTATTTCTTATACCAAAATGTAGTAGCTCACACTTAGCTGTGTTCAAATTAATTGATGCTGATTCTGCAAATTTATCAATGTCTTCTTGTAATTCTTCTCAGTATTGACCACTGCTCCCAGTTTGGTGTCACCATTTAGACTAACATTTCAGTGCAACACTGAAGACGTGCTGCATTGTTGTAAGTATTATGTTGCAGATTCAACATTAATAATCAGTTTGCCAGTTTGGGATTCCATGGCACATTTTCCAAGAAAAAAGTCAAAAGTTCTCCTAATGCACAGGGTGAGCGTTCATTCCATATTTACCACTACCAGAACAAGCAGGACAGGATGATTCCTCTTGTGAGAGAATCTTTAACCAGGGGTCACTATTTAAAAATAAGTAGTCATTTTTTTTTTATTCGTGGGACATGGGCGGCACTAGCTGGCCAGCATTTATTGCCCATCCCTAATTGCCTTTGAAGGGCAGTTGAGAGTCAATCACATTACTGCAGTTCTGGAGTCACATGTAGACCAGACCAGGTAAGGACAGCAGGTTACCTTCCCTAAAGGGCATTAGTGAACTAGATGGGTTTTTCTGACAATCGATAGTGGTTTCATGGTCATCAATAGACTCTTAATTCCAGATATATTTTTATTGAATTTGAATTCTACCATCTGTGGCAGGATTCGAACCCAGGTCCGTAGAACATTTGCTGAGTTTTTGAATTAATAGTCTAATGATAATATCACGAGGCCATCACCTTCCCAAAGGTGAGGAGAATTTTTTTCTCCAGAGGGTCATGGTCCTTGGAACTTCCTCGTGAGTCTTGAATCTCTTCCTCAAAAGGCAGAGGGAGCAAAGTTTTTGAATATTCTTAAGGCAGAGGTAGTTAGATTCTTGATAAACAAGGGGATGTAAAGTTATCGAGAATTACAATCTGACCAACTGCAATGTTGTTGAATATTGGACCAACCCCAGGAGCTGAATGGCTAATTTCTGCTCCTAACTTGTATATTTGTATGTGAATTAGCCTGGGACCTTGCTGTGTGAAGATTAGTTGATACATTTGTCTACAAAACAACAATACTGTACTACAAAAGTGCTTAATGGGGTCTGAGGAACTATAGGATGTTCTGAAGATTTCCTGAATATCTTTGATAGAGAATGGAAAAATAAATATCAACTGTATTTCTAACCATAACTCATTGATTCCTACTTGAAACTGCATCGGTGCAGTTCTTGGCTGCAAATAGGATTAGGCTCTGTGGTGCTGTTGGCATTTCTACAAAATGGCAATTGGGTATCAAAACAGCGAACACATAAACCCTGTCAAGAATTACAGACCACTAATCAGCAGATGCTGATGATGATACCTCCAAGAGGTACGGGAGTGAAGGAAAATCAGTGTCACTCAACATTGTGTTTACAACCCCCTCAATCTGTCACAAATGAGGGAAATAATACATTGAATAGGCCATAAACTATTGCCATTTACCAAACATGGTTGCAATTTGAGAGATTTAGGGGAAATAGTAGTTTGTAAAAAGTTTAAACTTTGCTCCATTTTGGGAGATGCCAAACCATTCCATCCACCTTGAAAGTTATTGGAAATCAGGTTGTCAGTCCTCACCTTTTACCCAAAGGGATGTTTCATTTTTCCTTGCTGCCTTAAAAGGAAGCAAAAAATATTGGTGATCATAGCTTCCTTGATCTTGCCCAGAGTGCATATGTACTATACTGTAGTGATTTCCAATAAATATTCAGACTGCTAGTAGCCCGAAGGTTAATGAACTCTGAATCCTCTGGGCAACACAGCTTCAAGATGCATGAATATTCACATGAACTCCTGGGTACAGGTGCATGTGTGCAACACCGAAACTCTGGTTCGATGAAACATAAGTTTGTACTGTGTTACAAAGGGAAGCAGCACATTGTTAACAAGAATGTTTCCTGGCTGAAGTAATTCCTTGTAAGTCCAATGATGGGATTTTTGGATTCTTTCAGATTCCTCAAATCGCTTTGAAACTCTCCTTTGATTTACCTATAGTGACAACAACAGAAGGGAGTTATATGTTCATGACAGTGACCAAGGGCTATTCTGTTGAGCTCTGAAGACCTGAAAGTTTTATCTTTTTTTGCTGACCTTTATGAAATGACTATGTCATTAATTAGTAAATCAGTAATAATGTAAAAGGGGGGAATAAAACTGATCTTGATGATTATTTCAAAGATGATAGGGAGAAAGGAATATTAGAGTAGTTTACTCATTTAGAAGTCCCTCGTTGTTTCATAAATACCAATTTTCTATTTGATTGAAAAGTTAGCATGAAAAATGAAGTGAGTTGAGAATCTGACAATGTGGATCATGTTGCATTTTTGTACTGCAATATTCCTGTAATTTTGTCCTGAAGGCAGTGGTGGCAGACTGCTGGTTAGCATTGCTGTCTCACAGTGCCAGGGACCTGGGTTCAATTCTGATCTTGGGCCTCTGTCTTTGTGGAATTTGCATGTTCTCCTTCTGTCTGCGTTCCCCATGTCTGCATGGTTTCCTCCAGGTGCTTCAGTTTCCTCCCACAGTCCAAAGATGTGCATATTAGGTGGAAAGTCCATGCTAAATTTTCCCTTAGTGTCCAAAGATATGTAGATTAGATGCATTAGCCATGGTAAATATGTGGAGTTAGGAGGATAGGTGGGAGGGTGGGCCTGGATAAGATGCTCTTTGGGAGAATTGGTGAAAACTCAATAGACTAAATGGCCTCCTTCCACACTATAGGGATTCTATGGATTCTTCCTGGAGTATATTTCATAGCACAAGCAGCACTCTTTCCATGTGAGCTTTCTCATTCTAGTTTTAAATAACTCATCTCTGTATCTTCACCAGTCTACAACTGTCCTCCCCAATATCTCTGCATCCCTTTGCCTCACCATCAATGTCTGTGCCTGCAGTCATTCCCTTCCCCAAATTTCTCCATTTTTCTCGAGGCACTTATTTCAAACACAAATATTTGACTCTGTTTTTGGTCTCTTCTCATCATATCCCCCATATTCTCGATCTTGATTTGATTACACTTCAGTACATTACTCAAAATTCTTCACAATGTAAGCATGAGCTGCTGGTAGTCTATTGAATCATCAATAGCAGCACCACTGAACTTGGCTCTCTCATCAACTTGTGTCTTTAAACATGGATAGATTGAGGGTGAAAGGACAGTAACTTTTTGCGGCTTGTTTAGGCCCTTAAGATCTCAGGTGGCAGCCAATTTGGAGACATGAGTTACTACCCACTTTACAATGTTTAACACAAAGTAGCATACCGGAAAAGGAGTTGGAGCTTGTGCCAGAAATTATCTCTGGGAAGATCGTTAAGGAGCTGATTTCTGTTTAAGTTGCAATTTGACAAGTAGTGCCTGAACTACAGTACCCTCACCTAATACTGACCAGCTTATTGGTATAAATAACTCATTGTCAAGGATCTTGAGCACTACTTAAAAATATATCATCTTTGACTATTTATTTGGAGTTAGCAGTTGGAGAACTTTTGAAATACACCAGGAGAGTTTCTGGGACAATTTATCTTGACTTCACCAATACTTGATATCAACATTTATTCCATAAATTCTTAAAAGGGCAAGCAGTGTTCACTTTATAGACTCCATGTTGGAATAACCAGGATTGTGGGAGAGCTTAATCATATTCTAACAATAACCATGAAACCATTGTGGACTGTTGTAAAAACACATCTGAGTTCATTAATGGAATTCAGGGAAGGAAATCCCATCATCTTTACCCAGTCTGACTTCATTTATTTGCAAGTTATTTCAGCTGGGAATGCACAGCATTAAGCATTTTTGGTACAGCATTTCAATTTATACGTTGCTTTTTACCTGACTGCATGTGACTCCAGATCTACAACAATGAGGCTGACTGTTAAGTGCCCTCAGGGATGGACAATAAATGTTGGCCCAGCCAGTGATGCCCACATCCCATGAATTGATTAAAAAACATTCCCCCCACATCCACCCTACCAAAGTTACTTATCCTCTCTCCTCTTTTTAGCATTCTCTGCAAAGATCTCCAGTGCTGGCATCAAGGACTTATGCATATGTCAGTTCCTGAGCCTTCCTGGCCAATGCTATTTTGTGCAAAGCAACACTGTCCGCACCTTCAGTGGCAATGCTTGTGTGGAATCCATATATACATGAGAATTGCTGCCGAATGAGGCATGACTGCTAAATCATGACTGCTATCTTTTTAGTGCTTTTAACAAATTCACATGACGGTAATCAACAATTACAGTGAGATCTCACTTAAATCTGTAGTTGTGTTCATAAAAATCATGACTTTAAGTGAATCATAGATTCCCATTGGAATCTAATATAGATTCCCATACAAACCTATATTAAAACCAGAATTAGGTCCCTTCAGACATTTCTCATCCAGTAAAAAGCAATGTATAAGTTGAAATACTGTACCATTCAAGCTTAATACAGTGCATTCCCAGCTGAAATAACTTGCAAAATAAAATAAACATAAATATAAAAACAAGCTATAAATTTAAATTAGTTAATACTCAGTAGTCTGTCTTTTTTCTTAGCGAGTCCATTGAATGCAGAGTAACTTGCTTCCACTCCACTTTGATGGGTTAAAGTAAAAATGTATTTAATTAAAGTTTATTTATGAGTCACAAATAGGCTTACATTATTACTGCAATGAAATAATGTGAAATTCCCCTAGTTGCCAGACTCTGGCACCTGTTTGGGTCAATGCACCTAACCAACATGATTTTTAGATTATGGGAGGAAACCCATGCAAACACAGGGAGAATGTGCAAACCCCACACAGACAGTGACTCAATTTAATCGGGTCCCTGGCACTGTAAGGCAGCAATGCTAACTACTATGCCACCCCCATGAGATGGCTAACCAATCTGTTGCACAAACTACACACTCTGCTATTCTGTGAGGCAGGTGGTGCCAGTTAGATGAGTTGTTTGGGGGTTTTTTGCACTGTCTCCACCATATTGATATTGTCTCAGCATGTTCCTGACAAAGTCTCCCTGGGTTAGTTGTCTTTTCGTGCGACCCTCCTCCCATTTTGAACAGTCACACGAGTCAGGGATCATCCCTAAAATATTTGAGTGAAGGTGGCTTTGAGTGATTAGCACTTCATAGAATCCCTACAGTGCAGAATGAGGCCATTTGGCCCATCAAGTTTGCACCAACAATCCTAACCAGGCTCTATCCCGTAAACTCACATATTTACTCTGCTAGTCCCCATGGCACTAAGGGGCAATTTAGCATGGCCAGTCCACCTGACATGCATATCTTGGGAGGAAACTGGAGCACCTGGAGGAATTCCAACACAGACATGGGAAGGACATACAAACTCTACACAGCCAGTCACCCAAGGTTGGAATTGAACTTGGGGCCCTGGCGCTGTGAGACAGCAGTGCTAACCACTGTGCTTCAGTGGTTAACACTGAGTGGTCGGCATGTTGACTTACTGACTTAAGCAAATGAATTTGGTGTATTTCGTTGGATTGTCAGATTACCCCTCATGCGGAAAAATGCCCCTTTGGAAATGGTCCCAGATCACTTTCGGGAGAAATAAAGCACCTTTTGGAATTTTTAAAGTGATCATAGTTGTGCAAAAGCAGAGCATAAATTCATTGGAATTGTCAAAGAACTGTCAAAGAAATGCCAAACTATCAAAGAACAGTGAAAACTGCCAAAAAAACTGCAAAGGACAGTCAGTGAGTTGGCATGAAGGGGTTAAAGCAAAGGATAGTGGGTTGGCATGAGTTGGCACTATATTGTAATGGTAGCTATAAAGGACCATGGGCATGTGAGGTGAGGGGGAGGAGAGGGTATGAGGGTCAATGGGGTTGGAAGCAAGAGCATTCATGGATATAAGGCACCTTGGTGGTAGTTAGAGGTGCATGATTTGATATGGGGGTATGGTGGTGTGGGTATGTGGTGGCATAGATTGTCGTGGAAGGAGCATGGAGGGTACATGGAGAGTTGAGAGAAATGAAGGGTTAGGGATGGAGGACTGTTTTTTTGTTTAATTAATTAATTAATTCATCAAGATGGTGGAGTACATCAGCAAAACTTCCAGCCAGCTGATCATACCAGCACACAGTTCACTCATTCTGGGGTTGGTGGACCCAATTTCTAATTCAGACTGTGCTACCCATCAGATGAAATTTGAAATTGTGAGCGGTCACTTTCACAGAGCTGGGAGCTTTCCCTTCTCCTTATACCTGGTCAAGAAGCAAAAATCTTGACCTGTGTTTCTCTCTTCATAGATGCTGCCAGGTCTGCTGAGTATTTCCAACATTTTTTTTGTTTTAATTCAAATGGGAGTGCCTTATTAGCATGTTTCCTAGTTAGTGACTGTTTTCACCCTTTAACAAAATAATCCCTATAGACTTCCCAGCATGATGGTGATCTGAACCGAGTAAGAAGTCTCACAAGACTAGGTTAAAGCCCAACCAGTATATTTGATAATAAACCCACAAGCTTCCAGAAATACTGTTCCTTCATCACGTGTGTGGAAAGTTCTAATCAGAGAAGGGCACATAAAGGCACACACGATCTGAACCAAGTCAGACTGATGTTAATTTTCTTTGGCAAAATTTACTTCAGCAAATTAGAATGTTTTTACCATATCACCAGTTGAGATCAGTTGACACAATGCAACATGATAGTGAAAAATAGGACTTCCCAGTCTGTATGGATCTGTCCTGAAATGATAATTTTCTGACATTACACTCCCATTAGGGAGCTTTACGCACCATGTTTACCTTAGAGATTGAAACATCTATCCGCGATTTTATGATTGTCCCCACCAACCATCTCCACTTACAAAATTTTTAATCTCACCCAAGTACTTAGATTGAAATTGCTTTTCTTGGAAATTAGAGAACAAAGAAACAAAATCATAGGAAAATAGGAACAGAAGTTGGCCATTTAGCTCTCAAATCTGTTCTGCTCTTCAATCAGATTATGGCTGATCTGTGACCTAACTCAGTTGGGATTCTACTCCGATCCCTATCCAGGTTCACCTAATAAAGAATTGTTTTTGTAAACATCTGGCGAAAACAAGATCAGATATGTCAGGGTATAAATTTATCTCGATATCTGCACAGGATGGACGATAGGGAATTTACAGTCCAATCTAAACTCTGCCCAATTTTCTTGTTGACTTGAATTGAAAATCTAATAAAGTGGAATCGTCCTGCCATTTCTTGATACCCTCACCTCGTAAAAGGATCTAAGTTTCCCTGAAATGTATTATACATCATGCAGTAATTCTCAGCTCTACTGAGAAGTAAAGGTAAACAATTTTTCACATAGTCCTGGGGAGGTTCTGAATTTACAATATTTGATTCCCACCAAACACTTCTCATGAAATGTAGAATGAATACTGAGAGAATAAAACCATTTTCTGGTTTTGCAACTTTTTCCATGGATGAATGATGAATCCTATAGAATTTTTAATCTATGTTATAGGATTTAAAAGAACAATTAAAGCTTCTGTAGTGGAACCTCATTATTCTTTTCTTTTTGCTTGGTCTTCCCTGCAGTATTGCTAAGTCAGTCGTAGAGTTCAGACCAAAATATACTGAAACCTCTAATATGGAGAAATAAATTGACAACAACGTCTGTGAATTATTGATAGTAAGGTTTTACCTAAAGTTTAAATTTTTTAATGATTATTCTTATCTTTGGCTATTTCAAATTACAAGTTTTAGCAATAGCATTAACATTTGTAATAAGCCATGGCTTAAATACATTACAGTGTGAATCTGAAAACTATCTAGGTCAGCAAGCAAGGGCTACTCCAACTGTAATGCAATAAAGCATTTAGTTTATTGAAAATTCTTATCTGGAGAT
Source organism: Sphyrna mokarran (assembly GCA_024679065.1). Taxonomy (NCBI): domain Eukaryota; kingdom Metazoa; phylum Chordata; class Chondrichthyes; order Carcharhiniformes; family Carcharhinidae; genus Sphyrna; species Sphyrna mokarran. The sequence goes on along the minus strand of JAGIQG010000001.1, from coordinate 42,264,577 downwards.
TTGGCATGGTAATATGCTGTGTATTTTCATATTTTACTCTGATGATCTCCAATCTCCTAGACTGACCTGCAGAGCGTAGTCAATACAGATTAATTTATCTCACATAGATTTACCATGACTTTCATAAATCCACTGTAATTTGCAGCTAGGACAATAACACTTCATTGGATAAAAGAGGCATTAATGTTCTTTCAGGGAATTGCATTGGCCATATTTATGATTAACTTTGTAACCTTGTCCTCTTTAGTACAAAATATATAATTAAGGAGATAATGTCTCATTGTTAATCTTAATGTTCTGCTTTCTTTTCTGAAGAGAATGCTTTGCTCAGAAAAAACTAGCTCCTTTATATAAGGAAGTCTAAGTTAAGATTCTAATGTATTTCCCTGACAAGTTTACATAATTATCAAACCACCTTGTAATACCCTTCCCTTAATGATGTGGTAATCATCCAAAATGGCATCACATAAAGGACAATTTCAGCCATGTTTGAATCATGTGACACCAGTAATGGAATTTGTACTAAATTAATTTTGAAGACAACAGAGCATATTGTGAAAAGTAAAATGGATGAGAGTGATTTGAGAGCACCACTGGACTGCAGCATTTCAAGAAGGCAGCTCACCACGATCTTTCCAAGGGCATTTAGGGATAGGCAATAAATATTGGCCTAGCCAGCGATATTCATATCCCATGAAAGAAGGTAATGAATAATCAAATACAATGCCAAAGAGGCACTTTGGCCAATCAAATCTGTACTGCTATGTGAAACACCTAATTTACCTAATCTAATACCCATCATCTAATCCCACTTACCAGCACCTGGCCCATATCCTATAATATGATGACCAGAACTGCACACAAGTGCTCTAGCTGTGTCTTCACCAGAGTTTTGTGTAACTCGAACATGACTTCTGGCTTTTGTAATCTACGCTTTGATTGATAAAGACAAGTGCTCCATATGCCTTTTTCACCACCATTCTAACATGCCCTTCCACTTTCAAAAACCTTAGCCAAACATGCCAACGTTCTTTTGTTCCTCAGAACTACCTGGAGTCATGCACTTCATTGATTACTTCCTTGTCTAATTACTCCTTCCAAAGTGCATCACCTCACACTTTTCAGGGTTAATTTTTATCTGCCACTTATCTGCCTATTTGACCATTCCATCTATATCTTTCTGTAGCCCAAGTCATTCAGCCTCACTGAATGACTAACCATCCGGATAGTTCTTTGTATTCCTGTAAAATTGATAGATTAATGGATCTAAGATAACATAATTTGGAGTTTAACAAATTGAATTAAATACTTACATGATTTTCTTTATATGGTATAACTCCAAGTCCAAATCATTATTGTTCATTAGTCAACATAATTTTGTCAGATGTATGTCACGTCCAGCAAATTTGATTGAATTGTTTGAGGAAGTAACCAGATGTGTAGATGAGGGAAATCTTTATGTCATCTGCATACTTACTAATCCTATTTACCACACAGTCATTTATATAAATAGTAAATATTTGGTGGGGGGCTAACACAGATCCCTATGGTATGTCACTGGACACTGCTTTCAGTCAGTGAAGCACCTTCTGTCATCACCCTCACCTCCAGCTGTCAATTTTAAATCCACTTTATCAAATTACCCTGTATCTCGTGTATATTTGCCTTCTTTATAAGTCTCCCATGTTGAACCTTCTCAAAGGCTTTGCTGAAATCCACATAGACTACTTCAACTATGTTGCTCTCATCTATACATCTGGTTACCTCCTCAAAAAATTAAATCAAATTTGTTAGACATGACATATTTCTGGCAAAGTCATGCTGACTAATGAATAGTAATGATTTGGACTTGAAGTTATGCTGTGTAAAGAAAATCATGTAAGTGTTTAATGCATTCTTATTAAACTCCAAATTATGATATTTTAGATCCATTAATCTGTCAATTTAACAAGAATACAAACAACTAGCCTCTTGATCTATTTTAATATTTGATTTGATTTATTATTGTCACATGTATTAACAGTGAAAAGTATTGTTTCTTGAGCACAATACAGATAAAGCATACCATTCATGGAGAAGGAAACAAGAGAGTGCAGAATGTAGTGTTACAATCATAGCTAGAATGTAGAGAAAGATCAACTTAATGCAAGGTAAGTCCACTCAAAAGTCAGACAGCAACAGGGAAGAAGCTATTCTTGAGTCGGTTAATATTTGACCTCAGATTTTATATCTTTTTCCTGACAGAAGAAGGTGGAAGAGAGAATGTCCGGGGTGTATTTGGTCCTTAATTATACTGGCTGCTTTGCCAGGGCAGCGGAATATGTAGATAGAGTTAACGGATGGGAGGCTGGTTTGCGTGATGGACTGGGCTACATTCAGGACCTTTTGTAGTTCCTTGTGGTCTTGGCAGAGCAGGAGACATACCAAGCTGTAATACAACGAAAAAGATTATGGGCATCTTCCTACAACTCTGAGTATTAGCCATGGCTCAGTAGCGCTCTTGCTTCTGAATCTGGGTTCAATTCCCCCTCCAGGATTTGAGCACAAAAGTCACGTTGATACTCGTGTGGTACTGAGGGAGTGTTACACTGTCAGAGACATTGTTTTCATATGGGGCATGTATCCCACCTGGTTGCTTTAGTGGATGTAAAAAAATCCCCTGGCATAATTTCAAAGAAAAGCAGGGCAATTATTATTCCTGATGTCCTGATTGATACTTATCCTTTAATCAACATCAAAAAAAGAGATTATCTGGTCTTTACCACATTGCTGTTTGTGTGTAAACTGGCTGCTGTGTTTTCCAAATTGAAGTTTAAAGTTTATTTATTAGCATCACAAATAGGCTTACATTAACATTGCAATGAAGTTTCTATGAAAATCACCTAGTTGTCATTCTCCGGCAAGGAGAATTTAGTATGTCCAGTGCACCAAACCAGCAGGTCTTTCAGACAGTGAGAGGAAACCAGAGCATCAGGAAGAAATCCACACACACTAGGAGAATTTGAAAACTCCACACAGACAATGATCCTTCAATCAAGCTAGGAATCAAGCCTAGGTCCCTGGCACTGTGAAGCAGCAGTGCCAATACACTGTGCCAATATATAGTGACTATATGTAATTGGCTATAAAATGCTGTGGGATGTTTGGTGTTTGTGAAAAACACAAGTCTTTCCCCTACCCACCCCAAGAAAAATTCTGTAAAGGTTTCCCTTGCCTGAACCCCCTCTCTCCTCCCCCCATCACCACCACTAAATAAAAACAAATTCCAGAGCGTAACCTTTAATTATCTTTCACCACTTGTCTTCTCTAATATTACATTCCCTTGTTTCCAACAGCTCAGAACCATGTTGCACTCATCTTTCAATCATTTCTTTTTCTTTATTCTCAGAAACCTCGCTGATATTCCTGTGCAGATATTTAACCTGCCTTTTCTGTGAAAAAGGCAACACAAACTTTGCAACTCCTCTGAGAGGATCAAATAAATTAAATTGCTCACTGTCCTTTTCATTTTTTGCTGATTTCATTTCCTTTCTCTCCTAATGGATTGACAAAGAAGCAAAAATAAACTCCATAATTCATTGCAGTAAATTATCATGTAGTGGCCCCTAGACTCGCACAGCATTCCCTTGCAAATAAAAGAGCCGCTTGTTCCCTTAAGCAAACAGAATATCTAATTGTAATGATATGTTAACAGCAACCTTTCATTCATGATAGAAATCTTCAGTTATGGGTTTTGAGTTTTTTTTTCACTGATTCTGTGTATGTTTTTCCCAAAAGAGATGCATTTCTTTCCCTTCTCCCATATCCTGCCCTTATTTTTATGTTCATATTACAAATTCATAAAAGAAATACATTCCACTGTACTGTCCTCTTGATGATGGTGTGGATAGAGTGGCAGCGGTGCTGCAGTGATTAGCACTGCTGCTTTATAGCGCCAGAGACCTGGGTTTGATTCCCAGCTTAAGTCACTGGCTGCAGAGTCTGCATGTGGGTTCTCCCCATGTTTGTGTGGGTTCTCTCCAGGTGCTCCATAGTCTGGAAGACGTACTGGTTAGGTGCATTTGCCATGCCAAATTCTCCCTCAGTGTACTTGAATAAGTATCGGTGTGTGGTGACTAGGATATTTTTAAAGCAACTTCATTGCAGTCTTATTTAAGCCCACTTGTAACACTAAGAAATAAACTAAAACTTAAACTTAAAAACCATAGCACCTCTGTTGTTAGAAAACGGTAATTAAATTGTGAAAAGACAGTTTTCTTTCAAAATGAAATTTATTATATGTAATGCTTTGACAGAACTTGGGTGCAGACATAATTTTTTAAATATAAGTTATGATGGTACCTTCAGTACAGTTCTGAGAAATGACGTTTAATATTTGAATAAATGAACAGTACAATTGCTTCATCAACTATGTGCTGGATTCATCGTAATATTAAGTGATTTTACAGTTTATCCACCAGAATTTTTATTTTAATTTTGCTCTTGAATATTAAAATACATATTGCCCTTGTTTTATAAGGAGCTGATTTCATACAGTTACCATATCACCATTATTTTTGGGGTGTAAGTACCTTTGAACCAGCTGAGTTTCCAAGATATCACAGGGCATAAAATCAAAATAGATGAAGAAAATTATTCAGCCCATATTATCCACCTTGAATTCATCTCCAAATGCAGCATCCAACTGCTTCTTTCATGGTTGTATCCACGATTCTATTTTGATGTCTGCTTCAAGTGTCAATCACTCTCTGTATGAAGATTTTACTAATACCAGTTATACATTTCCTCTTACGAGTTTGAATCTATCACCCTTGTTTTGCTTCCATAATTCAGAAAATTTGACCATTTTTCTGATGTAAATTAGAAACAGCAGTGGTCCCAGCACAAGCCGCAAGATATTCTATTCCGTACCTTCCTCTACCCTGATATAACTGCTCTAATGAGACGTGTTGCTCTCTGCCCTTCAGCCAGATTTTTTTTTAGTCTTTTCCCAAGGTTTATCCTGAATCCCTAGAGCACTGAGATTAACTAAATGGCATCTCATGTCAGACTTGATAAATGCCATTTGGAGGTCGTGGAACACTGTCATGTAGGGAGGGGTTCCTGAGTCCACCTGGGATGTTTATGTCCTCAAAAATGCGATTTTCTCCCTCTCCTCACTGGGTTATTATTATACATTGTTATTTCCCAAGTTCACTCCTGACAATTGATTCCATTGTTTTACACAGGATGGTGGTGAGACAAATGAATCAGTAGTTGTGTGTATCCATTTTGCCATGTTTTTTAATTATGGGGACTAAACTGGCATGGTTACAATTTACTGGAACTTCCCCACTGTCCCCCCTACTGACTGTCAATGCATCACAAATCTTGTCACGAATTTAGTTCCACACTGGGATAAATACCTCTATCTCTCCTGATTTGTTATATTTTTATTTGGTTTGGACTTCAATCGCATTTATTTTTTCTTTATTTCTTTATTGGATATGAGCATCACTGGCAAGTCTACCACTTGTTGCCCATATCTGATTTCCTTCGAACTGAGTTTCTTTCGAGGCCATTGCAGTTCAGGAGTCACATCTATGATGGATCAGATAAGAATGGCTGATTTCCTTCCCTAAAGGGCATTAGTGGACTAGATTTTTTTTTAACAACAATCAATAACAACAAACAATAGTTTCATGTTAACCATTACTGAGACTAGCTTTCAGTACCAGATTTATTCATTGAATTTAATCTCTAGGTTACTAATTCAGTGACATTGTTATCACACCATCATCTCCCCCATATCAAAGTTGCTGATTTTACTTTGTTGCTTGTTTAGGATTGGCACATGATTCATCTATTTCTTACTTCGATCAGTAATTAATCAGGGGATATATTATCTTTGCTGCTCCTCTATTAGATTTGAATCTATCATTTTCACCTTACGTCTAACAGGTTACTTGCCTTTATGATACTGAAGGAATGTTTGCTCTTCTGTTTAGGAGAGGTGATGACTTAGCAATATTATCACTACACTACTAATCCAGTAGCTCAGCTAAAGTTCTGAGAAACCTGTGTTCAAATCCTGCCACAATAGATGGTGGAATTTCAATTAGATTTTCAAAAATCTGAAATTAAGAATCTACTGATGACACGAAACCATTGGTGATTGTCAGAAAACCCATCTGGTTCACTAATGTCCTTACGGAAGGAAATCTGCCGTCCTTACCTGGCAAGGCCTAGATGTGACCAGAGTCACAGCAATGTGATTGACTCTTAACAGCCTTGAGGAACTAGGGATGGGCAATAAGTGCTAGCCCACAAATGAATAAATTAAAAAAAAACTATATACTTAGCTCCTGGTCTCATGTATTTCCAACACCTCCAAGTTAAATTTACTTTATCATCTTGACTGTTCATCTTCTTTAAAATGCCAATGCACACAATGTCAACAACACCTAATTATCAATTCAGTGCCCTTTTATTTAATTAAAAACGTATATTTTCACCTTGACAAAAATATATTTTAGTTCCATATCCAACTACAGAAAAATAGGGTCTTTGTTTTAGCAAATGACATAAACATGTGGATTCACCCTGCCACTGCAGGAGACCTCTCTAGAATGAGTTATTAAATAATCAAATGCATTTTTTAAATTTAACATTGAGAAAGCATAAACATTGCTCTGAATTAAACTGACTTTCTTCTCCAAAGTCTATGATTTTGAAACATGAGACTGCAATGTAAGTGCAATATTGGTTAATATTATTGTGAAAGATTTTATTTCTCAATAGTTTATGTCAGTGAAAGAACTGCTACAAGTAGAAACTTTGCCCAGGTAAATAACAAAGCAGAAGCAAAGGCACCTTAAGCTTATATCATTTTTATTTTTTATGGGGACGCAGACACATATTTAGCAACAGTACAAATGTAACTGTTAAGGCGTGATTAACATAATAATACAAAAAGCAATTGTGCATGACCCATGTTGGAGATGAAGGGGACAGAGTTAATTTTATTCCTGCATTTTATTTCTCATCCATTTGGTCTTCCCGAGTGATGCCAATCTCTTCACAGGAATGCTGGCAGGTCACCCAAAAGTGTCTACAATATTGACTTCCTTTCTGAATTTCCTTCCATTCCCAAAGGAAGTGTGAGATCTCAAGACATTGTGGAAATAAATTAGTGACAAGATTTATGATGCATTGGCAGTCATTATGAGGGACAGTGGAAGGTTCCAATGAATTGTAACCATGCCAGTACAGTCCCCACAATCAAAAAATGGATAAAATGAACATGACAACTACTGATTCATTTGTCTCACCACTATGCTGATTGATTAATTTATTGTCACATGTGAAAAGTATTGTTTCTTGCAAGCTATACAAAGAATACCATACATAGAGATGGAAAGGAGAGGATGCAGAATGTATTATTACAGTCGTAGTTAGGGTGTAGAGAAGGATCAACTTAATATGAGGTAGGTCCATTCAAAAGTTTGATGGCAGTAGGAAGATGCTGTTTTACAGATGGTTGATACTTGAACTAATAGGATCAATTATCAGGAGTAAAAAATATCTGTGCGTAATAATAACCCAAGGAGTTATTGGGATTCTGGACCTCCCTGTATGGACAATGACATTAATATGATTCCTTGCTACCATTGCAGGGTGGAAAAATGTTAAAGACCAGATCATACTTCTGTCTTTGTATCAAACATTTTTACTTCCTTCTGAAATCTGGTCAGTTTTTTTTAAAGATTTTCACTGAGACTATCATAGTGGTTGTTCAGATCTGAAGTTTACAACCCAATCTATGAAATGTTAGCACTGTATTCCAGTTAGTTCAGAGTTTACTTGATGTATGATCTTGTTTATATTTAAATAAGTGGTCATCATTTATTCCTCTGGGAGCTGTATTTTGGCTCCTTATTGATCAGTGCTGTAAATTATTGAATTGTATGGCACATTATAACTGAGGGCTGTGCTACAAGGCATGCAAACCTAGACCTCTAATTGCTTGCAGAGTGCAACAATGCATGAGCGAAGTTTGTGGTTAATATGAATGTTTTCCTAATTATTGAAATAATTCATAAACTTCTAGATCGATAATTGTTGATCTTGTTGTTTTAGTCATTAGCAAACTAAATGTAGCATACACAATGTTTTTCTGTCAAGCATTTGTCTTAAAAATGAACGAGTTTTTTTTTTCTTTGGGAAATAGAAGGACTGTGTAACCCTTCTGTGAGATAACAGGCTCTGCAATATGTGGATCATAAATATAATGTTATGGCTTATTTAAAGTTAGAAGAGACTGAAAATGATTATAATCAAACTGGTTCCAAAATCTAGAAAGTATATTATATTGAAGTTTATTTATTAGTCACGAGAAAGACTTACATTAACACTGCAGTGAAGTTACTGTGAAAATCCCCTAGCTGCCACACTCTGGCACCTGTTTGGGTCAATGCATCAATCAGCACATCTTTCAGACTGTGGGAGGAAACACACACAGACATGGGGAGAACATGCAAATTCCATACTGAGAGTGACCAAAGCTGGGAATTGAATCTAGGTTCCTGACGCAGTTACGGATACCCTAACTTTCCCATTTATCAGTCTATCAGAACTGCCCATTTTCCATTTCCACTCCATTACCATGATCCACTTGATGCACTTGATCCATTCCATTACCATGGTCACCTCACAGCAGAAAACCCAGATAGTTCATAGTGTTCTGATTCATGCACCAACCAATTTCATTTTCTGCATTATTTCAGTTTGTACCTGGACTTCTCAATTTTTGATTTAGAAATGGGGAAACATTACAGCTTCAGTCTGGTTAAGAGATAAAAATGAAGTAGGCTGACTGCAAAGTTGTAACTATGGTGGGGGTTATGGGTTTTAAACAAAAAGAAAATAAATTATTTACAATGTAGAATCAAACTAACAACAACGAGTTTTATTAATTTAATAGTGTCACAAGTAGGCTTACACGAACACTGCAGTGAAGTTACTGTGAAAATCCTCTAGTCACCACATGCCAGCACCTGTTCGGATGCACTGAGGGAGAACTTAGCATAGCCAATACACCCAACGAGCACATTGCTGAGACTTGATGAGGAAACGGGCACCCAAAGGAAACCCACACAAACATGGGGAGAATGTGCAGACTCTGCACAGACAATGACCCAAACCGGGAATTGAACACAGGTCTCTGACACCGTGAGACAACGATGCTAATCACTGTGCCACCATGCCACCCTTTCGAAAGAGATGTTCCCTCTAGAGTACAAACTGAAACTAAAAGCAGCCGCCTGTGCAACACCCAAATAACATCACCTTCAAATCATGTAATCAGCTCTTACAGCAATCATGCAACCATTTAAATATATAACACTGACTAATCAGCATTCTCAAGGAAGAATGCCAATCTGAATGATGCCATTGTTCCTTCATGAAGGAAGGCATGTTTGAAGTGTTCAACAATCATCTTATACTGATTGGTAATAATACCACCAAAATCTCAAAGCCACATTGAGATCCTGACTATGGAAAGCTATTTGCACCCAACAGACAGTGGAGAGCTGTGACAACTTTTGGGATAAGTTTTGTGCGGAGACAGCATTAACATATACAAGTCAGATGTGCCATAAAAAAAACTGGCTCCACTTCCTTACAGGCATGCTATAATGATGACCTTTGAGGCAGCCCTGTTGAATGATCCAGAAAGCAATCTTCCTTCTGACCACCTCATATACCATAAATTTCATTTCATCAGTTTGGGTGGTGGATTGCTGCATTATTTATTTGCAGACCTGAGCTCACACATTAAGGGTGGGATTCTATGGCCATTCACACCACCAGAATTCTCCCGTCCTGCTGCACTGAAGAAAGATTGGGTTAAGCGCCAAATTCCCCATCCTTTCTAGCAGTGGGACGTGAACAGATGGGGAATTCTGGCCTAAGTCTTTTTTCTACCAATGTCCTGTCACTTTTTGGCACCATTCAATGAAATCCCAGTCAGAGACAACTAAAGGGTTAAGATGCCTTCTTAGACTTAATTAAGATTTTGAGAATTTTGGGGGGCAATTCTCCCAAAAGTGCTGAAGTGGTGGCAAAACTGTTCTAGATCATGATTACCTTTTCTGTGCAGCTTCAGAACTGAATCTCCGCACTATGTGCAATGCAGGTCACAATCATGAATCTCATTAAAAATCCGGGAGGGGGTTATATTTGCGCCAGAATCTGACAGTTCTGGAACTTTGTGCAGTGTCTCGATTTGTGAGTCTCACCCTTTGCTGGCCAACAACAATTCCTGGGACAGCCCTGACCTCCCACATCCCGGGATTGTGCCGACATCGAGCCCATCCTCCTGTCTAGCAGTGGCAATCTCCCCACGTCCTCACCCCAGTGGACCATCCGTCCGGTAGACCCAACCTAGGGTCAAACCACCCAACAGTGAGACAGCCTCCCTCCTCTCCCCGTTCCCCTCATTGCCTCCCTGTCCCCCATTCCCCCGTGCCCCCAGCAGACTATCTACCCTCAGCCCGCCCAATCGCTAGTCTTTCTGCAAACCAAACCGATTCTAATGCAGAATGGCATCTGGACATTTCACCTCCTCTAATTGCCCCTTGGGTCCACCCACAAAAGACTCCACCCCCTGGAACTACCCCCTGGGTGGCCCTGATTACCCCCTTTCATTCCGGTGGAGTCTCCCACTTATTCCCCGAATCATGGAGAGCCGCTGTCAACTTCACCGGAATGAAATACTCCTGGCGGAGATGCTTTCGGGCCTGGCAACTTCTGTGCGAGGCCTGATAATCACATGCAAAATATATTTAAAATGCATTAACAAAAAATTCAAATTACTTACCTCCCTTCCCATCAGTTTCCAGCACGATTTTGACTGCGATTGTTTTCTGGCTCTGGAAGACACATTTGTATTTCTGGCGTATGCTCGAATTCCTCATTTGCCAATTTGATTTGCCTGTTCTAAATTTTAAGTGCATTAAATCTTCCACCATCCTATAAACATGCACCCGACACATGACCACATGTATACAAGAAGGTCCAGAGAACAACTAAATTCTAAACATTTGGCTGCAGAATCACACTTTTAGAATCTGTCGAAAAGCTGTCACTGGGATTTTTTATTAATTTGTGGAACTTGGATGTCACTGGCTGACCAGCATATATTGCCCATCCCAGGTCGCCCGATGGCAGTTGACAGTCAACCACAATATTGTCAACCACCCCTTGACATTCAGTGGTGTTACCATCACTGAATCCCCCACTGTCAACATCGTTGGGTTTACCATTAACTAGAAACTCAACAGGACTCATCACCCACACAGTAGCTACAAGAGCAGGTCAAAAATACTGCGGTGAGAAACTCACCCCCTCACTTCCCAAAACCATCTACAAGGCACAAATCAGGAGTGTGATGGAATACTCCCCACTTGTCTGAATGGGTACAACTTCAACAACACTCAAGAAGCTTGATACCTTCCAAGGCAACACAACTCACTTGATCGGCACCATAAGTACAAACATCAACTCTAAAGGTTGTGAATGGAATTCCCTACTCAACAGTTGAGGCTACCTCACTGAATGTTTTTAAGGCAAGGATAGATAAATTTTTGAACAGTAAAGGAATTAAGGGTTATGGTAAGCAGGCAAGTAAGTGGAGCTGACAACACAAAAAGATCAGCCATGATTCTATTGAATGGCGGAGCAGGCTCAAGACGCCAGATGGACTACTCCTTCTCCTAGTTCTTATGTTCTTATTTTCTCCCTCCATGACCAACGCTCAGTAGCAGCAGTGTGTATTATCCACAAGATGCACTGCAGCAATTCATCAAAGATTCTTAGTCAGTGCCTTCCAATACCACAACCACTTAATCTAGAGGACAAAGGCAGTAAATATATGGGAACACCACTACCTGCAAGTTCCTCTCCAAACCACTCACCATCCTGATTTGGAAACTTATCACATTATGGATCAACCCATAGCATTTGGACTGCAGAGATTCAAGAAGGAGACTCACCACCACCTTCTCAAGGGCAACTAGGGATGGGCAATAAACGCTGGCCAGCCAGCAATGCCCATGTCCACAAATGAATTAAAAAAATATATGTTCAACATTCCATCAAAGATCTGGTAGGAAATCAGAACAATCCCTTCAGAAAGTATGAACCTGAGATATTAAAACCGATTTGAACAGACAGAAAGACCTTTGGTTTAACTTTCACCTGAAAGACAGTGCTGTCTCATCAATACCACAGTAAAGTACTAGAAGTGAGACTTGTCTAACTTTAAAGTTGAGAGTTCAATGAGTGAATCAAGTTTATTACAGGGACAGGTGATAGTCAGCTTGGCTTTTAATAGTCATTGTAACATAAGTTTAGCCTTGAGATCCTTAAAATCAAGTGAGTTCAAGTTGAATAGGGTGCAAAGAATTTTGGTTTCAAAAATGTGAGGACACTGGGAAGAGAAAAAGCATAAGGAGTTCAGGAAAAAAATTAGAACCTTCATAAAACCTTGAATGTAACATGTATACAGTAGAAAAAGAAGCACAAAGAGTCTCAATGAAAGTAAATAATGAAACCAAGAACATCAACCATTCCAAAATGTTCAATGTAATGAAAAATATTCTTATATTTAAATTGGAAAGAGGTTAGGTGTTTTCATTATTCATTTTTGAGACATAGGCATCACTGGCTGGCTAGCATTTATTGCTCATCTCTAGTTATCCAGTTATCCTTTTTCAGAAGGCAGTTGAGAGTCAACCACATCGCTATGGTTCTAGAATCACATGGAAGTCAGACCAGATAAGGATAGCAGATTTCCTTCTTCCCTAAAAGAAATTAGTGAAACAGATGGGTTTTCCACAATCGATAACGGTTTCATTGTCATATGTAGATTCTTCATTCCAGATATTTTTTATTGAGTTCAAATTCCACTGTCTGCCATGGTGGGATTCGAATCCAGGTCCCATATTATTAGCTGAGTTTTTGGATTAATAGTCTAGCAATAATACCACTAGGTACCATCATCTCCCCATAAAACATGCTTAAAAAATTATATGTTATCAAATTATTATCATGACGGCTAACCAGGAAGAATTAAGGTGATCAATTTATAATTATTCTTAAAAGGTTGAGTTGGAGGGAAAGAGAGAATACATTCTTCGGAGGGCAGCATGACAACACAATGTTTAGCCCTACTCCCTCACAGTGCCAAGAATCCAGCTTTGGTTCTGGCATTGGATAAATTCTATGTGGAGTTTGCATGTTATCCCCTTGTCTTCCTCACTTAACCCAGACTACTCGCTGACTGAGAGTATCATTGCTCCAAACAGGCATTAGACATTAACTGAGAAGACTGTGTATGTGGTGTTAATGTTTCATAGCCTGCAACAGGATCCTGTGCCTCTGTAAGGGTATTATCTTCAGCAATGGCACATGAAAAGAGGACCTTTCTTAGTGCCTTGCCATCCTTTTGATGTGCCGGTATTGAAGATAATACTACCACTGAGCTGAGAATTTCTGCTATGTGGCATCAAAATAATATAATCCATTTTGAGCATTTTTTTTCCAGTCAAGGGTTGGAATTTATTTAATTGATTTCAGCTGCGAAAAAGTTAAGAGGAAAATAAATATGCTGTTAAGAAACATTTTATTTGCATCAGATGTAAAACCTAATGACAGGGTTCTAACAATCAAATCTTTTTGTTTTCAGCTGAGTGTATTTTACTCTCCATTTTAATGTTTTAAAATGTATCTCTGGTTAATGTGTGCCTATATGTTCATTGTCTTATATTCATAAAATATTTTATTGTGGAGAAAACTAGGTGCAGAACAAGTTTGCAGAGAATAGCTGAAAACATTAGATACACAGAACTGTGTACAGTTCTGGTCACCCAATTATAGCAAGGATATTATTAAATTAGGAGTGCAGAGAAGATTTATTAGGACTTGGTTTGAATTATAAGGAGAGGTTCGATAGACTTGGACTTTTTCCCCTGGAGTGTAGGAGACTTAGGGGTGATCTTATAGAGGTCTATAAAATAATGAGGGACACCGATTAACTAGTTACTTAACATCCTCTCCCACAGGTTTAAAGCTAGAGGGCATAGGTTTAAAGTGAGAAGGGAGAGATACAAAAGGATCCAGAGAGGAAATGTTTTTACACAGAGGGTGGTGTGTGTCTGGGACAAACTGCCAGAGGTAGATGTTGAGGCAGATACAATTTTGTCTTTTAAAAAGCATTTAGACAGTTACATGGATGTAGAAGGATATGGTCCAAACCTAGGCACTTGGGACTAGCTTATTGATAATAACTGGACTGAAGGGTCTGTTTTCATGCTGTAAATCTCTATGACACTAAGATGCATTAAAACCAAGCCATGGTTTTAAATACTTGTGGTCTGAGAATGAAAAGAGAGGACAGAATGAGGTAAGAAACTGCACATTCTGGAAAGGAAAGAGTTTAAACAGGAATTCAGTGTGACAAATCTTGATTTCAACAAAGCTATGATGCCATGAGAAGGGAAAGCATATAAGAGTGAAACATTTGGAGTTCAAGCGAACAACAGGGGGAATTTTAGACAATCGATGACCTTTGTAAAATAGAGAAAGATGGCAATGAGAGACAGAAGTTGAAATCTGGATCTAACAGAAGAATTGAAAACATTTATTCTTGTATTCGCTCTGACAACATTGTAATCCTTGCCATTGCATCCTTCCCTTATGTTTTGTTTTCTTTAAATATCAAGTAGTTCTGAAGGACAGCCAGTTTTAAAGGTTAGTTGTAGGTATATCTACATTTGAACTTGCTGTACTTGCAAAATACAAAAAATTCTAAACAGTTTTTGAAAAAGAATCAGGCTGTTAAAACATATTTTGTTTGACCTTTAACGCTGACATTAAGCTGAGTAATTGTTACTGGCACAAGGGTCATATTTTTGCACCATATGAAAATAATTACTAGTAGTGCTTAATCGACACTTGTGAATAAGGTTGAACAGTCAATACCCAACGACTGTGATTAAAATAGTCAATACCATTATGCTGGTTAAAAAACATCCTGTGGGCTTTCTGGAACAAATTCTGATTACATATAGAATATATATTTTTTCTAGTAATAGATATAATTATGATATAATTATTGTGGTTAAGTGCATTGGCCATGCTAAATTCTTCCTCTGTGTACCCGAACACATGCCGGAGTGTGACATCTGGGGGAATTTATTGCATTGTTAATGTAGGTCTACCTGTGACACTAATAAATAAACTTAAACTTACTACCAGGACTACTTTAACCTGGTAAATCTGAATTATATATGGTGCAGTTATCCTCTTCCTCTTTCAAGTACTGTGCCCTAAAAGGGAATTTGATGACTGTGGACTCCATTGGATTAGTCCATGATTATGCATGAGAAAGTATTGTGCTGGTTTGCTGCAGATGCAGTTAAACTATTTGCAAGTTGTTTGAAGCCAATATTTGCTGACAACACTGTTAGCATGCCATCAGTCACACATTACTGTGTCTTTCTGAAAAACAGGAGTAACTACATCTTTATCTGGATTTGTAGACCACTGCTCAGTGGCTAGTGACATTTTTTATGTTATTGAACATTCAGTAGTGTGTTCTTGGCTGATGTTGTAAGGTTAATAATAAAGTGTGCTCGAGTTCCCTGATGATATGATATTGTATCTCTTGCTAAATTTAATTTGGGCATCTTTGTGCTGAATTTATACCATGTCTTCTTACACTGATGCAATGCTGAAATCACATCACACCAACGCAAAATGAAATGCAGCTGATCTATGAATGGGATCCACCTTTCCCAAGTTTAACCAGGAGACTGGGAACAGTATTTGACTGTTGTATTGAAGAGACACATGGTTCATTTGCCATTTACATTTGGATACTGTACTGTTATCCTTTCTGTGTTAGTAGGTCAGTCAGCGATGAGCCCAAATTTACTTCCTTTGTCCCCAGCCGAATTTGGTAATTCAGGAAGGTATATCTGTTTAACCTGGTGACAATCCTTTGGCAGGCATGAATGCAATCAGCTGTCATACTGTAGCACAGCAAACTTGCTCCTACATACAAAGAATCTAAAACGAGTAAATCTAGCTTCCTTCTTCATGAAACCTGCAGGTGAGACCCGGTCCCGACAATGATTCAAATGCAGGTCCTTGTGATCTGAGACTTACCCTCCTACTTTCTGTTGCTACTGAATCATCAAGTAATTCTTTTACTACATATGCATCATTTCTTGCATTACAGGAGCTACTATACAATAAACAATTGAATGGCAATGATCCCAATAAATGATTGCTTTTTAACCATAACAAGGTATAATGCACCTCAGGTCAAACAGGAAACAGATTAATTGTTGTTCTAAACTGTAGGCTCACTCCCCTCCCCACCTTCCCCATGAACAGGAGAATGGAGACAGTGGGGGCGATTTTTAGCTCGCATTCTTTGTCTGGGGGAATGGCGGCATGCACTCAAAATCAGAAAAGCGCAATTCACACTGGCGAATTTCTGGATTCCGATCTTCCCGACCCTCTCTGGCAGAGTGGCGTGAAACATGCTGTGGGACCGCAGAAGCTTATTTTAATACACTAGCATGTCATTAGTGACCACGCTGTGGGGGGACTTCCCCTTCACCGGATATTCAGCAGACACCGGGTGATGTCTCCTTGATGTGAACATGTTGTGGGGTCTCTCTGGGGTTATAAAGGAGAATATAAGGGAGTGAACATGAATAGCTGGTGACCTAGCACTATCCTTGGTACTATCCTTTGGCAAAGGTTAACATTGCCAGGTTGACACCATGCCTGTGCTACCCTGGCAGTGTCAACACATGCCAATGGATTGGCCCTGAGGACAGCATCATGGAAGGGAGATTGGGGAATTCTTTCAGATTTGGTTGTAGGCTGGGAGCAGCTGGATGAGCAGGTGATGGGGGGGATACTAGGGAGAGTCTGTATGCCAGCTCCAACTGTGAGCCGGGGGTGGTGGGATGGAACCAATGATCGGGGGAGGCAAGTGGGGAGAAGGGGCTGATGATCAGGAAAATGGGCTTCATAATCTGAGGAAGAGGCCAATTGTTGGTGGGTGTTGCAAGTACAGAAGTGCTGACTTCAATCAGGGGTATCGAGGGGAGGCCTAAATGGTAGATAGGGGTGGTGGGGAAGTTTATCCCTGTTATGATCTGGGCACCCTTTAAAGATAGTGCCCCGATCTCTATGCAGCTGGGTTTTGCCGATGTGTTGAGGGTTGGCCCCCTACATAATGGCATGAATTTTTATACGCAGTATATTGTAACAGAGAAAACCAGCATGTTTCTCACAGGAAGAACATTCCAGTTTTCTAGCTGGAAACAAGACTCTGCCATTTTTTGCTAACATTTTGTCCAGTGCATCTGAAAAATCATGCGAAGGATACAATGAAAATTGTATTTGCAAGATGCCAGTCGAAAAGCCTGGCGCCCAAAGTGTTAAGCTCATCCAGGGTACAAAGAGCATTTTCGTCTTTTTTCCTGGATGTTAAACAAATCCCTTGTTGCTTTACAGAAAATAGGCTAATATTTTAACAAGATATTAAAATGTCATACTGCACAGGGGTTGTATTTGCTAACCATTAACTTTTCCATTAAAATATTAAAATAACCCAAATATATCAGAGTAAATGGCAATTTGAAGCTGGTAATTATTTTTACATATGACCTCAGTTATTGTCCAATTAAAATCTCTTTCAATCAAAAGCCATGCAAGTGCAGCCCAAGGCGAGTTGCTTTTCTTCCTCTGTCCTCGCTGCCCGGATGATCTATCACTTCAGGCTAGCTGAAGGGTCACGTCTTCGGAGAATAATGGCCAGAACTCATAAAGTTTAAAGTAAATACCAAAGGGCAAATGTCGGAACTCCACTCCTGTACATGAGTTGCAAACTCCCAAAAGCAGCCCGTGAGCTGATGGCCAGGTGAACTCTGATCGGAGATCAATCACTATATTTATCCTAATTGTATCATAATATTCCCCCTGGAGCTTGGTTCAAATGAGTTTGACATTATTAAAATTTTAATGTCCATTTTCATTGTCGAATGAATATTTTAAGCGCGCGCCCGGCTTAGGTTATGATGATGAAGAAATTAATGGCATGTCTTGTTTAATGCATCAGTACCAACTGGTCTGAAACAAAAGTCAGCATTTTAACATAATTAGACAGAAGGAAGGCATGGTGACACATCCATCTTGCAGCGTTTGCCGATGGGAAAGTGCTCTCAGTGGGACTGGCTGTTAGAAATATTTCAAATTCACTTGTTGCCTGGACCTAGTCGGAAGGTCTCGGCCGCACCATCATTGCAAAGCCGCAGCAGAGAGCAAATTGGTTCACAGCAACATTAACACGATTGCTGCTCTGAAGAACACTAAACACCAACAGGACCTCCATTCCAGACACGACACATTTGTGCATCTGTTTTTCCCGGTGTCGTGAAATGCATGAACCTTTTTACAGCCACGGATAACAGAAAATTTCTAAGTGGGGGAGTTTGGTTGGAATTTTGCCGGCATACCCACCCCAGAATCGGGGCGGGCGAGGTTTGCAGAACAGCATTCGCCGTTGGCCTCGTTTGGGATCTTAGAGCCTCAGGCAGGCGAGGCAGTAAAATGCCGGTAACTTGTGTTTATTCTTAGCATGATGTAGAAGGAACAGCACAGGCTTTGGAACAACACAAGTGGGCAAAGAGGAAGAATGTTACTTGCATGCTGACTATCCTTGAGTCCTTTGTCTAATCCTGTGTATGTTATTAGCATAAGGTAGAAAATGATCAAACAGACAAAATGGCTGATTCTTATGAGATCGAGGCTGAGATTATCTTTGGCCATATTTATGTCCAATTGCCTCCTACCTGCACTTTCTCAGACATTGTCAGTCTTACTTGAGGCTGCTGCAGCTTTCCTCTCTGGGCCTGCCCGTCTGTACAAAGGTGCTTCCCTCACTACTGTTGTCATTCCTGCTGCTCTATGTTCAAAATCATAGCAACTACCAAGAAGCATTCAATTTTCAGTTTGTCTAACATACGTAGCATCAATATTTTAGACTATCTGTTGACATTGGTGGTACTGAAATCTGAAGGGGAATGCAGAGCTGATTCCAATAACACAGAGAGAAAACAGATGTTGAACTCAATGCTTAAAGTGCAGTGTTATAAAATTACAAGTGTGCATTTAATGCTAGAAACCTTGACATTCTCTAATGTTGAAAAATACTCTTTACAAAACCAAAGCAAATTTAATGAATAATAACATGTATTGTAACACTAAAATCTAGTCCCATTACCATTGTACATTTCAAATTTGCAACAAAGGATAGTCACATGAAAGAAAACACAATTTTATTAGAGATAATGGAATATTAATTGAGTAAGGATATGCAATTTGATTTGTTTTCTCCTCATATTTCCCAAACATGATTTGGGATCCTCGTTGTTTGACAAGTGCCTCCTGCGGTTATATAAAATATAGAGCACAGAAATAGGCCATTCGACCCAACCAGTCCTTGTTTGTGTTTATGCTTCATATGAGTCTTCTCCCATTTTTTTCTCATTTAAATCTACCACTGCAACAATCAGTTTCTTCTTCATCATATACTTGTCAATTTTCAGTGAAGTTCATCAATACTGTTCAGTCCCTGTGGCAGCATGTTCCACCTTCTCACCACTCGATGAAATCCCGATTGGACATCTTGGTGACTATCTTATACTGATGGCCTCTAGTTATGCTCTTCCCCACAAGAGGAATCATTCTCTCTATAACCACTCAATCAATGTGTTTCATAATTTTAAAGACCTCAATTAAGTTACTCCTTAGCCTTCTTTTATCAAGGGAGAAGTGATCCAGCCTGTAAGTCCTTTTCTGGAAAGCATATCCATGCATTTCGAGTTTCCTCCCTGTAAGTCTTTTCCAGTGCATTGCTGCCTTTTTCATGAAATGCTGACTCGAACTATGTGCAATGCCCTAGGTGTGGTCTAACCAAGGTTTGATACAGCATTAGTCTTTTCTGTTTTATCCTTCTAGAAATAAAACCAAATGCTTGATTTGTTTGTTTTTTGATGGAGTTGCTAATCTGTGGCACAAATTTTTGCAATTTATATATACATATACCTATTCTCCCTAACAAAATGTAGTAGCTCACATTTTCACATTTATCTGTGCTGAAGTTTATTTGGCAATTATTTTCTCCATCTGCAAATTTATTGGGCAGCACAGTGGCACAGTGGTTAGCACTGCTGCCTCACAGAGCCAGAGATCTGGGTTCAATTCTTGGCTTGAGTCACTGTTTGTGTGATATTTGCACATTCTCCTCATATCTTTGTGTTTTCTCTGGGTGCTCTAGTTTCCTCTCACAGTTTGGAAAATGTGCTGGTTAGGTGCATTAACCTGAACAGGTGCTGGAGTGTGGTGACGAGGGGAATTTCACAGTAACTTCATTGCAGTGTTAATGTAAGCCTTGCTTGTGACTAATAAATAAATAAACTTTAACTTATTGATGCACTCTGTACTTTGTTTAAACCCTTCTCAAAATTGATGCTACCGATACCCCTCACCCCCCACAGTTTGAATTTGGTGTCATTTACAAATTTTGATTCCTATGTCCAAATCACTACTGTAAATTGTGAACAGCAGTGATCCCAGCACTGATCCTTCTTGAACCGCTGCAATTCATGTGCTGTAGCAACACCCAGATAGCTGTTTGGGAGGAAGTTCAATGGTTTTAACTTGCAACAGTGAAGGAATGACAATATATTTCCATATATTTGGGTTGCTGAGTGACTTGGAGGAGAACTTGCAGATGCTGATGTTCCCATTCATCTGCAGTATTTGCTTTTGTCTGCATGGCCATGCTAAATTCTCCCTCGGTGTAACCGAACAGGTGCCAGAGTGTGGTGACTAGGGAATTTTCACAGTTAATTCATTACAGTGTTAATGGAAGTGTATTTGTGACACTAATAAATGAACTTTAAAAAAAATTTCTACTCTGCAAGGCAGCTCTGCCAACTTTGGCACAAGCCTCCAGACCTCAGTAAGGAGAAATTTGCAGGGTTGTTGGGTCTGGATGAGTCATTGCCTTTTCCAATATCTAGGTCAATGCCAGGTGGCATTAACTGAGTCATTGGAGGGCAAATGGCATGTTGATCCATATTGCAAGGGGTTTGATGTAGATGAAAAGGAAGTCTTACTACAATTGTACAGGGCTTCTTTTGAGATCAGACCTGAAATACTGTGTGTAATTCCACTCATCATATTTTAAGAAGGATATGCTTGCATTGGAGGCATAGTAGTAAAGATTCACAAGGTTGTCTTTGGGGTGAGAGGATAAGGAGCTGAATAAATTGGGTATATACCCACTGGAGTTTAGATGAATACAAAGTGATCACATTGAAACATTATGGCCTTATCCTGCTCCTATTTCTTATGTTCTTATGATATATTAATTGCATTTGTTTAGAAGACTTCTTCCAGTTCTACCTCTCACTAAACAATTTCTCATTGCAGCCTTCAATTTTTATACTCTATATTTTTATAACAGGGTAGGACTACTCTATACTAGCAACATTGTCAAAAACAGTCAAAATGAGGTGAGGATTTGAATGCCAATACTAAGAATTCACCTCCAGAATAACACTGGGTAGTCCAGCATTTCCTTAGCAACTCGTTGAATACTAGCCTTGGGAATTGTGTTCATATAAAATAATGTCAGCCGTTATTATCCTGTTATTCACGTTCCTAATCACTACATTCATAAAAGTACTCTTGTGAAGGAGTTTATAACTTGCCACATCAGTGTGATATAATTAAAAATTTAATTTGTTCATGGATTTTTCAATTACTGGTGCATTTCACTAGTTGTTCATGATGCAAATTACAGGAATAATTACTTAAACAAGCCGGACATGCAACAGGATATCTCTAATGGTCTAAAATAGGCCATTTCCTGTTGGTGAGCTAGGGATGTCATGAATGCTTACCCTTGGAATTTGCCATGTCTCTCATATTGGCAGTAATTAAACAAAGCACAATAAATCAGTATGCTTAAAAAGTGTCACAGAATATTACAGTGCAAAAGAAATCCTTCAGCCTATCAAGTCTACACACCGAAACGTAAAATGTCCTGACCTGCTCAATTAATCCAATGCCAGCACTTGGCCCATAGGCTTAGGTGTTATGGTTTGTCATGTACTCACCAAGAGTGTAAGGTGTTCCACCTCCACCACACTAGCAGGTAGTGCATTCCAGACTGTCACCACCCTCTGGGTAAACAAGCATTTCCTCATATCCCCCCTCAACCTTCCACTCCCTCACTTTTAACTAGTATCCTCTCGTAGCTGATTCTTCAACTAAGGAGATCAGTTGTTCTCTATCCATCCTGTCCATGTCCTTCATAATCTTGAACACCTCAATCAAGTCACCTCTCAGCGTTCTCTGCTCCAATGAAAACAAGCCTATCCAACTTCTCTTCATAACTAAATGTTCCATCGAAGGCAGCATTGTGTAAACTTCCTCTGCACCCCCTCCAGTGCATTGTAACTCTAACTCTCTGATTTCACTGATCCAACCCATCTATTCACAATGAACCATCCATGGAAGTAAATTATTATAGCTGGAGTCAGTCAAAAGACTGCCTTCTTCCATTGTCCATTCAACTTTAGCTTTTTTTCTAAATTAAAGCAAAAGACAACCAACTGCTGATTTATCTAATTCTAATTCTACTTTCTTGGAAAAATACATCCCAGTTTTGGCCAAGCACCTTAATTATTTCTTTAAATCTCATACCAATTACACAAATCTGCAATTATATATATATATAATATATATCATTGCATTATATATATAGAGAGAGAGATGAAGAGATGAACTTGACATATAACTTTGAAAGCCTTTACGTGACAGGAAAAAATACGAAAATATAAAATAGCAGGATAAAAAAAGGCAAAGAAGTAGTGGGTTCTGAAGAAGTCATATTGGACTCAAAGCATTAACTCTGATTCTCTCACCACAGAAACTGCCAGACTCACTGATTTTTTTCCAGAGTTTTCTATTTTTATTTCAGATGTCTAGCATCTGTAGTATTTTGTTTCCATCAATAAAGTAGGGTGATTGACTTCATTGCAACGTCAGAGAATTTCATTCAGAGTGGCTTCTCATTCAACTTGCTTGGTTGTTCCTCAATCATTCTTCTTTTCAATAGTTTTGTTTTAAATGGTTGACCTATTTTAAAGTTACTCTGACACTCATGCCATGTGTCCATCTGTCAACCATGCAGTTGCATTGACTGTGTTTTGGAAACCTCTGTGGCCAAGCTTTGAGTGGTGGTGAGTGATAGTCAAAGCCAAGAAATATCATTAAAAAAGCACAGCTACAGGACTACAGTCAAACACTGAATACAGTTTAATTAATTTGACATTTTTTAGGCCTTTTAGTCAAACATCATAATTCAAGGTTACATGCGAGAGTTTTCTTAATGGCATGTCTCCAATGAATCTAGTTGAGGCACTTTCCATCAACGTTAATTAGTCCAGAAATGTAAAAAAAAGTAATTAAGCTAATTTTTCATGAAAAATCACAACTAATTGTCATACAAGAGAAATAAAATGTGCATTTATTGACAATAAACTATTCAGATTGCATTATTTATAACTTAAAAATTAGAAAAAAACAACAATGTTATCTATTGTTTTAGATATGAGTATCATTAAGCATGTACTTACACTGGCTGTTTGCATTATGTTCTTTTAACTAACAACTCATTTCTCATTGTCACAATGTATATTTGCATAGCTTTATACTGTACTTTTACTCCTTTCCTTAGCCTATATTCACAACTTTGCACTGAAGTTTGATAAATTTCACTGCATGATTATCTTTCTGACTTTGCATTGAATATAAAATATAAGTTCGATCTTAATCATTTCAAAATCAAAAGAGTGACTTTTATTCCATTTACCAGCTCCAGAACTTGCATAGTTACACTACTGAACAATTGTCATCAACAGCATCTTAATGGTATGATAGTAAGACTTAACTTTATCCTCAAAATAAAAGATTGCTGGGATACAAAGCAATGGTTGGGTTACAGTTACTTTTCCCGATTTTATATTTAGCCCAGTAGTATCTACACACAGGTTTGCTCATAGTTACTTATTGGTCCAGTGACAGTTCAAATAATTGCAGAAGATAAATCGTCAGCAGGGTTGTGACTTTGACAGCCATTGGTAGCCTGAAGTCTTGTTGCAGCATGTGCCACAACTCATCAATGGCTTCTCTTACGAGGTGCATCCCTTGATAACTGATTTCCCTGGGTCTACCATCAGAAAGGACTCTCTGTGCATTCTGCAGTTGGGGTATGTGTGATGCCTGATCAGCTTGGCCTCCTTCCAGGCATTCTGTCAATACCATGAAGAACACAAATATATATATTGAATCTACTCTGATCAGTTGGGATAGAAATTATGAGAATCAATTCAGAAAATAATTATTTTTAATAAATCCCTTTTAATAGGAACTGCACTCCCAAAACAACCATCCCCACATTCCCTTTTGGGCACATAGGGCTGGATTTTTGCAGAGCTGTAGCGCCTCTGTAGACAATTAAAATTGGTGAACAGGACCAAATCCTAAAGTCCCACACCAGTCCCTGCAAATGTTCGCTGGTAGCAGGAACAGCATGGGAGGGGTGTGGGAGGAGGGATTGTGGACCACACTGGCACTAATTATGAATTAACTGGACCATTTAACCTCAAGACACAGGATGATTGGCCATAACCTGCAGTGAGTGGGGCTTTATGGTAGAAACATGTATTTATGAAGGGTGTATAAGATATATAGAACTGTCAACTTATCTAAATACCCTGCCCTTCAAAAAGTGAAAGGAACTGCCTGCCTGAATCTATTAAATTAAAAGAAAAATTGTCTAGCAGTTCAATACTCTTGATGCTATCGTTATAGTAGTATTACTTCTTAGTTGTTTTCCACAACCTATCATTATCACATCTTGTTTGATTACTCAAACAAGGACTAAGTTGTGTTTGTGTGTTAAGAACATGAATGCTTGTCTATTAAGAGATTAAGTACCTAAAGGGATTTAAACGTATTAAATAGGTTATCATGAATAGGACTGTTTTATATAGTGAAATCGGTAGTAGATATTTAGAACTTTAATTTTGCCTATTGAAATCTGTTGTGGTACCTACTTGTTCAGTTGGTATGAAGGGTATAAGGGCAAAGGGTGGTGGGTAAGCAAGTTCTGGGTAAACATTGGCAATCAGTTGGCATAGGAGGTATTAGAAACCATGGAAATGAGTGAAAATAGTTGACATTTGTTGGCACAAGTTGGCTGTGGGGCAATATGGGGACATGAATTGGTATGACTGGCATACTTGAAGAATGAGGAGTGCATGGGAGGAGTGAGGGGTGTGAGAAGAGAGGGCTAATGGGTCTAACATTTAACAAAACAATTGAGACAAAATCTCCAAAAACAAATAAATCCTGCCTCTATACACCACAGACTCTGTGGCTAGCCTCCTCTGATCTGCATCCAGGCCCACTTCTGGCCTAGAGCAAAAATACTTGCCTTGGGAGTGAAAATCAAGCTAATTGAAAGAATGATTAGCAAAGCAAAATTACACAGAGATTGCAGAGCTCTGAGATGCAGAGCGATCTGGGTAACTGAGTGTATGAAATTCCAACAGCTATTTTGCAATTACAGGAAGTAATTTGGAAAGCTAATAAATGTTGTCACTTATTCACTTAGGGGAATTGAATACAAAAGTGGAGATGTTATGTTTCTTATACAGAGTACAAGTGAGACCACGTCTGAACTACTGTGTGCAATATTGGTCATCTTATTTAAGGTAGAATGTAAATGTATTGAAAGCAGTTCAGAGAAGATTCACTGGACTAATACCTGGAATGGTCAGATTGGCTTGTGAGGATAGGTTTGACAGGCTAGATTTGTATTCCCTGAAGAGTAGGCGATGACTTGATTGAAACATGTAAGGTTCTGAGGAATCTGGACAGGTTGGACATGGAGAAGATGCTTCCTCTTGTGGGAGAATCTAGAATTGTGGTCCCTGTTTAAAAACAAGTGGTCACCCATCTAAATTGGAGATGAGATCATTTTTTTTTCCTCTCTGAGAGTCAAGAGTACATAAGCTCCCTTCTTGAGAAGTCTGTGGAAATAGAATGTTTGAACATTTTTAAGGCAGAGGGGGATAGAATATTCATAAGCTTGGGGGTGATAGGTTATTAGAGTTATGTTGAGCGCAGATTTGAGGTTAGAACATAGAACATTACAGCACAGAACAGGCCCTTCGGCCTTCGATGTTGCGCCAACCAATATAAAAAGCAATGCCCCTCCAAACTAAACTATTCCCTTCTCTTCCATATACTTATCAACTAACCTCTTAAACGCCACCAAACTTGGCGCATATACAACTGCTGCAGGCAGGGCAGTCCACTCCCGAACCACCCTTTGGGTAAAGAACCTACCTCTGATATCCGTCCTATAACTATCACCCCTTAATTTAAAGCTGTGTCCCTTCGTGCTAGCTTTCTCCATCCTAGGAAAAAGGCTATCACTGTCCACCCTATCTAAACCTCTAATCATCTTATATGTTTCAATAAGGTCCCCTCTTAAGCCGCCTCCTTTCTAACGAAAACAACCTCAAATCCCTCAGCCTCTCTTCATAAGACCTGCCCTCCATACCAGGCAACATACTGGTAAACCTCCTCTGTACCCTCTCCAATGCCTCCACATCTTTCTTATAATGCGGGGACCAGAACTGCACACAATACTCCAAGTGCGGCCGCACTAGAGTTTTGTACAGTTGCAACATGACGGTGCGGCTCCGAAATTCAATCCCCCTACCAATAAAAGCTAAGACTCCATATGCCTTCTTAACAACCTTCTCGACTTGACTGCCTATTTTCAGGGATCTATGCACATACACACCAAGATCCCTCTGTTCATCTAGACTGCTAAGAATCCTACCATTTGCCCTATACTCTACACAGTTATTATTCCTGCCAAAGTGCATTACCTCACACTTTTCCACATTAAACTCCATTTGCCACCTCTCGGCCCAGCTCTGCAACTTGTCAAGTCTCTCTGCAAACTATAACACCCCTCTTCACTATCTACCACTCCACCGACTTTAGTGTCATCTGCAAATTTACTAATCCATCCCTCAATACCCTCATCCAGATCATTTATAAAAATTACAAACAGCAAGGGCCCCAAAACAGACCTCTGAGGTATACCACTTGTCACCGAACTCCACGATGAATATCTCCCATCAACGACCACCCTCTGTCTTCTATCTGCTAGCCAATTCCTAATCCAATTAGCTAAATCACCCTCTATCCCATACATCTGCATTTTCTGCAGAAGTCTTCCATGGGTCACCTTATCAAACGCCTTACTAAAGTTCATATATACCACATCAACCGCCTTACCCCCATCCACTTCTTTGGTCACTTTTTTCAAAAAACTCAATGAGGTTAGTAAGGCACGACCTACCCTTCACAAAACCATGCTGACTATCCCCAATCAATTCATTTCTCTCTAAATAACTATAAATCCTATCCCTAATAATTCTCTCCAATACTTTGCCCACAACAGAAGTAAGACTCAGTGGCCTATAATTCCCTGGAAGGTCTCTCTTCCCCTTCTTGAACAATGGGACCACATTCGCTATCCTCCAGTCCTCCGGAACCACGCCCGTAACCAACGACGACCTGAAGATCAGGTTATCATCAGATTAGCCATGATCTTATTAAATGATGGACCAGGTTTGAGGGGCTGAATGGCCTACTTCTGCTCTTTGTTTCAAATCATATGGCATATGGGGCTTCACAAACAGGAAAGTTGTGCTGAACCTTTGTAAGATTCCAACTGAGCCCCAAATAGAATATTGCGTAGCGATGCAGAAAACTTTTAGCTAGGGTACTGTGAAGATTTACCAGAATAGTTCCAGGAATGTGGGAAGGCAGGTAGAGGGTAGTTACAAGGTTGGTTGGGAAAGGCTATGGTTGTCCTCCTTGGAACAAAAGAGATTGAAGGGAGATTTAACAGTCATGTATGATATTATGACATGCTTAGGCAAGGTATCAAAGGAAAATATCTTCCCATTAAGCTGAAGTAGAAGGACTAGGGGACACAGATTTAATATTTTGGCAAGATATGCAGGGAAATGCATAGAAGAACTTTTTTAAAACAGCCAGTGGTGGTGATTACCTGCAATTCACTACGCATGAGGATGGTGGTAAGGAAGAAATCAATGATTTCAAAAGGAATTTGGATGGGCACTTGAAAATAAATTTGTAGGAACTGAATGGGAGAGTGGGACTGATTTAAAGTAAATTAAAGTCTATTTATTAGTCACAAGTAAGGCTTACATTAACGCTGCAATGAAGTTACTGTGAAATTTTACTAGCCGCTACACTCCGTCGCCTTTTCAAATCAATACACCTAACCAACACAACTTTCAGACTATGGGAGGAAACTAGAGCACCCAGAGGAAACCCACGCAAACATAGGAAGAATGTGCAAACTCCATACAAACAGCGACCCAAGCCGGGAATCAGACCCAGGGCCCTGGCGCTTTGAGGAAGCAGTGCTAACCACTGTGCGACCCCTGCCTGGGCTTGATGGGTCAAGTGGCTGCTTCCAGTGCTGCATGTGATTCTGTGGTCCCATGAAAAGGCAATCAGACCAGAAAAGTGAGCAAACTATGAGAAAATTTTAAAAAATGCTGCAAATGCTTGAAAAGTAAGATAAAAACTAAAAGTTCTGGAAATATTCAGCAAACCAGGCAGCATTTCTGGAGAAAAACAGCATTACCATCGAAGGTCAATGACTTTTTGTCAGAAAACACGATGAGAGGTCACTGACCTGAAATGTTAAGTGTATTTCCTTCCACAGATTTTGCTTGATTTGCTGAGTGTTTCAAACAATTATGGAACTATAACCTATCCTTGCCTTTCAGCTGCTGTATAACCAGTTGTGCACCGTCAGCATTTTTAGCTTGTATTTTATATTTCCAGTATTCACAGTTGTTTTTGTTTTATCGCTGAGCTCAACCTTCAATGTATGTAAGGATGTCACATAAATCCTTTCCCCCAGCGTTTTCAGTTGGAATGGTAGACTTGGCACAGAGATAGAACTTCTAAGCTGCTTGTAGAAATAGAATTTGAATTGAAGCTGTCATCATAAAAATAAAACCACTGCCACATTCTAATCACTTAAAGTAGTGTTGTACACCTTTAATTTAATATAATCGGGATCCGAATGTGGCTTTGCTTTGTGATGCAGCAACAATACTTAAAAGATGCAAGATTAATACCAAATATTATCTAGAACCTGCCTGTTGTGTAAATGGGAAATAAGCCATCCAGTGCATCCTGTTTCAATCCCATTCACAACTCAATTGAGCCATCCCGTTCTAATAATAACAGAATTGGGATTTGCAGAAGTACAAGTATCCAGGAGATGGTGGGAAAGATATCTCACTTCTTATCCTAATCATTGGCTCAAACTGGAAACTGCATGTGCATGTAGACCTCCAAGATATCACTAAGCTATGTTGATTTCCATCACCTGATAGTTGGTCACGCTCGGTATCTAGGTTCCTACAAATAGATTTCAGCATCAAAAAACTGTGTGTATGTGAAACATGCCTTTTTTATCAGGTGTGAGCATTGCTGGTATGATAGGATATCTACCCCTCTACTTAATTCCCTTGGGAAATTCTTCTTGAATTGAATTGAATTGAATTCTTCTTGTCATATTGATTATGAGTACATTCAATGTGCAGTTCATGGGTGGGGGGCGCGGTTCTAGAATTTGATCCATTGACAGAAAGTTCACAAACTGCAATACAGTTCCAAGTCAGAATGACATGTGGCTTGCACAGGAACTTGCAATTATCAGTGTTCCTGTGTGCCTGCTGCCTTTCTCCTTGAGGGTAGTAGAGCTTACAAGTTTGAAGATACTCTGGAAGAAGAAAAAGTGTTAAAGAAACTGAAGGGACTAAAATTCAACAAAACCCTGGATCCTAGTGGCCTGCACCTTTCTAAAAGAGAAAGCTACAGTGACAGGAATGTGCTGACTAAGATTTTCCAAAATTCCTTAAATTTGGGAATGGTCTTGTTGGATTGAAAGTTGGCAAATGTTACACTGCTTTTCAAGAAAGGTGGGAGGGAGAAAATGGGAAAATACAGGCCAATTAGTCTAACATCAGTTGTTGGGAAAATAAAGGAATCTATTATTAAGAAAGTCTTCATAAATCACCTAGAAAAGCATAGTGTAATTATAACAAGTCAACATGGTTTTACTTAAGGGAAATCAATTTTGACAAATTTATCAGAGTTTTTTTTGAGAATGTACCTAGCAGGGTAGACAAAGAGTAGATGTTGTATACTTAAATTTCTAAAAGGTATCCTATAAGATACTTCACAAAATGTTAATGGGCAAGCTAAGAGCTCATAGAATTATGGACAATATACTTACATATATGCAGAAAAGGTTAATGAATAGAAAGCAGAAAATGGGCATAAATGGGACATTTTCAAGTTGGCAAGCAGTCAATGGAATGCCGCAAGGATCGGTGCTAGCTCCATGGTGTTTACAATCTATATTAAAGATTTAGTGACAGAGGGCCCAAATTTACCATTGTATTGCGCCTGTTTTTGGGTACAAAAAACTTGGTAACGTGATGCGTGAGGCAAGTATTGCAATACACGCCACTTCCACACTGGTTCACCCTTTACCAAGGTCCAAAAATGGCAGCAATCGGGATTGCAGTCACAGGCTTCTGCAACGCGATTCGGAATGACTGAATTTTTTTTTCAGGTGGAGTGTGTATTGGGGCGCTTGAGAACGGGTCAAAAAGTCGAATCTGAAACACTCCCAGTTTCAAGTCTGCCCAGCACTTAGAATCAAAATGGTAAAATAAGGCCCAGAGAGTGATGCTTCTAGATTAGCTAATGATAACAAGGTGAAAAGATGAGCTGTGAGGAGGAAACAGAGTGGCTGCAAAGAGGTATCAAAAGGTTAAATAAGTAGGCAACAAGATGACAAGGTAGAGTATCTTTTTTTGTTTTTACAGCGCAGAAGTAGGCCATTCAGTCCATTGAGTTCGCACTAACCACAGTCCCACACAAGCTCTATCCTCACAACAGCATGTATTTACCCTGCAAATCTCCCTGACACTAAGGGGCAATTTAGTATCTTCAATCCATCCATCCTGCACATTTTTGATCTGGACACTGATCGAAGTTTTAGCTTCTCAATGATAGCATCTCAGTGACTCCACATTGAATCATTTCTATGTCCTAATGTGGTGCTTAAAATTAGGCACAATATACCACCTTGTCCTAACAAAAACCTTGTTAACATCTGTCTTCAGTCTCATTCTCCTCACAGAATGTCTCCTCATTGTTTGATATCTGACCCACTACGGTGGTGTCATCGGCAAATTTGAAAATCAGTTTGGAGGGGAATTTGGCTGCAATCATAGGTATATAAAGAGTATAGTAGGGGGCTGAGGACACAGTCTTATGGAGCACTAATATTGAGAATGTTCGTGGAGAAGGTGTTGTTGTCTATCCTTACTAATTGTGCTCTGTGAGTTAGGAAATTCAGGATGCAGTTGCAGAGGGAGGAGCAAGTCCCAGGCCACAGAGTTTGGAAATGAGTTTTGTAGGAATAATGGTGTTGAAGGCTGAGCTGTCATCAATAAATAGGAGTTTTAGTTGAGAACCAATGAAATAATGCCAACATTTTAATGGTTAACACTATATTACGACACCTGGCTTGACTCTTGAGAAGAAAGTTTTATTTGAGACATCATAACATCCTGATGAGAATTGTTTTCATAACTGCAGGAACACATCTGCCATACATTAAGATGAGAAAACTAGCCTGGTGGAGGCTTGGTAACCAAAAATGAATCAGCAACCTCCCATCTGCTTTATCATGCTTCAAATTTTTCCAGCTCCTGGTCTTAACAAGCCTCATCTTGGGGCAGCTCACTGACACAGTGGTTACCATTGCTGCCTCACAGCACCAGGGACCCATATTTAATTCATAGTTTGGATCACTGTCTGTGTGGAGTTTCCATATTCTCTCCATGTCTGCATAGTTTTCCATAGTGGGTGCTCCCACTTGCTGCCACAGTCCGAAGATGCGCAGGTATACATGGATTGGCCATGCTAAATTCTCCCTAAGCAGGTACCGGAGTGTGGTGATTATGGAATTTTTATTGTAACTTCATTGCAGTCTTAATATAAGTCTACTTGTGACTAATATATAAACTTTAACTTTAAATAACTAAAAACAAACAACTAACCAAGCTCAGGAAAAGAGTTGTGCATGAGTTTCAGCTTCTCGATGAAAACCCAATGTAATTTGAGACACTTTACCTAGTGTTTGAGTCAATGCCAGTGAAAGCTTCCCTCAGTTTATAGCTTTGAGAATTGGCATGGCGCTAAGGATGATTAAACTCACTGTTAGTTGAGCAGAAACTTCCTGCATGAATCAAGAAGGTGTGGTGTTACTGATTATTTGGACGTTTGCTATTTAAGTGGATTGTACAAAGCCCAATCTGGCTCTTTAGCATCTATATTTTCCTGACCATGTCATTTATAGCTTTTGACAGATTGAGTATTTTCACATTCAGTGGCTCAAGTTATTATAGAACATTGTGTTTGCGTTGTGCGATTGATATTCTTCACTTTATCTGCCAAATGAATGGCATTCAGACCGGCAGCATATTCCCAGTTGAATATTTGGTTTCCTGGACGCAAATTTATTGATGTCAGATGAGCTTAGGTCACTATCGATCATGAAGGACATCAACCATTTATTAAATTGTCAGTTTGTTTTAGCTCGAGCGACCTGCTAGCAATATAAATTATATTGTAATAAAAGGATGTGCAAAATTAACCTGATTTGTGTCCTTCTGAAGTAAGGAATTCATTTGCCCAATTTAATGCCAGGATGGTGTTTCCTGCACATTACTTTTTCTCCATTGTTTGGTCCGCATTTCGATGAATGTTTTATTTAATCCAATCACGCTGATTTACGTGGCTCCAGACAAGTGAGTTCTTTGACAATAGCTTTTAGCTGCATTACATTCCATACGGTGATGAGGATTCTGAAGTACTTATCCTGGAATAAGGGAGAGTGTTGTTTATAGGGTTCAGCACAGTCTCTCATGCCCCTTCTTCAGCAGAAGTGCTTCTGCTTTAGTTGTGTCAACATGGAAAAAAAAGTAAATGCAGTCCAATAGCACCTGTTTCTAAACTGTAAGATCTAAACTCTTCTAAATCATGTGAACTCTCAAGGCTGCCAGTTTTTTCAACAGGATCAGTGGCTGGAATTTTTCTGGCCTGGCCGCCCCACTTCCGGGGGCAGGTGAGCCTCAGAGAATGGCATTTTCCGTTAACCTTGGGCGGGATCATTTGAAACTCAGACAGATGCGCCAGTAAAATTCTGCTCAATTTGTTTTGTTTGCAATACAGCAACAAAGTGTACATATACATTGCCTCTAACGTAATAGGATGACCCAAAGTGCTTCAGTACAAGGAATATGATCAAGGAATGTTTGAGCCACATTAAGAGATATTAGGACAGGTGATTAAAAGCATTGATTAAGTCAGTGGCTGTAAGCATTTGCCTGACGAAGGCTATAGAGTCGAAAGCTCGCGAATTTACTATCAAATAAATTGGTTGGATTTAAAATTGGTGTTGTAAAACTTTACTGAGTTTACCCCAGTCCAACACCAGCATCTCTACATCGAGAAAAAGGAGACAGGGAGAGAGGATTTGGAATGGAATTCCAAAGCTTGGACACCTGAGAACATTGTCATGAAATTAATGTAAATGGAGTTGTGCCCGAATTTACCACTTTTGCTTTGATACTTATAAATCTGTCGAGGTCCAATTGCAGAATGAGCCATGTTCTACATCCCCATTAAAGCCAATTCCTCCAATCCCTTTCCTAAACTTCCTCTACTGTCTCTTAGAGCATTTTTAATCTTTCAGTTGTTTGTCTAATTCCCTCTTAAATGTTGTGATTGATTTGATTTCACTTATACTAATTCATTCCATTGTCTAACAAGCTCTTGTACAAAATAAATCCTGTAGGCCTTTCTCGTTAGATTTCGTGTACTAATCCGAGGTTACACTTTTGTTATTGATTCCCATCCATTGGAAATAATCTTTCACTGTTATTGTTCTGAATATTTTAATAGATTCCTCCCTTGACATGTCTGCTTTAGTCAATACTAGTCATTCTTTAACTATCTCACAAATATATGCTCCCACCTGGTCTGATCTTTGCAAATATATCCTGTGGCTCCATTTTCCTTGTTCTAATAAGATATTGAAAATTGGATGATATACTCCAACTACTGTCCTGCCAATGCACAGATTCATCACTTTCTTGTTTTTGTATTCAGTGCCCCTATGAACACAAATCCAAAATTACATTTGTACTTTTTATGTATTTTGTCATCTACTGGTATCTATTTTGGAGAGCTATGTATTCATTAGTAGCTCTAGAATCCTCCTGGTCATTCTATTCCAAAAATTGCTATTTAAGACATAATTCTATTTTTCTTTTTGTTGTTTTCCTATAATGTGCTATTTCAAATCTATCTGTATGTTTTTCTTTCTATTCACATTGAATTGAATTTGCAGTATATTCTCAATCTGCCCAAGTTCCCTTGTAGTCTTTCAGCAATGTGTCCCTATATTCCACTGTCCAAATCATTTCATGTTTAAATAAAAGAGGTCACGGCACAGATCCCCGGAGCACATCACTAACCACGCTTACTTTGTCAAGAAAGTGTGCTTCCACAAACCGCAATGAATCACTGAGTATCTTAAGAACTACAACCATAGATTGTGCAGGAAAATAGCCTCCTGCTCTTTCCTTTTGCAGTATATAGAGCTCACCATGACACTCACATGTTTTGCCTGCACATGTACAAATCTTCCTGCTTATAAGTGACAGCCTCCTGAAGGCACTGTTCTGGGTACGTTTGATCAGGAAAATATGAGCGAAACAAAAGAAGAATTACAACGTGATTGTAAATTGGAATTCAACAAAACAATCCCCTCAAGCAGCACTCCATCCTTTTGTTGTCAATGAACATTTTGCACACAGTATCCTTGGTGATGGTGTATTCAAGCATCTGGCTCCTTTACATTGCTTAGCCCTTTACCCATTCAAAAAAGAAATATAGTCGTGTTGTTGCTTCGGCACGCAATGATTAATTTTTAGGATAGTCGGTTAAATATGTTGTACTCATCACATGGCATTCCATTGCTAAAAAAAGATAATTTTATTTTCACCATTTTTGTTCTGTGGAACCAGTGTTCAGTACTCAAATATAGTGGAGCACATTATATAACATGGATTAGATGCAGTGTAAAGCTTCTTTTCTGTTGGTCTAACACTGCACCTAACCGCAGGCTACATTCAATGGATTTTGCTTTTATCACTAACTTCTTCCAGAAAGTGTTCATTCGTGCTGTGGCACTATTCTATGAGCAGTTGGAGTCCTCGAGCGCTCTGCTGAAGTTCAGTTGTGAGTAATGAATATACGGAGTACTAGGCCATACTAGGGATTATAGGAACATAGGAATAGGTCATTCAATGAGTTTATGACTTGACTCCTAACCTTAATCCTGAATATCTCTGGCTAACAAACACATTTTAATGTCAGATTTAAAATTAAGTGTTGACCTAGCATCAACTGTTATCTACAAAAGAATGTTCCAAAATTCCACCACCCTTTTTTGTAGAAGTAGTTCCTAAATTCACTCCTAAGGGTTGACTCTTAAAGTCTCTTGCCTTCAGGCGGGATTTTCCAGTTTCAGGGTGAGTGAGGTCTGGAAATTCCCACCCAACATTACATCTCCCTCTCTCTTTTGCAAAACTCTTTCATACCTCCCACTTCCCTGTGTTGAATTCTGTTTGCCAATTGCCAGCCCATTTGTGTCTTGTCACAGGAGATTCATATCATCTTCATTGTTTGCTGCTCTTCTCAAGTTTTGTACTATTGTACTATGTTCTATGTTCTATTGGCAAACTTTGAAATTTTCCTCCGTATTCCAAAATCCAAGTCATTCATATGTGGCAAAAAAAAAGCAGTGTCCCCAATACTGACCATTCACAAATACCACTGTCTACCATCTTCTAGTCTGAAAATCAATCATTTACCATAACTCAGTGCTTTCACTGTTCATCAGTCTATTAGTTATCTAGCTGCAAACTAGACTTCCTATTCTGTGAGAGGAGATCAGATTGAAACACATAAAATTCTAGCAGAGATGGGCAGACTAGATGCAGAGCACATGTCTTCCCTGATTGAGGAATCTAGAACCAAGGGATAAAGTCTCAGGATATTGAATAGACCATTTAGGACTGAGATGAGGAAAATTACTTCACTCAAAGGGTCATGAATCTACGGAATTCTCTACCACAGAAGGCTGTGGAGAACAAGTCACTGAATATATTCAAAAAAGAATAGATTTTTTTTTAGATTTTAACGGCATCAAGGAGTTTGAAGGGGAAGCGTGAATATGGCTTTGAGATAGAGGATTATCCATGATCGTATTGAATGGCAGGGCATGTCGAATGGCCTACTCCTGCTCCTAGTTTCAATGTTTCTGTAAGCCTCAGTTTTGGTTAACCTGCTTTTTGCAAGGGTATTTTGCGAAATACTTTCTTAAAATCCATCAGCAACATTCCCTTCATCTACTTTCTTGATTACCTCATCAAAAATATCAGTCTGCCATTGCTTAATTAACTCAAACCTCTCTGGGTGCCTGTAGAGTGCAGCGTAGTTTGATTATGGATTCCAAAAACTTTACCCATCAATGATGTTAATCGAAACAATCTATAGTTGCATGGACTGTCCTTACATGCTCTCTTGTATAAGGTTGTCACGTTTGTGTCTAATCCAGACACCTGCCCTGTATCTGTCGCCAATCCCATTTCCTTTAGCAGCCAAGGATGCAAGCCATGCAGGTCAGGTGGCTTATCTATCCAAAGCATAGCCAGTCTATCCAGTACCACCTCCCTTTCAGTTTTCACACAACCCATTGCTCCCGCTTCTACCGATATTTTGTCAGATTCCTCTTCCTTAATAAACAATGATGCATATAATTCATTCAATACTCTAGCCTTGCACTGCACCTCTAAGCATATATCATTCTCTTTGACCTTAATAATACCCACTCTTAAAACCTGCTCACTATTAACATATTGGCACTATTAACATCTTTTGGTTCCCTTTTATGTTTACTGCCTCTCCATTCTTTTTTTCTCTCTTTGCCAGTCTGATTTTCCCTTTAATTCCCCCTTCAACCTATTGTATTTAGAATCATCAAATCTTTACAGTGCAGATGGCAACCATTAGGCCTTCAAGCTTGCACCGATAACAATCCCACCCAGGCCCTATACCTGTAGCCCCAGATATTTACCCTGCTAGTCCCCCTAACATTAAGGAGCAATTTAGCGTAGCCAATCCACCAAACATACAGAATTTTGAACCTGATTCTCACTAGAAAAATTCACCTGATATGGACCATGCACCCTCCTTTTTTGTTTTATCATTATCTCCGTCTCCCTATCTTAAGTTTCCTATTACTTTTAATAGAACTACAATTAGATCATTTCAACACGGCTGTATGAAATGAGATGACTGAGCAGGCTCATATAGAGTATATTAGCCAATCGTTTAATGTACTGAAAAGACTCTTTGAACGCAATGGAATCACAGCCACAAATTGTGTTTGACACCAATTGAAACTCCTTTTTGGTTGTGCATTCTACTGTTACAATATGAACTACTAGGACCATTCAGATTCCCTGAACCAAAGAATTGAAATAATATAGAATCCCAAATCGTTAAAAGCTGCAGTCTCTTGCTTTGCACTGGCCTACATGAGCTGATTTCCTAATGGCTCACAGACATTCCTTTATGTCGCACAGGCTCGAATAGTGATTAGGCTAGGGTAAAGTAGCTAATTATCTGTGCCAGAAACCCACCTTTGGATAAAAATCTTATTATTCTATCATTTCTTTTTTTCACAATTAATTATGATCCTTGAAACTCAAGTTCCCCACGGACTCTACATTAAGTAATTGTATTCCCAGGTGGCCAGATCTTGGATGTAGGTAAATACAGAAAAGCTTCATTATTTAAAACTTACACTCAGGGGAAGCGACATGTCATTCCAGCAAGGGTGTTTCATC
Organism: Sphyrna mokarran; assembly: GCA_024679065.1. Taxonomy (NCBI): domain Eukaryota; kingdom Metazoa; phylum Chordata; class Chondrichthyes; order Carcharhiniformes; family Carcharhinidae; genus Sphyrna; species Sphyrna mokarran. The sequence continues at coordinate 42,226,238 of JAGIQG010000001.1, read as the reverse complement.
TTTAACAACTTCTTCCGACAAAAAGGAATCTTCACTTAGGACTAGACAAAGTGCTGATGAAAAGGAAAATTGTCATGATGGAACAAAAGTTTAAAACTTTAAAATAGCAGGTTAGTTATCATTTGAAAGGGGTCGATTTAAATTTGTGGGTTGCAGCCCTCATCAGAACATAGTGTATTAAATCTGATTATTCTATACAAAGGCCCCATCTAAAACTTTTATCTTTTCTTACTTAGTTTCCATTTCCTTCTTTGCTTCTTCAAGGTTGGACATATTGTTCCAGAGGGGGCGCTAAACCCTGAGCACCTTCCCACAAATAATCAGTATTTCTGTGAAATCTTCGACAGTGAGCAAAAAAACAGATAAATTATGACTGCCCAGTCTGATCTTATCCAAAATCTACGCATACAGACATCGCCGAATGATAGTTTGGAAGCCTGGTTAACAGTCTGTGGAATTCCCTGCCCAGTGAAGCAGATGAGGTATCTCATTGAATGTTTTTAAGGCAAGGATAGATAAATTTTTGGACAGTAAAGGAATTAAGGCTTATGGTGAGTGGGCGGATAAGTGGAGCTGACTCTGCAAAAAAGATCAGCAATGATCTTATTGAGTGGCAGAACAGGCTCAAGGGACCAGATGGCCTACTCCTACTCCAAGTTCTTATGTTCTTATATTCTCCTTGAGCCATGCACACTGGCACCATTTATTATTTCCCTCCAGAGCTTACATTGTAATGCCAAATCTGGGACATTTCTCATTCATGTGCTTCAGATATTCACTGTGTAAACTTTGTGAACTATTGGTGAAGGCTAACCTCAGATCCAAAGTAAATAAGTTTGGTCAAACCATGACCAAGCACTTGAAATTTCCATTGGCTGAATGCTTGACATTCGGTTTGAGAAGAAATACTGATGAAGCAATATCGGTATTTTCAAAGTGAATGATTTTTCTCAATATAATTTCTTGATCCAGGTCATTCTGTTAAAGTAAAAGGGAAAACTTGCCTTTTCTTTGGAGGATGATCTTCAGCGTTGCTATATATGGGTCAAGCTATTCTGTGGTCACCATCTTAACAGGGTGGGGAGGGTCATGCTTCCAATAATCTTTCAAGTAATGCCATCAGGTTCTTCTTGTTGTTGGTTATTGTTATAGCAGCAAGGTTGAGGAGAGGTGTCAGACAAAGTCTGATCCAAAAAGCCCTCAGTAGCACAACAGGCGAAGGAAGACTGTGCATATCAGCAGCTTCAGCACAAGGTGGTCCTTGCCATCATGCCTTGACATGTCACCAAGATCTGATCATAACCCATCAAGATAGTGTGGAAAATGACACTGCCCCCAAGATCCATTTGCCAAGTCTTCAGGTGATGGAGAGATGATGACGGGGACAAGGCTGTGTGCAGAACAAGAATTTGCACCCAGGCAGCAGCTACATGCAAGGTTATTGGGTACCTGAGTTGGGATAGCAGTGCCTTTGGGCATCAACATCTGTGACTGAGCAGATCTTCACAATATCCGGTGCTCACTCCAAATGGGGAGGATTTAAAAAAGGTGCCCTAAAAAAAGACTGTCTCACTTTCTCCTGGCTGGGGAAGATTTCAACAGGATCACCATCTCCATGCCAATGAAATACAACTTTAAATTTTGTAACTTGAAATCTTAGAACATTCATGTATAATCTCAAATGACTTTCCAGAATGAAGGCTTGCATTTATAACACGTCAAGTGTCAAGACTCCAAATTAACGGGAGTGAGTCTCCTGTCTCACTGCGGGCTGGGAGACTCTGGCAGCAGCCAATTTGCCCAATACGTACAGGCCTCTGCCTGTCTCCAAGCGCCGGATATCTGGTGCCGTCAACTCCACACCACAAATCGTCAATTTCTGGTGTTGACCTGCCTAATCTATGCAGCCTTTCATTTAAATGCTTTTTAAATATCATTAATGGGCTTGGGACTAAAGCCTCCAAGTCTGCTAACCTCTCCTCCCCACCAGGAATAGTTCACTCCAGCAGGGTTTACAATCACCTCCCACTTGCAGGGAGCTGGTGACCCAACTCGGCTGGAGTGAAGAAGTAATCAAGGCCTCTCCAGAGGACTGGGTGCTGGGGATGTGCACCTTGGCACTGGCACCTTGGCAGTGCCAGCCTTAGCCCCCTGGCATTGCCCAAGGGATACATTTGCACTACCCACTGGGCATGGGGCATTACCAAGGAGGTGGGGTTGAATGGGGATTGGGCCTCTGGCGGTGATTGGAGAGGGTGGGTGGTCCCACTGCCATCCTGCAGTCCGAGAGTGACTATGGCTGGCGATTCGGGGCTGGCCATCCTGATGGGAGGGTGCAACCTATCAGGGGGGGAATAGGGCTCCAGGAGGGGTGGGGGTGTCAGCACTGCAGTAGAGATGGATTGGGCCTGCCGGGAGGGGCGGGGTTGAGGCTGGCCTGGACACAAATAAGAGATCAGCTGTAGAGGAGGTCACACAGCCGGCGATGTGGGTATCATGGGTCTGGTCAGTAATCAAGAAACTGGCAAATAGGGGCACTTCACATGCACTGAAAAATTGGCACATGTGCAGCACTCCACTCAGCACTTTGCTGCTAGCCTCTCTAGTGGGACCCCTGCCCACTGAATTTTATGCTGGTGCACTCTGCAGTGCAGAGAATGTAAGAGATTCTTTTTAAATTCCAGCTGATTAAAAACCAGTGGAATTTACGCAAATTTTGGGAGAATTGCCCCAACAGCATTGCCCTCAGAGCGACTACTTCCCTGGAGAGGAATAACTGAACAAATAAGCAGGGAGATGCACCTTTTACTGGAAATGAAAGCTCTCGTGATTCTTGTATCTATAGAGTTGGTTTTGCCATCTGGACCAGGAACTTAGATGCACTACCAAAATTCCCCAATTGTATGAATAAAATTCTTGACATTTCACCCAGCACTCAGCTGTAACTAATAAGGTTTATGTCCTGTCCTCCAATGAAATGTTAAGGAAAAGTTCTATTCTAATCTTAATGAAGTCCTCACTGCTTTCCTATGAAAAGGAAAAATCAACCTTCTGGGGGACTTTAATACCAGGGTTAAATATGTTTTATTAACCCCCGGTTAGCCAATTAATAATTGAAAGGAGCTTGCTACCAATCATTCAAAATGGTGACAATGTGTCCATCAAGCTGCATCAAACTTTTTAATCACGAGTTCTTAATATTAAGGCAGATATGTAGCAGTGATAGAAAGAAAAAGGAAGTAAATCCTGCACTCTGGATCCCATTACCTCATGGCCCATGTGCTCAAAAGATCTGCAGGTCGAGAATTGGCCTGTTGGGTAACATAAAATCCTACAGCAATCCTGTACCATCCTTGAATTGAGAGACATTCAACCATGATGTATGGGCCAAGAAGTATGGTGCAGGACATCATGAATGTTTAAGAGTGAAAGTGATTTACGGGACTTAATAGGATTGAAGGTGAAAGGTAAGCCTAGTAGGTAGAGATACGATTGGCACAACTTGTGGGCCGTAGGGCCTGTTTGTGTTGTAGTTTTTCTATGATTCTATTAAGCAAATTAAGTCAAGCTTTTCAAATTTAAAATCCAAACTTGGATTTTAAAAGACCACTGACTTTAAGAAGAATGAGGGAGTTGAGGAGTTAAAAGTTTTATCCGCTAGATATAATAGAACATACAACATAGAACAGTACAGCACAGTACAGGCCCTTTGCCTTTTATGTTGTGCCGAGCTATATCCGAACCCAAGATCAAGCTATTCTACTCCCTATCATTCTGGTGTGTTCCATAGAATAATATTACCCATATTACATTCATGGAATAATATGGTATAGTGGGAGTGGGAGTAATTGCTGTCAATGCTGTAAGAATGATATTCCCTTGGCAGTAGCAACTGGTTTGTTCTGATATGTGAATGAAAATGTAACTGTTGGATTCAGCCATCTTTGCACCTTCACTGTTTTGGAGAAGGGCAAGAATGTACAATTTTACGTAATTCTGAACACAAATCACTTTGCAAGAGAGAATGTTTTGGAACTTTTGGCTGCTTTAGCATTGCTTATCACTGTACCTTTTTTTAATGGTAAAATCAGCAGTGGCAGTAATTTCTGCTGACTTGCCGCCTGATTAAAATAATATTGTCCACACAGGCAGTAAAGCTAATTGTCCATGTGTCTCCCAGTGGGAAACGTTTTCCTGAGCGCCAGCCAAATGAACCCTTCTGGAGGATGAGAATACCTATAGAATGTTTCCCGCCAGCACCTTGAAGAGTTAAAGTCTATCATTTCAATGATTGTTCCAAACTACAATTAGAATTCATTACTTAACAGAATCTGTCTCACAACATAATTATCAGCGAGTGAAATAATCAACGTGCCTATCAGTTTTATAAAGGTAATTATACCTAATCATTCTTCTACTTATTCACATGGTGTATAACAGCTGCAGTAGCAGTGGCCAAGCCTGTCATTTTGATGTGAGCACCGCTTTGTTTTATGTCACGATTGCGTAAACATTAGAATTTAGTATTTTTGGCGGAGTTCCTCTCTTTCAGCTTGAAGAAGTACTTACTCTTGAAGCTTTTGTAACCCCAGTAAATATTTTTAAGGCATGCAATGAGCTGGCAACCTAGTTCCCACTGTCTCTCTCTCTCTCTCTCTCTCTGGAGCAGAATAGATGAGGTAATTTCCCTATAGATTAGGAGAGAGAATCAGAGTCCGAGTCACCCGCAGACATACTCCTACACCGTGAGCTTATAGAGGCGCTATGACACAGTTGCCAGTTAGACTGTTGAATCATTTGCTTGGTTAGACAATCATACCAAATGCATTGCCCTATCCCCACAGGCCTATAAGTTTATTCCCTCGTTATTCATCTAATTTCATTTTTGAAATCGTTGATTGTCAGTGAGTTGCAAGTCACTGAGTAAAAAAAATTCTTCCCAATATTTCTTCATATCTCTTGTCCAAAACGTTAAATCATTGTCTCCTCATCTTGTAAGCTTTTGCTTGTTTACCCTTTCTGAACCTGTTATAATCTTTGTACACCTCTCTCAGTTCTTTCCTCTAGCTCCTTTGCTCCAACAAAACAGCACCAGCCTTTCCGACGTGACCTTGTAACTAAAATCTCCTATCTGCAGAGCCATTTAGGTAAATCTCTTCTGAGCCATCTCGAGGAACTTCCCATCCATCTGAAAGTGTGATGATCAGAACTGGACACCATACTCTAATGATAACCAGAGTCCTTCAGAGATTCACCATAATTTCCCAGCTTTTGTATTCAATACTTCTTCTGAACCAAAGATCCCAAATACTTTGCTAATTATTCCCTCTAGTATATCCTGCTACCTTCAAAGTTCAACGTTCCTGAACCCAGAGGTCCCTCTGGCACAGCAGATTCTTTAGAACTACAGAATAAATTATAAATTATATGTTTTTTCTACTTACATGCACTACACCACAGAATAAGTCATCCCATGTGCTACTTATTTGTCCATTTTTTGATTTTGATTTGATATGATTTATCACATGCATCAGCATACAGTGAAAAGTATTGTTTCTTGTGTGCTCTACAGACAAAACATATCATTCAGGAAAAAGATATAAAAGTCTGAGGTCACATACTAAATGACTCAAGAACAGCTTCTTCACTGCTGCTGTCAGACTTTTGAATAGATTAGCTTGCATTAAATTGATCTTTTTCTACACTGTAGTTATGACTGTAACATTACATTCTGCACTCTCTCAATTTCTTCTCTGTGCTCTGTCTGTATAGCGCACAAGAAGCAATATTTTTCACTGTACGCTAATACACACAGCAATAATAAATCAAATTAAATCAAAACCCCTTGCTCACAGATTTGGGCACAATGCATTCATCTTGGATTGCAGCATGACAGCAAATAAGCAGAGGTAGCACAGAGCTAGACAAATTGCTGCATTAGGGAGAGGGAGGAGGAGAAGAGATCCCAGCAGGACATGATGATCATTCAGAATATTCTCCTACCTGAACCCTCGGTGAAGAATGATATGTCATACAGCTACACTTCAGTACAACACCTTCAGTGAAATCTGTCATCTGCTACAGTCACAACTGCAATCTCAGCTGGAAAAGGATAAGATTGTCAACGGATGTTGAGGTAACTATAGCATTTGGTTTTTGTATTCTGACTCCTTCCAGGTTAGAGCAAGTGATATGTCTCAGTCAGTTATTCTCACTCTGGCATTAGGAGAGTAATGAGACTGCGTCCTGGGAAGTTGAAGGCATTACATTCTGTCTTGCCAGCTGAAAGAAGCAAGTGGAACAAGCAAAGCCTTCACTTGGGGAAGAAATTGGGTTGAGTACAAGCATACTGTCATCACTGGTCTTTGGCTGTGACCGCATTGATGGTTTCTCCAATGATGGAGAACACTTTGTACAATATTGGTGTGAATACAGGCAGCTGTACCTAACCCTCTGCTGTCTACATACTGTAGCTGGGTATCAACTTATCCTGCAAGAGAGAAGGAAATATGTAAATGAATGCGGTGGAATCTGTTTTGGTGAGACGGATGTGCAAGCTGTAATATGTGGATGTGATACTTGGAACAGTGCAAAGTGTGTGAGAATGAAATGGGGGTGTATAAGTGGCAGTTTTGACCCCTGATAGAGTTTATTAATCGGTGTGTGATGGAGTACAATAAATTATGAACCTTGATTGAATCTGTTGGTTGGTGTGAGATGGAATGTGGTGAATTAAGTAGGCTGAGGCTGGTGGTATAGCTGGTTGAATGTGCCGTTTAAAGATACGTCCATATACCTTGACCGTTAATGAAGTCATTGAACTTTTCCAGGACTACATTCAGGTCCTTGAAACTTGACTCTTGGCATTGATCTGTCATCTGGTCCTGCTGTTTTTTGAAAAGTTTGTCTGGAGGACGTTCTGGTCTCCTGTGTATTAATGACACCTATCCTCCTCTCATTCTCCTCTACCAGAGTCTACTAAGCAGCATCAGAGAACTCCAGAGCACGCTAACTCCCTGAGCGCACTATGATTTGCTCACATTCTGGCTCAGACATGTCCTACAACAGCAGTTCCTGCATCTCCTCCAGACAGACTGCACTTCCCTTGGAGAAGTGCCAGGCTGGCTTTATCATATCAGCAAACTCTCAGTGATGCTAGCCTTGCATAAAGCTGGCCCTTCTGCCCCTTTAATGCTAGCTCATTGCAGGCAGCAGTTTGTGCATCACATGCATTCATTTTCACCATTGTCAAATATTGCCCCAAAAGTATTTTTGAAATGTCAAAGGAAACATTTTCCTGGGCACAATACATGGTGGAAAACCAGACTGCTCTGAGTACAGGAACCTGTTCAAATATCCTTCCCAGTTTTCTAATACTCACTCCAGCACATATATGGACCTGAGAAACTCTCTGCTCCAGTGTTATTGTACTGGTTCTGAGGCCCTGACAGGAGGATTGTATCTTTAGAGGGGACTGTACTTTCAGATTTTTTTTTCCCTCAACTTATTCTTAACATTGAAATACCAAGCCAGATTGAAAAATTGTATCGCCATGGTAACCTAATGGTTGAAGTAATAAAAAAGCACTTCTTTCATCATCAGTGCAGAACAAGATTCAGAACATGACACATATGTAATTTGTGCTGTGAATGTGTAACACACATAAATAATAGAAAAATATTAATTGAATAGAAATTCACAATTTAAAGTATTGAGGTCATGGCAATGAAAAGTAAGTGCAGATATGAAACAATTTTGATCTTTTAATTTGTATTCACTTAAAGCAGCTATCCAGCATAATATTGTTTCAGTGGGTCTTTTAATTTTTTTTAACTATATGTCAGTGCTTTCAGTCTCTTTTCCCCTTTCTTAGTTACTTTGGTCAAAGGGTTGACAAGTAATGTTTGGAGGTGTGTGGGGGGGAGGGGGTTTGAATCTCCCAGCGTTGTCCTAAAAATTCAGGAGAGTGATTATATTTGGTTTTGCGAGGAAATGTCTGGCAGCTTTCTGGCATTTCTACATTTCTGTGACATTGTCAAAATGAAGAATCGACATTTCTGTGGGATGTTTTAGCCGTCATCTAGGCAATAGTTGGGGGGCAGGGGGTATGGCAGTAAAATAGCATGAGAATGCAGCTGATGGAGTACTCAGTATCTTTCTGCCATCATGCCAATGGGAAGGTATTGGATGGCCATCCCACCCAGAGGCTGATTGAGCCATTTATGTGGTCAATTAAGGGTCTTTCCCTGCTTCTGTTGGCACTTCCAACAAAAAGTGGGCCCTCCACCAGATGGGGAGACTGCCAGGCGAACTCTGGTGGCTACCAGCCAACTCTATGGATGAGGGGAGGTGGTTAGATTGACACCCTATTTGGCATCCTTTGGCCTACAGAGTGCCTCCTGAGTGGTAATCGCCACCCCCATGGCAACAGTGTCTCCTACCATCACCAAATGCATTGCCCCCCCCCCCTCCAATTCTCTATTGAGTCTGTCTGACTGGCCCCAATGACCTCAGAGCCCAATTACCAATTCTACACCCATTCAGGTGCTGCTCAGCTGGCAGGCCACTCTTGGGGGTGGCTGTTGGGCCATTAATTGGCTGTTGCAAGCAAGGTGCAGTCAAGGATGGCCTCTTCCCTGACCACACTTTCAGGCTGCTCAGTGGGAGACATTCACCAGCATGAAATTCAGCCCAATGTTTCCAACAGTGTATGATTAGTCTGGTGCCCTACATAATTCTCAACTCTGCACTGAAAGGATTTTATATGGTGTAGCACTTAAAGGGACAGCTTACTGTCAGAGATACAAACCAGCAAGTTGTACAAAGCTTGCATGTCAGTATTTTTCATCTCAATGATTCTGTCTTTTATCGAAACTCCTAATTAAAGTGACACCCTTGTGACAAAAGTCGGAAAATTTTAGCCGAAAAAATAGAAAAAAAACTGACTGGGATTTTCCAGTCCTGACTAGGCAGGGATTCACTGCTGGTCCAGCTCACTTTCAGTTTTGCCAGGATTCCGAGATCAAATGTTGCCTTGATGTCAAAGACACTCACTCGGGCCTCACCTCTGGAATTCAGCTGTTTTGTCCAAGTTTGGATCTATGCTGTACTGAGACAACACAAAGGTTGGCTATGTGGTTAACAGTGAGGCGGAGTGCCTTGTGTAATAAAAAAAATAGAGCTGGAATCGTCAAATAGGCAGATAAGTGGCAGAAATGAACTCTGAAAGGTGTGAGGCGATGCACTATAGAAGGTGTAATTTGACAAGGAAGTACTCAATGTATGGTAGGACACATGGGATTTCAGTGGAACAAAGGGACCTTGGCACATTTGTCCACACTTGGCTGGAGACTCACATTCTCAGTGAAAATGTTTCTTCTTGCATCTCTCCTGAACTTTCTGACCATCTCCTTGAACCTATGTCCCCTCATGACTGATCTTTCAATTAAGGGGAACAGCTGCTTTTTATCCACTCTGTCCATGTCCCTCACAATCTTGTACATCTCGATCAGGTTGCCCCTCAGTTTTCTCTGCTCCAATGAAAACAATCCAAGCCTATCCAACCTCTCTTCATAACTTAAGTAGTCCATCCCAGGAAGCATTCTGCTGACTCTCCTCTGCACCTCTCCACTGCAAGCATAGGCTTCCAATAATGTGGCAAAGGCAATAGTAGAGACGGGTACAGTTTTGTTTTTTTTAAAAGCGTTTAGACAGTTACAGGGTAACATTGGTATGGAGGGATATGGGCTATGTGTGGGCAATTGGGACTAGTTTAGCGATTAAAACAGGATAGTTGGGGCAAAGGGCCTGTTTCTATGCTATAAAGCTCTATGAGGTCTCTGCAAGCAGAAAGGCGTGTTAGTAGGGTGATGAAAAAGGCACAAGGGACACTTGCCTTTATCAATTGAGGCATAGATTACAAAAGCAGGGAAGTCATGTCGATGTTCTATCAAACTTTGGTGAGGCCACAGCTAGAGTACTGTGTGTAGTTCTGGTCGCCACGTTATCGGAAGCCTATGCTTGCAGTGGAAAGGTGCAGAGGAGACTCAGCAGAATGCTTCCTGGGATGGACTACTTAAGGTATGAAGAGAGGTTGCATAGGCTTGGATTGTTTTCGTTGGAGCAGAGAAGACTGAGGGGCAACCTGATCGAGGTGTACAAGATTGTGAGGGACATGGACAAAGTGGATAAAAAGCAGCTGTTCCCCTTAGTTGAAAGATCAGTCATGAGGGGACATAGGTTCAAGGAGATGGTCAGAAAGTTCAGGAGAGATGTGAGAAAAAACATTTTCACCCAGAATGTGAGTCTGGAATACGTTGCTTGGGAGGATGGTAGAGGCAGGTTGCCTCAAATCCTGGATGAGCATTTGGCACATCATAAGATTCAGGACAATGGGCGATGTGCTGACAGATAGGATTAGATGGATGTTCAGGTGTTTCTGATGTGCCAGTGTGGATTCGATGGACCAAAGGGCCTCTTCTGCGCAGTATGGTTCTATGAGGTCAGGAGCTTGGTGATCCACAGTCTAAATATGTGTTGATTAAGAGAGGTTGCAGGGATAGGGCAGGGTGTAGGTCTGAATAACGTGCTTTTTCAGAGAGATGGTACAGACCCAATGGATGAGTGGTCTCCTTCTGCACTGCAGGTATTCTATGGTTCTATGGAAAGCATGTAACCCAAACTGAATGTCAGTGAGTAGATTACTGCTGAGTAGTTGCCAACTGTCAATATTAATCACTTCCGTCATTTTGCTGATTGAGAGGTGGCTGATGGGCAGAAATTGACCAGATTGGATTTGTCCTGCTTTTTGTGTACAAGGCATACCTGAGCAGTTTTCCACATTGTTGAGTAGATGCCAGTGTTATAACTGTACTGGAACAGCTTGGCTCGGAGGCGTTCTGGAGGACAGGTCTTCAGTAGTGTTGTCAGAATGTTGTAAGGGCTGATAGTCTTTGCAATATCTTCAATGTCTCCAGCCATTTCTATTTCTTAAATCACATGGAGTGAATTGAAGTAGCTGAAAACTATTATCTGTGATCTCAGGAGGAAATAGAGAAGGGTCACCACTCTGCACTTCTAGTTAAAGATGGTTGCAAGTGGTTCAGCCTTGTCATTTGCACTGATATGCTAAGCTCACCAATCATTGAGTATGGGGATAGTAATGGAACCTCCTCCCTAGGTAATTGTTTAATATTCCCCCACAGTCTCACAACTGGGATGTGACAGACAGATCGCAGTTGACTAATTCAATTAAATATTTTTAATGAATGACAAGAGATGATAATCAAGGTAATGTGGTAGATGTTGTCAATATGGATTTTCAGAAAGTGTTTGACAAGGTACGCAGAAAAGACCGCAAAAAAATCAAGACTTGTGGAATAGCAAGGTGAGTATGCAACTGGATAAAAGATTGGTTTAATGACAAGAAGTAGCAAGTCATGATAGGTAGTTATTTTTCATTTTAGGTGATAGACTGTGGTATTCCCCAAGTGCTAATTACATACCTTTTTTGCAATATATAAATGACTTGGATCTTAAGAGAGTACAGTTTCAAAATGTGCTGATGACACAAAACGTGGAGGAATAGCAAGCAGTGAGGATGATACAAAGATAGCAGTAGATAGTTTAACCAGAGGATGGACAGACAAATGAAAAGTCAAATAGAAAATACAGAAGGGATAGAGAGAGGCGATGGTGCAATTTTAAAGCAACAGAGAGAAATCTGGAGGTGAATGGGCAACATCCTTTAAAGGTGGCAGGACATACTGAGAGAATGGTGAGTAAAGCTTATCAAATCCTGGGATTCAGAAATAGAAGCATTGAATATAAAAACAGGAAGATATGCTGAACTTTTATAAAGCTGTGATGTGGCCACAACAAGAGTAGTGCATCCAGCTCTGGTCACCACACTTCAGGAAAGATGTGAACATCCTTGAGAGTGCAAAGGAAAATTACCAGAATTCTTTCAGGAATGTGCTACAAGATGAAGTTTGAAGTAATTGTGGTTGTCCTCTTTGGACAGTAGGTGATTGAAGGGAGACTTAATGGAGGTGTACAAAATTATGACAGGCTTAGATAAGGTAGACAAGAAAAAGCTCTTCCCATCACCTGATTGTACAAGGCCATGGGGAGACAAATATAAGATTTTGGACAAGAGATGCCAGAGGAATGTGAGGAAGAACCTTTTTACTCAGTGGGTGATAACTCACTGCTCAAGGGGATGGTGGATTTGAAACAATGATTTGAAATGGAGGGGGCACTTGAAGGAAGTAGACCTATGGAGCAGTGCAGATCAAGCAATGGAACGCAAGTGATTTATCTGTGGGGTGTTGGCATGGACTTACTGGGCTAAATGGCTGTAAATACCTCTATGTACAAATGATGCTTCATTCTGGAGCCAACTATAATTCACTTGACAGTTTTCTTTTAGCTTCTCAGCTGTTAGATTAACCTACTTATAAAATATAAATCACACTGCGTGACCCTTACTTTCTTGTTCTCAGAATAAACCATGTTTTTTTCAGATTTTGTTTTTCTTTTGATTTTGTTTTCAAAGTTCTGCAGCTGTCCTCATACTGTGCTCTGAAAGAACAGCAATGAATTCTTTGCTCATTCAAGTAACTTGTTGATAATTAATACTTCCTGAGTAGTATGAATTTACTCTGTCAATTTTAAGTCAGATGACTAGAAATGATCTTTGTTTCTTCTTCTTGTATTCACAGATGAACAGACCGATCCAGGTGAAGCCTGCAGACAGTGAGAGCAGAGGAGGTAGTTGTCTTTGTTGCTCCAAGTCTGGTGCTGACTTTAATTTGTTCAATGTTGCTCAGTTTCTGAGGCCAGGCTGTATCAAACTAGTGCTCATTGGATGTTCTTTCCTCTAAGGACATATAGCCTTAGTTTTCCAGATTTTAAATTTGCAATGTTCTTATTCCAATGATTTAATTGTCAATTTCCATCCAGTTCCACGTGTGGGAAAAGTCAATTAACTTAACTAGTGATCCTGGTATACTTGGATAGATTCAGGAGATTGCTAAATGGATTTCTAAGATTGAGTAGAATAATACAGTAAGAGATATTCAAACAATGGAAGAAAACATATTCTACTTTCATATTGCCAACCTTTTGACACAAGCTGTACTTCTGCTAATCCTAAAGCGAAATTTTTCTGGAGAATTCATGACATTAATTTAAAAGACAGGATGAAATATGCTCCTCATAGCTAGCCTCTGTAAAGACGTTGAAGGAGTTAGATTAAATATAAAGGTGTTTAAGGCATATATGAGTATTTACTTGCCAAAACAGGATTTGTTGAAGAAAGTCTCTTCAAGACATTTTTCAAACTATTTCAAGACATAAGGATAGCAATCAACATCTCTGAATCTATGGTAACACATGGCACCATTTCTTCATCATGCCTAGGTGGCACTGAATTATTTTATAGTACCTCCATGTTCCAAGGAGCTGAGCGTTTACTCCAAGCTGAAATGAATATAAAAATTGAAGTGCAAAATTTAAATGTTGGAAAATCTTTACATTATAATTGAATCTCTATCATACGTATGTACTGTCTTGCCTAATTATCTCTGGGTTTCATCCAGCATACGTTTTGCCCATTTTACATTTGGCGGGATTTCATGTCTGCATGGATTCCTAACAAACTGCTTAACAGACGAGTCCAGGAAGGAGAGTGTAATTCCAATCCTCTCCCACAAATGCCTTTCCAACCTGATATACACGATTGCTTATATGCATCAGAGCTTGTATTTTCATTTACTGCATCAGGTGACTCAATCTTTCAATGTTTCCTTTGAATAACTAGATACTAAGAATTTTGTATATTTTGACATCGCCATATAGAAAACTTAAAAAAAAAACTGTACCATGTGCCAAGATATTTTTCTTCATATGCTGTACTGGAGTATCAATAAACTAGTGTATTATTTCTTAGTAGAGCATCTTTTTCTATCTGATAACTGAATAATTAAGGTCTTGATCTAACATCAGAATTAGAGTAAAGTGTTCTGGTTGTCAAGTATTACTTACGACAGTAATGCCGTAGTTATTGTCAGATGACTTTACTAATTCTGGACGATCTCAGTTATTAGGCTGGATGTACATGTTATATCAGTAATGAAAAATTGAGGTCACATTCCAGAATTCCATCAGCTCAGAAAGAACACAGAGCAATTGGTAAAGGTGAACTATTGTGAATGCTGGCGATGAAACAAAAGCAGAGAACGCTGGAAACTTTCAGCAGGTCTGACAGCATCTGTGGAGAGAAGATAGAGCCAAAGTTTTGAGTCTGGATGAAGCTTAGTTGGAGCTGCAATTGGATTGCCCGTGGTAAAGGCAGGATGGGGGGCGGGGGGAGAGCACTCCACTTAAACCTTGGAACAAATCATCAAAAGGATAGATGAAAAAATCATCCACTGCTTCCCATTATGTTCTGCAGACTTTGAGTGGGTGTCCACAGCATTGTTTCCAGATATCCCAAGGTTTTCCAATCAGTATGACTCTTATCACACACAGGTCTCCATTAGGCTTTAAGAAAAACCCTCACAACAAGGGATCAAAGGAAATTGATCTCTTAAAAAAAATTCAATAATGGCCAGAGGTCTCCTGCTCCAATCAAAGAAATATATACTTTCTTAAGTTTCTTTTTTGATCTGTTAAGGATCACTGCTGCTCTATATGGAGTCATTCTGATTTCCCAATTGTACATCAAGGCATGTGCTATATCTGTGCTCACACAGGTTGCTTCTCCCAACTAAGAATATGATTCACCATCCCTGTCATTCAGGACATTCAAATTCTGCTCCTGTATCACAATTCTGTTTATCTAGAACTGGCAGTGCTCGCATTTAATTCTTTATTTTACCTTCTTTCAAAAGCACATGTGTTGTTCATATCGATTTATATCTTTGGAACTCTCTTCCCCAGAGAGCAGTGGAAGCAGGGTCAATAAATATTTTTAAGGCAGAGTTAGACAGATTTTTGACTAACAAGGGAGTCAAAGGTTTTTCTTTGTGGCGGGGGGAGGTGGTTAGGTGGAATATGCAGTTAAGGCCACAAATACATCAGCCAATGATCTTATTGAATGCTGGAACAGACGCAAGACCAAATGACCTACAGACACTACTACAATAATATAAAACCAAAATACTTTGGATGCTGGAACCTAAACCAGAAAATGCTAGAAAATTTCAGCAAGTCTAACAACACTTGTGAAGAGAGAACATAACCAACAGAGCTAAATTTTAACGGACTAGGAAGGGTAGATGCAGGGAGGATATTCCCAATGGTAGGGGAGTCCAGAACAAGGAGTCTCAGCTTGAGAATTCAAGGTAGTCTATTTAGGGCAGAGGTGAGGAGACATTTCTTCACCCAAAGGGTGGTGAGCCTGTGGAATTGATTACCTCAGGAGTAGTTCATGCCAAAACATTGAATTCTTTAAAGAAGCAGTTGGATAAAGAACTTGGGGCAAATGGGATCAAAGGTTATGGGGGAAAAAGCAGAATTAGGCTATTGAGTTGGGTGATCAGCCATGATCGTGATGAACAGTGGAGCAGGCTCGAAGGGCCAAATGGCCTTCTTCTGCTCCAATCTTCTATGTTTCCAGAAGATATTTCAGCATCTTGAATGCATTTTATACTGCTGTATCTGAATTGCCTCAATAACGCACAACAAATTATAGTATAAATGGTTAAAAAAAATCCTTCCATTGGGCAAAACAATCACCATTAGGCTGTGCCAAACGTTGGTTTCAAACAAAACTGTAGATTGCAGAAAAAAAGAGTGAGAGAGATATGGGCCTGAATTTTGGTGATGGTAGGATAGGCTCCACCCATCTGGAGAGTTCACGGGGAATACAGTCACCTTGTCATGTTCCATTCTAACAAGTGTTTATAAGAATAAAGTCACTTATCCAAGAACAAGTCATGCCTTGGACCAACCAATCTCCAGTCCCTCCAACAATAGTGGTACGGCAGCCAGTTGAGGCACTGTACAGAAGAGATCATTAATTAGTCATGTAAGGGCCTCCATTGCTTCCATTCAGAGACCCTTCCTGCTACCCGGTGAAGGTGGGTAGAAATCCAGAGGGAATCTTGTCTGCAATTTGATAGGGTTAGAGGCGGTTAGCGGAGTCAGGGGAAGTTTAAAATCCTTCTGTCAATGGAATTCCACACTTTCAAACCTTATTTAAAAACAAAGTAAAAGGAGGACGACATTAACAATATTGCCGAAATTCCTCATCTCAAATCAAGTAGAAGTGACTGTGAGACAGAAACGAGTTGTGGGAAAGAAATTGAATGACCATTCTGTGAACTCCAGGGGAAGGGAGATTATGCACAGTGAAAGATTGGTAGCTGATTTGTCACCAGCCTATTCCACCCTTGGCATAAATCAATTTCACCCCCATTGAGGCATAATTATGACACAATTAGATTGTAGGGAGCAGACAAAGTGGAGTATAGATGGAGCAATAAGGGGAAGTTTGAAGGAACATTGACCACAGTGGTTCTGATAAAATAGTAATAGAAAGAGAAGTTCTATATGCCATCATTTTGAGAAGTGATTTAATGAGAGCAGCAGTTATTTTCTGTGGTATATCATGCCGTGGATCATTAACCGGTAATGATGATATCCCTATAACTTCTTAGTCTTTACTCTGCTCTTCAGTGCTATTTTGAATTGTCATTAATAGAGGTCCCATTTTAATAAGACCATTATATATCAGCAAAAATTATGAGTAATAGGAAAAGAGTAAATGGCCATCATTTTATTTCTTTTATGACATCATCCCAGGCAATTGACTACATTGCAGCCTTTATTACTTTGGTCTAAAGATTCATTGTTTTATACATAATTAGTAATGAATGAAGTCACCTAATAGGCAGCAATGTTGGCGCCCTAATCGCACAGTGCAACGATCATTTAAAACCTTTCAGAGTGGGACAAGGTTAGTCTTTATGCAGCATGTTATGTCTAAGGATGTCATGATGAGACAGTTGTACACTAATAGATAGATATGAATTTTTGGTATCGTAATTGACTGGTTGGTAGGTACTGTTCCCAATGGGATCTGACATTGTAACAATGCTATTTGAATTTGAAAGTGGCAGGAAAGAGTTATTGAAATTAAAAGTGTGTATAGTGATCTTCCATGCAGGACTATGATTCAACTCTTTGTCCATCAACTGCACCACAATCACCAGCTCACAAACACTCTCTTGCATGTTTTCCAGACAGGTATCTTATTTTGTCTTTACTATCATGGCATTTAGTCACAATATCAAAATGCTGCTTTTGTTTAAAAAAGATGCATTTCAATGCAAACCCCTCAGCCAATTATTCAGACTTTTTCTTCATGCATTTGTGGAGTTACAGGAGTTAAAGAAAGGTGGAACAATCTTAGAAGGAACAATATAATACCATAATGATATGCCAAATGCGTGTTGGAATTTACTGCTTGAAGATAGGATTTCAAAATGATGATGCTGATAGTATCGGGGAAGAATAGTTCAATAATGCTACTTTTCAAAGAATTATGACAGACAAAATACAATTTCCACCCTTAGATTTTCCATTTTGTTATGCCGGATCCCTGTCCATAATGCACCTATTTCTATAGGTGCAGAAGAAAGCCCTCTGTCATTTCCTCTTAACTGAGTACATAGGCAGGGGAAATTTGGAGAAACTGCAAAAGCTGTGACAATGCTGATATGTTCATTCATGGTTGAGGGCGTCACTGGAGAGACTGCCATTATTGCCAAGTCCCTTGGATGCTATTAAGTGACTTGTTAGGCAATTCAGAGAGCAAATGCATGTTGATGTGGGACTGCAGTGACATAAATTTCAGACCATGGTTATAAAACGCTCTTCTCTAAAAGACATCAGTTTGAATGGTCCCAACAGCTTCAAAGGTGTTTTCTTTTAATTATATCTGCTTTTTATTTCTGGATTTTCAATACAAATTAAAATTTTAAAATTACCAGGTCGCAGTGAACTTTATCAGGTTACAAGTGCTCTAATGTAATTACTGCAATACTGTATCTATAGAGTTAAATGCTGTTATGGCCACGTCACATTCCCAGCAGCTGATGAGTTGAATGCACCAGCCTAGCATAGCCATTAGCTGCACCATTAGTGACCGTGTTGTCCACAGATGTCTGAAACAGGCAGCACAGACTTTATTTCCTGCTTACATGCCTATTGAATCAAACACTTGATATTGGAATTTCCTTTGCCCTTTTGAAAAACTGTGCATTCACAATGTTGATAGACTTTTTAACGAAGTGTCTTCCCCTCTATAAGACAACATCACTAAGTGTTCATATCCCTTTCCCATTCTCTCAACAACAGCAGTAACAGCAACTTCCAGGCTGCTGAAACTGGACCACCATCTCCTGCTCCAGTGAGCTGCCAGCACCACACTCAATATGGGAGGCATTCTGTCACCTTTACAACGCAAGAAGTCTCACAGCACCAGATTAAAGTCCAACAGGTTCATTTGGTAGCAAAAGCCACTAGCTTTCGGAGCGCTGCTCCTTTGTCAGGTAAGTGGGAATTCTGTTCACAAACAAGGCATATAAAGACACAAACTCAATTTACAAGATAATAGTTGGAATGCGAATCTTTACAGGTAATCAAGTCTTAAGGCACAGACAATGTGAGTGGAGAGAGCGTTAAGCACAGGTTAAAGAGATGTTAAAGATATGGAAACAGTACACATCTCCTCAACCTGTGCTTAACCCTCTCTGCACTCACATTGTTTGTACCTTTAAGACTTGATTACCTGTAAATATTTGCATTCCAAACAATATTTTGTAAATTGAGTTTGTGTCTTTACATGCCCTGTTTGTGAACAGAACTCTCACTTACCTGACAAAGGTGCAGTGCTCCGAAAGCTAGTGGCTTTTGCTACCAAATAAACCTGTTGGACTTTAACCTGGTGTTGTAAGACTTCTTACTGTGTTTACCCCAGACCAACTTGCCATCTCCACATCATGACCTTTACAATGACCAGCCTGATTTCAGATATTTTAGCGGTTCAGCCCTCTCCACAGTTAGGCAAGTGCAAAACCTGCCTATCAAACCTAGATGTTGATCTAAACTGTTATGATGCAGGCTTCTCAGGATCAGAACAGCTCCATCTTCCCTATTTCAGTATGAAACATGTTGGATTGTGCATTAATGTGTAAATGTTAAATGACTTTTAATCACCATTTGATCAGCACTAGTTACTAACACTACTGAAAACTACAGAGCATAAAACACTTTACATTATGGAACTATATCCCAACCACTTATAGTACTTGCAATTTACTAAAAGAAAGTTAGCTAAAAAACACTGTCCTCTCAATCGTGAATATTATTTTAGAATGCAGCAATAAATTGATGATATTCCACGTGGAGTTGAGGTACAATTAAACAGAAAATAAAAGCTACATGACTCTGCACTCCGTTCACTTCAAGCATGACTCAATGTATCCTATAGAGTAACACAAATTTGGAATATTGGCATGTTTTTTTTGTATTCAGGAGTTTCTGGTGATACTCCAGCCTGTACAGTACCTCTTCGGAGATGAATATAGCTTTTAGTGCGATATTCCTGTCCATCTTTCAGTCTTTGTTGTCTTAAACCTCAGTGGCACTACTTAGATGTTTCAATATAACTGTACTATAGATGATAATTGACTATTGGGCAATAGGCAGCATGAGCAGAGTAGAACCCAAGGTTCATTGATGACAGAAAGGAGAATCACCTTCTCCTTCACCCAGCAGAACATTAATGCACGTGCTTTTCCTTCGTTATGAAGTAATCTGCTATTCCATGCTTCATTAAGTTCTGATAAATGGGATGTTGAAAAAAATATTTCTTTCAACTGACAGTAGATAAATGACAGCCAGCATGAAGCCTTGTGCGTTAGCTGGCAGCCACTGGCCCATGCAGATTATAAGGCTATATATGGCACATCACTGGATCAAAAAAAGCTTTATTTTGAATGCATATCCGGCGTCATTACAAAAAAACAATGGATTCTACCTGGGGGACTTTTGGAAAAAGAGAGTATCTGGAACACATCAGTTATCTGCAATTAAACAGAAAAAATGGAAGAGGCTTTCCAAAATTATTGCAGCCTAAAGTATCAAATTCTCGTAAATGTACAGTCAGTTTGCCAAGAAATGTGCTCTAGTTATGTAAACTACAGAGAGTAAGTGCTAATTTGATGGCCTTTGCGCTTCAGTCTGTTCAATTATTCACTAAACAGTTCAAACCAAGGGGAGGACAAAAATTAGAAAGCACATAACAAAAATCTATATTTTGCATTCAAGTGGTTGGGAAGTAAAATTCCCATTTTTTTTTGCTGACGTTAGTGAGAAAGTAAGGAACCTAACTTTACACTTGCTTCAAACTTTTTTGCCGTCAATGGACTTATCTGTGGCATTCCCTGCCCAGTGAAGCAGTTGAGGCTCCCTCGTTAAATATTTTTAAGGCAAGGATAGACAAATTTTTGAACAAGAAATTAAGGGTTATGGTGAGCGGGTGGGTAAGTTGAACTGAGTCCAAGAAAAGATTACCATAATCATATTGAATGGCGGGGCAGGCAGGAGGGACCAGATGGCCTACTCCTGCTCCGAGTTCTTATGTTCCTAAAGATGAATTCTCAATTGCTGAGCAAGGAGTTGTTTTTCCTTAAAATCTGCCAACAAGCTAGGGTGAGAATTTTCCAGAAATCAGGAAAAGCTGATGACAGTTGGAAGAGCGACATTGAGCCCATTCTTGGCTTTTCCTGCCATATAGTGCAGCACACCGTGCCAAAATGTTCTTGTAAGGTTCCATGCCATATTTCTGGTGAGGCAGTTTCAGATTCATCCATCCCAACGCTAAACTTATCAGGATGCCACATTTAAAGTCTGCCACAGCGCACGCCAGTCACACATCATAGGTCAGCAAGAAGAGATGGTTGTCAAGAAATCCATCTCCAAGTTTTCGAAAACCTCCCTGGAGAGACTCCTGGATGCAGCAGAGTCGCAATGTGACTCTCAGAAAGAAAATCATCCAGAAAATTCACCATGTGAGACGGTGACAGCAGTTGTGAGTGCTAATGCAATGCAAAAGAGGACAGACATCCAATGTTGCAAGAGGATGAATTATCGCATTAATTCTGCCTCCATCACTCTCCACTCACAAACCCATTACACATCCAAGGAGCTCATTCACTTGAGCTCATTCATATCTTGAGAGGGGCACCAGCACTCATTCTCATTCACACCTTCATCTCCTCCGCAAGTTGTGTCTTCATCACTTTGTGAGTCGCACTCACCATACACACATGCCAGGCATCCTTACCATCTGTCCTGGAACGGGTCCTACTTACACTCACCCCATCTACCTTCATGTAAGAGACTTTGGCTCACAACAAGAGGGCAGGTGGAGGAATGCCACAGCTAAAGCCCTCATGCACTTTGCGGAGCAAGCCATCCAGCTGGCCAGGCAGGCAGTCAACCTCTCCTGTGCTGACAGTGAGTTTGACGGCAATAAACCAAGTAGGGATCCAGGACTGCAGTGCTGTGAGCAATGTCTCCTGTTTTGAAAGGCATCCACCTTGCACTCCAGCTAGGAAGCAGCCCATCAGCCATACCCTCCACTCCATCCCTGAGAACGATGTGAAAGAGGAATATTCGACTCTGACATTGAAGAACCATCACAGCACTCATCCACATGGTCCACCAGTGCAAAGACACATACCTCAGTGGGACTAGGTTTCAAAGCAGCCATGGTGTCACAATCTAGTGAACACATCACACTTCCAGATTCACAGCATGGAGAGGCAGGGATATTCCAGGATATCACACAATCCCTACAGTGCCAAAGGAGGCCATTCAGCCCATCAAGTTCGCACCAACTCTCCAGCAGAGCATCCCACCCAAGCCGTATCCCCATAAACACACATTTACCCCGCTAATCCCCCTAACCCACACATCCTGGGATACTATGTGGCAATTTAGCATGGCCAATCAGCCTGAGTGCCAGCACTCGGTGAACTGGAGGTCAGCAATCTGCTGCATCCCAGTTGGAATACAAGCCTGTGGCCTCAGTTATCTCTCAATTGCTGGCCCTCCAAGGGCAAAGTCAGGAAGGGATGTCAGGTACACTCCTCAAATTGAAAAGCTACGTGGAAGAATCCATTCTTCTTGTGCCTAAGATGACAGTGGTGACACTTCACTGAAATAAGATCAGCACAGCTACTGTGACAGCCATTATGGAGACCTTGGCGCAGTTCTGCAAGACTATGTTCTGCAGTGCTGAAGGAGATGTAACCCATGGCGCAAACACTTGCTGGTATCCATTCGTGCCAACAGCAGAGGATGCTTAGTGATTTCAGTCCAGCTGTCCCTTTATCCAAAGGGAGAAGCCAGAGGCCTTTGGGCACCCAGAGGGAGGAGGATCAGTTGGTGCACACCACAGGGCTATCCATCCAGGTGACTCAGTTCCCTAATCTGAATCCCCTCTTCTTGTGACTGTTTCATCTCCACAGGCCCAGGAGAGTGGTGCTGCCAAGCCCCCAAAATTAGGCTGATGCTCTCCAGAGGATGCCCACCGAGGTCATCACAGAGAACGGAGCAGAATAGACAACAGGCTGCCTTCACCTTCTCTGTGGGTGTTAGGAGTGGTGGTGGGGTGAGAAAGGTTAACAAGATCTAGTTGCACAGCATGAGTATGGGTGCAAGCGCTTGTACATGATGTTTATCCCTGTAAATAAACTTTCACTAATTGCACCCTTTTTTCTGATGAGTTTCAACTTAAATCATCCACTTGATGATAAATCACAGTTCCAGGGTTTTCTCCACGTGCTTTGTGAAGGTTCTCTGCACATTGATGGTGTCCCTACATGGTGACTGAACACATGGGTGGCATGGTGACACAGTGGTTAGTACTGCTGCCTTACAGCACCAGGAACCTAGGTTTGACTCCTAGCTTGGATCCCTGACCATGCAGAGTCTGCACACTCTCCCAGAGTTTCCTCCGGGTGCTCTGGTTTTCTCCAACAACCTGAAAGGCATGCTGATTAGGGACATCGGCCATGCTAAATTCTCCCTCAGTGTGTCTAAATAGGTGCCAGAGAGTGGCGACTAGGGGATTTTCACAGTAACTTCACTGCAGTATTAATGTAAGCCTACTTGCAACATTAATAAATAAACTTTTATTTAGTCAGAGAGGATCAGGTGAAATTGGGAGAACACTTAAAGGGTGGCATATGACACTTAGTGGGCTCCCAGTGGAGGGTTTTGTTGAATGGCTGTTCCACGATCCATGAGAGAGCTTCCTGTAGCAGTGGCCATCTCCACTGCAAAGGTATTGCTACTGAAATATGGTACCCAGAAGCTGTCAAATGCCAGATCCTGACGTACTCACAGAAACTCACCTTGTCTTCAGGGCCAGCTCAACAAGAAGATGCCTTCTTCCTCACTCTGCAGCTTCAACAGTGGCTGCCACTAACAAGAGCTGATAGGTTTTAATTAGGATAATAGTACTGAGAGGAAGCAACTGTCCTCAGAAGGTTGGCAATCCCAGAGGTGGTGTCTTGCTTGGACACCTCCATCAAAATGCTACTCTGTGTCCCTCTGCCTGCACGGTGGGCTCCTGCTTTTAGTGTTGGCAGCTGGATTTATTCCACGGTGACAAAATTTGGCTCCGAGTTAATGACCAGGTGATTGTCTATAGTGTATTGTATAGCTTACCCACCCTGCTGCCCGGAAGCCGTTTGGTGGTGGGCTGGGGCTGGGAAGATCCCAGCCCCAATGTTTCAGGTCTGTGACCTTTTGTCAGAATAGCAGTCTTACATTGACCAATCTGTAGACCACAGAAAACAACGGGCCCAAAGATAAGGATAAAAAGACTCCAAAATGTAAAGAAAACAATTGGTTGATGAATTCAGAGTAGCAAGGCCTCAATAATTGATGAGACGAGTAGCTACATCGTGTTAAATTGAATCATTTTATTTTCAGTGGAATCTGGACTGAACAATTTTAATTGGTGCTGTGACACATGGCGAATGATTCTATGATGGAGTAATCACGTCTGTAGAAGATGTGCCACCTTTTATTAAATGTTGAATTTACTGAATAACGCAGCTGCAGTCCCCATGTGGAATGAAGATTTTGTTGTCCTCAGTTGCTGCATGGATTTATTAAACAGGGCCAAGCTGGAAAATACAATGATGTATCATTGATTTTAGTTCATTCCCATTTGTGTTGGTAAGAATGGCTATTAACTGTTATGGGATTATAAAATCTGATCTTCGCTCTGGCAGATTATTATCTGGATTAAATTTATATCATCATAGAGGAGCAAGCATGCGATAATTTTATTAAAGATATCACATTATGGACAAACCATCTTGGCTCATTCTTTTGGGTGAGCCTGGAAAGGACTATATTCTTTTTTAATTTGAACTACAATTACATTAATATACTTTTGAGGCAGTGGTGCCATAGGTCTGTTTTGAAATTGTATCCTTGTAAATTGAGTGATACACTTCGAACTGACATTTTTATTTGTATTTCACTGCCAAATGCGTACCTATAAGGATCAAGGTGAGTTGCTGGAAGAGTGAGCAAGTGGAGGCTAGAGTGCCTCCACTGCCTTTTCATTCTTGCCAGGTGGAGGTCTAAACCATTAAGAGCCCTGAGCCTCATTTCCATAGTGTCGGAAATGTGCAAACATGCCATTGCAGGTTAAAATCTCATCACTGAGGTCAAATCCCCTTATTTCCTCCCCCTGCCTCCCCTCACACCCCACCACCACCACTTCCAATGCCAGCCCTTCTGATATATTGAGATGTCAGGTTATGATTTTGATTTGATTTTTTTTGAGTTGATTTACTATTGTCACATATATTTAATATACAGTGAAAAGTATTGTTTCTTGCATGCTATACAGACAAAGCATACTGCACGTAAAAAAGGGCATGAGAGAGTGTATTATTACAGTCATAGCTAGGATGTCAAGAAAAATGCAAGGTAGGTCCATTCAAAAGTCTGACGGCAGCAGGGAAGAAGCTGTTCTTGTGTTGGTTGGTACGAGACCTCAGGCTTTTGTATCTTTGCCCACTTTCACATCTCCCCACATTCACCCTCCATCTTCCCCATCATTGGTGACTATGCTGCCTGTTGGCTCATCATCATTTGTATTTTCACAATGATTAGGATTAGGCTCTGTGAAAATCAGAATTAGACTCAAAATATTGTGGTCAGGATCAGTGGGCTACATGAGGTGCAGTTAACCATGGAAGTAATTCAAAATAACACTGGATACTGATAGAAGAAAGCTTTTGATCTGACAGCTGAATCATTTACAAGGCACTGCTCATTGAACTTGTTACAGATTGAAGACTTCAAGTTCAGTGGAGAGGGTTGCAATCCTTTCTGCTTGCTGGGAAGTCACAAAAACTTTAAATCAAAGCTGTGGGCATACACTTGAACTGAGTGCACAGTTGGGTAGACTGGAAATGCCCTTAGTCACCCCACCCCGAGCCAGGTGAAATTGACATCTCTGTCTGAGGACTTCAAAGGGGTCTGCAACTCCTGACAGAGAGAAATGAAAATCTCTACTGCAATGATTTTAAAATCCTGCCAGGTGACTGGGAAGTATGGAGGTTAAAGTGACCTAGCTACTATAGAATTTGACAGTCAGAAATACAGAAATTAATCAAAAGGCCCCCTGAAATCACCATGCCAGGGGTTATCTTCAGTGCTGCCAGGGCTAGAAGGAGCAGTGCAGCCACAGTATCCTCATCCGAACAGAGTGTCAAGGTCAACCTTTGCCCCTGCCTGAGCTCACCCAACCACCAGAACCCTTGACAGATCTTCCTTCTGCAGCTTAGCAGTAGCAGAGGGGCGTATGGCCACCAGGCCTGCCCTCTCAGGCCCAAGGCAGTAGGCCAGGTTGTCTGTGCCAGGCAGAAGTGCACTGTTGGCACTGCCAAGGTGTTTGGCCTGATTGGAGGCTGTGTGGGGTATCTGAAGGGAAAATGACCTGGATGAGGGGTCTGAGGACGGAGGTGCTCTGAATCAGGGTCAGGTAAACCTCATGCCTGCATAGTGTGTGGGGAGGATGCCTCTCATTGCTGAGAGATTGACGGTGCTTCCTCTACCCTTGGGATACCACACACCAGGCTCTTGCTTGTGAGGACTTGTACTGAAGCCTGTCCAATGCAAATCCTGCTGGGAAATTGCATGAATAGCAAAGGCCAATAGCAAAGCCCAGGCTGCAAGCCCACTAATGACATGTAAATGGTGTATTTGGATATTAATAGGCCTCCTGCCCACTCTGGTCAAGATCCTAATTGGCGCTAGCAGCACGGCCTAGTGCCCAGTACAAAGCCTGATCTGCTGCTAACTCCCAATTCTCTGCGCCATCGTGAGTTGAGCTAATGGGCCTGGAGGTTTCCCCTCCATCCTCCACCCCCCACTATCCCCTCCATCACCCCCAAAACCCACCCCACCTACCATTAAAACATGGACTAACTGTGATGGTGCCAGAAATGGGAAACTAAAGTTACACGAACTTTAAGAAACAAAGGTGGCTTTCACTAGACCAGAGAAAGCTAAAAAGAGGTTTACTGGAGGCTTTTAAAATTATAGTAGTATGCATAAGGAAAGTTTGTTTCTTCTGAGAAGTCAGTGATGAGTAATCATCAATTTCAGATTGTCAATAAGGGATCGAAGTGCACAGTTAAGAGGAATTTCTTTTGATAAATTGGTGGAACAAGAAGAAATATACACAACTGGGGCAGCATGGTGACACAGTGGTTCGCACTGCTGCCCCACAGCACCAGGAGCCTGAGTTCAATTCCGGCCTTGGGTCACTGTCTATGTGGAGTTTGCACATTCTCACTGTGTCTGCCTGGGTTTCCTCTGGTGTTCCGGTTTCCTCCTGCATTCCAAAGATATGCGGATTAGGTTGATTGGCCATGCTCGTGTCTTTCAGGGAATTAGCAAGGTAAATATGTGGGTTTACTGGAATAAACCCACTTGGTGCAAACTCAATGGCTGAATGGCCTCCCTCTGCACTGTAGGAACTGTATAGTTCTAACCTTAAAATTAGAGCCAGTAGTATAGGAGTGAATCCAAGAATCAGTTTTTCATATGGACTATGGTAGAAATCTATAACTCACTATACCAAAAGACCACAGATACTGAGCCAATTGAAATGTTCAAAACTAAAATCAATGGCTTATTTAAAGATATTAATGTGAAGAAAAGCAGTAGATGGAATTATGATATGGAACAGCCATGGTTGAATTTTATTTATTAATTCGTGTCGCAACTAGTGTTGCATTAACAGTGCAATGAAGTTACTGTGAAAAATCCTCTAGTCACCATACTCCAGCACCTATTTAGCTATACTGAGGGAGAATTTAGCACGGCCAAAGCACTTAACCAGCATAGCTTTGGGCTGTGGTAGGAAACTGGAGTACCCGGAGGAAACACACGCATACAAAAGGGAGAATGTGCAGACTGCACAGTCAGTGACCCACATCGTGAATCGAACCCAGGTCTCTGGTGCTGTGAAGTAGCAAGGCTAACTATGCACCATCTCAATGGAATAAAAGAAATATTTGATTTTCATGAACATTAAATTACAGTTTTGCAGCCAGTACAACTATTTAACAGTACTTCTGAACTTAGTATGCTCTTAAATACTGATACACAACACTCAACAAGTTAGAATTTTTCAAGGATTGTTATGACACCAGGCAGGATTTTCTGGCCGCACTTGCCCCAAGGCTGGTAAATCCCATATAATGTCAACAGACCTTCGCATGGTCTGTGTCTCGCCTGCTACGATTCCCGTGGCGGATGGGATTGGAAAGTTCCGGAATATACGTGTAGCCATGGCGCTTCTCGTTTCAGTGATTTTTAATTCATTGCATTCAAGGATAAAGCTCAATCTTTCAACCTCTGGAAAAAGGTAGAGTCCCTGACGGCAGCCTCTGGATTTCCATGTTTAAACACACATGTCAACTCCAGGTTTCAGAGGTGTGACGGTAATGAACACACAGTTGTTTGCTGTCATTATGACTGTAACATCTAGAATACTGTTTTTTCATGGTTCTTCATGGTTGTACTGTCTACCCCATTTATAAACCCAAAAGTTGAACTATTTGTTATCAAGAAAGTAGCAGTATTATAATATGTAACAGCTAGTGTATTACTGTGTTGGCACGTATTTGCCACATTTAAGAAAACATGAATGTTATTTCAAAATAAGTAAATGTAAAAATATATTAAACTGCACACAGTAATTCAAATTGCATTAACTAATTAGAAAATTAGATTAAAGTAGACGTAAACTAATCTAATGAGCTTGACTTTCATAGGGAGCCTCCGTGGAGGGATGAAAATGGTGGCCAGGGCAGATTGGATTCCCAATCTTAATCCTGGAGTTTCTGATTTTTACAAGTGCTTTTAAGGTACGGGCTAGTTTAGGTCATGAACCTACATTCCCAGCCTGGTCACTTTGTTGTACAGAAAGGCACATCCTAATATTTCACAATTTTTACCGAATCAGATTAACTTTTCAAGGCATGGAACCTCAAAACAATTGAGAGCCATAGTTTTCATGAGGAGACCTGATGAAAGATAAGTTCAAAAGTCCTCCTCATGTCTCTCATAATAAGGTATAATCCCCATCAATGCTACACCCCTCCCCCTGACCCCATTTCCAAGTCTGTCTTATATGTAATGCATTTTTGGCTGAAAACATAGAAATCCATTGGAGTACTGAAAATCTGAGCCCCAGAGCATGGCTTCATTGACAGCTCTGAATCTCTGATCTCTGTCAATTATGGCCTGCCACCATTCCAGTTAGGACAGAAAATTTGGCACTTAGCCAAATCGCCATTCAATGCAGCAGGACCACAGAATCTTGCTAGTATCAATGGCTGGAGAATCTTGCCCATTGTTTATTTGCACATGATAATTATGTTTCAAGTGATTTTAGTTTCAGCTACTGATATTTTATAGGGCTTGGATGATTGACTCTTTGTAGTAAAAGAGAGAGTTTTTTTAAGAGCATGTTATCAATAAATAATTGTGTTTTTGAAAAGTTTATCCTATTGTAACTATACAATTTGTTCGTTTATTTCGTGTATAGTGGACAAATTGACATGGCCTGGCTTGGGGGCATGAGGGCCATAAGAAGCATATCTTGTAATATGGGACATAAATGTGGGTGAGGAACATGAGTGTCATGGATGGGGCATGGAAGTGTGGGGAAAATGAGAGGTTGAGGGCTGGAGGGCCTTAGGTTTTTCATTGTAACAGGGGTGAAATTCCAGAGAACTGAAGCAAACCTTTCAAACCACATAACTCATTACCAGGGCTGAGCTGGGAATTTTCCCAAATCCCACTCTTTGCCTTCAACCGTATGTAATTTTGATTGTCTTTGAACTCTGGGATTGATAAAATAAATTAATGTAAAATGGAAGAAATTATTCATTGACAAGCACATGCTCCATTTATATGTACCATCCCATTTATTCTGCAATTATTATTTTTCGCAATACTCTGAAGTAGTCTAGTGCTCCAATGATCTGTGAGCAGCCCTGATAGAAGGATGCAATATAGGACCCAGTGTATTCAGCACTGGGAGAGGTACAGACAAGTTAACAGGGTTGTGTGCAGTCAGTCAGAAAAGATCATGGTCCAGAATAAGGAAAGAGTGAAACCAGGCATGTAGCATGGCGAGAGAAAGGTATATAATCTGCAATTTACCAGACATGGAAACCATGTTGAGCAGATAGGTTGACAGGAAGATGACCTGATCTGGAAAATACTTGAGGTAGTTGTGAACATTTTTTGAAAAAATTATATTGCAATATGTATGTAGCTTTATTGTACTTTTTAGGAAATCCACAGATTGCTCTTCTATGTTATTATTTATGCAGTGTCAAAAATCCTCAATTAAAAAGGAAAAGGAAAGAATGACTCATATTTTAAAAAGTGCTTTTTACCATTTTAGAACATTCTACAGCGTCTTGAGTATTTTTGAAGTGTAAGTAGTTATAATTAAAATGTAGAAAATGTGGCAGCCAGTTTACACACTACAATCTCTCTCAAAGAGCAGTCTGATAACCAAATAATTGTTATTGCAATGTTGATTGAGGGATGCTTATTGGCCACTGCACCAGAGACCAATAGGGTGGCACAGTGGTTAGCACTACTGCCTCGTAGTACAGGGTCCTGGGTTCAATTCCCACCTTGGGTTACTGTCTGTGTCTGCATGTTCTCTCCATGTCTGCATGGGTTTCCTCCCACAGTCCAAAGGATGCGCTGGTTAGGTGCATTAGCCATGCAAAATTCTCCATCAGTGTACCCAACAGGGACCAGAGTGTGGTGACTAGGGGATTTTTCACAATTACTTTGTTACAGCGTTAGTATAAGATTACTTGAAACATTATATGAAAAAAAACTCCACTCTGCTTCATAGAAGTACCATGGCATTGGTTAAATCCACCTCAGGGAGCATATGGGACCTCAGTTTTATGGCCTGTCTAAACAACAGCACCTCTGATACAAAGTTCACTCTCAACATCTTTCTTATAATGTGGGGACCAGAACTGCACACAATACTCCAAGTGCGGCCGCACTAGAGTTTTGTACAGTTGCAACATGATGCTGCGGCTCCTAAATTCAATCCCCCTACCAATAAAAGCTAAGACTCCATATGCCTTCTTAACAACTTTATCCACTTGACTGCCTACTTTCAGGGATCTATTGACACATACACCAAGATCCTTTGGGCATTGCTTTTTATTTTGGTCGGCACAACATCGAAGGCCGAAGGGCCTGTTCTGTGCTGTAATGTTCTATGTTCTATGTTCTATAATACTGCATTGGAGCAGCAGCCTATTTATTGGTGCTCAACTATCTGAAGTGGGGCTTGCATCTAATTCTCTGATTCAGAGGCAATGGTGCTACCAATTGAACCATGACAGCTCAAATGTTGAGCATTAGGGCTGTATGTAATGGCAGAAAGGTCATAGATAACTGATCAAATTCCACTTTAAACCCTGAACAGATGGAAAGAATATCAAAAGGAAATGCTTTTAAGGTCGAATTGGATTTGACCTTGAGATAGAACATCAGTTGTTCAGGGTGATTACAGACTGAGGAAAAATAACTTCTGGCAATGACCTCACTGCCTTTCAGCTTTGCCCAGGTGTTTGATTGAGTTCCTGAAAGCTATCTAAATGACGTGAGACAATGACAGACTTCACTTTCTGCAGGCATGAATTTATGGAACCATAAAGTTAGGGCACAAAAAGAATCCATCACCTCCGTGTGGCTAAAAGTATTTTTAAAAACTAGCTTCCCATTTTAATCCTGCTTTCTAGCACCTAGTCTGTAGCCTTGTAGGTTGCATCACTTTTGATGTACCAATACTTATTGTCCTGTTCCAGAGATGGGATAAGTGCAACATCTAGTCCATAGCCTTGCAGGATGCAGCACGTTAGGTGCACCAAAATGCATATTGCCCTGTGCGAGAGACAGGATGAAATATACATATATATGTATTTGTATGTATCTACATCAGCCTGACTACTTTATAAAATTATTTTTTAAAAATGGATAAAGGCTTTATCCTGACGTACCTGACTAGCCATGATTCATATGAGAGGAATATCTAGCCTTCAGATAGAAGCAGCGAACTCGTTATCTTTAAAGGTGCACGAATGCCCTCTGTGATTGCCGAAAATCAAATTTGGAAGAACCGCACCAACATCCTTTTACATCTCTAAGTTAGAGCTCTGGCCCAGGGAGATGACATAACTCCAAGAAGAAATAGGCTGCTGACTCCTCTGTTAAACATTTCAAGATACAAATCTGGAAAAATATATCCTTTGACGGGTAGTGAAAAGAGAAATCCAGGCTGTTTAAATTAATCCTTCGCCCTGTCAGTAACAATATATATTTATTAAATTGTCTCACTTTACACCATTTTAAAACACTTTTGGATAATTGATAAATTGCAATTATGCCTCTATTATTTGGGTTTAGGAAATACTGAACTAAAAACAGCAGTCTGAGCAAGATTCACATTGATGTCACTACCGATAACACCAATTCAATAATACAAATACTTTTAGTCATTACAGGAAACATTGAAAACTATTTCAAGAGATTTCAGTATAAAAATGAAGAGCCAAGGCTTCAAAACTTGCAATCCAGACAGGAATGGTAAACCCATTCAATAAAATATGCTAATCTTTCATTCTTGAGTTTGCACACAGTTGCATTTCAGACAACGATGATGCATTGTAGATTTTTTTGCTCAGCTAAAATAAATAGATCAATAAACTGGGATAATTGCTGACCATTGTGTTTGATACATAATATTGATTGACAGATCTGTTTTCAAAATATTGTCCTTTGGCTGACTTTCCAAGCAACCCAGTTTGTCACTGCTTCACCAATTTACACCAATCAAGAATGAGGGGAGATTTTGAAGAATGAGAGGAGGTCTGTGAGAAACATATAATATTGTGAAGAGAATAGATAAGGTAGAAGCAGAAAAGTTGTTTCCACTGGTGCGTGAAACTAGAACTAGGGGGCATAGCCTTAAAATAAGGGGGAACAGATTTAGGACTGAGTTAAGGAGGAACTTCTTTACACAAAGGATTGTGAATCAGTGGAATTCCCTACCCAGTGAAGCGGTTGAGGCTACCTCATTGAATGTTTTTAAGGCAAGGATAGATAGATTTTTGAACAGTAAAGGAATTAAGGACTATTGTGAGTGGGCAGGTAAGTAGAGCTGAGTCCATGAAAAGATCAACCATGATCTTATTGAATGGTGTAGCAGGCTCAAAGGGCCCAGATGGCTTACTCCTGCTCCTACTTTTATGTTCTTATGTTCTTCTTCTTGCCCAGTTTGGCCAATTTTAATGTTTTTCCATTCAAAGCCAAACTATTTACACATTGAGAGATCATGAGTGTACTACAGTCATCGAAGGCCGAAGGGCTTCATCGAAGGCCGAAGGGCCTGTTCTGCGCTGTAATGTTCTATGTCATGGTTTTGAGGCAGGTTCTTTGCTATTTGAAGCTTAACACTGCGTTCTTGTACACTTTATGGCAGGTGCAATCCCTTTCTCGAGGGCAACTAAGGATAGAATAATAAAAGTTTAAAGTTTATTTATTAGCATCACAAGTAGGCTTCCATTCATACTGCAGTGAAATTACTGTGAAAATCCCCTAGTCCCTACACTGCAGCGCTTGTTTAGGTATGTGAGAGACAATTTAGTATGGCCAATTCACCTAACCACATCTTTTGGACTGTGGGAGAAACCTACGCAGACAAGGGAGAATGTGCAAACTCCACACAGACAGTCACCCGAGCCAGGAATCAAACCCAGGTCCCTTGCCCTGTGAGGCAGCAGAGCTAACCAACGTGCCACTGTTCTGCAATGCTCACATGCCTTAAATGAACAAATTAAAAACTATAATAGTTTGAAAAGTATTTGCACAAACACCAACACCACATTGAATTGATAACGAAGCTTCATAAATTGTCACATCGAGCAGAAATATTATTGTAAAATAACTTTTGCAGTGCCTAAGGGAGAAAAAGTATTCAGTAGCATAGTTCTCAAAATTTGATGTTGATCTGATTTTCTGCTGCAAGCCATGGTGTAAAGAATGGTAGTAAAAATATAATGAAAAGCTGAAAACATTGTTCTTAAGTAGTCTATTGAGTAAATTCAATGCTCAGAATTGAACTGCTACAAACAGAACAGGAAGTTTCAAGTTCAATCCTTGGGTCGTATTATCTGATGACCTTGCAGATAGGCATCAACAGAGCTGGGATGCGTAGAGAAAAAAAAATCATGAACTTCTGCTCGTGATCTTGTGCAGTGATTCCTGTTGAAATGTGTGGACAACGAGTAAGAGCATGTTTGGGCTCAGCTGGAATCCAGCCTTCCCTTTTCTTCACTTCTAGCCATGCAGTTGGACTTTAGCAATGATGGAGGCAATAGCCAAGTGATGTTATTTCTCAACTTTTATTGCAGAAACTCAGCTAATGTTCTGGCAGACTGGGTTCGAATCCCACCACGGCAGATGTGAAATTTGAATTCAATAAAAAAATCTGGAATTAAGAATCAACTTGATGGAAAAAGCCATCTGGTTCACTAATGTTTTTAAGGGAAGGAAATCTGCCATTCTTGCCCCATCTGGCCTACATGTGACCTAAGCTATAGCAGCTGAATCTATAGCAATATGGTTGACTCTCAACTACCCTCTAAACAAGGACAACTAAGGAGGGGCAATAAATGCTGGCCAGCCAGCGATGCCCATATCCCACAAATGGGATTTTCTTAAAAAGCACTGAATGGCAATAATGAGTTGCCAGCCTGTTTTACACCCCACTCGACTTTCTTTGCTATCAAAGTCATTGAGTATGTTGTAAAAAAGGCTGTGTTGATTTTGCTGTATCAAGTTCACCCCCTCATTGTCCAGGCTAATCAATGGGGAATAGTTGTTTAAGCTGGAAAGTGGGTGCTGCTTATTCAGTCATGTGATAGTGATGAAAGGAGTGAATTTAAGTAAGATTTTTATAAAATAATGTAGATCTGCTTAACCACTTGCTGGAAGAGGTTCTTTACTATCACAATGGAACGGGATCAATGAATCCTCTCTGGGGTTGAGCTACTAAATATTAAAAGCATAAATAACAATTTTAGTTGTGCTGGTAGTAATATTTATCCTCTAGGCAACTTTATGTACATTGGCCTAATCTATAGACACATCACAACAGCTGGCAACACATTGTGCCAAAATTATCTGTATTTGACACTCTGGCAGTTCTATTGAATTGAATAGATTATAATATTGTAACAGCATGGTTAACTTATTGACATTATAATCTGTAAAAGTGAAGCTCACACATGACAAGATCCTGCAAGTTGTCCCTTTTCTCACATTATTTATTATTTACAGTTCTTTAGATATTAGTTCTCCTGAACAAAAAAAATGCATTTATACAGCACCAATATTCCTTCTAATTTTTTTTTGTGTCGGCACCTGTGGCATTGCATAGTCCCTTTAAGATTAATACATAATTATGCAGGCAGGTAACAGGAATACAGGTAGCACTTGACCTGTTAATTATACAGCAGTTTGTATTCCTGATAGCTGTGTGGCCATAGAAACATTGTATAGCACCTTCCACAACCTCAGGACTGACTCACCAGATGAAGTACACTTCAAGTGCAGTCGGTGTTGTAATTCAGAGAAATGTGCAACCAATTTGGGCAGAGAAATGTCCCACAAGCAGCAATGAGACAAATGAATAGATAATGTGTCCTTGTGTAATGTTGGTTGAGGAACAGATTTTGACCAGGGCACGAGGAAAATTCCCTTGCTCACCTTTGAATGGGACCATTGGGATCTATTATTGTACATCCACCAGAGAGGGCCTAGACCCTTGTTTAACACTATATCCACATCTCTGAAAGTTCAGCACTAAAGGATCAGCTGAGATTATGTGGTTATCTCCTCAGAAAGGGATTTGGACTCTCGCTTTTTACACTTGGTGGCAAACATGCTATAACTAAGCCAAATATCTCAGAAGATCTTGATTCAGGTGCAATGCCCATAGTTCAGGACACCACTGACTACAGATGCGGTGCCAAAAGACTGTTAATACTGCATTGTTGTTTAAAAATGAAGGAAATGTAAATACATGCCAATAAGTCTAACTTTGCTGATAGGCAAATTATTGGAAATAATTCTCAGATAGCAAAAGCCATCATTTAGGATTATAAAATAATGAGGGCTATTGATCAGTTAAATAGTCAATATCTTTTCCCAAAGATAGGGGAGTCTAGAACTAGACGGCATAGATTTGAGGTGAGAGGGGAGAAATACAAATAGGTACAGCGGGGCAATTTTTCACACAGAGGGTAGTGATTGTCTGGAATAAGTTGTCAGAGGTAGTAGTAGAGAGGGATACAATTTTGGCTTTTAAAATCATTTAGACAATTACATGGGTATGATGGGTATAGAAGGATATGGGCCAAACGTAGGCAAGTGGGAATAGATTAATGATAAAAACTGGACAGCATGGACAAATTGGGGCGAAGGGCATGTTTCCATGATGTAAACTTCTTTGACTCCATCATTTAGACAGACCAAGATTAATCAAAGCAATTTTTTGAAAGAGTTACAAGGAAGGCCAATGAGGTGAAGTTCAAATGGACTTTTGCAAAAGGCTTTAGACAATGTTCCACATGACAGATTGAATAGAGAATTACAAGCTCATAGGAAGCCAAGGAAACTGGCAATTTAGATCAAAAAACCATGTCTGACTCATCTCTTGTACCACTGCTCTAATCCCCTCTCCTCTTTCAGATCCAGAGTGGGATCCCCCTTGTCCTCACTTTTTACCCCACTAGCCTCTGCATTCAAAAGATCGCCCTCTGCCATTTCCACCATTCCAGCATGATGCCATCACTAAACACTTCTCCTCACTCCCTCTTTCAGTATTCCACAGGGACTATGCTAACTAGAACACCTTGATCCACTTCTCCATCACACCCAACACCTCACCTCTGGCCATAGCACCTCCCCATGCAAAGATAGAAGATGTAATATGCTTCTTTGTTTCTTGCCTGAACCCAAAGACTTTTCAGATGAAAGTGTTTCACGTGTATTTTCTTTAATCTGAACTATTGAATTTGCTGCTCCAGATGTGATCTACAGTACATCA
The DNA here is from genome assembly GCA_024679065.1 of Sphyrna mokarran. NCBI lineage: Eukaryota > Metazoa > Chordata > Chondrichthyes > Carcharhiniformes > Carcharhinidae > Sphyrna > Sphyrna mokarran. Next base: position 42,189,457 of record JAGIQG010000001.1, on the reverse strand, counting down.
GAAGGACTAAATGCAGACTGGGTGACTGCTTTACAGTGCACTTTGCTCCATTTGCAAACAAGACCCAGATCTTCCCGTTATTTGCCATGCCAGCACCACACCTTGCTCTCCTGTCCACCTGTCTATCCTTGGCCTGTTGCAATGTTCCAGTGAAGCCCAATGTCCTTATACACCTATGACTGTGTGGCGAAATTCCTCTCCAACTTGACTTTCAAGTTTGTTGATGACACCACGTAGTAGGCCTAATTCCAAATGATGACAGGACAAAGTACAGGAAACAGATTGAGAATCTGGTGAATGTTGCTACAACAATAATCTCTCCCTCAATATCAACAAAACAAATAGATTATCATCAGCTTTAGGAAGGGTAACGGAGAACATGTCCCTGGAGATGAAGTGGAAATGGTTGAGAGTTTCTAGATATCCAACAACCTCTTCTGTTCACTCCACAACCAAGAAAGCCCACCAATGCCTCTAATTCCTTAGGAAGTTAAGAAATTTTAGCATGTCTGCCACAACTCTCACCAACTTTTACAGATGCACCGTAGAAAGTATCCTTCTGGTTGTGTCACAGCTTCAGGTGGCTCCTGCTCTGTCCAAGATCGCAAGAAATTATAAAGGGTTGTGAAGAAATCCCAGTCCAACACATAAACCAGTCTCCCATTCATTGACTCTGTCTACAATTGCCTCTGGTTCAGAAAAGCAGCCAGCATAATTAAGGACATTCTCTCTTCAACGTTCTTCCATCGGAAAAACATACAAAAGTCTGAGATCACGGACCAACTAATTTGAGAACAGCTTCTTCCCTGCTGCCATCAGACTTTTGAATGGTCCTCCCTCATATTAGGTTGATCTTTCTCTACACCCTAGCTATAACTGTAACACTACATTCTACACCCTCTCTTTTCCTTCTCTATAAACGGTATGCTTTGTCTGTATAGTGCACAAAAAATAATACTTTTCACCTTATACTAATAATATGACAATCATAAATCAAATTAGAAAAATAGACTGGATAGTTCTTTTATGGTCAGCATTGTCATGGTGGGTGAAATGGTCTAATTTTCTGTTCTCTAACTTTCTTTGGTGTTACCATTTGGGTTGGAACAAAGGAGATAAAGAAATGAAGTTTGTGCTGATAGACTAATGCCAGCTTTGGTGTTTAAAAACCTGGAAAGGGAAGGGAGTTTTCAGGTCCTGAAAAGAAATAGAGTGGAGATAGATGCAATAATTTTAACGCAGTAAAGTGGAGGAAGGAGGAAGGAGGAACAGTAGCACAGTTCCAACACAGTGGTAGCAGCGTGTACCACCTGCAGGAACTCAGCAAGGCTATTTGGACGGCACCTGCCAAGCCCATAACCATGCCCATCTAGAAGAACAAGCAGCTGATACTGGAAGGACACCACGTGGAGGTCTTCTCCAAGCTACTCACTGTTCTGACTTGGAAATCTATTGCCATTCTTTCATTCTTGTTTGGTCAATATCCTGGAACATTCCTTTTAGTGGTTAGCACTGGTGCCTCACATCTCCAGGGATCCGGGTTCAATTCCAGCCCTCGATCATTGTCTGTGTGCAGTCCATATATTCTCCCCATGTGTGCGTGGGTTTCCTCCTGGGTGCTACAGTTTCCTTCCATAGTCCAAAAATGCTCAAGTTAGGTGGATTGGCCATGCTAAATTGCCCTGAGATGTACAGGTTAGGTGGGTTAGCCATGGTAAATGCATGGGATTATGGTGATAAGGGTGGAGGAGTGAACCTGGGTGAGATTTTTTTTGAAGAACATTCTCCCCATGTCTGCATGGGTTTCCTCCGGGTGCTGCGGTTTCCTCCCACATTCTGAAAGACATGCTGGTTAGGTGCATTTACCTGAACAGGCACCAGAATGTGGCGATTCGGCAAATTTCACAGTAACTGTGAAATTGCAATGTTAATGTATGCCTTTTTTGTAACACCAATAAATAAGTTAATTTTTAAAAGTTGGTACAGATGCAATAGGCCGAATGCCCTCCTTCAGGGATTCTGTGCTCTTTTGGAAGAGGTATTCAGTGCTCAAGAGGAGTTAAGGAATTGAATAAGAAAAGTTTTGACAGAGAGAGAGAGAGAAGTCAAGAGGGGAGCGAGGCATCATCTATCAAGGAAGATTCGCCTTTCCTTTGAATGTCCAATCAAGTAAAGAAAATATATTCATTAGATTAAACTGTGTATGCAGATCAGCTTTCAACCCCAATGTCTTAATATTTAGGAGCGTAATTATAACTGGAAGTTTAAAAAGCAAATCTAATTTACTTAATTGAATGCCATTCCATGGGTTACATAATATTGCCTTAATGGCCAAATCCATAGATTTCATTATGTATCATCTTTACTGCACAGAAATAGCTGGTTTTCAGTACAAGGTCTGCCCGCTGTATTATGATGGATGCTGCACCTTGTAAGATTGTGTCAAACTGTGATCTCTTTTGTTTATTAATGGAAGTCTTGGAGAACTGAACATTTTCATATTCCACCCAGTGACAGCACTAAATTCTCCCAAGTTAACCATAACATAGATCACTCCAGAGTTGGTTCTCTAGTTGTGCACTTCAAAGTCCTCTCAGTTGAACCTGCATGACATGTTTATTCTACAGACTTTCATTTCTCCTTCTCCCCGGGCTTATGAAAAGCACCAGACTGGAAGATGCGTTAGTTACCAGCTGTCAGACAGACATGAGACCGTCATCCTGTCTGTCCGATGTGGATTAAATCGGGGTCTCATAGGTGCAAGGGCAACGTTTGGAGGAGAGTGCCAAAGCAAGCCTTATTTGTTGCCAAGTGCAAATGCATATAACTTGCAACTCTATTCTGAAACAGGATGGGCTGGGAACAAAACAAATAGGATAGGTCTTTACCTGTAGCAACACCTCATTTTCTTTTAACACGTTCTCTGAGACTTTCTGTTAATAGTGCTTCTGTGTGTCCTGGCTATTGACAGTATATTGGCTAGGAGGTGTTAGTGTGGGAATCACAACCAAATGATGAATCAAATCAAGAATATAGAATAATGATGGCCCCTTGGTTTTACCAGAACCCCAAAAGATTACCAAATTAAACACTCAGTTCTAAGATTGTGTCAATGTTTGGGCAAGGTGGAAGATGCGTGGCAGGGGTGGGAAAGGAATATGCACAGCATTTGAATCAGAATATAGAAGTGGCTTGGTGCATTGGCCATGCTAAATTTTTCCCATTACATCCGAAGAGGTGGCACAGTGTGACAACTCGGGCATTTTCATAGTGACTTCATTGCAATGTTAATGTAAGCCTACTTGTGACAATAAACGAACTAAACTGGGAAAAAAAAAGCTTTACAATAACATTCTACACTGAATTTTGAGATTTCTAGTAACATACATGCCAAGAAATAATTTATTGTTATTTCTGTAAATAGCCATTTAGTTCCTCCCTTTCAAATGACTTGACTTTTCTTTTCAATAGAGCGTAAGTAGGTTTTGTTAACTTTTCTATTTGCATACAATGTACATATTTGTACAATAATCAGACTGCTAGAGCCTTATTTTAATTTTCTTCAGAAGGACTAGGCCTCAGTAAAATATATCTGGTTTTCATTGAATTTCCATGGGGGCATTCCTGTTTATATATTTTTACAGTGAGATTCTGTAATCTATCCTAAAGTGAACCCATTTTTTGTTATCATTTAGGTACAAAAGGTATATTGGGGCTGAATAAATAGGGAAGAGAGAAACCTGAACTGAGATGTCAGCTGAAGTGAAAATAGACGGAAATAGCAAACCTGGGCTGCAAATGAAATGGTTAAGAGGGCAATACTTAAGGTAGAAATAATAATTTAATGAGTAACTAGTTAAAAATCTGTGGTTTTTGAAAGGCCAAACTGTTATGCCTTACATTGCTTTCTAAGATGTGGAACAGAAATGGAGTTGAATCCCCTGAACAATTATTGGCTTCCAAACAAATGTTACAAAGTGATCGTATCCAGAGTCACTGCAAACTGACAGCTAAGTTAAAATTCATGACTCACAAAAGTTAGTCACTGCTGTAAACAGTGACTCAGAACATAATTACTATGGGTGAAACTAAGAGTAACAGTCGTGCGAAGGCTTTGCTTGTTTCTGCAGTTGATTCTGCATTTTTTTTATTTCTTTATTGGGATTACTTCACAGGAAGATAAATATGAACATTGTTAACAGCAATGTTTAAAGGGAATGTTTGGCATTTTGGAGAGGAAGAGGAGCCAAGTGACAATTTTCAGTATGGTGACACGTTCTGAGGTGAATTATGATGACATATTGTGCATTTTGGCAGGCAGGAATCATCAAAAGCTTTCAAAGTCAATGAATCGTTTTTATGTAAAAATCACATTAGCATGTTGCTCTGCCTTTCACATATACATTCCTCTCTGAAGTAGTTGTTTCAAAAGGGAACTGGGCCCTGTATTGTGGTGGGATTTTTCAAACTATGGAGGTGATCTTGAGCCCCTATTCATCGTCCATGCACATGCCATTGGGGGCTCAAGATTTGGAAGTTGCAGTTCTTATTGGCGAGAATGCAATTTTGGATCTTCCCTGCACCTCACTGGGGGCATCATCTGGTTCATACCCATAACAGGCTTTACATGATTCTGAATGTATTTAAATAATTCCTGGCTTAGGTCATTGCCTTTGTGGACACTCTCCCCGTGTCAGTGTAGGTTTTCTCCCACAGTCCAAAGATGTGTGGATTAGGTGGATTATCCATGCCTAATTGAGTCTTAGTGTTGGGGGAACTACTTAGAGTAAATGCATGGGGTTATGGGGGTGCATAATTCCTGGATGCGATTGTATTGGGTGCACACTCAATGGGCCAAATGGCCTCCTTCTGCACTGTAGAATTCTTTGATTCTATAAATATTATTAACTTGTCCCCTCACAGTATTTTGACACATTGACAGGTTTACGACAGGTATACACCTAGAAGTCTCCCTGGAGACATAAAGGTGAATATAGCCCCAGGGGAGAGCAACATGGCTCAGAAGCAGTTTAGCAATTTCCCTTGGCACAGGTTGGCACCTTGCCCATGCCAAGCTGGTGGTGCCAAACTGTGCCAGGAGGAGCTCATGGGAGGTGAGGGAGACCTTCACTTAGATGTGGTGGTGACCGGGAGCAGTCAGGAGCTGGGGATGCCAGCTCTGATTGTGGTAAGGAGAAAAGGCTGGTGAATGCCAGGGAGGAGGTGGGAAGGCAATGATCTACTGGGCGGGCGAAGGTTAGAGAAGTGTCAATTCTGATCAGGGGGTAGGCTGGGAGGGAGGTTTACACAGATTATGATTGGGCACCCTTTAAAGATAATGACCTGATTTCTGAACAGTGGGTTTTGCTGATGTGTTGAGGCATCGCGTCTCCCTGTATGATACTATGAAACATGCTCCCTCAATTTTTTTGAGTGGAGTATTGTAAGATCTGGAGAGAAAGCCAATGTGTTTCTCACACGCTGATTTTCAATAACACTCTGCCATTTCTTGGTAAGATTCACCCCATTAGCTTCCACCCCCAATTCACTGCACATCAAGTTAGCAGTTTAGATTGGGTCACTGACCGGAGATGGTCAGTTGACACATATCAATCTAAGACTGAGTGTTGACCGGGTATGGTACGTGGACATGGATGGCTTCAGTACCTGAGAAGTTGTGAATCTCAACATTGAGCAATCATCAGAAAACGTTTTGGCTTAGTTAAAGGGAAGGTCATTGATGAAACAGCTGAAGATGGTCTGTGCTAGAACATTACCCAGAGGAACTCCTGCAGTGATGTCCCGGAATTAAAATGATTGATATGAAAATCCCCAACCATCTTCATTTGTGCTAGGTATGACCCCAACCAACGGACTCTTTTCTTCCTAATTCTCATTGACTTCAGTTTTGCCGGGGCTACTTGATGCAATATTCCATCAAAATGCTGCCTTGATGTCAAGAGCAGTCACTTTCACCTCACCTTTGCAATTTACCTCTGGAATTCACCTCTTTGGTCTATGTTTCGATCAAGATTGCAAAGCAGTCAGACGCTAAGTAGTTCTGGCAAAACCCAAACTGAGCAGGTTATTGCCACTTGACAGCACTGCCAACAATACATTCCATTACTTTACTGATGATCAAGAGTAGACCGGCTGGGTTGAATTTATCCTGCTTTTTGTGGACTGGACAAATCTGAGCAATTTTCCCCACTGTCTGGCAGATGCCAGTACTGTAGCTGTACATGAACAGCTTGGCTAGAGGTTTAGCTAACATGGAAACGCAAGTCTTCAATATTATTGCTAGAATATGGTAAAGACCAATCGTCTTTGCACTATCCAGTGCACCCAGTTGTTTCTTGTTATACATGGAGTCAATTAAATTGGCCGAAGACTGACATCTGAGATGCTGGGGACCTCAGAAGGAGGTCAAGATAAATCATCCAATCAGCACATCTGGCTGAAGGTAGCTTCAAGAGCTTTACCTTTAACTTTGCACTGATGTGCTGGGTTTCCCCATCATTAAAGATGAGGATATCTGTGGAGCCTCCTCTTTCTATTAGTTATTTAATTGCCCACTACCACCATAGAAAACATTCTATCTGGTTGTATCACAGCTTGGTATGACTCCTGCTCATCCAAGATTGCAAGAAACTACAATGGGTTGTGAACAAAGCACAGTCCATCACTCAAATCAGGCTCAATTCATTTATTCTGTCTACATTTTGGAAAAGCAGCCAGCATAATTAAGGACCCCACGTACCCTGAATGTTCTCTCTTCCACTTTCCTGCATTCGTAAAAGTCTGAGGGAAAGGTACCAACCAATTCGAGGACAGCTTCTTCCCAGACTTTTGAATGGACCTATCTCATATGAAGTTGATCTTTTTCTGCACCCTAGCTATGACTGTAACACTACATTCTGCACTTTCTCATTTCCTTCTCTATGAATGGTATGTTTTGTCTGTATAGCATGCAAGAAACAATACTTTTCATTGTATACTAATACATGTGACAATAATAAATTAAAGTGGATGTGGCAGGACTGCAGAGGTTTGATCTGATCCATTGCCCTATTTGTTACATGTTGCTTCCACTGTTTAGCATGCAGGTAGTCCTGTGTTGTAGTAGAAACTTCCTTACCCATGATGCTATGAGACTTTGTGGGCACCAGAATCAATTTTGAGGAATCCCAAGAGTCTAACTACACAATCTACAATGTTGGTGTGCAAGTGTAGCAGATAATTAAGAAGGCAAATGGAATTTTGTCCTTCATTGTGAGGATGGAGTTTAAAAACAGGGAGGTCATGTTGCAGCAGTATAAGGTGCTGGTGAGGCCATACCTGGAGTATTGTGTAAGTTTTGGTCTCCTTACTTGAGAGAGGATATACTGGCACTGGAGGAGATTCATATGGTTAATTCTGGAGTTGAGAGTGTTAGCTAATGGGGAGAGATTGAGTAGATTGGGGCTCAACTTACTGGAATTCAGAAGAGTGATGGGAGTTCTCAAAGAAACTTATAAAATTATGAAGAGAATAGATAAGACAGAAACAACAGGGAAACTGGTACGTAAAACTAGAATTAGGAGGCATAGCCTCAAAATAAGGGAAAGCAGATTTGGGTCTGAGTTGAGGAGAAATTTCTTCACACAAAGGAATCTGTGGAGTTGTCTGCCCAGTGAAGCAGTTGAGGCTACCTCATCAAATGTCTTTAATGTAAAGATAGATAAATTTTTGAACAGTGAAGGAATTAAGGGTTATGGTGAGGAGGTGGTTAAGTGGAGCTGAGTTCATGGAAATATTCGCCATGATGTTATTGTATGGTGGAGTAGGCTCGAGGGGCCAGAAGGCCTACTCCTGTTCCAAGTTCTTATGTTCTATGTTTACCACTGAGCTGCCACTTCTTCTGGTTCTGTTCTGCCAGTGAGACAGGACAGACACCAAGATGGTGATTGTGGTATATGGGAGATGTTCTGGAAGCTATGGTTCTGTGAATACCACTGTTGTTTGTCTAGTCTGTGAGATACCTCGGCCAATTGCTGCATAAGCCCTCTGGTATTAGGACAAGGACTTTGCTGGTTGACCGGGCTGGGTGCACCATTGTTATTTCCGGTGCCTAGGTCGATGTCAGGTGGTACGTCCAGTTTTATTCCTTCTTGACTTTTCTGAAGCAGTTTGGTACAACTACATGTTTTTTTAAGCCAATTTGGAGGTGAGCTAGAGAGTCAGCCTAACTTTGCTCTGTTAGACTTCATCCCTGCTCCTGCTTCTTTCCCCAGTAACAATTTCCCATAAAATTATTTCTGCCCCATATCTGCCTCCCAGCCTTCCTGAAATTCAAAAAAAACTGGAATATTGAAATTAATTTTTCTTTTCCATGTTCTTTCACCTACTTTACATTGTTGTGGCCCTTACTAATTTTTTTTTTAAATTTTAAAGTTTCTTTTCCATTATCTTTATTTTATTTACAATCTTTCTATCTAAACCACAAGATACCCAAGCATTCATTCCCTGCCCTGCTTTTCCAATCCAAGGTTTCCCTTCTTTATCTTTTCTTCAGTTCCAGATACTTTTGCATTTCCTTCACCCACCTCGTAAAATTATCCCTCTCACTGTTGCTACTTTTCCTTCCATTGAGGTTTCCTACCACTATGGCTTATAAAACAGCTATTCCTCACCCCAATTATAGTCATAAGTAACCATGTATGGAGCAGAAGAAAGAATCAAAATGTTTTCCTTAAGAATTTAACAATTTGGGATTAGCAGGGTAATTGTTTGGAGTTACAGAGATAGGGCTGGATGAGATGCTCTGTTGGAGAATCAGTGCAGATCTGATGGGCCGAACCACCTTCTGCACCTAAGGAACTCTCTGGTACACCATGGGCAGCACAGTAGTTAGCACTGCTGCCTCACAGCGCCAGGGACCAAGATGCGATTCCCAGCTTGGGTCACTGTCTGTGTGGAGTTTCCATGTTTTCTCTGTGTTTGCATGGGTTTCCTCCATGTGCTCCGGTTTCCTCCCATGTTCTGAAAGATCTGCTTGTTAGGCACATTGACCTAAACAGGTGCCGAAGAGGATTTTCGCAGTAACTTTATTGCAGTGTTAATGTAAGCCTTATTTGTGACTAATAAATAAACTTTAACTTTACATGTGAGTAAACTCAAAATTTAACTTCCTTGAAGATAAAATAAGCCTATTTGTTTCCAGATTTTCCATTCAAAAGAAAACAAAATAGTAAACCTTCTGTAGTTGCTGTTCAAAATCAATACTTTCATGATAGTGATTTTGGAATTGTGATTTATTGATTAATGTCTACAGTACAAGTCTGCTGAAAATGTCCACTAAGTTTGCTACTATCAATCAATAAAGCCAGCACTTCCAGTCCAACATCACCCAATGACCGCACCTGCTCAAAAAAGTGCTTCAACGCAACAATCAAACCCCCTCTTCACCTCAACTCTTTCCTATATCTGCAACCTCTACTTACTGTGAATGCCATCAGAGTTATACACACAAAATTAGAATAACCTACATTGTGTGAAAGGAAACATTCACTAACTGTCCCAGGAAGATTCAAACCATTTGCTACGAGTGGGTGGAGAGCACCATCCATTTTTATACAAGGTCAAACATTCTCTGTGTGGCACTTGGTTACAGAGCTGAACTCACATCAACCATTAGTCATGCATGCCAATTTCTAATGTCTTAATGTCTGCAATTTGTTACCTGGTCCATATTTTCTCCTTGCACAACAGTGGGATCCTTGACAGCCCGGTGACATCCAAGACAATTATCAACATGGGCGCAAGCACATTATTTCCCAAACGAGAAAGTCACAAGAGAAATGACCTAACAATATTACAGTGCTGCTGTTACTGATTTGGAACTGGTGCATTCCCTGAGTGCCTCAGAGACAACGATACTGAGTTCTACACCCATTTTTGCACTGCTTTCTAGCCAGTGAGCATTGCAGTTTGAATTTTTAAAACATTGATTAAGCAACGGTGCAATCAGCTTTTTACCAACATCAAGATTAAAATTTAAACAGTTTGCTTTGCTCTGATTGTGGATATATTGCAGTCAGCAGAAGCTGAAGGTGTATGAACTGACTTGCCTTCGGAGATGGGACACCACTTTGTCAGAATTCGATTTGGGTGACTGCCCTACTGAGTTATAACATGTAGTTGGCCTTTCAGTTTCCTGGCATTTGTATTGTGCATTTAATTGATAAGACAAGTAAAAATTAGAGAGACAAGCTAGTATTCCATTTTATTAAAACAATGTTTATGTGAAGACTCTAGCAAGGAGGGCAGTTAAGCTTCTTTATGATGCTAAGAGCAAGCTGTTACTTTATCAGAGGGGCTATTAAATATCATAATGAAGGTATCATTCAACAGATGTTATTCAACTGCAGTGGAAAAATATATTGGATAAAGGGGAATTGAATAGAAAGTAATGGAAACCTGGAGTGATAACAAGATGGTAATATAAGCAAAGTTTCAGATTTCATGAACGGGTTTTCAATTTTATTATTATTACCTGAGCCCTGATTAGAGTGTGTTATTTTTCACTTGTAATGTTACTATAAACCTTCAGAGGGTGATTTTATGCAGCAACTATAGCAATAGTTGAGACCAAATGGTTACAAATGCTTATTGCCTGAACCCTAAGAATTTTGTTACTACCGTTCACTCATTCCTACTTTAAATTAAATCTCCACTTTGAATTGGTACAATTTGGAGGTTGAGAACTCTCAATCTCTATCTATCATGTTAGTGAGTACCTACAGCTAGACATCTTCCTCAATTCTATATCAACTTTCATCCTTGTGATAGGTACCACGTGTTTTAGGGCCAACGTTTGGTTAAATAACCCATGAGATCACGATATGAAACCCTTGCTGCTGTGGCATCACACATGCTGCCACATTCCCTCCTCTTTTTGTTGCGATGAGGCACAATTACAAACCACCAAATCAGTGTGTTTTCTATGGTTGGGATAGAGTGGGTAGGTCTTTTTAATGGCCTATATGAAAAAAGGCAGGAGAGAAGAGGGCACCCCTTTTCCATATTCATCTTGGATAGATGCACAGACACACACACACCTTCCTTCTGCATTGCTTGCCCTCTAAAACTGGACATTCCGCTCCCTTGTACTCCCTCCTTGAGTTCCGGAGTCCCACCTTGCCATATAATACCAGGACTTATCTTTCTAGGACAAACATCCATCTAATTTAGTGCTCTTTGCCGCCTTGTTAAGTGCGAGTATTTTGTGCTTCACAGTATGTGGTCTTTCACTGCACTCAGACAAAATCCTAGAATTCCTTCCCTAACAGCATTGTGGATTTACCTACATCACATTGACAGAAGTAGTTCAATAAAGCAGCTAACCACCAACTCCACTAGGGCATTTCAAAATGGATAGGAGATTCAGGCCTAGTCAGTGAAGCCCATATTCGTTAAATGAGTAAAAAAAAATCAAATTGTGATAGCAGTCAGTCTGGATATCATTTCCATGTTATAGGATCATTGAATCCTACAATGCAGAAGAAGACTATTCAGCCCATCAGGTCTGCACTGACCACCCAGGCCCTATCCCCATAACATAACATAACATAACTAGCTATGTTAACCCCATCCATTTAACATAGCTAGTTCCCCTGACAATAAGGGCAATTTAGTATGGCCAATCCACTTAATCTTCATATCTTTGGACTGTGGAAGGAAACCAGAGCACTGAGAGGAAATTTACACAAACACAAGGAGAATGTGCAAACTCCATACAAACAGTAACCCAAGGTGGGAATTGAACCCAAGACTCTGGTACTGTGAGGCAGCAGTGCGAACCACTGTGTTACCATATCGCAACCCAGGATTTTCCAAAGTGATTCATAACCAATGAAGTATAAACATTTTTATAATGTAGGGGAACAAAACAGCCCAGTTGCACACAGGAAATGCAACTTAATCAAGTGTTCAAGACAATTTGTCAGTTTAAATGATAAAGTTGTGCAACGACAATGGACACCTCTTTAATTCTTTGGTGAGTATTTCTGAATTTCTTTGTATTACTAACTGCAACTCGCATAAGCTTCCAAAAGAGTATTATAAATCTCCAGCAGAAGATTCATATTTTTTCTCTTTGTAAGGTCACACAGATTCAGAGCCTTGCAGGCTATTAAAAAAATTTAGTGTTCTCAATCATTTGAATCCAAGTCAAATTATTGATGTCAATAGATATTGATATGTTGATTTAGTATTTATCAGCCAACAGTAGAATAAAGAACAATACAGCACAGAAACAGGCCCTTGGCCCCCCCATTCCTGTGCCAATGATGTTGTCCAATTTAGACAAGCCACCTGTGTCCATCTATTCCCCACCTGTTTTGTGAATATGCAGATAAGCCTTAAATGTTGCTGACAGTCTTTTCATGAGGCTTCTCCTGCCATTTTCTGCCTTCTTTCTGAAAGTTTAAAGGTTTATTTATTAATGTCACAAGTAGGCTTACATTCACACTGCAATGAAGTTACTGTGAAAATCTCCAAGTCGCTACATTTTGGCGCCTGTTCGTGTACACTTAGGGAGAATTTGGCATGGCCAATACACCTAACCAGCACATCTTTTGAGACAGCAAAGCTTCAGTTTTTCCAATCTCCCTTCATAACTCACCCTGTTTATGTTTGGCATCACTGTACTCTTTGACAACCATTTGTTTTTACTATGACAATGTGAACAGAACTGTGTACAGAACATTTTCTAACATAAAATAGCCAATACAACACAAGTGATTCATTTCAAATATTTGGTTAACACCCGTGTTACAAAGCAGAGGAACAAATAGAGAATAGATAAGGTGGCACAGTGGCTAGCACTGCTATCTCACAATGTCAGGGACCTGGGTTCTATTCTGGTCTTGGTGACTGTCTGTGTGGAGTTTGCATGGTCTCCCATTGTCTGGTTGTGTTTCCTCCGGGTAGTCCAGTTTCCTCCCAGTCTAAACAGGCTAGGTGGATTGGCCATTCTGAATTACTCCTTAATGTTCCAAGATATGTAGACTACAGGGATTAGTGGGATAAATGTGTGGAGTTATGGGGAAATCGTGGGTTGTCCACTGGAACTGGGTAAGATGCTCTGCTGGAGAGTCGGTGCAAACTCAATTTGCCGAATGGCCTTCTTATGCACAGTAGGAGTTCTATGATTCAATGAATTCAGGAGAAAATTCTTTACCCTAAGAATGAAACTCATATTTCCACAAGGTATAACTGAAGTGAGTGGCATTGATATATTTATAGGGAAACTAAATAAATTCAAGGAGCATGTGTAAAGGGTTAGATAAAGAGCATTGGGAAGAGGCTTGTTTGGGCATATATACCAGTATGGAACTATTGGAACTATTTCCAAACTATACTCTCTAAGTAACTCTGTGTAATACATCAATAAGAGAAATGGAGAACCACAATGTAACATGATTTGTGGCGGGACCAAAATGATCGGAGGCTTTGTTTTGCTTATCCACCATGTCCTCACCAATCTGTTCTTCCCTCAAAGGAAATCAAGTGTTCTGTCGTTACATCGTTTACCTTTGGATTGTTAGCATATCTAGGGAAAGAATTAATTCCTAGGTTTACACCAGCTCCAACACCGGGACACGAAAATAAATGATCATATTACATTAATAAAGCAGTTCAATTATTTATTTTAATATTAATGATGATCTATCAATTAAACTATTAAAATAAAAATTTTAAAAAACATTTAGCGCAGCTCAACGTTCTTTCATTTCTCACTCCTATTCTCTCTCGAGGTCAATTTTGAAAAATTTATCAGCTTTTATTTTTGCTTCTTTATTTCTCTTCTTTGCACATTTTGAGCAATTTCCAAAAATTTACTGGGTTGAAAATATTACTATGTTGCTTTTCCTGCCTCTCCCATTACAGGAATCATAGTGGGCGGGACACAGACCATGCAAAGGTCTGTTGACCTCAGGTGAGGTCTTCCAGTCTTGAGGCAAGCGCAACTGGAAAGTCCCGCCTGAGGAGCTGAGTTACTCACCATGGTATTCTTAGAAACTGACCTGCTCCAGGAGCCATTATTTGTGTGGTGAATCCAGTTGAGCTTCTGGTCAATGGCGATCCCAAGAATGTTGACTGGGGGAATTCAATGACAGTAAGTGGAAAGAAAACAGCTCCGGGGAAATTCTGGACCCTAACATCATGTTTTAAGGAAAAGAGTGAAAGTGGTAGCTCAATGAATGGTGTGAATAAAACTAAAGTGTTTTTTTAATAATCACAAGTAAGGCTTACATTAACACTACAATGAAGTTACTGTGAAATTCCCCTAGTCACTGTATTCCAGCACCTGTTCGGGTCAATGCAGCTTTCAGAACGTGGGAGGATACCAGAACATCCAGGAGAAACCCATGCAAACACAGGGAGAACATGCAAACTCTACAAAGACAGTGACCCAAGCTAGGAATTGAACCCACATCTATGAAGCAGCAGTATTAACCACTGTTATACCGTGCTGCCCCCAATCCCGCTATTCCCAGTGTTTGAATGGCTTAATAATTATCTGGACTCTCAGAAGAAGAAAGCCTAAAACATCCTAATGTGCAGTTATTAGTTTAAAATGCCTCCGCTGATACCCAGAATCTCAGTGGTTTGTGTGTTATTTGAGGGTGCGGTATGCTGCTAATTTGGTGGAGGGAAGGAGGGCGCAGATTGAGCCATTGGTAGTCTGGGCATTTTGTTCTCTCGAATTAAATCACTCGGAACGTGTTCAGCCGCGCAGTTAGCTGTGAGTCAAACTCCAAACTGCAACAGATGCACCTGGTGTCTGGATGTGGCAACTCATCGACCTCTATCAACCTGGAGATTCTCAGGTTAAGTAAAGAGAAGTGATTCGGAACAGCAGGGAGAACAAAATAACCTGCAGATTAATTAGTTCTGGAGTCCTCTGTGTAGTCTGATACAGATGAACATTTTTCCTGTGTTTTTTTTAAAATGCGCTTTCACACTTGCCTGGTACATGACAGTTTCCAAGCAGGTGCTCTCAGGAAGAGAGCCTCATTACGGAGACTATTATGGGCTGACTGCTGCTCAGTGATGGATGGCTGTCAGCACGGCAGCATCGCTGATGGCTCTTCTATATTTCACCGCCTCCTCAGAGTGCGGCTGCCTCTGCTGAAGCCAGGAGGGTAGCTCTCAAATCAAGGTCACTCGGCTGGTGCACGGCTGGCGAGAGAGGCCGAGGACAAACTCCTTTTGTCAGGCACCCCTCCCCTGAGCCAGCTTCAGATTAGCCTGAATTATTATACGGAGGGGGCGATTTTTGAGCTTTTGCTGTCTGCACCGCCCGCTCAAAATCCAGAAAGCAGCAAGTTTCCGACTTCCAATCTTCCCAGCACCTTGCTGACCGACTGGCATGAAGCATGCTGCAGGATCACAGGAAGCTCATTTTAATACATTAGCATGTTATTAGTGAGCAATCTCTCCGGGACCTAACCCGTTCCCCCCAAACCCAACACCGGATATTTAGCCATTTGCAATAGCTCTACATAAGTATGATCCTAGCACCTTTAAAATGTATTTGTCACTTGTAGGCTTATGTTAACACCGCAATGAAGTTACTGTGGAATTAGAGGCATGTTGTCTCACATCATTTAAAAAATATTTGAATGAGCATTTGGCACATCATAACATTCAGAGTTATGGGCCAAGTACTAGTCGATGGGATGAGGCAGGAGTTCATGTATTTCTAATGTATCAGTGCAGACTCAATGGGATGAATGGGCTTCTTCTGTGCTGTATGATTCTATGATTCATATCACATGGTTTGTGGCAAGTTCCATCTATGCAACAGTATCAGTTTGTCCCCATTAATGAGGCCTTCAAAGTGCGTTAAAACATGTTCTCCGCTCTCCCTAGGATTGGGCGTCAGCCTTAAGTTGGGAGAACCAAATCTGCTTTGGAAGCCGATTATTTGCCCAGAGCTGCAAAGCTGGTTTTGCATGGCCATGGTTGTGGTGCTGGAGTTTGGTGAGGATGCAAGTGTTTGTTTGCCTGTCATTCCATTTGACTTAGAGTTCCCTGCCGAGACACCATTGGGGAAATTCTCCAGCACCTCGATATCTTTGGCAGCCCTCACTGCCATGCAGAAGGATAGTGACAACGTTGAAGACTAAAGCCTTTTTCTGTTGTAGAATTCCTTTTCTCATTTCTGCTGCATGTTCAAATGCAGGAAGCAGCTCCACATGATAGGAGTATGATATATTAAAGCACATTTTTTGCCATGCAGAGGTCTATGTTTTACTGCTGTGATGGTGATATTCTGCCTTAATCTCCATATGGCACAACTGTGATCTATTTCACCATTTTCAGCATAGTAGCTGTGTTGAAACTATTTGAGAGATTGCCTTATTTTTTCGCATGTAACCTACTTATGCCCCCACCCCCTGCTCCCAGCTCATGTAACATTTCCAGTGTTTGTGAGAAGAAGCTGGTCTCCTCTCAAATACTGCCTGTGCTGCTTTGAATCAGCAGTTAGATTGCTTCCATATGACAGCCAACTTTGAACAAATCTTAGCCATAAGATGAGTTGCAGGCTATTAATCCAATAAGTTGTTGAGCCTCAGAAACATTATCAACATTTAAAAAAGCTGGTGGGATAGCAACACATCCATGACGTCCTTTTTGTTTTCTCTCATCTACCAATGAGTCTAGCAAAATAAATCCAAGGGTGAGCTCACAATAATGCAGCAGAAGCATGACTGCAATCTTACCTCCCACTAATGTAGACACGTTGGTAGTCATCTTACAGATGATATATTCGCTTTTCCTCTGGGATATCACTGGGTCTTTGCCACCCAGCTAGCATGGCTGAGACTGAGAATTCAGCAATCTACATTCACTTTTACTTGCTCGGGCCTACTGTTCAGGCTTTTACCTGAACCGACAACATCTGCTGCTCTTTTAGCACCAAAGAGTCAATGGTTTACAAGGAGCCATACTTTAGAAGAAATGAGAGAGGAAATAATAAAGTATTGAGTATAAAAATTGGCAAGTCATGCTGCAGCTGTACAGAACCTTGGTTAGGCCTCATTGAGAATATTGTGCACAATTCTGGTTGTCACACTACCATGAGCATGTGAATGCTTTGGAGGGGTTACAGAAGAAGTTTATCAGGATGTTGCCTGGTCTGGAGGGTATTAGCTATGAGGAGGGGTTGGGTAAACTCTGTTTGTTCTCACTGGGATGATGGAGGTTGAGGGGTGACCTGATAGAGGTTTACAAGATTGAATGGCATGGCCAAAGTGGATAGTCAGATATTCTTTCCTACGGTAGAAAAGTCAAGTATTAGGGGACATAGATTTAAAGTGCATGGGGAAATGTTTAGTGGAGATATGTGAGGTGAGTTTTTTTACACAGAAGCTGGTGAATATCCAGTATACGCTACCCATGCAGATGGTGGGTACGATACAGGAACTTATGGGACATCTAAACGAATACATGAATAGGATGGGAATAGAAGAACATGGACTCCATAAGTATATGTGATTTAGTTAAGTTAGGACATCATGATTGGTACAAGCTTGGAAGGCTGAAGTACTTGTTCTGTTTTTTTCTTTTCTTTATTCTTTGTTCTTTGTTAATGATAACACATTGTAAAAGCATTAAGACATTCTAAATTCTTTCAATTCAATGCAGCTTTTTGCACATAATATGCTGCACATTATTTAATAGTTCGTTGTATGGATGTCATATGTTGTTAGTCAACATCAGTTAATTTAACAGAGATTTGAAAGGGACATTAAGTCTGATTGCAGTACTATATTTCATTAAGTGATTTCTAGGTGATGTATCAACTGGTAATAAATCCTGGCATTCATTAAAGTTGCATCTTATTCCCTCACAGCTATTTGCTGTACTAAAGGTTAATCTTGTTGAGCGTGAAATATAAAGAGGAAAAGAGAATGCGTGTGAGGGGAGAGGTGGCGAACGAGTGGTGGGGGGGCTGATTGCAGAGGAGGTAGTGGGAGCGGAGGTGGGGGGTGGTTGCTAGTTGCCATGGAAGCATTAGGCATACAGTTCTTGTGCTAGCGGATGGAAATGTAGAGTGGTCCCATCTCTCAAGAGCAGTGGGTGAGATGTTATTCCATCTCTTCCCTGCTGTTGGAATGATTAGGGAGCATGTAAAAGATCAGAACTTGCCATTCAACGTGACCTTTTCTGAGACTAGACAGGCAGCAGGAAATTTCACTTTGGAGTCAGAACTTGGCACAGGGAAAGGATAGAGAGGGAGGGTGGTAAGCTAGGAAGGGAATAGATTCAAAGAAACAAATCTTCCACAGCGTGACGCACTCTTGCAGCACATCTTTCCATGACCTTTTGAAACAGTGGTCCTTCAAATTTCTTTGCTGTAGAGTGAGCTAATGCGACAGAAAGGTTTTCAGGATGAAAGCAAATGAATTCTCATGCTGTGGCCTTGTGGCTTTGAGGTCCTCGCATGATTTTGCTGAAAGCTGGTCAAAAGGGATAAAAGTTACAATTTATTAGTTAGTTTTGAAAGCAGGCATTCTAAGAAAAGTATTCACGGATATTAATGTCTGATAAATACACTCAGTAATAAACTACCCATGTGTGTTAGAATGGGTGTTGCCGAATAAATACATTTTTTATGATGTTCATAGCTCCATTTATCATCGGATTATTCTGGATTGTAATTTTTTCCAATTTCTCCTCTTTAAAAAGAAATGAGAGATCGATGGGAAATCCAGCATGTCAGATTCTCAGCTTACAAATCATACAAATATACCACAGTGAGCAGATGCAAATTTTAATTGTCCTACATACTCAGAATATTTACATGTATTTCTGAGCCTGAACGGTAGCAAATAACATTTTCAAGTGCATTCATGTGTTGATTTTCAGTATCAATAAATATTTTAATCTTTTGTCTGGTGCCAGAATGAGTCAGTCCATTTTAGCATGTTACCTCAGATTACGATGTATTACTTCCCTCACATTTTAAGTGAAAGTTATACAAAGGTTTCAATTTTTAAACTATTTATTCATGGGATGTAAGCATCACTAGCCAGGCCAACATTTATTGGGGTGGCATGTGGTTAGCACTACTGTCTTACAGTACCAGGAACTCGAATTTATTTCCCAGCTTAGGTCACTGCCTGTGTGGAGTCTGTCCATTCTCTCTGTTTCCTCTAGGTGTTCCAGTTTTCTCCCACAGTCCAAAAGATGTGCTGGTTAGGTGCACTGGCCAAGCTAAATTCTCTCTCAGTATACCAGACAGGTATGTGGCAGGATTTTTGCAATTTTAGTAAAAGCCTAAGCCTACGTATGACACTAATAAATAAATATTAAAACTTTAGGCAATCTTAATTGTCCCTTAATTGCCCTTGAAAAGGTGGTAGAGAATTGCCTTCTTGAACCACTTAGGGTCCCTGTGGTGCAGGGACATTCACAGTGCTGTTACTGGAAGGAGTTCCAGGATTTTGATCAGTGAGGAAATGGCAGTATAGTATCAAGTAAAGTCGGTGAGTGATTTGGAAGGCAAGTTGCAGATGGTGGCTTTCCTGTGGATCTGCTGCCCTTGTCATTCTATCATCTTCCTATCATGCAGAGGTTAAAAGTTTGCAAGGTATTGCTGAAGAAATCCTGGTAAGATGCAATGCTGCATCTTACAGATGGTAGATATTACTGTCAGTGTGCACCAGTGTGGAGGGAGTGAATGTTGAAGGTGGTGGAACCAATGCCAATCAAGTGGACTGCTTTGTCCAAGATGGTATTGAGCTTCCTGAGCGTTGTTGAAATTACACTTATCCAGGCAAGTGGGGAGCATTCCATCACGTCCATGACTTGTGTCTTATAGATTGTTGACGGACTTACATAGAACATAGAACACTACAGCACAAACAGGCCCTTCGGCCCACAAGTTGTGCCGAACACATCAAAACCTACCCAGCCATCGACCTATCTATAACCCCCAATCCCATTGGATCCCATATACTCATCCAGAAGTCTTTTAAAAGACCCCAGCGAGTTCGCCTCGACCACCACCGACGGCAGCCGATTCCATTCACTCACCACCCTCTGAGTGAAAAACTTTCCCCTAGCATCCCCTCTGTACTTGCTTCCCTGCACCTTAAATCTGTGCCCTCTCGTCGCGACCATTTCAGCCCTGGGAAATAGTCTCTGAGAGTCCACCCTATCTATTCCTCTCAACATCTTGTAAACCTCTATCAGGTCGCCTCTCAACCTTCGTCTCTCCAGGGAGAACAGTCCCAGCTCCCTCAACCTGTCTTCATAAGGCATGCCTCCCAATCCAGGCAACATCCTTGTAAATCTCCTCTGCACCCTTTCAATAGCTTCCACGTCCTTCCTATAGTGAGGCGACCAGAACTGCGCACAGTACTCCAAGTGTGGTCTGACAAGGGTCCTATAAAGCTGCAGCATTACCTCCTGACTCCTGAACTCAATCCCTCGATGAATGAAGGCCAGTACACCGTAAGCTTTCTTAACCACATCCTCCACCTGGGAGGCCGATTTGAGAATCTTATGGACCCGGACCCCAAGATCCCTCTGCTCTTCCACACAGCTAAGACTCCTACCTTTGATAGTGTACTCATTCATCCCGTTGGGTCTGCCAAAATGGACCACAACACATTTATCCGCGTTGAAGTCCATCTGCCACTTCTCCGCCCAGTCTTGCATCCTGTTGATGTCATGCTGCAACTTCTGACATCCCTCCAGACCATCCACAACACCACCGACCTTCGTGTCATCGGCAAACTTACTCACCCATCCCTCCACTTCCTCATCCAGGTCATTTATGAAAATGACAAACAGCAAGGGTCCTAGAACAGATCCCTGGGGCACTCCACTGGTGACCGACCTCCATGCAGAAAAAGAGCCATCCACAACCACCCTCTGCCTTCTGCAGGCAAGCCAGTTCTGGATCCACAAGGCCAAAGCCCCTTGGATCCCATGGCCTCTCACCTTCTCAAGAAGTCTTGCATGTGGGACCTTGTCAAATGCCTTGCTGAAGTCCATGTACACCACGTCCACTGCTCTTCCTTCGTCAATGTGTTCAGTCACTTTGAGGAGTCAGAAGGTTAGTTACAGTATGCAGAATTCCCATTCTTTGAACCTGCTCTTGTAGCCACAGTATTGATATGGTTCGTCCAGTTCGATTTCTGGTCATTGTGTAGGTTCAACATTAGACCAGTTAACCCAATATATATCAGAGGGAAACCATTAGAAGTATTATTAAAGATATTATAGCAATGCATTTAGAAAAAGAAATCAAAGCAATCAGGCAGAGTTAACATGGTTTGTGAAAGGGAAATTATGTTTAGCCAATTTATTGGAGTTCATGAAGGAGCCACGTGTGCTGTGGATAAAGGGGAGCCACTAGATATACTCTACTTAGATTTTCAGAAGGCATTCGATAAGTATCAAAGTGATTGCAGAAAATAAAAGCTCATGGTGTAGGAGGTGACATATTAGCATGGATAGAAGATTGACTAGCTAGCAGCAAAGGGTGAGCATGAATTGATGCTTTCCTAGTTGGCAGGACCGGTACTGGGGCATCAACTTTGTGTAATGTATATAAATGACTTGGATGAAAGGAGCAAAAGTAGGGATGCTAAATTTGCTGACAACACAAAGATAGGTACAAAAGTAAATTGGACGAGGACAAGAAGCTACAAAGGGACAAACATTGGTTAAATGAGTCAGCAAATGGTGTTCAATATGGGCTGAAATGAAATTGTCCATTCTGGCAAGAAGAATAAAAAAAACTTATTATCCAAATGGTGAGAAATTGCAACGATCTGAGATTCAGAGGAATCTGGGTGTCCTAGCACATGAATTACAAAAGGTTAGTATGCAAGTGCAGCAAGTAATTAAAAAAAGCTAATATTATTGTTTATTGTGAAGAGAATTGATTACAAAAGTGGGAAGGTTATGTTTCAATTGTACAGCACTCTGGTGTGACCATACCTGGAGTATTGTGTACAGTATTGATCATCTTATTTCAGGAACAATATAAATACTTTGGAAGCAGTTCAGAGAATGCTCACTGGACTAATACCAAGAATGGGCAGATTGTCTTTTGAGGAATAGTTGATCAAAACCTTTAGGATTCTGAAGGGTATTGACAAAGTGGATGTAGAAAGGATGTTTTCTCTAATAGGAGAATCTAAAACTAGGGGGTCACTGTTTAAAAATAAATGGTTGCTCATTTAAGACAGAAATGAGGAAAAACTGTTTTAAGTGCTTTCCTCAAAAGGCAATGGAAGCAGAGTCTTTGAAAGTTTTTAAGGTAAAGCTAAGTAGATTTTTGATCATAATGGGGTGAAAGGTTATCATGTATGGACAGGATTGTGAGATTGAGGTTATAATCAGATCAGTCTGATCTAGTTGAATACCAGAGCAGATTCAAGGGGCCGAGTGTCTGTCCTATAGCTCCTAATTTGAATGTTCATAAATTTGTATGATAATGCCAATGTCAAGGGAGATGTCTGAATTCTGTCTTGTTGAAGATGGTCATTGCCTGGCACTAAAGTTTGAATTTTATTTATTAGTGTCCCAAGAAGGCTTACATTAACACTACAGGGAAGTTACTGTGAAAATCCCCTAGTTGCCACACTCCAGCGTCTGTTCAGGTAAAATAAGGGCAAATTTAGCATGGCTAATGCACCTAACCAGCATGTCTTTCAGACTTTCTTTTAGGAAGAAATTGGAGCACCTGAAGGAAACCCACACAGACACTGGGAGAATGTGCACAGACTGTGCCCCAAGCCAGGAATCGAACCCAAGTTCCTGGTGCTCTGAGGCAGCAGTGCTAACCGCAATTTGCCATTTATCTTTGCAACACTGAATGATATTCAGGTCTTGCTTCAATTGCACATAGACTGTTTCACGTTGAGTCTCAACTGGTGCTGAACATTGTGCAGGCATTAGTGAGCATCCTCACTTTTGATCTTATGATGGAGGGAAGGTTATTGATGAAGCAGCTAAAGATTTTTTGGCTAAGGAAACTGCCCTGAAATGATGTCATGCAACTGAAATGTTTGACTTCCCAACAACCACAACGATCTTCCTTTGATCTAGGCATGATTCCAACCAGTAGACGGTTTTCCCCCGATTCCCTTTGGCACCAGTTTTGCCAGGGCTCCATGATGCCACATTTAGTCATGTGCTGCCTTGGTGTCAAGGGCAGTCATTCTCACCTTAAAAATATAGCAATCAAGACAGGAAAAAAAAAATCAATTTGACACATTGAACACTATTTCCCCAACAAATGTCCATTGTATCTCCATGATGTTCCTCTGTTTCAGCAGCACAGGAGTACAGAGGTTATATTAGTGTTAATTAGACAACAAAGGATATGCAATAATTAGTCAATGGGTAGTTGGACTAATCATTGTTTATGTAGCCTCTGAGTTGCTGTGCAAAATGCTTCCATCTTTCCACACCTCTATCCTCCATTCAGACATTCTTTGAAACCTCCTCGTCCTCTATTCTAATATCACATAAAATGGCTCAATAACACCTCCATGAGGCAGCTCAGGATGTCATACTAGAATAACGGCATTATATAAATGCAAGCTGTCATTATTTGTAGGCATTTGTTTTGGCAGTTTGGGTGGATATTTGCAAAATATAACACGGTATAATCAGAAGCAAAGAAAGACATTTTGGCAACACATCAATAACACGCATTTAGCCATGATGATGAGATGTGTTAGAGAGTTTCATTTTCTAGGCTATTGTTTAACCACAGAGCTCAGTGGAGGATCACTGAAAGGATGAATATTTATAACACATTTTTTGTATTAAGAAAGATCGAAGTACCGAGGAATTCTTGCAAGTTAAGTACTTATAATTTATAGCTGTTATTTTACCCTTTAAATTATGGAAGCATCCCCACTGCTCCACTGTATAGATGTTCTTATTAGTGCCACCAAGTTATGTCTGACACAACATAGATAAAAGATTGAATCCACTTGACCCATGCAAATAGGCTTCTATCCTCACTTCCTCGCTGAATACTAAGTCTGAACATTGTTGTTGAAGGTGATGACTATCACTACTACAGCTGTAGCAGCACAAAGTACATACATTTCTGGTACCCATTTAGCTGATAACTTGCACAGCTTTTAGTTTCAGTTTATGTCACTTGATTCAACAGTACTTCAGTTAAAGTCGCATGATTATAATCACCAGAGCCCTTACTTATCTCCTGCTATGGAGCTAGACACTCAATGTAGCATATTCCAGACTGTGTGCATTGTACCGCATGGTATATTTTGTGAGGCTCTGTGTTGATGTTTGGCCCCTTTGTACTGTAAAAGCAGTGTGGAAAGTTATTGGCTCCCAGTTGGTGTTTGCTGCCATTGATTTCTGTGGAGAGCACATGTCCAAACACCCATCAATTTACATTCGGCGCTATCTTCATTCAAAGTCTTGTTCATTGCAAAATGGTGAACAGAATGTCCAAAGATGTGCGGGTTAAGTTGATTGGCCATGCTAAAATTGCCCCTTAGTTTCCTGAGATGTATAGGTTAGAGGAATTAGTGGGTAAAATATGTAGGGGTATGGGGGTAGGGCCTGGTTGGGATTGTGTTCGGTGCAGACTCAATGGGCCGAATGGCTTCTTTCTGCATTGTAGGGTTTCTATGATTTCTGTGATTTCTAAAATGTGTTTGTATACTTGCTTTCATATGCCTAGAAATTAAATATTTACCAGGTTTGATGAAACAATCCTTGAAGGAATGCCATATGTATTGGTTAAGATGAGTGTGTAAATATATGAAAAGCCCAATTTAAAGTAATTGGAGCCCTGCCTGGTAATTTGCTGTATTAACCATATGGAGAGGATGGAAGGTGAGATCTTGTCAGTTTTAACAAGCTAATGGCATAAACTCTATTCAGAATCATATTCCAGGAAACCAAATCATGTATTATCTCACTTAGGACAGATGTATTTGTAATTGAGCCTAATGTGTGTAATTACCATTAATTGTTCTGTCACTGTGTCACATCCTTTGGACCTTGGCATGACGAGAGTTTCAAAACAAAGTATTTAACTTTGTTTTGTATTAAAATAAGTATTAAAAAGTACCTTAACTCGATTATGAACACTTCCAGCGTTTTGCTTAATATTTGAAACTAAAACATTCTTAACGTTAAATGGAAGCTTTACAAGAACTAGCATAACTGGTCACAAATGAACACAATAGCAGATATACACATTAAAAAAAAACTTTTTAGAGCTGTAGCAATATACCACTGAAGGTCTTGAAAAGGGTGGCATACTTATTAAGAGAAATATTCATACTTTATATATATTCAAAAATAAATGATATCAAGCAATTCTAAATCTTGGTTTGAATGCAGTCCAGGATACTGAGATGAAAAGCCTCCTGCATTGCTGGCTGCAGTGTTGCTATGCAAAATGAGTTTAACCAGTCACGGTCCAGTTTATTATAGGCATAAGTCTTCAGCACAAAACAGAATATTAAATTTGTAAGCATGCTTAGGGAGGTTATCACGATTTTCATAAAGGAAATAGCAATGTCAGATTTATGAGTTGAACTGTTTTGCCAGGTCAGTAAAGGGAGATTTACTTCACCTCAAACTCGTGCAACTGGAGAGTTTGATTGTGAAACTGGATTCAACAAGTAAAATTCTTACACTCCCCATGTGACTCAATGCCCATTTTCCATCCTCCTCTTCACTCCCGGCCCCTTTCCCTCCCATAATAATCCATTATGCTCTTCCCAACTACCTAATGATTAGGAAGTGGCCGCCTCGTGGGGGACACAATGGTTGGCACTGCTGCCTCATAGCGCCAGGGACCCTGATTCAATTCCTGGCTTGGATCACTGTTTGTGCGGAGTTTGCAACTTCTCTCTGGCCTGCGTGCATTTCTTCTGGTGCTCCGGTTTCCTCCCACAGTCCCAGAGACACGCTTATTAGATGTATTGGCCATGCTAAATTCTCCCTCACTATACCCAAACAGCTGCCTGAGTGTGGCAACAAAGGGATTTTCACATTAACACTTCATTGCAGTGTTAATGTAAGCTTACTTGTGACTAATATTTAAATTTTAACTTTAAACACCATGAATTCACCACATGTGGAGAATGCCATTCACATTACCAGTACAGAGCAGTAATGAGTCCAGTCTTTGAAATAACCATTACAAAAAATAAATAATAAACTTTCAAAAGGTAATGGCACATTGGAATGAATCAAAATCTATAATTAAGGGGGATGAATTCTATTAAGCTTCTCAGTCTTTGAATATTAAATACTATTTAAGTTATAAATGGTAGAATTCTTCGGTAAGATGGAGACTAACACTGTTAAATCAGAGAGTAGGGTCCTGAACTTGAGGAAAGTTAGGTATGAGACATGTTTTGACCAGAATAAGCTGGCAAAGGATACTTAAGGAGTCAACAGTGGATAGGCAATGGCAAACATTTAAAGAACACATGAATGAAGTTCAACCACTGTACGTCCCTGTCTGATGTAAGAATAAAATGGGGAAGCTGGCTCATTCATGACTGACAAGGGAAGTTAGGGATAGTGTTCAAGCCAAAGAGAGGCATATAAATTGGCAGAAAAAGCAGCAAACCTGAGTGCTGAGAGAAATTGAAAATCCAGCAGAGGAGGAAAAGGATTCAATCTGGAAGCAGAAAATAGAATACGAGAGTAGGCTTGCAGAAAACATTAAAAATTGACTGCAAAAGCTTCTGTAGGTACATGAAGAGAAAAAGACTGGTGAAGCCAAATGTAAGTCCTTTTCAGTTAGAATCATAATGGTGAAGTCATAACGGGCAAAAAAGAGATGGCAGACCAACTAAACACATGCTTTGGATCTGCCTTCACTAAGGAGGACACAAATAACCTTCCAGAAATACTAGAGGACAGAGGGTCTGGCATGAAAGAGGAACCGAAGGAAATCCTTATTAGTTGGGAAATTGCTGAGATTAAAAGCCAATAAGTCTGCAGGGCTTGATACCCTGCATCTCAGGCTACTCAAGAAAGTGACCCTAGAAATAGTGGATGCACTCATGATCACTTTCCAGCACTCTTTAGAAGCTGGAAGAGTTCCAAAGGATTGGAGGGTAGCTAATGTAACTCCATTTTTTAAAAAAGGAAGAGGGAAATGAGGAATTATAGACTGATTAGTCTGACATCGATGGTGGGGAAAATACTCATGTCAGTTATTAAGGATGTAATAACTGAGCATTTAGAAAGTGGGGACAGGATCAGTCCAAATCAGCATGGATTCACTAAAGAGAAATTGTGCTGGTAAATCTTCTGGAATTTTTTGAGGATGTACCAGTAAAGTGGACAAGGGTGAACCAAGGGATATTGTGTATCTAGACTTTCAAAAAGCTTTTGAGAAGGTCGCACACAAGAGATTAGTGAGCAAAATTAAAGTTCATGGTATTAGTAGCAATGTATTGACATGGATAAAGAACTGGTTGGCAGACAGGAAGCAGAGAGTGGGAATAAATAGGTTCTTTTCAGAGTGATAGGCAATGGCTGATGTAGTACTGCAGCATTCATTGCTGGCACCCCAGCTATTCACAATATAGATTAATGATTTGGATGAAGCAATTGAATGCAATGGGTCCGATTTTACCATCAAGTTGCCCTTGTTTTTGGGAGCGAAAATTTGGTAAAGTTGGGAATGAAGCACTGATTCCCCCTTTAAAAAGGCCCAAAAAAAGGGTCACAATCAGGATCGTGTCCAAAACTAGTGCATGTATTCAAATTGACTTAATGGTCGACATATCTAGCCTTACCACCATTTTCCCCTTTACCACCATGTTCGCCCATCTAGAATCAGCTCGGAACAGACAGGCACTGCTGTAGTTAGTGAGGAGCTAAATGCCAGTGTCTGATGACCCTCTGCTTGAGATCAGAGGGTTGGGGGAAGATGGATCCATGAAGGGCATTCTTGCTACTGATGGTGTGCAGCGAAGGTTCACCAGACTGATTCCTGGAATGGCAGGAATAATATATGAAGAGAGATTGGATTGACTGGGCTCATACTCACTGGAATTTAGAAGAATAAGAGGGAATCTCATAATAATATATAAAATCTTGATGGGACTGGACAGGCTAGATGTGGGAAGAATGTTCCCAAGGTTGTGAAGTGCAGACATAAAGATCACAGTCTAAGAATAAAGGGTAAGTCATTCAGAACTAAGATGAGGAAGATCTGCTTCACTCAAAGTTGTGAACGTGTGGAATTTTCTACCACAGAAAGCTGTTGGAGCCAGTTCGTTAGATAATGTCCAAAAGGGAACTGGACACAGCTCTTATGGCTAAAGGGATCAAGGGACACAGAAAGAAAATGGGAGTGGGGATTCTGAAAGCCATGATCAGCTATGATCATATTGAATGATGGTGCAGGCTCAAAGGGCCAAATAACCTACGCAGGGTCAATTTTATATGTTTCATAAGAGGTAAATTGCAGGGACACTCTTTCTCCCACCTTCTTCTGTTGGAAAAAGGGACAATAATCTGAGGTCACATGTCAACGACTCACGAACAGCTTCTTCCTTACTGTCATAAGACTTGAATGGACCTATCTTGCATTTAGTTGATCTTTCTCTACACTCTAGCTTTAACTGTAATCGAGGTGGCGCCGCGGGCTCGTTGGGCCGAAGGGCCTGTTTCCCATTTTGTTTTTTGTTTTTTGTACATTCTGCACTCCCTTGTTTCCTTCTCTGTGAACGGTATGGTTTGTCTGTGTCGCACGAGAAACAATACTTTTCACTATAATATGTGACAATAATAAATCAAATCAAAATCAAAAGCTATTCTTTCTAAGTAAAATTGTATTTATTTTCTTTGAAAGAAGGAGCTCCTTCTTAACAACCAGAGCAGATCTTTCATGGCCAGTTTCGTGAACTGAAATTCAACCAACTATCTTATCTCTATGAACAGCGTCAGAGAGTCTGTTACGAGTAGGAGAGCTAGGGTTACATTTAAATATAATCAAATGAAAAATGATCAGAGAAACACAATTATAAAAGTCCACATAGAACATAATACAATTGTAATGTTATAGTTTTTTTCAGTTAGATCTATTGAAAGATCCAGAAAATGATAGTGTGTCTTAATTGTAGCAATAACAATATTACATGTCAGCTTCATTGACAGTATCTTCCTTCAGTACCGTGACGTTTAATAAAAGATGACTCTTTTCGTCAACATTGTAGTTTCATAAGAAGTTATTTGATTGTCTAATCAGGCAATTTAACTTGTTCACAAGTTTTTTTTAAAGCCATTTTATCATTTCTGCCTTGTAGTTTCTGCCACGGAAAGGCACTTCCTAATGTCATTATTATAACTTAAGAGATCTAACCCATTGACCTCTGTTAGAAAAGTATGTGCAGGAATACTAGTTTAAAACTGTGTTTTTTCATAGTTAAATAGCTAGCTTCACACATGTTCGTCAATTCTCAAATTGCACTTACAGTTAAAGCATTTAAAAAATGCAGTATTGTTTTTCAGGGGGGCTTTTAGGTGGGGAATGCCACTAACTTAGTTAAAATGTTTCTGAAACACAGACCTTGATTTGTTGTCTATTATGTCAAGTAGACAGACAGTCTAAGGCTGTATGTGCAGCATCACCTGACCAGCATTGTCTGCCAATGTTTCACTGAGTTTGCCCAATAAGAAGTCAGTACCATATCATTTCACTGATTGTTGTCAACTTGTTCAACAGATTTGGATCTCTACAGACAGAAAACTTTTCTTCTACATATAGTACAAATCTTGTCTTGGGACAACACAGTAGCACAATTGTTAGCACTGCTGTCTCACAGTACCAGGGATCTGAGTTTGATTCCCAGCTTGGGTCACCCTCTGTGCAGAATCTGCATGTTCTCCTTGTGTCTGCGTTGATTTTCTCTGAGTGCTCTCCAGGTTCCTGCCACAGTCTGAAAAATGTGCTGGTTAGGTGCATTGGCTACACTAAATTCTTCCTCAGTGTAGTCAAATAGGCACTGGAGTGTAGCGACTGGGAAATTTTCACAGTAACTTTATTGCAATATTAATGTAAGCCTACTTGTGACACTAATAAATGAATTTCATTCTAAACTTGTTTTCTGAGCATTTATTTCTATGTAGCATTGTCAACTAAATGTGTGAAAAGAATTGGGGATCGAAGGTTAAAGTTTGCTTCCATTCAACAGTTACAAATCTATGGGACTAATGAGCAGGAAAATAGCTTCTGACTCTTCGAGTCTGCTTGTGTGACTCGTCATGATAGGCGTGACAGCCAGAGCATCGTGATGGAGCATTTTCCCCCAACCACCATCTGCCTCAGTAGCAATGTGATCTCCCAGGCAAGGTGAAAGAAAAAGAGAGAGGAAAAAAAGACAATTTGAATAATGGAAAAAAATACTCTGGAAAATTTCTCTGCTCAACGTGATCAGTGCCAGTCCAGGAGATCGCATGGACCAAGTAAAATCTATAATGACACTTGCCTTCAGTATAATGTGATCTCTGCCCCAACTAAGAAACAGTTAAACTCTCCCTTGAATGCATGCAAGGAGGCAGTGCCTTCCACACTAGACGGAAACACATCCCAAAGGCTCAATGCTTTCTGGGAAAGGAAACACCACTGAACATCCAATCTATATCTACCTCTGCATGGTTTAAGCCATAATGCTTTGATAGTTCAAACAAGATTTATTTGTGAATATTTGTATGTGGAATCTATTTTTACTCTGCTTGATGTGTTACAGTATGACATTGCTGAAAGCAGTAATGAGAAGACAAAACCTGCTGAATCTTTGTGCTGGAAATCGCAATTTCCTTTGGCAAGCTATCAGAAACTGTTGCATCTCTTCAGACGTTATCCACACACAGTATAGTTAGGCACTAGAACATCTTATAATTAGAATGAAATCAGGAAGCACTTTTTCACATTTGGGGCAATGAAAATCTGGAGCACTGTGTCTGAAAGGGCTGTGGGTATTGGTTCAAAATGTGCAGGATTGAGGCTGACATATTTCAGTGAGGTGAGAGTTTCAAATGATATGAAGAAAATATAGCCAGAAAGAATGGCGCTAAGATATAGGTCAACCGTAACCAGCCAGAATGGCAAAACAAACTCTGGGCTGAATGGTCAAATCCTACGTTCTTTCACATGAAGGTTAATTAAATATTATTCTTCTCATTTATAAGACATGTTCCATTTAAGCATTTTTGAGTTTCCCAGAATTGTTTAATTGTAGTTTTAGTCTGTAAATGCAGTTTAGATTTAATCAGTCGATTTGGAGAATATTAAAATGCTAACAAATTACTGAATGCAGGGCAATTGTTAATCATTGGGATGCAAATCTAGAAGTAGTGCCTGTCTTTAGCGAACCTATTGAAATGACCAAGGGTGTTAGCGTAGTGGGCGGTGTATAGTGATGAGTTCTCTTATTACTTCTCGCTTTCAGCTCTCACTGCTAGCCAGCAGTAAAATCACATGGAAAAAGAAAGCACAGTATGGTATATAAGCCTCTCCCTCCCCATGCTTAACTGATGGAAGGGCTCTGTAGTGCCTCCCCGCAATGATATGTGAACTGGGCACCTTGTAGTCATAGACCAAATGATAGAGAACGCAGAAGAAGCCTGGCTCTCCAAACACGTGGCAGCCAGGTCCATTGATGTATGGTATACCAAAATCACCACAGTGGGTAAATACCACACTGCCTTGCAGGGGTAAACCCTAACAGAAATTACAGAATGGAATCCAATAAGCGGTTGCTTGTCATTTATCAGACATTCTTCCAGCAACTCTTGCAGAAGAGATGGGTACCAAATAGTACAGGTTTTATCCTTTTTTTGTGGAGAATACTAGTAATGTTGAGAGATGGGTTAGGGAGTCCATGATTGGCATGAGTGGCAACTGAAGGTCTCCATACTACTTGCTTAGGCCTGCACCCTGGGGAGGATACACCAGCATCATAGTTTAACATTGACACAGCACAGGAAGCAACAGTCACATTACTGTTGAGGGAGGTGGATGGAGGAAGTGTTTAATCACCATGCTCTATCCATCACGCATATCATTACAAGTCACACAAGTAGACTTAAGCCAGATGCTCTTTCCTTGCTCATCAGTTCCATTGTTGATAACTGTTGAATGGACGCAAACTTTTAATCTCCAATTCTTTTTACATCTTATAACCTCTCAAGATTATAAATGGCAATAGTTACTCCTGACAATGGGAGAGATCACTGCAGTTCATTGGCTAGCCACTGCTTGCTTCATGCTGTACAGCCTCCTGGTCGATCAATGCATGTGCCTGAAGTCTACGGTCATCTCTCAGTAGGCGGGTCAATAATCATGCACCAAAAAATACAAACTCAACAAATAAGTCAGCAGTTTTTCACACTACAATCCTGGGCCGTACCAACCACTGGCTCAGAAGGAGAAATTCACCTCATCTTTCATCTCCTGAGATTAACAGATGCCTATATGAGAGTAATCTTGATGAAGTTGAGGGAAAAACCATTTGCATCAAACTTGAAATTGTAACATGTTAAAAAATGAGCACTTGGTGAAGAACAACAGCTGATCAGCGGCCTGGAAACTACACTACGGTTCAGGAAAGTTGCTGGGAAAATGAAAAATCTGGGCTTCTAAATGGGAAATCTAATTAAAATACCTGGAAATAGCTGGGGTTTCTTCAGAGAGCTCAATTCCCTCATTACTAGCTATTTGAAAGCCTATTTCTGACTAGTCTTTGGATCTTGTAGCTCCTTTTCCAGCTTCATGTCCGAATAGAATTAAGCTATCACATCTTGTGGGTTTAATGAGAATGGCCTACACCAATCCAGGGAAACCCAAATAGGCTGTCAATCTTCTCTAAGATCTGATAGAGCATCTTGCATCATATCATGGTGTTCAAATGGGACATCCATGTCTGTGCTATGAATAGACAAGCTGTTGCATACTGTTCTTTGGATACTAGCAACAATGTTACATTGCAATCCTCCTGACTGTGAATTTTTTTCCCTGATGGTGTCATCCTCTGAAATGTTGTCCCCTGTTTTTAGAAACTCAAGAGCCAGGATTTTCGAGTATTTATCCCGGGAAAAAAGCCAATGCCAGCACGCACATTCTTCGCTTTTTGTCTGTTTCTGTGTTCTCCTCAGATCATGAAAAAATTTACTGTTGTTACAGATGTCTCTGACTGTACCCATTACCGTCTCATTAATGTTTTTAAAAAAAAACTAAAAGTTAATACTGCTAACAACAGCAAAGTGCATTTATCCATTTTCTTATTAAGGTTACATAAGAATCATGTAATATATTTTTCATTTCCAATTGAATTAATTGGCATCATATTTAAATTAATATAGGAAATATGCAGCATATCAGGCAACATCTGCAGAGAGAGAAGCCAAGTTCATGTTTCAGGCTGGTGGCCTATCATCAGGAATGGAAATGTTGGCTTGTTTTTCCGCTTTGAACTGGGAGCCCCTTAAAGTGGTGAGGCCTTTTGATGAGCAAAGGTGAGCAGGTTAGATGGAATGGTCATGCTAAATTGCTCCTTAGTGTTCAAAGATAAATAGGTTAGGTGGATTAGTTATGTAAATGCATGGGGTGATGGGGATAGAGTGTACGGGGGTGGGGACATAGACCTAGGTCTTTCAGAGCCGAATGGCCACCTTCTGTACTGTAGGGATTCTAATACATAATAAAGCTTAGTTAAGAACCCAGACATCTATTATAATGCAAGGACACCTGCTCCCCAGCTAAAACATTGCTTGATTAACAGCTCAACTCTTTGATCTCTATAGTCAATTTTACAATATTTGTTTACATGTATTAATTTCTTTCAAGGGTTATGGTTTGTTGTTTTTGAAATTTCAAAGGATCAGGATGATTGACACTTATTTCAGCTTGTATTCAAACTTTCTTTTCAATTGGAGAAACTTCTCACTTAATTAGTTATTTCCAAGAGTTCTTTTAATACATTCCATTTTACACAATGTGGTTTATTGATTTTCTTAAGTGTACAATGGATCACTGATAATGGAAGTGCTATATCTTGATATGGGCGTTTGAGAGGCCATAGGGGATGGAACAGGAACCTGGGGTCATGAGGGGTCGGAGGTTGGGTGGAGGCATAAGAAACATGGAGATGGCATTGGGAGTGCATTGAGGATACAAATGTTGTGGAGGTGACGGATGGCAAATCTTTGTGTTTCTATTTTAGGTCCTACGGCACAGAGGCAGGCCTTTTAACCAGCCTACTACTGTACCCTGCACTCTCCTGGCTGCCTCTGCCCTGGTTGGCCAGCCCAATCCCATCCTCTGCCTGCCCCTTTGCAATGACGATCCTGCCTCTTTTGGGCACTTTATACCAAGTTAGAATTTTCCTGACCGCTTACTGATCTTGGAGCTGAAAATCCAGGTAGTTAGGATTATTTCTTACTCCACAGATGCAGCCTGGCCTGCTGAGTGTTCAGGATCTCTTCCAGCATCTGCAGTATTTTACTTTGATTTAGATTAAATTTCCCGTGTTCACTGACTTTGAAAAGCAAGACATTTGCTGTTATCTAGTAATGTGACGTGTGCACATCTAGGATTAGAAATGATTGCCATTTCTTGAAAGATACAACATCTTACAAACACTTTTGGTTCAAACATGCAGGGAAAGTCATTTTGAGATTCCTATAGGATGGCTAAAGCACAAAGTATATCCCTGCAACCTTCTCAGGATGTGGAAGATATTTTAGTCAGGATTATAACCTCTCAAGGAACACAAAAATCTACAATTTGATTGTTTGTTGTGATAAAAATGTGATACCTTCATTAAGCTCAGCAATGAAATTTGAAATAACAAATAGAGTATTTATCTAGCTTTACTCTATCGATATAGCTTTGCAGATCTACTCACTCATTCTGAGTTAAAATGCTGACATTTCTCAGGACTACTAGATTGTGGAGCACAAAATTATGTTATGATATTGTACGTAATTTGGTATCCCCACATTATTAATGAGAAAGCTATTTGATTTTTATGAAAAACCAAGTTAAAAAATGATGTTTTAGTGATGTTGATTGAGGGATAAGTATTGAGCAGGACACTGGGGATAAACTGCTCTGCATTTCTTCAGAATACTTCCGCATCATCCCTTATACCTACTTGTGGGAACAGGATCTTAATTTGATTTCTTGTGAAAAGAAAACAGCACATCAGGCAGCACATTCCCTCAGTACTTCATTGGAGTACTTCCACAGATCGGAGTAAATTTTGCAGTTCATGCATATCTATTCTATTTGTGGATTTTCATACCACCTGAAATGCACAGAATGTGAGGTTTATACCACAGGTATAGGAAGAGGTTGTATTTTGATTTTTTTAATATTCCAATTTTTTCCACTTTTTTCTCTCTCATCCCCTTCCAGAGTCACTGGGGGCAATGATACTAGTGGTACAGGTGCTGGCATTCTTCTAGCGCATCACCAGTATCTATTCTTCATGTGAGATAGCAAGGTACTTTACCATGGAGTGCATGACAGTCAAACCCAGTCTACTCCTCTTCATTAATGCATGTTTCAACAAAGGCAATCGTTCATGACTGGGAACGCTATCATTATGAGTTTTTTATTACATAAATCATAACAATGTCACCCTAGCTGAAATCAACTAATTCAATGCAGATGACAATAAACTTGGAAACTTCCAAGCTGGCATGATGCTGTTATTGGAAGGGATACACAACTGATGCCTGGGACATAAGCAAGTGGCATTTAAGGAAAGCTTGATTACACTGGGCATTTTCTAACTGGAAAAGACTGAGTGAGAATACAATAGAAGTAATTAAAATTGAGGTGTTCGAACAAGTTAGATGTGGGTAGGTTTTCCTGTAGTACGCAGAACTTAAGGACAAGAGGTTATATACATTTAATAACAAAAAATACAATACCAAAAAATTGCAAGAGGAGCTGTTTTCTTAAGTGTGCTTAGTATGTGCAGCAGTTGACCAACATTGGGTGACGGAACAAGGATCATAGAATCTACAGCATGGAGACAGACCCTTCAGCTCAAAACTGGCCCATGCCGACCAAAATACACAAATAAACTGATCTCATTTGCCTGCATTTGGCCCATATCCCTCTAAATCTTTCCTATCCATGTATCAGTCCAGATGCCTTTTAAATGTTGTCAATGTCCCTGCCTCAACAACTTCCTCTGGCAGCTCATTCCACGTTTGTACCACCCTCTGTTCCTCAGGTTCCCATTAATTCTTTCCCCTTGACAAAACTGTGCCCTCTAGTTCTTGATTCCCCAACCCTGGGAAAAAGAGTGAGTGCATTCATCCTATCCATGCCCCTCATGATCTTGTACACCTCTATAAGGTCACCTGTCAGTCTTCTATGCTCCAAAGAAAAATGTCTCAGCCTGTCCAATCTCTCCCTTATAACTCAGTCCCTTGAGCCCTGGCAAATTCCTTGTAAATCTCTTCTGCACTCTCTCCAGTTTAATAATATCTTTCCTAGAGCAAGGTGACCAAAACTGAACTCAATACACAAGAAAGGAGCATCTAAAAGTCTCAAAAAAGGAAATGGCCAGGTTCTTGCAAACTGCTGGAATTCAAAATTATTAGAAGTAAAGAAAGAAAGTGAACTTGGTGAATGAGAGGTGAATCAAATGGAAATCTTCTCACATTTTGAGTTGTTGCTATGTCCGGAAGAATTGTATAATTATTCAAAAAATTGAGAAAGGTAGGAGAATAAATGGATAGCTCCAGCAGAAAATGCACATGGGTACGATGGGCAAACAGCCTCCTTCCAAATTGAAAATTCAATGCAAATCCTTCTGTGCATGAGAACTATTTGTACTGATTCAATCTTGGTGTCAGGACTTCATCCTGGCCTGCAGGTGGGGTCTCACTGCCATAATTCACAGGCAAATTATTGATGTGTATTGGATTAATTTTAGCTAGCCACATTCAGATCAAGAAGAGTGGGTTGGGAGTGGGAGGCAAAAACCACGAACCGCCTGATTGGCACGGTGGAACAGTGATTGGCACTGCTGCCTCACAACGCCAGGGACCCAGGTTCGATTCCTAGCTTGGTCATTGTCTGTGCGGAGTTTGCATTTCCTCCCCTTGTCTGCATGGGTTTCCTCCGGGTGCAGAGGGACCTGGGGATCCTTGTGCACGAATTGCAAAAATTCAGTCTGCAGGTACAGCAAGTGATCAAGAAGGCGAATGGCATGTTGGCCTTTATCATGAGGGGAATAGAATATAAAAGCTGGGAGGTGTTGCTGCAATGTACAAGGCACTGGTGAGGCCGCAACTGGCGTACTGTGTGCAATTCTGGTCCCCTTATTTGCAAAAGGATATGTTGGCCTTGGAGGGAATACAGAGAAGGTTTACCAGGTTGATACCAGAGATGAAGGGGCTAGCCTATGAGAAGAGATTGAATAGATTGGGCCTGTACTTGTTGGAGTTTAGAAGGCTGAAGGGGGATCTTATAGAGACATATAAGATAATGAAGGCACTAGATAGGGTAGAGGTAGAGAGATTCTTTCCATTTAGAAAGGAAACCAGAACTCGAGGGCACAGCCTCAAAATAAGACGGGGGGGTGGGACAGTTGAGGAAGAACTTCTTCTCTCAGAGGGTAGTGAATCTCTGGAGTTCTCTGCCATTGAAGTGGTGGAGGCTACCTCATTGAATATATTTAAGTGATGGGTAGATAGATTTCTGATTGACAAGGGAATTAAGGATTATGGGGAGCAGGCGGGTAAGTGAAACTGATCCACTTCAGATCAGCCATGATCTTATTGAATGGCAGAACAGGCTCGAGGGGCTAGATGACCTACTCCTGCTCCTATTTCTTATGTTCTTATGTTCTCTGTTCGTCTCCTACCATATGTGGATTAGGTTGACTGGTCATGGTTAATTGACCCTGGTGTCAGGGGAATTAGCAGGGTAAATGTGTGATGTTATGGAAATAGAGCCTGGGTGGGATTGTGGTTGGTACAGTTTCAATGGACTGAATGGCCTGTTCTGCACTGTAGAGCTTCTATAAAATTTAGCCAAGACATGATGTTGAACGCCAGCTTCTGCTGGTTTCACATTCAGGGAAGCTAAAAGTAAAAAAAAACCTTAAATTTTACCTGGAGGCCTCTGGTGGTCCCTTTAAGTACAACTGTTTAGGTTATAAAAGAAAGTAATAAACTGAACAAAGCATAGTCAAAATGCTGCCAAATTTTAGAGCAGACCCATGAATTAGGCTTCTATTGGGGTTAAGGAATGAAGGCCTGTTCCAGGTGGCCATCAGGGGTGTCTGAACATTGCCTAACCTAAAATGACATCACAAATATATCTGGTGCTTCTTGGACATGGGACATAGTTCTGCAAAATTGTCAATTTATTCTCATTTGGTCCACAGAAGATTAGCACAACAGAGCTTAATTCTTTTCCATCTATGGCACTAACACACCATATCACATCCCATCACTAGGACAGCAGCACTTGTAGAATATTGGAAAAACTATGTGGTTTATTGTTTTATTTTCTTTTTGATTTGTTGATGCCCATCATATATTCTGTCCAACAGGTGGCTTAAATCCAAGTCTTCCCATGCTAATGAAAGTGCATCCAATGTGCATGAACTGGGAAGCTTCAGATAGATATTTTGTTTACAGTGCAATTTCAAATTGGAATGGGTAACATTTCTAGTTTGTTTTGAATCAAACCTGATGCGGCAATGATATAGAAAGAAATTTCTGCTCCAGTCAATAAACAAGATTGGGCTGAAGTTATTGAAGTAGCTGTCGTTACATTCCAAGATGCACTGTTCACGCAGATTAAATGTTGCTTTGTGTTGCGAGGAACAGCAGAATTCCTTTTGTATTGATTCATGAATGCCAAACAAATATCTTGCTGGTCAACAAATAGGTTAAAGTTTCAGAAAACAAAGTAAGGAATAAAACAAGAGTGCCTGCAATTTCTTTAGCTAAAGGTCATCCAGAAATACACAGGCAGCTTGTACAAACGATAATAGAATCAGTACCTTTTGCTGTTCAGGAATATCATGGCAGAACTACTGACTGACCTTATGCTACGTTTCATATGTCAACTGATTAAATAATTATTCATAATTTTTAGCTGCCTTTTCTTTCTGTAAGTAAACATATTTAGTATAAATTATATTTATTTCTCTCCATCATGGTACTTCCTCCATCATTTGAGATGAATCCAGGCTGAGGATTTTTTCTGTAAAATGTGTGAAGGGAAATATAATTGCTGAAGAAAAGTGTGGTTATGATGGGCGGGATGGCTTACTCTAGTTTTATTCAGCTTTCATGCTTCTGAAAATGCTGCCAGCAGCTAAATAAGGAGGTCCATCTTGCGACTCCATTAAGAATTGACTAACCTGAGAAAAGTGTTTGGAAAAACAGTCAAGGTTGGGGATTGAACACACAGTCGTGCACTTTGGAGTATGTCAGTTATACTGTTAGAGCATTTGGGTTGCAATTTATGAACATTTTTATTTTGCCTGAACAGTAAGTTGCTACTAAACGAGGCTGGATGATTGAAAAGATGCCAAGCAATGCAAATCCATGATGACATCATTTGCAAGTGATACAGTGATACATTTCAGTGGGCTGACAAACGCACAGTAGCATGGTGATATTAGCAGCCTCTGCTATCCTAATAAATACAGCTAAATCACTTAAGCCTTCATGGTTTTAGCATAAATGCCTACTGTTTAGGACATATGTATCCACTGCCCAACAATAAACCAAACGCGTGCTGCAAACGGAAGATTAATTTTACTCTAGCACTTTGAGGCAAATAATAAAACCTCTCAGAGTACACTGCTTGTTAGCATCTGATAGAAAAATACTGAGAGATACTGACCAGGATTCATTTCTCCAGGGATAACTCTGCACACCTATACAGCTGCTCTGTGACTTAGTGGCATATTGACAATTAATTCCACTTTATTGCACAGCCTAAACCCTTATATCCTCTGTCAGGGGTGAGTCGTGCAAATATAGGTCAAGCTATCCCTAACTGAGAGCTCTAACTTGATTCCATTCTGTTCAAAAATACTTCAGGGAAATCAATTTTTAGATCTTAAATGACTTCCCGCCAGCCTGCAATCTCATTCAAAATGTTGCCATCACTTTAAAAACCCATATGAATGATTCCGAAGGCTGCGTTTAGGGCAATTCCTAATTCTGTTGTGATCACACTTCTATCACATACCTCTGAAATATCAGTGCCTACAGTAATTTCTTTTAAGAGAACTGATCTCATTGAACAGTCACTGTTTGTTAACAACATATCCAGCCTCGAATATTTCTAAATTATTTCATATCTGATA
Source organism: Sphyrna mokarran (assembly GCA_024679065.1). Lineage (NCBI taxonomy): Eukaryota > Metazoa > Chordata > Chondrichthyes > Carcharhiniformes > Carcharhinidae > Sphyrna > Sphyrna mokarran. Next base: position 42,149,054 of record JAGIQG010000001.1, on the reverse strand, counting down.
TGCTAAAATAAAGAATGTTAACAGCTTGAAGTCTGCTCACCATCAATGTCAGGATCTTTAAAAGTGAATTCCCTTGACATATTAGAAAGGAGATTCCCTCAGACTGAATGAAGTTCATTTTTTCATTATTGTTGCGAATCCTCATTAAAGGGGAGCAAGAGGAAATTGTCAATGACTTACAATTAATGTCCCCTCTAAGCTATGAGAGTGGGCAAACATGCAGCAAAATTAAAGGGAACATGCTGGCAATTTAAAATGCAGGGAATAGTCTGTGCACAACCAGCATTCCCTTTAAGAAATGCACATGCATGGCCATACACCAATTTGCAGTAAACAGGTCATGAACAGTAAAAGGAAATGAGAAGGAACAGTGCTAATACTCCTGTCCTTTTTTTAAGAACAAAAGCTACTTAAAAGAATATAACCTTTGCCATTTAGTAGAGAAAGAGTATAAACTGAAAATATAGTTTCTGATAACATCCTTCAAAAAATAGAAACATCTTTTATAGATTTGTAAACCAATGGACTTTGACGTAAACCAATGTCAGAGACTTGTGACCACCAATTATAAATGAATAGGATTTATTGCGCATAAGCAGGCCATTCAGTGATGCAAGTGTTAATGCTCCACATCCAGCTACTCTGTTTACTACTCCCAAAAACATATCCTTTTGTTCTTTTCTTCTATACTTATCCAACTTGTCTTCAACACATCTATGCTGTTACCTCAGCCATCCCATGCTGTGATTTCTACGTTCTCACCATTCCCTGAATAAATAAGTTTTCTAAAATTCCTTATTTGATTTATTAGTGATAATATGTTTAGCATTTCTAATTTTGGACTGTCCCGTAAGTAAAAACATGTCATCTACTATGTTAAGCATTTTCATAATTCTGAACGCGTCAATAAGATTTTGATACATTGATAAATTTTTAGGATTTGTTGTTGGGTTATAACACCAATGAATTTTATTGTTAATTACTGTTTAAATTAAATGGTTCCATTTGAATTTCTGTTAGTGAGACAATGGGCAGTCAAGGACTTTGTTCAACTTTGCAGTTGTTGCACTCATTGGTTTATAACTTTAAGTCAATTAAGTGTTTTTCTTATTAACTTTGATGGACTAGCTACAAAAATTTTGAACTTTGGATGATTTTACATTTAAACAAGACCCATGCATTGCATTAATTGGTCTGTACTAGAGAGAAACTTTATTCCTTTGACATTACGGTAGAAAGTGTTTTTTAACATTTGTTTTTAATGGTTTTAGTATTTGTTCACGTAAGTGTTTCTGATAGGTGCACTATTGACAAGAGAATGTGGCTTTGTTTGCTGTAACTGCTTTGTGTCTAAAGGAACAGTATCATTTGTTTGTAATGTCATGTAAATTTTGGGGACCCATGGGAAACAAGAAATGAACACTTGTCCTTAGTCTGTGAGCCTCCACTTAGAGGTCAGGTGACATGAAATGTTTCATAACCTAAGCGAATGGAAGAGGTGTATTTGGATTACTGTGCAACTAAGGGATCCTGAAATAATGAGAAGTGGTGATTAAAGTTGGAAAATTGGAATGTTTGTTGGCACTGAGTTAACATGGTTTCTGGGGTGATGACTCTTACGGACACAGTTCAACATCACTTCAAAGACAGAGAAGACAAAGATGTTGGGTGGGATTTTCTGGCTACATTTGCCCCAAAACTGGAATATCCCACCTAGCGTTAATGGATCTTTGCACCGTCCACTCTCCCTGCTCACTAGAGTTCCCATAGTGAGCAAGACAGGAAAATTCCTCCTGTTGTCTGTATTGGCAATGCTGAAGGATTGCAAGAGAACCTGAGGAATGAGGGATATCCATATTGTCTAAATTGCATTGTGAAATAGAAACATAGAAAATAAGTGCATGAACAGGCCATTTGGCCCTTCAAGCCTGCACCATCATTAAATCTGATCATGGCTTATCATGCTCTTTCAGTATCCCATTCCTGCTTTCTTTCCATATCCCTTGATCCCTTTACCCAGGAACGTTATGTCCAGCTCTCTCTTAAACACATCTAATGAAATGGCCCCAACAGTTTTCTGTAGTAGAGAATTCCACAAGTTCATAACCCTGTCAGTAAAGAAATTCTTCCTCATCTCAGCCCTGAAAGGCTTACTCCTTATTCTTAGATTGTGATTTCCTGTTCTAGACTTTTCCAACATAGGGAACATTCTTCCCACATCTAGCCTGTCCAGTCCCAACAGAAAATTTTCTATGTTTCTGAGATCTGCTTTCATTCTTCTAAATCCCAGTGAGTACAAGCCCAGTCAATCCAGTCCCTCTTCGTATGTCAGTCCTGTCATTCCAAGAATGAACTTTCCCTGGATTGCCTCAATAGCAAGAATGCCCTTCCTCAGACTAGAAGACCAACACTGCACACAGTACTCAAGCTATGGCCTCACCAAGGTCTTGTTTAACTGCAACAAGACAACATTACTCCTATACTCAAATTCCCTTGCTATGAATGATAGCATGCCATTAGCTTTCCTCACGGCCTGCTTTACTGTACGCCAACCTTCAACAACTGTTCCACCATGATACCCAGGTCACGTTGTGCTTCTCCTTTTCCTAAACTGCCACCCTTCAGATAATTTCCTTCTTGTTTTTGCGATCAAAGTGGATAACCTCACATTTATCCACATTATATTGTATTTGCCCATTCAGCCAGCCTGTCCAAATTACAATGCAGCCTTTTAGCATCCTCCTCACAGCACACACTGCTGCCCAGCTTATTATTGTCTGTAAATTCGGAGATGCTGCATTAATTTTGTTCATCCAAATCACAAATTTGTATTGTGAATAGCTGGGTCTCAGTAATGAACCCTGAGATACTCCACAAATTATTATCTCCCATTCTGAAAAGGATTCCATTTATTCCCATTCTGTTTCCTCTCTGCCAACCTGTTCTCTATCCGCGTCAATACATTATCCCCAATACCATGAGCTTTACATTTGCTCACAATCTTGCTTTAGTTCTGCTTTACATATACATACTGTTTATTCATACCTTATTGGGTCAAGTGAATATACCTAGTGTTAGAAATTTGAATGTCGGAATATTAGTTAGAAGGGTTTTGCACAACAAAACCCTGATTCTTACACTTCTATAAACTCACCTCCCAGCCTTATGGAGAAAAAAACCCAGCTTGTTTAATCTTTCCTAATGGCTGTACATTCTTAGTTCTGGTAACATCCTTGCAAATCTTTTTTTATAAGTTTTTCAGATCTCTTCTACACTATTGATATGAAGACCAGAATGGTGCACAGTCCAGTAAGTGTAGTCAAAGCAAAGTGTTGTATATGTTTTACATAATGGATTGGATTTTCGGGCTTCGCTCATCCTGAAACCATAAAATCTCACCTGAGGTAATAGATTTTTCCATGATCCACCACTTGCCTGCTCTGATTCCTGTGGTACAATTCAACATCTCCATTTTTGAATACTGTTCCTCTAGAAATGAATGTTGGTGCTTAAATTGCACCTTTATGGCATATTAACCTGCATTGCTATTTTTAAAGATTTGTGTACCCCTCAATCCCTTTGCACTTCGATTCCATTTGGATTCTAATATTCCAAGGAATATGTGGCCTTATTTTTCCACAAAAAAACTCACTATGTCACATTTATATATATTGGAGTTCATCTCCTACTTAAATGTATGTATGATGGCCTCAATTTAATGATTAATTGGTGTAATCCTGTGTTATTTTTGCACAATGCATTAGTATTACCATCAGTAAAAAAAGTATCAAATATTGAGATGGGTGCAAATTTACACACAGTAATTTATTCTTAAAGTACATTTTAATTATAATCATTCTTCTTGGTTCTCTTATGGTTATAATGTTCTTTGAAACATTCAACCGTTGATTCATTTCTTTTTGTTCTCATCTCAGTGAGACATATTACTCCACATTTTCTATGTTTTTTATTTCTTTTTCTATTTCATACCATTCATATCAACATCAAGTAATCCTAACTCTATTAAATCTCGGTTAGCACAAAGCAAAGCTATTTCTCTTCTACCTAGCCACATGTCCTCATCTTGAATGCATTACCATTGCCCATATAAGCTGTACATAGAGGATGCCATATTGGGGGTAGTTTTATATTGCACACATACACTAAATACTCAAGCTCATCATATGTAGGGCCCTTTCTACTTCATTTATTTCAATCTAGAAAATATTAGAAAGAAAGGACCAAAGGTGGAAGGCTAGTCTTTAATTTATTGCACTGACCAGTCATTTTTCCTGTTATGATTGTGTATTTATGTTTCATGTCCTTTGTTTACCTTAGTTACATACATAAAGAATACCATATCTCACAAAGAAGAGTCATGCTGTCAATTTTTTTTTTGTCTTGAACTGATTAGGATAAGTCTTTCTCTCTGTTTGATAAGTGCAAGATGAAAAGCTTTAACAACATGTCTGTGTTTTCAACAACATAATTCTCTGCATCTTCACCAAGCAGAAGGATCAATCCTAGTACAATCTATGGCACAATTTAATCTGATAAAATGATGGTTTGTGCTACATCTGTGTTAAAAATTGCCTGGAGGAGCTCAGGATCCTCCCCTGACATGGTAGTCTCTGTTCAATTTGCTGGAGAAGAAGATAGTTGACTGAGGAGCTACACAACGTACTGGCATTGGTTTTCTCTGCACCCAACTCTGAATTAGTTGCTCTGTTTGTTTCTGCCTAGCTCTTCCAAAGCCTGCCCAAAGGCCATCAGCAACTATCCCTCTGTTGTCAGTGTGAATGTCTACTATTTTCATATCTTGCTTACGGGTGTCTTGTAATGGAGACATGGACACCCAGGAAGTCATGATCCATTAACCACAAGGTATCCTGAAAAGATCAGGGTACTGGCACCATCTGGATCTAACCATCACCAGACATTACTATCTATCTAGCGTTCTCAACACGCAGCTATTTCAGTGCTGACTGTCTTACAGATCATGCCGTGATGTGCAACAGTGTTGGTATGTAACCCTTGACATTTTTCATTCAGAACAGGGATGCTGTCCTCTTATTAATACTTCCTACCCAGATAAAAAGCCCAACCATTCCTCAAGTCAACTGAATAGGTGCTTCCATGCAGAGTGCAGGAGCAAAATGGAACATACTTCAAGACAAAGAAAACGTGGAGTAATATGTCTCACTGAGATGAGAACAAAAAATAATGAATCAACAGATGAATATTTCAAAGAACATTATAACCATAAGAGAACAAAGAAGAATGATTATAATTAAAATGTACTTTGAGAATAAATTACTGTGTGTAAATTTGCACCCACCTCAATATTTGATACATTTTTTTGTAACGGTAATACTAATGCACTGTGCAAAAATAATACAGGGTTACACCAAATAATCGTTAAATCTCAACACATGGGGAACAAAAATGCACATGGACTGACTGGTTTGAGGCTAATATCACTGTTTGAAGCCTAGTGGCCCATTCTTATTCATTACAAAAGAGATCCAAGTGAGAAGACTGAGTGCACTCAGCCACTCAAAATAAACTCCAACAGACTACCAGGTGCTGTACTGGTTACAAATTTGCCAAATTATCCAGATATCCTTTGACATAAAGAATGCTAGGACATATATAAAGAGGCCAAAAAGGCAGCAGGTTGATTTGCAAAGAAAATGACTCAGTTGAAAGTAACGGCAAAGTTGTCATCTCATACTAGCAATATAGTCTTCTCCTCCTTTCCCCACCTATAGTTATCTAGCTTGTCTTAAACACATTTATACCTTTGCTTCAACTCTCATTGCCTACATGATGTATGACAGCAATTTGCAAAACTTACTTCAACATCACCAACCATATCTATCACTGATAGATTCTCCTCTAAGTCACATTCTATCCTGTCTTGGACGTTACTATTGTTCCATTGTCTTTTTAATAGAACATAGAACATAGAACATTACAGCACAGAACAGGCCCTTCGGCCCTCGATGTTGCGCCGACCAATATAAAAAGCAATGCCCCTCCAAACTAAACCATTCCCTTCTCTTCCATATACTTATTAACTAATTTTTTGGTTTACTACACTGAAATACCAAACATCAATGGTAACTGCTGCTGTTCTGTTGGACAATAATGAAAATTAACCAATGGAAGCTGTTTTTGATCATCCTGGAAAGTCCTAACTAATTAATCTTTGTAAATAAGAATTGTAGTCTTAATCCCACAAATTGACCAATCTTTTCTAAAGAGCAAATGTACAACTTCAGATCGCAGATTAAAGCAAGGATTGCCAGATCATGGGTCATGACCTCAAGGGATCTGAGGCAGCGATGGCAATTGTTGAGTTAAGACACTAGCAGAATAGTCCTGGGATTGGCACTGAGGTGAACATCTTTGCTTCAGGACCACATCAGAACTTCAGCGCTTTCAAAGCCAGTGAGCTCCCTGAACAACTATCCCAACACCACCCCTCTCCCCCACACATACACACTCAACAACTCTCCACTCTCACAACTCTCGCACAACAAATGGCTCCTCCACAATGCCAGACAACCCCATTCCTACCCCACTCTCACTCTGGCGTCAGACCAACTTTTTATTTTTAAAATGGGATCAGTGGGAAAAAATTTGGGAAGCAGTGGATTAGAGTTTTGATTTCTAAAGAATGATTGTTTAATATTTGACAGTCATGTCCCTCGAGCTCAGTCAAACTTTGACTTATAAATTTTGCCAACTTCCAAAAATATATACCACTGATTGTTAAATACCTTTTCCAAAGGAATTGCTCCTGAAGTCTGCTGGAATTATTGATAGGCATATATCTTGAAGTATTCTTGAAGACTTCACATCATCCCAAAGGCACTGGCTTCACGAGAATTTTTTGTTGAGTTAGTCTATGAGCATGAGTTCCTCCTGTCACATTTGGATGTTATGAGTATTGTTGACACACTCTAAAAGTCAACATTACTTCATTCACAATGTCAATGGACAAGTTTCTGTCATTGATGGTCTAGAAGGCAAATTGATTCTGACATTTTATTTATTCTAACTGCAGCTGAGTTCCACCTTAAGCTGTGTGAAGAAGCAAACATTTCTCATCTTATACAAAAAAGAGGTTATATGGTCAATAATGATCTATGTCATTTTGTTTTCTTCTCGAACTCTGATGTGGTATCTGTTTCAGATTTTTTTTTTCCATTGGGATGCAAACAGAAAATTGAGATTAAGCATTGATTTCATTCAATTTATCATGTTTTCCTTCATAAAATATAAGTCCTGGAATCTCTCTGTTTATCTGAGATGAATTTATGCAGAGTAACTTTAGTGACATTTAAATACACAACTTTCTTCAAAAATCAAACCTGGAGCATGCTTAATTTGAAAATTATTTCAATTATTGCTTCAGAGTAATAATGCATTCAATAATCAAGTATAAGGGGAAGTTTCTGAATGAGATTTAGTAAAATTAAACATTGAGCAATTGAATTCAAGAAATAATTTTGATCATAATCATTTGAATTTTATTAATTTTCATTGTTGATAATATATCGTGTATTGAAGCCACATCTTCACTGCATTATCACATGGGAATATTTGCATATAAAACTACATATGGTAATGTATGAGTTTACATAGCAATCATAGAATACCTACAGTGCAGAAGGAGGCCATTTGGCCCATAGAGTCTGCACCAAAAACAATCCTACCTATCCTCTTAACCCTATGTATTTATCCTACAAATCTCCCAACATCAAGGGAAATTTTAGCAGAGCCAATCAACCTAGCCTGCATGTTTTTGGAATGTGGGAGGAAACCAGTCTACCCAGAGGAAACTCACGCAGACACGGGGAAAACATGCAACTCCACACAGACAGCTGAAGCCAAAATTGAACCCAGGTCCATGGCACTGTGAAGCAGCAGTGCTAACCTCTGTGCCACTATGTGCATGTCCATGCACATATGAATTATTAATATGGAACCTCATACTCTGTGGAAAGCAAACTCTAGTTTCTAATTGTTACTCAATCCTTGCAAAATGGAGAGTAACCTGTTGTAAAGAAGTTGAATAATTTACATTCTGCTTAGTCCACTTTGCCTCACCCTAAATAATTAAACTCTCATTAAGAAAGTCACAGACCTGCCTTTAATTATAGAATAGATTAATAGACAAAATTTGCTGCAGGCTGGGCATTTGATTTCTAATGCATGCACAGAATTTATCACATGTTTTAAATTTGGAACTGAAGCCTGATACCATCTGGCCTGCATGGCAAGGTAATATTTTTATAATGAGGCTAACCAAATATAACTTTGAATTTATTTGTGAATATTATTAAGAAGAGAAGTACTCATTAAACCGTACAACCAATTAATAGGAAGAAAAAAGCTGTTTTGCAATGACTACAGTTGACTACAGGCGACACGATGACACAGTAGTTAGCACTGCTGCTCACAGTGCCACGGACCTGAGTTCAATTCATGGGTCACTGTTTATGTGAAATTTGAACATTCTCCCCATGTCTGTGTTGGTTTGCTCTGGTTTTCCCTCACAGTCTAAAGATGTGCAGGTTAGATTGATTGGCCATGTGAAATTATCCCTTAGTTTCAGGAGGATTAATAGGGTAAATATGTGGGGTTATGGGAATAAGGCCTGGGTAGGATTGTGATTCATACAGACTCAATGTGCTGAATGGCCTTTTTCTGCACCATAGAAATTTTACATCCAGTTTGGTTAAGATTAGTTTAGCATTTCTAGAGAAACCAAACTTTAGAATTGATGATCCCATTTTAGAAGTTTTGTGCATATATTTTAAAAAGTGATGTTACAAAGTTGTAGGGAATATGCAATGTTTTGTTCATATACGAATGCTCGTCCCGCTTGCTTGGTATTATTAACTTATTATGCTTTTGGGAAACTGTCCTTAATTTTCGTCAGTTATATATTCGATAATTGCAGAAATCTCAAATCAGTTGAATTAGGTGCTTGTTCCGCATCATCCACTGATGGACACATGCACACACGCGCGTACACACACACACACACACACACACACACAGACACACACACACACACACACACACACACACACACACACACACACGCTTAAAAATCAACATTTCTATTTTTTTTCCTTAATACTATTCTTGAGGAAGTATTCAAAATGAACAGAGTGGCTTTGAGAACAAAGATTGCAGCTTGCTAAATATATTTCTATTTAGTTATCAGGATAAATGCTAATTAATACAAGTTGCTTTTATTTTTGTACACCTCTTCACGTCAGAAATGCTCCGATTCATGTGCATCCCACTGTGAATATCCTTCTCGAATCTTTCATATTTTTTACCATTTATTTTTATCCCAAGTCTGCAGGTGCTTGTGCTGGGATATTTCTCAGCTCTTCGAAAATGCCATCGATACACCATAAATCAAAAAGAATTATAGCTTCCTCAAAATTTAAAGATTCCCCTGTGCTCTTTTTCATTACTACCTGTGCAGTGCTGTGCATATGCTCCTAGACTGACTTCTTCAAACAGATATATTATCATCTCCAGATCCTTCATTTGTATGCCAGACACCTTGTCCAGATCTTCTTGTATATTAGCCTATGTTTTAAATATAATTGGCTTATGTAGAGTTGTGAATTGGTTGTTTTGGCTGCTGTTTTAGTCTGTGACAGTGACAGTTATTTGCTTTTTGTACTGTGATTCTGTACCTTGGACGTAGCCAGATATTACCTGTCATGCTGTGATCATCCCCGCATACCGTGACAGTTACAGCCTGTCATACTGAGCTTCAGCACCACGGCCAGAGACCAGCCATTGTCTGTCATTCCGCACCATGGACAGAGACAGCCATTGTCTGTCATTCATTCAGCACCATGGACAGAGACAGGCATTCCTTGTTAAGAACGACAAATCAGTGCCATGGATCGAGTTAACATTCCTATTCTACTCATCATTATAGAAACATCGCGGCCTATTATAAAAATAAAAAAATTGCTTGTTAAATATTATTACAAAACTAAAGAGTTTAATTAAAAAAGAAACTTGCATACCGTACCATATTATCGTTCTAAAAACATCCTTTATTTAAAACGGTTTTGTATACCACACTTCAAGTAATTAATTCCTCGCCACAAATCAATGTCATCTGAGGTTAGATTAGGCATCAGAGATGATTGACCGCCGATCATCTCCAACGTGGTGTCAATCATATGTAATTAATCTTGTCAAGCATAGTGCCCAACTTAACAATATTTTTAAGTTAGATCAAATTCTTCACGGAACCAAGCAGTTTGTAGATATGACGGAATTGTATGTTGTTTAAACATGCAATAGAAATACTTATTGCCAGCTTAATAGTGAGGTTGATGTAATTTTGCTGCTCTAAGCAATTTTTCATAGCCTAGGAAAATGTGATAATTTCTGCTCTGTCACAGAGCCACTGTTTAGTGGATGTAAGAGAAATGTTAGAGAAACATCAACACCACGCTGAACTAGCTTTAAATAAGCACAAGCTAATACAAAAAAAAATCACTTTTAAATTCCTTTAAACTTTCACTGACAAAATTTTTCCAGTCCTATTTCACTAATCTATTTGCACAACAGAGTTCGGCAGGGACAGAGAAAGAAAGAGACCAACGACACTTCAATTAGATTTTGTGCATAATGCAATTTACAAATCTTTGGCTTACAACAAAGTCACATCTTACAGAATACCTAAAAATATTAATGTCATATTAATGTGATATGGATTGTTTTTGGATAGCTTTATAGAAGAGGTGATTATAATCTTGTCGCTCTGCATTTGGTATGGATTCACTGTGGTATGCAGCAACATTCCTAATTTTATTGTTTGAACTTACATTAAAAATATTTTTGAATAACATGTGCTCCCTAAAATAGACCAAGGTGTTTCAAATTTTACTCTTCTGGTTGAATTATTTCATTTGTATTTTGATCTCTATCTTATGCAACATATTTCTCACTAAAGTAAGTTAAGGAATTAACATCTGGTTGTTGATGGAGCAATGAATTATAAGGATATTACGGCAAGATTTCACAAGTTAGTTTTCTTGCCTTTGAAGCAAGACAGTGCCACCCCACGTATGTTCAAAGAAGTGAAGCTTTGACTTGCATGGAAAATTAATGTACTGCCATTTACTATCTGCATTTTATGTTTACTGTTATCAATATTATAAAGATTAGTATTATTATATGTCAAGAAATCACCATTAAACCCAAAGACATGCATATATTTGTGCTTGTTTTTCTCTACTATTATAATTCATTTATTCATTTTTAGAACCCACCAGCACTCCTAAATCAGAGTATAATGTAGAAAGAGCTAAATTATTCATATTTAATTGAATCATGTACAGAAAAATTACAAATGGTCTAAAATATTTCATATATTTGCAAATCAAGACAAACTGATGTATCATAAAATTGTTCAATTATATTATCAATTCCTACTTAGAAACCTCAAGCAAGGGAAAGTTATAATTCTATTAGTGGTTGATTTGTATTTTCAATTCAACTTAGACAAGGATCAGAATGTGGGACATTGTATGGGCCAGTATTTATGGCTCAGGACCATGTGTTTGTCCTGTGTTTGCCATCTGAGCCAGCATTTTTTCCTGCTTTCCTTTCAGTGGCTAAAAAGATTTAGAGATTAAATGGGTTAGTCACATCATGGTTTACACTAGTGTATGGACTTATTTATGTTAGTATGCACGTGTATAATGAAGCCATCTTATACTGAGCAGTTTTTTTTTATTCTTTCATTTATTATCCATCTCAATTTGCCCTTAAGATAGGGGTGAACTATTACCATCAACTGTCTTTTGTAACAAATTGAAAACATCTCAGTTTAATTCAAGAGCAAGTGTTGAATCTGTCAAATGAAATGTGACTGTATGAACCTCAAGTTCAAGATAATAGTTAGGTGGTACAGTGGCAGAGTGGTTAGCATTGTTGTCTTACAATGCCAGCGACCTGGTTCGATTCCTGGCTTGGGTAACTGCCTGTGTGAAGTTTGCACATTTTCCCTGTATCTTCAAGGGTATCCTCTGGCTGCTCCGGTTTCCTCACACAATCTGAAAGATGTGCTGGTTAGGTAAACAGGTGCTGGAATGCGGTGACTAGAGGAATTTCATAGTAACTTCATTGCAGTGTTAATGTAAGCCTTACTGTGACAAACAAATAAACCTCAATCAGCTCTGTTTAGGATTAAGCGAATTTTATTGTTCAACCAGTGCCCTAATGAAAACTCATGTCATGTGTCAAATATTTTAAATTTGAACCAACTGAGAAAAAAACACATGCTTCCAATATTGTTGTTTTGTTAAAAGCTTATCATTTAGATGGTGGGATAAGCTTCATTCCTTTTGGCACATCACTCACCCTTTATAGAACCCTCCTGATTTTTATTCTATTTATTTCATCTCATTGTGGAATGTTCAAGAATGCGTAATTCCTTCTAAAAGCAGAGGAGGGTTATACTCTGAACTTCACAATAACTTCATGGTGTTAGCCAGCAGGGAGTATTTTTATTTCAGTGAGTCATATATTATTGCAGCATGACATTTTTCATATCAATGACTATTTACCAGATTCTGATGACAAACTATCAATGAAAAACATTAACACAATGTTACTTCCTGGCTTGCTGAGTGGTTCTCACATTTTCTGTTCAATTTCCATCTATAATACTTCGCTTTATGATCAACTTTTTCCGCTGTTTTAAATACAGATATAACAGCAGATACAGTCAATGATGCAGGGACAAACTCACATCATTCTGGTTAGCTGGGCCTACAAACTACTGCACTTTAGCTGCTTAATATCAGGCAGACAGAATAGTCCCAAATGTGATCACCATTCTAAGCTGAGTTTTTGGCCTATTTTCACAGATACTGTAATTGGCCTCAATGCCCCAGTGTTGTTGTGGGGCAGAGGCAGTGTGGGGAGGAGGGTTTAATAGAATTCTACAGTGCAGGAGACCATTTGGCCCATCAAGTTTTCACCAACCACAATACCAGCCAGGACCTTTCCCCATAACCCTATGCATTTACTCTAGCTGGTCCCCCTGACATGAAGGGGCAATTTATCATGGTCAATCCACCTAACGTGTGGCTTTGGACTGTGGAAGGAAACCCACACAGACCCGGAGAGTATGAGAAAGCTCGACACAGAAATTGACCCAAGGCGGGAATCGAACTCGGTCCCTGGTGCTGTGAGCCAGCAGTGCTAACCACTGTGCCAATGAGCCATCCTGCCACTGTCCCGCTCCAGAATCTGCCAGAAATTTAGTTAGGAATGTACATTTACCTGTGAAGCCAGAATTAAAATTTGCAGTGATGCCTTTGTTGTTAAACAGCTTACAAATGCCTCTTATTAAAGGTCACACATGAGCAACAGCCCCTTGGAAAGAATTGGAGGTGGCTGGTGGCAATGGAACTCTGATTGTGGGTGGTCTGCAAATTTGGGCTACCTATATCAGAATGTATTTAGTGTAGACAATAAGACTGGAGCAGGAAGCCCAACTGTTAATCTCAAATAGTTAAAGGGCAATAAGGAAGGCAGGCTCATTCTCTGGGCTGCCTTTTTCCCATCACATTGTGGCTCCTCTTTCTTTTTATCCACTCCACCTCTTAAACCAATCCTCCCTTCCATCTCTGCCCCTCTCCCTAACACTCAGAAAATCTCCTGGCCCAACAGCCTAGGCTTATGTGCTCCGGGGATCCAAGGTCTTGGGCTCCTCTCTCCTGCTCAGTCCTGGCATCAGCCACCGATGCCCTCTTGATGTTGCCTGCACTGATGGAGCTGCATAACCTCTGCCACAATGAGAGATGAAAGTCCTATTCTGTCCCTATTAATGAGCCTTGTAGAGCATTATGGCTGCAGAGTAAGGTCAGTTTCATGCCAATGGGATTTTTCAATGGCCCTGGATTACAAAGGGGAATATTGACCAGGTTGTCCACTACTTATCTCTAGTGATTGCTACTGGATGAAAGCATGCATTGTCTGTAATGCTCTCCCAGTTGAATGTCTGTCAATGCTCATAGTGATGGCTCACATATTAATAAAGCATCCCTGGACAAACCACCACAGATATCCAATGTCCAACTGGCCTTAATCTATCAAGTTTAATATCTCAGAAATATTTCTTTTTTTATATAGAGTTCTGTCTCTTAGAAACCTTTCAAAGTGGTTCATGTAGTTTGAGTTAATTTATGTACCTTGGCTATTACCAAAAAATTGACAGTCATTATGCACTCAACAGTCAGCAAATATCAGTGTGATGTCTGCCTATTAAATTATTTTTGGTGGTATTAGTTGAGGAAGCAACAGAAAAGGACACAATTAATTGAGAAAATTGATAAAAGCTTTTTTTTTGTTTCCCAAACTCTGTTGGCTAATTACTGAAGCAGATTTGTAAGATAACAGCAATGCTTTTTGACCCAGCAACATGTCTCTGACATGGAGAGGATGCATTGCTTTGGGGGAGTTGAGACAAAGAAATTCTGCTGCTGATGTAACTTTTGTGAGGCCTCTTTTTAATCCATTAAGAGTTTAAAATAGATGATGCTTAAAAGCCAGAAGCTCCCACAATGCATAGTAGATTGAGATGCCACCTTATTTACAAGCACTGTGCCTCCCCACCCCCTCCTCCACCCCAGACAGTTGTGTTCCTCTGTCACAAAAAATAATTAATCAAGTTTAAAAAATCAGAACCATTAAAAATAGTGTGTCAACAATCAATACATTTGAAAACTAGAAACTATGGCTTTTGGGACAGGATTGTTCTATTCTCCTTGTATTGATTCACATATTTTGATATCGAACAGATAATGAGTTAATAAAGATACGCAATGACATTTCGTAGTTACATCAATAAGTATCAGATTGCTTTGATTAATTCTCTGGTTCTTGAGCCTGCTGAGGTTTTTTTTGACATGGTATTTAGCAATTTGTTTAAAATTTCATTCTATGGCACTGCATATGTGCTCTGAATGGAACTATTCAGGTATTGTTCATGTTGTTGCGTAAGTGGGCCTGCCACTGAATATTGGCATCTTCAACGAGTCGACTAGGTTAGCTGTCATGACACTTTTGAACTGGAGTACCGTATTTGCATATCTGCACACCAGCATGTGGAAACCCCAGATGTGTGCTTAATGACATGGAAAAAAAATGGCACATGAACAGTGTGCCATTCATCCTTCAGGAGCCAGTCAGTGAGTGGTTTTATATTTGAGAGAGCAGACATGTGGGTGAGGGTAAAAGTCCATTTTATATTCAAAAGGAAGGTCAGTGCAGGAATGAAAAGATTGTTGCCACTATTTAAAATTAACTACAATAAAAAAATTGAGAGCAATTGTATCCTAGTATCATAATGCTTAGATCAATTAATAAGCACACTGCGAGATTGAGCTAAAAGTCTGATACAAAACCAAATGGAGTTAAGCTACAGATCAGCCAGAACCTAATTGAGTTGCAGAACAGGCTCACAAGAGCTGAATGGTCTACCCCTGTTCCTGTGTACCAAGTTTCTAATCACTGTTGTCACTGAATTAGGCGATCTAGCTTCAAATGGGTGCTGAATCTATCCTCACAACACTGGGGAAGGAGGAAATAACCAGGTTTCCAGCTCCACGTTACACCTCCACTGTTGGTATGAGGGGGTTTTGATGTAAAGAGAAATCAATTTAAATAGGCTGTGATGTCTCAGTACAAAAATCCCAAAAGGCTGTGAATGTTTGAAATTCTAAACCCCAAAGAGCTTTGGATGCTCAGTCAATGAATATTCGAGAGAGATTGATTGACTTTGTGGCACTAAGGAAATTAAGCAAGATTGAGTATAGTATAGGACGTGGAGTTGAGTTAGAAGACCTTGTTGAATGGTGGATTAGACTCGAAGGGCCAAATAACCTACTCCAGCTCCTATTTATGATGATCTTTATGTTCTTGGCATTACCAAGGCTCAGCCTCAAAGCCTGGGTTGTAGCTGAAAAGAACCAATAGGCATTGTAAATATGTGAAGGCATATATGTGACATGCAGCTGAAAAGAAAAAGACAGATTTGCCCATTTTGTTCACATGTGCATAGCAGCCCCAGTTCACGAGAGCAAATGTCATGTGTGGAATTGATTTGCATGAGCACTAATATGATCCCCACTGGCAAGAAGTTCAATATGTCAGTTCACTTTATCATGGCTCGAGCTGGAGCTGACACGATTCTTGCAATGAATCTGAAACGGAGCAGCCTTAATAACTTCAAAACTACTACACTCCACAGATGACTTTAAGAGATAGATTTACTAGTTGACAGCAGCTCAGAATCTTAATGAGGTCTTGGAAGTGCAATCATGCATTGAAGAAAAATCTGCATTAAGAATAATAACTTACATTTTATCTTAATATAATTGTAAGCAAGCCTTTATAAAAAATGTTTCAATTAGTAAAGGAAAAATAGGGATCTTCTTTCTATTATGGGTATTTTGTGTTTTTTTGTTTTTTTTCTGGTTAACCCTGTTTCAAGTTACAGTTGCCAGTAGATGAAAATTAAGCATTGGAGATGACTAAGGAAAGAACATTTCAGTTTAATGCTAACCTCAAGGACCACCATTTACAAAGCTGCATCTCTTGTTAAATTAAGCAATTTGGATGTGTAGGTGGTCAGAGAGAAATACAGAGACAAGGAGCAAGCACTGAGCGTGCAGATAAAATAATAAACCTTTATTATTATGTATATTTTGTTTGAAATTAAAAAGTTAAAGCATAAAGTCGGATTCAAATTATGGTCAGTACCAAAGCCACATTTATTTGAAGTAGAGGATACGAATTTGAACGGAACTAAAAAGCGAATATTAAGGCTTCATCATCAAACATTGGAACTTCAAATAGTTTCTCTCACATTTTAGAGTCAGAACATTAGTGACTAAACTATCTTCCTGTGCTGGTGTTCAAAGGAAGAATTGAACCTTTGCGCCTTATTTCTGAGGTTAGAATTCCGTCTCTGATCTTTCACCGAAGCATGGATCAAGTTGGCGCATCACTGATTTTTCTCACTGGGAAATTTAATCCTTCTTACCGCTTGTATTTCAAAATGACTCTTCCCAAGTGCCTCATATTAACTCCAAAACTCAACTTTGGGATTATATCCAACTTCCCTACATTTTGAACTGACATATCAGAGCAGGCAAACATGGTCTATGAAAAACCTAATTAAGAAAGAATACATCAACATTGAGATTACCCTCCTATGAAAATAATGTTGCATTTAAAAGGCCTCTTGCTAGATGTCCCATATATAATTTAACAAGATACCACGTCTCCAATTTTTTGGAATACAGAAATTATTTGGAAGAAATAGAGGAGAGTTTATTTCAAAGGAAAGCTAATTTTGAATAGAGGGTGGGCTGTGTTTCATTTACTCAGAGCAATTTCAATTTCCAGGTTAAATCGAAAAGAATCATCCTTCAGTGGCACAGTGGTTGGCACTGTTGCCTCACAGCTCCAAGGTTCAATTCCTGGCTTGGATCACTGTCTGTGTGGAGTTTGCATGTTCTCCCCATGTCTGCATGGGTTTCCTCTAGGTGCTGTGGTTTCCTCCCACAGTCCAAAGACGTGCAGGTTAGATTGATAGGCCATACTAAGTTGTCGCTTAGTCTCCTGGAATGTGTAGGTGAGAGGGACTGGCGGGGTAAATGTGTGAAGTTGAGGGGATAGGGCCTGGGTGAGATCATTATCAGTACAGACTCAAAGGGCTGAATTGTCTCCTTCTGTACTGTAGGGATTCTACTAAATCAAGTATTTTTTAAATATGTAATATTTGCAGTTAGTTTATATTAAAATTGAATTATGCAGAATCTATAGCATAGAAACAAGTTACTTATCCCAGCTGATCCATGATGATGCTTAAACTCCATACCAGCCTCCTCTAACTCTAACTGCCTCTTTTTACCTTGTCCCAGTATCCATTCTCTTCTCCCTCTTGGACACATCTACTCTCTCCATAAATATAGCAACAATTTGTCTTTCAACCATTACGTATTGTAATGAGTTTCACCTTCTTGCTGATCTGAGTGAATTATTCCTAATTTTCTATTTTGATATATTAGTGGCTATCTTATATTTAAGATCCTGCCCTTCTCCCCAACCCAAGCACCCCCCCCCCCCCCCCCCCCCCCGCCCCAACCTCTTTTCTGGTCTCACCAGTAGATGGAAACAGTTTTGTTTTATGCACCGGCCCAATTAAACTTCCTAATTTGGAAGGCTTTTATCGGGTTTTTATCTTTCCAGTGAGTCAAACCCCAGCTTGACCGTCCTTTCGTAACAGTTCCATCTTCTTAGTTCTGGTAATACCACAGTAAGTCCTTTTCTTAATGCATTTGCCAGTGCTTCCCTGTCCTCTCTCTCGTGTGGAGACCAGAGCTGGGCACAGCATTTCAACTGTGGTCAAGCTAAGCTTCTGTTTTGATTTAATATTTTTTTTAATAACCATAGGCTGCCAATGAAATGCAAGTCCTGAAAAGCAGTTGGATCATTTCCATTTTAATGCAATCTTCATTGTTTCAGAATACGGTGAGAAAGAGGAACAAAAGAAAGAGAACAAAAAAGTGAAATAAAGCAGGTCAGAAAATAGAAGACAATCACACAAAGCAAATAGGAATCAAAAAAGACAGCAGGGAAGAAAACTGGGAAAGTAGAACCTAATTAAACTGCTTTGTGTGATACTCTCAATAGGAAGAGGAAAACAATTTTGTGAAGCTAATGCAATAAGAAATCCTAATACTATTTCAAATACTTTTTTTGTCAATTGACTGACTACTTTATTACATTTTTTTTCAATTTAACTGATATGTAGCAGGCAATTAAACAAAGGATTCTGAACCCTATGAACCAGGTCATTGGTGTCGTGGGAAAAAAAATTAGAAAATCAAATCTTTGTCTCAAAAAATGAAGTCTGCCTGCTGCCTAGCACTACATGGTTTTATTAGAAATTCTATATTCATATTCCTCTGGTTGCAAAATAATGTCATATTCTAAATGAAGTGTCGATTCAAATGTTGTGATGGCAATTAGACTGTGTGCAGGCAGCTTCGTGATGCAGGAGAAGTGACAGGCAGCCCGGATTACTCATCTCCGCTAGTGTGAAACAGCCACAATAGGTAGAGTCTCAAATGAAAGGCTAAATGAATGCAGGAGAAAACAAGGCATGGAGCACTCCTCGATGACAGTGAGTTGACATCGTCCATTCTCCATCTTGTCACATGGGGGATGGGGGGCCGTTGGTGGGGGGGGAGGCAATATAAGAGCCCACCATTCTACGTATTGGTTCTCTCCAGCCTGTGCCCCAGATAAATCTGGAAGTCATATCCAATCTAGTGGAATATGCTTTCTGATAATGGTTCGTCTTTAATCATTTCACTGGCAAATTATAATCCACTTTCTCTTTTCGGGAATCGCCATTAAAAGACATGAAAGATTAAGACAGTGGTAATTTATTCATTATTTTATTCTGACAGTATTAAAAGTTCTATTTCATTTTCATTATATACAGTGACAATTTTTGTACATGGAAATAACAGCATTTGTATCAAATGGAGATATTAATAATAAAAAGGTAGGTAAACGTCATTAAAATATGCAACAGATTTTAATGTTTAAAATCCATCAGGGCCGTATTTTTGGAGAATGGAATGAATTATTTTCAATTGTAAGTGTTCTTAATTTAAATGAATAACTTCTACAAAGATCAGTTAACCCTTTCTGGCCCAGTTACTTTTCAATATTTCTAGCCTTTGAATCCTCGGCAAGTCGCTGATTCAGTGTCCATAGTTAGCTCTTTACAAACTTAACAGTTACTTCATTGAAATGCCCAGACACAATGCTTGGTTATAATCCCAGGATGGTACAGTGGTTAACACTGCTACCTCACAGTGCCAGAGACCTGGGTTCAGTTTCTGCTTCAGGCAACTGTGTGGAATTTGTCCGTTCTCCCCGTGTCTGCATGGGTTTCCTCCAGGTGCTGTGCTTTCCTCCCACAGTCCAAAGATGTGCAGGTTAGGCTGATTGGCCATCTAAAATTGCTCCTTAGCATCAAAGGTAAGCTAGCTAGGTAACAGCAAGATAAAGATACCTGGGTTACAAGGACAAGCCTGGGTGATTGTCATTGTCCATGCATGCTCAATGGGCCAAATGATCGCTTTCTGCACTGTAGGAATTCTATTCTGTGGTTCTGTTTGAGTTACTTCACTCAAGAGCACATTTTGGAAAGCTGTGTATCCGTGAGATGTTCCTATAATGTAGGTCCAGAAGGTAGGACTCCTGTACACAATTTTCAGGATCCATTATTGCATTTTAGAAACTACAGTAGAAAATATTATCATGCTAACAGAATTCAACTTCAGATGTCTACATAATTAATATTAATTATGATATGGTGTAGTCTTACTTTCCTCCTACTATGTACAGCTTTCTAAAACCCACGCTTGATAATCACTAGTTGGTGATTTACCTCTGTCTCGCTGATGTCTGAAATGAAGGACTTGTAGATTATTTTCTACCAGAAATAAGTTATCTCCCACATCCTCTGCCCATCAGTACAAGTAGAGTTTACTGTCTGGTTATTATTGCTGCACCACTTTTACATTGAAGTGAAATGAACTTTGTTAATTTGCATTGCGAAGTACATTCACATGTACTACTGAAGACATCAGGCAGATAAATGCCATTAAAGTAGAATTTATTTATTAGTCACAAATAGGCTTACATTCACACCGCAATGAAGTTACTGTGAAAATCCCCTAGTTGCCACACTCCAGTGCCTGTTCGGGTACACTGAGGGAGAATTTAGCATGCCAGTTCACCTTACCAACACATCTTTGGACTGTGGGAGGAAATTGGGGCACCCAGAGGAAACCCACACAGACACAGAGAGAACATGCAAACTCTACACCAACAGTGACCCGGGAATCAAACCACTGTGCCACTGTGCCATTCCTGCTCATCTGATGTTGCCTGGGGAAGCAGCAATCACCAGTAATTGCTACCAGTAATGGCGATTTGTTGATAAAATCGGTATGTTGTCAGTGCTAACTGAGCACTCAGAGACATCTGCTGATTAAGAGCCTGGGGGAAATTTCCTTCACAAAGTTGAGTCAGAGGGTATCAGCAGTAAGAACGTAGGAGTGAGCCATTTTTCCATCTCACTACCAAGCTATTACCTGCCTAAAAGTGGGGTAATAATGAGAACCTAACATGGTTTTCCACCTCTCATGGTATCAAACGTTGGCTAAAACCACTTGATGCAGTAAAGCTTGTAGATGCCAATAATTTTCTGACTGTAATGATTTTCTGAGTTCTGATCCAAAACTTCTAGCCAAACATCTCCAGTACAGCTACAACAAGGGCATCTTCCCGACAAAGTGGAGAATTGCTCATTAGTGTCCAGTCAACAAAAGGAAGGACCAACTCAACCTGGCAATTCCTGCCACATCTGTCTGTTCTCAGTCAGCACCTACTTTAGCAATAGGAATAGGCCGCAAAAACCGATCATCTATTGACCCTCAACAACTGAACAATCTCGGCTGCATGGAGAGAATTCCAAAGACAAACAATGCATTGAGTGAAGAAGTTTCTCCTCATCTTGACCCTAAATGTGCAGATTCATATTAGCACTTTCCCAGGAGTTTTCCCATATTCCAAGAACAAATTTTAAGATTCGTAGATTTTGGACTCTATCCTCCCCTTGCTATCTGGTGTTCTTTAGTGTTTCTTCTAAGGTGGGGCAGAATCATTATTAAAAGATACTGACTCAGTGACCATTGTAGATTTAATAGTGCTGCTGTTCATTTATATCAACTGTAAACTAGACACTGGCAACAATAAGGTGAGGCACATTACACTGGCAGCTGCAGAAATGGCCCTGTCCAGGGAACCAATGCTCAGGCTGCCGTTCTCCAAAGGTTCAGGCGGAGCTAGTTCACAGTGCTTGCAGCCTCCATCACACAATGGCACGCTGTCTGTGATATGCACGTCCCAATCTTTGTAGTTATACTATTAGCAGTAATTTGATTAATTGTGGCATGATGTCATTTCTAGGAGGCTGTGTTGACTTTAGATGTTCTTCAGGGGCTGGCATAATGGAATCACAGATCCACATCGGCACTTACCTAGGAGCTGAGCAAAAGATGCTTGCAGGGCTGCTGATTTCTTAAAAAGAGCAGTTTACTGTCCTATTTTACTACCAGTTTAATATGGAATTTATGAAAATACCTGTATAAATTTTGTGTTAAATTGCTTGTATAACCACACGGATATATGTACGTGTTACATCAACTGTGCCACACTATAAAAGCATCAAAACTCTAAAGTCGGGCCTTTAAATCTATTAAACTCATTCCCATTCATAGGTCTTGTATGACCAACCACGCCCATTTTAAACTCCTATGAGAAAGTTCTCCATAAATGCTGCCTGAACGCCATTAAATTAAGTGAAAATGAACTAGTTTTGGATTGCACATCGTATACCAGGAGGAACTTCAGTTGAATTAATCTGCCCCATTATCATAATAGTCATGATTTTGTATCTCAATAGCATGAGTAGGCCAGCACTATATCGAGGATATTATTATATTGAATTACATTGAATATGCAACAAAAAACAAGTGTGGGCTGATTCTACATGACCATCTACCCATCACATCTACCTTATTTAAGCCTATCTTTTCATTCCCTTTTCTCTTGTATCCTTCTTTTGAAAGTATCTAAGTGTTTGTCTCAAACACATCCTCTGGTAGCAATTTCTGCACTCAAATTAGTATTTGAATAAAAAACTCCTTTCCTTATTGGATTTATTAATAACTACCTTGTATTTACAGTTCCTATTTCAGTTTCTTCCATAAGTAGAAAGTTTTGTTTTCTCATATCTACTCTGCCCTATTCATAATTCTAAATGACCTACATCATGTTCTTCTATGTTCTATGTTCTATCAGTTCAGCACCAAATCCTTTTTTCTCTGAAGTAACAACTTCAACGCATTCAATCTTTCCAAATGGAATTTCCTGTTCCACTTGCTACAGGAGCCATAGCAGGCAAGCAGTGGAACATGGGAAGGTCCATTGACCTCAGACAGGATTTTCCAGTTTTGGGGTGAGTGCGACTAGAAAATCTTGCCCAATGTGTATTATGTAGATATTTACACATCATGAATTTGCAAAGTGAATGAAATAGTGTGAAAGATTAATTCTTTCTGAAGTGCTAAGCTCTGCATGTCGATAAATTATTACTCATTTTTAAAATTACTAATCAATAAATATTCGGAGTCTTGGGAATTACACTGCCAAATCCGTCTCATCACTTTTAGTATCTGGTAAGGTGGCTGTCAGGTATAGGTGATTGCTCCAGTGTGTGAGAGACATTGACTGTTGGGGTTGCAAGATTCAAATAGATTGCAAAATGGTGAATTTCTACTCCCATTTTCTCAAGCTCAATGTTACCACAGCTAGTAAAGCTCTCAATCTGTTGCAAGTGATCCCATTGAACTTACAGACCAGATTTCCATTAGCAGCTCTCTATATTACCGTCAAGATTACAAATACTGCTTACATAATTGTTATGATCCCAGTTGGTGTTGCAACTGGATGGGGAAATCCCAGAATGGAACAGTGGTGCCAGAGTCACAGGACTGCTAATTAGTTTTAACAACAAGGAAAAAATTATTAAACATGAAAAAATTAAATTATGGTACAATACTCCTTTATTTGCTCGTTAGCGAAACAACTAACATTAATATAAATTACAAAGTACATCTTAAGCCACAATGGTCTCATTAACAGAGAGGGGCAATTTTTCCCTGCCATAGGAATCAGACCAGGTGAGAGGCTGACCATGGGAAGGTTCATTGACATTGGGTAGTATTTTCTGGTTTCAGGCGAATAAGGCCAGAAAATCCTGCCAACAGCATTCCTTTTCAGCACACAAGAAACTGTGGTCAAATATACACATTCCTCTCCGAACCCAATTTAATGTTTGTAGATGTCTTCTCAGAACCCCCCAGATGATTATCACATGGGAGTTTCCAGACTCGACTTCAGAAAAACAAGTTTTAAAATTTTCTCATATAAGAATGCTTTCCCCTCACAGTTTGCATTCTGAAATCCAGATGTGTTTTCTGAGTGACACTTTTAAACAAAGCTTCCTCTCCACTTTTAACAGCAAAAACAGTCCAAGACTTATACCACCCCTTTAGGGTGTCTTTGTCTTGACTGCTCTACAAACTGTTCACAATTGCTTCGACACTCCATTCCCACAATTCAATGAAATGACATCAAATGTTTCATTTATCTCTGAAGTCTCCTTTTCCACTTTAGATCTGGTTATTGCAATTGTCTCTTTAGAATCATAAAACACTACAGTGCAGAAAGAGGCCCTTCGGCCCATCGAATCTGCACAGATCACAATAGCACCCAGGTCCTACCCTCATCTCCCTACATCTTATACCCACTACTCCCTCTAACCTACACATCCCAAGACACTAAGTGACAATTTCTTAGCATGGCCAAGCAACCTAACCCGCGCATCTTTGGACTGTGGGAGGAAACTAGACTATTATGTTATGTACCTGGAAGAAACCCATGCAGACACGAGGAGAATGTGCAAACTCCACACAATATTCACAGTAATTCAGAACACATTGTTTACTCTTCCCTTAATTATTTTGATGAATACTTTTGTTTCTGTTCTCTTCACTCCAATCATTTTGGGTATTCTTTCTGAGCTATTCTATGATTATCTGCATCTTATTCTTTAGGAAGCCTGCATTTTTGCAGCTCCCTTGTCCTACCCAGCTTCTCCTGACAAAGTTAAGAAATGTTCATCTTTAGTGTCCTGTTTCCAATCACAATATATCTAGCTAAAACTAAAAGTTCAAAACTTTTCTACCCTTAAAAAGGCTTCCAGTTGCTAAACAATGAGAGCTACTACTATTTACTCTTCACTCTATGGCTCTTGCTGAGCACAATAAAAACATAATTGAAACTTAACTAACTCCCAGTGCCTTTGTCCAGCTTGATCAAACAATATGTTTTGCCCTTTCAGGCACAGAACTATTGTATTAAATGCGCTTAAAACTATACCTTATTTCTAACATTTCCCAATACAAATTTAAACCCCTTGAAGCTACCTTTGTTTTCCTAACAAAATGAATTTGAAGGAGATGGTTTATTAACTTCTTTGATTTGATTTATTATTGTCACATGCCTAAGAGAGTCTGGCAGATGGAGTACAATGTTGGTAAATGTGAGGTCATCCATTTTGGTAGGAATAACAGCAAGATGGACTACTGTGTAGTACTTATTTGAGAAAGAATATACTGGCACTGGAGGGGGTGCAGAGGAGCTTCATTAGGTTGATTCTGGAATTGAGAGGGTTGGCTTATGAGAAGAGACTGAGTGGACTGGGGCTGAACTCATTGCAATTCAGAAGAATGAGAAGAGATCTTATAGAAACATATATAATGCAGGGAATAGATAAGATAGAACAGGGAGGTTGTTTCCACTGGCAGATAAAATTAGAACTAGGGGCATAGCCTCAAAATAAGAGGGAGCAGATGTAGGACTAAGTTGAGGAGAAACTCCTTCACACAAAGGATTGTGATTGTGTGAAATTCCTTGCCCAGTGAAGCAGTTGGGACTACCTCACTGAATATTTTTAAGGCAAGGATAGATACATTTTTGAACAGTAAAGGAATTAAGGGATTATGGTGAGTGGGCAGGTAAGTGGAGCTAAGTCCACAAGAAGAACAGCCATGATCTTATTGAATGGTGAAGTAGGCTCGAGGGGCCAGACGGCCTACTCCTGTTCCTAGTTTTTGTATTCTTATGTTCTTATGTATTAGCATACAATGAAAAGTACTGTTTCTTGCAAGTTATACAGACAGAGCATACTGTTCATAGAGAAGTTCATAAGTATTGCTTTCCGAATGCCATTGATGTATGGTGGAAAGATATACAAGTTGAAAGTTATTTGCCTAATATAAAAGCACCTTCCTTGGCCATGGATTTTTCCAGCTTTTTTGTAAAAGGGCAGCACAGTGGTTAGCACTGCTGCCTCACAGCGCCAGGGATGTGGGTTCAAGTCCAGCCTCAGATAACTGTGTGGAGTTTGCACGTTCTACCTGTTTCTGCATGGATTTTCTCTGAGTCCGCCTGTGTCCTCCCAAACTCCAAACATGTGTAGATTAGGTTGATTGGCCAAGCTAAATTGCCCATAGTGTTGGAGAACTAGCTGGCTTTTGGTAAGATTGTTGTTGGTGCAGGCGCAATGGGCCAAATAGCCTCCTTCCGCACTGTAAGGACTTTATGATTCTGGTTCAGAGGCAGGGATGCTAACCATTGTGTCACTTGGGGGGGTCTTAATTGAGAAGCAAACAATGCCTTGAAAAGGATAGGCACAGTAAAAAAAAATCTCACATTAACCCCCAGGTTAAAATCCAATGGGTTTATATGGAATCAGAGAGCTCTCTGAAAGTTTGTGATTCCAAATAAACCTGTTGGACTTTAACCTGGTGTTGTGAGACATTTTACTACGTCCACCCCAGTCTAATAGTGGCACTTCCAATTTTGAAAAGAGTGGGAAGAAAAATGGTGGAGAAAGAAGAGTGGAGATCTGCAGATATACTGATTGTGTTTTACATAGCTTCTCTTAACACTCTTAAGCTTATGATTTTGTTTAATCTGAATCCTCTTCCCCCCTCATCCCACTGCACCCTATTAATACTGAATTGAGAAGTTTGTGATTTAATTGAATCCGGTGTCCCGGTACGAATCAAAGCACTCTCTCTATCGTCTGTATGACAGTGGGATATGGTTCAGGTATGTGAAGATAAATTATCATATAATTAATGTGGTTAAACATTGCATCGTTATCCAGACCAACTGAATATGCTGTGATTGACAGTAATAATGTAGGGTGGGGAGGAGGGTCGGGTAGCCTGGGTCCACACGGACGTCATAAAATATTTCAGAAAATCGAGGAAGTCATATTGGAATAGAATCAGGGAATAGGGAAAATTCAAAGCAAACCAATTAACATCGGAAAGCCAAAGGATTAACTTTTCAATTAGAACCTTTCAACAGATTTATTGGAAAACTGTTAGTTCGCAGAAGATTAAAGGAAAAATTCTCTTTAGACCTGTAGCTAATTGTTCATGTTTATCTCCCAGTAAAATTACTGGACAGGGTGCATTGTGCGGAACTTAAACTCAGTGTCAATCAGGCTAACTAGAATTAAATCTTGTCCAGCTGCAGAAGTGCCAGCCAGCAAGTGGAAACCCCAGATTTTAAAGGTTCTGCTTGTCACAGAAGGGTCCAAAGTGCACCCTGCGTATCTGAATGAGAAAGCAAACGCACTTTGTTATTTCCAGCATTGCAGTGTCAATGATAACGGAAGATTAGCAGTTGTTATTTGTAAGATTATAATTGTTTAAACAATAGTGTAGCTTGCACACGCTTGTTGGTTACTGAATATGCTGTAATTGACTTTTAGTTGTATATCTAATGATCATAATTATAGTTGCAACGGTTCCTCATGAAAACGTACTTTGTTACATTCTGTTCCACAGGGTATAATTTCTCATTGTGTACTCAGGCAGATTTAACTAAATAAACACCGCCATAAAGCCTCCAGTAATCAGTGCAACTTTCTGTGACGGAGGTCCCACAGAAAACTTGTCAGGGGTCAAGATTGCTAGCAGGCACTTGACAAGTATTTGGACGTCATAAGTAAGATCGGAAGCAAAAAAAATGGTTATCAAATCTGGTCATCTGTGATTATTGTTGCGTAGAAAAAACTAATAATATTTTTTCCTTAAGCTCAATTATTATTTTGGTATCTTGTAGGCATGTTTAAATATGCATCATTTTAGCAGTTGCTGTAGTGAATATTTTAACAGATTTCGCCACAGCAATCCATTGCCCTAATGATAATAACTCTCATTATTTGCATTTTTGAAATGAATCACTATAATTGCTGAAAGGGAACCCTATAGGAACTCTGAGTGTTACATGCGCCTGTTTTATTCGAATCTTCACACTACTTGCTGTTCATAATCATCTTGAGAAAGAAATTAAAGTTATCTGTTTCCTGTTTTAATATCTGTGAGAGTCAAAATCATTGACTTGCAATTCTCAGCTGAACTGTAAAAATACATTCTTGCCTCCTATAACTTATTGCATATTACTTTGACCCCTGTAGATATTTTGAGGGCTCTCTGCACCCCTTTAACAGTGCCTTGTGTGTACACAAGAAAGACTTTATCTCTTGTGCTGTTCGCGCTAAGACCTTGAATGGAATTCTGCCTGTCACATTAAAGGCAGTAACAACAAATGAAAAACCACATTAAGTTACAAATTATAGAGAGAATAATAGCTTTCCAGAAGTAAATAACAGGGCTGTAATCTAATTCAGACATTTGAATAGATCATAAATCGTAAGGATAAAGCTTGAGAAGTTTACAGCCCTCATTCAAATTATGATATTAAGATTAGAGCTTTGAAATCACTCCTCTTGTATTTGTTTTAAACATAAACCAGAAATGCTTCAATAATAATTGGTGGTCTTACCAAGTTTTGGATCCATTTTCTCTGCTGGCAGAGGCTACCAATATTGATGGCAGCTTGTCAGTGCACTGCATGCTGTTGATAGGTGACAGTGTTCACACTGCAGGATACATCATTGTGATTATGGAAAAATAATTTATTATCCATTACAGCATCTCTGGAACTTTGCTCTTGAACACTCAGGTGATTAATCTGCCATCACTGTGGACATCAATGGGCATTTCCAAACAAATTAACATCACGTGGCCTTGCCACCATAGCTACATTGACAGTTATCTGGTTTCCTCTAACATTGATCTGAGTCCTGGAATTGATGGGATGGCTTGCTGACTCTTTTTTTCATAAAGTTAGAGGTCTCACAAAACTGTGTCTGCTCTTCTTTTGTGGGATAGCTGAGCATTATGGCTGGGATTTTATGTAAGAAGTCTCACAACACTAGATTAAAGTCCAACACGTTTATTTGGTAGCAAAAGCCACTAGCTTTCGGAGCGCTGCTCCTTCGTCAGGTAAATGGGAATTCCGATCATAGGCAGGGTGTATGTGAACAGAATTCCCACTTACCTGACGAAGGAGCAGCGCTGCGAAAGCTAGTGGCTTTTGCTACCATATAAACCTTTAACTTGGTGTTGTGAGACTTCTTACTGTGTTTAACCCAGTCCAACGCTGCCATTTCCATATCATGACCATGCTCATCCCGAAACTGTAAAATCTGAGGTCAATGGACCCTTCCATTATTCACTCCTCACCCATTCCAATTCCAGTGGCAGACAAGAAGGTAAAATTCCAGCTTATATCTTGATGCCCTTCCATGAGCAATAAGGTATTGGTCTAGAGTCTGTGGTAACAATAACAGTGAGGCTATAAGTATTCAGTGTTCTTAAGCAGTAAGTGACAACAGTAAATCCATATCTGCACGTGTGCAGTCCAATTTGACAAACCGAAAAATTCTACCTGATTTGCCTTTTATAAGTATCTCACCGAGATATTCTGTGTGAAGGGTGTGAAGTTGTAATATTTACCCAGTAGATACCCAATAAACATGCCAGAAAAAAGTTAGATTTATCCACATCAGTGTAACTGAATTTTAAGTTGTAATTACTGAGAAACAACTTATCTGGCAAGCATGGAGTCTGTCAAATTTTATTTATTGTTAGATTTTTAAAAACTGAAGAGAAACAAAATATTCATCTTGTTCTTTTAATATCTGTTACCTTTGTCTCTTCAGTCCATTTTTATTTTCCCCTCTTTATTTCACATCTGGAATATTAATTATGTATCCAAAGTACACTTCCTGGTTTAGACTCCTTGCTTCAGTAAGGACTCTTCAGTGTGATTAGTTGAAGAGACAGACCATTTCCTGCATTCTAACACAGGTCCCCCAGTCCCTTCCACTGGACCTTGCTGCATTTATTGTATGATCATTGCGGTATTAAAGAAATTCTGTGGACAAAATTAACATAATGAATGGCTCTGAACTTGGTTGCAAACCTTATGTTATTATTTCCTTCAATTCTGTTTTTACAGATCTCATACAAGACCAAAAAAGCAATTGCTACTCCTGAAATTTAATTGCACCACCTTTTGCCATTTGTTATCTATCTGAGTTTCTGTTCTCAACATTTCTTCTGGTGTCAAATGAAAGTCCCACATCCCCTCCATTCATAAAACAATCCACAAAAGTAGCTTAGTTTCAATTTTCATGTAAAAAAATGTCTTTCCCTTCAACAACACAAAAAAACACAATTAAAGAAGTAGAGACTGAAAGGGGATATAAGCTAGGATTGTCCGACCTTGTCCGCAGCTTGGATTCTCCAGTCCTGTTGCCATAACCGGAGATTTTGGCAGAGTGCACAATATCAGAGAATTCTGGCCATAGACAGATTAAGTGAGTGAGCAGCAAGGTGGTAATTGGAATATAATGTGGGGAAATATGATGTGATTCACTTTTGGAATAAAAGAAAGGTAATTTTAAAAGGTGTCAAATTTGTAAACATTAAAGCTTAGTGAGACTTGGGTGTACTCATACAAGGAACACAAAGATAGTATGCAGCTACAGCTAGCCATTAGGAAAGCAAATGGAAATTCACCTTTTACTGCAAAGGGACAGGAGTGCAATATAAAGAAGTCTTCCTACAATTGCATGAGGATCTTGTGAAGCCATTCTTTGTACAGCTTTGAACTCTACATTTAAGTAGAGATAATGCAGCAACTTCTTCTTGCAGACTCTATTTCCACAGGTGGATGTAGCTGTTACTCGGGGGCATAACTATAAGGTTCATGGTGGGAGAATAGGAGGGATGTCCAAGGTAGATTCTTCACTGGGCTGTGGAATAGACTGCCTGCCGTGATAAGTGGAGTCGGACACTTCAGGAATTTTCATACGGTTATTGGATAGGCACATGGAGCACTCCAGAATTATAGGGAGGGGATAGCTTGATCTTGGGATTAGACATAGCTCAGCACAACATTGAGGTCAAAGGGCCTGGATTGTACTGTAATGTTCTATGTTTCTATTATAAAGATAAAAAGTCTCAGATCACATGCCAACCAACTCAAGAACCCTGCTGCCATTAGACTTTAGAACAGATCTATCTTATATTAAGCTGATCTTTTTCTATATCCTAGTGATGACACTACGTTCTCACCCTTTCCTTTCAAAGAACAAAGAAAAGTACAGTACAGTAACAGGGCCTTCAACCCTCCAGACCTGTGCTGATCATGATACCCTAAACTAAACTTAAAAAAAGCCTTTTGTCCTGACTCATCCATATCTCTCTATTCAGTTCCTACCCATGTATCCATCCAAATGCCTCTTAAATGTTGCTAACAGACCTGCTTCCACCACTTCCTCCGGCAGCCCGTTCCAGGACTCTACGTGAAAAACTTCATCCGCATATCTCCCTTAAACTTTCCCCCTCTCATCTTGAACCTGTGCCTTCTCTATGGATGGAATACTTTGTCTGTACAGCACGCAAGAAACAATATTTTTCATTGTATATTAGTACATGTGGCAATAAATTGAATTTTAAAAAAATCAAAATGACCTCTTATGCTCAGTATATATCTGACAATCAGGAGCACTGTTTTAACCTCATCAGAAATTCACTGGGAGGTTTTTATGGAAGGATTTACAATTACATCTTTAAACAGGTTAATACATTTCCAGCACTGATTCCATTTAAGATAGATTTATTGAAAAAAAATTACAGTGCAATTTCCAATTAAATATTTTTTATATACATTAAAAATATGGTGTTCATATTTTAGCTGATGAAAATTCAGTACTCGGATGGTTAAATCCAACATGCTTTAGACATTAAAATGCTTTTCTTTATCATCTGTTAGTGATTGATTTCTAGTTAGTGCAACAAGCTAACATGACATAGTTCGTTTGATTTTGAAGAATGATTTTTATTTCCACTGAGGGCTCTCGCTCTAGTTCTAGTTATCCTGTTGTGCAGTGACACTGTGCGCTGAAAAATTGACAATGAACAGCATGCAGGAAAATGGCTTGTGATGGAAAC
This sequence comes from Sphyrna mokarran, assembly GCA_024679065.1. Classification (NCBI taxonomy): domain Eukaryota; kingdom Metazoa; phylum Chordata; class Chondrichthyes; order Carcharhiniformes; family Carcharhinidae; genus Sphyrna; species Sphyrna mokarran. The sequence continues at coordinate 42,116,880 of JAGIQG010000001.1, read as the reverse complement.
GCCTGCGTTGAATGTGGAGTCGGACATTTCCAAAGGGACTTGACAACATCGGCTAGGGTGGGGGGTACAGAATGTGATTAAATTAGCTGGAAACCTGATGGTTGTGTGAGGGACAATTATGTTTAGAATGGTGTCGTATGGATAGATTCCAAGATCCTGCTGTGAGATATTGTTTGAGGGAGGATTCTCCCTGAATAATTTTTGATGGGGTTGGTTGTGGGGTTAGTTATAGTTCGGTTGGGAGGGGATCAGGTTATAATGTTTTGCTTGTGATGGAACAGCTAGGCTAGTTACTGCAGCGATCGGCTGTGGTAATCGACTTTAGTCAGGGTTAGTCGTGATTGGATCAGTTATGATGTGATAGGGCTGGATGTAACTTTGTCAAGGTTGGTCGTGACAGAGTAAGTTAAGTTAAATGGGGCCAGTTGTGACAGTATAAGTCATGTTAGATTTGTTGTGATGGAGTCAGCAATGATGACTTAATTGTTACAGAGCCAATTGTGACAGCTGGGTTTTATCAGAGCTGGTTGTGACAATATTAGTGTTGATGGGGACAGTGTAGCAGGGTTAGTTGTGATGGCTGGGTTTTATTGAAGTTACTTATGATGGATATGGCTGTGGGGAAAAAATTCATTGGGGTTGCTTATAGTGGAAGCAATCACGGTGTGGTGCTTATTGGCATTGATTGAGACAGGATTGGTTTTGACACAAAGGGCCCTATTTTACCATTTTGATTCTAAATGCTGGTCAGACTTGAAACTGGGAGTGTTTCAGATCTGACTTTGAGACCCATTCTGAGGTGCCTCTATATTGCCTGCGAAGTATAAGCGGTTCTGAATTGCACTGCAGAGGCTTGGGGCAGAGCTTAACACGTTCAAAATCCTGCAGCTCCAATTGGTTCCTTCAACAGTATATGCACAGAAAAAAGATAGAATGCTGCTCCCCTGCCACATCCTGGCTGGGCTGGATAGTACCTCCCACTAGCCCCCAAAGACATTGCCCCCCCACCCTTTCCGTTAGCCGGGCAGATCATGCACCTCTCCCCCTTCGCCCACCCCCTTCATTGATTCAGGCAGAGCGGGAGCAGACTCCCCTTCCCCTCACTGATTTCAGGCAGAGTGATAGTGGACCCCCCCTTACCCTCAACTGATATTAAGCAGAGAGCTGACAGACACCAGTCTCTATCTCCTCAATAACTGGAGCAGCCGCCTCAGAAGAGTGTCTGTTTCGTGCTAATTTTGGATGGACAAATGTGATGGTGAAGGGAGAAGTGTCGGTAAGGATGGGTGTGCAGCCTATTAAGTCATTTTGAATGTATGCATGTAGCTGTTCCACGTGCTTTGGGCATGGTCCCAATCACAGCCACTTTCAGGCATTGTTAAAGGGAGAACCGGCATGGAGGCCAGTGCGGATCACATTACTTGCCTCACACCCGACTTCGCTAAGTTTCACACACAAAAATGGGTGCAACGCGGTGGTAAAATCGGGCCCAGAATTTTCCAGGGATAGCTATGATGGATTTTGATGGAAGATGATGATGAACTCTTTGTCTGTTTTGGGGCCCCTGCTGTTTGTAATTTTTATAAATGATCTGGATGAGGGTATTGAAGGATGGATTAGTAAATTTGCAGATGACACTAAAGTCGGTGGAGTGGTAGATAGTGAAGAGGGGTGTTATAGTTTGCAGAGAGACTTGGACAAGTTGCAGAGCTGGGCCGAGAGGTGGCAAATGGAGTTTAATGTGGAAAAGTGTGAGGTAATGCACTATGGCAGAAATAATAAATGTGTAGAGTATAGGGCAAATGGTAGGATTCTTAGTAGTCTAGATGAACAGAGGGATCTTGGTGTGTATGTGCATAGATCCCTGAAAGTAGGCAGTCAGGTCGAGAAGGTTGTTAAGAAGGCATATGGAGTCTTGGCTTTTATTGGTAGGGGGATTGAATTTCGGAGCCGCAACGTCATGTTGCAACTGTACAAAACTCTAGTGCGGCCGCACTTGGAGTATTGTGTGCAGTTCTGGTCCCCGCATTATAAGAAAGATGTGGAGGCATTGGAGAGGGTACAGAGGAGGTTTACCAGGATGTTGCCTGGTATGGAGGGCAGGTCTTATGAAGAGAGGCTGAGGGATTTGAGGTTGTTTTCGTTAGAAAGGAGGCGGCTAAGAGGGGACCTTATTGAAACATATAAGATGATTAGAGGTTTAGATAGGGTGGACAGTGATAGCCTTTTTCCTAGGGTGGAAAAAGCTAGCACGAGGGGACACAGCTTTAAATTAAGGGGTGATAGTTATAGGACGGATATCAGAGGTAGGTTCTTTACCCAAAGGGTGGTTCGGGAGTGGAATGCCCTGCCTGCAGCAGTTGTAGATGCGCCAAGTTTGGTGGCGTTTAAGAGGTTAGTTGATAAGTATATGGAAGAGAAGGGAATGGTTTAGTTTGGAGGGGCATTGCTTTTTATATTGGTCGGCGCAACATCGAAGGCCGAAGGGCCTGTTCTGTGCTGTAATGTTCTATGTTCTATGTTCTATGTTCTTTGCCTGTGGGGTAGTGCTTGACTGGATATGCTGTGAAATAGTTGGTCAGTGCAATGGGTTCTGGAATGAATTATGATCATCTATAATTGGTTTAGATTTGATGGATCTAATTATTGGTTTGAAACCAAGACATAAACAAAAAACAGTGGAGACAATGGAACAGTGCAACATATTCACAGATTTTGTTTCAGCTTTAAAGCGTCTGCAGTCTTTTGCTTCTTGTTGACATTGATTTGTGTCAAATCCATCATGAATGATTTATTTATAGTTTCTATTTAGTGGAATAGGTTTGACATGATAAATTTGGAGGAAAAAAGCTGTTTGTGATGGAAGGCTCTGATGTGCTGGTTTTCTCTTTTCTACAATGGATTTCCATCAAGGAAAATTTGACTTTTTAGTAAAATTCTATGCAATCGTTGAGTTGCTGCTTGTTTTTCTGACGTGACTGTTTTGTTAAAATTATCGTGTCACACTGGGAGACCTGCCCATTGTGTGGTGACAAAATGTATAAAAATATCATGAGTATAAGACAGGAACGAGAATTTTCTTATTCTGCAGATCTAAGCACGGCAGAGTGGCACTGCTATCTCGCAGCAACAGTGACCTGATTCAATTCTGGCCTCGGGTTACTGTGTAGAGTTTGTACATTCTCCCTGTGTCTGCATGGGTTTCCTCCAGGTGTTCAAGTTTCCTCCCATAATCCAAAGCTATATAGATTAGGTGGATTGGTCATATGAAATTGCCCCTTAGTGTGGAGGGGATCAGCTAGGGTAAATGCATGAGGTTTTGAGGATAGAGCCTGATTGGGATTGTGGTCTGCGTAGACCCGATGGGTCAAATGGCCTCCTTCTACTCTGTAGGATTCTATGATCTTGAGCCAGCACTGTCTGTCCACAGGATTGGGCCTCAGAACTGGAAACCTGGAAAGCACAAATCTCTCCAACTAGAACCCAATCTTGAATACTTGCCTCCTCTCATTGAAAACATGACTAGATTCATTCCCATATTGGGCAAGAAGCTGATCTTCATACTTTTCAATAAAGGTCCCCCTCACCAGAATTTTGTACCTCGCCCATGTGACATCATGTCAGCGAGATTTAAACAGGGTCATGCAGACATGAACCTGTAATGGGGATTCCTCTGGGAGCACGAAGGTAACTATTACTGTTGGAGGAGAGGGACATAGCCAAGCAATGCCCTGACTTAGGCTGGCACGAGGAGAAGCTTCACATGCAGGAACATATCTATTTGTGGAGGGGAGGGGGAGAGAGATGATGCCAGCAATGACCAAGGAAGAGGCAAGTGGTAGGGGAACCACAAAGACTTACGTTGTGGTGGTATGAGTGGTAATGCTTCTGTGGCATTAAAAACACAGAACTGGTTCCTGGCTCTAAAAGTCCCATCACATCAGAGTGATGGCATAAATTATGGCCACTGTCTTTTTTTTTGCCAAAGTGACAAGATCTGGAGAGTTCCACACAAGTTTTCTCACCAGAACTGACTCTCTGCCAAATTCTCGCAAGATTCCACCCATTGGAAGAAATACTGTTCACAGCGTTAACTAAAATCAGCAGGGGACTAATTGAAATAATTCAAGTGTTAAAAAGTAAGAGAATAAGTGACTGCTGGTATGAACATTATTGTGAAGAGGATTATGGCAAATGAACACCTGAAGGCGATAGGTATCTCTCTCACCTGCCAACTGGACAACCATAGCCTCCTCAGGCAAGGCTCACTGGGATTAAGTGCCTCTCAGGTACTTATTTGGTTACCGGTGGTTCCTTTATCTGTGTCCAAGGGTGGAAATCTACTGGCCATCCCCTCTGCCCCTTGTTTCCTGAAAGTTGCTGGTGAATCAGAGGCTGGAAACTCTGTTGCTCATCAGTGACACCAGGGTGGCAGTGGCTGCCAGATTGACAGCCACTAGAGGCTGATGATTGAGAGACGGCTGCAGTTTCATCAGGGCAGGGGGAGGGGAAATGCAGAGGAGTCTGCATTAAGAATGATGGGGTCACTTCATCACACCCTCCCACCCTTCCAATAGGTCCCTTGAACAGGCACTGAGTGGTTTTTGAACAAGGGATGTTAACCCTCCCCCTCAGAGCTGCAAGCAGCCACACAATGTTATCTGTTGTGCACGTTGCTTGCTGACAGGTTGGCCTGTAGCTGGGTTATTATCAGTGGCGGCACGATGACATCCTTAAGCAGTCATTAATTGGCCATTGAGGGCCTCATTTTGCAGCAAGATGGGAAGTCTAATAATGGGCTTTCCCTCTCCAGACAATCCTGGCGGAGGAAGGAAGGCAGTGGTGCCGCTTGCCCCTGCCAACTCCCAGCACAACATGAGGGACGCCATAAAATCACCCCAGCTGAATTTGAACACGTTACATTCTGGTATCAGTTACAATTCTAAAAATTGCACCCATAACCACTTCAGGTACCAGTCCACAAGTGCAGGTTGAATTTACAGTCAAATTACTCATTCTGATTAATCCGGTCTAACTGGGCCAACAATAAAGCTGAAATGTGTCAACAAGGTCAACTATCTTGAGCAACAACAAAATCTACATTCTTATTCCTTTTAATATATTCCTTTGGTCATGTATTTTATGAAGACGTTTGCTGCAGCATTTCAAATGATTGCATTTGCACAAAGGTGACCCACAAAGATGAAATGAAAATAAAAACAGAATGAATGTCAGCTGCTGAAATGTTACTGAAATGGCACTACATCCTATCAAGGCAATCTGCTGAATTGGTCTCAGCCTCTGGCCTATGCTGGCAAAACCATATTTATTGATCACCTCAAGTTGCCCTGAGAAAGTGGTGACCTTCTCTTCGATTCCCTTCAGTCTGCATGGAGATGACACTCTCGCTGTGGTGATGAGAGCGTTTCCATGACTTTAACTCAGCAAGAATGGTGAATGCTGATCTCTGTGCAACTTGGAACAGTGTGCAGCATTCAATGTAAATTTGAAAAAATTGTGAGTGCATGACATTGGTGTTGTGCTTTGGTCAATTTTGAACAATTTTGGCTTTGCAACAACCCACTTCTCCAGGAGAATGGAAAGGATTCTACTGTGTTCCTGAATTTTGAGAATTTGGATGTTTGCCAACTTTGAGGAGTCTGGAATTGAGCTAGTCTTTGCTGATGGTTAGCCACCTAGCTGTTCTTGGTGTGGATATAGCTGATCTCATTAAGTTGCTGGGATGTTTTCGGAATGTATTATCTTTCCTGTGCCCAGTGAACTTAACCACTATTAATGTCATCTGGAATTTACCAAATGGACTGGACATATGTCTGTGATAGATGATGATGGGAGTCTTATTAATCAACAAAATGTGGAAAATTAAATATCAGGGATAATTCATAAAAAGCCCCATAATTGAAAAAATATCTCCAATTTGTGATGCTAAAATACATTGAGTTAATTTATTATTGTCACATGTATTGGGATGCAGGGAAAAGCATTATTTCTTGCATGCTATACAGACAAAACACACCGTTCATAGAGTACATAGGGGAGATACAAAGGATGGGGTGTAGAATATAGTGTTGCAGACATAGCTAGGTTGTAGAGAAAGATCAACTTATTATATGATAGGACCATTCAAAAGTTTAATGACAGCAGGGAAGAAGTTGTTCTTGAGTCAGTTGGTATGTGCCTTTTGACTTTAGTACCTTTTTCCTGATGGAAGAAAGTGGAAGAGAGTATGTCCAAGGTGCATGGCATCTTTTATTATGTTGCCGCTTTCCCGAAGGAGCAGGAAGTGTAGAAGTATTCAATAGATGGGAGGCTGGTTTGCGTGATGGATTGGGCTATGTTCACAACCCTTTGCAGTTACTTGTGGGTCTTAGTCAGAGCAGGAGTTACACCAAGCTGTGATGTAACTGAATAGGATGCTTTCTAAGGTGCATCTGCAAATATTGGTGAGAGTTATTGTGGACATGCTGAACTTCCTTAGCTTTCTGACAAAGTAGAGGTATTGGTGGTCTTTCTTAACTATATATGTAACTATATATCCCTCCACATTGGTGTGAAGGGACCAGACAGAATTGTTGGTGATCTCAACACCTAGAAACTTGAAACAATTGCAGTGCTAAAGATAATATAATAGGCAGGACATTGAAAATAAAGCTCCACTGCTTTGCTTGACAGTGATGTTGCCAGGTTGAGACTATATTCCCAAGATGAACAGAAGTGGGAAAGAAGGAGGAGGGAGAGGATCTCATTCGAGGAGTGCCCTACTTACATCAGGAGCATCATCATCCCCCCCCCCCCCCCCACCCCCCCGCTCCCCACCAAGGTATCTGCGTTGCCTGTCCAACAGAACCCAATCTCTCTATCAGCTCCCCTCCCTGATCTCTGGGATCCTCCTCTCCCCAAAACGCTGGGACTTACCCTCTTGGAGCAGATACTCTCCAACCTCCTTCCTCAGTGCCCACCACTGAGATCTGTAGTGCCATGAGGGATGGAGCATCCAGCCAAGCAGATTGCCCTATTATTCTAAATAAGGGGTGCATTATTCTAAATAAGGGGTGTAAGTACTGCTGTTCACCAATTTAGCCGGCCCACAACATGTCACGGTTGCAGGGTGGACTGGCATGGAGCGAATGGCTTTAGGCCAACTTTGCTTCTGGGACTGGGTGCGAGCGAACCACCCCCCACCCTGCTAAAATATTGCCTGTCATATCTATTGTTGAAACAAAATTTTATGACAGGCACTTCAGTGAGGCTTTTTAGTGTAATTAGAGAATATTACCTTTCAGAGGAGAGCTTATCAGTTTACTAATATTTGTTCTGAACTTTGTGTTATTTAAGATTTCAACATTATGTCTGTGCAGGTTTTGATAAAGTGTGCCAGGAATTTGAAATGACTGCGTGATTGCACGAGGCAGACATGACAGCACTGACTCAATGTTACAAACCAAATGTAGCCATAGCTTAATTGATTAATTGGGTAATCGATTAGTTTTCATGCTGGCAGCTTAATTAGCAAGATTGATAATCTTTATACCCCTAACTTGTATTTACTGATAAAGGGGAAAAAAACTATAGTATATTGACAAGACAGTCTCAATAAATGAATTGTCATTGGCATTACAGGGAAGTGTTACCTTAGCTCATTTTTTAATAGAAATATAGGGCACCAGGGAAACTGGTTCGCTCAGTTGGCTATCTTATGACTCAGAATAGCACTAACAGCATCAGGTTTGATCTCTGTTCTGGCTGAAGTAGGCTTGGGGCCTTCCTCTTTGCCCTGCCATCGAGTAAAAATCACGGTATAAACCGTGGTTGGATGACTCTCAATTAATGGAAGATGCTATTTGAATCCCTCTAACCTCACACTTCTTGGGACATTAAGGGGCAATTTAACATGGTCAATCCAATCCATCCCTAACCTGCAAGTTTTTCAGACTGTGCGAGGAAACCAGAGCACCTGGAGGAAACCAAGCAAATGCAGAGAGAACATAGGCAAATAATCCCCCAAGGCCAGAATTGAACCCAGATCTCTGGTGTTGTGAGACACCAGTGCTAACTTGAAGAAGACACAAATTTACTGAACAAAACAATTCCAAATGAGGACATGATGATGTTTAGTGAAGGATAAAGAAGGACACCAGCAAGAAAATGTCAACAGCTGAGTTAGATTACTAGAGTTTTGCTCAATTTTACTCACTCAGTAAAATGGGCATGGTGGCACAATGACTGGCTCTGCTGCGTCAGGGTTCAATTCCAGCCTTGGGTGACTGTGTCTGTGCAGAGTCTGCATGTTCTCTCTGTGTCTGCATGAATTTCTGCCAAGTGTTCCAGTTTCCTCCCACAGTCTGAAAGATGTGCAGGTTAGATGTATTAGCCATTGTAAATTCTCTCTCCGTGTACCCAAACAGATGCAGGAGTATGACAACTCGGGGATTTTCACATTAATCTCATCGTAGTGTTAATGTAACCCTAATCGTGACACTAATAAACAAACTTTAAAAGATGTGTAGGTTAGCTGGATTAGTCATGGTAAATGTCTCAGATTAGGGGATAGGGCAAGGGAGAGGCGTGGGTAGGATAATCTGTCAGAGATTTGGTGCATAGTTGATGGGCCAAATAGCTTCTTCTGTACAGTAGATATTCTGAGAGAACTAGAAACAAAATACCTAAGTTTGAGTTCTCCCAGACTATTCCCTGTACAATGATCAGGAAACCTAATTGGAAAGGAACATAGTTTATTACAGAATGCAAATTAAAACCACTATCATGGTGTACACACACTAGCCCCTGCCTGGGACTAAACTTCAACAGACGCAGTCCTAGGCCTACCTTATCAAAGGCTCAAGAAATGAGTTTCAGCCAGGCAGGACAGTGCCTGTTACCAGGGGAACTCATACTCAATGACCTCCCCCTCCCCACAAGGAAATCAATCAGTGATTCCCTTTGGACCTCGTGGGAGTTATTATACCCTCGTCTCAAAACCCATGAGTTTTAAATATTCAAAGCTTTGTGTCATCTGAAATTTCATGAGTTATCCTATCTTGTCTCCCCACTTATTTTCAGCTTTGGTTGTATCCTGCCGTCTGAATATTAGCTCTTCACTTAAAAACCTCAATTTAAAAAAAGGAATTTTATATAGATACATTTCACCATATCCATTTTATCAATTTCCTTCAGTTATTTTCAAAATTTGAATCATGTCCACCCTGCCAGTTAATCGCTTATCAATAAGAATGGATTCACAGGGGGTAATTTCCAACTTTCACACCTGGGCACTAACATAACAGAGAATCCGTCTGATATTCATTCACCCCATTGATTTCAATGATGACAGCGGGTGTGCAAGTCGCACTGCAGATTAGTGCCCGCGCAATGAAGTTGAAAATTACCACCACTGTATTTGTTCATTCATCAGTGAACAAAAAAAAATTGCAATCAATTTTGGTGCTCCCAGCCTGCTCTGACCTGCTTTCTTCTGAAAGTAAAATAGAAAGTTTTTGAAGCATTTGAAAATGTCTTTATCAAAAACTTAAGATGGATGGGATTGACACTGTGCACTTTTCAAATTGAGTTTTTAATTTGTAGAGAATCGCCTCACAGTTTGATTGCGGATAGCAACTTGGAAAATTAAATGATTATAAAAATATTGCGATATCTTCAGACGCATTACACTCTTTTCTTCGTGGGCATTTACACTGAGACTCCCTATCTATTAGCTGCCTGAATAATTCATTGCTGTTATTAACAGCCAGTGCATGGTTTCAGTGTCGAACTTGAAGTAGGGTTAAAAAAAAGATATCCTTTGATTAGAGAGTGAGTTTTAAAGCTTTTGTTGTTCCTATTTTCTGATTGTTAACAGCTTTCAGCAAGAGGAAATCCTCGATGTATTTCCTGCTAGCTGAATTAAGAGTCTTAGCCAACTGTGTCATCTAGCCTTTCAGGAAAGAGCTAACCTTTCACTTGGTGAAATGGTGTGAAATCACTTAGACAGAGGTACCAATCATTAAAATCTGTGTTACAGTCAAGGTAGTGCCTCACCAAACGGAGAATTTTCAATGGAACTGGTTAATTGCGGGACTATGAAAATGTTGCAATTTTACATCAGAATTAAGTGGTTGAATTAATTAGAACGATGAGCAATTTTAACAACCATTATTTCCTAGTTGCTTTTCCAAATACTCTCCTTCCAATTCCTTTGCCACTTGTATTTTCATCTTGCTGGTTATACATCAACGATTATGCTGAAGTATTATTGAATAGTATCACCAGCAACATTTGTTTTCATTTGAAGAATAGCATGAAGAATCATTTAAAAATACCCAGAAAGTAAAACACAGATGGTTAATTAAAATTCACAGGAAAACAAATCCAAAATTCTAATAGGTGGGAAGTACTGACAGTGATCACTGTTACACAGCATTTTAATTATGTTGCTTAACTCCTTGAGGGTAACATTGGGCAGGATTTTACAGCTTCACAAAACTATAAAATTCCGCCTGAGGTCAATGGACCTTTCCATGATCTGGCCCTTGCTTGCTCACTCTGATTCCTGGGCAGGTGAGATGGTAAAATTCCGGTCATTATGATTGCAAATTTCCAAGACAAGCACTTTTTGGTAGTCTAGGTCTGTGAGGATTCTCTGTAGCAATTCCTTTCTCCATCTGTTTATATCTTGCTGTAT